>CM069547.1:3440000-4677500 GCA_035773235.1 Eospalax fontanierii
GGTAGACATTTTAAGTACAGGGACCTAGTGGAAGGTCTTTGGGCCAGTGAGGGGACATGTCTTTGAAGATCACATGACTCCTCTCTTCCTCCCACTCTCTCTTGTTCCCTGATCATGATGTGGTCATTTCTACTTCTCTAGGCACTTTTGCCAAGAAGTACTTCCCCAAAGAAGCCCCCCCTCAAAAAAAACCAGGACCAATCTGTCATGGATATAAATTTCCAAAACCGTGATCTGAAAAACCCTATATAAGATTTCCTATCTCAGGTCTCTATTGTACTGATAAATAGCTAATAAAACTTCCAACCTCAAATACAGGAGTAGTCACCAACTGGAGAGTTTTTGTTGTTGCTGCTGCTGAGTAAGCGTATTCCAAGTATTCATTTCTTAGCTTGGAAGAGTGTTGCACATGGCTGTGTATTCTTACAGAACTCATGTGCAATGACAAATCTTAAGCCTCAAGGTGGTCACAGAGTCTCACTGGATTTCAGGAGTTGCTATAAATATCTAAAAGCTTTGAATATTTCTTTACTGTTTATCCGGGTAAATGGCTGAAAGTCATCCTGGAAAAGGCTTGAAGGAAAGCTCTGAGTGTTCATCTCCAGATATGAATCAGGTTCTTCCTCATGACATTCTGTCATATCACCTTCACAAAGGGCTCTGGGTCTGTGATTGGACTCAGGTCGTAGGCCAGACCTAGGATAGTATTTTAATTCAAGATAGTCTTCTGTTCACATATATTTGTTCTCCAGCTTGGGCAGTCACCACTGTCAGTTTAGTGATTTAAAGGAATGTATTTATTTTCGGAGGATTGTTGGAGATCAAAAGTCTACAATAGGATGTGAGTAGGATTGTATTATTCCTAAAAAATTTGAGCAAGAATCAGTTCCTTTGCCTTCACAGCTGTAGTCCTTGGTTCATGGCTTCTTCTTTCTATTACACCAACCTGTTAACATCACTTTCACATCTGATACAGTCTGATTTCCTATCTGCTTCTTAGGGAACCTTTGAGATCATAGGGAAGTCACAAATAGAATCTGTGCTGATGTCATTTCAAAATCTGTTCTGATCTAATCACTAAAGCAACATTGTCAGGTAAGCTTTTATTCACAAACTGGTATGTCTACGATGGTCATGTAATTCAGCCTGCTATTCGCCCAGTTGGTTCCACTTCTAAGTACAGGATTTTTTCACAGCTTGTCTCATGTGGCCTCCTTTCTTATCCTTCTCATCTTCCCCTGTAGGTCTCTTCTCTTCCTCCTTCTCATCTCTCTTCCAGTGGGTCTCCTCTCCTTCCTGGCCTTAATTCCCCTGGACACCAACGGTGAACTCTCAAAACCTGAGAACAACCCCTAACATAAAGGCCTTCAACACATGAACTTTAGGCAGTTAAAACACATTTCCAGAGCACACAGCTCTCTGTTAGCTGACCTCTGCATCTTCAAGACATTTTACTTTTCCAACTCTGTCCAGTGCCACTCTGCTCAGGATATGCCCCCACTTCCTCTAGACGGCTCCCTTTTGAGCCTTCACTCACCTCAAAGGACACTTGCTTAACACATTCATTCCTGCACCCTTAATTATGTTAGCTATATTTGTTTATTTATTTATATTTGGGGGGTTTATTAGTTTAAAATCGCTGCTCTGTGGTGTGGTCTCGCTCGGCTGCTTTCTTTCTGTATGAATTGATTCTCCAGGGGCCCTGATGTAGTGCTGTCTTTGCATAGGGCCCATCTACTCTCCTAGAAAATCAGTCATACATTTTTTGCATTTCTCCTGTAGCTAAAATTCCTTCTGGCCCTGATTAGTGACTTCCCCATGGTGGGACAAAATGAGGAGAAACCCTCCTGACCGCTTCCTCTGCTTGTATACCCGTAGCCCCGCCCCTCTTGTAGCTAGGGTTAGCTGGTTGGTTGGGAGGTGTATTGGTTACTTTCTTTTTGCTGTGATAGAAACACTGACCAAGGGAACTTATAAAAGGATAAGTTTATTTAGCTTATGATTCCAAAGGAATAAGAGTCCATCATGGTGGGAAGGCATGGAGGCAGAGGTGGCTTGAGCAGGAACGGAAGCTAAGTGCTCACATCTTCAAGCAGGCACAGGAAGCAGCGAGCAATGGGTGATCTGGCAAGGCTTAAGAACTTTCCAAGCCCACCCCCAGTGATGTGCTTCTTATACCTTCTAAGATCTCCCAAAACAGAGCCACCAACTGGGGACAAAATGTCTAAATTCTTGGGGCCTTTGGGGGATATTCTCATTCAGATCACGACAGGAAGCATGACTGAGCCTTCCTGCCCCTCTTTTCTTGCAGAGGGTGACACTCAGCATGTTTGGCTGTCATGATCCTAGACAAGGGGATGCGACCAAACTTGGGCAGAGGACATCTGTCCATAGCCTGATGGTCGGAGGACTTTCCTTAACGTATCCATAACAAGTAAGGCAAGCAAAAGAGCAATGCAAAGCCTTTCTACTTAAAATAGCCCAGGTACAGCGGGATTCACAGCAGAATTTAGCAGACCTTCAAAGAAGATCTACAACCAATACTACTTATATTATTAAAAAAGATAGAAACGGAGGAAGAATTTCCAAACTCCTCCTATGAAGCCAGTATCACTCTAATACCCAAACCAGATAAATACACAACAAATAAAGAAAACTACAGATCAATATCTCTTATGAGTATAAACACAAAAATTCACAATAAAATACTTGTAAAATTTTACAGGCAAAATTAAGTTCGCTTTAATTCAGAAATGCAGGGATGATTCAACATATGTAAGTCAATAAATGTAATAAATAATGTAAATGACTTAAAGACAAAAATTACATTCTCATCTCAATAAATACAGAAAAATTCTCTGAAAAAACCCAGCACACTATCTCAATAAAAGCCCTACAAGGGTTTGAAACTCAGAGAACATAACTGAACATAATTATGATTATATAGGACAGACTCAAAGACAAAATTGTTTGAAATGGAGAAAACCTCAAAGAATTCCCATTAAAATCAGCAATCAAACAATGTCCATTATCCCCACTCTCTTTTTCAACACAGTTCTTGAAACCAAAGCTAGAACAACAAGACAAGAGAAGGAAATCAAATAGATAATAGTTGGAAAATAAGTCAAATTATCCTTATTTGCAGACTAGATTATAGTATACACAAGAGATCCCAAATTCTATCAGAAAACTTATAGACATGAACAACTCATTCAGAGAAGGGGCAGGATATAAAATAAGTTTACAGAAACCCAGAAGTGTTTTATATACCAATAATTAAGAATCAGAGAAAGATCATAGAACAAGTTTCATGCATAGTAGCCTACAAATATTCTTTGTTTAGAAATAAACTAAACCAAAGATGTGATGTTTTTGTTATTTATTTTTTGACAGGGTTTCCCTAGTCCCAGTTCACCTAGAAGTCACTCTGTGGATCAGGCTGTACTTGATTTCACAGAGATCCACCTGCCTCTGCTTCTGAGGACTGGGATTAAAGACACACAATGGGTATATTCAGTGTTAAGATTTCCATCTTACCAAAAGCAGTTTACAGATCCAATGTACATCCAATATAAATCCCCATGATATTCTTCATAGATACAGGGAAACATCCTAAAATTCGTACTGAAGCCCAAAAGACCCCAGGTTGCCCAAGCAATTCTGGCCAAAAAGAACAATGCTGGCAGATGTTCTTTCAAACTACACTGCAGAGGAACCAATAAAGACAGCAGGCTGCTGGAATAATGCACCATGTAGACCAATGGGGTAAACTACGAGACACAAAGAAGGGCATGGACAATTGCTGATATTTGACAAAGATGCCAAGAATACATAATCTAAGAAAAACATCTTCAACTTGAAGTAATGGTATTGGAAAAACTTGATCTCTACCTGGGAATAATGAACAGCTATCAATCTGAACTGAAGGCCCACTCAATAGGACGGAATCCATGCATTGGGACTGTAAACATAACCAAGTACACATGGCTGGAGATGACTTAGACCCCAGAGAAGAACCTAGTACTGTCATTTTCCTAGACCAATGCCACCTCTTATTGTGGTCTAAACACCTTACAGTCACAGAGAGATGTAGCTCTAAACCTCATCAAACTGCTTCTTCTTGAAACAGACGGAGTCTATTACAAAGTTCTCTCACTTGTCAAATGTGGAGAAAAAGTGACTGTGAGGTGCCTTAGGTGATTCAATTACAATGCAAGCCCCCACCTAAGCGAAAGCGGAGAAGGGGTTGGAAAGAAAGGAAGAGCCAGAGCAATAAGACATCTGCTGCTCATGCTGGACACCGTAGGAAAGCTGCAAGGCTAAAGCCTCCACAGTGTGGTTGCCTAAGAAGATCCGCTCCAGGAAGAAACCAACAGATATCTTGATTTGGATGGGGAAGATTCGACAGAGTCCCGTCTCAGGATGAGGAGCTACAGGCAATCAATCTTCACTGAGGGAAGATCTAGGACTAGGTCCCTGGGAGGCATCTATTTCCAAGTGGGTAACCCTAAACACATCAGCAATATTACATGAACTCAGTGTATTTCTGTATATAATATAGTGAGAGATGCATATGTGTACTTAAGAATTTATGTATGTGCATAATAACAATCAGAGAATAGGACAGGAAATTATGAAAGCGGACGGGGAGGAGCTGGAGGGGGACTGGGAGGAGTGGAGATAATACAACTATGATAGTCATGTATTAAATTCTCCAAAAAAGTAAAATAAAGAGGGATTTGCAACCGGAGTGATGACAACAGGGTTAAGAGCACAAGCTTGCAAAGAACCTGAGCTCATTTCCTAGCCAGTGCTCCAGAGCACTGGACTAAGGTGAGAGCCATGGAGAAGTTGGCAAATGGTGAAGACATCATGCTCTTCTGGAAGAAAGACATGAATCAAGAGTGACCCAAGGCTTCTATTGAACAACTGATCTGCCATAGGCTGGGACAGGGAAGAGTACAGAGAAATCTCAGGTGGGAACTGGAGGATTCATTTCAGACACGCTGAGTTTGAAGGTCTGTTACAAAGAATGTGATGGTGCAGTATGCACATGTAGCACTAAGGATGTGGAGGCAGGACAATCAGGAGCTGAAAGTCATAGTGAGTTTGAAGCAAGCCTGGACTCCATTGACCCTGTCAAAATAAAAGAAAAAAAGGAAAAAGAAAGGAAGCAAAAGCCCCCCAAATACATTAGGTTGGTATCATATTTACAGATGCAAAGTTAAGGGGAAAAGTTCCAGGCGGCGGGGTTGATGGTGAAGGGGTTAAAGTCATAGAACTTCTTTAATGTTTTACTTTGTCCTTGAGATAAATTTATTGTGTTTTAAAAGTTCTTTTATTATGAACACTACGCTTTGGAATCCCTCCAGTTTCACGTCATTTCAGAGAAATAAACACATCATTTCATAATTTAACAAATACATCTGCTTGTGTCCCAGCTGTTTCTCATAGTGTTCTCCTCTCTCTTGAAATCAGAAACTAAGAATAAAGTGACACCTGACACAGTCTTGTCAGCACAACCCATCTGGAGGTGCTCACCCTCTTAGGGAATGTTCATCAAACAGAAGGGTGAGAAAGCCCTTGAAAAGTAGAACCATCATGCAATTTTAAAGGTTTTTAAATGGTCAGAAGAATGTACTATAAGGCATTATACTTTAGATGATTACAACATTTCTTCCAACTAACAAGTTCTTAAGGTAACCACTGTGGAATTTTAAAACATTCCTTACTCTAAGACACATATAAGGTATGTGCATGAAGGAATATTTTTGATGGTTCAAATCAGAAAGTTCAAAGTTCAGTTTAGTTAACTGCCCAACATGGGCAGAGCAGGTCTTTTCTCTTCTGAGAGATTTCACTGGTAATGGTTTTTTTTTTGGTCAGGCCCCCTTTGTGGTCTTACTTGTTCTGTCTGTGCAGAGCTGAGGACAGGAAAGGTCAGGGAGGGGTAGAGTGACTGGACAAAGGTGAGAGCCGTGGAGAAGTTGGCAAAGTTTCAGCAGCTACTTTTCCCTAGCTCTCTTAATGGGAGGTGTTCAGAGGCAGGGTGACTTGTGATTTCGTTACTGTTCAGTTACATCCTCCAGGGCTTTTCTTAGATTCAAAAACACAAATTGTATTTAGCAATCAATAGTTATTCTTGGGATTCAAATAACAGTTTCTGGGTTCCTTTGTACCTTACATCCTTGAAATATTCAGTTCCTGGCTTTTATGTCATCAGTGAAGTCAGGTCCTTGCAACACATTTGTTATGAATAATGACGACTTTTAATAAGAGTCCTGCATATGCTTCCATCAAAAGGCACATGTGGACCCACTGAAAGTCCCATACTGTGTGTTTTCCATCTCTAACTTAGAGTTTTCCTTCTGTAATATAATTATAGCATTTGTTTTCACCATGACTGATAGCAAGCTTGGAAACAGAGGCTAATTTACAGTTTTACCTCTTGGCTCATATCCTCTTGGAAAACACCCTGAAACATATGCTCAGTTCACCTTTATCTAACGTTCATTCCTAGATGATTACAGATTCACCAGAAGTTGTGGGGTCATACATGTTCACCTCAGCCACTTGCAGCCAAGGTTATGTTATACCAAACTATGGTGCAATATCAAAACTGGGGATTTGATGTGTGGTATGGCTCACGTGTGAAACGTCCCCCACAGGCTCACATGTTTCTACACTTCCTTCCCAGCTGGTGGTACTGTCTCGAGAGAGGTGAGGCTCAGCTAGAAAAAGCCATGTTACTGAGGGCCAGCCTTATAATTATAGCCCAGTGGTGATCCTTGATGGATTTCCTTCCCTGCTTCCTGGTCCACCATGATGTGAGCCACCCATACAACAAGTGGGCAGGAACTGGTCCTATGTCCATGCCTAGCTCCCCTCGAAACTGCAAGTCAAAATCAATCCCCCATCCCTTAATTTGCCTCTTACTGGGCAAGCTGGGGAGGAGCTAATACTATATGAGTACTACATGCATGATGTTTGGTCTGATGTCATTTTATTGCGTAGATAGATTGCCTAAACACCAGGGTGCATTTTTGTGAGATATAAAAACATAGTTTAAACAGCACTATTTATTCAAATAAACAACTATGTCCCTTAAGATAATCAGCTTAATTTTTTACAAAATTATTTGAAATCTGAATATTAGGTCCAAATTGTTTCTTGAGCTTCCTGTCACTCATTCCAACAAATTTGCAACAAACAGAAGAAACTCACATACTTATCAGTCTTGCCCAAAAATCTCCTCTAAAGGTCCTTGTCTGTTTGCCCACTTCAGGCTGAATCTCCAAGTGTTTTCCTAAACATGAGATTCTCCTAGTGCCCCTTCTCTCTCAAACTCTGAAAATAGGTTCTTCAGACATGAAGTTTTTGACTTCTCTGCGCCCCTGAGATCACAGAGGACATAGCTTTCTTCCTTTCTGAAGAAACTGTCAGAGCCATCCTTCGTATTTCCCACTGACTTCTTAGGTGAGAGAGTGGGAGGACTTTTCCTGAGGAGTCCTCCACGCTCCTTCTTCCCCTTGCCAGACTGACGTCACCTGCTGTAAGTGATGCATTCCACTGCGCTCTTCACTCAAACTGAAGATAGCCTGTTCCTTCATGATCAAAAACTTATGTATCCACTGAAAGTTAAAGGGACACAACTCTTTGAATTATAAAGTGAGATGTGTATAAATTAGGAATCTGTTACACTGTGTATTAGGAGTTAGTTGTGGTTTCCACTTAAATGCTTGCAGCTCTGACTGGGGGCATGCCAGGCTCTGGGTCTGTAGTTTCAGAGGAAGAATGTATGTATCGTGTTTTACACCCTAAAACAAAGCTGCATGGGTATCTCTCATCACAGGATCACTACATTCATAGATGGTTGTGCTTGGGTAGAAAGTTTACTAGTGATACAGTGTATTTGCAAGTGTGTTCTGTGAAAGGCAGGTAGTATTGCACGCAAAAGACTCTGAGGAGCTGAAGAGATGACCCAGTGATCATCTGCATAAGCATGAGGCACAGAGTTTTGGTCCTCAGAGCTCATATAAATGCCCATCGTGATTGACAGCCCACCTGTAATTCCAGCCTTGCAAGGCAGAGACAGGCTCCCCAGAGTAAGGTAGCAAGCAACACTGGCCATATGGGCAAGCTTGGCATCTGATTGAATTTGGCTTAATGAATATGGTTGAGGAGGAAGGGCAAAAAAATTCCCTCCATCAACCTCGGATCTGCACATGTGAGTACATACACATGCATATACACACTCACATATATGCCATAAACATGCACAGCATACATACAGTCACATGCACACCACATACATCACACACATAAAGAATGGAAAAAGGAAAAAACAAACTTGCTGATATATAGTGTGAAAACTCGAGTTTGCTTTATGACTCTGTGAACACACATCTCTACAGTGGGCACTTTCATTTATGAGTGCATTAAGCCAAATTTAGATGGCCTTTCACTTTGTATTTGGGATATTTTCATTGCTGAAGAGGCACTACACAATTACTTGTGCTAAAAAAAATCTCTTCCATTGGGCTCCGGAAAGCTGGGTGAAGGCCTGGCATCTCTTGGTGGACAGGAATCTGCCTTCAGATTCCTGTTTCTTTACTGGACCATTAGAATCTTTGTTTGCCAAACTGCTACTTCCTTGTGATCTTTTGTAACCGCCTGTTGATGTGCAACCACTGGCCCAATCACCACATAGACTCCACCTTCTTGCTTAATGTCTCTCGTATGAGTAGACTATAAGTTTCCCCAAAAGCTGGATCTAGGGGCTGGTGCTATTATGCAGTGATCAGTGATCTGAGTGCCAGATTGTCAGCCTGTTGTCCTGAAAAATCTGTCCCCTCACCTGGACTGCTTTGATCTCCTGATTGACGTTTCTATCACACCAGGAACACCAAAGACTCCCAGAACAGACCCACTGCCCAGATATGGGAGGGTGAGGTTGCATCCTGGAGAATAAAGGAGCATCTTGTAGGAACCAGCTTGTCCACTGGAGTGGTCACAGCCTAGCAGGCTTTTTCAGACCACCCCGCCTTGCAGAACCAGAGCTGGGTCGACGATAGCAGACCGCAACTAGCCCAGGACTGTTGAGCCCTGTGTGCCTCTTGTCTCCTCCCCAGTTGCTCCTTCTCTTCGATCTGAAGCTTGTGTCAGGACTCTGAAAATGGCCTGTTCCTCTTCCCAGTGTGGCCGTGATGAATAAATATTCTTTCCCATCACCCCTTTCTCTTGTTGGCATAACAAGATGAGCAGTCAAGTCCAGCTTGTTGGGGGCTGCCAAACCTGTATTTTTGCCCTCAAAAACTGGTTATATCGTATAAAATATTTCAATATTTTGAATAACTAAAGACAGAAAATAGAGTATTTGACTTGCATGAGACAGCTATGAGACTGCTCTCTTTGAGGAAATATGTCTATTTCATGACCCAATTAGAAATATGCTGAGATGTTCAGAGTAATTTGGGGGTCCATGAGGAATAGCAGTGCTGATCCAGGACTCATGTTCACCCAAAGATTGTCCCAATTTCCTAGGCAAGCACTGTTCACAATTTTAAGTTACCTCAGGCTAAACCTGTTAAATTCGCTATCAGTTCATTGGCAAACTCCTCTCTCGCTGCCCTGGAAATCTTGAATTTGATCCTTCATTTAGTCAGCATTCCACTGTGGGGTTTTTGCTTACCCCAGGCAGGCTGGAGACTGCTGACTCTTCCCAGATTGCATCCTTTGGCTCGCGCAGGTCATCCTACCTTCGTGACTAGCGATATTTTGCACTTAGAGGAAAGGGGCTCTAGCCCACCTGTGCTGTCTCTGTGGCAAAGTCAGATTTCTATTTAGAACAGGCACTGATTTAATAACCATTGCTATTCTGTGCATACTCTGCTCTAAGACTGTGATGAAACTGTTTCAAATTAGTGAATGAACCACCAATTTGAGGTTGTTAGAGAGCTGAAGCCGTCACACATGTCATTTCTTCCCAAGCTCCTTGGAGACACCATGATGAAGTTTCCAGGTTGTAGAACTGTAGGAAATCTTATTTTGTAGATTTAGAAAAGCTAATGTTGCAGGTGTCAACGTGCAGGAATGTGATTCAAATCCTATTGTCTCTAAAGGCAAAAAATGAAAGGAGAAACTTATTAAATCCAGTCCCTCCTTCGCCATCATCACCCTGCCAAGCTAATGCTGCCCCTTAGCCCCCCAAAGCAATCAGTACTTCAATAAAGGCATCAAACCCTGGAGAGTTATTGCCAACCTTATTTAAAATGCCATGTCTCCACCTCAGTGTCCACCACAACTTCTAGTTAAGCTGTTGTTCTACCTTGCTCATGATCTTAGCTCCTGGGTCTCATGAAATAATCTAGGAATAACAGTTCTTACAGAATCCTGACACTGAGTTTCATGTTTTTGTCCTGAGGCTTTCAAGAAGGGAAAAAAAAAAACTGTGTCCATGTTAAGGATTTTACTAGGCCAAAAGGAATGACCATCACGGTTGTTGAGAGAGATCAGAGCCAAATTTTCTTAGGTTATTTTTAGTTCCCTTGAAAGCCTTTCATTGTCCACCCTTGTGCCTGACCTAGAACCCTTGTTAATACAAATACCTTTCAGATGTATTCCCAGCAAACCACAAGCTTCCATCGATCCAAAAGCTAAGAATGCCACAGTTGGCATGTGAAAGTGATAAATTTTCTTGGTTTGCTATAAGCTGTCTATCTGGGGTCAGACCAATGTTTAGTAAATGCCTTGAATTATGACTTTGCTACTATAAAAATGTCATGAGGCTGTTATCTTGTTAGAACACCGCATTTGGGGCATCCTGAGTCTGTGCTCGTGGGCCATGGTTACTCATATTGGTGCAATGTAGGGTCTCTTATCCCCTTTGAGGGGAAGAGTTGTGTTTTTGCGTCAGTTCATCAGCTATGAAAAGGAGACTTATTCTAGCTTGGGCCCGAAGGAACAAACACTCTAGTAATAATTGTGATAAAATAATATTTTTAAATGCAGGACTATCTTATTTTGATCTAAATATCTATCAGTAAAAATGTACAATGAATACCTTGGCCAATAAAGTCTGAACCTTTGATCAAGTCTCTGTACGTTTCTCCTGCAGTTTCCTTGTGGCTTAATCTAGGCAGAGCAGGAGGTGTGGTTCTTTTAACAGAATCTCTGGGTCTTTCTTCCTCTTGTGCTCTACAAGGATCCCACATATCACATAGAACTAAAACAAAGCCTTCCAGTGCCCACAGGAGCCTTTTTGAAGTGGCTCCCACTGTTTCTCTGGACTCAGCTGTGTCTTCTCCTCCTCACCATGTCCCTCTGGTTTTAGGGCTTCCATATTGAGATTCTGCTCCCATAGCAAGTCTTTCAAGTCCTGCATGTCTGTTCACCTCTTAATGTGAAACACAGGAGAGTACTACTCATGAAAGTTTCTGCTTTTGAGGATTTTAAAGTTTAAGGGGCTAGAACTCTGATAAGACAGGGGCACTGAGGGATGACAAAGATGGCATCTGAAACAAAGGCCTCTGGGCTCCCTTCTGCCCAGCAGACTATCTTTCCTTCTGACCCTTTCAAACCTGTTCAGATAAGACTGAGATAAGATCTGGTCATTTTATCTTTTGTTTTTTTCTTTTGGCATGTTCTATTGAATTTTTGTGTATTTCCTACACATCTTAAACACCTTTATACCCCCCTTCCTCATTGGTCACCCCATAATACCCCCTGAATTTCATGTATTATATCATTTATGTTAAGGCCTATTGAATCAAGTTAGTATATACAGATGTCCCTCAGTGCAAGTTTATCCACTGAGGTCTGGTCTAGGATCTCTCCCTTAAAGAAGATCAGCTCTTCCTCACTCAGCAGTGATCAGCTGCTAATAATTCTTCAGCTAAGATTGGGGCCTGCTGCTCATTTCCACAGTTCTCTGCTGGGTTGTTGGATGATTGAGCTTGCATGGGTCTTCTATATCCTGTCACCATTGCTATAAATGTGAATGGGCCAGGTTCCAGGCTCCGGAGAGACTCTATGTCTATGTGGCTATGTGCCTCCTCCCTCGCTCTTACCATCTTCCTGTCCCTTCTTCTATGATGGTCCCAGAGACTGACCAAGGTGGGATAAGTTTAATATAGGAGTCCTGTCCAGGGACCCACACTTGGAAGACTCTTATTCTCTACACTTTGGCTGCTTGTGGCCTTTTGTGTTCATTGCCCTCTGTCTCACGAGCAAGCCTCACTGAGGAGAGTTGAATGATGCATCAGTGTTCTCTCTGCCTTTTGTTCTACTAGGTTCCATGACCTTCAGTGTTGGGGTTCCATTGTAGATGTTTTACTTAGGGTTGGACACTTCACAGATACTTAATTTCTGTGTGTGAGGTGTTGTGGAACTCAGTGATAATCTGTGTTGAAAAAGAAGCTTCTTTGATGAGAAGCGACTGACATGCTTGTCTGTAAATATAAAGATCATCTTTTAAAGCCATAAGCCTACCAGCTTTCTCTTCTTTGTTTAAGCTGGCCAATCCAAAATAAGGAGGAGGAAAACCCCTTGGAATGTCTAAGATGCATGCCCTCCCTGGGGGACTCTGGATTCAGTTTCTGGGTCTAATATTCACATGTGAAGAGCTTTGTTTCTCTCTCTGTATATGGATGTGTATGATTCTTCATTGTTTCTAAATAAAGTCTCTGTTATGTCTGAGGTTTTTCCTGCCTTTTAATTCTTTAATTGGTGGAGAAACCATCCCTAACTACAATCTCAAGATTGACAAGGTGGACAAAATATAACATTAGTAGAACCAAAATTAGCCCCCCACTTTAGATGTAAATAACCCACAAAGTGCAAAATACGCCTTGAAATTTGGCTCCTGCCTTACAGTGAGTGTTAGTTGCCATTTTACTAGAAAAAGAGAAAGAAAGCCAGAGCAAATATTCTCACTAATTTCCAGGCTGTCCCTGAGTAATGTCACTGCGAGTCTGAAAACTGCGCAGGAGATCGAAGAGTTGCTATTAGCTCTTGAGCCTCTTAGCAGTCTTTTCAGTTTGATGATATACATCAAATTATTCGGCATTTTAGCCAGAGCTATCCCCTAAACCTACATTTGATTTGATTCGGTCATGTGTAGTAAGCTGGGTCTTAGAGAGAAGTAACCAGGAGAGAGAGGAAGAGTGAGGGGAAGAGAGAAGAGAGAGCGATGGTAAGAGAAGAGAGAGAAGATAATGGGGTTTCCTCCAGGGCCTTGGTGTGTGAGCATGTAAGCCAAGAACTGACATGGGAGTCACAAGCGGACGCCCAGGACTGAGACTGCTGCTCCAGTCTAACAAGCTGGGGAACCTGTGGATTTGAGCTTTTCTTTTTGAGTTTGGAGACAGGAAATGGCCGATGTCAAATCGGCAGTGGGAAGCGGAGGGACAGGCTTTTGCTCTACTTAGGGCATTAACTGGCTAATGTCTCGTTCTGGAGGGCAACCTGCTTTCCCCAGTTCCCACTCCCCATATTCTCCTTCCCAGACACTCTTAAGGCCACACATTTAAGTCAAATCTAGCATCCCAGAGATCAGTGACAGTCCCCATACCACCCTATTTTCTTGATGTAGACCAGGCTGTGCTTGATCTCACAGCTATCTCCTAGTGCTGGGATTAAAGCGTGTGTACCACCAGGGTGGGCCAATCCCTTTATGTTTTACTGTTCTCTTTCTCTCTCTTCTCTTCATCCTCTCTCCCTCCCTCCCTCCCTCCCTCCCTCCCTCCCTCCCTCCCTCCCTCCCTCCTATTTCTTTCTTTTTACTGTAGCGCAGTCCAGCCTGTCTTTGAGGTCTTCCTGGCCTGGCTTCTGTGTACTGCTTCCAGCTCTTGTGAAAACACATAACAGTTTGGCATGACTTTTAAGGTTTATGTTGTCTGACCTTGCCTGCTTTCAGACATGTTCATCACATTCTACATCCCTGTGCATTTCAGCCACACTGACCACTCTGTTCCCAGATGCTCCCTGACTGCTCATCCAGGATTGGGCGTATCTCTTCCCTCAATGAGTGCTTCCTACCCCACATCTCTCCAACCTCACTCCTAATTAGAACTTTGGTGCTGAAAAGTTGTAGCTTTTTCCAAGAGTGATGCTTCACACCTTAGGTAGTTGGAAGATTAAAACAGGAGAATTTCCACACATTTGAGGTCAGCCTGGCCTCTAGAGTAAGTTTCCAGCTGTTCAGCACTACATAGAAAGACCTTACTCACACACACACACACACACACACACAAAAAAAAAAAAAAAAACAGGAAAAATGTAATGAAAGCCACAGAATGCACCAAAGGCTTTTCTTTTTTCCTTTTTTTTTTTTTTTTAGTGTTTTTGAGTCAGGGTCTTCCTGTAACCCCAGCTGGCTTGGAATTCACTCTGTTGACCAGGCTGGCCTTGAACTCACAGAGATCCATCTGCTCTTGCCTTCCCTAGGGCTGGGACTAAAGGCATGTGCTACCATGCCAAGCTTCAGGGTCTTTTTGTTTTGTTTTTTTCTTATAAGCTATACTGGTTATTCAGAAATTTTTATTTCAACTTTTCTTTATTTTCAAGGTTAGATTAAAAGAAGCACCTCATTAGACAAGCAATCAAACTGTGTAACAGCCCTTGGTCCATTGCCCTTCGAGACCCTGATCCATTAAATGGCAACTCATTAGTTGGACCATGGTATGATCTAAATTGGGATGATCTATGATATGCTTATCAAAAGGGTAGGGTCGCCAGAGCAGGGCACCCTCAAGAGATTCAGCCATCGTAAACAACCCCAATTATTTTATTATTATGAATTGCCTATGGTGATATTTAGACTTCAGAGGAATTGGAATAAAGATTTTGGCAGGACTGTCAATAAAACCTATTTTTAAGACTCCTTACAGCAAGCAATGGCCACATGTCTTTTCCCTCATGACCCTTCCCACAACTGCACTACTTCACTTCAGAAGATGAGTTGTCAAATGTTCTACATTGGGCTGCAAAGTCAGTGAAGGGCCAGTCTTTGCCTCTCCTTACCTCTATTTTTGTCCAAGAAGTTCCACACAATACTGCCTTTTGGGGGAAAATGTGTTATGTACACCAGTTAGTCCTTGACAAATCTTAATTCCTGTTCCTTAGACCCAGAACGAACTAGCATATTTACATCCATTTTCCCAAAGTATCACTCTCCATCCAGAAAATGTTCTCGGAGTCTGTCAAGTTCCAGGTCATGAGCAGCTATGAAAAGCTTTTCTGTGTGGCACACAAGAGCAAATACATGCTAACAGACTTTCCAGGGCTGCAGAGAGTTCAAAGTGCCTTCCTGGCCTATGAATGAAAGCAGTTCAATGCTCCCAGGATCTCACAGGTGGATGGTAGGAATTGATGGAGAGCTGGATTTAGAGAGCCCTATAGTCGGACACAGTGGACCTCCCATCCCTAATTGCAGTTTATCCAGTGTAAATGTAGTACAACTGCAGATAGAAATATGACTAGGCAATGCCAGTCTGCTGTGATAACATTTGAAAATCATAGGTTCCCATTTCCCGGAAAATCAAGTTCCATCATGCACGTGCTGCATTCTAGTGGTACTAAGTAACAAAGGAATAGAGGAACTTAGTAATTTCTAGCATTCTGTTGGCACAGTAGGAAAAAGAGATTACAGGTCATGTACTATACATATCAAAATAACTAAGCTGGCATTTTGGTGCTGGCCTTTGGGCATTTCATCCAAGCACGTGAGAGCCAGAGGCATGTGAATTCAAAGTCGGCCTGATCTACATAGAGAGTTTCAGACTCTCCAGGGCTTCTTAATGAGACCCTGCCTCACAAACAAACAAACAACAGTAAAAACTAGACGGTAAATGTTAAGGTTTGAGTGTGAAATGTCCTACCACAGGCTCCTGAGTTTGAACACTGGGTCTCAGGCTGGGGGCGCTGTTTTGGGAGGTTATGGAACCTTTTGGAAATGGGGACTTTCCTAGCTGAGGCAGAGCCATAGGTAAGCCTGGAGGGTTCCGGGACCCCTCAGCTTCCGGAAGGACTGGGTCTGGGATATAACAATCTAGGTCTCCAGGTCTCCCCGACACAGTGGTGAAGCCCCATCCTCCATGCCTTCCGCTCCATGATGAACTGCTTCCTCAGTCCATGAGCCAAGGGAACTCTTCTGGCTTTAGTTTCTTCTGTCAAGTACCTGGCCACAGCAACCAGTAAATAAAAGAAAAGTAAATAAAATGTGATTGAGTGGGTAGGCGTATTCTGTTTGCAACATCAAACAACGCATTTGTGTGTTGAGTAAATACACACTGCCCCTTAATTTGTGTAATTATCCATCAATTAAAAAATTAATAGCACCCATTCTCATGTGTTTTTTTCCTTCCATAATTTATTTTAGCGTCTTCTGTGTGCGCCCAGAATTCCTTATTCAGAATCAGCTATAAAACAAAATCAAGGAAGGAAAAAAAAAAAAAAAAAAGGGTGTGCTGCACCGCTTTCTTCCACAACGCTTAGTAGTAGAACCCGCAGGTGGAACCGGATCCACCTGGCTGCACACAGAAGGCTCGAGCAGCCTTTGTGGTCATCGCACGTCGGCAGCATCCAGGCGACTGCGCCGGGTGCGCAGGGTGCTAAGCAAAACCAGACGGAGTGTGTGCACTTCAGGAGGGTGACTGGACCCCGGTGGTACTGCGCCTGGGGGAGCAGA
Organism: Eospalax fontanierii; assembly: GCA_035773235.1. Lineage (NCBI taxonomy): Eukaryota > Metazoa > Chordata > Mammalia > Rodentia > Spalacidae > Eospalax > Eospalax fontanierii. The sequence goes on from CM069547.1 coordinate 3,456,688, forward strand.
GACCTCAGAGCTGACGGGCAGCCCAGAAAACAGGTGCAGCCCCGGATCCCCGGAGTAAGTCCAGCCCAGTGTGCAGAACGCAGGGTGCCGCCCATCCGATCGTTAGCCGACCGCGTGCACAATCTGCAGCCTGCGCCTCTGCTCATGAAGGGCGGAGACCCGAGGCCCGTGCCCCGCGGGTGCCAGAGGGGTCCCGGGGAAACCGGGTGTGCCCGTTTTATCCCGTAGATCCTCCCATTTTTTCTCCCGGTGATTAGCGTTTGGCAGTTTTCACACTTTTACTCAGTTGTTCCAAGTTCCAGGGGAGATGGAAAGTCGCGCTCTTTCCAAAACCAGAAAACCCGCCGAGGAGATGGATTTCTGCTGGTGGGGGAGGGGTCACAGTGTGATTAGTGGGCAGGGGAAGCGCGCGAGATCCGGGCCCGCGCGTGTCGCCCTGTGTCGGGACAGCAGGGGGATTCCGGATGAAGATCAGGGTGGGACTGAGGGGGATCTCGGATGAAGGTCAGGGTGGGGACGCAGGGGATCCCAGATGAAGGTCAGGGTGAGGACGCAGGGGGATCCCGGATGAAGGTCAGGGTGAGGACGCAGGGGGATCCCGGATGAAGGTCAGGGTAGGGGCCACAGGGGGATCCTGCATGAAGGTCAGGGTGCTGGGGATGCGGGCCTGAGACCCGAGGAGCTGGTTCTGCACACACAGTCTACTGTGCTCCAATGAAGTCAGCCCGCTAGAGAGAAAATGGGGTCAGGATGTTCATCTGACACCTTGTTAATTTATGCAGCAAGAGAAACCAAACCAAAATCCATTGTATACACTGACGTGGCTGAAAAAAAAAACCTGTACCAGATCCAAAGTCAGGTTTTCATTTTGAACAAGTTACTCGGGCAGAACAAAAAAAAACCCAGCAGTGTTTAACCACAAAGCTGCTCTCTCTGTCTCTCTGTCTCTGCTTCTGTCTTTCTCTCTCTTCCGCTTGTGAAAGAGGCAGAACTAGCCCTGAGGTCACAGCCTTTTTTGTCCCAGCTTATGGAAAAATTGTCAAATTGCTTTCTTTTCCATCTAGAGAATAAGGACTTGTAAATGATATTTTTAAATGAGATTTATACTTAAATCTTGCAATATTATTTTATAATGAGTATTTCTACTATGTTTTTATTTATGTTTGTATATTAAAATTAAATTTGCATCTTAGAGATGATTGATTTTAAATATTCAGAATTAGTAAATTAAAAGCAAACCCTTAGAAGAAATAAGCATTGTATAGTTCCCAAGTTGAGGGAGAATATAGAGAAATAAGAACTTTTAGGGATCTGGATTTAGAATTAGTGTGCTAGGTTTCAGTTACTGGGTTGCCGTTAATATTCTCATGATGTTGCAATTGAACAGTGCTAATATTACCTATAATATTATTATAATGATGCCATGCTTTATTAATAATGGGAATATATTAATGATTATTAATTTCTGCTACGTCTTTAGAGATGTTGCTACATCATGAAATTATGAAACAAAGCATTTTATTTGAAACAAGACCCCAGGGCCAATGAGATGGCCCAGTGGATAAAGTCTCTTGCTGCCAAGCTGTTGTTCAATCTGGGTTAGAAAGAGAGAATTGCTCCCTAGCTGTTCTGTGACCTTCACATGTATTTCACGTTGTACATGCACACATATAAACCCAATAAAATGTTTAAAACTAAACCTTTCATTTAAAATCTTGTACTGTGTGTGATTGTTATGTTATTTCTATAAAGACTAAATTTTATATTGGTGGGACTCACTCTGTTTTTCTGGGTATTTGCACGCACATCCAGCTATATATCGAACATGTATTTTAGACATGTCATCAGTTGGCACAACATTTCAAGGCAGTAGCTCTTCATTCCTATTTTTGCCTGAGGAGATAGACTCCTAAATCATTCCACCTGTGTAATCTGATCAGCTTCAGTTCCTACAGCAACCTATCCAAGTCAGGCACGAGCTGTGCAGGACTCCACAGCTGGCTCTCCTCACACACCCTTGAATTCAGTCTCTAGTGGTTCACATCTGCCATGTATCCAGTCATCAGAATTTCTCTTACAGTCTCCATAGAGCCCATAAAACATCTAGACATCACTGCTGTAAGTTCATATGAGCAAGTTCCCAGAAGCCTGGAAAACTTAGGGGCCAAGGGTCATGGGGTCCATGGGTCGTAGAACAACAGGTCATGGAGAATATGAGACATAGAGCTATGGGTCATGACAACCACAGGTCATGGCAGCCATGGGTCATAATGATCATAGGGTCATAGAACCATGGGTCATAGGGATCATAGAGTCACGGGGAACGCATGTTATGGGGAGCACGTGTCCCCACAGGACCATGGGTTACGGGGACCACAGGTTCTGGGGAACACAGTTCCCAGTTTGGATCACAGGTCATAAGAACTTGTGATCTGATCATCATGGAAGGCAGGAGCATCCACCCTGTTCCTCTATACTCCTGAATCGTCTTGCCAGAGGATACAGTTAGGAGTCTGTTACTTCATCTCCTCTCAGAACCGGCAGCTTTCCTGCTTCCGAATCAGCCAGATTCCTAAAAGAGTTGGGTTCTCTGAGTCTCCCTGTCCTTCCCCACCACCTGTCTTTTGACCCCTCAGAGCCACTTCCTGCACCTGTGTGAGCAGGATCTGCCTTGTTAGACACTGTCTGTCTACCTCCTAAGCACATAGAAGGCAGACATCGTGCTGATCTGTCCCTCAGGATCTCTCTCTGGTGTGACAAGTGACATGGGCCAGGTTGAAAATGAACAAATTTTAAGGCAGTGATTAGCCAGAATTAGTGAACGTAGCCCAATTGTCAAATGTGAACGCCGGTAATTCCATTTGTATGATATTTTGCTGACAGCAATAATTAGGACAAATGTAAATGACTGATCCCCAAAGTCTGGAGTTCAGAGAGGGAAGCTGATTAAAAATGACATCAGGTAGCCTGTCAGAGATGTGGAAACTGTCTGCTTTTCTTATATAGTGGTGATCTAACTCTGTTGTGAAGATTCATAAATATATATCTTGGGCTGGAGAGATGGCTCCACCATTAAGAGCATGCTCTTTAGAGAACTTGAGTTCAGTTCCCAGCACCCACATAGGGTGAAGGGGAGAACTCACAACTGCCTACAATTCCATTTTAGCACCCACATGCAGTGGCTCACAACTACCTATAATTTCTGTTCCAGGAGATTTGACAGCCTCTTCTGGCCTCCACAGGTACCCACACATGAACATAATTAAACACAAAATAAATCTTTAAAAATCAAAATGTTCATCTTGCAAATAATCCATTCTTCCAAAACTGACTTCAGAAAAGCTATATTCTGTCAAACAAGGAAAAGCAAAGTGATTTCAAGAAACAGCTCTTTGTCTATCTTTTTTCCTCAAGGTAATAGTAATCACTTAATTCCTTTGTACACTCTGCAGATAGAAGCACAGTTTTCAATCATGTGTCTACCAACTGAAACTCTATAGTCTTTAAACCTGTATTTCCCCTCATAGCAGCAGGTGGTGGATGAACTGAAAACTGCTCCCTTCATGAACAAGTAATGGGGGAAGTGCAGAGGCTGAAATAATTGTGTCGTATTTGAAATTCTTATTTCCATTCAATCTGGTGACCTCCAGAATTACTGGTGTCCACCAGAATAGCATGTGTTTGTCTGACCATAAAACATGGAATTACGGACATACAAGTAGAAGAGAGAAAGAGGATTAAAAAGTGAAATCACCATCAAAAGCAGAACTTTCCATCTGGGACATTTTATGGCTTTAGTCATGGGTAATATTCAACTTGTAAAAACATTTCTTTGCTTGCTGACCAGACTCTGCCACTTGTGGGATCATCCAAATATTATCCACAGCAAAGGTAATCCAGCACATGGGGTCCAGAACATCAAAGAGACATAGTTGTTACTGGAGATGGAGAGGCAGCAACTGAAGGCCAAGGCGTGACCCGATGAAACATGATACAGACAGCTCTTCAAAATCAACAGCATTCTGACTTCTGCAATTGCTCAAAAAGATGAAGTCACTTGGTTAGAAAGTGCCCTGTTACAAGGACAATAAGGCCTGAGGGCCATCACTGTCCACATTTCTGTGTGAACCACAGAACTTCATAGGAAGAACCCACCAAATCACCACCAAGGCTATTGCTACTCTATTTAATTCTGTTCAATATAATGATTTTTTGAATTTAAATAACACCTTTTACAATTGCCAATTGAATGAACCAAATGGTTCTAAATAATAAGAAAGGTCGGAGTTTTACTGAGGCTTTACTGAGAGCTGAGTGCCTATGATTGTTCATTAAAAAATGGGTTAAATGACTGAGGAATTAGGAATTTATCTGCATATGATCATAAGCATTAGCACACTTGCCTTTTCAGGCAGAGAAAGAACACACTGTATCTGGTAACCAGATAAGAAACAGATTGGGTGCCACGTGATAGGAAAGGTTTTCTGTCCTATGATCTTCATTGGCTGACTGAACAGTTGTTTCTTGGGTACTAACTGCATGAGACACCAGCGTAAACCCCAGACTAACCATGAGAACGCTCTTGCTGTCTAACATTAAGAAACCGCAGTCTTACAGAAGATGAAGCATTAAATACATAAATTATAAAAATGAATTTTAAGCCAAATAAAAGCAAAAGTTACAACTCAACGTTTGAACAAATTCACTTAAAACGTTGATAATTAAGGCAGCACTGGATGAAGGAACGTGGGGACAGCATGGGGACTTGTCACTGGGTTAAAGGAAATCCACACTCTGAAATGAACGCCAGAGACCCTTTCTAAGCAAGTTGTAAGCCATCAATTACACTTCTAATTAGAGTGTATATAAATGTGCCAACGACATTTCAATAACAAGGAAAACCTTTCAGTACGGTTCTGATGTGCTTAGAATATGAAATTTACAATATTATATTACAGTTACTATTTTACTGTACGTCTTTATAACCGTATAATACATTAAGCAATGGAAAATAAATCTCATGGGAGAAATGATAAATATATTCGCATCATACCAGATTTGTACATAGTATCTTGTATCAATTGTTACTGATCTATAATTATTAAAACAGATTTAGTTTTCAGGAGCTCACACGAAACGGGGTCCAGATGTTAGTGTGTGCTGTTTTCCCTTTGAAATAAATGTATGCTAATAAAGAAAAGAAGAAAACTGGTCTTTTGAACGACAACATTCCCCACGGGCTCCAGTATCTGAACACTTTGTCCCCAGTTAGAGGTGCTGTGTCAGCAGATTTAGGAGATGTGTCCTTGCTGAGCATGCTCACCACTGGGCGTGGGCTTCCGCCTTGCCCATTTCCCATTTGTCTCTCTGCTTCCTGTGCCGGACTGAAGATGTGGGCTCTCAGCTTTCTGCTCCAACCCTCTACCACCATGTCTCCCCACTGGGATGGACTCATCCTTCTGGAACCATAAGGTCAACAGACTTTTCCTTCTGTCATTCTTCAGCCAGTGACAGAAAAGTAACTAAAAGGAATCAGTAGCTGAACATGGTGGTATTCTCTATTCCTAGCACTTGGGAAGCTGAGGCAGGAGGATTACCACAGTTCAAGGCCAGACTGGGGTATAAAGTGAGACCTTGTCTCAAAACAAAGGAACAAAATGGTTATGGTAAAAGAAACATTTGTTTGTGATTGGAGAAAATGTACTCAGCTCAGCACGGTCTTTTTGTGAGGTTCTGGCTGCATGTGCTGTTTCCGGATCTGTCAGGTACAGAACACGAGGAACAGGGATGCTGTGAAACTAGGAACACACCAGGGTTTATTTTCATCGGCTCAGACTCTGGTTCTCATGTGTGCTTGCTGGAGACTGCATGAGACCAGGTCGAAAATCTGAGTCTCGGCTGGCATACATCAGACGCTGGATGACCTGTTGGACAATGGAAATTTGTATGCAGAAAATGCTATAGTTATTGTAACCCAAGCATGTCAAGCAGGCATAGCTGGTTTTCTGGAAAGGCCAAAGACAATCTTGAACTTCATATAGAACAGTAGGACAGATGCAGAAAGAAAAGAGAACACTCATAGGAATGGAAGGGAAGGGGAATCTACGCAGGAAACATGGCTCTCTCTACCACTGCACATTACCTGTGAGGGGCAGGAGAACTGGAGCCTCTTCACCATTTCCTCATTAAAGCTGTTCCTCCCTTCAGTGCTATCTGCATGTAGGACAGTATTTTCTCTCCATGACAGCTGACAGCCACATGGAAGTACAAGCTGCCCCTCAGTGTGTCCTAGGAGGGACACTTTCTTTGATTCTTTGCATGAAATGAAGATATTAATATATCATATTTGACACAGTAGATCATTTCACAAAAGCCAGGGCTTTAATTCACTATTGTCCAAGAAAGTAATGATTTAGGAATGATGAGAGAGAGAGAGAGAGTGAGAGAGGAAGAGGGGGAGAGACCCTAGCTGGAAGCAGCAGAAATTCAAAAGACGTGACAGAATACAAAGATAGGGTGAGTAAAGGAGATTGAGGTGGAAAGCGGTGGCTCTAAAGTTACCTTGTAAGATGTCTTGTAACGCAACACATTCTATCCCAAATCATGATAATCTGCAAATGGAATATCACACTGTTTTAGGAACAAATTAATACAAAGCAATTAACGTGAGACTTGTCCTTCAAGTAACTGGACTTCACAGCAATTTCCTTGGTGATTCGGACATAAAAATCAAGGTATCAACAAAAGAATCAATACAGGCAGCCTTAGCCTCCTTCAGAGAATGTTAAATGATAACAGAAAGCAATCAATAGTGCATATTCCTTGCAGAAAGATCATGAGAGTCAAACATTTTCACGCAGTGACTATCAGTACACAAAGGCAATAGAGACTTATTTCCAAATATTCTAAATCTCAGAGGAAGCCGCAGCAGATATAAGCCCTGGTAGGAGAGAGGCCAAAGGAAAATTCTTGGAACACAGAACTAACAACCGAAAAACTGAAAGTACTAGCTGTGAGCACCAAGTTCCTTTAAACATTGAACTGTAGACCATTATCTTACACTCCAGTTCCTAAGAAAGTGCAGATGTAAAAGATCCTAGACCTGACGCATAAATCACATCATAACCACCTCCTAAAATGGTGGTAGAAGCAGGCTAAGGTTCCATTGTTTACCCATGAATATTTTATTATTTTAATTATCTTCTACTTCAGTCATGAATTATTTAGATGTTAGTTTTACTCTTTTTCCTTTGTTGAGCTTTAACATCATGGCTACCAGGATCACTTTCACTACATAATGAACACAAGCATTTTGTGTCGTATTATATCACTAAATGATTACTGTATCTGGACATTTTATACACTTTTGAAAATTTTTATTTTTATTTTATCTGTATGAGTGCATTGCCTGTATGTTTGTAGTAGTTCTGTGTCATGGAATGCTATGAAGTTCAGAAGAGGGTGTCAGATCCCCTGGAACTGGAGTTCAGGATGGTTTTTAGCCAATATGTGGGGGCTAGGAGTCAAAACTGGGTCCTCTGGAAGAGGAAGCAGTGTTCCTAACCTCGGAGTCATCGCTCCAGCTCCTATTTGGACATTTTAAGCGTTACAAAAGTAAAGATTTGGAAGAAAACCAAACACTTCCATTGTTTCTCAATAGCAGATGTTTGAGAGTTTAATTATCATTTTATCTTGAGTCTAAGAATTATTTATTGTCATTGTTTCAATTGCTGTCCCTAGTGTTGTAACTGTTTTGATTGTTTGATTTTCAGGGCTTTTTATCACAAAAAGAAAGTCTTGATCCATCTCGCTAGTTTGGGAAATTAATTATGAATCCAAGTATTAAGTGATTCTTGCCTCAAAAGATTATTTCTGTCATTCAATTTAAAAGCATTCAAGAACATAGGAATATTACATAAACAAAAAAATTCAAACACAATTGGAAATATAACTTCCAAATATCTTAGGCTTCTGCTGGTAAGATAGGTCAGTGATCACTACACCAACAGTTCAGGCCCTCGGAGTCCTTAGGTTTTGTACTTTTATGACAACAATCAATCCATCTTAAGTATTCAAGTTTTTCTCCTGTGTCAACAAGCAGGTTCTTGGCCCCAAATCGTGATACATGAACCAGGTTCTCCCTCTAACAACAAGGGCTGTAGCTACAGATAAAAAGATTTTCGCTACTTCGATTTGCATATTTGTTTGAATTATTCCTGTTATTTCATTTGACCATTACTTTGATTTTTATTTTAATATTTTTTTGTGGATTTTGAGGCACATTTCATGTAGCCCAGGCTAGTTGCAATGTCACGTATCCGAGGCTGTCAGGACCCGTTGGGAGATCCTCCTGCTTCTACCTTTCAGGGGTTGGGGTTATAAAAGTGTCACCACACTCAGCCAGTGGGCATCTTTCTGAGTTATTTTCTTTTTAGTTGTCTTGACTGATTCATAAAAACATGAAAACTGTGCATATCAATGGGGGTAATGTAATGTTTCAACACAGCTGTGCATTGTGCAAAGTTAAAATCAGATTTAATATATCTTAATCTCCTCAAATATTTATGGTGAAAACTTTCCAGACCCTTTCTTCTAACTCTTTGGAATGGACAGTGTATTAAAGTTCTCCATGGCAACCCTGCTAGGCACTAAAACTTAAACATGCCTTGCTTCTTTCTGTAAAATTATCTAATATTACCCGGCGGCCGATTTCTCCAGTCCCTTCCCTCTTTCCTCTCCTCCGACTGGCCTGACCACTGTGAGATCAACATTTTAGACTCCACGTATGAGTGGAATGACAGAGTGTCCTCCTTGACCCTGAGCCTGGATTATTTCATTTAACACTTTCACCTCCAATTCTATTTATTGGTTATAGTATATGGATAATCAATACTTGTAATAATGCTTAAGTAAGAATCCCTGGATGATTTTCCATCTTCCTTTATATCCCTAGCAAAAATAATGTATTTTCTGAATGCCAATGTTACTCCATTACTTGTCTTACTGCTATGTCTAAATTTATGTCTAAATATTAATAATTCTTCTAGTTTCTGATTCTCAATCCAATGTTTCAATAATGATGGCTTCTGATAGAGTTTATGAATCTTTTGGTAAATAGCTTTTGCTCTACTTCAATATTGTACTTTCATTCTCAAGCTCTTTAGGATTCTCAGTAGAACTGAACACAGAAATTTACCAAATAAGTTTTAGCCCCTACTGATGATGTTTAAACTCTATGTCTTTTCTTTCAAGTTGTATGAGATTTGCTCATAGTACTTTTTTTTTTCAACATCTTTTACTAGATGCTACAATCAAATAATACTGGTTTTAGGAGAATCCCATTGTTTCCTATTTCTTTAACTCTTCATTTATGTATTTACCTACTTGTAGACAGGGTCTCTTAGAGCCCAGAGCTGGGGATTACTCCTGGAAACTGCTGGGATTTCAGGCACTCGTGCCCAGTTCACACAATGCTGAGTATCCAATTCAGGGTTTAGTCCGTGCTGGTGACCGCTCTACCTACGGAGACACATCTCCAGCCTCCATATGCTTGCATAATTTAAGCAATACTGACTTTATTCTCTGCTTTAAGGGATGTACGACATCTGGCTCATGACATCATTCACTCGCTGTAGTGCCTGCCGTTTCCAGTCCTTTCTGTGCTAGTTGCTTTTATTGCGTTGCTCTCCTTCTCACTTTGGCGCACTGTATTGGTCAAGGCCTGCTCTCCTCTATTTTCTTTTCTGGCTCTCTGTGGCTGTGCCTCATTTTTAAGGAATCTCTCTAGATTGGCTCTCCATATTTTTCTTGGATCATACCTCAAGGTGTTTACCTATTATAATTTTACTTTTCTCTCCAGAAAAATGGGCTTGCCTGTCCTTTGAAAATGTCAGTCATAAAAAATAAATTTAACTAAAGAAGAAAATATCTTGATCATGAAAAACAAACACACTAGACAGGTGTGCTGGTTAAGGATTGTAATTTCAGGATTCAAGAAGCTGAGGCAAGATTATTTCAAGGGGTCTGAGGCCAGAATGGGCTAAAGAATGATTTCCAGGTCAACCCAGGATAAAGGATGAAGAGAGAGAGAGCCTGTCTCAAAACGAAAACAAAGCCAAACACACAAATTTTTAAATACTAATGAGAGGAATTATTAAAGACACACAGAAAATAAAAAAAATTCTCTGTTGATGAATGAGAATTAATATTGTTCAGATATCTATATTACCCACAGTAGTCTACAGAATCAATGTAATTTGCATAAAAATACCAACGGCATTCAGAAAACTGCAGAGGCAACCACAAATTTTGTCAGGATTGTAGAAGACCCAGATTAGTTGCTCTAAGCAACCCTGAGCAAAAAGAGAAAACCAGAGAACTGAAAGAGTACTTGACTTCCAAATGCCATACAGCCATAGTATCAAATCAGCCCCACGCTGGAATCAATCTAACACGTGGGCTATGAAACATGACAGAAAGTGCTCACACTGGTCCGTGTGTTCAAGAAAAATGGTATTTGGCATAGATACCAAGAAGACACAACAGAAAAGAACCATGTTTTCAACTGTGCTGAGGCAGTGTCCATACATACACACGAGAATGACCCCTCACCATCCCAAATGGATTCCAAACAGATCCAGGAGGAACTGAGTATCAAATCCCAAACAATGAGAGTACTAGAAGAAAACACAAGTTTCGTACTTCAGGCATGGGTAGAGGTAAAGATCTATTCATATATACAATCTCTAAAGTACAATCAAAACAAAACCATTAATGGAAGATCATTATTCAGCCACAGGAAAGGACTTCCCTTGTGTTAAAGGGAACGATGGAGCATGGGAAGCTGAGCACTGCTTGTTCATCACTATTGCTAGAATTTGAGTACAGTCAAGCAGTGGACAGAAGGAAGAGCTCACCTGATGGGGTCATGGAACAGGGTGCTAGCGGGTGGCGATGACTGACAGTGGGTACTGAAAAGCACAGCTAGAAGGGGAGGTTGCAGTGTTTGCACCATAGTGGGGCAACCACCAATTACACATTTCAAAATAACTAAAGGAACAGGCTTTTAAAGTTTGACAAATAAAAGTGCAAATATTTGAGGAGATGGAGCCAATTACCCTGATTTAATATTTAACTATCATACGAAACATATCTAAATTATAATATTGTTCTCTTCATATACGTATAAAATGTCATAAGTCCACTGAAAAATCCATTAGTTTATATTACAAATGAGATGCTTTAAATCTATATGATATAGAAAACAGCCCCATCACCTCGGGTGGAAAATCTTCAGAGAGAGAAAACATTGTAAAGCTGTGAATTTGGTTCTGAAAGCACTGTTAAAGAAACCTGAGCACTGCCAGGCACATGTAGGTTTCTGCATCCAGGAAGTAATGTGGATGGCTAACTCTGCAGCCTGAAGATCAGGTGTTTTTCCTTATACACTGTCCTCTGTTTCTTTACAAAGTCATTGTTTTTCACTGGTTCACACATTTGCTGTTGAAATGACAGAAAGGAGGTTCTGAGAAATCTCATCCCTGACAGCAGCTCTTTCATTGTCTGCAGTAAGGAGGCCGTAGCTGGTGTCCGGTCCAAGGACATTTTCAATTGTTTTAGTCTCTCTCCATATTTTCTCTTTCAAGATCAGAGACAAAAAGTTACAAATGAAGGCCTTGATATCAACATGCCTGTGTTTCCTTAGAAGACAAAATTCACACAGATTGGCAGAGTCAAGATTTTTACAATAATTGTCTCTGTGTAGATGTATGTAAATGCTATGGATTTAACACAGGGCCTTAGACAGACTAATCACTAAGTGTGCTATCTGTGAACTATAATCCCAGCAAGAATTTCCTTTTTTTTTTTTTTTTTTGTCACCCAAGTTAGTTTGGTCAACATCAGAAGATTTTTTGATTAGAAAGACCATAATACAGATAATGTTTTGTTTCTCTGTCTGGCACTAAAAGTTCTTCTCCATTTTCACCATAAGTTTTCATATGAAGGCATTTCTGCTGAGTGCATCGGATGGTTTTTCAAGCTTCTCATATAATAAACCACAACTGCTTTGAGTCATCTAATGACTAGGTTTTTTGCATACTCCTTGGTCACTGTTCCATCTGCTGTATGGCAATGCATCTCCAGCCTGCAGAATCCAGGTTCTATCTATTTACTATGTGTGTATTAGTTGCTTTTCTGGGACTGTGATAAGACACCAAGTCCAAGGCAACTTCTAGAAGAGTGCATGAGTGCATTAGCAATCATTGTGCGGTTAAAGGGAATGTCCAAGGAAGGGTGGGAATTCCTCTCAGTGTCTCACCACCCTCAGAATCCAACTTTGAGAGCAGTGGAACTGTGAGGACGTGGGAGCCTTTTGTAGAGTCGATAAACTGGAGGACCTAGGAAGCTGGAGGGTCAGCTATTGGTTGTCATCCAATTCCAACAAGGTGTGTCAAAGGTAAGTGACAGAGTGCTCAAGGGCATTTCATGGCTGCAATTTTCTTCAGGTGGAAGGTGCTGACTTGTGAGCCATGCTAACCTGGAGCCACTCAGGGAAGAGAATTCTGGAAATGCTGCTCTGGTTCAGAAAAATCAATGTCCCAACAATAAGACATTGGGACATGTCTCTGTCAGAGTCCAACGAATGGCAGAATGCACAAACAGCTGAATTAGTGGTTTCAAAGACATAGCATCAGTGCCTTTGAGAGAAGTGAGTGGTCAGGGCTATTCTTCCCCTCAGGGAGACGAGTGCTCCTGTTGTTGGAACATGTAGGTCCTGGTACTATTGATTTATTACAAGGTATGAGCAGAGCTTTAACTAAACCCCCTACAGAGCTTCTCTGCCCATTCAGCACAGCTTTTGCTTGCTTCTATCCCAACCCACTTACTGGTGTTGACTGAGTTGTCCTGCCCTGGATTCATCAAACACCACACTTTTTTGATGGTTATTCCAAATGTTCATCTTAACACGCAAGACTAATCAAGTAGTGTTTATTGAAAGGGTTTAGGAAGAGAACAGAAAATAAAGCATCTTGTTTAATAGAGCATGAGATGTTATCTTTTTTAGACAATGAAATAGAGGAATCCAGGAGAGATGAGGAAAGAAAGCAGAGCTTTCTCTTGTTCTCATCCTTCAACCTTAATATAGTTATAGTAAGTCACCATCCATCAGTGTAAAGGTACATATTAAAAATTAAGGGTTTACGGATTGTTTTTATTATTAAATGATCTTCCAGCAATAAGGAATTGGGAAGTAGAAGATTAGTTCATTAAGAATAACTCAAGAGTGTTGGACATTGAATTCTGTAACACCAGAAAAGAGTAACACATATCAAGGATTTTCTTACATGGTAGCTTCAACTGGCATGGGGGCAGACCCCAGGAAGGACGCCAAAGTGTAGATTGCCAGAGTCCACTACAAAAATCAGAATCAGAAATCAGAATAGAGTAAGAAATATACCTTTCTCATAGGCTCCTCAGACACTGCTGGATCTATCTGAGGACTGGGCTTAAAGGGCCTCAGTTAGATCAAGGCTACTGCTTAAACCTGGTGGGGAGGGGGTTATGTCATAACTGTCAGCATCACTTAAAGATGACTCACAGGCACCTGCAATTAACTCCACAATTAAATAGTTTATTTAGGCTAAACACTAAGCTGCATGTAAAGTCAGTGCATGGGACAATGCTAAATTAAAACCTCTACTGTATGATTGTCTTGTTCCCCAGCTACACATGGAGTTGAGCCAAACATGTGAACCCCCAATTAAATAGACACAATTATGGTATCCAATCAATGCAACAGTCGTGCTTGCCCAAAACCTATCAAACTAAAGAAATTGCAGGAAGATCATACCACCTCCAAACCCGGCCTGGCCACACTGGCCACACACACAGGGAAAGAACTGGACACAGCCCAGTCTCTGCCGCCTACCGCTGAGTATGCAGCTTTGCTAAGGAACAGTCGCCCTCCCCAGAATTAGTGTTACATTTTGGAGTACATCCTTCTGTGGGAGATGTAGTGAGTGGTATCCCTTCGTCTGATGGCAACTGAGAAGTGGATGATATCTGAACCGAACCTTACAGGGATTGTTTGTCCTGCAAAGGGCAAAATGTCTTTTAAATTCATGGTTCCTTTGCCTATTAAGAGATGAATAAGGGAGGGATTCACTTAGTAAGTTCAGCAACCTTTATTGCAATGCCAAAGAAGCATTGGTTAGTTTCTGACTCCAAAGCAGCCACGCTGTGGTTAAAGTGTTAAATTTATGCAGGAGGGAGAGGACAAGCCTTCAGACCACAGCAAGCACAAAACATCCAGCAGGTTCCTGGTTTTGGCCTGCACCCTCCTAATTACCCAAACCCAGCAATAGACTCCGCATCTCAGAGGTGTCCTGCTCTCATTCTGTTCATTTTCTGTCTTCTAAGGTTGACCTTTGAAGCTGTCTTTGGAGCAAAGGTTGGTCCTGTTTCAGAGTGCGTTAAGTAGCTCTTCCACAGCTCTGGGGGTTGCTGAGAAGCGTCCTGTGCAGAGGGGGAAAACAGGCTCAATCCTAGTCACATTCAGACCCTGAAAAAAAAAATATGGAAGATCACTCACAGGCTTATATTCCAGCAACATCTAAGCCGGAGACCCGCCTTGGTCTGAATGATGCACTAGTGTTTGCTGGCACTACCATGTAAAACAGGCCTTGGTGATTGGTTTTGTTAGGAATCCACATTTCTTCTAATCTTATTTCCTACAAAGAAGGTAGATGATCTCATTGTACACACAGTCCAGTGATCTGTACAGTCTTCTTATTTCAAAGACAAAGTAAAGCCTCCTACAGAGCAGCTGTTGCCCATGCCCCCTTGAGAGTTCACTTTGTGGCTGCACTTCCCTAACTAAACATCCGCATTTGACTCTTCCTGTCTGTTTCAGCGTGCATTCTCTCCTTCAACCTCACAATTAACAAAATCCCCTGTACACAAAAGGTAACTACAAATGGTAACTCACACTTCTAACATGAGTTTGAACTGACATGACTCTCCTGTGCTCTGAGACCCACAGAACAATCCCAGAGCTCTTACCTCCTAAACCCGAGGGACTGTGCACTTGACGATCACGGGAACACAAAGCCCTTGCATCTGTGAGGCCCCTGGTATGACCCGCAGCAGAGCATAGTCACAACTTTACCTGCAGGAAAGCCTGTGAGAACAACAGATGAGAACACACAGAAGATAAGCCTGAATGGAATGCTTTATTAGAGGAATATCAAGAATCAACATTGACCACATTGGTGCATTTATTTAACGTCTCTATCTGTGGATACACAGAGACTTCACTTTGAGTTTCAGCTTGAATATTTAAAAGACCATAACTTTCACATTTGCTTTAATCCTCTGGCTGAAATTTCTGCATGTGTGCCCCAGGGATTTCCTCTCACAATTAGAATCATCAGGGCAGGTCTGAATGCAGATAGAGGTTAGGTAGGGAAAAACACCCAGCATCTATCTGACTGAGCTGACATTTTTCCGCTAGGAATTGGGTGAACATAAAGCAGATCGAGGACTAGAAGGCAGAGTAATCATAGTTTTCATCAGCTAGATTCAAGTAAAGCCTGGATGGGAAACATTCTAATTGCAAGATGTTAAAGGGCAGATTAAGAAGAGAAAGAAGAATTCAGCTGAGGATGAGCTATACAGGATTCGCAGCCACCTTGAATCTTGAGTTATCTTTGCCGTCCAAGTATCTGGAGTTGTTTCTGAAATGAATTTTGACCTGAATGCCCAATAGTTTTCCAACTTCATTTTAACAATGTACTTAAGAAAGCACAAATATCGAAACAAGAAGATGCTTTCAGGGCAAGTGATGGCAGTCTTTTGTTACTCCCTTCCCAATGCCTCTTTCTCCAGATATTTTTACACACACGAAATGAGTGCAATAGTTAAATATGACAATTCCTGAGCTAGAATGAAAAATAGACAAAAGGATCCCATCTTAATGTTGACCAGATTCCAGTTCTCGGGAGTGCAGGTGCTCCTCTTAATGAATCCGTACTCTGAGTGTCCTGCAATACTTTCTTTCAAATTGTAGACACTAAAGGCCTTTTTCAGATAAGTGGCTGTATAAGCATTCCACCATTTACCAGTATTTATACAGAGTGGTATCAACTGTAGTAACCAGTATGCATTTCCTAAATCTAACTTTTATTCTACAATTCAGAAAGGACTGGGTACTATTTCTTGCCTTGAAACATTGTATGAATATTGCTAACAATGACACTCAGATTTAAAGGATTTTAGTCATTTGGCTTGCTGATGAGTTCCATAAAATCCAAGTTACCTTCCAATAGTTTTGGAAAAGAATTAAAAGCTTTCAGATTCTCTCCATGCCTATAAGACGTCTTAGAATACAGTCTTCTGCTTTCAGAACATGATCTAGACTCTGGAACATTTCTGGGAGCAATTAGTAAAGATCAAAAGCACTTTTCTTCAAGAAATCAGTATAAATGGATGGATGGCCCATGGCTTGTTTCTGGCTCTTGGATAAAATAGTCTCTCACCAAAGAAATGACGAATTTCATAACCTCTATGAGATTCTACCAAATGCAGACTGCTGTGTGTTCGCAGTGCAAGTGATGCACTGTACAAAGGGACACCCAGATGAGAAGGCAGCTGCCACGGGGGTGCTTTCTGCATTGGAAACAGCCTGCGTTTCAAAGCCACACTCTGGGGTCCTTAGAAGGAGTCCACCTCACGTCTAAGACTTTTACCTAATGTGAACTCATCAGTAAATGACTACTCCGGGGAAATGAAAAGTTCTTTAAGGGATAAACAAGTTATGATTTCATTCATTCCACAAACATTTATGGACATATTGCACAAGCGGAAAGAGAATCTGAGCAACCGAACTTGGCGGCCTCAGCATTGGAGCCCACCCGCTAGGGGCGCAGGCACAGCTGAGGCCTCCTCACATCCTTCACACCCTCACCTAGGACAGGATGTGGTTCACTTACTTGGCTCTTCATTCCCATCTTCCCTTTGTCATTGTAATTCTAAAACTTGTTTTTTTTGTGGCAGGCTTTCTGGGAGACTGTGAATTTCAAGATAAAGATGAATTATTCCTGGTTTCCATGTCTGCACTCTTTCAAGCCCCAGCCCCAAGGCGTCTCTGCCTCTGCTGGAAAATGTTTGGCTCTTGTATCATCTTGATAACTCTTTTGATTCTTGATTGTTCTTGCTTACCTGTCCACAGTGCTTGAAACTAGTTAAGACTAGAAAGTGTGTGCATTGTCTTGAGCTGTTTTCAAGAAATCTGCACTGCCTTCAAGTCTGTGATGGTGGAGACTGACAAGTCACTTCTAGTCAAAAGGAAATGAGACTGACAGGCCGATGCAGGTTCTTCCATGGCTTTCTTGTGATTCGATGGGGGGAGGGGTTCCCTTCTTAGTCACAAACCCAGGTCTCCCTGGCAGCAGCAGAAATTGAAAGTTAGAGCTAAACTTCTGGCACCCGGCATTTCTGACTTGCGCAAGGCCTTTTACAAAGGAGCATCTGTTTACTTGTAATCAAAGATTTCTTCCCTGGGCGGGTTGCATAAACCCAAGCGATTTGTTATTTCCCTTTTTATTGATATTTTCCTTGTTGCTTGCCCTGATAATTATTAATAACCTTGCTAAAGTATATATCCCAGCCTGCTATCACTTGTTTATATATTTTCCCACTTGGTTTGTAAGTCACTTGAAAGGGAAGGAAATGTGTATTCCTATGGTGAACTGCCCAGTTCAATGACAGATACATTGTGGGTGTCAGGAACAAATGCAATTAAATGAATAAATGAGTTAGTTTAAACCTTCCTTTTTGGAGGCAAATTTATTTTTAATTGTGTTTTACTGCTTTTCTGCTTCCTGGTTTTTACAAACAGGGTCCATTAGCCACTGGAAAGCAAAAGGAGAGGAAGACTTCTTTTTACCCAATTTCAGTGTGATGTGTGTCGGTAGGAAAGTTGTCGCTTAACTTTGAATGACATTGGACAGTAGAGGACACGCTCGTAATCCAGACCGTGAAATATGCCCATACGCCCTCCCTTGGCATTCAAGCAAATATGGAGAGTAGCTAATTGAGTGCCCCTCGGCTTCTGAAGATCAGCTGTCATAGGCCTGCACTGACCCATTCACAGCACCAGAGGTCGAATGCAAATGGCCATCTGCCCGACTGAACATTGCTCAGTGCAGACTGGGTGGTGTGCTCTCTGACCTTCACCATGCACGGAGGAAGGAAAGGCAGCTTTCCTAAGACTACACTTCTCAGCGAGTGCCTCTCTCTGCGCAGGCACTCAAAGACCCTGCCTTATCCCTCTTGATCTTCTGAATAGGGCAGCTTAATAGCATGGGACAGAGCTCAAGTGCGGTTTTGCTTGCAGCTTGGAATAAATATTTTCTGAAAATGTGAAATCCCGCTTTGTGCTGGAGGAGGAGATTTTAGAATAGTGTCAACTGAATCATGTTGTTTTCAACTGGCCATCATAAACAAATGAGCAGACTTAATTCCTTCTGTCACAGTCACCTGGTCACAAGTCAGAACTCTAGAAAGCACTCAGCACTTGAAGGAGTATGTTTTAGAACAGGAACACGAAACTTGTTTTCAAAGTCTTTTCAGTCAGTGGAGGTTGGCGGGCCAATGTCTGTAGAGAGACTGCGCAACCTGTGACCTGTCACTCCCCCTTCACTGCCTGGGATAGGTTTCTCCTTGCAGGCCTGTCAACAAATACAAAAATAAAAGATACAAATATCTCCCAATGACTTTGAGATATATTTAATGGACCTCTTTGGATAGATGCTCTAGATATATTTTTAATAATTTTTCACTGGCTTGGGATTCTGCAGGGAATGTATAAACCTTCCTAGAATGGATTTTGTCATTCCTGAATTCACAGCTGTTTTCCATAATGACAATTTTATACTCTTTATTGAAACGATTTGTCATGCTACAGACTGATAGAGACAAGAGAAGGCCAATCAGCGGTGGGAGAGGAATCAGCTTCACTGCTGAGGGGGTTTGAAACTGTAAAAACTATAAAACAAAGAGTGCACCAAAAGAAATAAATGGGTGTAGGGGAGAGCCAGGGTGCAGCATGAGGAATGACTGGGGGTTGCAGGATGCAGTGTGAGGAATGACTGGGGGTTGAGGATGCAGTGTGAGAAATGACTGGGGGTTGCAGGGTGCAGCGTGAGGAATGACTGGAGGTTGCAGGATGCAGCGTGAGGAACGACTGGGGGTTGCAGGGTGCAATGTGAGAATGCGCCTCAGGCCTCAGAACTTCAGACATGCAGTGTGATGAGGAGGAGGAAGTCAAGGTCTTCTTGGAGGGCGCACACCACCAGCTGAGCTTCAGGGATGGGTAGGGGTGGAGACTGGGGGCGGAATGCTAAGCACAGAGCTTTCTAGAAGCATGAGGTTGCAGGATCCACCTCAGAGTGCCCAGAGTTCACAGCAGGAAGCCAGAACTGAGGAAGATCTTTCCAAGGTCTTTGATGTAGTAATTTGACATTTTAACCCTTTTCTTTGCTAATTGAATTATGATAATTGCTTATATATTTTATTTCATGAAGTACATTTAGATGCCTGAACACAGCTTAATCAGATCAGAGGAATGAACACAGCTAAGCTAGAACATACATAATTTGTTATGTATGTAATACTCAAAATGATCCAACCTTAGTCAAGGAATTATTAGCAACTGACCCACTCTTGGGTGAGGAAAAAAACATCTTCTTTAAAGGTAGTGACTCCAGACAGGCTGACTGGATTCCAGTGGATGAACTCATATCAAGGGACATCTGGGTACATAAACTTGACTCCATAGGCCTTAACATATATGACAGAATGCATGAAATCAGATGGTGGGGTTAGAAGTGCAGATAAGAAGGGGTTGAAATATGAGTAAGATATCTAGTGTGACATGCACAAAAATTCAATAGAAATATACATTACAAGAAAACATTTTAAGTCTTCTCTACGAGTGTCCTAAAATATGTGTGTAAATTAATAGTTGTTAATCACAGTTACCATAATCATTAGCTACATTTCTTGCTGCCTGAAAAAATACCTGATCAAAAGCAACTTAAGAAAGGAAGGGCTCACCCTGGTTCATGGAGAGACCCTCCTTCATGACCAGGAAGTAATGTGGAGGAAGTATGTCTCAGAGGCCACGTTACATCTGCAGTCAGGAAGCAGGAGATGAGCGGTCCCGCTCAGTCGGTGTCCTCCTTCTTCTTCACTCTTACCGAGTGAAGCTGTCTACATTTAGGGTGGATCTTCCTTCCTCAGTTAAGTCTCGCTGCGGCCTCACAGACATTCCTAGTGCTGTGTCTCCTCGGTGATTCCAAGCCTCATCAAGTTGGCACTGGTTATTACCACACACCTACCGTGGGGCACAGACTGGATTCCCGCTTTCTGACAGCGTCTCTTGCCTGTCTCTTCATTTCTCCAGCTCCTTTCCCCCAGGTTCTGACAATTGCTCTTTACCGGAATCATGGTCCGCAAAGGTAGAGTGATTTTCATCTCCTTGTGACGGTTGGAGAGAAGGGATGGATGAAGGCAGGCGTGAAGGGAGAGCTTTGGTTTGCTGTGTCAGACATCCATGGTCAGGGAGGAAGCAGAGTGGTGGGTGGGTCACAAAGCGTGAGAGAAGTGGAGACTCACTAAGATGAAAACACGAAGCAGTAGTTGCGAGGTGACAGCAAAGCACGCGCCTCAGTTCTCTGACCCAGTGAACTGGGTGGATGGATGTGGCTTTTTCCATTGGCACTCAGCATGCCTACATGTACTGAGGCAAGAGAGAACCCTAGATGTTTGTTTACTCAGAGACTGAGGTAAATTCCTCAAAACAGTGGGGTTCACAATAGAACCTCCGTGTTTGTTGGCTGAAGAAACACAAATCTGTGCTGGGAAAGAAGGTGAGGTGGAGCCAGCAGGATGGCAAGTCCAGTGCCTGATGAACACGGTGAGCTCAAGGTCAGCCTGGGTACCTTGCTTAAACCCCTTTCTCAAGTGGTAAAATGTAGCCATGGGGTGTGACTCGGCTGTGGACCAGTTACATAGTATGCACAGATGCAGTGTTCAGCACTTCAAGAAAGATAAAAAGAGTGGTGGGAGGAAGATAGATTGTCATGAGAGTTGTAAAAATGTCAGCTTCAGCCATGAGAGCCCCATTAGCATATCCCCACTTCTTTCTAAAAAGAATGCATGGGATGGGACAGAAAGAAAAGCTAGTGACAAACTTGAGGAAGGCAACATGTGAAATTCAGAGATGAGAGTCTGCAAAGAAAGTCAAGAATAGTTACAAGGAAACTTAGCAAAGCAGGGTTGCCATTATCAATAGACAGGGTTACAAAAAATAGGGGTTCTCCAGATCAAGTTCAGCAGAGATGGACACCTTGAGGAATTAGGCACCTGAAAGATGTCAGACATCTTGGCAAATAATTGTCAGGATAGAGAAGCGTGTGTTCATATGGAAGCTGTGTTCATGTGAAGGCAAAGTATACTAGGCGGGGTGCTCTAGACAAACAGAACTGATAGTATATAAATACAAGAAAGACTGAGTTTTTCCATTGGCCTCATGGTATAAGCTGAATATTCCAGCAAATCTCTTTGCACACTGGAGAAGTAGAGGACTTGGTCCATGAAGCTGGATGCCTGACTAGTCTCATCCAGTGTGGAAAGCTTAAAAGATCCCTGGAGAGTTACTGATACTGAGTCTACCTTAGAAGGCAAAAGACGTCAGTGTCTGACATCATAGGAAGGTTTCAGCAGCTGCAGCAACAACAGATATGGTCACTCGAGAAAACAAAAGTCGTGTTTATCAGCACTATTCCAACCTCAAACCTCTGTATCTGGGCCACCCAGCTGAAGGTGCCATCTTCCCTGAGGGTGGGGCTTCCCCTTAGTTAAACCTCTCTGGAAACACAGTTGCAGGAATACCCAGAATTATCACCTAAATGATTCTGTTTTTATAAAGATTCATTTTTATTACTTTTATTATTATGGTGGGGTGGGCATGTGAGTGCAGGTGTCTGGAGAGGTCAGAAGAAGGCATAAGATCACTGAAGAGTTGGAGTTAAAGGCAGTTGTGAACTGCCTAGTGTGGATGCTGGGAACTAAGAGTGGTTCTCTATGAGAGAAGGAAGTACTATCTCTTCAGCCATAACCTCGGTGAGTCTCAATAGCATCGAGTTGACACTCAAGACCAGCAGTCACTCAGAGGCAGAGCTGAGACTCCAGTGGATAATGAGAGAAGTCTGAACAAGAAATTGTCAGTGGCAGACATGTGGCTTGATGAATTTTAACCTCTATTCATGTTTTTCTTTTGGATCTTAGGACATTCCAATATATTTACCTAAGTAAAGGAAAAGGCTTTGTGTACAGAGGAGATGGCATCACTAGATAGACGCAACAGAGGTTTCCATACAGACGGGAGGTTGTTGTTTTCTGTTGTGATTTTCTGGAGGTGGGTGGCAGTTGGAGTGTTCCCAAGGGATTGTCACTGTGGAAACTCATCCTCACCTATGGGAGTAGAAATGACAGCCTGAGGAACAGGGTTTGAAGGAAGGTGGACTGCCTCAAATGGGGGATGTAATGAACGAAGAAAGGAACTGATGGGGGAAGATCCCAGCTGACATTCTGCCCTCAGATGAGACAGCTTTGTAGTGGGACTCTAATTCCCAGACTAGCACAGATCATCTGAGGTATAGGCATGGTGATCTAATAAGAAGACACAGCACGGGGCTGGAGTGACGCTGGAGCAATGGCCCAATGGTTAAGAGCACTGACTGCTCTTGCTCGGGACCCAGGGTCAATTCCCAGCACCCTCACCTGAGGCTAGCAATCATCCAGAGCTCCAATTCCTGGGGATCTGATGGCCTCTTCTGACCTCTTTGGGCATAGAACATACAAACATTCAGTCAATACACTCATACACATAAAATAAAATGAAGATACAGGAAAGTGAGTGATTTGCAAGCTCAGAGCACTAGAGTGCTTAAGGAAGGTCACTCAAGTAGAACTGCGTTGAGAGGCCAAACTCACACACATTAGCAGAGTCAACACCCAGGATAAGAGACTAAGACTCTGAGCACAGACTTTCATGAGTGACTGTAGTTTGGGGCTGAAAATATGCAAGATGCAAATTCCTAAGGCGTCCTTGGGAAATATCAATTGCTCCTTGCTCTGAGGTATCTTGTTTTATCCTCTTTTTACTATAAAAAAAATACCCCAACAACAGCAACTTAAGGAAGAAAGGGTTTATTTTGGCTCCCAATTTAAGCTGATACTCTACCTTGGTGAAGAAATCAGGAGGTGCCTTGACAGCTGGTCACAATGCAGCCCAGTCAAGAAGCAGAGAGGTGAAACATTCCACTCAGCTCGCTGGCTCATTTTATTCAGCCCAGGACACCAGCCCAGGGAACATCACTCAGCCAGCAAGTCTTGGCACCTCAATTAACCAAATCAAGACAATTCCCCATGGACACATCCAGAGGCTAAACCTATCCTAGATAATCCCTCGTGGATGCTTCTAGATCCTATCAGCTTGACAAGGAACACTAGCAATCACAAAGAGTTTTCTTTTCCTTGAAAAGACAGGAGAGGGCCAGGAAGGCTCCTTCCCGGTCAGTTTATAGGAATCAAATTTGCTTTTCAGTGATGGTCAGTCTAGGATGATTGTGTTTCAGGGGTAACACCTTGCACCATCACATTCCCACAGAGACGTGCCTCACTCTGGGTCTCATAGATGTCTGGACTCTCAGCTCTACAAGCTGCATGCTGTTTCCTGATATTCAGTTACCATTTAGGTTTGCATTTCCAGGATGTTTTCTTGGATATTCATAAAATGCACTTTTGCTTTCTCACAACAAAATGCAAAACCCTTGAGAGAAACCAGAGGGTCACAGGGTACAGACTCAGCTACTTATGAATCTCCAGCTGCTTAGACTTGTCAGCCTCAGATCTCATCCTCCTACGATGTGCATAACCTGCCTGCGGATGCACCACATGTGCACAGAGTTTGCCTAGATCTCAGAGTATCGTCCAGCTGAACAGTCTTCATCAAATAAAAATTGTATTTCCTCACAGCTATTTTAAAATGTAAAAGTCAAACAGTCAAGACCATCTTCAACCAGGAAGTTAACAGGCCAGGCCGGGCTCACACGCTCGGGAGCCCGAACCAACAACGGGCGTTACTCCTTAGCAGTGCGATTATCCCTCGAAGAGATTTCCATTACAGCTTGACTTACTGCGGGGGTCACCCGCTGACGCAGTAAAAACTCCTGACTGGGAGCAGGGTCCCGCCAAGGAGGTGGAGGGGAGGGGGAGCTTCTTCATAAATCCCAGCAATCTGTTTTATGTGGGGTCCCGGTTGCAAACTCATTATTTATGCTGTGTACAGTAGGCCATCAACATATCCCACTGGGAAATTACTTTGCAATTTGGAATCATCTGGAAGGAGAGGGGTGCTTCTGCGGGCATTTTCTGGGGTTAAATGAGGTGCTTTCCCGTGCTCAGTGGGATTTTTCATGCCATGTGTTCCTCTCCCCCAGCTCCCTTGAGACTGTCACTTTCTCCTTCTTCGGTGTGCTGTGCTGTTAAATCTCTCTTTCTCTCTCTCTCTCTCTCTCTCTCTCTCTCTCTCTCTCTCTCTCTCATCTCAAGTTTTTAAAACCAAGAATCAATCGGAATAATATTTATTGCATTTTTTAAAAGGAAATTTTTTTTTCATTGCATATGCATGTTCTATGGAACGGAACGTGTAGGTCAGAACGCAACTTGTGGGAGTGGGCTATCTCTTTCTACTGTGTGGATCTCAGGGATCAAACTCCAGAGTTTGATGGGACCAAACTGGCAGCACACACTGAGCCATCTCACCTGCCCAGGTATTTAATTTTGATTTCTTCTTGGAGTGTTCAGGGACCACGGATCTGTGGCTTTTCCATGCAGCATTGCTTAGAGTGATTTCCAAAGACTGGGTAACATTCACCTTGAGGCCCAGTGACTTAGGTGCCACCTTTCCACTCACATTCTGAACTTCCCACCCCAGGAGATGCCTTTGGCCATGGATTCAGAGGCTTCTTGAGAGCCCCTGAAAGCTGAGTCTTATAAGTCAGAGCCTCCCTTTCCTGTCTGGCTTCTTGGTCTGCACATATAACACAGGTTGTCAACGTTGGAGGCGCTCCACAGAGGTTTCTGATGCTCGCAAACCCTTTTGATCATTTGACTCTCTCCATTTTAAAATCTTATTCCCTGGTAGAATTTGGGCATGCCTCTTTATCTTATTCCAAACGAGGAGAATGGGAGTCCAAGTACCTGGTCAGCTATTCAAAACTTGATATCATCCTTGGGGAATGGATATTATTTTACCAGTTATTATTCCTAGGAAATAGGAATAATCCATCTTGTAAAGATCATGAAGAACTTTTACCCCATTCCTCTTTTCTCATTAAGTGTCTACAATGCCATAGTCTAGTATAATCAGGTATAAGAATAAGCCAAGTACTGCTAAAAAATAAATCAAAGCTCTGAGTCGTGTTGAGTCTCCCATCTTCGCAGTGGCAAAAATCTCCAAGGTTTCTCTGAAAACAAGATTTCAACCTGTCTCAGATGCATTCTGAGAGCTTTTTAACAAGCACAGGCCTAAAAGTATACACACCAAGGAGATTAAGTGTTTAGTTTCAAAATGTTTGAAATCACCAGCTCAAACACAGAAAGAGTACACACAAGACTGTAAAGACAGCAAGAGAGCGACAGAGCAAATAGCATCCAGAAATACTAACATTCTGAAAGGTCAGGATTCCTTAGTTCAACAAAATGGCTCAGCTATTAAAAACAATCAATTACAAATTCAGCTAACAGCTATCAGCTTTGGCTCCAGGGGTGACTAACTAAAGCAGATGTCAAACAGAAACCCAAGCTCAGAGGGAAAGAAACAGAAAAAGAAATGCTCTCAGGTGCATCTCTTGAATCGTTAAGAAGCAGTGTCTGGTTGTGGTCCCCACAACCAGTATGTGGCCCACATCCCTGTATAACTTTGGGACTGTACTGGAGGAAAGCAGATATGTTTCCTAGATTCAAAATTCCAGGTACTCTTTCTGGTAGAAATTTGCTTATGTTGTTCTTCTTGATTGTGACTTCTTCAAGTTCCTTTCTTTGGGACTATTTTAATTTCAAAATGACTGAAAATAGTCCCTTTTACTCCTGTGGGTTTTGAAGGAGATAGCTTTTGTTTGGTTTCTTAGTGTTCGGGTGAATTTTTATTTGTTTTAAGATTATAAACACTTTAAAATCTTTTCAAAACTCATAATTCAACTCATCTGCTGCTTGACTCGGTAAACGATGGTGTGGGCGCCGAGGCTTCATGTCTCTGAGTCATTTCTCCCTCTCCCTGCTTCTTATCCTGGGTTTTCATGTTGTGATTTTTTCTTCTGGATAGCTCACTGATCATCATTAAATCCCAAAATTATCAGACAGGTCTGGGCATGAGCTGAACTTATTAAAGCTTACCAACTTAGGGAAATCATTCTACTAATACAACATCAAAAGTTTCTTTGCTTTTAATCACTTAGATAATAATGAGTATCTTATTAATTACATTTTCCTGCATGTGCTGGGGAAAGCCTTAAGATACAGAATTAGGACTTTTCCTATCACCAATTAACATGGGGACATAATCTAAACCTAAAGAAGTTCAAGTCTACAAGAAGCCAACAGTAATATTAAAAAGCAGATTTATTCAATGTGGTCGATTGGAAAGAGAGAGGCAGATATGCAATGATTCCCTCCTGCCTGTCTTCACTGACCTAAAGTGAGGGTAAAGTTTGACCACCAGACAGGTCAAGATTTCCAAAATCACTAAAGCCTGGTGCAGTGCTTTGACCCCAGGAAACACTTAGTGCACACAAACCCATGGAGACCAATCAAAACCCAATTGTGATAAAAGAAATAAAAGGCTATGGTTTAGAATTATTATTGCAAAAATGCATTGATTGAAGAACTGAACAGTGAAATTCAGGAATTGTCTTCTCACTTAAATCTCTCTAACTCTAATTCTAAACATATACCAAGGGCTAAAATTTTGTGCTCATTTGAACTAGTATGCTATCCTTTTAACTATTTGCACACATTTGTAGTCAATCCATGGTTGGGCATTTAAAAGAATTATCTTCCTCTTCCATGTGGTCATACATTTAAAATTTTTCTTAATTCTCTGCACCTGTTCACCTGTGGAAAATGAAGAGATAAGGCCTGTATATCCCCTGTCAAATCTGTGAGCCCTTTAGGCAGAGTACTTTCCTTAGTCCTCTGGTCAGGCCTCTGGAGCACAGCTATTGACCAAAGTTACCTAATGATGAGCACTTCACAAGCTATTTTGTATGCTCAAGGCTTGGGTACAAGTTCATGTGTTGGTCGTCTGGCTTCAGTCATTTTTTTGTGTGGTGTTAGTCACTTCTCTGCTGCTGTGACAGAAACACTGACCAAGGGAACTTATAAAATGAAGAGTTTATTTACCTTATGGCTCCAAGGGGCAAGAGTCCATCATGGCGATGAGCCATGGTGGCAGAGGTGGCTGGAGTAGACCCAGAAGCTAAGCGCTCACATCTTCAAGCAGACACAGGAAGCAGAACGTGACTGGTGGCCGACTTAAGAACTCTCTAGGTCCGCCCCCAGTGACTGACATGCTTCCTCCAGCATGGCCACATCTTCTAAGACCCCTCAAAACAGTGCCACAAACTGGGGACAAAATGTCCAAATACTTAGAGCACATGGGGGACGTTCTCATTCAAACCACCCCAGGTGAGGCGGGGAAAGGCGGACAGGTGGACTCTTGGGTCTGACACTCAGCAAGCGGGCTGGGGGCCTGGGCAGTGACCCCTGTACCAACGGTCTCCACCTCCCCAGGCCTGATTACAAGTGTGGGCCATCACACTCATCTTTTTCGCATGGATTCTGGCATCTAACTCATGTTTCAGCCTTGCACTGCAAGCCCTTTACCTATAGAGCTATCTCCCCAGTCCCCAAGTGAGTTCATGAAGGAAACAACATGAAGTCCTGGGCGTGGGAGGAGCTAAACCTTTCATGGCAAATTGTTGAAGGAGTTGAGAGAATGCTCGGTGTCCCTGTTGTTATCTGATGTTCACAAGTTTGCCTGTGTCAGCAACTCAGTCTCCTGACAGTGAAAACAGAATCTGGGGGTGAGCTCGCTCCTGCCAAGGCTCCTGGTTGTACTGTGTGGAGGTCAGCAAGGGAGAGATGTTTCTAAAGTGTTATAATAAAGGAAGATAACAAAGGGAATTGGGTAACTGGTGACACCCTGCTGATTAGTTCAAGTTTTTAACTTGCCTTTGAATTCTTTAAAAAAAAAAAAGCAATAATCTTCCCTTTATTGATTTTTAAAAAACCATCTGTCAGTCCTTAGAAAGTGAAAATGAAGCAAAAATAATAAAAAAAGAAAGAAATCCACTACATATGGCATGTAGCCAGGCATGACTAAAAAGTTGCAAATTTGGGATTCTGTTCTCTCCATCAAGGCAGTATAAGAATTATGAATACTGTCTGAGGCTTTTCTATGCTTAGAAAACATCTGCATTCAATTAGAAACAAGCCCAAGTGTGGTGTTAATTCTGAAGTCCCAAGTAGAGTCATTTATGTTTAAAGTCTGCTGTGCTGTGCTGTGCTGTGCTGTGCTGTGCTGTGCTGTGCTGTGCTGTGCTGTACTGAAATGAAGGAGGAAGGAAGGGAGGGAGGGAGGGAAGGAGAGAGGAAGAGAGGGAAACTAAAAACCAGTGAAGCAGAGCTTCCATGTGGTCATGAGGATGAAGCAAAGTACTTTCCCCTGAGAATAGGCACGGATTTTTATTTTTCTAGAGAATCCCCTCTATACCAGCGCTTTTGTCTTGGTAGGGGGTGGGTGGAGATCAAATCACCCCATACTTCTGAAAATGCAAATTTAAAACAATTTAGAACATTTTACAGATTCTTCAAAAATGAATTTGACCTAACAGTTGATGTATTTGGCCAACAAGTCATTTCTGATTTTGTGGAAAGCCAAACAAGTTAAACCTACATCACCAACCCACAGTGTGTATTGCCTACCATTTTCACACTTAGCAAATTGGTGCTCTGATTCCCGATATGTGGGCTAAGACAACTTTTATTGAAACAGACCTCTTGCCATCGCATTGCTATTCAGGTCTACTACATATAGTGTGTTCTTCATGTTAACAGCGATAACCCCCTCCTTCAACATAGAACGCCTCATATTCACAGGCACAGTGGAACTCCAGCTCTTCAGGCTGAGGGTGGAGAGAGAGAGAGAGAGGGAGGGAGGGAGGGAAAGAGAGAGAGAGAGGTCAGATGCTCCTTGAACTGACAACTATCTCATCTCAATACAATTTTTAAGGTTAGGTATGAAAATTAGGTCCTTAATGATGTCTCAGATTGGGAAGCGAGATGAAGACTCTACTTTTAATTGAGTATTGAAGGCTATGATTCATCTTTTAATCAGCAATTCCAAGTAACTACATTCTGGTTTGTGCAGGCAGAGATAAATGTTTTAATTTTCTGGTATTTAATCTTAATCACAAAGAGGTCTGTGGGAAATTGTGGAATCAAATTTGATAAACATGCTGAAATTCACTAACTATACAACTATCAAATTATATATATGCCATTACATCACATATGAAATATATACATATATGTATACCTGTGACTATTATATACATTATATTAGATTTTACTGTTATATATATTACTATTACATTACATAGGTAAGTAGATATATATGTAGATAGAAGATAGATAGATGATGGATAGATAGATGATAGATCATAGATACATAGATACATAGATAGAGGTAGATTACTATGTTTAGATCCCACGTAAGCATGAAAGGGCTGGACACTGAACCAACATTTCGGTCTCTTTTCATCTGAATTTCAGCACATTGCACATATTCATACCCGAAGTCTGTGCTGAGAATCACCATAAGAAACCTTGTAATAACTGCTGTTATAGCTCTTAAAGGGAAGTTTCTATTACATCAGCCAATCCTTTCTATGAGAACCCACTAAGAGAATCCCTCCCTTGGGTCTTTAATTTCCAGAATTTATTTCCCTGAGGTAGTAGTTTTCCATTTTGCTTTCATTTGTAATTCAGAGGAACACACATCTCAGTAATGTTGCTTGTAATTGATAATAGATCTGCCATTCACTTTATCTGGAAGATGGCTTACAGACAAATATATGGCACACCTTCATTACATGAATACACCCTTCTAAATATGGAAGACTTCATAGTAATAATATACTCACAGTGATCACAGCATGCACATTACAAGGCACACCCCTGCAACCATGAAGATTTGATTACATTAGGCCAATTACATCTCCCTTGTTTTCTTCTTTATTCCTTTTCTTTTGGCTTTATGTTTATTTTTAAAAGCTTTCATAATTCTGTGTAAAAACTCCGGCAATTTATAAGTAAATAAATAAAAGTTAACCCCTTTTATTGGTGTGTAAGTTTGTTTTGTTTAAGTCTTCCTAAGTTATTCTGTAATCGAGTCACAAACGTATTTCTATTTTCCATCATTTAATGACATATGAATTTTGATTTTGTCTTCAAAAATTTGAGTATGATGAAAAAGATGATTTTTGAGGACATGAAGAAATGCAAGGAAAATATGTGAAATGATAGTATAATTGACAAAAATGAAGATGCAGGCGGATCTCCGTGAGCTTGGGGCCCACCTGCTTTACATAGCGAATTAGAGACAAGTTGGGGGTGCAGAGAGACCCTGTCTCAAAAAGACAAAAAAAAAAAGAAAGAAAGAAGAAAGAAAGAAAGAAAGAAAGAAAGGAAGGAAGGAAGGAAGGAAGGAAGGAAGAAAGAAAGAAAGAAAGAAAGAAAGAAAGAAAGAAAGAAAGAAAGAAAGAAAGGAAAAGTAGTTGAGCTCAGAAGGTCACGTATTGTCCTTGTCCTTGCTGTGTGGATTTTTTTCATGAGTGACTCTAGGACGGTCACCGTTTCCCACATGAACCTGGGTATTGGACGCACCCATCGCCTGCCACTTGAAATGAAACACAGATTGCACTGCAGGTTTGAATTATTCCCATACTGAGTGACACATGATTCGTCGTGAATGAGAACTGTCCTTATGTATTTCATAGTTACGTTATCTTCCCTTGCTAGCCAGCTATAAATGCCAAAGCAGTCCACCTTCCAGCAAGTGCTTTTTAAACTTAACAGACGTGTATTCTATGTGTGTTTAGTGTTTTATAGTGCCACATAATACAGAAAGGCTATAATACTTTCTCAAAGCACCTGCATGCTAGTGACAGGATACACCATTCCCGGATGGAGCAAACGTTCCTGTATAAAATGATGAATACGGAAGGCAGTGCTTAAAATGAATATTTAAAAAGGCAATCAGGCTTGAAATTTAATTTTATCTAATTGGTTTTCCACATTCTAACAAAATTGAATGACATAAAAATTTCACCTACTCTATATAATTTTGTTTTCTTCAATCATAAAATTAGATTTTTCCATTCTCATTTAACTTCTGTGGATATAATCCTTTAATATATTAAATTAATGTGACTCTCTCACACAGGAGGCTTGTATCAACATTCAAGGCTATAATTTCTATATGCAACATAATTTTAAGTCAGCCCCTTTATGAAGGATTCATCCTCACTCTTAACCTCCAAACCAGTAAGGGCTTACTTCAAGCCTGAATTAGAAAAATTGATATTTTTAAATTCATATTTCTGTACAAACCCATGGTAGAAACAGAAAAGTACAGAGCAGTGTTTTGTATCCCTGAAAAACTTCTGGAATCAGACGTCGCACATTGGTTCATCTTCAGACAGAAATGGGCCATGATTGTGGCTTACGCCACCATAAATGTTATCAGAGTCTGTAGGAAAAGACAAATATTTCGTGAAGCAACAGTAACAGCTGACTTATGAACACATGACAATAAGAAAACATATAGTTTGTCTATATTTAGTATAAATGCATAAACTGTGTTAACAGAGGAATGTGTATCAAGATAGAAATCTCCGAGACGGTCACCCAGAGTGAGCTCTGATTGTGTCAAGTTACCTAGCACATGGTGCTGAGTTCCTGTGGTCCCACGCTCTGAATCTACTGAAATATCTCTTAAAATTAAAAGAGCAAATTGGTATTAGTTGTTGTTTTCATTGTTGGGACAAAATTTCTGGCAAAAGCAAGTTAGAGAAAGAAGGATTATTTGGGGACAATGTTTGGAGGTACAGACTTTGATGGCAGAGAGAATATGGTGACAGGCTCCTGAGGCAACTGGTTGCAGAGGGCCTGCCATCAGAAAGCAGAGAGATAGGAATGTCTCATGTGCTCAGTTAGCTTTGCCTTCTCTCCTCGATTCAGCCAGGACCCCATCCGATAGGATGGCACTGTTCCCATTCGGAGGAGGTTCTTTCATCCTCTGGATGATTCTGAATCCCGACAAGTTGACAATGAAAATTACCCACCATAAGGTGTGCTGATTAACATGACTTTGTCATTACTATTTTGCCATAACGCCAAATAATGATTAGGTTGTATTTCTCCTATCTCTTTCTGATGGCTGCATTTCCAAATACTTAAGTATGGAAAGAAAACGCAAATGTGTTGATTCTGACCAATATTTAAATATTAAAAACTATGCTGGATACATTCATGAAAGGTGAGGGGCACACTGACTAATCCCAATGCAGTGAACATCCAGAACACTCCTGCAAAACATAAAAGGATAAACAAGATAAAGGCGTTGTACAAGGCTCTGTGAAAATCCTCTTAGTGTCCCTGTATTAGGAATGGAGAAAGTATGACTGACAACCATACTTTCTGCCTTCATCCAGTATGGGCCAGACGTTTAATTGGCTGATGTACGGAGCTATGGGTCATCATGAAAGTTTCAGACTGAGAGTGATAACTCATACCTGTAATCTTCACATTTGGGAAGCTAAAGCAGAAAGATTGCTGCAGTTTTGAGATTAGCTTTGGCTACACAGTGATTTAAATCAGACTGGCCTACACAGTGACACTCTGTCTCAAGAAAATTTTTAAAAATTAAAAAAAAAAAGAAATAAGAGACTGGAGAGATGGCTCTGTGATTAACAGTTCTTGCTGCTCTTACAAAGGACCCATAACTGCCTATAACTCTAACTTGATAGGATCCAATGCCCTCTTTGGCCTCTGTGGGCACCAAACCATGAGAGTTATAGATATTCCTACAAACACAGACACATAAATTAAAATAAACCTTAAAAATAAATGTAATGCTAAAGTTTCAGTAGTAAGCCACATAAACCAATTAAGTTGAATTTATGTTAAAACTCTGGCTCACAGTGATGAGAGTTTCCATCTGCTCATGACAGAAGAGGGCAAAATGCACTGAGGAGTCTGACTAGGGTCAGGAGGGTCAGTCCTCAATGTTCCTGTTTCTAATTTGTTTAATAAGGGAATACTCTCATTTAAGTATAAGAATCATCTTCTTGGAAATTATGGCTAAGATGGAAAGATTACCTGTAAACTTAGGTGTGAAAGCTGTTATCATTCCCTTAATCAGCCCTCACTGCTGTTCTTGGGTGAGCTTGCAATATCTTTGCTCTGCCCAGGTATCTGATTCATATTGGAGCTAATCCTACTGCAGTGATTTGTGGTTCCTTGAGTTGAATTTTATGTTTACTGTTAGCTAAAACTAATAGGCTCTCCCTGGACCAGAGCCATGATTCGAGGTCAACACCTAGTTAATCATTCTTGTTTTCCCAGGCACGGTGCCCTCTGGATCATCTGCTATGATAATTGATTAAAAACATATCTTGGATGATGTCATTTCTTTAAAGGAACAAATTCAATTTTTCATAGAAAGTTTATTTTGAGTTTGCATGAGCCTCTTTTGGAGGCTTAAAACCTCTTATGAAATAGACTTTCCTTCATCAAGAATACATGTATTTAGAAATAGCATTAATCCCCAGAGACACCTCTTTTGCATTTCCATTTACAAAGCAGGAGCACTTTCGGTTCCATATTCAAGCAGGAACTATAACATAGTACCCCAGAAAGACAAAATAAAACGTGATGGAAGATTTATTTTGCACTTATTAATCTGCATTACAGAGATGCTTTCTTCGCTTTATGCATTTTATCGTAACAATTTTCTATCAATCGCATTAAAATGCTCAAGACACAAGTATGAAACGCAGTCTATATAATACTGATTTTTAGGGCTGAGACTAATCTCTCCGAAATCTACCATCATGCACCATCCCTGCTTCCTTAAGACAATGCCTTGTTTTATAGTGTACTGTCCATGAAGGGTGAAATTCAGCAAACCTTAGAAAATATTTTTAGACTGGCTATTCTAAGCAGTCCACATTATCCCAAGTGCCTCAGAATTATAAAAGAAGCTAAAGGAAACACATGCCAAAATATTAAACTTGGGGACTGATGGCTTTAATTATATGATTATATATATATATATATATGTATATGATTTCATGCTTTTGCACAGGGTCGCTCTATGTAGTCCTGTGGAACTTTGCACTTTCATTTTTCCAGCCTCCCCATCTCTAGGAGTTCAGTTGTGCATCAGCGCTCCCAGCTAAAGGGGTTTTGATCCACACCTGCTTTTCTGTGTACTGATCTTAAAAGAGGTGCGTTGTTTTTCTGTCTTATATTCTTTAGAGCAAATATAACCTCTATCTACTGACAACCACAAATATATTACATTATGACTTAGCCACTGCCTGCCAAAAGTAATCTGATCCCTGAATATCTTGTGGTCTGTTTACATCATTTATATTGGTTACATGCACATAATTAAAAGAGAAAAAAGAACAAATCCATATTCTATTGGCTTGAAGTCCTCAAGAGTGCCTCGAGGAAATGATTTTTACATCAAGCTGAAGAAAATCTTTGGGAAAGAGGAGTCACCATGGGAAGATGGAGGAGCAGCCGGAGCGTGCACAGCACGAAGGAGACTAAGTCAGCAAGAACTAGACATTCCTTCGGCACTCAGTACTCACACCGTGATCCCTGTTAATATACTTTTCTCTTCCCTGTATCCTCACTGTCCATCAACACTGTCTTCCTGGGGGCTGCAGGCAGCCACACTTAGCACTATTTGCACTGGCAAACATACACATCTGAACTGCTAATAGCAGCCGTTACTAGTCCCTCTTTGATTTTGCATTATCTTCACAAGAAAAATTCCAATAGCTATAAGGATCCAGTTATTAAAGTTATTCCAAATGGACACTTCAGGGTTATACACTATTGATTCTATGGCACATTGATTCTTACTAAACCACCTAATTGAGGTTGGGAACATCTACCCTCACAGGCCACCCTCCAGTCTGCCTTATTCTTGTAGAAGTTGCTGCATTCTTTGCTGATGCACTGCACACACTGAAAATGAAAACCGAAGCTCCAGGATGACATAATTCTTATTTGTCCCGCTTTTCAGTGCATCAATTTACTGTTTTTAGGTCATGTAGTCAAGCCCCCGACTTACTTCGTCTCTGAGAAGTCCTCTCTTGGGACTTAAGGTTTTGTGATTCTGAGCTTCAGGATGGTCTGCAGCTTACGGCGGATTTGTGGTGTGTTTGGAGGTGTCCGCTACTTTGGGATCAGTGAGGAGGACAAGCAGGGTTAGAGACTGTTGACTTGGGTTGTCCGGAATTCTCTGCTGGCTTCCTCTTGTGAACCTGTGTTTTTTCCACTTTGGGAACTTGTTGTCTCCACTTTGGAACACGACTCCTCACCCCTGCACGCTCCCATCACAGTTAAAGACTTTCTCTCTTGGAGGTTGCCGTGGAGCACACCTGCAATCCACCGCTTGGGGTGCAGAGACAGGAGGATCATGAGTCGAAGGGCAGTCTGTGTCACACAGAGAGACCCTGTCTCAAACAAGGAATGTAAAAGAAAGCTTACAGCAGCTTCCCAAAGTGGCTAGTATCTAGGGCAGAATTCCTTTCTCCAGCACAAATGAATGTACAGACCACCGCGTGTCCTTCTCTGGACCTGACAGTGTTTCCACCAGC
The DNA here is from genome assembly GCA_035773235.1 of Eospalax fontanierii. Lineage (NCBI taxonomy): Eukaryota > Metazoa > Chordata > Mammalia > Rodentia > Spalacidae > Eospalax > Eospalax fontanierii. The sequence continues at coordinate 3,492,780 of CM069547.1, forward strand.
GTCATCAAGGTGACCTGTTCTCTGGTCACCAGCACATCTTTCTTTGAGGGATAGAAGTTGAAGGATCTATGACTTGCCTGAAGAATTTCTGGTTTCAAAGCTTTCCAAGCATCTTCCATTTAAATTTCATTACTTAATCCAGCTTCCACAGGCCATTTGAAGGAAATGCTTCCTCCTAAACTGTGATTTCAACCATGAATTAATATTCAAGTTATCCCTTAGGCTTTGCTATGAAATTGAAGAAAGTCCCCAGGTCACCTTATGTGAGCTCTGCCTGGCCCTGTAGGGATCTGCGAGTGTTGTAAAGCAAACCATCTCACTAGAACCTGAGTGTCGGATGAACCTGAAGAATATTCTCTTCCTTTTAGATGAATCATCTTGAATACAGTCAGTGGTCAATCCTAACACTAAAACAAATAATGGAGCCACACACAGAAGGAGATCTAAAGGATAAGAACAGATTCTGGAGAGAAGTTACTCATTGAAAATCCCCAGTCCTTAGAACTTTACATATTTTTGCCATTAAAAATCCTTGCTGTAGAAGCTGGAGAAATGGCTCGGGGTTAAGAGCACCTTCTCTGTAATCATGAGGACTGAGTTCAGATCCCACCTCCCAGGTGAGAAGCAGGGCTTCTTGAAAATGCTTGCAACTCTAGCTCCATGTGATATGTCAGCCTCTTCTGACCTTGAACTATGCACAGACATGTGTACCACCACAATCACACATGTCCTCTCACACACACTCGTACACACTAATTCATACACCCATACACACACATTCACACAGAGACATATAGACTGACACTCAGTCACACATAGACAGACACACTCACACCCACACTCCCACAGATTCTCACACACATATATATTCACACCAGTACACTCATAGACTTTCACAGGCACAACCACACACACACCACAGGCATGCACCCACACACCACACTTGCACATACTTCCATGGGCTGGGGAGGTGACTCAGTACAGTGCTCACCACACAACTATGAGGACTAGAGTCTCCGTTGCCATCCGCAGACTCCTGAGACACCATCTTGCCTTTTGGCTACCTGTAATGCCAGCACTCATGAGGCAGAGAACAGGTCTCCACAGCAAGCTGGCTTGTAAGACCCACTGGGATTGGCCAGCTCTGGGTTCAGTGAGAGCCTGTGCATAACCAAAGTGGAGGAAAATTGAGGAAAACATCAAAAGTTAACTTCACTTCCAATGTACACACACACACACACACACACACACACACAGAGGCATGCACATACATGTGCTCCTACACATACAAACATGCACACTGGATACACATACACACAAAAATCAGAATCTTTCTCTGTGCTTTTCAGTCACAGGTGTGGTTGCTCTTGCCTCACTCTCAAGTGTCTGCTAACCTCAGCCGCGATCTAGGTTCCCAGGCCTGCTTGCTAAAATCCCAGGGCAGTTCCCGCTCCCCAGTACTCCAGTTTCATAGGTGGGGCAAGGAACTTAGAATTACCTCAAGCTGGGCTATCATCACTTTTTTTCTACAATCCCCAAAGTGACTCCAAACCCTTGAGGAATAACTGCTCCACGGACATTGGGTTAAATGTCCAGGCACGATGGATTTTAAGGCTTCTTTCTGGTGGGCACATGAGCATCTTTGTAGGACTGCTTCTTTCTGGGGAGCACGCAGTCCTAAGGAACACTTTCTTCCTTGTACACTGACTTGGATCTCGGTGTGATATGTCCATTACAAATCCCACGACCTCTCCCCTATGCATGCGTGTGTCACACAGGCATTCACAGTCTTTTGCTTTGTTTTCTTTTAAGCAGTATTGCTGAGCAAGGAGCTTGGGAACACCATCTATTCCTTTCTTTTTACTTTATTTCTTCAAGCAAAACTGAAAGTCTGATACAAAATAAACTCTTAGCTTAAGTCTAGTGTAACAATTTGAATGAGAAGGAAAACAAAATTTGAAGTTTATTGTTATAGAGTGTAAGCCCCATTATCTACACAGGCTTAGGTAGGTTTATGGAGTGCTGTCACTGGTTGAGACTGCTTTAGGTCTACAGACAGAAACTTAATCCTAATTACACCAAACTCACTTAGAATTCAGAGAGTAGAGAGGAATGAAAGCAATTTCAGTACGATGTGCATTACCACAGGGATGCTTTGAGGTGAATGTCCCTGACAGGTTTCTGTGCTTGGACACTTGGTTGCCAGCTAGTGGCACTATTTTGGAGAAAGTATGGACCTTTTGGGACATGGAGCTGACTGGTGGATGTCAGCCATCAAGGGCAAGCCCTGACGGACATAGAGCCCATGTTCTGGTCCACTGTCTCTGCTTCCTAATCAGCTGTGCTGTGAACAGCATCAGGTAGACATTCCCAACGTGGATGGCAACTATCACCAACAGAAATCCTTCCTTCCCTTTTCTTTTCTCGCTGGGGTCTCTATAGGTTAAATTGTACCTCACCATTCATTCACAGGAGCAGGACATAGTGGTGAATGTAACACTCATATAATCACTGGTTTCTTGTGAAGATAATGCAAAGTCGAAGAGGGACTAGTAGCCGTTGCTATTAGCAGTTCAGATGTATATGTTTGCCAGTAGGAGCACACCTGCAAACTCTGGGAGGTGGGGATTGTAGAGTGGCAGGGAGACTAGTGGAAAACGTACTAGAAGATGTGCCTCAGGCTTGGCACTCGGCTCTGGGGAAGGCCGTAGAGCACAGCACTTGTATGTGTAGGAGCTCCCCAGCCCCACACTTCAGGTAAACACCACGAATCATGATGTCTCTCCCCCAAGTGCACCTCCTCATCACTCAGGAGGATGCATTAGACCTTTGACAAAACACGGGGCTCTGGTGGCAAAAAGGTTTTTGCCTTTCTCCTCTTCGAACCTGGAGAAAGAGAAATAACCTGAGCTGGAACGCCACCTTTGTGGAGAGGCCACGAGCTCATGCAAAGACTAGCTCTGACCCCAGGAAAAGGGAGCAGGAATGGCTTCTTCCCCAGGCTTTTGGTACAGATCAGCAGGGCGGTTTCCTTGTGTATCATTTCAGTACTGAAAAATTGTTCCTCACTTAGAACACTGGCTCTCAGGGGCAGATTTGCTGAAGAGGAGTTCTCAAGATGTTCCAAAGGGGTTGTTCCCACACAAGCTTGAAATTAGTGCACACACTGAGCGGAATCCTTGATGGGGGTGTGCTGTCCATACGGACAGTGGCAGAGGCAGAACAAACACCCGGACGCCCTCACTGGTATAATGCCAGAGTGGAGGGTATTTTCCAGAAGTTCCTGTTACACAGAAATAATAATAACTGCGTATAAGGTTGGGGTTACACCTCAGGCGGTAGAGCACTTGCCTGGAATGTGCAAGACCCTGGGTTCAATCCCCAGTACTAAAAAAGAAAAAAAAGTAATAATTCTCCCTCCAGCTGAACTCCATGACTAGTAGGTGCCACGTAATCAAAGACAGTACATTCAAAGCACGTCTGCAATAATCCAAATGGATTAAAGAAGAATTCTACTCTCTTAGAACATTTCCAGAAAGACCTTCCTGTGCCTCTGAGGCCCCTGAGAGCAGGTCCCAGCACAGGCCAGTAGTCACTGTGTGGTTTCTTAGCAGACTGGCTTTTCTGAATTTCCATGTCCTTGGTGCTGTACAGGGAGTTCATCAACCTGTTATGAACAAGCATTACACCTTTAAAATACTTGACAGTCTTTCCTTTTAGCTCTAAGCTGGCATCCTCATCACACACAAACACACTGTGTGTATGATGGTAGAAGGCAGACAGGATCCACATATGGTTCAGTCCCTCCTCGATGACCTTGTACATTCCAAAGTCCTTGTAAGTACCTATGATGAGGATCATCACCTCTCTGGTATCTGCAACAGTGCCCACATCCACGATCAAGGTCATGGTGCGCAACTTAGTAATATCACCATCAAAGAACCTAGCACTGGCCAAGTGTCCATAGCCAGTGCCTTCATACTGGCCTTGGACACCAGACTGGAGCCTGGCTCACTGAAGGCAAGGTGTCCATCAGGGCCAATGCCTGCAACAAAGAGATCAAGCCCACCTGCAGCCTGTATTGTTGGCTCAGTCAACAACACATTCAGTCTTGCAGGTCAGCTGTGTTTTCCCCAAAGATGCCAATGTGCTTAAAGAAATTGTTCCATATGCAGGAATGGTAGCTCTCTCGGTGCTCCTGAGGAAAGCCTACACATATAAAATGGGGTCAAGGAAATAAGTATTTGGAATGAGTTCAAAGACAAGCAGAAAGGGGATTGGGAGAAAGAGCAATTATGTTCATATGAAAATCTCTGAAGGACACCCATTATTTCTTCTGTTAGCAAAACCTAAGAAAGTAGGCACATGTTGCTGCTGCAGACTGTGTCCCGGCAGGCAGATGATGGGCAGAGCCAACCTCCCAAGCTTGACTGCAGCTGCTTGCCCAGGGTCATCACAAGTAAACTGATGACTGTTACTCTCATTAAGAAAGAAGGGCCAGGGAGAGTCGGCCATACCTCCCAACCAGCCAGTAGTCCCTAGCTGCACAAGAGGGAGGGGCTAAGATTAAATAAACTGAGGAAGGCTTGGGGAGGGTCTCAGGCATTTTGTGTGACTGTGGGGCAGTCATAATCCATGCCTGGGTGGAGACTTTCCAGGGCCACCGTGGGAGGGGAGCACCCAGGCTCACCTATTACTCTGCAAGTAAGTCCAATAAACTCGCTGGTTTTCAGGACCACAGTTCTGTGAAGTCAGAACTCTGTTGTGGAGACCCAGTGGGGAAGGGGCCAGACATTATCTGTGCCTCCTAGAAAGAATTTTAGCTACTGTGCCTTTTTTCCTCTGAGAGTGCTCCTCTCTCTTCACCTGAATATGTAAAGCAACAAGGTTGGGATAATGGTTTCCAAGATCAGGAAATTCCCTCTGATTTCTTCTCTTCTAGCTCTGTCCTTTCCTCTCAGATTTTACCCCTTCCCCATCTCCTCATTCTCCTTATCCCCCACCACCTTCTTTTCCCCCTCCTCTCCAACCTTCTCCTCTTCTTCCCTATTCTCCCTCCTCCTCCTCCTCCTCTTCCTCCTCTTCTTCCTCCTCCTTGTCCTCTTCCTCCTCCTCTACCTCTTCCTCCACCTCTTCTTCCTCCTCCTTCTCCTTCTCCTCCTCCTTCTCATCCTCCTTCTCCTTCTCCTCCTCCTCCTCTTCCTCCTCATCCTCTTCCTCCTCCTCCTCCTTCTTCTCCTCCTCTTCCTCCTCTTCCTCCTCCTCCTCCTCCTCCTCCTTCTCCTTTTCTTCCTCCTCTCTCTTTGGCTTCATTTTTATAGGACCTCACTACTTAGTCTGGGATGGCTTCTTACTCTAGATAGGACGTGCTGCCTGGGACTGACTTTACATTGCTGGAAGTTCCCTGCGGCCTTGTACTATGATCCCTGCAGGTGGAAGGTTTTGCTTATGTTCTGCAGAGCTGAAGATTGTAGCCAGGGTCTTGGTCTTGACAGGATGACCTTCTACCACACTATGTCCCCTGACCTTGTTTATCTTCTTATTGAACATCTTTTCTTTAATGTTATGCTGTTGAATTTTAATTTTAAGGAAACTAAAATAAAAAGTCTTTCTCTTTAGCTTAAGTTTTGCTGAGGCCTGTTTATCCCAGACCACCCTGTTTCCTGGCTAAGCTGATGGAGGTCCTTCTGTAGGAGGCAGTACTGGGCTCCTGAAACCTTCATCTTCACCTTCCTCAGTAGTGAGGAAAGAACCCTTTCCATTTCATGGACAGCGTCCATGCCAATGAACAGTTTCAGGAATATTGTACATTGTTTAGACTTTGACTTCATTGGGCAATGTTTTCATGTTTAATATCAAATCATCTGTATTTTGTTCCTTAGAACATTGGAAGGAGTAAGAAAAGCATCATGTGAAGCAGTGTACTGAAGGTCTCAGTGCTCTGAGAATGGGAAACACAGCCCATTTCTAGTATACAGTCAAAGGAAGGTTTTCTGCCTAAAACATAAGCATTGATGTATTTCTGATTTTCCCCTGTGATTCTGGTTTCATATCTGATCCTGCTTTATATACTTGGAGATTGATTAATCAGAAAATTATATTCCTTTTATGTATGTGTAAAATATGATTGTTTTTAATTAGAGATTTTACCATAATAAGCTGAATAGCAAAATATGCATTTAATCTCAACCCTTTCAGTAAATGGTCAGCAGAATTTTCCCTATCCTACATACCAAACAGTGGCTCTCAGGATGGGAAGTACTCTGTTCTCAGTTCCTCTGTCTGCCAAGGGGGAAAATGAACTTATGCACCCAGGCTTAATTCAATAAGGATTTTTGTAGCAGCTTACTTCTCAAAATTTCTTTGTGTAGCCATGAAGTTGAGAATTTATCGCTTTAAATTTTGTGTTGTGTTTTGTCTATTAGAAGACAGCACGCAAGTCCCGGAACGACATTTATTGCCGCTCTGCTGTTTCAAGAGCATGTGCTGTCCTCTCTGTCTTATGAGTCTCTTCCACAGGCCTAGACTCATCTCCAACTGCAGTCACACTGGGGACTCATTCTGCAAAGCCTGTGAGATCACCTACCCTCAATGCCAATGCAGAAAATGCTGGGGCCATAGCTCTACCACTGGCCCAGGATACAGTCCCTCCCCCACCAAATGGACCATCTCCAATCTGCCAGCTCTGTCACCCTGTGGATTTGTTCTTCTCCATTCTCCTGATTTGAAGAAAATTTTGTTCCTCAATTTATCCAGTATCCATATGCAAATTCTCTTCCTACCAGTGTTTTCAAGTCTTTACTAATGAGGGAAACTTTGTGGCTTCCAGCTAATACTGATTGGATAAAGACTGCCACATCCCCATTTGCTGAAGTCAATCTTTTGGTTTGTTTTTGTTTCTTTGCTTGTTTTGAGACAGGGTCTCTCTGTAGTCCCAGCTATTTTGGAACTATGTAGATCAGGCTGGCCTCTATTTCCCGGAGCTCTGCCTGCCTCTGCCTCTCTCTAAAGGCGATCTTTAATTGGTAGAACTTCGAAACCATTCGGAACTATTACATTTGAGCTTTTGTAAGGAGTGTGTTTAGATACCAAAGGGCTTTGACCCCATGTATCTTCCATGTTTTTGTCTCTGAATTTAGCTTTCTCAGGCTAATCAAAAATAGCAACATCCTAGGAAAAACCATTACTTCACACACACAAACATATATATATATATATATATATATATATATATATATATATATATATTACATTTAGACAACATCTTACTGTTTCATATTTTTCTAAATTTTTGATCTGCTATTTCCTTTTAAAAATATTTCATGGTTATAATGACTATGTTTCATTTAAAATTGTCTGGGATTGTGGAGATCATGTTTAGTTAATTTTGTAGAATAATACATTTACTGGATCCTTCTTATGTGCTACATAAGGAAATTCAGAATGCAAATAAGAAGAAGAGCTGAATCCCAAGGAGCTCAGCTCTGACTCACAAGGCAGAGATAACTCCAGCATTATGATTCAGCAACTCTGAGCTGTGGAAAATCAGAAGCATGTGACTTTACAATCAATGAAGGGGACTTTTGTAGGAGAGTTAGGGAAGAATTCCATGAAATGAATGTGAGCCAAGCTTCCTTGGAATCAGATGCATCTCAGGTCAGTTCCACATTACAGCCAAGTTCCACTTGGTAGATGTTGCAGCATCGAAAGAGAGCGGAGCTGAGGTAGGGAAACAGCCAGCAGGTTACTCCGGAAGTTAGTGAGGAGATGAGGATATTCTGAAATGGGCAAGGGCCTCAGTCAAAGGGAAGCAACCAGAGGATGGGATGCATTAATTATTACAGGATGATGTGGCAAGATTTCTTGTGTTTAAGAGCAGGTGGTGAAGGGAGAGGATTGACGTCCACTCCAAAGTTGCTCGGTATGACCCTAAGAGAAGTGGAAATCAAGGGCTGTTGGTGGTGGACTTGGAGTCAGCATGGACTAGAAGCTCCACTCTGGAAACGCTGACTTTACTGCCACCCACATTTGAAATTCTAAAGTGGAGCTTCCCAGACAAATAGCATATTTTAATCAATCACATAATCAGTATTTTGTTAGTCATGGGTTTGACCAGATGACAGTCATCAACTCATCAGTTCTGAAGCTTATTTTTGACAACTTGGTAATGTACACTCTTCATTTAATTTTTAGAGAATTATTTTATTTGTAATTCTTTGTATATGTGTTTGTGTGCATTGTGTGTGCATATAATATTCATGGGTGTGCACGTGTCAGCATGTGCCGAGGCCAGAGGCATCAGGTCCCCAGGAGCTATGGGTACAGGTGGTTGTGAACTACCCAACATGGATTCTGAGAGCCAAATTCTGGAAGAACAGAAAGATTAATTTTGGGGGGCAGGGGGTGTCTTCTTGAGACAGGGTCTCCCTGTAGCTCCAGCTGGCCTGGAACTTGTTACGTAGTCCAGGCTGGCCTTGAACTCACAGAGATCCACCTGCCTCTTTCTCTCTCTTCTAGTGTATTTTCTGAATTTTAAAAGATTTCTTAGGTGATTATTAACAATATTGAAGGTTATTTCGAGAAATTAGTTGCATGGCAAAATTCAAAGCAAAACATTGGCACGCCTCAGTATAATTCTTGACAATAATGTATTCAGGATATTATAGGTCTATGTAGCCCAGGGAGAATAGACAGGAATCAGGCCACACATCCTAGTACAGCCTTGACAACAAGCCCCTTAACTGTTTTGGTACTGCTGTCTGGTAATTGTGTTGGATGTTGGATAGTCTCCTTATAAATTCTCCCACAGTTTAGTCAGTTACAAATGCATACTGCAAAGTATTTTGGGGCAACTTATTAAAACTTTAAGTATGATTCCAAACCCCCAGGCTACTTGATTTTTAAAGTTAAATTTTCTTCTGAAATGGCAATATATGACACCTATCAAAAATCCACAGCCATGATTGCTGTAGGCTACTTTCCAAAAATAAAATGGCAGTCAATATCAGTCAGCAAAGTGTACGTGCCTTGTTGTACAATGGCCTGCTTTAATAGCCACTAATCCTTACAGCAGGAATTGTGACTTGACTAGAAATAAGTGTACTCTGTATTAATATATGAAGCAAATTATGCCTTGTCCATCAAGGTTCAAAATAGGAACAGACAGCCTGTCTCAAGAAGACTGTGGGTGGAGAAGGCTAACCTTTTCCCAATGAGCAGAAGACCCTAATCAGAACATCTCCTTGTTTGATGTTTTCTTACTTTGCTTCCTCCTGCTTGAAAAAGGGACGAGAATCAGGAAGGAAGCACTATTCCTCACAAACTTTGTGCCACACACTCACAAATTTTCTTGATGTGGTAAAGTGTCGGATTGAAATAATTTCTAAGCTTGGCAGACTTTTGAGTTGGGAGAAGAAAGAATAAATTAAATCAAAAAAGAAAAAAACAACACCACTGTCTCTGAAGCTGTCGTTTCTGTTTTTAGAGAACGTGCTTTACCATTCTAGATCTGCCCTGCTCATCCACACAGGAAGTCACCGAAAAGGTGTGGGCACATGTGTGTGGGTGAATTAGATGCTGGAGGAGTCTTGACTGCTCCAGTAATCAGAGGTGAGCACACACCTCACAGTTTGTAAGCAGGGATCAAAGTCAATTTTAGTATTGCAGTTTTAAAAGTCACAGGTACTACGGAGTAAAAGTCCAGGTCTGGGGACACCCCTGCAATGGGGACACCCCTGCAGACTAGGGCTTGACCGGCAGGCCAATTCACAGAACGAGTGATGCTGAAAAGCTGAGAGAGCCCATTTGTTCAATGAGGGAGTAGATTGAGGTGTCCAAGACACCGACAGGTGTTACAGTCACAGAGATTTGAAGAACTGTGGCAGGGATGAGAGGTTTGCAAAGTTAAATAGTCCACAGCAAAGTGTGGTCCGTGAAAGCATTGTCCCAGCTTGAGCCCTGCAAGGTGGTCTAATTAGTTGTTTATTGTTGCCTGACGGAAGCAATCTGAGTCCTCCAGGACCATGTGAACCAGGGCACACCATTCTATCATAGGCAATGAATCTTGGGTTGGGGGTATCTTTCCTGCAGGCTTGGCCATTGCATTGAGGGGGTGTCTGTCCTATAGGCCTTGTTTTCGTAGTGTCTGGCTCTTATCACAAAGATAAGTTTATGAATCTGTCTTGTTAGGAGGATTCAAGGTGACTCAAGAAGAGATGATTAGGGCGATGAGTCATCTCTGACCTTCAGCCCTGATGTGGTATAAGTACCTTAGCTGGGCAGAGTTAGAAGTCTGAGCCAAAGCAAAGAAGACAGGGCCCACATGAAGGCAGCGACATTGGACTAGCACCCAGCTTTTAGTGACCTGTGGGCCCATGTGAGGTGTCAGCCATCTTTAGAAAAAGTAGTTTGGAAGTCCCCCTTGAAGTGATTCCATCTCCCCTAAAACACACACATTTTGTCTTTGGTCCTTTCCTCCAGATGTCTTGTTTATACACAGCCAGGCAAATCATTGTCTTTATCTCTTTACCATGTGTGTGTAAAAATAGTCAGATTCATAATAATAGAAATAGTTCATCACAGTTCACTTATGTTATATCTCTGAATAACGTACCATTAGCTTAAAGGAAGTCGCCAATTACTCCATATGGAGAAACTTCACCATTATTTAGAGTCGAAAGCCTTGGAATGTGACCCCAGGTGAACATAGGGAGACTCACCTGAAAGCCTCTTGAAACTTTGGTTGGTTCTTTCCCAAACACTGTTTCCTGGTTGCATAAACCACTACTTTCTTTTCAATGCCATAAGAAGAAGGCGCAGGTCATACTGTGCATCTGACGATCAACACTCTGCTTCACATTAAGGACTGCAGAGTTCCTTTCAGCTTTGGTATTCACATGATTTTCATTACGTCTTCCTCTCAGGATATTTTGGAAAGTCAGTAATAAATTAATAACTGATTTTATTACTGCCTATTTCCAAACTTAGACATCCCCAGAAGTAGCAAGAAATTTTAATTAGCCATTTATGACTTAGACATTTTATGCTGTTAGGTTCCTCCTTGGGAAAAAGAATTTTGATTACACTTATTGATTCTGTACATGTATGTGTATGTGTGTGTGTGTATGTGTGGCATAGGCAGTCAGAGGACAACCTGAAGGAATCAGTTTTCTCCTCTCACTATGTGGGTCCCTGAGAGACCGAACTTGGACCTGGCTGAAGGAGCCTCTTCCCAGGAAGAGATCTCACTGATCTGGGCACAGGACTTACTGAGGGTTAAGGAACCTCTTAGGGAAATACTAGCATGGTCTACTAGTCCTTAATAAAAGAAGGTGGCACTATTGAGGAAAGACAGAAATCAGAAGGAATAGGCCATATGCCCTGCAGCGTTCTATCTATGGCCAGACCTCTCATACCATCTCTGTGTATTAGGTGCCTGAACTTTTATATTTTATTCAGCTTCAGAAAAATCCTATTATCTTGCTTAACAAAATTTTTGAAAACAAACATCCTTACATGATTTGAAAACTCATTTTATTATTTTGAGAAATTTTAATTTTTCTCATCAGTTTTACTTAATATAAAATGGTGATTCTTTAAACAATGAATGTGTGTTTCGAGAACAAAGCATATGCTTTCTTTGGTTTCGTTTCTGTTGTTGACGCCATGATTTTGGAGACTCATCTTTTGGGAAAAGCATGTGTCCCAGAGTCATGTGCAGTTGCTTCTCAACCAGTGTCTGGATCCTGCCACACAGCAGAAGTCCGTCAGAAATTCAGTCAAGCACGAAACTGATACTGGGCACGAGTGAGCCACGGTGAAACATTCTCTAAATGTGCTTTCCCAAGTGCTATGCTGGACCACAGGAATGATGGCAACTAACATTTAACATGCTGTTTAGTGTCCGTGTCTATATTTGTTCAAGTAATCCCAGTAAGTCAGGAAGAAATTGATCATGGTCATCACACAAATGTCACACCTTATGACCAAACCATAGAATTAAACAGTCAGTACTCTGGGTACTTGTTTCCCGTGTGAATCACATAGCTACTCACCCATTCAAGATATCCCCACCCTTCCACGTGTTCATTTCTTGATAAAGTGATGGCAAAGGGCCATGAGCAAAATGCCTTAGAGTGACAGAAGTGCACTTCTTCATGGGAGTGGAGTAAAATCCAGGTTCCAACAGGATTATTCCCTTTCTGAGACTTAGACTTATGTGGCTGTGGCAATCCTTAAACTCAACAGACCAGGCTTGCCTAGAACTGTTAGCAATCCTCTGTTTCAGTTTCCTGAATGCTGGTATTAGAAAATTTCTTCTCTTTATGTAGGAAATGTAATCTAGTCCTATTTGATGAGGGACAGTGGCAGTGACCTCATCTCAAAGTGGTTCATTTTTCAGAGATCCTTGATTAAATAAGATCACATGATGAGATATTGGCAGTTATGTTCTGGAGGATGAATTTAACCCATAGCAGTGTGTGTGATGGTGCAGGCAGGGGACAGAAAATGAACTGGATGTGATCACTGCTGCTGCATTACTTTTCCAGAGAACGAGTGAGCACACAACTATTTGTCCCAGTAAAGCAGCACAACAGAAGAAATTACTGCCCCCAGCTTCAGCTTGTTGAACCAATGAGTCTATTTGACTTCCTATGGGGACACAGGGGAGGTTGCCGAAGTATGGAGGATTCAGAGCAGATAGGTCACCAGAAATCATTACCCCATCGTGGGTGATGATCTAATGTGGATTCATCGCAGAGTCGCCCCTAAAATCAAACTTCAGCTCCTAGATACTCCAGTACTCCTCAACCCTGCAACAAGATCTAGGGGGTGAACAGTGTGTGGACTTCCTGAAGGTCCCAGGACCATTCTCCGTCCACGTCTACTGGACCCCATTATCTTAGACATAGCTATCCCTGATTTGTTCTGCTTATTTTGTTGCCATGACTACAGGATCAAACATTCTGTAGGTTACCATACTAACCTATATTCCATGATGATCATGTTACACGCCGACAGAACAGCTTTATTACATATCTGACATCAAGGGTCTCACAGTCTAACAGAATTGTCAGGGGAATAAACAGAAAATTACAGCACTGAGTGGTTAAAAACTTTCTAAAGGTGACATTCAGGAAGCTGTGGGAGGCTTTTCAGGAAAGATAAGTTGAAGGCCAGCTTAGATCAGTCATGAAAGACAAAGATGATTTAATTAATGAGAAAGCATGAAATGCACAAAACCAAGAAAACATGATAGAAATTGCAAGTGCTTGTGCATGGCTAGAGTTAGGGGGCAAATGTGGATGAGAAGGAAGGAATCCTCATCATCAAAGGATGCTGGGTTTGTTTGAATGTTAAGCAGCAATGAAAGGAATATTAAGCTGCAGATTACATACTGAGATTTGTTTGGGGTCCTATGTGAGAGGTAATTAGAAGGCAGTAAGAGTTGAGCACACTGACAGAGGGGAAGGCCAGGAAGAGAACATGAGAAGGCATGGTAGTTACATTCTGGTTTGGGCAGCTGGTAAGGAAAGTTGTTCATTCCCCATATAAAAGCTTGGGCCCAAAGCTCCATTTGAGGGAACAAAAGTTAGTAAGTGCATATGGGGATATTTGAAGCATCTGTCTTGCCGGGGAAAGCAACACGTTGTTTGAGGAAACAACCGTTAAGTCTGTGACTTTGGTCTTTAGCTCAGAATTGATACAGATTCATCCAGGTGTGCGAGCTAGGGGGGACACTTGAAAACCATTATCAGAGGGAGAAGAAAACAGCTGTCAGGAGACAAAAACTGCACCCCTTGACATCAGCAACCCCTTCATTTGGAGACTGGACATCAACTTCACAGCTCTCAGAAAATGATCATTTCTCACAGGGTATCCATCCAGAGTTAGCTCCATGAGGACTTCCGCTGAGCAATGCCACAGTCAATTTTCTGTCAGAACCACCACAATTAGAAACTATTGCACCACAGCAGAGTTCCCAGAAGAGCTACGTGAAGCTTTCAGTTCGCCATGGGTGAGCAGTAGTAAAGTGATCAGAGGTGGAAGAAAAGGATTCAAGAAACAGTGATAACTGGGATGAGAGCGACCCGTTTAGAAAGAGAGACCTGATTCACAGGGATAGCTCTTCAGACAACCAAGGTGATGAGATGAAAGCACCCACTGTGATTAGCAGCAGACCCTTCGGTAAGCCTGAGAAGACCACACTTTTCCACATGATGTTTGTCAATGCCTCCTTATACTGGGTGAGGAATTTAATGCCAGTTAAAAGGCAGACGCTTCTAGTTCAGACTAGTCTTTTCAGTGTCTTGTCATTTGTGGAAAGAGATCCTTAGGATTACTAGAGTAATTGTAGTGATGTATTTTTTTGTTAGAAGTGTTCTGATTATGTTTATATGCTGATTGAAAGAAGAGAGAAGAAAGAGAGAGAGAGAGAGAGAGAGAGAACTATCACTTTAGATGAGAGTAAGGGTGAGCCTCAGAGACAGGAAGTGATGGCAACTGGTTCAGAGACTGGAAGAGAAATTCACCCTAAGTTGTGAGGGCAAGAGGAACAGAAGCAGCAGAATGCTCATTGGTTCGTCTAGCACACGGCAGCGACGCCTGCTCTTCTCGCAGACACAGCGAAGCCTGAGTGAAGAAAGATTCGAGTGGTGATAAGCTCTACCAAGAGCCATTGTAAACGGTGGCCTGGGGATCAGCCAAGGTTGCCTCAGCTGGGAGCTTATTAGACATGTGTGATCCTGTCCTTAGCCCCAGACTGTATGCCAGCTAGCAACCTTCTCCTTAGATTGAACACAGGCTCTCACAGGAAACCAGGCTTTACCAAACACTGAATACAGGCTCCCAGCCTGAGCTCCAGACTGAATGCAGGTTCTAGTCTCAACCCTAGAGTAAGTATAGCTGTTCCCTTAGATTGATACAGGATCCTGACCTTATAGAAACGGAATGCAGAATGACAGATTTTCCAAGACCGAACCCAGATCCCAGGGTATTTTCTACATACTGAATGTAAAATCCGAGCCTCTCCCACCCTGAATGAGGGATCCCAGCCTTTCCCATATACAAAGGGCAGAGTACTCTCATTCTCAGATTGAATTCAGGATTCCAACCTTTCCTACAAACTTAAGGCATGAGAATCTGCTTTTCCACAAGACCACCCCGTCCCTCACCGCACTATGTGCCAGGCAACTTCTAACACACTGACATTTGAGGGGCGCAGAACTGACAGCAGCTGCTAGACAGCAGCCGTCCCATTAGAGCATCACTCTGGTTGACCTTTGAATGGGTTCTGTGATTGGCACACAGTGGTGTTTGGCTGCCTTTGAGATGCCAAAGCCAGCTGTCTCTGAGCACTCTCATGTTCGGAGCCTCTGCCCAGGTGTGAATGGGCACCCCCAGCAGAGGGGACAGGAGAGCATGTGACGTCAGCTTCCTTCCCAGAATTCCTGGCTGTGCAAATCATGACTTCGAGGTGGAGCATAGGAAGTCTGCAGTGTTTGTTAATGTTGCTCCAGTTTCTGGTGGGAATTGGGACCTTGTGGCAATTCCTGAAATCTGTCAAGCATGCTAAGGTACTGTGGTTTGTTTCTACAGATTTCTCCTGAATTTATTGTCCAGTTTCTTTTAAAATTCTGGCCTCAGGGACACACTTGGAAAGACAGACTCAAGTTGGAAAGCAAGGCATTCAGAGATGTGCTTCTCCTGTGATTTTATTGGCATACATACAGATTGAAATCTGTCTGTGAGAATATGTGGATTTTTGTTTAGGTGGTTGGCTGGCTGGTTTTGCTGTTGTTTTTAAGAGGGATCTACCATGCAGCATAGGCCTGGGATTCACCGTGTTAGCCACAAGTGGCCTTGAACATCTAACCAAACTTCCTGTCTCAGCAGTCTGAGTGCTGGGATTGCAGAGATATTTCACGGCACCCGTCAGGCAAGTCATATCCCATGCCTTGAATCGCAAAGCACATTCACTTATTTCTAGATGATATAGTTCTCTCTATCTAGATGATAGTCCTATCATTCCTAGGATGATAAAAACAGAATCTCCTTCAAGGGCTGTTATCTTGGTGGCAGCATCCATACAGAGAAGAGACAAATTTGTCGATGTATTCCTTTTTTTAATTTCAAGTTTGACTCTGCATCAAAATAGAAAACATGTGGAATCTGACTGTAGAGACAGTGAATGAAAAAGACAGCTGACCCCTGGCTCTTCTCCCCTTTACATTAAAGCCAGTGAGACGCGGCACATTCCAGCAGCACAGGTGCACTTTGGCTCTTTCCATGAATTACAGACTGCTGCCCCAATGCAGCTGAAATGCAAACCCAGAAAAGCCAGCAGTGTTTTCCTCTGTTCCCTGTTGACACACCCTATGTGCAGTCAGGGGAATGGAGCTAAAGGCCAACACGGCGCTCTGCCTGTTGGTTTATTTTCGCAGGGACAGGGAGAAGCCAAGTTCAAGACAAGAACTCCCCAGTCAAGGTATGGGCAGGCATTTAAAGAGATGATCATTCAAAGTCCCCAAGGTAGACTTTAATATTAATCGGAGGAGATAAAGAAAGTCCTTACTTTCTGATCAAGGTAGCATTCTACCAAGAAGACATAGTAATCATGGATATATGTGTACCAAACTCTGGTACACCCAATTTCAAAGTCCCCAGTGACTCCCCTGAATGAAGTTTTGAATTTATTTCCTTTAAGTCCTTAGACTCTTTTCATTTCTTTGTTAAGGTTATAACACCCTCTACTCCACTTGTCTCTTCCTGTGTGTGTGTGTGTGTGTGTGCGTGTGTGTGTGTGCGTGTGTGTGTGTGCGTGTGTGTGTGTGTGTGTGTGTGTGTGTGTGTGTTCCTATTTCTTTGGTTTTGGGTCCAAATGATGAAAACATTTTGATGTAACATTTTGATCCTCATAGCATACAGCAGTCAAGTCCATTGATCCAACCACACTGCAGATTACATGCCCTGTTGTGGGTATGGAGGAAACCTACCAGTCAGACGTGATAAGTTTCATTTATGCCCCCTAAACAACTTCCCCCAAATTGCGAACTTAAAAATCAAGCAGTCTCGTGCCTCCATCAGTATATCAAACCCCCAAAGGCAAAGGTTTCTGTTGTTCTGCATTTTCAAGATACTTGTATTTGATCAAATTAAGATAACAACCCATTTTGAACAATCATAGATTTTCAGACATATTTCAGAATTTAACAAATGATCTCAGTAACCATTTGTGGAGACAGACATGGGTGTATACACACACACACAAACACACACACGCAAACACACTCCTGCTGGGGTATGGGTGGCCAGTTGTAAACAGTACATGAATTATTTTTAAGAAGCCATCACTTCTAAATGAGAAGCCTTTACTCGCTCTCTGATGTCCTTTTCCTTTCTCTTAAACAAAGGGGAGGCTGTTTACAGCCGCTCAGATATATTGTGCAATACGTGGTTAGAATGACCCAAAGCGGGCAGCTCTCAGGAGTTAGTTTTTAGGTTAACTACAAACTTCTGATACCCAGAAGTTGGACAGGTGATTCTGCGTGACTCCAGCAGTTTCACGGACCTGCCATGTACAACATTTCTTTGCCAGACAAAATTACCTTTTATCAATAGCACCAAAAATCTAAAGATAAATATGCTAAGAGTCTAGGCCAAAGGGAAAGCTTCAGTAGTCCTATCTCTCCACACTGAGGACTCTTAGTCCTCAGATGAAATGTCAGTGTTTATTTTAAGGTGCTGGCTTATGATTTTCTATCTTTTACTAGGTTTAATACTGTAAATTATGCTTTGGGAGGAAGTCACTTTGGGGGTAGAAAAGCATCTATTCAGAGTGCCATTTCTGAAGTTCACTCTGAATGTGACTTTTGCATGCGATAACAAAGACCGCCTCTTAGACATTTAGAGTTGTCACTTGAAACCGAAATGCTTCTAGTGTTTGGAATACAGTGCAGAAGTAAAGTACATTGTGTACGACCTATTTTCCTCTTCCGGCAGCAGATGGATTCTCTCTTCTGTTGCCGGACACCCGAGATGTCATCAGCTGTTACGAGGAGAGACAGTTTCCTCAATTCAGACCTGGAAGGGGAAAGCCGCTTTGCTTCACCTTTTCTAAGGATTTCCTCTGTAAATATTGCTGTCAGTTGAAACAGAACTAAGAAGACAAGAACAAGCAGGAAATGGAGCAGTGGCCTAGGCAGGGATGTCCAGATCCACCATCTGTGTGGAGCGATCCCTTCAAGATCATCTCTCAACATCCCATCATTGGGGAAAAGGTCACCTCCCTTTAAGAAGGTGGAGCTCAGCCACAAAACGAATGGGAATAACTTCCCATACAGCAGAGTCAAATTTCACCAAAACCATGAAAGGAGGGGGGAGAGAAGAGAGAGGGAGAGAGATAAAGAATGAGAAAGAGAGGGAGAGAGAAGAGAGAGGGGGGAAAGAAGGAGGGAGGGAGAGGAAAGAGAGAGGAGAGGGAGGGAAGAGAGAGGAGAGAGGGGCTCTAAAGATCATTTTTAGCTTATTGCCAAGTTTAACTCTTTGCATCACAATCCCTGCTTTTTGAAGAATTTGAAGTAGAGGAAGAAGCCCACAGGGGCCCAAGTGCATGGCAGACTGTGTCCCCATAGAATCTGAGAGGCAGAGAAACTCTGATTTTCAAGAGAAGAGCCCTTCCCCCTGCAATCTGAGGACTGCTTCTCTGGCCTCTTTTCTAAAACACATGCACATGTAGTCACAATTCATTTACTTTGGGCCGTTGTAGCACACAGAGGATCTGGCACTTTTCCAATAGTCTTTTTAATATAGGCTGTTGAGAGATATATGATCCTGGGAACAGCTATTTTTAGAGCCATCCAGTAAAAGTCAGTATGCGTACTAATTAAAATGAGTCTTGTTTTATTGAGGCCATTACTTTGGAATGTAATACATTTGTGAGATTTCTCCCAGGTACACAGAAAACACACAATGTAAATTCACTGAGAGGGGGGAGAGAGAGAGAGGAGAGAGAGAGAGAGAGAGAGAGAGAGAGTCCAGAGATGCCATACATCATACATTTGCATCAGGCTTTGGAAGGTCAGAGAGAGTGTGATAAAGGAACAACACAAAGAGAAGGCTCCATGCTGGCCTTGTCGCTCTGGGCTTCCAGCTCCTCAGAATACCTTCCCTCAGTGTCCCACATGACATACACAGCGATCCTAGTCTCAGACAGGAAAATGAAGACTAAAATGTCCACAGCAAGACAAACAACCTCGATGGGATTCTATTTATGACTTTACTCCATCTTATAAGTCACTGGGGATCTGAGAAATTCAAGACAAAGGAAATTACTTTGTGAAACACAGGTCTAATTTACAAATGACTAAACAAGAGGTATACCATGGGAAAAACAGGTCTCAACTTGTACAATAGTTCCCAGCTCCTAACCAATTCATGGCAAATGGGGGAGATTGGTGGAGGGGATTGAGGTCAAGATCAATAGGAGCCAGTAACTTTTGCCATTAGAAACAAAGTAAGAAAAGGCAAGTTTTCAGACAGACTCCACAAAGTCTTCTCCTCATTCCAAAGCCAGTGTCAGCCTTACTGCCATCCATGGTCATGGTTAAATGGCGTTTCAAAGTTCACAATCTGTCCCGGAGCCAGGGCTCCAACTCCGTCTCTGTTATCTTGTGCATTCTGTCCAAAAAATGCACAAACATTTCTGTCTTTGAGACTTTAAAATCTCATGTATTTGAAGAATAAAGCTCTTAGTAAATGTTTTATTCTTGGTATTTGTATTTGTATGGCCTACATTGCTTTTTGGCCTTTGATATGCTGACCAGCTGTGGGGCATTAATTTGGACAACCAAGAAAGAGTTCTAGAAGTTGCTTGGGCTTGAAACAGGATACAGATAAATGTCATTTAGCCAAAGAAATGACTGAAACTTTAGAGACAAAACTAGGTCTATTATTTTGCTATAACTTTGGGTAAATTATTAGGGGAGAATTTATATGGATAGGCTGGGGTAGTTCACCTGGCAAATATACAATGATCCTCTGAAATACTTCATAGATGGACAGTGTTCTGGAAAAGTATTCTTTGGTTCAATCAACATAAGTGGAAAGGGATTCCTAACAGGTTTGAAATACCTGGATTATGCATATTTCTTGAAAACTATGAATACCAAGTAAGTACATGTCCATAACATGTTAAATAAAAAATCTTAAATATGTATGTGAACCAGAGAATAGGTTTGTTTATCTATTTGTTCTTTGACATATACAAGATCTCATTATGTAGCTCAGACTGGGCTCAAACTCACAATCCTCCTATCTCAGGCTCCCAAGTACTGGAATTACAGCTACGTGTCATTGGGACTAGTGAGATGTTTTACATTCTGCTTCATGGGGATGCGTAGAAACAAGTCCCTATGTTGGGGTAGAAAACAGGGCTCAACCCTCCTGCTGAGTGGCTTGGAGCAGGTCCCTCATCCTTCCTGTGTGTGGCTGTCTCCTCCATTCACTCATCTTGGGATCCAGGGACACAAAGTTCTATAATTTCAGACAGAGGTATAAAGCATAGTGATTTCCCAAGTGATTTTTAGTTGATTAACAACAACATGCTTTTGGGAGTTTTAGGCAGTTAAGTTTTATTTAGAGCAGAATGACGAGGGATTTTACAATGTTTGTTTTTACTTTACACTTAACAGGCTTCCCCAACCCACGTGCCTGGAACGTTCTAGATCCTGCTTGCAGACGCGTCTCTTCCTCTTTTCAATGTGCTTATTCTTTCTGACCACAGGATTTCCACACACCTTTATGAAAAGTCATAAATTTTGGAAATATAGAATGTGTTTTCTGTGTAAGTCTCTGCCCACTATGGAGATCAATATTTCATTGGTACAAATGTAATTTGCAGAATGAACCGAACATAAAATGAAGAAGTAAGGTACAATACTTCTAAGTCATCGCAGCTCTTCAGCTGGAGCCCCGATATTCTGTCAGACACAGCTTACAGGGAGCCTTTATCTCTGCTCCTGTCACCCCCACTTTCCCTGTGAAAAGTAATTATGTATAACTGTGTTGCTTCTTTAAAAACAACCCCAGATGCCCTTATATGTCTTTCTCTGAACCACATGAATGCTCTAAATATGTTAACAAAACCACACAGACAGAAATGTATTTGAAGCTGTGATTCAACAGGGCTAGAAAAATGTGTTGACCTCTAGTTATGATTCTGCTGTGACTGCAAAAACACAGGAGTGGCCAAAAACCGGAGGGAAATCAGTGTCACAGCTCCAAGCCCTTGGGATGCAGGAGGTCTTTTACAGTACATAGTCATGGGTGTTGAGCTCCTTAAATGAGTGCCATTTCCCATGCAGTTCTGGTTAAAGCCCCAGTTCTTTTGCCTGGAAACCCACCAGGGCTATTGAACTCTAACAACCAGGACAGTGCTCACTTTTACATTCAAACCCAGTCTACCTAGCTAAGATGAATTCTGATCCCCTTCTAGTGTATAAACAGTGCGGGATTTGCATCATGACCACTGGCGAAAGGAAATCCCTAAATATGTAAGTAATCCCATTTAGACAGGAAGCTTAGCTAAAGAGGGAAGAGAAATCACTGAGGACAGAGTCAGAACTACCCTGCGGTATAGCTGAGTGCTGTGGTCCCGTGACATAGACAGACAGTCTAAGGTGAGGAGCAGATTCGAAATGAACATGCAGGATATTTATTTCTTTACTAATTTTTTGGGTTGCTGGTGGAGTGTGCATGCCACAGAGTGCCTGTGGGGATCAGAAGGCAACTTCTGCCCTGAGAGTTCTGGGATTGAACTCAGGTCTGCAGGCTTCCTTGCAAGTGCCTTTTCCTGCTGAGCTAGACCTGGCCTGTCTGCCTGCCTTCCTTCCTTCCTTCCTTCCCTCTTCCTTCCTTTTTCTCTTTCTTTCTGTCTTTGTTTCTTTTCTCCTTCCTCCCTCCCTTCCTAACTCCCTTCCTTTTTGTTTTTGGTTTAACTTCATTGAACATTTGAACATAGACCTTAAAATAAAACCAGTTCATTTCAATATATAGCAAAATATTGAACAAAGACCTTTTCTAAATTTGACATTTGTTGACCTTTAAAAATTCTGGATCTGTAAAATCTAAACATTTCACTCAAAAAATATCTTCATATCTACTAACAGAACTCTTTGCAAGTATCTAATTCCTGGTTTGCTTCCTTTCATAGAGTAAAATGTGGGAAGAGAAAAGATGTATTGAATCCCAAACCAGCGATCTGACATTAAATTATACTTCTGGTCAGGATCAGAGCTCATCAGTTATGTCCATGCTGTGACAGGCTTTGACACTGCTGACATTTACAGAAAGGCATTGAACATTGTTCCAAGCATGGCTACTGGATGTCTACTTCATAGAACTTTGAATTGAAAATATCATTAAGTCTACAGCACCGGATATTTAGTAAATCCAGAATTTTTTTGAAAATGGTGTAAACAGTGCTTAAGAGGTAGACACAAATAGACAGTTTCCTCAGTACTAGAAATAAAGTGTTCAGGAAAGCCTTCCCTGATTAATTTGACTAAGTTTTCACTTCAGAATTTTCCAGGAACATTTCTTATGTCTATCACCTCTTAATCAGTACTCTATAGTTCCCAGCTGGTCATATTCAAAAGTAGGATTCCAGCTTGTATCTGTTTCCAAATTGCTAGTCTTACTACTTCAAATGATCTTAAAATGCACTTCCAAATACACATCTCCTGAAAAAAATCTTAAAATATTATATTGTTAATTATTGAAAAATGGAAAATACAGAAAAGAACATAATTAATATTTCACAGCAAGAAATGTGACAATTTATACTTTTCTGTCTATCAAAACTTAAATGAATCTACACTAAAAGACATTTTGAGAAATTCTGATTGATTAAATACATACAGATGGATTTTGTATTTAGAAAAATAATTCTATTTTTCATGTGTCAACTATTACAATGTTTTTAAATGCATTTTATTTTATGTGCATGAGGTTTTTGTTTGCATGTATGTAAGAGCATCACGTGTGTGCCTGGTGCCTGTGGAGGCAGGAAGAGGGTGTTGGAGCCCCTGGAACTGGATTTAGGAAGTGTTAGTTGCAGTTGGGGTGCTGGGAATCGAACCCTAGTACTGGCCAAGAGGTAAGTGCTCTTAACCACTAAGTCATCTGTCTAGACCTTGTTACAGTATGTTTTAATGACAGTGGGCTATTATCACATAACAATGTTCAATAAATTGCTTAATGTTGATATTGTTGGGTTGGGGCTAGAGCCCAGTGGTGGATGTCTTGTCTAGTACGTACAAAGCTCTGGGTTCAATGGCCAGCAGCCCTTCAGATTTCTCCATATTGTTAACACAAATTTTTACTATTGGAAGAACAATAATAATCTTACAGTTATGTAAATTTTTGATTATATTTTAAAATCTCCCTATAGTGCAATGACTGAGTCTGAGTTCCTGAACATTTTCTAGTTTTTACTTAATTTCTATGTCTCCCACCAAAGTTCCTCAGTCCTGCCCAAAGCCACTATCTTACAGCTGCTGTCATGCCTAAAATCTGGCACCTTGTTTCCCAGCAAGGCTGCAGGTGGGTGACGAGACTGACCTGGACTTGTAATTCTGTTGTCCCCTCTTAGGAATAGTCACTCTGAAGTGACTTTTTCTGGATCTGCCTCCTTTGACAAAAACCACTCCTCATGTTTTCTTTTAGTAACAAAGAGATTTAAGTACAAGTACTAGAAACAGAAACCTTTGACATAATGGTCCCATTCATGGAGAGGCAGTCAGCAAGGGGTCCAAAATTCCAGTTATGTAAAAGTAAGAATTCTAGAGCTCTTACTGCATAATGAAAAGAGCTAATAATGTTCTGCAGTATCCCAGGAATTTACTAGTAAAGTACATTTCAGGTGAGTTACCATATATACAAAACAACAGATAACTGTATAAGGAGATAAACTAATTAGTTCTATGCTAGTAATCATTTTGTTTTATATATATATGCACACACACATGCACACACACACAGATCAAGGAATGGTGGTGTAAACCTTAAATAAACACAACTTATTTTTATTCAAAATTTCAATTAAGAAGTATCTTATCCTGGAGAGTGGTTCCCTTCTGCAGTCCCAGCACTTTAGTGGGACTGCCATGAGTCTGAGACTATCCTGAGTTCCATAGCTCCAGGCTAGGCTGGAACCTAGGGGGAGACACTATCTCCAATAAGCACAAATTAACCAAACCAAAACTGAATAAACTAAGAAAAGAAAAGAAAAGCACTTCCTCAGCACACACCCCACTCTGGGAATGGCGACCTGCTGACCTTGAATTGTCACCATAAGGTGTTTTTCTCCAAATGTCCTAAAGAGCAGATCAAAATTTGTCAGTCTCATTCATCCACATTTCACTGGTTGCTGGGCTGAGAGTCTTGTGTGTGATCAGTGTGCAGCTCTGTGATGGTTTTGTCAACTCGACCAAGAATGCAGACACCTGGGGAGAGGGAACCTCGGTTGAGGATTCTCTCCATCAGATCGCAGTGCCCACTGGAACCAGAATTGGGTGTCGGATCCCCTGGAATTGGAGTTACAGATGGTTGTTAGCTGCCATATGGGTGCTGGGGTCTGAAAGTTGGTCCTCTGTAAGACTAGCCAGCGCTCTTAACTATTGTGCTTTATGAGAACATGGGGTAGACAAAGTTCAAAGACTGGATCAGATTTGCACACCTGGCTTCTTGATATTTACCTTCAGCTGGGTCAAGTGAAAAATGGCAAATTTCTCTATCATTTTAGTTTTAGTTTTCTTCCACCTTGTGAATATGATATCTGTGGTCAGGCTGATTTTGAGAACTGTATTGTTACCCTTGGACCTATAAACACATACAATTGTATCTCTCCATTGCTCCCACTTTGACAAGAACTTCGGTAACAGATCATGTTTCTTAGGCCAAACAAGAAGGACTTCACTTCATGGCCAGAGGTGCTCAACAATCGTGGACTCCTGTCATTGGCATTTACACACAAACACAAACACACACATTTCCAAACACAATCTAATTTGGGGACTTTTAGGGAAATACCTCAGAAACTTCAAGAACGAATTCTGTATCTCTGGTCACCTGCTGGCTGAGTAGAAATGACCATGTCGTCGCCAGGTCAACTCAGTTCAGTTTCTCTGAGATTTTCATTGGGAAAAATCAAGAAAATGAAGCGGCTGTTAGGCAGAATGGATGGTTCCAAGGCGCTGACTGAGAGTTCTTTAGATAATGTGGGGGGTGTAGACTGCGGCACCCCGAAGCTATGAGAATATAGGAATTCATTTCAAACAAACAAAAAGTTCTCGAGCTTGAGAGCCTTCTTTGCATTCAGAGATACAGACAGGGCAGATGACCCCCAGAGCTGCTCAATCCTGACACCTCTCTTGTTCCAGAGCCCAGTCTGGATCAGAAATATTCAGGAATATTCTTGTGACTAGATCTCGTTTGGCTGTGTAGTAGAAGTTTTTCTAAGTGTGGGGGAAATGATAAGATAAATAGAGTTACTTTGGTCACGACAGTGGCTTGGACCCTGTAGGGACTTTCTGTTATCTTATGTTACATGTTGTAGCACATAAAAACTTAAGCCATGACTTTTGCGGATCAGGAATATCAGGGCTCTCTTCACTGCTCTCTTTACTCTAACCTAGGCAGCAGGTTAGCAATGTCAGAGTCGAGTCAATAGTGAGCAGCCTTACAGTACCAGCCTTAAGGTTAGAGAACTATTCTCGAAAATCTATCAGCACCAGATCAAATGAAGGCTCCTGCCTGCGTATTGTTCTCTTTTATAAATACCAGCTGTGTGGCGGTTGTAGGTGCACTCTACTGTTGTGTATCAACTATTTATCGATGGACAGTTACATAGCTTTCAGATTCCAGAGAGGCAACAAACACAAACAATGGTGTCCAATGGCAGTATTTAAGATTATGTTAACATTGTGTATGCCAAGTATGTGTTGAGGCTTGGAGAATGACTCCAGGGATGATTGCATGTTGGTTCACTGACTGCTTCAAACTCAAGAAGATCTGGAGGGTCAGATGAAGCCAACGGGACAGTGGCTCTGTCTGACCTCATCTCTCCCCATCCCCAAGGTAAGACAGAAAATCCAGTTCTTCGTTCGCCCATAAAACGTGCTGTGTATATTAGTTCTGATATATAATTATATATATATATACATATATATATATATATATGTATATGTCTCCAACTTTCCTCTACTTCTCTAGCCGTAGACTGTGTGACTTTGACGGTAGATCATACAACTCCACCCTCTTCTCCCTACTCCAGAAGTGGTCCTACCCACAGCTAAAACCAAGAAATGTCTCCGAAGAAAAGTGAATAGGAAAAAAACCACACAGGTGTTTCACTCCCTGGGTCATTAGGTCAATTTTGTATCTCTCTGTCATACCCTAAATATTGTTAGGTAAGGTTATGGCTGCATTAATTATATAGAGTGTCATCATATTTCCAATGCATGTGGTAGCTTGAACGTGTCACAAAGAAGCACTTTAGATACAAGGATGGATGGAATGCAGGCAATTTGTTCTGCTGATTCGTGAATGCTGGGCTACATTGGATACATCACATACCCTGTCAGCCATACATGCTTTATTGCCAGGATAAATCAGTTGACATACCCCCCTCCCCCGAAAATCTTACTTCCCCAATTTTCACACAATTAACCATCTTATCTAGAACAAAAAGTTGACAGTGGGCCCTAGGTGACCAATCCCAAAGCTGTTGAGGAAGCTGACATGGCCTGGCTGGCAAGGACAAGGTCCAGTTAGCAGTAGGGCCCTATGGGAAAATCAGAGCAAAGAAATTATAAGGATGTGAGTCAGTGAGCAGCTGGGACTGAAGTTCAGTGCCGTACACATCAGCTGGAAAGATGAGGATGGTCTTTGCCAAAGTTATGAGGTAACAGAAACTATGAGTAAGCAGGCAATTAGGTCAAAGAAAAGCAGAGAGAAGAAGGTAAGGTTTTCTAAAGGAGGTAAAAGAGAGCACGTGGAGAATCCTGGGATGTGCTGCCACAGTGGGTTGTGCAGTAAAGTAAACCCACTGCATTGCTGTGAGGAGCTCTGGACATATGCGATCATAATATCTGAGAACATTTTTCTCTTTGAAATTGTGTTTTGAAGGTATCCATGTCAACAGAACCCGAGCCCTTTATTTGACTTTTTTTTATTTGCTTCCTTATAAACAAAAGCTACTGTGTAAGAAAATAATGACACAATCATGATTATCCAGAATGAACTTTTACGGTCTTCAGTAGAGCTGTATTAAAAACATTGTGCTGTTTCAAAGGTTTGACCCTCCATCTGGGATTCTACCAGTGAAATCCCAGGTAAGTATTTCTTAAAATGATCCTGGAAGGTGGTGGTTTTGAAGATGCATTCTTTGTTTTCTAATGCTAGCTGCCTGAGCTTGGGAGAATGCAGGCTAGCTGAATGAGAGAAAAGCTCTGGACATCAAGAAGACGAGTTCTCTGAGATAGATCTTCCAAGTGGGATCTGTGCAGAAAATGGAAAGGCAGGTTTGGGTTGATTTTCACTGTTTCCTGGATGCCTGCTCCTCCACAGTAAATGGTATAATTAAGCAGAACTAGAATCGATCCTCTACTTCTTAGAAATACAACAGTTGGTACCTTGTTTTTCTAAGTACTGCAGACCGCTGTTCTAAACAGCCTTACACTGAATTCTTTGTTCATCTGGACTCTCCTCCTGTGGAAAGCTACACCCCTGCAATTCTTTCTGGATATTGTTCACATCTAGAGTTTGGTGTGTTTTCTACAGGATTCCTTTAGATTCCGTTAGAGTTACAAGACTACGCAGGCCTGCACTCTTCTCATCTGGACTCGGCTTTCATTCTGTCTTGTGTCTGTGATTCACTTAACAAAATGTAAGTTAGGGGCTGAGTTTCGACTGTGTAGTGGCTTAACACTTATAAACAACCTACACCAAGTATCTTGTTTTGAACAGTGGTAGCTAATGTGTGAAATAACGTGGCAATTGTTTCGAGTTCCACTTTGGATATGTAGCTAAGAATGGTTTCTATTGCACTGGACAGAAATATAAACACAAACTTGGCCCAAAAATGAAGGAACTAGTATTGGATGTCTGAACAGGCGAGGTGGTAGCTCAGGCTTCGGGCAGCTGGCCGGTGCTCTGGTCTGTGATTCTGAAACTCCCTGTTCTGTCATCCACCACATGTTGGCTTTCTGTGCAGGTGAGTTTTCCACATGGCAGCAAGAAGCCTGCAGCAGTCTAGGCTTCACTTGTGCCCGCCCCCCCAGGTCATCTGTTCATATAACCAATATTTGACTGGGCCAAAGACTTTTCCCAGTGCTGAGCCCGCTGGCAGAAATCGAACTGCACCTGAAGCGGGGAGTGAGGATGAGAAAATGGAGAGAGAGAGAGAGAGAGAGAGAGAGAGAGAGAATAGGACAGACTCAGGAGGGCTGTCAGTCACACTGAAGCAGCTTGCCTTTATTAAGTCTCCCTATTTATACTATGAAATGAGCTAAACAAAACAATGGGTGAAACATTCAGCACAAAAACGATACTAACACAGGCAAAATAACTTCAGATGTGATTGGCTTCCTTCAAAGATCTTCAGGTGACCTCAGTCTTGGGTGTAGAATAAACTTCTCCTTAGATGTAAATCATTTGCATAATGAAAACTCCTGCTTCCAATCAGCACTTCTGTGTACGAGATTGACTTCTGCCTAACCCAAAACTAGGGCATAGTTCAAGGCAGGCAAATGGCTCCCGACAGCCAAGTATTGCTCTTAAATGCCAGACCTCTCTCTGAGTGAACACACACAGGTGAAGAGCACACTCCTTAAAGGGTCATCCAAGAGCTGTGTAGTGTGCCCTGCAGACCTTGACTGGGCCAGTCACAGGATAACATATTCATAAGGTGGGTTTAACATGAATATATAAGGCCAGTCAGCTCTCCAGGCTGGGGAGGGGAGAAGAGCCCATCCTAAGTGTGTGGCTGGCCTCCAGCAAGAAGGGAGGCTCCTTACACAGTTGACAGGTAAAGAAGCAGGCAGAAGTGTGGTCTCTGAGAGTGCAGTTGGAATTCCACGTCCCATCTCACAGGAGTCACAGGTGAGTCATCTCATCAGCTTGGGGTTTTGTTGTGTTGACGGGTGAAACATAAGATGTACGCTGAAGAGAAGGAAGCATGTGGCAATAGAACCTATTTCTCAAGAAGGAATTGATGAATGTAGCTGCTAAGGAATTTATCATAAATTTAAGATAAGTAACAAAACAAAACTGAGCGTGTTAGTTTGTGCTAACACCTGTGGGGACTCTTAGCACCAGTTAAATTAAAACAGAAGCACAGGGCCACCTCAGACACTTGAGACTGTGAGCTTTGTATATGTGACATACATGAAGTGAATGTTTGTGTAAACGTAAGTTCTACAGGTTTTGGAGTATCTCAAAGCAAAGAGAAGACAGTAGCCATGCCATGGCACAGAGGGGTCATCCATGGGAAATATTGAATTAAATAAGGAACTGTGAGTTGAGTCCACTGGCTATAAGAATTCAGAATCTGGGGCTGGAGGGATGCTCAGCTGTGACGAGCACTGGCTGCTCTTGCAGTGGGTCTAGGTTCAAGTCCCAGCACCTTCGAGGTAGCTAACCATCTGTAAGTCCAGCTCCAGGGAAATCCAACACTTCCTCCTGATCTCCATGGGTACTGCACGAGGTGGTTACACTTACACGCTTGTAGGCAATACACTCATACACTAAGATAAAATAATAAAAAAAAATTTTCAGAATCTTTAACAGGTTAACACCAATAGTGAATTTAATGAAATCAGAGAAGAGGGATCAACCACTGAAAAGCATCTCTCAGCTTTGTAACTATGCTCTCATCCAAACGTACTCACTCTTGGAAGGCATTTACCCATGTCTGGAAACCTTTGTAATTTCAAGTCAGTAGATATTGCTGTTGCTGGTTAATGTCCTAGAACACACAGGACGTAGCATCCAGCAAAAAGTAACCCAGCCATGACGTCCATAGGTCTCTGTTAAGAAATCCTGCCCTACTACTGTGTGTTATGTGTGTGTGTGAAGTGTGTAATATGTGTGTATGTGTGTTTGTATCCACGATGTGTATATATGTGTGTGTGATGTGATATGTGTGTGCATGTGTGTCGTGTGTGTGTATGTGTCTGTGTTTACTTGTGTGTTTGTGTGTGCATTCATGTGTGCCAGTGCCAGGACAATGTGTGGCGGCCGTGGGGATGGAGGGCCCTCAGGTGTTAGTCCTCACCATCTGCCTTGTGGGAGACAGTCCTTTTCCTCCTGCTGCACACACCAGGCCAGCTGAGCCCAGGCTCCTTAGCTTGAAAACTAGCAAGGGACCCCCCACTGCCCATCTCACAGTAAGAACGCTGGGATTACAGACATGTGCCTCAGCGCCCACCTGCATGTGAGTTCTGGGGATTCCTACGCAGGTCTTCACACTGCACAGCAGGTGCTTTGACCCACCAGTCCCTCACCAGGTAGCACTCTCGAGTTCTAATCTTGAAAGCGCGCGGCCTGTCTCTAAACAGCCTTCCTGTCTTCAGATGACCCGTCGTCCATCTGTCCTCCTCTCCTCGAGAATAGACACCTAATCTCTAAGTCCTAACATGTCTAAGCAGGACTAGGCATTAAATATATTTACGTGATAAAAAGTTTATTCTACTGAAACTGATGTAGCCTGGTAAAACACTGAGGAAAATGTGGGTTCTATCCTTTCTCTCCCTGTCTCTAACAAAAGAGTTCAGCTGACAAGTTTGTGGTTAGAACACTCACACAGCTCCCTGGAACCTCTGCCTTCATGTCCTGACAAAACTTCCTCAGTTCTG
Organism: Eospalax fontanierii; assembly: GCA_035773235.1. NCBI lineage: Eukaryota > Metazoa > Chordata > Mammalia > Rodentia > Spalacidae > Eospalax > Eospalax fontanierii. The sequence continues at coordinate 3,523,694 of CM069547.1, forward strand.
TGTATCAGATGGACCCTTCGGCAATGACTTCCAGGCCAGACTTCCTCTCTGCCTCCTTCTACCGTTTCTGTGATTCAACATCCTGATGGGCATCATAGGCGCGTGGCATGAAGGCACATGCTGGACTTACATCGGATGGTGTACAATGCTGGGTGTGGAATCAGACTAACTGCAGCCATAACACCCTGTGTGAGTCATGATATCATAATACAGTCCTCACAGTTAATAGTGAGTTAGGTGACATTACGGTCTCCACGTTACTGGACTGACTGCAGGTTACTCAGGCTTAAGGAGTGCTGGGGCTTCTTCTCAGGTCTCTGTCTGTTTCTCCATACCTCTCAGGCCTGTCTCCTGTTGCTCCCCTTTCAAAGATGCCCACGTTTACTAAGAGAGTCACTTCATTTAGCCTGGGAATCTTCACTTCTACAGCAGTCAGATAACTCTTACAAACGCTGGTTTTTCACAGTGTGGGGTGTGTACTTAATAACCATTCACTTCTCCTTCCTTACAGTGCTGCCCAAGTAGACACATGGGTGTGTAAGACGATCAGGACTAAATTCAGTGGTGTTCTGTCTGAAAATACATTAGACTCTCTGGAAAAACTTCTAGAAAGCTTTAATACTTCTGTAGGTGGGGTGTGTGTATGTGGGTCTGGACTACATTGCGAGTTTGATGCTAGCCTGAGCTACATTGTGAAAGGGAGAGGCAAGGAGAGAAGGGAAAGCTCTACTTTGCTGCCCACATTTGCAAAATTTAATGAAATGTCTTTCAACTTACAATAATAAGAAACAGCATGTTTTGCTTCCCAGCATAAATGAACATGTATTGTCTCTGCTATTAGGCATTGGATCTAGAGGAAGATATTACTATCGTCCATGACTATTTGGACCTGGGTGACTAAGACACATGCATCTTATACTGATATCTTAAAAATATAAAAACATAAAAATTATATCCAAAATTCTCAATTAAGATTAATTAGAAAATATAGCATATGGTTTTCAAATCTTTATGGTACTCCACCTTGACTTGTTAAGCAATCTACTCACTTTACTAGGGTTTTTTTCAAAGTGCTTTAAAAGCAGTATGCAATATGATATTTTAGGTATTTATTATACATATTTAAGACATTCCTTATTTACTTTCATAGGCAAAGATGTCACTCTCCTTTGAACTGAATGATTTCTGAGCAATAAATTTTCACTTATTTAGTGTTTGATAGCCAAGATATCTGCATAAAAGTTCTTCCTCCTCTTCTTCCTCTTCTTCCTCTTCCTCCTCTTCTTCCTCTTCTTCCTCTTCCTCCTCTTCCTCCTCTTCCTCCTCTTTCTCTTCTTCTTCCTTCTCCTGCTCCTCCTCCTTCTTTTGTTTGTTTTTTTGAGACAGGGTCTCATAGAAGCCAGACTGACCTTGAACTGGCCTTGAGCTCAGTCCTGCCTCCAGATTCTGAGTGGGAATGGCCAGTGTGTCCTGCAGAGCTGGGCTTGTGTGTCTCACAGTAGATGAGGAGGTACAGCACTGTTGGAGATGAGGTTTGGTGTTTCTGTGTTGGACACAATGCAAGGTGGGCCTAGCCAGGCCGCCTGCTAGGAGGAATAGAGGAATGGCTCCTGTGGGTGTGGTGCTCTGCTCTGGCTAGTTGTGAGACCAGCATCTGGAAAATACTTACCTACCTGGGGACAGACTTACTATTGGCTGTATTTGGGACCCCACGCCATAAGGTCATTGACTACCCAGACCTATAAGAGCTTGTGCACCTGTTCAATAAACGAGTTGTCAGTGCCACGCGCTTGGCCTGCTTCCCATCTAACTCCCGGAGTCTGCGGCTCGACTCTGCGTCTGCTCACCCCCAACCCTTCGGGCTGGCCCCCAAAGTCCACTCGGGCTTGTCCCGAGTGGTGAGACATGACGGTAACGGAAACGACTATATTTCTGTATTTAAAACAGTTATCAGAAGATTAACCCTGACTACCCTCCCACCATCAAACGCACCTTTTTTTTTCTTTCTATGCCATGCTGGGTATTCAACTCAAGGATTTGAATGTTCCAGGCAGGAATCGTTACACTGAGCTGCATCCTGAACCCAGGCAGGAATCGTTACATTGAGCTGCATCCTGAATGCTTAGTGCAATGAAAGGGGCCCTCACTGTGCCCCAGGCAAGCCTCAAATCTGGATGCTCCTGTTTCTGCCCACCCAGTGCTATGAAATTGCAGCTTGTGCCTTTATACCCAACTCCAAACTTTTCAGGATCAAAACTGTCTGGTTTTGAGTACCTGAAAGAATGGCTATGATTCTAAATTGTGTTACTCTGTGGGAAACAGAAGGAAGGCAGTAAAGAAACCATCCGCCTTCAGTGTGTGAACCAGCAACGCAGATCTCACCTCTGGAAAAATGGAACTTGGACGCCAAAACGTTGACGATACTTTCAAAGCTTCTGGGAGAGCTTTGGAGAAAGAATATCTAAACAGTAAGACCTGCTGAAAATACCACACCATGGGATTATTTGCTAGTGAACCATCCACAGCACGGACAGTTAGAGGCACAGGGAGATCTCACAGAAGCCAACCTGCCTACCAACCTATTTGTGCAGCTCATTCCTTTGTAATTAAGTACACTACACAACTCTCATGGAATTGCACATTTCAGTTATTAGAGACAGAGAAGAGGCATTGGTTGTTGGAACTTCTTCCATTTAAAAATAGCTGCTGTGCTGGGGAGAAAATGAAAAGGAAATCTCTTATCTTAGATCAGTGGAGAGCACCATCAGCAATATGGCTAGGGCTTCTGTGCATGTCCCTGAACGGACCTCATTTTCAGGCAGAGCTGACCTAAATGAGACTTGAGAGAGAGAGCATCTGGCCAGTGGAAATGGGGCTTGGTATCCAGGGATGCAGTTTCCAGGTGATGGATTCACAGTCTGCCAGGTGTGGTCACAAACTTCCATGGGAAGGAAGGCACACCCCCATGAGCATGTCCAGCTTTTTTTACATTTAATAATATTCCAATCGTGTTGTTTGATCTTTCCCTCATCTCCTGTCATTTTCCTGCATTTATCTATTCTGCTTCCATAAGATAGAGTTCATTTGAAATACACGAATTTGTCACTGTTTAGTACCAAGTAATCATTTCACAATTTCTTATGGTTCAGTTTACCATTAAATTTACTAATGAATGAGGAAAAGAACAGAGAGAGTTTTGGAGCAAGTGGCAAAGAGAGCAGTGTATATGTGTGTGTGTATGTGTGCATGTGAGTGGTCTCTGTGTGTAAGAGTGTATGCATATATTTGTACATGTATGTGTGTATGTGTCTGTATGCATGTCTGTGTATAGGTGTGCATATGTGTATAAACATGTACATGTGTAAGTATGTGCAGTGAGTGTGACTTCCTGAATGTAATATGTGCTGGGCTTTGTTTGATACACTTCATAAGAAACCAGGAAAAGCCCCTGATTTCATGAGAGTTACACTGCAGAGAACATGAGTCACAGACAAGGCAGTGTGCAAGATACTAGAAGCTTCTGGTAGAATGCAATGGAGAGAAAAATGGGTTTGTATTTGTGGTAGCTTTAATGAGAACGGCCCCCAGAGGCTCCACGTATTTGAACATTTGCTCTCCAGTTGGTGGCACTATTTTGGAGGTCTCAGAAGGTGTGGTCATGCTGGAGGAAGCACATCACTAGTGGCTGACTTAGAGAGTTCTTAAGCCTTGCTGGCTTTCCAATGGCTCTCTGAGTTTTGTCCCTGAGATAATGTGAACACTTAGCTTCTGTGTCTACTCCAGACACCTCGGCTGTCATCCCTTCCTGCCATGATGAACTCTTGCCCTTTTGGAACCGAAAACTAAATAAACCCAAAAACGAAATAAACTATTCTTTTAAAAAATTTCCTTGATCAGTGTTTTCATCAGAGCAACAGAAAAGTAACTAATACAGTAATTGGTACCACAAAGTGGGCTGTTACCATTGAAGAACCTGACCATGTGGGTTTGTGGAGGAATGTGGAAGACTTTGGAAGTTTGGACTAGAAAAGCAATTGATTGCTATAAGCAGAGCTTATTAGATCATTCTAGTAGGAGCCTGGAAGAAAGTAGTGCTGAGGACAATGCAGTTCCAGAAGGAAATAAAGACTTAGACAGAAAATTGAGATATTTCAGCAGAGAGTCTGGTGGAGTCTGCCCAAAGCCTAAGAGCTTGCCTGAGGCTAAGCTCAAAAGCAATGGACTAATTTCTTTGTTGGAGGACATTTCAAGACATACTCACACAGAATTGGTGGTGTGGCATTATAGTGAATATTATGCAGACCTATAGTGAAAAAAAATGTGGAAGAAAGAAATTCAGAACGTACAATTTGGTTTGAACAGGAGAGCTCAGAAGATGGAGCCAAGGTATGTGCTGAAGGAGCAGATCTTTTTGATAAGGAGATTAAACTGATCAAGGAGAGGCCTAGAGATTTCCCTTAAACAATGGAGAGAGTATCTCTAGGGCAAGACTGCACCCAGCTATGCTTCCAACTTGTGGAAAGAAAATGCTGCAAGGGTTTGCTACTAGAGAACCACTGAAGAGAAAAGCTTTGAGAGTGGATGAAGCAGGTTGGGGTCCATCCCAAATCTGCAGCCAAGCCTGGCAGTGTGGTTCACCCAGTGCTGGCTTCAGTGGCATAAAAGATGTGACGGTGAAGGGGTCACAGGTTCTTCCTCTGTGGTTTCAGAAATGCACTGAGACCAGGCTGCGTGCAGCAGCAGCAGCAGCATCCCTCATAAAGAAGGTCCTGACAAGGCCAAGGAGTGCTGAGAGGCCATCGCATGAAGCTGTGAAGGAGAAACCTGGCTGGCAGTGGAGACTCCAAGAAGAAGTTCATGATGCCAGAGTTGTGAGCCGTCTGCCGAGGAGGGCTGCACACAGGGAGTGGTACCTTCCCAAGAGCGGTGCCAGGAAAGCTGGACAGGCTGGGCCATCTCAGCCCTTTGGAAGTGAAGTTCCAGAAGCCCAGCGTGGAGCTACTGGATTTAACGTTTACTCTGCTGGTTTTTGGTCTAGTTTTGGTCTGGTTTTCCTCACTGTGCCTCCATTCCTCTCTTTTTGGAATGGGAATGTGCATTCAGTCCCATTGTATGTTGAGAGTATATAATTTGTCTTTTTGATTTCACGCAAGCTTACAGTTAAGAGATCGCCCTGAGTCTCAGAAAGAGACTTTGGACTGTGGACTTTTGAACAGTATTGAGACTGGTAAAGACTGGGGACTTTTAAGTTTGGACTAAACACATTTTGCATTTTATACGGTCATGAGCCTATGGGGTCCAGGGAGTGGAATGTGGGGGTTTGAATGAGAATGTCCCCTATAGGCTCTAAGTATTTGTATATTTTGTCCCCAGTTGGTGGCGCTGTTTTGGGAGGTCTTGGAAGGTGTGCCATGCTGGAGGAAGCATGTCACTGTGGACAGGCTTAAAGAGTTCTTAAGCCTTGCTGGATCTCTTGTCACTCTCTGTTTCCTGTGCTGCTTGAGGATGTGAGTGCTTAGCTTCCTTGCCTCTTCCACCCACCTCTGATGCCATAATGCTCTTGCCCCTTTGGAGCTCTTAGCTAAATAAATTCTTCCTTTTGTAAGTTTCCTTGGTCAGTGTTTCTATAACAGTAACAGAAAAGTAGCTAACACAGTCCTGGAGATGAGGCCTGAGCAGTTTTTTGAGATATGGTGGGGAAAGATCTCTGTCAGAATACAAAGCTGCACAGAAATCTGACAGAGACAAAGCACGTGTCCTGCAGAGCCAGTGAAAATGCCCTGGGGAGGGGTGTCATGGCTGCCCCTCTGAAGAGAAACAGTGGGTGCGGCCAATGAAGGAGGGGAGGGCGGGACCAGATGATGTTAGGAAATCGCAGGCCAGATCTGTGGTGGGGTGTGACCTCTGTCAGCAAAGCCACCTTATTTGAAGAGTGATAAAAAGTTTCAAGTAGAGAAGCAAAATGGTCTGAGGTGTTCTTTTAAAGAGGACCCCAGCTCCTTTGTAAATAATTGCTGACCTTGAGGGTGGACAGGAAGAAGAGCTACTGCAGTGTGGGTAAAGCTCAGTGGGCAGAGGCCCTGCCTGTCAGGTCCAGAGCTCTGGGTTCAGTCCCCAGTTTCACATAAACAAAGTGTTAGCACACACCTGCCCTGCAGCACAGGGGAGCTGGCGGCAAGAGAAAGCAGAAGTCCAAGGTCATCTATCCTCATCTACACAGAGCGCCAAGGACAAACTGAGATTTAAATGGAGCCTGGGAAGGAAAGAGGAAGGAAGGAAGGAAGGAAGGAAGGAAGGAAGGAAGGAAGGGAGGGAGGGAGAGAGGGAGGGAGGGAGGGAGGGAGGGAGGGAGGAAGGAAGGAAGGAGGGAGAGAGGGAGGGAGGGGGAGGGAGGGGGGAGGGAGGTAGGGAGGGAGGGAGGAAGGGAGGGAGGGAGGGAGAAAAAAATGGACTGCTGGATTGCTTTTTGAATCCTAATTGGTCTTGGTAGGCGTTTATGATAAATACACATGCTGGTTTTCCCCAGTTTTAAACTGAGGTATAATTTATCCAGAATCACTTTCATTTGTTCTATTGAGCAGCTCTGCAAGCTCTCAGAGGTGTAGGCCACTGTGCAATCACCAGCTCAATCAGGGCACAGAACTTCCATCAAAATACACAACGCTCAGTACCTCTGGGCAGGCAGCATGGCCCTCCAAGGGCAGCTGGGGTCTGCCGAAGGCAGCTGTAACGTTGTGTCACAGAGGTGGAACTGTCTAGTGTGCGGCTACCTAAATCTGACCTCATTTGGAAGAGTGTTGGAGACTTGTTAGCAAGCACATCATATTCCTTTGTGTGAAGAAGCCACAGATCGCTGATCTTGTGTCCTTGCAAGGTTGGTTCTAGATTGACCATCTTGAATAAACCCACAACAAATATTTGTGCACAGATTCTGCATGAACATAGGTTTTCTCTTCACCATAGTATTTAGGGGAGAAACCGCTGACCCTGTGCTTGCTACTTATCTAACTTCACAAAGAAACCACCAACGCTCTTCCAAAGCCATTGACCTCTTTCCACTTCCTACAAGCAAAGTATGAGAAGTCCAGTCCCCCTAGTCCATTTTCTGTCCTAATTCTCACATTGTGACGGGCAGTGTAACACTGAGATTTCAGCTTTCATCTCCTCGGCGACTAGTGATGTCGGGTCTTTGCACGTCCTCACTACTGTCTCTGTGATCAGCGGTAGAAGATCAGCCCATTATGTAACTGTGTGGGCATTTCTGTATTATTTAGATAGGAATGGCCTTTGTCAATTATTCCATGCACCGGACTTGGGACTCGCAAACATCTGTGACTTTTCTTTTCGTTTTCTCACCTGTGTTTTTTAAAGAGCAGAAGTTTGAACTTTAATACAATCCCCAAACCAATCTTCCTTGCCATGGATTATCCTCATCTATAATGTCTGAGAATCTTTGCATAGCTAACCCAACTTCAGTCAAAGTTTTTCTTACCTTTTTTTTCTAGAAGTTTGTAGATTGAAAGGTTTTTATTTATGGCTGTTAGAATACTTAAGGTGAAAAAAACATGAGTGACTTTGAAAATACTGAATTGGGGTTGAGAATATACCTCAGAAGAATGCTCTCTATCATGTATGAGGCCCAGGGACCTAGTCAGAATATGCCAGAGAAAATGGAAACTACTTGAGAGTCTCCTAGGGATATCTGAGACTTGGGATACAAAGAAGATGTAAAACTGAAAATGATTAAGATGAAATTAACAAGATTCCTAGTCAAGTAAGGATAAATATCCATGACTTTGCATTTGAGCCTGAGAAATGTTTGGCTAGGATTAGAAATGAAGAAAGATGGGGAAAAAAGAATTTGGTTTTGACCTTAAACTTAACAACTTTTCATACTGAATCTCTTTCCATGGATCAAGCAAGAGAGAAAGGTGGAGGGTCTTTTTCCCAGGGCAGAGCATAGGTGGGTCTCGCATTTCCTAGGACCTCACCAAGTCTGCTTTAAACGTAGTCTGTTTACACAGTGACTTTGGGCATTAGGCCTTCTCTGCAATCCCATTTTCTCTCTCCTGAGTTACAGGATGTGGACAGTGAGCAGAGCCAGGCCCTATGCACATGTGGGCAGGATGGGACTAGGAGAAAGGCCTTTTGAGGCCGCTGCCCCTCCCCCACCCCTTGGTTTGTTCAAGGAGAAAGATTTTTTTTTTGGTATTTTAAATTCTTCATTTGTTTGCTAGTTTATGTAGTCATAAAACTATCAATTTCTCTATAACTAAAATTTGCAAGAGATATGCCCAGGGGCACTACAGTAAATTAAACTTAAGTTTTTTAAGTATTTAATGAAGAGTTCCAGAGCACACTTTGGAAGTGGTAAACAGCACAGATAGTTATGTGTCGCTTGGTCTAGATTCATCAGCGTCTAGCACAGGAGTCACTGTGTGTCTCTGACTGCTGGGTTTGCTCTTACCTTGTCATTTGAAGGGACAGAAATCCTTGTCTTTAACATTCCTAATTTTCATTTCATTTATGTCAGGAGCAGCGAAAAAGCATATCTATGATATTTAAAAGTCAACATGAGGGGCTGGAGAGATGCTCAGGGGTCAAGAGCACTGGCTGCTCTAGCAGAGGACCTGGATTCGATTCTCAGCACCCACATGGCAGCTAAAAACCATCCATAACTCCATGTCGAGAGCATCCAACACCCTCTTCTGACCTCTGCAGGCCTTGTAGGACATGGGTGCACAGACACACGTGAAGACAATACACTCATACACATAAAAAATTAAAAGGTTTAAAATAAAGATCAACATGAAAATTACATTATACAGGTTCGAGTGACGACTCAAGGGTCAAGGGCACACACTGCACTTGCAGAGAACCCCAATTCATTCCCCAGAAACCATGTCAGGCAGCAAACAACCAATGAGAGCTCCAGCTCCTGTGGAGCTGATGCCCTCTTCTGGCCTCTGCAGGTATTACACACATGTGCACAGACCCATACATAGACACACATAGACACACATATATACACATACACATGCATACACTTGACTCATACATGCTTTTATTTAATAGGTACCCCTAGTTAATTAATCCAATTCTGGTTTAAATATAGGTTAAGTATTAAGAGTATTCATGATACTCTGATAGATAACAATGGGGATTTTTCTCTTGTTCATCCTTTACATACAGAATCTTAGACACTTGTGAATCAATACAAAATAGGACCCAGTATCAATCAGGGGACACAGCACCGGTTAACTTTTTCCAAGGCAATGTTGTCCCATGTGCTCCAATTCCAGCTTGGGTTGCAAACACAGTTGTTGCTAATGGCATAAAGCATTATTTTTCACACACGTACACAGTATTTTGGACATAATTTATTTTAATAAAACCCGGTGAATTCAAAATTCACCCATGTTTTATGCATGGAGGAAAAAACTTAGAAAATAAAAATAAGGTCCCCAAATCTCACATTATGGAAAGAAATCATATTTCGAACTTACATTTGTTATGTCCTACAAGCTGTCCTCAAAATCCTGATCCTCCTGCCTCAGTCTCCCAAGTCCAGTGCTGAGATTAAAGCAGTATATTGACCTCAAGTCCCTGTATTTAAAAAACATTTATTCATTATTTTTATGAGTATGAATGTATTATCTGCATCTACATAAGTGTACCCATGTCCTGTAGTGTCCACAGAGGTCAGAAGACAGCAACAAATTCCCCTGGAATGGAGTTATGGATGGCTCTTAGCTTCCCTGTGGGTGCTGGGAATGGAACCTGGATCCTCTGCAATAAAACTTTCCTTACAGTCACAGAAAGAAGTGGGCTCTCTGTTTCAAAGCCACTCCCAGATGCTATGTGGATGGAAGATGTGTGGGAGATCTCAACTCCCAGCTACACACAAGTTTAGCATCAGTCTGAAGTCCAAATATCTCTTAAAAGACACAGTGTAACAGATATTTCTAGACGGTCTTGCTGTGTCCTATCCAATCCAGAACTTGAAGCTTTCAAATTCCTGTATTCATCAGCAGGTATAAAGAGCACACAGCATCTTACATGACCCTAGATAAGGTTCCTGACAAGCTGGAATCCTTGCCCTGGGAAGGATATCAGAAAGGAGAACAGATTCTATAAAGAAATAGAAAACAGAAGGGATGAACTGACTTACAGAGCAAACAAATTCAGTAATGAATTAAACCTGAGGGGGCACCGACCCCCAGGGCCCGGGGTTCCTGAGGAAGTGGACGCCTTCTCCTAGGCTGGATGTGGAGAACTCACCCCTCTTCATAGGCTCAGAGTTTCTGTATTGCCTTCCCTTTGGGGAGGGCAACAGTGATTGTAACTGAGGTGTAGTATAGTGTAGTGTAGCACCTGCTTAATACACTCCCCATCATGGGGGGGGGGATTCAGTTCTGCAGGACTCTGGTCCAGGGAGTGCCCTGTGATTAGGATTGAATCACATCAAGCGAACCAGTTATGGTGAGTTGCTGCTTTCCACGAGGGTAGCTAGAGGGTGGTGATTCTGGGAGAAGCATTCAGGATGTAATATTTCTCCATCAGATTCCCTTATGAGAGTGCCTGATGGATTATTTAAACCCTAATGCTGATGTCAAGTTACACCACTGTCTCATAAGATCAGCCTCTTTCAAGGAGCAAAGCTTCCCACTGACAATTTGAAATAATACACTTAACCAGCTTGGTGAGCAAATGCCTTGCAAGAAGAAGAATTTGAACTGAGATTGACTGAAGGTCTGTAGGCTTGGAGGGGAAGTCTGGGAAACCTTTAAAAGGGTGACTTTGAATCCTTACCCACCCCTCATCCTATTTGCCTGCACAGGGTCAGCCTTGTCTGTGCTGAGCCTCTTACATGGCTGTCACAGCTATTAATCTAAAGTTAGTTCATTAGCATCCAACACTATATTGATAAAGAACAAATTGTAATTGGTGTATATGCAAAAATTGGATTCAGAATGGAGCATCTCCAGTGTTAGAAGCCCCCTGATCGCTCACTGCTGGCAGTAGGTCCTCAAAGCCTCTCCGGGCCCCCAGCAGACAGGCAGTCCTCATAATTAAGCACATCAAAGCCTGGCTTCCTGGAAAGGCATGATGCTTAGCCCTTCCCACTGCGATTCAGAACCTTGACATGGAAAGTGATGGCTGTGAAGTAATAAAGATCATCCCTGTTCTCTCTGATCGCGCAATCTCTGTCTCCTGCATCTCTTCATAGCACACCTCAAGAAAGCAAATGTTGGTCGGAGTATTAAATAAGAAGTTAGTAAGCGTCCTGTGACCCATGAATATGCTTTTATAATATGCATATCAAATACACATAGCCTTCACACAAGGGGACTTGTGTTCCATCAATGTTTTATGTATTGGGTTTTTTTCTTTTATGAATTCCAACAAGAATTTTGGCATTAAATTTCTGTTTCAAAGAGATAAAACCACTCCAAAAATATGCTGACTCTCTGCCCGCTTGGTCAAATTCTGTTTAATGACTTAAATAAATAAAAATGCTGAACCTACAAAGGAGTGTAGAGTCTGGTGCTTGGCGCTCTCCTGGCGATTCCTTCTGAGGCCAGACTTGATCTGACAAACATGCTGACCCCCACTTCCTGTGACTGCTGTAGTGTGCACAGGATCATGCCTAGAGATGGGCACCTTGAAGCCCTAGATACAGGGTGTGGCAGTGATGGGGCACATCCGAGGACGGTAGATACTTATGCATAACATGTGTCAAAGAGATAGTACGTATCTCTGTGTGTGTGCGCGTGTGCATACAAGTGGACACGTATGTGTGTGCGCCTGCATGTGGAGGCCAGGGGTTAATTTCTGGTGTTTCCCTCATCTGATTTTTTGAGGCAGAGTCCCTTGCTGGAATAAGGGCTCATCCTTCTGATAGACTGACTGGCCAGTGAGCCTTCCTTTCTCTGCCTCTCCAGCACTAGGGTTCCAGGCCTGAATCACTGTGCCCAGCTTTTTACATGGGTACTAGGGAGCTGAACTCACGTTCTCATACTTGAGTTGGGAGCAGTTTAGAGACTGAGACACCACCCTAGCCTCCCCTTTAAGAGTTTAAGGAAGAAGATATGTAAGAAAGTAATCTTTTCTGAACCAGCCTCTCCAAATGATTTTTAGATAAACTTTTGGAAAAATACAAAATAGTATTTCATTGATTTTTACATTCTGTGGATGTTGGTGCTGTATATGGGGAGGTTTAGGGACAATTTGGAGTTGGTTCTCTCCTTCTACCGTGTGGGGTCCAGGGACTGAACTCAGGTCTCCAGGCTTGACAGCAAGCCCCTGCACCACCTGAGTCATCACATTTCGTATTTCTAAAACATCCAGTGTGTTTGTAGATTCTCTCCTTTCCTGTATCTTTGAAAATTAACATACACTTTTACACATATACTGCATTTCTGAGTACTTAGGCAGCTATCTTCTCTTCAGTCCTAGCTTACTAATTGCTTCTCTCAGCACCTGAAGGCTGCAGTTCATCCATCTCTGTTCTCCTATAATAAGCATCTCCCTTCACACTTTGCTATCATTGTTACCAAGGAAAATAAATGAATTATGCATAAACAAACATTTATTAATGCTCATTCTAACAGAATGCTGATCCATGGGAATTCAACAACTCTTCCTGAAATTAAGATTCTGTTTGAAATGTGTTTAGAAATACTCTGGGTTACGCAAAAATTAACAGTGCCATGCAAACTCAACCCCCGCCTCAAATCAAATAACAAATAGTTTATTCAACCAGATGTGCCTGACTGGACCAGGAGCACAGACTCAGACTGGATCCAACACCATGTTCCAGTGCAAAATAGATTTTAGAGCTATGTACAGGAATATTTGGGCATCTCTGGCAACAACAGAGCCTTTTTGGGCCCTGTTGTGTTTAGCTTGAGAGGCTAGGGTCCTGGAAACTCCACCAAAGCCTCCCAAGTCACAGAATGAAATCCACAGATGGCAGAGGGTGAATTTCAGAAGTATATTATTATAAAGAGCGAGAGAGAGAGAGAGAGAGAGAGAGAGAGAGAGAGAGAGAGAGAATATGCAGAGCTCCCGTGCAGGAGGCAGCTCCCCGGGGGTGGGATTCCACTGAGCCTCAGTGCCTTGGAGTCAGTAACATAACGGTTTGTGAGTGGAGAAGGGGAAGGGAGACGAGTGGTCAGTCCAGCTACCATTCTGGATATCAAGCTTCCTGGAAGTTGTAGTCAAGTCTTCAGTATTGTTTCCTTGTAAAAAGCACTCCTTTAAGGGGAAAGAGAGAAGGAAATACCAGACTCCCTTCCTGGCATTCCAGCCTCTGGCCTTGGTGGAACTAGAAACATTTTTGGCTGGGACATTTCTGACATCTCCAACTCTGGGCAAAGATGAGGCTCCCGGCATGCCCCAGGACATTTCTAGGGTTTAGTCAAGAAAGAAACTGGCCGCTTTTCTTTGGGTTGATTTTACCCTCAATGGACTAACCAATTTCTCCCTCCTGTTCTCATCAGTTACAGAGGCATTTTTCAAACAGTTGAGGGAGCATCAGACTGGGAAATTCTCACCACAGGTCTTAGATGCAGCCTGATGACACTGTTAACATTACATCTTTGAAACTTGATGGTAAGATAATTTGATATATTTTGGAAGATTTTTGCCTGACAGAGGCAAGGATGTTAGATTAGACATGAAGGTGTACAATGAGTGGTCAAGAGGGTCTAAAGATAGCCCAGGATAAACTGACTTTGGATCTGTAGTGTTCCAACTCCTCACAATCACAGCTCTGATTTATGTGAGTGAGTGCTATGCCTGTATGTGTGTAAGTGTTCCCGTATCCTATGGCATCTGCGGGGAACAGAAGAGGGCATTGGATCCCCTGGAACTGGATGTATAGACAGTTGTTAGTCACCATGTGGGTGCTGGAATTCAAACCTGGGTCTTCTGTAAGAACAGCAAGTACTCTCGGCCACTGAGCATCTCTCCAGCCCCCACAAGTTTCTTTATGGAGGATTTCTTGGGTCTTTCCAGAAGACTATGTAATCATGAAACTCAAGAAAAAGGGATATTATGAAGCATTTTTAAGTTCCATCAGAAAACCACAACATAGCCCAGCCACACAGGGGATTTGCATCCCAGCTGGATACCATACCTAACCAGCTCTGTCTTCAGGCAAGAGTGGGCTGAGACTCATGAAGGGTATCTTCTCCATCTGCTTAGTGATGACTTTACAGAAAACTAGAGGGGTACACAGAGGTTCTGTTGTTTTGTATTGTTCCGTTTCCACCCTTAACTTCGGGTGCCTAATTTGAAACATTTCCCTAGAGCTCACCACTGAGAGGTTAGCCCTGTGCACTGCACAGTCTGTGGAAGTTAATGAAGGGATCCCTTAGACCTTGCATGAAGACTTGACTTACATAACAATAACCTCTTGATCTGGGCTGTATTTTCAGTGGTATATTCTTGATGCTAATCAATCTATAGCAAAAAGAAATAACTAACTAAACCCACCTGTGGGCACTGAAGATGCTGCCTGAACCCCCAAAACAAGCCAAGAGAGATCGGGAAACCTCTGTTAGGTGATAGGGAATATTGTACCTACCTGTATTTAACAGATGAATTGGAATTTGTGTAATAGAGATACATACAGGACTGCTCCTCATTGGCGACTGCCAGTAGAGTAAATAGCAAGAACCCAATGAGTTATTTCTTTTTAATTAGGTCATTCAAGTGCTTATTTTGCCAAATTATTCCAGTTATTTACTGGCTTACCTGATTAATTCATTAAAGAGTTTTTCTTGAACTTTTGACCAATTTCAAACTGAGGAACAACAAGAGAGCCTTCCAGACAGAGAAGCTGCATGACAGGTTCCTGCTCATGCTTATGTGAAAGCCTGGGCTTTGACAGTTTTTCCAATTGCCCCTTTGGAAGGATACTGAGTCCTGGGATCTCTAATGCTCTGTATACAAACAGATATGTTAGAAATCACTAACTACTCCCTCCTTAACCCCACTGGGTCCCCTCACCCAAGTTTAAATAAAGCTCGAGTGCATCTGTCAGCTGTGGTAGAGCACTGTCCTCGGACAGGACAGACAGACCTGGAAAGATGCCCCTTCCCAAGCCTGGTTGCATCTGGTTGCCTAAGATCATTGCAGGCAACCTTGTTGAATTTTACTCTCAGCAAGAGAGGGGAGCAGGGGGACCAGCCACAGCTCCCAGCCCACCGATGGGCCCTGGTTGTACAAGGGGTAGGGACTCCGGGCGTATAGACTGAGGAAGCTGTGGAGAAGTCAGGACCCATGCCCAGATGAAAACGTTCCAGTGTGGCCTTAAGAGGGGACTACCCTCACCCATTTCTCTGTATGTAAACCCAATAAATGCACTGGTTTCCCAGACTTCAGTTTGGCAAAATTGTACCTCAGTTTATCATAGGGACTGAGGGATGAGGGAGAGGACATTGTTTATACCTCCAAGAAGGAATTTTAGCCAAACCAGCTTTGATATGTCATACATGCAGTTGATATATATAACATGTTTGTGGATTACATATTTTCCTGTGTTTTCTGAAAGTGTCTTACCATGCCCTTATGTGACCTTGGTGGTAGATTATTTTAAATATTTACATTAACTGATCCTTCTTCTTTCCTATATTCAGAAGTGGAGATTTGTAAAAATCCCACCTGTGAATTAGAGAGTATAACTCCATTTACAAAGCAGTCACAGGAAGAATCTGCTCCCAGTCAGACCTGGTGATATCCTAACATGTAAGAGACTGAGGGAGGAGGATTGATGTAAACTCAAGGCCAGCATCAGCTACATCACTCCAGGACAGCCTGGGCTACAGAATGAGACCAGATTTCACCCACCCCTGCCCCCAAATAATCCCATCACTCATTACCAGTTCTCTGAGATAAGCTTGATTAAGGCCACAGGAGGGATCCAGTGTGCTAAATGTCATGGGGTTCCTATGGGTAGGGTGGGACTCACGGACTTCTGTGTTCTTCCCAAAGTGGCCACACTGAGTACATTTCCTCTCCCTGCCTTTCACTTTTGAGTGTGTCTTTAATCGGGTTATTGATGAAAGGTGTCTAGGCTGGCTCTTAGGGAGCTTTCAGGGCCTAGGCCATTATCCGAATGGCTGTAACATCCAGAGTTGAAGAACTGGGTACTAATGTAGAGGTAACGTTGGTCATGAATTCTCTTCTGAAGTCATTAGATTACCCAGAAAGGCTCTGTGCCTGCTGGTAGTGGCAGCGGAAGCAGGTACCCTCCCCCACTGCCTGATGATTCTTGCCTTTCCTGGGTTCTCTTACACTTCTGTGTAGACAACAATTTCCAGGGAAAACGGGCAGCCTGTGAGTTGCTTTGAGGGATCCTGAAATGGTGGCTCAGAAGGTTCTTTGGGAAGAAAGCATTGACTTCTCACTTGGGACCGCAAGCTGAAAGCCTGGCATCCCTACCTGCATTCCATCTGCCTCCTTTCCTTCAAGTCACTGGCATACTAATCACAGAAGAACTGGCCATTGAGCCTGTCTCATCCCCCTTCATGTCTGAAAGGACAGAAGAAACAAACGAACACCCCCACACTTCCCCAACAAGTAGGTGTCTACCCAAGAAGGTGAGGCTACGCATGCTGGAAGTGAAGAAATAGTCCCCAGAGCTGCCTTGGCCACTGCTCAGTCAACAAGGTCTACAGACCAAGTGGAGACAGCAGTCAAGTGCACCACATTCAGATCATGTCTGCTATTGTGCCTCTGTTCTTCCCTAATTTAAGGCTATGACACCAGCCATTATCCAAAACCACGACATGGGGTCACGGGGTACCGTTATCTGTCCCCCTGCGGCTTCACTGAATAACTCCGGTCTCTGTAATTTTTATTGTTATCCATCTTTTTAATTTGTTCACTGGTACAGGGGGCAGTCAGCACTGCCAGAGCCCAGGTTTTAGTTCGAAAAACTCCATTTACCGAATTAGACAATTGATCTTAGTGTTTATGCTGAGATCTTTTGAAGTCCAGTAAAACCACAAGCATCTGCCTTGTAGAAATGATGGGCTGTGTATATGAATTGATGAAAGAAATTATGGATTATGAACTGCTTTTAACCTTGGTTTTCTTTTCTTTCCAGCCCTTATAATCATAGCCAGTCTAACAAACTGTTGCTTGGTGGTTGTCTTTAAGTGGCTTTTCTTAGTTAATAGCTAATAATGATTTGTAATTAGCAAATACTTTGAATGAAAATAGATTCTTCTGCGCTGCCTACCAGTGCTTGAAAGCAATCTGTTCTCCTAAATAGCTGAGAAATTTCTCAGGCAGCCTTTATGATAGTATTAATTTGTTTGGCAAAAAAATATCTTTATGAGAAGGGCACAATGGAGGTTTATTCTTACCTGAACAGTAACATTTAGAACTAATGAGTTCCCAGCCTGTGTGGCATCCATGGCTCTGTTTAGCAGTCACACAGAAATCCTTTGGAACGTTTTGAACTCAATAGGTGATTAGATGCCTCAGAAAACTTCTGCAGCCTAGGACCTGGGTCAGTCCTCCTTGCATTTCCTGTGGCAGTGTCAAAAGGTGAAGAAGCTTGAGAACTGGAGACATGTTAGGAAATTCTGCATCTAGTTATGCACAATGGAAGCTTTGGATGGGAGAGATTCAGACATGAGATGAGGTGGAATCCCACCGCTGTGCAGAGGCTGAGGCTGGGTGGTCAGATTTCCCAGAGGGGTGTGGTAAGCCTTGTAAGCGGACTGAAGACCATGAACAAGTGGCTGGTGTTTCTGCAGCTTGGATCTGATTTCAACATGTGTCAGATCCTTGTCACTCATCATTGACAGACCTATAGGAGAATATTTTTCAGGCTTAAATTTGTCCAGGAGAAGCTCATTTCCTAAACAACGAGATTTTACCTAGTGAAGTTCACAATCAAAATCCGGATGTGTGTATGTATGTGCCATGTATGTATTTGTCTGTGTGTGTTAGTGTGTGCACATGTGCACAAATGTGGGTCTGGATATGGAGGCCATAAATCAACCTGGAGTGTCTTTCTCAATCACTTTTTACTCTAGTGTGTATGTGTGTGTGTGTTGTATACATATATGCATGTAAGTTGTGCCTATGTGTTCATGTGTGTTTATGTACATGTGTGCATGTATGTGTGGAGACCACAGGTTACCATCAGATGTCTTTCTTATATATTATTCCTCTTTCTTTTCCTGTGATTCCTTCTTTCAGTCCTAAAACTTTGAGTCATTTTTCCAGTTCACGAAGACAATTCTGATTGTATTCTACTGGAATTACTCTAAGTTCTTCAATATACATAGACCAGCTTTATCCTTCAGTGCTTCCTCACAGACGTAATGGCTTCCCCTTCCTCTTCTTCTCTTCAGTGAGCTTCACTTTGGAGTTTATTTAGTGCATTGCTAAGAATTTCATTTTGGGGGCAATTATGCCTGAGGGGAATTTTTCATTATACTGGGGAATCTGGGAGATTGAGTGCAGGACCTTGCACAGCTAAGACAAGCACTCTCATTAAGCCTCGGTCTTAGCCTCACACCATGTAACTGAGCATCAGTGGTGTGTGTGTGTGTGTGTGTATTTACATACACACAAACCATGTGTCCTAGTGTGCTTTGATTCCTAACTTTTCAATCATTCATATGACGTTGTTCTCATGTGAGTATGCTTCACATGGATTCTTGCAGCTCCAACACAAGGTCCCATACTGATAATAGTACTTGGCCTTATTCCTGGCAGTAGAGTAAATGTGTATGAGGTTTCTGTGCTGAGATGAATGTGCCACTTTCCCTGTTAAAAGGAGAAATTTGGTCATTTTCAAATCAAGACTTATTATTAAGATGTGTCGACCCTGCTAACATATACAGAGGTATTCATGATTTTCTCTTACATTATTAACATGATGAAATGTCTGAGGTTTAACAACTTGTCTTCTGGAATGGTTTAAATGACATGAGTGTTACTTGCTCTTAAGGGTTCTGACAGAATTTAGTAGATCATTTTGGCCCAGATGGATGAGACACTAACATCTTGACAAATGTCCTTGTCTTCTGTAGCAGCAGCTTCCTATCGAAATTCTCTGGTCATAATTTCCAGGACACAGATCCATCTTAATATAATTTTCACATATTTGTAAACAATTTAAAAATCTGGGTCTTGACTGTTTCCTAAAGTGTCTTTAAGTCCATTTTCATCTCCGTGGCAATTCATATTCAGTTGATTGGTGTCTTCGCTGCTTCCCTCTCCTTCTCCACCACCATCTGCTAATTCCTTAATTAGATTATCTGATGTTTTGCTTAAAAACGCTCTTCTTGACTGTTTCATTCTATGGACGTTCTCTGCTTTTCCTTCCGTTCCCTGACTGTTGCATTTGGATGCTCCTTCTCTATGTTCCTGCTTCTGATGTTTCTTAACATATTTTAATTGCATTTAATACAAGTCGGTTTCCTTTGAATGTGGCCTTGAGCTGCATTTTCTGTCTTCTTACAGTTGCTGTATCAACAGGAGTCTCTAAAGGAGAGGACTGATGGAGGTGGGGAACTTCATTACGCTGCGTGCATTAGGTTTAGTAGGTCGTGCAGTGATGGCGCCCACGTGCGAGGGAAGCAGGAGACCCAGAGCTTTTCACAAAGCTGCTGCCTCGGCTTTTGCAGTCCAGTGCTGAAGGCCTGAGGGTTTCTGCAGAGCCATGGGCATTTAGTCCACATTGGACGGTCAAAGACACTGGGGTCCAGTGGGAACCAAGGAGACAGCAGCAACAAACTCACGCACCCACGAAGGGAAGCGGCAAGTGACTCGCCTTTTCTGAGATCTCCTTATGCCTGGACTGCCTCCCAGCCAGTCCCACCCACTCTGCAACGGGTCTCTCGCCTTGTGCCATACACTGCAAGCATCTCCATAGACATGCCTTGAGAGGATCTCCCAAGTGTGTTTCCAAGTCCTTTCAAGTTATCAGTCAGTGAACCATGGCAGGGCACACAGGATGGCTCAGCGGTTAGAGGTGTCTGCTGCCAAGCCTTGTGACCCCAATTCCCTCCGATCCCTGGGATTCACAAGTGTCAGGAGTGAAACAACTCCAACAAGTTGTCCTCTGACCTCTGTAGGCATAGTGGCATGTGCACACACACACACACACACACACACACACAATAGTAAGTGTAACAAACCTTCTTAAAAGATAAACCATCACAAGTAATATTTTCATTCCCAATATTTTCTTAATAATCTGCATATTTAGTTTGAGATTCCTCTTTCATTTGAGAGTTAAATGTTTAATAAGTTTTCAGTTTTATTAAACACTGGTTAGGAAATGTAACAAGCTCTGTGTCTATTCTCTTGGTAAATGTATACATTGGGGATGGCTCAGTGGGTAAATTACTTGCTCAGCAAACTCAAGAACCTGAGCTTGGTCCCCAGAGCCACATACAAATACTGCGTGTGCTGGCATACACTTAAAATCCCAACACCGGGTGGGAACAGAGACAGGAGTAACTCTTGGGTTCCTGCCAGTCTAGCCTAACTGGTGACCAGTGAAAGACCTTTCTCACAGGAGGTGGACAGCTATCCATGGATGACACCTGATGTTGACCTCTACATGATGTGCACACATATGCATCATACAAACGCATACATGTACACATATACACATAAAAATAAATTTAGAAAAGATTCTTATGTTGAAGCCCTAACCACAAGGACTCCTGGAAGTGGTAAGATTAAGCCTTCATGGGTACAAGGTCTTTTTGATGGGGTTTGTGCCCTGTCAAGAAATACCCAAACAGCAAACACGCTGTCTTCTCAGTAGCCTCCAAGAATCTGACCGCATATCCATGAGGAACAGATCGCTGTACAGAAGGAAACTGGCCAGTAGTGTAAACCTGGGTTCCCAATGCATAGATGTTTGAGAAACAAATGTGTGTTGGTTAAGGCAGCCTGGCAACCATGCTTTGGGGTGCCAACACTTCACTTATACCCTCCTCTGGACCAAAATATTCACATAGTCATGATCTACTTCTAAGAAAAAGGTTGTGTACAGTAGATTGAACACATCCTATGAAATTAAAGCACAAGTCATCGCAAACACTTCTGCAAACTAATAGCAAGAACACGGCTTTCCGAGACGACCTGTCCTTTTCCCAACATTGATTCATTCTTTTCTGTTGCAATCTTTGCATCGATTTCCCCCAGAATTCTGGATTTTATCACACCCATGTGGCAGGTTAGGTTTCTGCATTTCATTGGGACAAATGATTGATCTGTAGATTCAAGAGGAGGTATAAGAGTTTGTACCTGATACCAACTTCTAGGCACTTCTAAATGCTGGGTTATCTGGTTGTTTTTGTGTGTCAGATGATTTTCTCACAATGATTCCCATTACTTTTATACATATATATATATATATATATATATATATATATATATTTAACAAGGTAGACTTCAAAAGTTAAGTGGCTGCTAATTAACCTAAAATCTGAACTGACTCTGAGATTCTTTTCTATCAAATTAGCATTCACTACAGATCTAGCAGCTGTCATCACAATGGAACCTAAGCATCAATTTTAAGCAATTTATTTTTTTAAGTTTATAATATTAGTTTGATTGTGAGTATATAACCCAAATTTATATAAATTTGTGTCAATTACTAAAGAGAGAGATGAATCTTGTGTATTATTTCATTTTAATCATCTTTATAATTAACATTTAATTTATAACCCTTTTTTCTTCTGTTATTTCCCTCTAGAGAATGTGTTTCTTTGAGTTTTTCATACAAAATTTCAGCAATTTTCCTGCCAATTATCTGTCATTTTATTTTTATAAGTGAATTGACTACTGGGAGATGGGTCCTGGAGATTAAAGTCCTGTCTATTAATCCACACAGCTTCCCACACATAGGCACACAGCGACCTGGATCTTTATGTTTTTCCATCACAGCCCATAATCTTTTGGACACAAAGATTATGATTTCAAAACCCTGTTTTAATATACTTGGATATGCTGTTTGGGCAATTTTTTATTTGAACATTACCCACTAGTACTCAGTCTACCAAGACAGTATGTAAAATTATCTGCAAAACACTAGGAAAGTATTTGTCTGTTTTGACTCTATGTAAAAACAAAAGGTGGAACTAGACAGGGCCTGTTCAGATCAGTGCTGGCGAAGCATCAGATGATTTGATGTGCATACATTGTTCCCACATTCTCGTTTCTAACCATTTCATTTTCAATTAATGTGCAATGATTTTGCTTAAATAATGATCATATAGGAGCTTCATTATTTTATGTTGTGATCTTAATGGGAACATTAAATCTTGGCTTTTGCCAAGAGAGAGAAAAATATGTGGGCATAAATTTCAGGAGATATACTTAGTTTTACGTTAAATAAGGATAGATTAAACACTAGTGAAACGTTCTATATTAATACCCCCTGTTTGATCTGCAGGTGAACAGAGCTCTCTACCTCATGTTGCAGCATTGCACTTACATGTATGCACAAAAACGGAGCCTCAGGGAATATCTAGAGAAGTTCGAGGGCAGAATTTCCAATTATACTTATGACTGCAACCTTAGTGAACAAAGTCTGCAACATTCAGAGCTTTCTCCCTATGGGGTACGTTGACAGATAACATATTTTTGTTCTGTCTGTTATAGCCAAGTTGAGGTTAATCTCATCCAAAAGATTTTAGCAAATCTACAGTAAGGTTACGGACAGTGAATGAGTGAACTCACTGAAGTTATGTGGGGTACAGAAGAGGTGTTAGCGGAGGTTTATGAAGTAACGGGCAGTGACCTTGCTATTATTACTGTGAGGAGGAAGCTCTGGACGAAGGAGCTTTGATGAATATATTTCTGCTCAAAAGTGCATGGTTCACTGCCCTTTATCTTCTAGTCTTGCCCCATGAATCCAGTCTATCATGTCTAAATTCTCAGTACAATTTACAACTCAAAAAATGGGTCACAATATTCTTTATTGAACATAAGTCTTTTATCTGCCTCTTAATCCTGAGAAATATATATGCATATATTATGTGTGAATATGTATATGTGTTTATTTATATAGATAGATGTGTGATATTAGTTCTGTAACGATGCTGAATAGACATTACAAAACTGGATTCTCTCATTTTTCTTTCTCTTCATCAGCTCTCCAGCTGGGACATTAAACATAAAAATGAAACTTAATTAAAAACCTCATTGGATGAACTTCCACTGAGGTATGCCTGGGTACACTAACCTGACTCCACAGGCCTTAATATAAACGACAAAAGTGCATGCAGCCCAGTGCGGAGTACGGGGGTGTAGGTGGGGGAGAGCGTATAAAGGTGAGTGAGACATTTGTATGAAATACACAAAAATTCAATAAACATACACAAAAAATATTTAGAAAAACCTTTGTAATTAATTATTAGAATAATATTAGAATAAATATTGAGATCTTTTAAACAAGTAGTGGTGTTTCAAAACAATTCTAGTGCTTTTTTTTCTTTAAAGATGGTATTGATAACTGCTGTAAGCTTTTCTAATGCTGACTGAGGACCGAGTGACAGAAAACAGGCTAGGTACTGAGGTTGCTGAGGGTGCGTACTGGGTTGCTGAGGGTGGGTACTGGGTTGCTGAGGGTGCGTACTGGGTTGCTGAGGGTGCGTACTGGGTTGCTGAGGGTGGGTACTGGGTTGCTGAGGGTGCGTACTGGGTTGCTGAGGGTGCGTACTGGGTTGCTGAGGGTGCGTACTGGGTTGCTGTGGTGATTTGGTTCCTGCTTCCATAGTGCTCATTTAATACATCTATAAATAGAAGACAAAAGTGGAAATTTCTTGGTTCCAAAACAAATCTTGGAATAAAAACAAAAAATCCCTCACTTTTAAGGGGGTCGATGGGAAAAGCAGTAGTCATGTCCAACTCCTATTGTACCAAAGGTCAGTGGAAATAAATTTTAAATTCTGTTCACTATCATGACAGTGCAGGCGGGATGCAGGCATATGTGTATACCACGCTGGGCCGTGGGAATCAGAGGACAGCCTTCACAAGTTGTTTCCTCCATCCGCCATGGATTCTGACTGTTGGACTTTCAAGGCAACTCACTTCATCTACTGAGCCTTCTCACTGGTCCTTAGATCCTAACGTGAATGTGATTTGGTCATCACTAAATACACGAATGTATGAGCAACACTAAATGGACTCAGCAAGTCATATGTGCACACACACAAACCCACACATACACATATCATATTATCATATATATGGGTCAAAATAATACTTATAGGAAAGAGGTCATGGACTTGAGAGTGACCAGGAGGCATGGGAGGACTATGAGGAGGCAGAAGGACAGTGGAGATGATATAACTATAGTACTCAGTGTGAAACTGTTTAAATAATAAAAAGAAAGAAAATTCTCCCAACCATACGCTAATAACTTATCATATACGTTACTTTAAGTAAATTCTGAAAGGTATAGCATATACGGTACCGCATCCGTGATGCGGTTAACTGTGATCAGTCTCAAATTGGAAATGTAGATGGAAAATAGAAATAAGTCATACCTCTGTTTTAAATGGCTCATGGTCTCAACAGCAGGAACCTCAGTCTGCTCATCCTGTTGCTTCCTAGGATGTCAGTCATCTCTTTGTTTGGTGTGTCCATGCTGCGTACACTACTTGTCCTTTGTAATATTCACCCTGGATATCTGGATGATCATCACATGATAGGGTTTCAGTTTAAGTAAATGTTGTCTAATGGCCGAAAATATATCATATTGTTTCATCCATAATTGTGTGTGTGTGTCTATGTGGGGTGTGAGTATACCAGTGTGGGTGCCTGTGGAAACCAGGTGAGGGTGTTGGAGCCTCCAGAGCTGGAGTAATATTTGGTTGTGAGGTGCCTAATGTGGGAGAACTGACCTCTAGTCCTCTGCAAGTCAGGGAGTGCTCCTAACCCCACAGCCATTTCTCCAGCCCCAGGACCCCATTTTATTAACATAGTAATTGAGGCTGAAGGCAAAGCAATCACTTACTCCAGGTTTCCAGCTACGTCTCTTCATTTCTGGTCTGGACTGAATCCAGGCCTCTTAGGTCCCTTGTAGGCTCTGCTCCTGCCTTCCTTTGTAGCTGGGGAACCAAGGAAGTACTTGGGGAGGAAACTTCCAGAGACTGTAGGGAAGAATTGTTACTGGTGGTGATGCAAAGAGAAAGGAAGCATCAGTCCAGTGGTCCCCTCGGCCCAACACATGGCATCCTTGAAGAACCTCACTCGAGGATAAATCTATTAGGGTGCATGTAGAACATACTACCAGAGCTGATCTCTGTTGAACCCTCTAATGATGAAATTGTATAACTTTTGAGGTTTAGAGACATTTGTTCCACTCCTCGAGCTTCCACTGTGCCTAATTGGCTCTTAACTTAACATAGAATGTATCAAAAATTAAGTAGGCAGTAATTAGGAACGTGTGAAGTAGCCTTAAAAAGTTAATTATCAGATTGGTGGAGCTATCTGTCTGCAATCTCCCATAAGCACTCTGTTAAAGCGGTTTCGTTTTTAAAATGTAATATGTTTCTTAGGATGTGATTATACATACAATGTATGGTTGTAATTTTGAGTTAATTGCATAGTAGCTAGATTAACTTTTACATCGTTACACTCTAATCAGTGTTTTTCATGAGTAATGTTCATTTACATTCAGTGCTTGGGGACCTTCCATTGTCTCCAGGCCTCCATGCTCTGCTCTGACTTTACCCATCACTACCTTAAAGCTCTCTGAGGACAAGCCAGCATCTTCTCACTTTACCTACCAAGGAACTTCTCCTATGAAATCAGTGTCGTCTTAAGCCTTCTAACATCATAAGATGCTAATGACTGCAACACCTCTAACCAGTAGACCAGAGGGGAATGCTAGCTGGGGGATCACAGCAGCCTGGGGTTGCTTATGACAGTCATCTATCCTAGATCCTGTGGATCTGCTGCTGTCATTTCCACTCCCTTCTTCATGCAGGTTTCACTTTCCGTAGGAAAGATGGACTCTTTTTCTTTCTCCCATATGTTTTCTCCAACGTAGAGCACACTAAGAACTTTTGAAAAGCAATCCAGATTAAGTAGCATATAACTGCCAATAAATTTGCCAGTGCGTTGAGAAAGAAACATCTCATTCAGAAATATTTCCAAAGTATGTGTCTCCTGAGCTGAACACTCCATTAAGAGTTACGGAATTAGGGAGGCCTTTTATTTTCAAAACATTGGCTTTACTTGTAGAAAAACATGGTGTATATATATATATATATATATATATATATATATATATATATACTCTCATGTGTACCAGGCTGGCCTCAAACTGGCTATGTAGCCTAGGATGACTTTGAACACCTGACCCTCCTCCTGACTCTATCTCCTGAGGACTGGGATTACTCTTGATTTCATGTCATTCTGGGGAAAGAACCCAGGGCATCATGCATAAGAGATGGACACTCCCCCAACTGAACCGTATCCCTAGCCCCAAACAGACACAGCATTCTTATGGAATGTGTCCAATGTATATATTCTGATGTAGAAACTCTGAGAGACTCCACTCCATCCCCCAACATTTTCTCCTCCTTTCCTTCCTCTGGAGACAGCATCTTGCCATGTGGCTCAGGCTGGCCTTGAACTGGGATTATAGGTCCATCCCATCATTCCTTGCCCCCAAGTCCTCTAACTCAGCTGATGTGGTTACCTCTTTCATCTACTGTCTGAGTAGTATGTGGGGATTTTTTTTTTCATTATCTTCAACAGAAGACGTTGTTGTTGCATTGCACAAGTGTCCAGTTATTTGTACTTGAATACATCCACATCATTACCACATCTTTGTTCTTTTCCTTCCTATACCCTAGGATTCCACCCGTTGGGATTCATTTTCTTCTTCCTTTAGAAATGTTTTTAGTTGAAATTTAGTGTTAAAAATCTAAGTTTTGTGTGCCTAAAATGTTTTTATTTTCCTTATGACAATCATCTTAAATTGTTCATTCCTTATAATCTAAGGATTCTAATTTTCCAAGATTGTTGGAAACATTCAGCTGTTGGTCCAATTATTATTTTATTACATGAAGTACTCCATTTTGATGATGGTTAAAAGACCTTCTTTTCTCTTGGGTCTTCTAAAGTTATGTGTATTTTGAAGAGCCACCAATACTGGGAGTGCCCAGAGTTCATGCTCCTTGTCATGCATTCAGAGAGTTAGGTACAGAAATCTATCTGTGAACCTGAGGTCCCTGGTGAACATTATTTCTGATGCATTTGTGAAAGAGTTTTGTGAGGACTGAACGTTTGAGTTTGTGGAAGTAGTGGAGACTGATGTGCAAGTTTACCTTCTGTTCTCGTTCAGTTCTGAGGACCAAATACCAGAGGAAAGGAAGTCTTTCTGTGGTCCTGAGTGAGGCTTGGGCTCCCACAGTGATGAACTATGACCCGGGAGATGTAAACCGAATAAGCCCTTTCCTCCCCAAGTTGATATTGGTCAGTATTTTGTCGCAGTCATTGAAGGCAAGCTAGAATAGAAATTGGTAGTAGAGAGTGGACTATTGCCGTGACACACCCTATACAATGTTTTGGGGAGGACTGTTCCAAAAGCTTTTGGAACTTTGGGCTTGAAAAGCCATTGAGTGCTAAGAATTTAATGAGCTGTTGTGGAGTTTGGAACAATTCTGCTGAATGAGGTTTATGCAATGGAGGCCTGGCTTGCGAAGCTTCAGAGGAAAGTAAAGATTATCATGGCTATTGTATAAAATTTTGAATTGAGAATCTGTGGTTTCTGGTCAGCTAGGGCTGAAGAATAAGCTGTGATTGTGAAGAGACCAGCCCACTAAAGTGAAACTTTTGGTTTACTAGGACAATTGATGCTAGTTACTTGGGACTGAAAAATCAGTTGTAAAAAGCACAACCTTCTGGGAAGTATTTCCTTATGGTCAGCACACAGAAGCTCTGGTTCAGAGTGGCCCAAGCCTCCACCTCAAACTGGAAGTAGGACTTGGTAATGTGTAAGAGTCTCCTCCAGGTTCCTGCCCTGAGTTCCTACCTTGGGGTCCCTGATGAACTGTGACCTGGGAGATATAAGCTGAACAACAAACCCTTTCCTGCCCAAGTTGGTGTTAGTCAGAGTGTTTTGTCACAGAAATTGAAAGGAAACCAGAACACAGCCCGCCTTCTTGTTCTTCCCACAAACATCAGGTCCAATGTGTGTTGCCCAAACTTTCTATGGAACCTGCTCTAGATTGTAGTCAACCTACCATAATCCATACCTTAAAGAACACTGACCCTTCCTCTCCCAAAAGCAAACAATGCTCATCGCTCTTCAGCTAGGCTTCGGGACCTGTGCCCATTTCCCTGTGATCTTTGCTGGGATTAGTCTAGCTTGGGTTTGAGCAGGCCTCATGTATGCTGACGTAATGCTGTGAGTTCATTTGTGCAACTGCTGTGCTATGTGTAAAACACTGTTCCCTGTGGCTATTCACTCCCTCTGGCTCTTAGAGTCTTCCACGGGTCTTTCAAGGAAATCCCTGAGACTCTGGTGGGAAGGTGTGATACAGTTGTCCCATTTAGGGCTGAGCATTCTGCAGTCTCTTCTTCTTTACACTTTGAACAATTGTGGATCTCTGTGTCAATGTCCTTCTATTACAAGAAAACTTTTCTCAAGAAGAGCGTTTTAAGGAAATTTCAAGTATCAAATATTCCAAAATAATATGTAACAAGCAGAAGAGCATCAAACCACATGGGACGCACGGGACTAGGGAAAAAATCCTAAAGTTACTGTTATATAAAAAACTATGGCAGGACAATGTATACATATTGATTTCTTTATGAGTAAAACAATAAATATGGTCACATAGGAATTTGAAAACGGTGACAGTCTCACCCTGGATGCTCAAGGAGACAGGAAATACCTGTACTAAGGAAACAGAGGGCAGCTAGTGAGAGCATCTCCTATCTTTGATTCAAACAACCTTCTGTGGTTAAATTTTTCACTGTGGCAGTATATTCGTATGTTACTGTGTGTCAAGGGATCGATATGGAAAAACGACGGTGTGTGAAGGACATGGGTGGCAGTAAGAAGTGAATTTGCAAGACAGAGAGGTTTGACTCTGAGGAGAAAGTGAGAAATGGTGGGAATCCCCGAAGCCAAGCAGAAAATGGTCAGAAAAGAAGGACCTGGGCAAAGTCTGCAGCTGGCTAGTGGGACCTGGCGGGGAGCCCCTACTGTGCTCTGCTGAAGTCTACAAGCTCATGCTCCTGAAGCGTGTAAGGCAGCGATAATGTGTGGTAGTGACGCGGCCTTCACTATGTGCAGAAACAGAACAAGAGCCTAAACTGGTATCTTTCAAATTTACTTATGGAGGAAGCCATTTTTAAGAGGAAAAAGAATCTTTTTTGTTAAAAAGATCCACATATCTTAACATTCAGACCTATACTAATCAAGCTTTCATTCTCCCTGTCACTTCTAATAAATTAATTTTAAAATGTGACCTTCTTTTTATATACTTCCCATGAATTTTTAAGATGGCGTTGACCATTCAAACTATCCAGAACATTGCAAAAACAGAAAGGTGTCATATCACTTCAGACTTCAAATCTTCAACAGCTTGAAAATGGGAAAAAAAGTGTATGTAAAAATAGATATAATCAAAGCTGCCAAGAATAAAGATATTCGAGACAGCTCCAATCAGATCATATTCTTTTGCAAGGTGTCATGTGTGTATCTGAAGCAAGCTTTGGTCTGATTGAAAGGTGTTCTGAGGAGTGCAAAGATGATCTAAGGTGAAAAGACACTGCCGGGTGTGAAGGTGACTGTTCCAGAACATTCTCTGAGATGAACAGCTCATCTGAAGACAATGAGTGCCTTGTTTCCTGAAAACTTCATCTGTGACAATGTTGAGAATCTTTCCACTGTGAGAAATCTATCCAGTCAACATTGAAAAGGAGGCCATTGAATCCAAATCTGGGGGTGACGGTCCACAGCAATCAGAGTTCAGTACCCCACTGTAATGAAGCCAGGCACCCATCTCCTTCCTGTAGCAAACTGATGGCTACACACAAAAGGTTTTCCTTGTATTTCCACTTACTAAAACAAAGCATGTATTGAAGAAATCCTTAAAGACTGTCTGAGCTCAGCACTAGATTTTGAACATTTCTTTATTCTCCCGTGTTAGGTGCTATACATACCCCCAAATTTACAAACCTTAAATATGGAGGATTGTCTTCATTCTGAGGGATGAAATGAGGTATTAGTTACTTTTCTGTTGCTATGATAAAGCACCATGAACAAGGCAACTCATAAAAGGAAGAGTTTATGGGACATATGGTTGCAGAGGGACGGAAGTCCATCATGACACAGTGCGATGGTGACAGAGGTGTCTGGAGCAGGAGGCTGAACATCCACATCTTCAAGCAGGCTCGGGAAGGGGGGGGGGCAGTGCAAAGTGGGCGTGGCTACACACCTCTAAGCCCACACCCAGTTACTCGCTTCCTCTAGCAAGGCCACGCCTCCTAATGTGCCATGACCTACCCCAACTGACCAGGTCTTCAAGTACTTGGAGCCATTGGGGAGGGATTCTTTTAAAACAGCATAGATCTCTCTCTCTCTCTGTCTCTCTTTCCCTCACTCTCTCTGTCTCTCTCTCTCTCTTCTTATTTTCTCTTTCACTACTCTATAAATTTGTTCCTACTATCTTTTACTCTCACACCCCAGGCAAAAGAGTAAATAACAGTTTTTATTTATTTTTAATTTTAATTTTCATAATTATTTTTAGAAAAGAACAGGAGAAACGCCTTATCAAATTTTGAGTTTAAACATTTTGACAAGTGAAAAGGAAAGATTTCTTGCCCATTGTGAGTCTGTGGCCATCTGTGCTCAATGCTGGGGAGCAAGTATCGAATGTTTAACCATCAACACTGCTTTGATGCCTTAAGCAATCTCCTGTATCAACTACACAGTTCAGTTTGAAAGATGCCAGAAACAGTCTTCCATAGGCAAAGTGTGGTCCAATCGCAGTCCAGACCTTCTCCATGCAACTAGAATATTGAAACCGTAATCCTGAGAGGATTTGGTGGGCCATTAGTAAGGACATTAGGTCAAGAGAGTGTGGTCCTCAGGAAGACATGGGTGCTTTTACAGAAAGAGGAAGAAGAGGAAAACTAGGTGAGGGATGAACACCTGAATGTTAGCATTTGTGAAGCTGAGGGAGGAGGACAGCTGTGAGTTCCAGACCAGCCTGTTCTGTACCTTGTTTAAAAAGGTAACTGATATCCTTTGTGAAATGGAAGGATATGCTGTGTACAAACTAGAAAGAATGTCCTGAACAGGATCTGAATTAACAGCCTCCTTGAACTTGAACTTCTCAGGCTCTAGAACCCTGAAGAGTAAATATTTGTTGTCTAAGGTACTTTTCTATAGTAATTTATTTTTACAGACAGACACACACACACACACACATATATATATATATATGTATATATACACATATTGTCCTCCCTAATGGTCCACCAAATACATATATATATGGTGTGTATGTGTATGTGTGTGTGTTGGGGGTACATATTTGCCACTGTAAGTGTGCAGAGGTCAGAGCATAACTCGCCAAAGGTAGTTATTTCCCTCATGATGTGATTTCCAGGGATTGAATTCAGGTTGCCAAACTTGGTGGCAATCACCTTTAACTGCTGAGTCATCTTTCTGGCCCAGTCTATTTTTGTGGCTGTTTGTGTTGACTAGCAGAAGCACTGCCATAATGCCTCCCCCTCCTCTTTACCTCACACCAACATCTCTTTATTCCCAGAAGTACAAGGCACTTAGAGCTCTGTAATATAATAAAAAATACATTATCAATGAACAGTACATAAAGCTTATCATACAGGGGTTATCAGCAGTGCACGTGCAGAAGAAAACTGTTAGCTGAATGTGGCAGCTCACTCTTGGAATTCTAGCACTCAGCAGACAGAAGCAAGAAGGTCAAGAGTTCCAGGCCGGCTTGGGCTACTTGTGGTACTTAGAAAGATACTGTTGCTTGAGGGAGGGAGAAAGACACACACACACGAGAGAGAGAGAGAGAGAGAGAGAGAGAGAGAGAGAGAGAGAGAGATTGTGGCCCCCCAAAATCTATTCTCCCTGTGACTTTTTTCAATAGCTAGGTATGTGTGATTCTTGGGAAATCATCCCATCTCCCCTTGTATGAAAAGGTGAATGGCTTTCAATAACAAGTAAATTTTCTTTTACGTTTATAATTCCTTGGTATTTTTCCACGTTGTTAAGAAATTTTCATGGCCATATAGCAAAATCAACCCTCCCCAACTGAGCTATTTTGGCAGGGAAAATCGCTCTTTGTGCTTACTTGGGTGTTTATTTACACATGAGTAAAATATTATAGAAAAAGTGAAAGCAGGTATCTATATTCCGTGCGGCGATCGCTGCAGCTCCCCTGGTTCCCTCTGCCTGTGAGCAAACAACCTTACGTGAGGCTGTCTGGGAAAGTGAACTCCTGCTGGGTGATGATGGGTCCCCACTGTGCTTGTCTTTCCCAAGTGTACAGTGGGATTACTCTGGTGCTTCTTCTGGTGCAGTGTACTAGACCTCTCTGTGATAGCCACAGTCTCTGCTCCTGTCTCCCACTGGCTTATTTAGTTTGTGGTTGGGAAAAGGGAAGTTGGAGGAGGCTCTCTGCACAGAGTGATTATTCCAACTTGTTACTTCAAATAAGTTCACATGCCTGCATGCTTGTAAGTGCACCTGCGTCTGCAATGCCTGCAAGACCAGAAGAGGGCACTGGATCCCCTGGAACTGGAGTTAGGGATGAATGGCTGTTAGTCACCATGTGACTGAACCCAAGTCCTCTGCAAGAGCACTGTGTTCTCTTAACCTGAGCATCTTTCTAGTCCTAGTAAATATATTTTAAGTAAAGAAACAAATGACACCTTCATTTTTTTATTGTGTGTGTGCATGTATGTGTGTGCCTGCACTATGTTATATATGCCTGTGAGTGTGCGTGAACAGGTTAGAGGCTGATGTTTGCACTCTTCCCCTATCATGCTCCCTATGTATTTTAAGATATAGTCACTCACTGTCTGCACTCACCAGACAGCCCTGGGAATCGCCCTGTCTCTGATCCCAGCACTGAGATTTCAGATTCACACTACCATTCTTATATTTTATATGGTGCTGGGGATCCGATGCCCTCTGGGGATCTGGTGCCTTCTTTGGTCTCTGCTGCACATGGGGCACTTACATATATGCAGACAAAACACTCATACACGTAATATTAAAACAATAAAATCTCTTTCAAAATAGTTCAATTAGCCGGGCATTGTGGTGCACACCTTTATTCACAGCACTTGGGAGGCAGAGGCAGGCAGATGGCTATGATATTGAGGCCAGTCTGGACTACATAGGGAGTTCCAGGCCAGCTCTGTCTCTCTCTGTCTCTCTCTCTCTCTATCTCTCTCTCTCTCTCTCTGTCTCTCTCTCTCTCTCTCACACACACACACACAGTTCATTTGTAAACAAATGTGCTCTCCAAGTCAATATTTGAGCTGTAGGTTAGAGCAGTTAGAAAAACAAAGTGTTACAAACTAGAAGGAAAACTGTGAAATTTAGTTGTGTTTATATAAGATATGAGGCTCTGTCAGTTAATTTTATCTTAATGTTGTGGTTTGAGTGTGACATGTCTCCCACAGGCTCATGTTTGGAAACTTGTTCTCCAGACGGTGCTCAGTTGCTCAGTGCCTCACTGTTTGGTTTAGACTGATTTCTGGGTGTGTCTGTGAGGGCATTTCTGGGTGTGGACAGCTTTGGACTGCACGTGAATTTGAGCACAAGCTGAATGGATCCCATGTCAAAAATTCTCATCCAGGCCAACCAGGGCCAAACAGAAAGGTGGAAGTCAAATTTACTCTCTGCCTTTCTGCTTGAACTGACTCCTCAGGCTTCCCCACCCTGCCTTAGGACTGGCACCACTGACTGAGCTTTTCTGGGCTTCCAGTCTCCAGAGTGGGCTAAGAACAAGACTACCATGTTTCTCAGGGCCCCAACTTGCCAATTCTTTGGACTTCTTGGACTGAGTCCGTAAGGTAGTTACACTACAACTCCCCCTCTCAGTCTCACTTTGTCTCTGTCTCTCTGTCTCTGTCCCTGTCTGTCTCTCTGTCTCTGTCTCTGTCTTTCTCTCTCACACACTCACACATACAGATTCTAAATTCGTTCTCAGTTTTCTTGAATTGGTTCTTTAAAACAATTTTGTTCAAGGATGCTAATGGCTAGCTAGATTTCCCTCCATGGAGTGAACTGGAAACCAAGATACCAAAGAATCGGGTTTGAATATTGTTACCCACCCACAGGAAGTCAGGAGCTTGGGAAGTCTCTGGAGACTGATTCTAACAAGGTTGAGTGTATGCTCATAATATCGCAGAGAAGGTGAAGAGAGGGAAGGTTAGCCCGGGGATTCAGCCCCTTAGAGTGTGTTTATGTTTTCCAACAGTGTTCATGGGGTCAAAACTTCATTAGAAAATGTGTGAAAATCGAGACAGTTTGCATATTGTGAACTCTAATATTCAAGTGAAGGTCAAAGAAAAATGCACTTTCCAAAGCAGACAGTATGTCAAGCAGTGGCCTCCTCAGGATGCCAAGTTAAACCTCTTAGGAGTTGAGACTAAATCTAGTCAGGGACAGCTTTGTGTCACCTTAGAGCACAAGAAAATGGTGCTTTATTTCAGAAACGGCTTAGAAATGTAATCATTTATTTACTTCTGGGTTTTCCTTTTGGTAGATAATTCTCTGTTTCATAAATTTTCTCATGGCGGGTCTCGGCTTTCAGCCTCAGCCCGCCCTCCAGGTCTGAACTGACTGAACTTGTAGAGAATGCTCTTTTTAGAGAATTGATTTATTTAGGGCATTTACAAAACTACTGGTTATCAGCGGCTCGTGGTCAGGTCTGGCTCTTAGTTCGCAGCGCCGAGCCCTTTGTTCACGGCGCCGTGCTCTTGGACCATTCCCCGCCAGCATTTCACTTCCACTCACATGATCCTTGGGACTGCCTGGGCTTAGAACGCTGCTTCCTGGCTTCTGGCCTTCTGCGTGGGCCTGGGGCCAGGGCATTTTTCTTCCCCCATGGAGATACAATCTCTGCCTGTCTCCGGGACTCCCCGCCTCCCTCCTTCCTATTGGTCAGAGGGTGGGACTAAAAAAAAAAACCCCAGAGAGAAAATTCCCTGTCCACTATACAGTTTCAAAGTCACGATTGCAAGAAAAGTAACTTTGCTGGGTTGTAGGGGTTAGAATGCATCGATGGCGCAATTCTCACAGAAAAGACACCTGCTGGACATGGGAATACGGAAGGCAAGAAGCACGGGGAAAGCCGCAGAATGAGCTCCTGTGAGGTCGAGAGCGTAGGACTGATGAGGAGGTTGCTCTAGCTTTGAACCGGGGCGTGCCTGTGTAGGACGGTGCCATAGCGGGGTGGGGAAATCGAATGACAACCATGAGTATGGTTGGCAGGATATACCGCGAAAGATCTTTTGAGAACAGTGTTTGGGTTTATAAGACCATGCACAATGGGAAAACAGCTGGAAATGCTAATTAGTAAAGGGCCTGAGTCCCTCTTCAGGATTTTCCAGTCAGCACCACTAATGTGGAAGATAGCTTCTTTGATTCAAAGTAGAAAATACCTGTGTGGAATTCAGGAAAGATCTGGAAGTTAAAAAAAAATAAATAAAATAAAAATAAAAAGCTTTTCATCTTAATGAGTGCTAGAGATCTCTGGTAACTGATTAAAAATCTTCACTTTAACATAAAGCTAAATCCACGAAGCTTTGAGATCTTTTCTCTACATTTTATAAACATGGTGTCTCCAAGAAGGGGACGTGCCTGTGCTAGGTGTGCTCTGATGTCTCTGGTCATGATGAGTCCATGAATCCCAAACTGCTGGCTTACACTTGTGAATAGGTGTTTGTGGCCACGCCCTGACCGAGCCAGCCAGAACTGGGCATAAAACCCTCCAGGCAAAGTCCAGGTGCCAGCGGAGCCTTCTGACCACTAGTGGGCAGATGCAGCCCTGGGTTCTGAGGAAAGCTTCCCATCACAGAGGGGAACCAGGGTCAACAACTTCAAAGCCAGCCTCTCTCAGTGCTTAATCCAACCAGCTGATTTAACAATATAAACTGTAGATTTAGTGCCCTGGCCCTGAGCCCTGAGCCAGAACCTTTACCCTGAAGGTAATTCTACCAAGTAATTAACTGTGAAACAGTCAGTGGTCAGTGTCTGACCCTTTGTTTATTCCAAGCAAAATTTCACTGGGGTGCTTTCTGTCTTTTACTGCCAGGGTGTGTGTGTGTGTGTGTGTGTGTGTGTGTGTGTGTGTGTGTTTAGATATTAATGTAATAATGCTCCTGGAAGGACCAGCCTGTTTAAAATTCCCAGACGTTGAGTCAGAATTGCTCATGTGGCTCCTGTAGAGTCACGTGGTGTGGTTTGATTAGGAAAGTTTAGAGGAAAAAAAAATCAGTATTTGAGGCTTTTGTAAGGAGAAAATTGTGTTCAGTGAATACACATAATTTTGTGTATATATCTTTGTATAGAGTGCCACAGCCTATCATACCTTAACTTTCCATGTGTAGAGACCAAAACAAGACAGACACATATATGCATGCAAGAGACAGACTTTCCCCTCCACCCCAGTCCCTTTCTCTCTTCCTTCTCAGATGTTCCCGTCTCTGTGAGTCGACTCAAACCTCCATGGGAACATCAGGAAAGAGCAACCACTTGTGCTGCCCTGGACTGCAGCTGGCCATCTGTCTCTAGATTCAGAACACCAGACAGGAAAGCAAGATTCCAAAGTGGCGCAGACCCAGCACAGCCCAGGCAAGGTCTGTGAGCTCTGTGCTCGCTGCGTGTGCTCTGAGCCTCAGTTCACCTGAAAAGCCTCCCAAGTGCTAAGATTCTTGGTATGTGCCATCAAGCTCATAAACTCACATGCTTCCTCAACTTGCTCTGGTCCTTCGTAGTATAGCTGACATATCTTGGTAAAATAATCAATAAAGCTAGCTACTTAATATAACCAATAAAGCTAGCTACTTAATATAACCAATAAAGCTAGCTACTTATGGCCGTAAACATGCTCTCAAAACAATATTTAGAGTTTATTTATTTAGACAAGATCTGAGGAAGCTCAGGGTGCCCTCAAACTCACAATGTGATTGATAATAACCCTGAGTGCTCCATCCTACCGACTCCACCTTCCAGGTGTGGGGATTAGAGGAGGGCAATAGTGCACTTGCTTTCTGGGGTGCAGGGGATCAAATCCAGGGCTTTGTGCATTCTGTTCAAGCACTTTACCAGCTGACTTGCACCCCAGCCCAACAGTGGAAGCTTCACTTAACAATAAACCCTAGCTATAGACGGGCAGGATTGAGTTATTCATGGAAAGACATTATAGAAAAATCAACATAGAAAGATCCTGTCTTGAGATGAACAAATCAAAGAGGAAACAGTCCTTTTAAAGGGAAACACTTTAAAACACTAGCATACTAGCCTCAATTTAGAATGGCTTGATGTCTGAAAATGTCACCACCTAAATTGGATGCACGGATTCATTCACTTAAGGATCATTTGCTGGTCATTTACTGAGAAACTGCTCTGTACAGACCCTCCCGCTTGACAGCTTACACAAACACAACTCAGACTGTGGGAAGGACTCTGGAAACACGTGCAGAATGGCTAACTTCTTGCAGCCGTGTCTACAAGAACTTCACACAAGTGATGCCTTGTTCCTCACACCTCAGTGAAAGCAGGAGGAGGAGCGTCACAGATAAGCAGGACATGACTCCCTGAACAATACCGAAGCTTTGGAGGAAAAGGATTAGGAAGCTGAGAAAGGAAGGGAGAAATAAAGGAGGCGACCCTCATAAAGGTGTCGATGCATGTGCAGCGTGCTGGCCTATGCGTCAGAGACTTGAATTCCTATTCATTTCCTCTTTTAGTCTGGGCAAGTCACAGCTAAACATGAACCAGGCTAGGGTATAGAATTAGGGAGAAGAAAACTCATCTGTGGCTGAGCTTTTTTGGTCATCAAGCCTCTGGGGATGCCTGGGTGTTTGCACTTAAATACTACTGTTTATGAGCCACCTTTGTTGGGAACTATTGAAAACAGAGTAACTTTGCTATAAGCTGATTTGATAAACACTTGGGCACATTAAAACTCAAACTCAAAACTTGGGTTTTAATTTCTTGGGTTGTTTATAGGTCTTTAAAAAAGAAAAACAAAGAAAATTATAGAAATGATGTCAGGACCTGAGCTTGATGGCACATACCATGAATCTTAGCACTTGGGAGGATGAAGTAGGAAGACTTGTATAACTTTGAGACCAGTCTAGACTATGTAGTTAGTACCAGTTACCAGGTCAGCTAGGGCAACATATCAAGACATGGTCTCAAAAAGAGGTAGAAGGAGGAGGAGGAGGAGGAAGAGGAGGAGGAGAAGAAAGAGGAGGAAGAGGAGGAGGAGGAGGGGGAGGAGAGGAATGACTCAAGGAAATATTCTACAATTTTCCTATCAAAAGCTGTGCTTTAGGTAAAAGTAATTTGTTTATGGTTTTTATTTGTCTAAATTGAATGTTACTAGAAATTGACCCTAAAATAGGTCACTGTTAAATAAAAGGATACATTTTTATGCTTACTAGTTTAATCATATAACTGTGCAGATTATTATGTTCTGCTCAGATTTAGAATAGACACATTCTCATGTGCCTCCTAAAATTTAAAGACAAATAAACTTTTACCCAGATTTTCCTGTTCAATTAAATCTGTATTTGTCGAATTTTTAATATGCAGTGGTTCTGCTTACTTTTGTATTTGTAGGAAATCATGGTGAAGAATTCCTTGTCCTCACTGAGGAGAGAGGGTACAAAATTATATAATTTTTTTGTCGAACACAGGGCTTGGATTTACAAATGTGTCACTACAGTCTCTGGAGAAAGTATTTATGGTCTGAATCCTAGAAAAAGTGGTCAGATAAAATCTGGGTACAGCACAATATCACAGGGCTGATGTGAAGGATGATATCATTCCTCATTTTTAACAGAGGTCAGAAGAAGAAAATTCAAGCTGCCATTCCACATACTGAGTTCTTGTTCACTTAACAGAGGACGTTTATGAACAAATCATGATGCTCAGTGGGGTGGGTGAAAGGATTTAAATCTCTCCGGATTTTCAATAGAAAGGACATGAAAAAAGTTGGGATTTCTAGAAGAGACACTCACATATTACTTTATTCTATATTTGACCACGTTTAATGTGGCGTTGTTGGTGAATGGGTTTGAAGTAGGAAAAGTTTATTTTCAGAAATATGTATGTGAAATACAAAGATCTGCATTTATTTAGTTTTTAAACTAGCTCTTCAGAATCTCAGTATCGCCCTTTTGCAGCTGTGTCTCTCCAAGAGAAACACACAAGTGGAAAATTTTAATCTTTTCTCTTCATGACTTTTGCCTGTGTTACAATGCGGTGTATATGTTTGTCTTCGTCCTTACATATTTTCAGGTGTGTATGCATGTGTGTGGGTATGTGTGTGGATATGTATGTATGCATGTGTGTGTGCATGGGTGTGTGTAATCATGTATGTGGGTATGTGTGCTTTATGTGTGTGGGGGCGTCTGTATGCATGTGTGTCTGCAGTATGTGTGTATGTGCATGTGTATGCATGTATGTGGGTATCTGTATGCATGGGTGTGTATGCATGTGTGTGGGTATGTGTGTGTGTGCATGGGTGTCTGTATGCATGTGTGTATGCATGTATGTGTGTGGGGGTGTATGTGGGGGGTGGTGTTTTCTATACATATATACCTGTAGAGACCCAAGGCTCATACTGGGTATCTTCCTTCATCCATCACTCTCCATTTTACTCAGTGAGGCAAACTCTCCTGAAACCCAGGGCTCACTGATTGCAGAGTCTAGTCAGTTAGCTTCCCCTGGGACCTCTTGCATCTGCCTTCTAAATGCTGGGCTTACAGACATAAACGCACCTGCCTGGTTTTACAAAGGTTCTGAGGATCTGAACTCCTGTCCTTACATGTGCTAAGCAAGCACTTTATCCATGAATCCCATCTTCAGGCCAGATTGTACCTTTTGATGACACATGTATGTACACATAATTCAGAGAAAGGAAAAGGGAGTAATTGCTCCCTCCTTTAGTTAGAGATGAGCTGTGTCCACTTAACCGGCTTATTGCTTTCTCTCAGTGTACTGTTGCATGCGTTAACCATGTCTGAAACAGGACAGGCAGTCGACAGTCTGTAGAATGGTCCACCAGTCATATTCAGTGACAATCATGACGTCCCTCTCCTGAGTGAACCACCACATCATATTTGGAGATACCATGATTGCTGCTCCCATGTGATTCAAGAGGGTGAGAAGTTCCCACAAAGAGCAGAGGTGCTGGCTCCTTCTTAATCCAACAACTAAGAAATGCCCCCCCTAAGTGAGGAAACATGTCTGCACAACCTGATGCTCATTAAGGAACTGGGGCCACTTAGCAGGCTGGGGTGGTTGACAGCAAGAGCGTAGAAGTCCATTAGCATCTACAGTAAAACCTGAAAGAAATCTTGATTCCCTTATGCACACACAAACACACACACACACACAGAGATCCAGAAAGAACACGATTTGGGGTCTGTTTTGGAGAATGCTCCTTTAGATGAACAGTGGGAACTGGAATACTTCATGAACAGCTCTGTCTCATTTTGACTTGAAAGTGCCGTGTGAGGACTTAACTCTGAGTGCCTCTGAGTGTTGTGAGAAAAGTGTGAGCTGACTTACAAATGGCTTAAGTTTGTGACTTTGACCATCTTGAGCGGGGTGGACGGAGGGTCCATATGATATGGCATTGCAGCTTGTCAGTGTGAGTTGGGCTGCTTGACTTTGTCTCTGCATCTGGAGAACCTGCTACAAGAAACCCCTAGGTGAAGGAACAGACGTAATATAAGCAGCAGTTGGATCTGGTCCATGGCTCAAAGTTGTCAAACCCTAGTACGTAGGAACCTTCACATCATATGTCAGACAGTTCCTGCACTCTGTCGTTTATGTTAAGGCCTATCGAGTCAAGTTTGTGTACCCAGATGTCCCTTGGTACAAGTTGGTTCCCTGGAGTCAGGTCAGCCTATTGAGGGAACTCCCTTAAAGAAAATCTGCTCTTCCTCACCCATCTGCTGCCAATGATTCCTCAGCCAGGGTTGGGGCCTGCTGCCCATTCCCCAGTTCCACGCTGGATTTTTGTCTGACTGGGGAGGCACGATCTGTGCACACTTGTCACCATTGCTGTAAGGTCATATGAACAAGTACCCAGAGGCCTGCAGGACTTGGTTTCCTTATAATCATATACCAACCCTGGCTCTTACCTCTGTTCTAAAGACTACACCTCACCTGCTGAACCAAACAGATCATGAGAAAGCCACCATCTCCTGGGCCTTGTTGCTGGCAGTGAGGGCATGCAGGATTTGGGAAATGAGTTCATCTGTCAACCAAGAGCTGAAGCATTTGAGGCAAGAACACAGTTTGGGGTCCACAAAATGCTCTATTTAATAGGACACTGCAGAGAAGCTTGTTCAGCTCAGCTAGGACAGACTTGACAATAATGACTGCTTTCCTTCAGCAGAGGCAACTCTAAAAGAGCACGATGTCTACAAATGAGGCCTCATGAAAGACTGCAATTAGATACCAATGAGCCTCAGAGAAGAAGGGCTCTGAGCTAAAGGCTCCGGTGGTGTACAGGCTGAGGAGAACAAGCTGCCATAGTCCTGCACTGGAAGGTGTTTGACTCTCACAGCCTTCTAGGTGGCAGTGAACTTGATCTGTCAGCCTGTAACAATCCCACCTACGTGTTCTGCAGACGGAGCCTCAGTCATCTTTCAGAAATGCTCACCTGTCCACTAGCAAACTTTTCCATCTGACTGAGTGCCCTTATCAGGGGAGGTCTGGTGAGTTATCTTCATTCTGTGTGGTAAAGTGTTTGTTAATCTCCATCTTTATTAAATAACGTCTTTAAAAATGCTCTGTATAAATAGATATTTTAATTAAATTTTAATTGTTTGAGAATTTCATCCGGTCGTTCACTATCCCCTCCATAGATTTAAACAGTCATTTGATTTTATTTTTTAACAAGAGTATCTAATTATCGTGTTTTCTCAAGTAGACCTGACAGACAATTAGCAGCTAGAAGTGTGGGGTTACACTTCACACTAATTCAGAGGAGAGATAAAAGGGCTCAATCCAAAGCTGGCCAGTGGACAATCAATCACACTGCATTTTTATATGGCCTATGAGATCAAAATAGCTGGGACCTTTAAAAATACGTACAAACTCAGCAATTTATGGACATTAAATTTCAGGAGTCACAAAATAAAGTTCCCTGGGGTATGTGCTGTTTATGGTGCATGTGGGCATTACAAACATTTTCACCTAAAATGATATTATTTGCACAATTCCCATTTGAAGCCTCCACTTTCCAATGCAGTTTTCTCCTGTGATTTAAAGGCACCGAGAGGTCACTGGGGTCTCAAGCTTTGAACCCGTCACTCTCTGTAGGTAGCTGAGGTTCCTGTCTGAGCAGGAAACTGAGAAGCCCCGTGATCTGACTGCTGCCAGGTGCAATCCTGCTAGGCAAGCACCTCATTTTCTGACTCATCCAAAACATTAACAAAGCTGGTTTGAGTGTATTCACTCCCTGAGTGTTCATCCAGGCAACTGGGGGTTTAAATTCTGTTATCCAGTGTGTGTCAAAAGTAGCATTTTGACACACTTTTCTGATTTCAACAAAAAAAATACATAAATTATAGTCAATCTGAAGCTTTTCTCAGCAAGCAAGTCTCAATTGCTAGTTTCAAACACACATCTGTGCTCTTTAATTTGACCCCGTGGGCTTATTTTTAAAAGGACTTCTAAATTTCATGATAAAATGTACCAGAAAATATGGCTGGGGCTCTAGCTCTGTGTACAGAGTGCTTGCCTAGCACACACACACAGGCCTGGCTTAGACCAGGCACTGCACATACTGAGCATGGTGGCACATGGCTGTGGTCACAGGGTTTGGGAGGTGGAGGCAGGAACATCAGAAGTTCAAGGTTATCGTCAACTACACAGTAAGTTCAAAGACAATCAGGGCTACATGAGAACTTGTTTCAAACAAATAAAACCCACAGAAAGCAAAATAAATGACATGACAAACGCTCTCAAAGTGGCTCTTAGAATAACCAGGCCACAGTTAACCAGACTCATGTACATGACTGTCTTTTGTTAAAATTCTTTTATGTGTGAACAGGGGGCTGGGTTTAGTGTTGCTGAATCCTAAGGTGCACCTGAGGCTACAGTTTGGTCAAGCTTACGATAACTTTAATGAACCAGTAAAAATCACATTTACTTCAAGAGGACAAAGAATGTTTGGTGTATTTCACCATGAAATTTAGAAGGGGTTCTTCTGAAAATAAGCCAAATTGCTGACCCCATGGGATCAAGTTCGAGAAAGCAGGTCTGTGTTTGAAACCAGAAATTGGGCCTTGCTTGCTAGAGAGAGCGTCAGGTTGTAAAACTTTATGTAATTTTGTTGTGATCTGTCTAAGGCAGAGCTGTGAACTTTTCTTGGATGTTCTTCTCAATTTCTCCTTCTCAAAGCTATTAGTCCCTATTGGTGATACAGATCCTCATGCCAGCTGAGCCCAGCATTTATCTACTGCTGACTGCCCGAGTATCTGGTGGAATATTGGCTCCTTAGAAGGTGCGCAGAACACATAATTTGTTTCTATTTTCATTTTTGTAATTTTGAGACAAGTTCTCACTCTGTACCCTGGCTAGGTAGTACAGGCTAGCCCCAAAGTTGTTGCAATCCTTCCACTTCACTGGAATTACAAGCATGTTGTCAGTATACCCAGTTGGAACACCAAATTTTAAAAGAAGAGTTGAAATTCACTGTCTGTATTCATGAAAATTTCCAAGAATAAATAAAAATTTTTAAATAAGAAAAAAATGACTCAGTGTAAAAAAATAACTTCTTTCCCATGTAAGTAGCAAAAGAAAGAGGATGAAAAAGACTTTTTCCATTCCTTGAAAGTGCTGTGCAGGCCTTGCCTCAGTGGACTCACGTGTGGACCCCACCATATCGCTAAATGACTGGGCCTCTGTGTTTCCGCACTGAGTAGGTGTGGCCTTTTCA
This sequence comes from Eospalax fontanierii, assembly GCA_035773235.1. NCBI lineage: Eukaryota > Metazoa > Chordata > Mammalia > Rodentia > Spalacidae > Eospalax > Eospalax fontanierii. The sequence goes on from CM069547.1 coordinate 3,567,898, forward strand.
AGTAATGGGGATTCAGTTCCATGGCCACTGTTCCATTTTGCCAAGTGACTTGTGAAATAAATGAGGTCCCCAGCACCCAGTGAGCTAAGACACCCCAGTTCATCATGCCTGAAAGGGGCACTCTGAAGTGCTCCAGATGAGGGGGGATGATGAGGGCTGACCTTCCACTCATCCAAACAAGCTACCACTCCCCATCTTGCTCCCCGCCCTCTGGTGAGCACAGCATTTTGTGCATTGTCTGATTTCACTCTGGTCATAAATCAAAGTGGAAATCTGAAGCTCAGGTGACCTGCTGTTCTGTTGTCATCTTACACAGCTGACTCCTTCCGTGGCCATGGAAGGGATTTGTACCTGAACAAGAGGCAAATGCTAAGACCTGGGTGGAGCCTGTTAATTCCATGAGTTCTCCAGAGAATTTCAAAGAGTGGGACAGAGAAATTTGTTGTTCCCTCGTCCCTGGGTAACTTTACATCCCATACTCACCAGATATCCGGAGAGCAGTGAATGAAAAATGAAACGGACTGGACATTGGCAGAGACATAGATGTGCAGAAACATTAAAGAACTCTGTGTAGGGCAGGACTTGGTTTCCAAAGTCGAGGCTCCGATCCTTATCCTTACCTGTTTGAATTTGAGAAAAACCAATGATCAAGGTCACTGGGCCCAAATCACATGTCAGTCTTCATAAGAAATAACAGGGCAGGCCTTGGGATGTATTTCAGTTGGATGTATTCCAGTTGGATGTATTCCAGCACTCAGGAAGCCCTGGGTTCCATCCCAGCACCACATAATCCTGGCAGCTCGGAGCCTATAATTCCAGCAGCAGATAGGTACTGGGATTAAAAGTTCAAAGTCATCCTGGCTACAGAGCAAGTTCAAAGCTGGCCACGAACATCTGAGAGCTGTCTCAAAAGAAAAAAAAATCATTATTCAGATATGTGACTCAAACAAGCCTGCTCAATGTCCTAGGCTCTCCATCGCCCACCCTGGCAGAACATTATTGCAAGCCGAGTTTGGAAATGTAATGACTAACCTTGATTGTCAGCTTTGACCTACCTGGGCAGAGAGAACCTCTACTGAGCAATTCCATCCATGAGATTGGCTTGTCTGTGTAACATTCACTTGATTATTAATTGATACCGAAGGGCCTATTCCACTGTATTCAGCCTGGGCAGGTGAGCCTGGGCTGTAAGGAATATCTGATCTTAAACCTGGGAGCAAGCCAGTAAGCAGTGTTCCTCCACGGTCTCAGCTGCAGCTCCTGCCTCCAGGGTCCTGCTTTGATTTCCTGAGCCCACTTCCCTTGGTGATGAAGTCCCTTGTGAAGTTATGAGATGAAGTAATCCTCTGCTTCCCTTTCAGAACAGTAGTGATGAGCACTGCTGATGAGCTCTCTTCCCATGGCCTCTGCTTTGGCAGACTGATGCCTGCTTTGAGGAATTAGCTTAAAGTACAGGCATTTTCAAGTTGGACAAGCCTGATTATGAATCTGAACACTACTAACTGAAAGGTCATAAACTTACCATGTCCAACTGTATTGGTACATTGTGATTTTCAGTTTTAGAAAGCATGCATATGTCTGTGTGTACACTTGTGTTTATAATATCTATGTTTCTACATCTATATCTCTATATAATCATCCCATTCGTTTAGGGAACTCTCGCTCCCATCTTCCTCTGTTCCACCACTTATAGAAATCTGGCAGACTTTCCAGCCTTCCAAACTACATTAATGCCCAATCCTGCAGTATATGGTGCCCTCCAACAAATCCCCAGGCTCAAGAATAGATTATCTTCTTTTCAATCACCAAGTCCTTGTGGTTGTAAATGGGATACAGATGTAATATCACTTAAGAAAGCCAGTGGAAATGTAAATACAAAGCCTCCTTGAAAAATAAATTCTTTATCCATTTTTTTTAAACTATGAATGACTTAAATGCACACGAGCTCTCTCTCCCTCTCTTTTTCTTTCTCTCTTTTTCTCCAACTCCTGTCTGTCTTCCTTTGACTTATTGGCTAGGCTGTATTCAAAAGACATATCTCTGCTATCATCGAAGTGCAGTAAAAAAGCAGAAGAAAAATAGTGGTTTTTACCCCTTGGAAGGTCAAAATGTTCCCTGAAACAGCACAACTACATGTTTTTAGAACCACAGATCTCAGGGACCAGAGAGTGTTTTTGTTGTTTTTCCTCAGTACCAAATATTTCTCTTAAAATGTGAAGACAGGCTGATGATATAAAATTTAAATTTATTTCATACAAGAGCTCAAGCATAAAGTCCTGCATTTTTTCCTGGAAGCACAGAGGTGACTTTGTGTGGCACGCAGGTCCCCGTAAAATACACATGCTTTTCTGCAAATGCGTGGACTTACAAGTCTTTTGAGCAGCATTTGTGCTTTGCCTTTTCAGAATCAAGTCCTACCTCTGTGCTTCTTTCTGCTTCTCTCTCTGTTTCTCTCTCTTTATCTCTGTCAGCATGTGGGTGATGGGTGGCAGACTGCAGTCTCAGCCCATGGAATCTATCCACCCCATATCAATGTATGAGGTGTCTGAGATGGGACTGGGTGGGGGGGTGCTTATAAACCAAGTATGAGAAATACAGACAATTCTAGGTAGTAGATCTTTTTAATGATTAATGATCTGGAACAAGTTATTAATCGAAAGAGCACAACAGAAGAAAAGGAGCCACAGGGTGTCTCGAGCCATTTGACTGCTTTGAACTTTGATCAAGCAGGGATCAGTCTTGCTGATCCCAGAAGTGCTGTGGGATTAGGGCGTTTTGCAATGTGAATGATTTATTCACTTGAAGGAGAGATTATCTTAGGCCCAAGGCTGAAAATCCTATAAACCCAAGGCTGAAGATCTTGTAAATCCTTGTAGGGATCTTGTAAATCCTTATAGGAAGGTCTGATTTAATCACCCAGAAGAAAGCTTATCTTAAATCCTAGGCTTAGCACCTTTTGTTAAGTAGATGTAGGTGTTTTGAATAATCCTGTATATGTAAATGATGGTTGCATTGTTCTTATAAATACACTGAGCAAAATAAAGTCAAGGCCTCAGTATTGACTGAGAACCCTCCCGAGTCTGTCCTTGTCTTCTCTCTCTCTCTCCTCTCTCTCTCTCTCTCTGTTTATTTCTCAATCCTCACTCCCCAATTCAGGTACAGTTCGATTTCTGCCGGCTCCGACAATAGAACCTAGATTATATACAAAAGATTCCAAATAATCCTAGAATGCATTTTGAATTCAATTTATTTAGCATTCCTCCAATTGAATTTCCTGTAGTATCTCTTTCTGATTATTAACTTTGAAGGTCAACTGTTCTGATGCATGCAGGGAACTGATACAGCATTCCTTTGTGGGATGTTTGTATATGTTTGTGAGGTTGAGACGACTGGCTTCTGTGTCAGAAAACTGAATGGAGAAGACACTCCCTCAGTGGACAGGAAAGTGGAAAGGGTGATCAGATTCTCTCTCTCTCTCTCTCCTCTCAGTTTGTGCTGTTTCCAGTCAGCACAAACAATTGCTATAGCATCTGTTGTTTGGCTCAGAATAGTTGCTGCCTTATTGGTAATGATTTTGACACATTCATATCTCCTGTATCCCAGTTTTGTGTGCTATGTTTAAATAAATACTACATATAGGTTTTCAATAAATTCTGCACCCTGTTGTATTTTACGGACCATATCATATAATATTTAGGTCATGTATGCTTAATTAATGTATACTTTATTCTTTTGCCCATATCTTACCATCAATGGGGATTCAACTATCAAAATTTCCAGTACTAATTCATAAGGATTTGGATTTGATTCCTAGCACACTGTAAAAAGAGACAACGATGAGAAAGGTTGCACATGCCTATGATCACAGCATTTAGGAGGCTGAGGGTCAGGAATTACAGACCAGTCTTGTCTACATGGTCAGATTATGATTCAAAAAATAAAAGAAAAAATTTTTTACAATAGATAGACATCTTTTTTATTCAGGAAGAGCTTGATCTAATATCTTCATCATAAATTTTAAAACTGGCATTTAATACTTTTAATCTGCTGAATGTCATAACTTGTCCCAGATTACTTTAAAAACATTCAGATCACCTATATCAATCTACATTTGGGAAGACCGTCTAACAAAATCTTACTTGGCCATGTAATTTCTACACATGGAAGGGGGGCAAGCAGTGTATTCAGAAGATATCTTTATTAATTTAAGAATCAAAAAATATGTCAACCTATTTGTGTGAGACTGAGAAAATCACAACCCTTTCAGCTAAGAAGGCTTATCCTATGAGAAAGAGCTCACAACTCCAGGGACAGTAATCCGTCTTTATCTGTGAGGCCTATGTTTTAGGACTCCTGTGGATGGCTGAAGCTCTACACAGTAACAAACATGTGGCCTGATATGTTTGTCTTTCTACAAACAAACTTATGATAAGGTTTAAGTCCCAAAGTGCACACAATAAGAGATTAACAATAACAACAATGAAATGGGACAATGTCCACATCCCATACTAAAAGTTATGTGACTACCGTGTCTTGCTGAATGCAGCATTGCAAATACTAATTGAGGGTTTGTATCTGCTTGCAGGTGTCAATAGACATCACTTGGGAAAAGAGGTGTTAATCGGGACTGTCCAGAGTAATATAACAAACAGTGAAAATACAGCAAACTATGAACGTACACACACAGACACACACAGATTACTAGACCGGCTCATGTGATCACATAGGATTAAAAGCTCTGTAGTGCACACCTGTGGGATAACGCAGTGCTGAAATTGCTAATGGTGCCCTAAGACGGCAGGAGCCCCAAACCCAGAACAAGGATGCCGTAGGCGCAGATTTTAGACTGAAGGCTCAACAGTTGGGGAGACCTGCTGTGGAATGGGCCAGGGGTCCAAAGACAAGTGTGTCTGTCCAAAGGAAGGAGCCACGAAAAATGTAGAAAGAAAAGAGAAAGAAAAGAGGATTCAGAGGAGACTGAAGAAGTTAATTGTGGTGCCACATGCATTCCCAGCACCTGGGGAGCACAGATGGCAGAATAGCCCGCCTGAGCTCGGGCTGGGCGGCGGAGCGAGCTCAGGGCTGCTATAGGAGTATGGGATGCCCACATACACTTGAACACCTGGGGCTCAGATGGTGATGCTGATTGGAAGGTTCTGGAAGACTTAGGTAGCAGAACCTTGATGAAGGACTCACGTGACTGAAGGCGGTTGAGGCTCTGTAGCTTGGCCCACTTGCTGTTCTCTGTCTGGTTCCTGAGGATGGATGCAGCGTCCCCAGTAGTGTCCACGCAGCTGCAATGACTTCTCCACCACACGGAGCGCAGTCCCCCGGAACTGTCGGCCAAAATAAATGCCTTCTCCTTTACATTTTTCACTTATTTATTTTTGGATTTTGTTTTATAGGCAGTCTATCTTATCACAGGAACTGAAAAGAAACTGTTTAGTTCCCAGCACCCACCTCAGGTGACTCACTATGTGTACACCTGAGTCGTAACTCACTATATGTTACAACTATGTATAACTCTAGCTCCCAAGAATCAGAAGCCCTCTTCTGGCCTCCACAGATAACCGAACTAATGCACACAAATCCACACACAGCAAATACATGTGTAAACTTAACTAAAAATAAAATAAAATCTTTGAAAAAACTTGAGATGAAGAGTAAAGTCTCCATTATATATGAATATGCATTCTTTTAAAATAGTATCTTCATAAACTTACCAGAGGAATGGCTTTCTGTTCCTATCAGCATCTTTAATAGGCCAGGAACATAAATCAGTTTTACATCATGACTTTCTGTCATCCAGACCATAATGTTTCATAACCCAGTATGAAATTTCAAGTACATAACCACTTTCTTTTTCAGTATATAAAATTAGGATAATTATCAGAAGTGGGTTTCATAGAGAAATGTTTGCATATGTGAGGTTTAATTTTGTGGACTGACCTTAACAGAACCACAGAGACCTTGATATGGTCACACTAGCTGCAGAGTCTTCGGTTGGGGTTGAAGTTCAATCCTCAGAAAGAAAGTGCTTCAGTGGAGATACACTGCCCTGGATTGGAAGCATAAATAGGTGGCAGGTGACCCTGAGGCTTTAGGACAAAATCAACACAGGAATGTCCTGTGTTAGGGACATCCTTTCCTTAATTTTCCTCATAGTGCTTGTGGACCAGTGTCCTTCAGGCAAGGAAGTCAAATTTAATAGTGAAAGAACAGGGTTTTCCTTACAGTTTAGAACACCAGCTATTTATATTCACTGTATGTGATACCACGACACAGGACAGTTTCATACAATGCATAATGAGCATGAAGTACATTCCCCACGGCCTCCCATCTCCCTTCAGTTCTCTCGATTCTCCTACGCAGCTTCCTATCTACATACAGATCATATATACATACATGCTTTATGCATTCATGTAAAATCTAGAACCCACAAATGAGAGAAAACATGTTTTCCCAAACTGGTTTAGTTCACTTAATGTTGTCTTCAATCTCATCGGTTTTCCTGCAAATGACGTAAACTCATTCTTTGTTGTGTTGGAAAAGCATTCCGTTGTATATATAAGCCACTTTCCCCTCGTTCATTCCTCTGCTGATGGACATCTAGGTTGGTGCCATAGCTGAGTTATCACAAGTGAAGTTTTACTGCAGTAAACATGGATGTGCACTTGTCTCTGTAGTAAGTTGACTTGGATCAATAACCAGAAACAGTATAACTGGGTCATGTAGTGAATTTGGTTAATTTTGGAAACCATGATCAGTTTAAGAAAATAACATGTTTTCTTAAAATGTATTACACCCATAAGTGAAAAATTTCCCAGATTTCAGTACGACCGTTTCCTAGCTTGGTCTCTGGGCCCTCAGAGCAGTCGTTTTGTCACCATTTTAAAACTGTAGGTCAGAGGCTGAGTTAATGCCATCTTTTCGGAATACAACTTTCTTAATCTTCACTAGACAAAAACCAAGAACATTGCATGCAGAAGTAGACTAACATCAGCCCTACCTACGCACCCACCCCACCTACACACCCACACATGTAAATTTACTTCATGAGGCATGAAGTAAAATCAAAGCACAGCCTTTGCCTTCACCGATTTGACAAAGGGAAATCATTATTAGAAAATTTCCATCAAGATGAACTCAGCTCTACTCCCTATCCAGCGACCTGAAGGCCCTCACGGCCCTAGAGGGAACTTCACAGTTTCGTCACCCTGGTGCCTTCATTCTGCCATAAATGATCCCAAGTATTCTACAGTCATCTAAGTATCCAAACACAAATGTTGGGAAAGTCTTACATTAACTCTGTTTTTCTTATCCCCTGTGCCTTGGCCAATGAAATTATTCTGTGATGCCCCTGACTGTGATTTCATCACATCTTGAAACTGGGCCCAGTGCTCGGCATCCCCGGGGAAGTCCTATCTCCACTCCACCTGCTCACACAGCAACATAGAAAGAGTTAGGCATCTTTTATAGCCAGGGAAATGGAAATCAAACATCAGTGATTTTCCATCTCACCCTGATTGGAAGGACTACAGACAGGAAAGAAACAACAAATTCTGGCAAGAATGGGTAAAAGACCTGGTAAAAATATAAATGAATGCAGGCACTATAAAAATTGGTGTGGTAGCTGATAAAAATTTAAGAATAGAACTTCTATATACTTCATCCACACCACTTCTGGTATATATATATACCCAACAGAATCAGAGTCTGCTTGCTCACTGTAGAGATATTTCTAGGTCTCTCCATGTTACAACACTATTCATGATAGCTAAGTTATGGACTCAGCCCAGTTCCCCAACAACAGATGAAGGGATAGGAAACTGGGTGCCTTAATTAAGCATCTTATTTTTAAGTTAATGGAGGAATGAGACGGAAGGCAACACGGCTGGTTAAATTGGAGAAAAGGCAAGGTGTGGTGGTGTGGAATTCACGTGATAGAGACATTGCAATGTACAAATCATGCTGCAAGGCTTCCCAGTGCCAGAGCGCACACACACAGTATTGATATCTAAACATCACAGATGGCCTTCAGAGTGTTTTTTCACAGCTAGCAAACAGACACAAATAATCAGATACATTGAGCTAGCTAACTAATTTGCTAATGGAATATTTGCTCAAAGGCTGTACCTACACAGAAAAACCCTGCAATTAACCTCTGAAAGCAAAAAGGGATGGCTGTCTAGACGGTTTTCCAAGCTTAGTTATTGATAGCAGCTTAAGGGTACATCTAAACCTGACCTTCAGCATTCTCTACCTTTATCAATCACCTCTTATTTAGGAAGTTAGACAGTTCTATCTCCAAACTTGCTCTCACATGGAATGGAAAGAAGAATCTTGCCAGAGATCCCCCAGTTCATCAGCCTGAATCATCTCCAAACGCTTTCTCTCATGCTTTATACATTTAAGAAGCAGATTTTTCCAGTTACTATGGCACGCATGCAAGGTAATTTCATCATAAAAAAAACCACTTTTTTCTTCACGGCAAACTTGAAGCAATGACTTCCTGCATAGAAAGAATCAAAAAATTCTAATCACAAATTCTACAGTGGTATCATGAGGAACTGCCACAGTCTCACTGGCTACCAGGCATTGTGGTGCTGACCATAATTGGTTATTCATGGCCCTAAACTTATATGGTGTCATGGTACACAGTTTTTTGTTGTAGTTGTTCCTGCCAAGAAATAAAGGAAATAAAGCATGTATTGATCGTGGGCTATATGCTTTCAACAGAGTTGATGCTTGGATGTCATTTTGAATGAAGAACAAGCACTCTGCCAGACTCGTGTGTATGTGCTGTCATATAATTCAGCTTTTAAAGAGACTAGGTTTAAATACCCTGAGATTAACGAATTAACTCAATACCGTGCAATGAAACAAATCCAAGATTTAGTCCTGGGTGGGTCTGTATTTTTATAAGCTCTAAAAATGTTTTTACCCTAAATATTTGATGAGCATTTTAGTCTGAATCTCATAATTATCAGGAGATTCTATCCCTCTGTGTAACCACAGGAATCAGAATCAGGATGATGGCTTTGTGGTTAGGATGTTCCAGTACACATTACCCAACAATGGGATGTAAGGAGCTCTGAGAAAGACCTTCTCCTGCAAAAGTTCCTTCTGTTCCACACACTTCTTCATTTTGCATGCTGTCTATATTTTTGCTAATAAATGGCTAATTTATGTTAATAATCCCTTTTTTAAAATGCAACTCTTCTCAGGAAAATGAAATGGATTGCTATTAATTCTGTAAAGTGAACTGACTAAAGCAAATTGCCTCCACCCAGTTAAGTCTCACTGAAGAAACAGACATTCCAATTCAGATGGGTAAACCCTTACTGAAAGGCCAGACCAAGCATGTCACAGGAGAGCAGTGGAGGACAGACTTCAAGGCAATGTGCGTATCCAGACAGCAAGGCAGTTCAGCTCATGCTTGGGTTGCTATGAAATTTTGGAATCAATAAAAAATATTTGATTAAAAAGAATTGAGGGCTATAATTTGGAGAGGGATTCCTGACATAAAATTAGGGTTTATTTCGCTAATTTACCTAGGTCCACATCTGTTTTCGAAAAGGAGCACAAATTACTTTCGATCACATCTTTCTCTTTGATTGCACAATCCTGATCCGTTTATTGACAGTTTATCCCACTGAAGACCATGTGTGGCATGCTTTTACCTATGAAAAAAATGCCAAAATTATACTCAGGATTAAAATGTGTATGTGGGGCCAGGGGTGGTGGCATACAATTTTAATCCTAGCACTCTGGAGGCAGAGGCAGGTGGATCTCTGTAAGATCAAGGACAGCCTGGTCTACATGGCTACAGGGAAACCCTATCTCTAAAAGATCAGGAAAAAATGTGTGTATGTGGGCAAAGAGAGGGGCAAACTATATGAATTACTTTTCCTGTTTCTGGGGCAAATACCCAAACAGATTCCATTTCAGGAAGGCTTTTATTCTGTTAGAGTTGGATGAATTCGGCCCATCATGGAAGCGACGACAGAAAGGGCAGGAGGTGATGCCACAGTGGGGAAGTGCTGCCTGGACGTCTCATCTCCTCATGTTCAGACAGGACAGGAAGAAGAGGACAAACAGGAAACCGGGTCAATAAAATCTTAAAGACCAGTCCAGTGACCAGCCTCCTCCAGCTGTGCCTCATAGAGGTCACCAACTGGGGATCAAGTATGCAAACGTGTACATTTATTGGTTATTTTCCAAAAACAAATAAATTTATGTATTTATTTTTATTTTATGTATAGTAGTGTCATGCAATATATGTGTGCAATGCCTGTGGAGGCCAGAAGAGGGCATCAGGCTGCCTCAAATAGGAGTTACAGATCATTAGCAGCCATGTGGGTAAAACCTGGGTCCTTAGCAAGGGCAACTGTGCTCTTAACCTCTAGGTCTCTATGGATTCAATTAAACCAGCAATGGAGTTAAAGAAAGCTCATACTGTCCCCCAAAGAATTTACAGTGGTATTTCTACAGGCCTGTGGGCGTCTAGAAAATAAACACCTGCTTAGTAATGCAAACTGCCTGAATCCAATGTTCTGGGCTGCTGTAACAGAGAAACAAGCACTGAGTGGTTTGAAGCAGCAGAACTTAATTCTTTCTGAGAGTCAGGTTCCTTCCGAGACACTGGTTCAATCCCTAGTCACTTCTCAATATATGGTCCCATGTGGGTGCTGGGAACTGAACCCCTATCTTCTGCAAGAGCAGCCAGTGCTCTAAATCATGAAGCCATCTCTCCATCACAGTACATAAGAAATTTTGAAACTAATTAGATATAAATGTGTGTATGTAAATCATAGCATGCCCCCGTATTTGTAATATAGGCAATCTGATGAAATCTACTGTGTTTTTATTAAATTTGCATGGATTGAAGTTAAAGATTTGTAAGGTATATAGGTCCACAAGTTTGAGCTTGTGTTGGTTTATCAAATTTTATTCTTCAGTGCTATTGAACTGAGCTACCTTTAAGAGGGAGCTACTTGAATCTGTTATTTTTGTAATAAAACATTACTGGTTGATAAGCTTTCACCTCCAGTAGCAGCGTTAATATAACTTTCCCCAGATGCTAGCTATGCAATAACTATGTAGTTCTCCTTTTTAAATTTATAGTCTAGATAGATGCAAATGTACTTTTTGGCACTCTCCCAAAGCAAGTCCTAGCTCTGTCAGTCTGATCCGCAATCCCCTGATTTACTGTATTTTAAGAAGTCTTCATCAGGGCCTGAAATGGCGTCCTCGATGGCCCTCCTCCATCATTGCAGCTCAAAATATCATGCCAAAATTTACAGTCAGTGTTGTGTAGGGGAATAAAACTCATAGATCAAAGATTTTACACACACACACACACACACACATACACACATACACACACACATACACAAATGAGAGAGAGAGAGAGTGATTACATTGACTTACACTATATGGTCCAAGTAATCCAACAGTGACTGTCTCATTGGATAGGCTGAGAAGTATCTGGTCATTTCACAAAGCTGGATGCCTCCACAGTCCCAGCCTGGCACTGAAGGCCTGGAGGGTTCCTGGAGAGCCGCTGGTCTTCAGTCTGCACAGGAAGTCTGAGGAGGCTGTTTCTAGTATCAGTGAGAAATGTGGCACTAACATGGGACAGACGGACTTACCGCTAGAGTGAAGACAGGCGGGCAGAAGCCTTTCCTGTGGGCTGCCATGGGATGTGCTTGTCTGCAGTGAGGTTGGCAGAAGCACCAGCAGGACAGGTTAACAACCAAGACTAGCTATCACGCACTGGGCTCTGGAGCTCAGGCTCAGGTTGACAGCTTTACAGGGCAAACGCCTTTTTCAGTTAAATCATTTTGTTGGGCCTGAAAGTCTATTTGAAGTAACTCCTTGGTGGAATCTGGTTGTAACAGCCTGAGCAATTTCATACAGGTCTCTGTGAACAGCTGTTAATACCATCTGATCACTTTACTTATTTATCTATTTATAGAAGTTAGAAGAGGGTGATGGATTCCTGGGAACTGGAGCTGCAGATGGTTGTTAGCCACCATATGTGTGCTGGGAATTTAATGAGTCCTCTGTAGAGCCAATCAGTGGTCTTAACCACTGAACAATCTCTCAAGCTGCACATCTGCACACTTTGGACACATAAACACACAATACATGAGAGAACAAATTATATGACACAGTAAATAACATACATTTATGTTTAAGACACATAAAAAGCCAGGCATAGTGGAACACACCTTTAATCCCAGCACTGGGGAGGCAAAGGCAGGTGGATCTCTGTGAGTTTGATCCCAGCTTGGGCCACATGGTGACTTTCAGGGTAGACAGCGCTATATAGTGAGACCCTGTCTCGAGAAACAAAAATAAAATAAGATAAAAATTTTAAAACAATATAAAAATTACTTTGTACAAATACTTAATTTTGTTTTGCCACATAGAACTATAAAGTTAAAATTATTAATTTAATCTGGGAAACGAAATTCTATAAATGTATCATGAAATTGTATGCATCAAAAGTCCGAAGGGCTGCATGCATAAACTCTAGGCCTTGCTTAGATTTCCTGTGGCCTTTGTATGCATAAACACATTGTTATTCATTTTTAGTATGACTATATATTATCAAAGACTTCAAATAGAAACTGTATGGCTTATGGTCCCTTGAGTTCCCATAATTGCCTATAAATCCATGTTACCTAGCTTCTGTGTTTATTAGCCTATGATTCAGTCTGATATAAGACATGGCAGTGCAGGGTGTGCTTGCCTGAATGTACATGCACATACAAGTAGATGCATGTGCTTAAAATGGAGCATTCTGACAAGAAAAATGCTTGCAGTATGAATGTTAGAACAGATCCTGTCCTCACCATCCATGAGGCTGCAGTCTCAGGCCACATGCTGTGTTCATTGGAAAGCTGATTTATTACCAGCACACACCAGTATGCAGGGAACATTTAACTCACATTTTATTTAGTTTGCATTGTTGTCTCTTTAGACCTGTATGGGCAGGTGGATTGGGGGAGGGGTGTACAAGGCAGGGCGACGTTTCATAGACACTGATTTAGATTAATTTGGACTGATGACACTTTCTTCAACTCCACCTGCATTTAGTCCCTTTATTTTTCTGACTGTTGTGACCAGGTATGTGGCAGTTGAAGAGAGGAAGAACTTCTTGGGCTCCCGCCTCAAGGGACCATTCGGCTGTGGCCAGGAAGGAAGGGCAGCAGGAGAGGTTTACACCGTGTTACTGGGGGCTTGATCACTTCTGGGGGAGTCAGGAAGCAGAGAGAGGGGAAGGCTGGTCCTCAACTGGCCTCTTTTCCCCCTTTTTATTCAGCCTATGCCCCCGGCACTTTGGGAGTTGTTGCCCACACTCACAGTTGAGATGAAACACCCTCACAGACATTCCCAGAGCTGAGTCCCTCAGGTGAGTCTTAATCTAGCCAGGTTGACAATGAAGATTAATCAACCCTCAGTTTCAGTCATTGTGTATTTATAAATGTTCATTTGCCAATTAGTCAATGCAAATAATTTATTAGTATAAAGTCCAACCAGGGAGAAGGTAGACAAAATTTAAATACATAAAATTATTTCCACCACTTCACGCAAATTGACCTAACACAAGTTGGAGGATAATTTCTTTAGCACAGTTTATATGGGGAAAATTGATAGTATCAAAATACACTGACTAGAAGATGTCTAAGCTATTCATGGTATCTTTACATCAATGCATGTCCTTTTTCACATACTGCAGATGTTTCTTACTTATGCATTAAAACAACTCAACAAACCACGCTGTTCATATTACTTAAAAATATTTTCATTAATAGAGACTGATTTCACAGCTTCACATTGGAGTCAGGACACTGTGCACAGGTAGCTTTCATTAGACTGGGTGTTCTGACTCGAGCAGTTCCATCCAATATGTGGTTTCCCAAGTCACAAGATGAGAGAGAGAGAGAGAGAGAGAGAGAGAGAGAGAGAGAGAGAACATAGAACTTGCAGAGACGTATTGCCAATTTTGATTCAGACGTTTTCTGTTATCACTGATATTTCTAGAGATAATCATTTTTCTGAATAATAACTAGAAATCCCGGGATGTGAAGACAAAGAAAAAGGAAAAACCTGATTACACAGCGTCCTGTTTGGTTCTGTTGAGGACCAGCATTCACGGTGTTTTATTACCTGGGAAGAGAAACCATGAGAAATGATCAGGTCTTGCATTTCAGGGCTCTAATGACTTAGAGTAATGTATTCCTTCATCTAAGTACAGATTTCTACTTAAAATTCAGGATGCAGTGGCATTATGAACTCCAGTTTAATGGATTCCAAATAACTGCCCTTTAGAAATGAGGAATGGCTATGTAAATCCACTGATAAGAATGTGCTATTCCTCTCTGAACAATAGGCCCTCTGCAGTAACTGCATTATATAGGTCTGAAATTAATTTATTATTTTTTATTGATATGCAAAGCCCAAACTGATGGCAATTGGAAAATAACCCTTTGCTGAGGGACCCCAACTTTTATTTGTTGCTGCTCCTGTGGGTGTTAAAGAATATTGAGTCCATGCAGAAAGGAATCCAGGCCCACAGAATGCAAACAATATTAGTCCCTCCTCTTCCTCCTCCTTCTCTACCTACATTTTAACTTACCTGTCTGTTTTTCAGTGTACACATTTTAGAAGGACGTGCTTCTAAAGTGGACACAATGTGAGCACCCCAGAATCAGGAGAGCGAAGCTGTTTTGATGTTGTTTATGCTCTTCTTCTAATGACCTCACAGAACTTGCTGGGTCAGGTCCTCCCACCAAACGGTCACAGAGCTATTCTAACTAAATAGCCATTATTCATTTCCTTATGCACTACTGGCCTGGGGGTGTGCTTTATTTATTTCTTATTATATTCTTTATTAGTATGAATGGTTTCCTATACCAGTCAAAGAGAGTATTTTGTAGGTCATGGCTAGAAAAAATACAATAAAACTTCCTTATATGGAAGTAAAGAACATATGTTCATTAATGGAGTATGAACATTTTCTGTATTTATTCACAATTTTCTTATATAACATAAATTGATATCATATTTTGGGCTGTATTCAGTTAAAATATTCATTTGTGCAGGAAAAAGTAAGCATGAGTTGGTTTTAAACTATGTTATGATAAATGGTACAAGGGACAAACCAAATCCACCAGTATTTCACTTTGTTGGTAAGATGTCCCCCACTATAGGGAACTTTATACCTTTACTTTTCAAAAAGAAATCTGTGGGTGAAATACCTCTGTTCATCACAAAGTAGAAAAGAAAGGGCATTGAAATGTGGTTCTGACTATGCAAGATCTCCCGATGCCTGGGGGTTGGTTTATAATGTTATTACACCTAGGGTATATTTTGTATATTTTGATTTACTGTATATGGTATATGTGCATTTATATATGGACCAGACCATTCTATTTATGCAGAAACATGTAACTCAGGAAAACTACAGTGAAATGAAGATTTCCAGCTTCATCCTGGCACACTATCTGAAAAATACGGATCATGAATCCAAAACCAATTTCCCACTTCACCTCTGCCATCAATATTAGTAAGATTCAGTCTTGGTTCCTGTAAGAAACTCCAGTTGGAACACAAATGAAAAGGAACATGGAAGCCAAGCTGTGCTTTTACAATTGAGCAACACTGTTGTCTTTCTTCAGGCTCAAGTAAGAAGAGCAACAGACAAAGGAGAGAAAGGATTTTTATGTAGCAGAGCCACTAAAACGGAGTCCAGAAAGGAAAATCTGTTTTAATCTTTTCAGCATACTTGAATATAAATCTTTGCCGTGCTACTTGAGGGTTTTCTTTCTTTCTATCAGAGGGCTGTGCCCTTTCTCTCCAGGCCCTTTCTGTCTTTCAGATCTGCTGTCTTTCCTCTCCCAGTGGACACCCAGAGAAGAGCGACCCCTCTGTTTTCCCGTGTGTCTGCTCACTGCATCCTCGCTGCCTTCAGCCGGCTTTTCAGGTCTGCTGACTGTTACCGAACAACTCAGCCTTTATGCTCTGCTGACGGGTTTGCTGAAGCCAGACAGTTTCTGAAAAGACGATCTATCTGCATAAGCAATGCCATGTGAAGTGATCCACTGGAAACACATCAAAATTCACACAAGCAAATCTTCCTGATGAACTCTTTTTTGTTTCTTTGTAAGCAACACCTCCTAGAATCACCATCTGACTGCTAAAATGTGGCTGTGAGTTTGAACAATCCCTCCTTCCCTTTGCCATGTCCAGCTTTCTCAAAGAATCCAAAATATATTTTATTTTCTGAGTTAATCAGAACGGAATCCATCAATAGACGGTGGTACATGGCATGAAGGTGGTATTGTATGCTGCAGGAGGGCGGGAGGCCACTCTCATCAGCTGGCCAGGCTGTTCCATTCCCTATTCAGCTTCAGCAAAATATGCATCCTAGGTAGGCACTCCCCATCCATGGACCCAAGATTCCAGATCACCAGTCCTGACCACTAGGTATCATGGAAGGTGATATACATATAGCTTCTCACCCATAGAGATAGGGATAATTAATGGGTAAAGTTTCAAAGAAGCTGGAGCAAGCAGATAATACAGACTACACAAACACAACCAAGAAGAAGGTTATTAAGGCAGTCACTTGGTGGCTAAGCATGCCTGAGGTTTTAAGCATCTCCTTAAAGCAAATCCTTTCTTAAAAGGTCCTTCACACAGCACTGAGAATTTTTCATGTAATAAAGATCCTGAGATTATAAACATGTGCTTAGCCAAACAGTAAGGACCTACTGTCTTATCTAAGATAATAGATGGAATTTGATTTCAATCTTTCTTTTGATTCATGGAGACAGTTGATATTACGATCTGTTGGATACTGAGGAAAAGCAGAACTTCGGCCAACATCATACCTCATTTCCCTTTGTCCAGCATAACATACAACCTAATATTTCACTGGTCCCCTTAAAAATGTCATGATTGCTGCCTGTAAATATGACTTTCCATAAAACATTATAAAACTTCTTGGAGAAATAACCAGTTCCTGAAATAACCTATCCCTGGCGGGAATAGATAAAATGGGCATCACTGTCGTGTATTAAGATGAAAGTAATACATGTTTTATTTTTAATTTTATTTTTGGAGACATAGCCTTGCTCTGTAGCCAAAGCTGGTCCCTAATAATTGAAGTTTCCTTGGCTCAGGGACACTCACATCCTGACAAGAGCCACTGCATCTGTTGTATCTAGCTAGGCTCCCTGGTTCCATCTTCTGGTACACCTGGATCACCAGGACCCAGCAGAAATATGAAGCTCATGAACTCTGTTCCATGAGTCCTTGTCTCTGACTGTGTCTTCCTCTCTCTGACATAAAGGATGGTTGTTTAAAGGGCTCACAGCACAGGAAGGTTCTAGGCCCTCAGGATGTGTGAAACTTTGTGGCACAAAGGAGGAGATCCCAGCAAAGTGAGGCTTCTTAGAACCTGCACTTCATGTATTTATTTTGTGTATGTAAGTACATGGGAGGGGCTCAGCTGAGGTGCCTGTGCAAAGGTCAAAAGACAAACTGCAGAAGTCGGTTCTCCTTCCACCATGTGGGTCTCAGGGATTGAACTTAGTTGGTCAGTCTTGGCCAAAAGTGTCTTTACCTTCTGTACGAGTCATCTTGCTGACCCAACTACAGCTTTTTGGAGATGAAGAAGATGAAAATAGAGAGCAGTTAAGACTTATTGGGATCCAGAAGCAAAATAGTCATTCAAATAGGAGGGGAGGGGCAGGAAGAGGAGGAACCCCTTCACCCTTGCCAGTCAGTAGATGTTAAGAATGCGAGTGATATAAGAGGAATGAGAACAAAGTAAACGGAAGCCTCTCTCAGCCTTGGCTCATCCCCCATCAGGCAGGGGTGTGCTGCCTAGGACTAGCCTACATTTCTGTTGGGCTCTTTTCTCTAAGCTACAGGCAGCCAGTCTGATTTGCCTCTCCATGTGGAATGGTGTTCTCCCTCAGTAACTATGGTCATGTTCTCTCTCTACTTGCCTTAGCTCTTTAAAGACCACAGTGATTATGACTGGGGCAAGGGTTTCCTTTCTCCACAGGGACAAAAGACAATAAGAGCCTCCCTCCCTGTGTGTCTCAAGGAATTCTGAGAAGGACTCCAAGATAATGGCAGACCCACCCAATCTAAGCACAGAAATAAAAAATCCACTGATTGCTGTGGTGATGATCCCCAGGGAGGAAGCATTTTGTCACACCATGCATGGGGGAACGATTCACAGTGGGATTGAAAGTGTTTTGTGAGCGGATCTATGCCAAACCCCTGTACTTTTAAATTGATTCTTCATTTATCTGTGAAGACAGACTGAGTGATAACCTTGCATATCCTTTCCCCATAAATGTCGGAGAAGAGTCTTCCAACTTGGAAGGGCTCAGATAAAGGTTGTGGGGTCAGCAGCCCTGTTGTCTGCCACCACTGGGTGGTCCAGGATGCAGCACAGCTGTGACCCCAAAGTTTCACTAGATATGTTAGGTCCTGGTCAGAAGCAAGTCAGAGCCTCTGTCTCAAACGTCTGTCATTACAGAGTCTTCACAAAGCTGTGTCAAGTGTCCAGAACATCTCACCAATTTTCTTTGGATTCCGTGATTGCTCTCTCTGTGCTCAATCCCCCAGCAATCATAAAGCAGCTCAGCATTGTAGGTCAGCATCCTGCTTCATCCCTTGTAGGAGCTGGCTCTCAAATTAACATCTCTTCAGTGGGAACCAAGCTAACAAGTGTGTCTTTGAAGTCCCCCAGTCCTCAAGAATGCTAGTCTGTGGGATGGAAGAGTTTCCCAGTGGAGTTTTTGGGAAACAATGAACAACTTCACCTAGAGGCCCTTGAGGTTTAGATGGGCAGCTTCCTGACACGACCTGCTCTTATAGAGCTCCTCCTTGGTTTGCTATTTATTCCTGTTGAGGGAACCTTGTTTCTTCTCGCCACATGCAGAAAACCCCATAACTCAACAGGGTCTAATCTCCGAATGAACTATCTGAACTGAACTGCCCTGTGCCGACCCAGCACTGTCCTCCCTCAGCAGTTTCTGACACTGGGTAGGCTATAAAGGACTCTGACTCTGATGAGGAAGCTGCCTCTGAACATCAGCCTTATGGAAACTTGTTGCTTTTCCTCTAATAGGGACAAGATCCTGTAGGTCATTCCTTACAGAGTGGCTACATTCAGCATTTGAACTTCTCCAAAGGCCGTTAGCAGTGTCTGACCTCTGAGAACTTCTTCGGGGTACAGGGCTATGGGTCTGGTCTAGCAGCAAGCTCCAGTCATGGCCCTATGGCTATGGAGACCAGTCTGTTGTGTTCTTGGCTGTCTGTGCCCTTTGTAAGCTTTTATAGAAAATCATTCCAGCTGGTGGTCGGAGTTTCTCCTGGTCATTGCTGCTGATTGCTGGTGTCTGGTGTTACTGAGCAGTGAACTGGCTTCCTTGAAAACTGACTGGAAAATTTCACTGTACTCCCATGTCACACTGTGGTTCACTTATGAAGTAGATGAGCAGTTTATTCAATGAGGGTGGCCATCCCCAACAGTAGGCTTATCCATCTTGGCTGCATCCTGACTGAGTATCAAAGAGACCAGTGTACACATAATGCATTCTGAAAGGCCAGAATGCTGTCTGCCTGCCTAGGCATTCTGTCCTTCCTTCATCATCGAGAAACTCAGGCTCCATCTCATTGATGGATGGTCACCATTGTGGTTAAGCTGTAGGAGTGAGGTTTTGTCACTCTTGAACCTGACCATCACAAACAAATCGGGGACAATGAAAATAACAGATGACCCCATGACTGCTCCAGCTAATAATTAAGTGCCTCAGCTTTGTGACAGAGAAAGGAAAAGCGTCGACCACCCAGAAACAGGAGGAGGGACATCTCAGATCTCAAAAATGAAGGGAACAAAGACTCCTGAATGGTCTTTTGTTTCTCAGAGTTGTTCCAGGATCCTTCCTGGTTGGGTCTGCACAACTTCCACCAGGGTCTCAAGTGTTACCAGCTTTCCCGGAATCACCCCTACCAGAGGATGAGCATGTCACTTTCTCTTAAGCATATAGACTCAGATACTATTTTGTCTAGGAGAATATCTTCAGATGTCTCTGTGAACCCACCTTCTCTCATTGCTTTGAAAGTCATACAAACAAGTGAATGGACATAGATTGGAAAGACTGGGCCAACTCCTTAAGTCAACTCCTTGAATAGACTTTTGAATCCTGAGAACTAGAGTCAATGTGAATTTGCCTCTTGACTCCAAAATGAAACATTAGCTATGCATTACAAAATTAGTACAAAGTCTGAAATTCTCTACAACCTTCCTTTGGAAAGAAACCAGGTTAGCTTGAATTCACTGACGAGGCCTTTAAATGAGGCATAGCCAATGCAAGGTCTGGGCAATCAGGTACATGCCCCACTCTGTCTGGATTAATGCCTAAAAATGCCAATGTGGAAATGTAAGGAGAAAGCAAGTTGGGTTTCTAAGTCTGATTCTGGGGTTTCAAATACATCCTTGGTGAATTTGATCCAGAAATAAAACTGGGGACTCTGATCATAGTTGATGTTGTGCTAGTTTCATCTGACTGCTTAAATTCCTGTTGATAACTCTGTCAGTGCTGGTATTCAACAGATCTGGGAGCACTCTGCCAGTTGGTGTACTTACGATGACTACCCTAACCAGAGTACTAATGGGGAATTTTGCTTTAATACAAAGTAGTCTAGGGAAGAGAGGTGGACATGAGGAGACCAAGCTGATTTGGGTAGAGAATGCCTTTGTTCACAGAGAATGGGGTGAAGAAATCTCAGATTCCCAAATAGCATGCAAATGCTCATTTAACCTTGGCTCTAATGGAGTATTATATATTCGGTTTTGTATAGAATTCTGACATTTTATCAGACGTATCTATATGCATAAGCACACAAGTCTTTAGTCCAGTTGCATTATGTGTGAAATGCACCTGAATGGTAACTGAGGAGAGTTGACCACAGGTTACCTCATTTTTTTTTTTTTCTGTGAAACTGCGTGCAGCGATGAAGAACTCTACGTGTATCATAGCTAAAGAACTTGAAACATGGATGAGACAGGACAGATGGACTGAAGAATTACTCCTGACCCCTGCCAGGGTCTGCAAGTGTCAACAAGGAGACAGAACACTCAGCTCCACGGAATTCTTCTTAAGGGCTTCAGAAATCTGTGCCCAAGTCAGCTTGTGCTAGCCGTCTGTGTGTGTGAGCTCAGTATCATTAGTGGTAGAAGTGCTCCGTATTTTAGAATGGCCAAAAGCTTACTGAACTGGAGTTCAGTAAAGAGGCTATTAAAGCTAAAAAAGCCAGATTTTTTTCAACCATAATTGCTTTAACTTGAAGATCATTTCTAAAATTCTATTCAAAGTAATGATATTTTTTTTCTCCTTCATGATAGGTAATTCCTTATGGGAAGCAGGCTTCAAGGCTAAGTAGCTCTTACTATTTTTACTGGAAGAAAATCTTTAATATGACACTGAAAGAAATTAATAATAAAGGAAGGTAAGATGTTAATGTCAGTGGTTTTGAAAGAAGGTCAGGAAAATGAGCCTGTCCTCTGAGAGGAGAAAGCATGCTCTGGCTGATATTTAATTACCTCAACGCAGTCACCTACTACCATTTAAAAAACTAATCTTTCCTCAAGTGCTGAGACAGTTGCTCTGTCTTTATTGAAATGAAGGGGGAAGGTTCCACATGAACCCTCTGCCCAGGGAAACATACAAAGAATTTACACTTAAGTGGCTGTTTTTCTATTCAGACTTTATGTTGCATCCTTGATAGCCATGGGGTCGCTGTATTAGGTTTTGTGTTTCCACCTGACAGAAACAACTTAGAGGAGAAGAGGTTTATTTCAGTTCACAGTTTCAGTTCATTTGAGAGGTCATGGTGGACGGAGTGGCTTGCTGTGTGGAGCTCATGGCTGGGACAGCCCTTGAGAAGAATCAGAGGCCAACCCCTAGTGACAGCAGGAAGGCCCCAGGTTCCAAAGATCTACTGTTTCTCCACAGCATCACCAATTGGGAACTAAGTGTTCAAACACATGGGCCATTGAGGGACATATCACATTTAAACCAGAACAGTTATCTAAGCATATAAACAAATCTAGAAGGTAATTGACCACCTTCATCCGTTTTCAAATGAAAGTACTTTTGCACAGTCAGGGAGGTCCTCAAGGGGAATTGCAGGGAGTTGAACCCAGGGGTATGACTCCAAAGTTGCTCCAAATCTACAACTCACTCCACTCCAGTGCTCTACACCTGTGTACATCGGCAGACACAACAACAAATACAATTTCAAAAGGTTTCACTCAACACTTGTAGCCTAACTTTAAAAATCCTTAATCTAAAATTCTTTTGGAAAGAGTCACCCTTCTTAGAATAATTTGGAATGAGAACTCCACAGCCACAAGCTCTTTTATCTTGGAGAACAAACAATAAGAAAGGTGAACAGAGAAATAATTCTTAGTCTGTCTATGATAAAGAAAATTATTTAGAAGAACGGTGTACTTCCTTTCTTAAAATCAAGGTTTCAATATTTCTTGATATAGCTGAATCTCACATATGGAAGAACATCACACTTCAGCTGCCTTTCGTGTCAGATGGCTCTTTGGCTTGAGTGAGTGCTTTCCTTCAGTTTCAGGGCTCATTCAGCAAACTGATACTTAGTCAAAGGATGCTCGACTATGTCCATTTCCGCCTTCTAGTTGCATCAGACTGGCCAAGGCATGCTGGGGATATCTCAGGATGACAGGAGCTGTCAGTTGTACTAAAAAGGCACTGCCCCTTTCTTTAATAATTTAAACGGTAAAACAATTACACAGACACCAGCTGCCCTGTGACCTGACATAGGTGCCCATTTAATTTTATGCATGGGCTATGGCCACTTTGTTCTTAATTTTGTTCCTTGGATTCACTCACTACATCTCATGCCTCTGCACAGGAGACTGGCTGGTATCTATCCATGTCATGACTCACAGCAATGTATCGTCACAACAGATTCCCGGCCCACTGGGACAGAGATTTTGGGGAGGTCACCTGTCTTGGGATCTTCAAAATCAGCTGTTTAGAACAAATCCTACTACACACCATCTGTCAAATAAGTAGCTACAGAATAAATAATTTTCATGTGTGGCCACATCCTAGTGAGTTCTAAATCTAAGCTGTCCAAATGAGTGTCTTATTTTTCATAGAAGGATAAATGAATAAACATCCTCTCCAAGGTCTTTTTTTTTTGTCATATTGAAACAAGTTTGATAGTTAGATGTGTCATAGAATAACTGAGATTCCTCCTTCCCTTTTCTTCCCCAACAGCTATGAAGTGTATTCCATGACATCTGCTGAGCCGATTGTATTGCCAAAAGTTATCAAGTGCCCAGGTCTATCAGCAGCTTACATCCATAATCAGCATCAGTAAGGTGACTTTTCCTTCTGGAAGACAGCTGTTCCTCATGCTTAGCTTTCAAAAGATGCCCAAAGAGATTGCTTGGTTCATAGGAAACAGCAGTAATTAAGAGTCCTAGACATGTGCATACTGCAGCCAGTCAGGAAAAAGAAGGTTGTCTGCAGTTGGATGATTGAGACCTGCTCAGGAGTGATAGTGAATTTGCATCACTGAGACCCAGTCTTCTCAACTTTACAGTCAAAAAGTTGCATGAAGGAGAGGAGACATTAAAACTGAATATCCGGCCCTGTATTCAGAAACAGATTTTGAGAATCACAGTGTGTGCCTGTTCTCCCTTTGCAGCTTACCACTTAGTGGCCAGTGGCTGTGATTCTTTCAATGTTTTGTTTTAAGTTGCAGTCTCACACCCCTAATGCATCTGGCATCCGGCTGAGAGTTGACAAGGTGTGCATAATGCATTAAAATGGCTCTCAAGAAAAATTCTGTCACCCTGTAATCATCTTATTCCTGCTGAAGGCATATTACTGTCTTTGGGGAATATTCAGATTTCTAAAGCATAGAATAGGAATGAAGTGACTTCTTCAAAGCTGCTATGCAGCGAGCAATGGCTTGCTGCAGCAGCCTTTGTCCTGATGGCACGGGATGAAGATTTGTAAAATTAGCCAAACTGGGTGTTTCCAGCAATAACATTCCCAGTTTTATTTTAATGTACCAATAGGAATTTGGCAAGGGTCACTTTGCTTAAATAAATTATATTTTCTTTCAAATTATAAGAGTTTAAAGGTTCCCAAGTTCAATATTCTAAATATTCTTCATTTGGGTTTCTACTAATGATTAATCCTACAGCCATTCCCTCAAACCATTAACACCTCAGAAATGACCAAAACCTATATGCAATCTCTGAAATCTTTTCTTGGGCTAAATCACTCCTCGCTGGTTGTCACAACTCAACCTTTGTTTTCTCTTACCAGGCATCTGCTTTCTCCCCAGATGATTGATTTCCTGAGGTTCTAGGTTTTTAACTAAACATGTGACATCTTCAGGAAAACTTGCCGGCAGATTTTAGATGTCACAACCAACCAGACTGAACTCTGATGGAGTTTACTTCTGTTTTCCTTTCTGTCTCACAGTGTTAGAAACAGGTAGAAAATGCTGCTCTGTTTTCTAAAATCTATCAGGTGCTAAAACGTGGCCATGGGACCTTGCCCAGCTGGAAGATCATCTGGTGGTCATACTTAGCATCACAAAGCTCAAAGTCTTGGGCACACTGTATTTAATCATCAAGCATCCCTGAAAGGTATTATTATTTCTATCTAAAAGATGAAATTTTCAAATACTCTGCAAAAAGCACACATCAGGGAAAATTGTAGTCTGTGTTACAACCCTCTGGTCCCAAATATGGTATGCACATATATTTTTTTCTATTTACACTTTGTTAAATGCAAAGGTACATCTTATTTATTATGTTACAAAGCAGGGCTCCAACAACCCTAGGAGTCCAGCTACAGTGATCATTTTAGGGTTTTTGTGTGTGTGAGTTTGAATAAATTTAATTGTCATTCTAATACAAAGCTCAGAATAATCTTAAACTTTTAAGCTCTATTTAAAGTCAGATTTTTTTTTTTTGCCTTGCTTATTTATCCCCTTCAAAGTACAAACTTGCTAGTATGTACTAGATTGGGTATCTTTTTGAAACCTCTTACTGAGATACGATTGGGGCTGGAAGATAATTGAAAACACTTAACAGAATATGTCAGGGCATGTTGCCAAGGAGTAAGAGAACTGTACTTCATTTTTACATGCCAGACAAAAGTCATGGAAATGATGATAACTGTGCTTAGAAGAATTAAAAGAAGGAAGGGAATTTGGCTAAGGAAAGCCCAATTTACATAAGGTGTTTTTTTTTTATCTAAAATTTTCTTTCTTTTGTTGAATTTTACAATTTACCAGCGCCTTTTCAAAGTGTCTGACATTCCTTTTAATTAAGCAGCAAGCAGTAAAAACTGACAGGCAACGTGTTTCTAGAGTACTAATGCGTTTCTTGAGTGAATTCACCCCCTGAAGAAGAGCTCTAATTGTAAAGACACCATTTAGTCCTCTCTTATACAGAATCTTAACTTGGAATAAAGCTGAAAAGATGTATTTATTCACCCAGATTAAATATCTCTGATTTCCTAGCAACATATTTTATGCTATACCGAGGCTGCCCCATTTTATATAAGACAAAGGATGCCATGTGTTTCATTACAGTTACTACGACGTAACACCCCGTGATTTTGAAGGTTGACAGATACTTAGGATCTACACAAATAGGAATATTGGATCTGAGAATGGAGAAAGTATTGTTAAATCTGGACACTTTAAGAGCTTTATTCTGGTTCTACAAGCATATGAGGTTCTATGTAGAAAAATAATCTGACAGATTTCTCATTCTTGTAAGATTTGTTCTACAACTACCCTGGTTTACAGAATTTCGTTTCCCCGACCTATGCGGAGTTCTCTCCTAGCTGTCGGTACCTTTCCACAGTCCCTCAGCCCTTGTTTACCATTGCAGGTGCATCCCTCCACTCTTTCCTTTGAGCATGCTTTCTGCACAGAGACCTCTTGCTTCTGGCATATCCAGAGAGAGGAACAGAAAGAATTTCTTCGGTGGGAGAAATCTCAGAGTGCCAATGAACATGGAGATATCAACCCACTGAACCCTGAGCTGTGGGAATAAGGGCAGCAGTTCCAGTGGCTTCTTATATGGAATTCCCATGACAACCAGGCATGGGAGCCTCAGTTCTGATGTCCCATTTTTCTTTCCGTAGCTTCCCCTCATGGTGCCCATTTTTGCTGAATTCCTTGTCACTAGAAGATACAGATTAAGAGAAAATTCTTAAAGTCTTCACTGTGAGCTCAATATCTGACCCCACCAAATGTTGAGGGACTTTTCAACATGGTCAAGAAGTCGAGTTTTGTGACAGATGAGGAGACAAAGTAAGTTAAAGTCGACCCTGGATCGCTCTCTTGAGTGGTGGCTCCCAGAAGTTTGGTATATTCTCATTTACGTAGATGTCCCTAATTTAGACGTAAGCCCTGGTAAGGGCTCTTCTCTGGCAGCCTTCACGTCAGCCTCCTGCTGCACAGGTTCACTGTGGGATGTCTCTGTCTGCATGCAGCTTCATCTGGGTCTCATAGGGGCCTGTCAAGTCTACATGTTTGATGCACCAGAAAGTATAGGAATTGAAGAATTTGTGCTGATTTCTATCTGTAAAGGACTGATTTGTCCCACAGTTAGGACCCTAGGCACAGGCCTGCTCAAACTGTAGTTGAGGATAGTTTTGGTTCACATCAAGGTCTTTGGTTTTGATTTTGGTTCACATGAACCCAGGTCTTTACCATTTGCCAGGGTGTGTGACAGAGATTTTTATTAAATTTGTAAAAAGCTAAAGGCAAAAACAGAATCTTTTCTATTTCTCCATTTAGTTCATTATGTCACAAATTTATTTCAACAAAACCACCAACATGACTATAAATATTTTCCTCTTAATACTTGCTGCTGAGTTCACACATAAGCCTGTTGCTACAGATAAAAATCTGGGTTGTGTGAGGAAAATGATGCATAGTCACTTTGTTTTTCTTTCCAAGAAGAGGAGAGTTACTGAAAAGCCGTTCTACACATGTGACACAAGCCATAACAAGCATTGGTGCTGATGTATAGACATTAGACTCCTGATAACATTAATGCTTAGACTATAAAATTGTGTATTCACTTTGGAAGCAATTAGCAATTACATAAAATGTAAAGATATAGTTACCTGTGGTTTGGGATCACACCCCTAAGTACATACCTTCGAGAAAGGAAGCTCTAAGTTCAAAGGAAAACCTGATCACAAATGTCCACAAAATCATGACTAATATAATATCCCAAACTGAAAATAATGTGAGTATCCATCAATTAATGAAAACAAATGTGTTAAGCTCACGCAATATAAAAGACCACATTATACCCTCAACTTATATGAAATGGAAATGCCCCTAATGGAAAGATCTATTGAGGTAAAAACCTGTATTAGTGATTCCGTCAGGCCAGGGGCAGAGAGTGAGGAGCCATAGCTAAAGACCATGAGGGCATGTGGGACCCAAGTGTGCTCCGCCCTTAAGTGGGGGTGATAGTTATGAAACCTTCTATGTATTTTAAATGTTAAATCGAGAATGCTTGATGGATGAACTGAAGACATCCTGTGAAAGATGTGCGGTGCAGTGACAGTAACAGAGTTTCTGCCATGACGGCGGCATTTGATACTTTTCTCCCCAGTGTTAAAAGTAACAGAAGTAGAGTAGAAGGAGGCTTATTCCGCCTGAGGATGGAGGAGAGAGTCTTACATGAAAGGCCAGGAGGGTCACACCGTATCAGCGTTCAGGAAGCAGAGATGAATTCTGGGGGATTGCTTGCTGTTTTCCTTTCCTTCAGCTGGGACCTCAGCCTTGGACGGGAGCTACTGGTGGAGTAGGATCCACACTCAATCCTCTTTGCAAACATCCTCAAAGATGCACTCAGAAATGAGCCCCATGAACACCCTAGGTATTTCCTGAACCAATCAACATGAAAATCAAAATCAGCTGTCACAACCGCCTTAAAAAGAAGTTGAAGATTTGTGGTCATTGATTTAAGTAAATTCTAAAATCCTTAGTAAATTAAGAAAAATAAGTGTAAGCAGCATACTGATGAAATATTTGTGAAGCAAATATGGAATGAGAAATGTGTATCTGGAAGGAGCAAGAAAACCTTAGACCTCAATAATACATCTACAAAAACCCAAATCAGAAATGTGCCAAAGACAGAGTGGATTCAAGAGGAGACTGGAAAGACTTCACTAGGACATGGCTGAACACAGATGAGAGGCCGAGGAGATGCCACTCTGTGGCAGGAAGAACCCAACATGTTGCCAGCAGGCAGAGAAAATGAGATTCTTTGGAAACTGGAAGTCTCGCAGAAGTTTAAATGGTAAACTACCACTGAGATACAGCACTTCCACTCACTGTTGCCTAGGAACAGACATGACAATCCACATCTACATGTGTATTACACATGAGAATTCATATTAGCCCTATTCAAACCAAACCAGAAGCAGCATAAATGTCCATGGAGTGCTCAAAGGTACGCATTGTGCATTCCCACAGTACAGCTACTTCATGGCAATGGGATGGATTTCTGTTCAGAGCATGCTACCTTACAAATGATCCTTCAGAGTTCCATGTTGAGGAATAGCTGTAATACATGGGAGCCCACACCTCAATGCAGGTTGCAGAAAAGGCAAATTTAAGGAGACAAGAGACTGATGATTGCCTAGGGTCAAGAAGAGAAGAATGCTCACTATAAAAGAGCATCTCAGATTTCAGTGGGAGACTACACACTCCCACAACTGGTGTGTGATCATCATTGCAGCTCTTAGTGACTAAGGAACTCTGAATTACCAGATGGAACTGAATTTTGTGATGCTTACGAAGCATTTTAATATTTAGATAGAAGGAGAGATTTCTCCAGATGGACACAATGAATTGCAGACTCAGAGCACTGACCACAACTCAGGAGGAAACACTAGGAATTCCTGGAAGGCACCAAATGTCAACCTCATTCCTGAGTGCATGTACACACTCTGCACATGCTCTCACATACACACATGTGAGCACACATATAAACCTGCAGGCACACTTTCCTAGTTAGCTTCAACTGTCAACTGACAGCCTGGAATTACCTGAGAAGCGATCTCAAGGGATTTCCCAGAGCAGATGGGCTTATGGGCATGGCTGTGGGATTGCCTTGACTGACGTAGGTGGGGCAGTCCAGGGTTGGCAGGTGCTGCTGGACTGTGGGAGAAAGCTAGGGAGCATGAGCCTGGAAACAAACAGTCAAATCTCCTCCTCCACAGTTCCTGCTGGGTCTCCTTGGCTGTGTGCATTTTCCCTGGGCCGAGGTGAGGCTGTGTGGGAATGCAAGAAGACCTGCCTTTAGCTTCCTGCTTGAATTCTTGTCCTGACTTTCTTCAGTGATGAATTATGACCTGGAATTTCAAACCAAATCAATATGCTCTTTCCTAAGTTGCTTTTGACAAGAGTATTTTGGCACAATCACAAAAACCAAGCTAGAACATAAGCTGTACATGCATATATTTGAAAACCCCCCAAAACTATATGCACATGCTTACAAATTTATGTTCCCACACAGTCATTTGTACCTATGTTATATACCACTTTATATAGCTAATATGGTAAATTAAAATGTAGTATACATATAGTAATATTAAATACTAATCAGGATAAAATCTATAATGTATATGTGTGTTTACATGTAGTAGTTGAGAAGGTATTTGATATTTATTATTAATTACCAGTATATAAGATGTTCAACATAAAATGACGTCACAGCAAGACAGCTCTCTGTAAGGACTTGCAGCTGCTCAAAGGTGCTTTGGCTTTGATCTTCCCCTGTCAAGCTACAAAGAAACACTATTTTGGCTATACTTAGTGGGGAGGGAGGTTTTGTGACACTCTTTTTATTTTGATAATGCCACATAATCCTGTGCACAGAATGTATGCAGAATGGGGACTGGACAATCTTCCTGTGTTTGCAGACAAAGGTCACAATTCCCCAGTTAACAAGGAGAACAAACTGAAGGGACACAGGATGAACTAGAAGTGGGATGGCACAGCGCCTGTTTCTGGACCTCTTGGATTTGCCCCAGTGGAGGAGAGGCTTTTGACTCAGAGTGTGTGGGTATCTCAGATTTGACGCAAGTTGCATCATAGGGCTTCTGTTTGCTGTTTGTAAGAAAATAGGTAGAATGTTGATTAATGTTTACTTAATGTTGCATTAAGTAAAAGAGGAATAATCAGCTACTTTATCTGAACATGGTGAAATATTTGCTTATAAATCATTTCCGCACAACTGTACAGACATGAAAACCATACTTCTGATCAAGAAGCTTATGTAAATTCAGACAGCAATCCAGTGGGATATTGGAACTCAGATCCACTGAGTTCCCTTTTTCTGTACTAAACCATTAAGCAAGCAGAAGACTACCATCAAGTGTAGGGCAATGGAAATGAAAGGAAACAGAAATGTTTGCATCATTATAATATTATTTTAATGTGGATTTGTTGACCTGAAAGACATAAAGGTTTAAGAGTTTAAAGATTGGTGATATAGAAGACATAGTTTTCTTGGAGTGCTTTTTTCCTAGATCACAGGGCAATCTCTGCCTACTTCTGCCGCTTTAAGTCCTCTAATACCTTAACTTACCAAGTAGAAAAGCAGGCCAGGCAAACACCAGCTTGACAAAGGGGAATGACTTAATAAACTGTTCAGCATATCAATATACTTATGAATCCAAAATCTATAGAGAAGCAGAATGCATATTGTAGATCAATCAGACATTTGATGGATGTGAGTTTAGGACTTTTATAGACTATGAACTGTCTTACTAGGAAAGTTATACACAATATTGTATTTGTATTTCAGTGTTTATAAAGTCACAAGGGAGCTGTAACACACACGCGCACACAATGTGCATGCACACACATACACACACTCACACACACACTGTTGCTGTATTCTGGTAGTACTTGGCTTACATCATCACATCTTCAGAATAGAGATCAATCCAGGATGCAGTTTTGAGAAGGACATCACAAGGAGAGTCCTTAGACCTGGGTCTACCGCAGTGAAAAAACGCTGGTGATGGATGCTACGCAGTACATTGCACAAACCTATTTTAGTCACTTTGCATGCATGTTGTACCCACAAGGTTTGTTAAGTGAGTTGAAGGATTTTACAGAGAAAAGAGTCAAGAAGGAGATCAACAACACCAGGCATTGAAGTCTCAACTGGCTGACTTGTTGTATGACAAAAGGCAACTTGAGGAGGAAGAGTTTAAGGAGGGAAAGTTCATCATAACTGGGGTGGGGAGCCATCTTGGCAAAAGTGCTGGTCACATTGCTTCAGTTCTCTGGAAGCAAGGAGGGTCCGCAGCTCAATCCAGCCCTCCTCCTTTGAATCTGTCTGGGATCCCAGACCACAGAATGGTGCTGTTCATGCCCAGGGTGAGTCTTCTCTGCTCGGCCAAACCTCTCTAGAAACAGCTTAGACACACCCGAGGTATGACTTCTAGGTGGCCGAGTCCCTTCATTCCAACAATGAAGATCAGCCATCACACCAGGGAAGTGTGAACTAACCATCCTCCAGGACGGCAGTCACCCAGGCGTCAGGAGAGCAAGCTGAGGTTGAAAACCTCACACTCCAATATTAGGTAAGATCTAAGAGGGCAGGGAAAGGAGGTGCCTCTGCAGCAGTTGCCAGAGAATGCTTCTCTGTAATAATAGGCTGATCCTGTTGAGAACAGAAACTGTGGGTGGTGGCCAAAAAGGTTGGGGAAAGTCCCTAGGTCCTCACGCCTGGGAAACGCTGGGCCAGCGCCCCTTGACTTGCTGCTTCCTTGATGCCACATACTGACTGTGAACTCTGGCAGGCTTCATAAGGGTAGTTCCATATATACACTTACATAGCTACATACATATGCTCATGGCGCTTTGAACATGCCTATCCACAGTCCTATGTGAGGCACCATTTCCAGTCTCTGTCTTCAGACAGCACCTGTCCCTGTCCCTAAAACTCTCTCTTAGTTTCTTTCTACTGACTCTGGAGGAGGCTGTGCATCTTCTACATAACAGAGAACATTTTAGCCCTATGACCAGTTAAGATAATGATGGAAAATTCAATCAGACACTGACTAAGTAAGGGCAAGCATCATCTCTTGTTTTCCAAGATTTTTGCTGAGATCAGGTTTTGAGGTAGCTACATACATGTATACAAGTGTACATTCATTGCACATACACATAGCACATATACACATACACATTGACATAAAACACATCCATATACACTTACAAATAAATGTACACATACACATATACATGCACACACATACATATGCATATATAGAATGACACATACTCATCCACACACACACACCTATATACACACAAATACATACACATACACACATATACATTCCCACACATACATAAAGAGTTAAACACAAACATAACATGTGCATACACATACACACATGCACCTACACTCACATGCATATACATACATAAATATAAATATAGCCACTCATACATACACACACAGCTTTAAGAAACCTTCATTTGTGATGTCTGAAAAGTGACTAAAGTAACTCCCACTTTAGTTCCATTGCAAGAGCCATAAAGATCAATGACTCCATGAGGACAGGATGACCAGATTCTTTCAATCACTGAGCTATTGTTTCTTTTCCTTTTTCTGTCTACAGAGAAGAATTAAAGGTGAGCAGCGTGGGGTGAGTGAGGCGAGGTCTCTAGATCCAGTCCTCCATGGTGGCCATTCATGTACTGCTTTTAAAATTAATCTCAACGCTGAGCACAATTTACACTGTGTATTCCCAGGCCCCATCTCCCCTGTCTGTGGAGATCCATTCTCCATACAGCTAACATGTGGGAATTAGCAACTAGATACTCTTGTTTTCAGACCAGCTTCCCTCTACAGTAGCCATGCACCCTAAATAAATTCCTTCATCTGGGAAGCTTCGATGAAGGCGAATAACAGTACATGAGCCATATGGTCTCGAGGAAGATTAAATGGTTTGAATTCAGATAGCACTCAGACATCGTCAGAGACTCAGTAGGCACAAAGTACACAGTTCCTAAAGAGGTGAGGCTGGCTTATTTGGTTATTTTCCGATTGATGAACCTTGCCTTATTTCGCTATGTGAATGTCGGTACACACAGACACACACAGACATGCAGGGATCTGTCAGTGTTCTCGTACCATTGAGACTCACATTCTTTCTGTTCCCAGGAATGCGTTAGTAAGCTTCCTTGTTACATTGTCCTTTAGTCCTTATTTCTACAGTCTAGTCTTAAGAAACGACAATTTCTCTAGAATTAGAGAAATATCAGAGTCCAGGAAAGATCGTTCATTTCTTTCCCTCCTCAACCCTCCCCCTGCCTTCAAGCCAGACCACACACATTAATCACCACAGACTCCTTTCTTTTCTCATGATGTGGTTCCAGGCCAGGTCTGCTAACCCCCGACGGGGAGGGGATTGTGTCACAGGTGGGTGAATTCACCACTTATGGCATTACTCTTTGTTTTCAGGAGAACTTGTGAGGCAGAGCAGCCCCATTAACATCACCAGTTGCGAAGCTTTTTTGGTCACTGATCAACCTTAATTATTTCCTGTGACACTGTTAGAAATTTAGGCATCAGCTTCTCACCCACAGTTCAGCCGACTGGGCACATGGAAAACCACTTAAAGTACTTCTGAATGGGAGGGAAGGTGAGAACCCTGCCTTTGCTGTTCCTAGGCCGTTTCCCTAGTGAAACTGGGAATTCATGAGTACAAGGTAGAGTCACTTTTGGCTCCTAGGCCGTTTCCCTAGTGAAACTGGGAATTCATGAGTACGAGGTAGAGTCACTTTTGGCCTGAAGACCCATTTATACAGGATCACAATGTGCCTGTTGGCTCTACTCTTTTGTATTTATTTTATTATTATTTATTTGTATGTGTCTGCATACATGTGTTCCTCCAAAAGCAGTGGGTGTTCTTAACCACTGAGCCATCTCTCAGGCCCTATGATGGTTATTTAAATTGTCACTGCTAAATGAATAGCAACTACATAGACAGAGTGAATTTCTGATGCAAAAAATACAATTTAATGGGCTGGAAAGACATGGTTCAGGGGTGAAAGAGCCCTGGCTGCTCTTCCAGAGGACCTGAGTTTTGTTCCCAGCACTAAGATGGAGGCTAACAACCACCCATAACTCTAGTTCCAGGGAATCTGATAACCTCTTCTGGCTTCCTCAGCTTCCACACATGTGGTGTACTTACATACTTCCAGGCAGAATGCTCAAGCACATAGTATTTTAAAAAAAATACTAGCTTGTGAGTAGCTATTCTTTACCATTATATTTTCATTATCTGTAAAGTCTAGGGTTCAAAGGAATAAGGCCGGGGTTATAATCTATATAACCTCAAAAACTATTCCTGAAAGCTCTTCTTTTATATCTGGTATCTGTTGTTCTACAAAGTCCCCTCACACAAGGCTGTGCAAGATGATGGAGTCTCCAGGAACCTTTCTTAGCTTATCCTCTATCCACAGAAGGACATGGCCAAGACTTCAGTCCAGGAGAGAACGCAGTTCAGTGTAGCTGATGTTTGGTGGTGTGCCAATGCATCCCAAGGTTCCGTTTTTAGGGAACTTACTCTTTTGAGTTAAGGTTCTTTAGCTCCTAGTACTTGGACAGACAGGAGATCGAACCACTAATTCTTGGCTGTGAATGAATTTTCTTCCTTGTTATACTTAGAAAAGCAGTTAAGATAGAAATGAGATAATCAGTAAGAATCAGCATCTTCTTTGGACTTCATAAAAGTAGGTAGCGATCCACTGATTCCTCGAGTGTTGTAGTTTGCTTTCTGTTTGTTACGAGAAGCACTAACGAAAAGTAAATTGAGAGAGAAGGGTTTGTTTTGGCTTATGTGCCACAACCCCTCTCAAGGGAAAGCAAAACTCAGAGGAATACTTAGCATTTCCTGTTTCCCACTGGCTTACTCATCTTTCTCATACTACCCAGGCCCACACACCTACGGATGGCACCACCCACAGCAGGCTGGGCCTCCCACGTCAATTAGCAATGAAGAAATTGCCCACCAGCACGCCCGCAGACCAGTCTGATGGAGGAAATAACTGAGTTCATAGTCCTTCTTTCCAAGTATGTGTAGGTCTGTGTCAAGTTAGAAAAACCAGCCAGCGCAGCCAGCCCACTTCAGCACAGCACAGCCAGCCATCGCTAGCCCTCTTCCATCAGCACAGCGCAGCCAGCCCTCTTTGGTGCCCATCATTTGACCAGTCAAGTCCCAGCATCACAGACACCAAAAGGGAAGATGAAGAAAACAACTAAGATCTTCCCCAAGACAATTATTCTTTATCTGGAAACTTCAAATAGAGAAGACCCATCCTGAATGTGGGAGGCACTGTCCCATGGAGCAGGGGTCCCAGATTGGGCAAAGCCTCTCTGCTTCCTGTCCACAGGTGTCCTGTGATCAGCCTCCTCAGACCGCTGCCCTGTCTTCTCAACCATGATGAGCTGTACCCCCTGAATTGTAAGCCAACATGAACCCTCAGGCTGCTTCTATCTGCTAACTGGCCACAGCAAGAAAAGTGGTTAATACAGAATGCAAATGATATAATCAGAACTTCCTGACTTTTGTGGGCTAGCTTTACCCAGGTGTTTGCACAGAGCGAGAGTAAAACCATTTTAGCAGAATAAAGTCTCTAGCATCTGCCACAAGGACCCATACCTGCTGTATTGTGAGCTGCAGCATAGCACAGAGTGTGTATAAGCAACATCTCTGAGACACAGAGGCTAGGAATATTGACAAAGTTTTAATGTCTTACAGAAGTGAGTTCTGATGGCAAGAAATAACGCTGAGCTGATGAGGTCTCCAGAGGTAGTAGTCAAAACTCTGATCTCTCCTGTGGTAACTAACTGGCTTTTGAAAGCCAAGAAAGCCTGAAGAAGTGCATCCTAATGAGCATCCAAAAATAAGTTGCCTAATGCACTGTTGTGTCGAAACTCTATTCCCAGGAGTTATGTCCTTAATGGGTTCCTGTCAAAAGATGGGCTACTAATAATGAGTAGCTTTCTCTACCTCTTTTCTCATCCTTACAGATATTTTTATTTCTTTGTAGCGCCCCCCACCCCATTGCTTTGTAAAGAAAAGGAATATAGACCCTGCAGAGATGTAATCTAAGCCCATATTTCCAGTGTTCATAAGATCTGTTTTGCATTGTTAGAGCCGAGTAAAGGGAACAGTCAGTAGACCTCTGGCTCTTGTTCCTTGAGGGCAATGTGGTTTCCAGGTTGATCTGTTGTAGGTACCGATCTCCATGGCAATCATTCTTGTTCATAAGTATTCTTGTTATATGGTGCTCTGGTTTTAGTGTGCTCTGGTTTTAGTGTGCGCAATTAAAAGTTTCTCTTGGCTACTTATCATTTCTTCTTGGCACAAAACTTTTTTGCTTCTTTTTTTATAATGTTAGGAATGCAGCACCCAGTCAGATGGTTCCCTAGCTTCAGAAGGGAGGAACTTTTAACGCACAACTTGATTTTTTTTTTCCTTCTTCTTGTCTGTGTTTTTTATTCCCAGTTCTCTTATTTGCTAATTTCTTGCAAAGCTGTAAATCTTTTAAAATAAAAAGTTGACTTGGTTATGTAGAACAGAGCAGCAAACCTCAGGGTCTGTCCTCAGCAGAGATAGAGACAGAGTAGAGACTCGGAGGGGAGATTAGTGTATGAAACACGGCTGAGAGAGTTATCCAGTAACTGGAGGGTACAAGTTGTTGAAGATGAGGGTGGAAGTGCAGACCTGTAGTTCCAGTACCCAGGAGGCTGAGCAGGAGGGAGAAGAATTCTGTCAGCCTGGGACGCATCGTAAGACCCTACCTTAAAAACCACACGGAAGGAAGGAAGGAAAGAAGGAGGGAAGGAAGTAAGGAAGGAAGGAAGGAAGGAAGGAAGGAAAGAAGGAGGGAAGGAAGGAAGGAAGGAAGGAAGGAAGGAAGGAAGGAAGGAAGGAAGGAAGGAAGGAAAGAGAAAGACAGAGAACTCTAAGTTAGAAAGTCAGAGGTTCAGTAAATACTGTCTCTTCAGGGAGGATAAAGAGGTTGAGCCTTACAGGCACTACAACTGCTCAGTGCAAGAAGAAAGACAATGACCCCATATCACTCCGGCCTGGAGAGATCTGTTAAGACTCAATACACAAAGTAGGCGGCTTAAAGGCTTCTGTCCACACCTATAATGTAGTGTACTAGTCAGAGTTCTCCAGAGAAACAACTTACGTGAATATTGGTTGCCATAATTCAGAAACCAAAAAGTCCCACACTGTCAAAATGGAAGACTCCAGAAAGGCAGAATTTGATTAAGTCTAAGCCCAAAGGCCTGAGAACTATAGGAGCCCTAAGGCACCAGGGGCTGCAGCCCATAGATACCCCATCTGCGAAGTCCAAAGGCAGGAGAGGATGGAAGTCCATCTCAGGGACTTCAGAGGAACTTTCAGAAAAGACGTTTCCCCACGCCTTAGTCCACAGCTTTCTAACTTTGAGTCTTGACCCCATAGGTTTCACAACACTGAATGTGGGGAACTGGGGTGGAAAAAATGTAGCAACAGCAGAAGGTTTATGAACTCAGAGTTATGAACATTTAATTCGGAGCTAAGGGTGCAGTGAATCTTGGTACCACCAACACTGCTCAGCCGTGCTGTATCTGAACCAGAATCCTTTAAAAGCAGTCAGTATTTTAACCATTAAGTCATCTCTCCAGCACCAGATTTAATTCTTTATGTAACGATAAACAAGCACATCCATCTCATTAATACGCAAGTTTGCTTTTACCATTGATAAATGACATCATATATCTCACAAAGAATTATTTTAAAATAAGTTTCTCTAAGATTTCTTACTAGCAAACATTTGATTTATTGCCTATTATATATATGTATATACCTGGGGTCATGGAAAAATTTCTTACATTGAAATGCTCCCCAAGAGGGAGACATTCAAGCTGAACATCTAAATTGCCAATCACTTTCGCCAGCCTCTGTCCTAACATGTCATACAGGTTCCAGCTGCAGTAAAAAGCTTCTATCCATGGGTTCAGAGAACAAAGGGACATGGGATTGTTTAAGTTTTAAATTTAGAAGAGGGGACTGACTTGGTACCACCTCACTGTGGGGGAGCACTAAGTGTCTTTCTGTGGGTGAAAAGAAGTTGGTCCTAAAAATGTTAGAAAAAATACACCATATTCCAGTAGAAAGGCCATCCCGTCTGGTATAAAGACCCTTGTGGAGACAGTGATCACCCCATCTCTCGAAGGCATGGGTTCCTGTAGCCCTCCCTGCTGGATAAGCAAGCAGGTGAAGTAAAAGTAATCTGGAGCACTCCAGTTTAATCTGGTTCATGGAAGAAGGCAAGTTGGGAGATGAAGAGTAATCGGTAATTGGTGCAGACATCGAACCTACTTTCTCCTGTTCCATTGTTTTCTCTATAAAATATAGCTAGAAACTGTTCAGATTATCAGGGAACTACTAAAGATGTCAGGTAGGAACTGCTCTCTCCTCAGATAGGAGGTAGATCCCCCAAATCTACCAAGTTCCGATAATACAAAAGCACTCAGTGGTTTAATAAATTGATAGCTTTCTCTCTTGCTTTGTGTGTGTGTATGTGTGTGTGTGTGTGTGTGTGTGTAGGTGTATTTATAACTCTGTCATATATATACACACACACACACACATACATACCAGTAAGGTCCTATTTATGGAAAGGGATGTACTTTAGTCTGAACTATATCTCTATTTCTCATTAATATTAAATATCTTTTCTTTCATTGAGCACTTCTAATAGTGAATGACACTGGTAGATTGCATTATTTAAATTTTGTTTGGACCTGGAGAGATGGTTCAGTGGCCAAGAGCACTGGATGCTGCTGCAGCAGGCCTGGTTCAGTTTCTAACATGTACAGGGTGGCCCACAACCACCTCTAGCTCCAGTTTCAGGCTACATTATCCTTTCTTCTGGTCTCCACAAGCATCCTCATTAATGTGATACACAAATACTCATGCACACACATCATACACATGTACACATAAATAAAAATTAATCTTTAAGTCCGTCTTTGAAAAAGAAAATATTGTCAGTCACATGTGAATTCCCCTCCCTTTTTTTGAATTTCACAGATTGAAAAAAAAATTTAAACCCTCTGGGGTTCTTGCAATGCCTCATTCTGATTGAGGCATTGATCGATTGATGATTGACTGAATGATCTATTGAATGACATGTGGTGAAGGATGTTGGAGGAATCAGGCAGGACTATTCTGAGAAACACTCTTTGAAAATATTTTAAAAGTTAGACAGTTTGTCACTCAAGAAAAATTACGTCTACAATGATTCACAGAGGATTGGAACTTAGAACTGTCAAAATGGCTCTACATGTCTTGACCTAAGCGTTGGTGCAGTTAGACAGTGAACTACGCATAACATGAATTGTACTGATTTTAGTGTGTACATGCCCACCACTCCTGCAAAATTTCACAGCTCCCTCTTAATTTTCTCTCCTACCTTCTGCTTCATA
Source organism: Eospalax fontanierii (assembly GCA_035773235.1). NCBI lineage: Eukaryota > Metazoa > Chordata > Mammalia > Rodentia > Spalacidae > Eospalax > Eospalax fontanierii. The sequence goes on from CM069547.1 coordinate 3,607,559, forward strand.
ATTTGGAAACCCTCATCCTAAGTAGTTGGTTATTTCAACATTTTGTAGACTAGTCGGTCTTAAGACCTTTCTTAATTAATGTTTTCTTGATGCAGTACACTACAATTGACAACCTAACTGTCCCTGTGGCAGGGAAAAAGCCAGGATTGGTCTACAACTAGTCTTTAAGCCATCTACAACATTGTGTGATGGCTTACAGGCGCCTATCCTCTTCTCTAAACATTTCACAGATTCTCTCTTAGTGAGAAGAGTTTATTCACAGCCTCCCCAGGACTTTACGTATTTACACATTCCGTGTCATTTATGGTTTTGAAGATCCTTACAAATTACTTTCATTGCAAAAGTTTGGTGTATAATCAAGAATAGCCATTGATAAAAAATTAATCAAGAATATTAATTTTTAAAAAATTTAAAACAAAGTGCTCCTTAACCATCTACCATGAGAAGAACAAGAATACTAGGGCCTTAATCTTTGCCAGCAGCTGTAGGTTCCGCAGCTGCACCTCCCCACCACGAAGGACTCGCATCCCTCTGGAACCGCAAGCTCAAATAAACTCCTCTATGATGTTTTAATCACGAAAACAGAAAAGTTACTAATACAGATGGGAACCCATTGTAAAGCAGTTTGACATGTTAGGGGCTTGGTTTCATGTAGCTTGCAGTGAAACACTTTACATATAGTATTGAATAATTTGTGGAGTAGAGATTTGTTCTTTAAGCATAGATATATAACAAAAGCCCACTGTCTGAAAACCTGGGGAAGTCTCTGTCAGGGAGAATCTCTTACAGTGAATGTGATTCTGTCAGTTTTCTATATGGTGATGTGTATTTTGTGCAAATTTGCAATGCTGCCTTTAAAGGCGTTCATTCTTCAAGGCGCAATGGGAATATAATAAACACCTGTCTTTGAAGTAGAGTGGGATGGGATTCCATGAACTCAAAGGCCATTAGGAAGGGATGTAAAGGAAAAGGTGAAAACCCAGACTAACAACCATTTAGAGATGGTAATGTTCTTTCTTAGGGAATTCCATCACTAATCAGAGAGCAGAGAGGGGTGTGAGTGAGTGTGTGTGAGAGTGTGTGCGAGTGTGTGTGTGAGAGAGTGTGTGTGAGTGTGTATGCGTGTGAGTGAGTGAGTGTGTATGTGTGTGTGTGTGTGTGTGTGTGTGTGTGTGTGTGTGATGCAGGCTTTCAAACCAGAAGTTTCGTTTCTTTCCATCTGTTTTGCTGGATGAGTTTGGCTGTCTTCACATTGACACCAGCACTTTCAGAGTATCAAAGCAGCTTCTCTGCAATTCATTTCCTGAATGTCCCATTTTATTGCTGTTTCATTTGTTCACACACTGATCTTTTTCCTAAGAGCAGTATTCTAGTCAAACAAGGAACAGATTAGCCTGATCAGATACAGACAATCACTTCTATTGGTGACATTGAAACCAGATTGAGAAATGGTTCGTCCTCAAGGCCAGAGAACGCTGTCTATACAATCACCACACAGCCAAGAGCTGGTTCTGGAGATTGTAGGTGTTTTACCAAGCCCAAATCTAAATCTTGTCTAGCTTTCTTTCTTTTACTCTGATAAAATACTGATCAAAATCATCTTGGGGAGAAAAGTATTGATTTTCGCTTACAGGTTACAGTCTTCCATTGAGAGAAGCCAGGTTCGAATCAAGGCTGAGACAACAGAGGAACACTCTCAATGGCTAGCTTCTAGGACCATATCCTGCCATCTTTCTCACACAGTCCAGGCCCTACTTCCCAGGGATGAGACTACTCTGGGTGGGCTGGGCCCTTCTATATCAATCAGTGATCAAGAAAATGTCCCACAGACCTACCCTCAGGTGACCTTGCAGGTATGTCGAGTTGACAAGTAAACCTTGTTATCAAATCTAACTGATTTGATGTGATACCCCAAACTATCAATGCACCTTGTAGCATGGAGTAACTTTGCTGGCATGTTAGATGGACTAATAGCAATGAAGCATTGCACCATGGCATAGACCATGTGCTCTGGTAAACACTAAAGTCTAAGAGCAGGAAGGGCCGAGTCTCTGCCCTCCTGAGAGTGCGGGTGGTAGGAAAGTCATCCACTGGTTCTCAGATCTCCCTGTTCAGATAAACATGCAATGATAAGGGGCATTTTCATCTTCACTCCCACATGCCTGTGCTACCACACTGTCAAGGAGATGACAAAATCAGAGGGAGAGACAGCAGGTTGGACCTATAACAATGTGGCTTCCTATGCAATGGTAGTACTGTCTTCTTGATGGATGCTAACTACTGCACTGGCTAAAGCAGGACATGCATTAAAGCTAGAAGGATACAGAGATTAGTGCGGTCACTGTGCAATGACTAAACTCATATTCTTACAGTGTTCGTTCCAAGCTTTTTCCTCTGAATTTCCATCATCAACTTCCATGATCACCTTTCCTTTGTGGTGAAAACTCCCAGGGCTTTCGGCTCCTAGTTTCCAGCAAAGTCTGGACTGGGCAAAGCAGCCCAGGCATGACCTCATGTCACCTCCTGAGCTCTGTTTCTTTCTAGAGTAAAAGAAAAATGCCACAGGTATTGACTACTTACTTGTGGGGGCTTCAGAGCTTAGAGATCATTTGTTTGATTTGGTACTTAAAGGTTTCTTGCTGAAGAAAATAAAACTGTAGTATTTGTAAGGATAAAAAAGAACCCAAGCTCCTCAACAGTAAAACTGCCACTGTTCATCCTTCCTGTTGTGCAGGCGTTGGTGTCAGCAAAACAGAAGTATACCAAAGCCCTCGGCACCCATCGGCCCGCCCTGCCTGTGGGATGTGCACTTCGACGGATGTGTTGGGGAGAAATTTCCTCCTTACGTATTGCCCATCACTAGGCTCAGTGTGCAGGTGTGCTTGCTTAGTTGTGCCCTGCTTGTCTTTGAACCAGGTTAGGCTGATCTAGGATGAAGGTCTCCTTTGATCATCTGCAGAAAGTAGACTTAAGCTGGTTGAATTCTGTAAAATTCTGTAAAATTCAAGCTGGGTGAATTCTGTAAAACTGGAGAGTAAATCCTTCAGCATGTCCTATTGACCAGACATTCAATATCTTGGTTCCACAAAAGAAAGAGGAAGAATGTTTAAAGTTATGCCTCTTGCTTTTCACGTGGTCTTTCTTTGGTTCTGGTTCAAAAAGCTTCATGGACCACAGGTTCAGTGCTGCCTTACACAGAGGCTCTCCAGTGTGGATGCTACCTGGAGGCCCAATCCTTTCAGTAAGAATTTCAAGGGTAAGATAAAAAAATGGGCCACGAGGAACATTATAATAGAAACACCATTTGTAATGAGGGCTTCACATCTGTTCCACTTTCTAATTCCAAGTGCAACACTCCCCCAGACACCCAGCCCCACTAAGGGAGCATAAATCACAGTCGTAAAAGACCTACGCACAGGGAAAGGGGACTTGGATTTACATGGTCACATGTGCTTTGCACTGCAAACTCCAGTCACACGCCTATCCTGTATCAGCTGGAATTTGGAGGGTTGGAAGGGAAGGAAGTTTTTATGCTAAACATGCCATTCCCCCATGGATCTCTATCAAAGTTTCATGTGAACAAATGTGAAGTCCCAGAGAAAGGAAAAACTAAAACATCTGTCTGAGAAAAAATCAACTCTGGAAAGTTCTCTTAGACATTTATCAATAAATATGTATTAAATCCTACTATGTGACAGGTTTGGTGGCAGCCTACGGGGACAGAGGAGAAAACAAAAGACATACTTTCAGAGCTGACAGCCTAATTCTAGAAGAGACATTTAAAAAGGATTTCACACATAAATACATAATTATTGTGGTGATATTTCTATGAAGACAAACTTTCGTGATTTAAAGCAATGAAACCTTCAGAAAAAAAGACCCAAGAAGATGGCAAACCCCAAAGGAAACAGCAAAAGACATCAGCTGTCTTTCAGAAACATAAGCAGGGTCAGATTTCTGGGAGTTTTCCATTTCTGAAACACTCTTAATTCAAAACAGAAAACAGCTAGAGAGCAACATAAAAGAGAATATTGAAGATGCACTTTATAGATTTAAATTTCAAAAATCTCAAACTTAAAGACTGAGAACGCTTTGTTGTTCCTGTGGTAGCTTTGACACCAGGAAGAAATATGGTTCCTGTTGATTAGTATGCCTGGTTCACAAAAACAGATACAGAGATCACCTTGAACTTGATATGAGGGAAGAAATAACATGGCAGCTAGACTCAACATGCATCAACTTCATACAAGGTTGGTACTATTTCTTGAACAAGAGAAAAAAATGTTGAAATAACCTTGGGAGATATGTAAATCAAATATATTTTATTATAATTTGTGGGGACTGGGTCTATCATAAAAAGGTATTGAGCAAAGCCAAGCAACCCCGGACACCCTGAAGGGACAGTAGGAGTCTGGCCTGTTCTGCCTGATGTGATAACCTGGCCCGAGGAAGCCACTGTAGATACGAATCTTCTTTTCCCTCACAAAGATCACCCCAGACCAGAACCAGGTTTTTGGGTTTCATTTCCTCATTCCTAATTTCCACATCAGCCCTACAAACTTCCCGCATTTACCCCAAAAGCCCCACCTTCAACTTTCCCGCCTTCTGTAATGGTCAGAAAGGCCTCCCTATATAAACCCCTGTCTTGGTTTTGATAACTGAACTGCCCACCGACGTAGTATCCCAGGAGCTCCTCCTCCCGACCTGAGGACCTGTTCGATAGTCCTCCATTCTCTGGCATGGCTGGAGCACAACAGCCGTGCTGGAGATGGAGACCCACCCACAATAATTTTATGTGCATTTTTATCTCCATGTACACTATAGATATTATAGATTCTGTTAAACATATTGTTCTGGACTAGAAAGATTGTTCAGTGGTTAAGAGCACTAGCTGATTGTGCAGAGGACCTGGGTTGGGTTCCCAACACCCAGATGGTGGCCAATACCTATCTAAAACTCTAGTTCCAGGGGATCCAATGCCCTCTTCTGACCTCCACAGACATTGCATGACATGGGTACACTTATATAAATACATGCAAGCAATACACTCATAGACATAAAATTAAAGTAATAAAATATTTTTGAAAGCATACTATTCAATTGAACCTTATGATATATTACATTAGTATAAGAAAGATGTGGCTATTGTAACAAATCAACCCACGACAGGGACGATGGCTCTATGAGGCACTTGCAGCCAAGACTGAGAACCGGAGTTTAATTCCTGGAGAACCCAAGTCATCTTTTGGTTTCTAAAAATCTGACATTGTGTGCATATATGCACATACCTAAACAAGCAAACAAACCCAATCCCTGGGTCTTAATGACGTGCAGTGCTTAAAAATCAGCAGCACAACTTGCACCGTGGTTCAGGGACTAATTTCCACTTTGTAGTCATTTAAGAACTTATGACTAGCCAGGTGTCCACCACTACAGGCGGTGTCCACCTGTAGTCCCAACACTTGGGAGGCAGAGGCAGGCAGATCTTTGTGAGAACAAGGCCAGCCTTGTCTCCATAGTGAGTTTCAGACCTGGGGCTCAGTTGATAGTGCTTGCAATATATACATGCACATACAACCCAGGCCTTTATCTCCAGGACCATATAAACGGTGTGAAGTTCCTCTCCTGTAAGCCCAGTTCTCAGCAGAAGGAGGAAGGAGAGAAGGAGGCAGGAGGATCAGAAGTCCAAGGTTATCCTTGTCTGCATAGTGAGTTAGAGGAAAGGCTAGACTATGTGAGAACCGTGGCTCAAAAATCAAAAGGAAAACAGTAAAACTCATGGAAAGCTAAGGATGAGGACATTTGCCTGCTTTGCACATATAAAAGGCTTGGAGTCAATTACCAGAAGAACTCATGCTGATGGCTCCCCCAGCTGAGTTTCTGATGGCACTGGAAAGGCTGACGGAGAATTTCCCGTTAGTTCTTCTCACAAGATGCATTCCAGACATCACTCCATTTTATTTACCATCATTCAAAGCATCTTGCCACTTGGGCAAGCCAGATCACTTAATCTGCTGCTCAGAAGGCACACAGCATATTCAATACACACGGCACCATGTGTTCTCTGAGAGCACTTCATCCCGTCATCCGTCCTCATACTGTTGTTAAATACTGATATCGGGGCTAGGCTCACCTCACTGACATTTTAGAAACAGCAGCTCATGTCAGACCTGCCTCGCACAGCATGTGACTTTCTGATCCTCTTTCATCAATGGATTCTAAACAGATGAGGACAACTAAGTTCTAAATGGCAAAATGCATAGAAATGGGACTGTCAAACACTTCTGCCTCCATGGGATGATGTCGGAAAACTCCATTCCTGCCATCACCAAGACATGAGAGGCATGTGTTTATTAGGAAGGGTTGGTGACTGAGAGCCTGCAATTACTGAAATTTAAAGGATATAGAGTAAGAGTTAAATCTTGAATCAATTTTTCATTGAAGGCATTTTTCCAGCAAAATGGCACGATGCTCGGGTAACAATCAAGACTCAGAAACGTTTTACAAGAAATGAAATGTTTTAGGCTTCACTTACAAGTACAAATTTATTTCCTAGAAGACTGATTTCGAGGATATAAGTGCATCATAGCTTACTAATCTGTTTTTGAAAATATGTACATACCGTGGCCAAAACTTCTGTTGCTTGGTCCTTCCAAAGCACACACAAACAATCCTTGCTTTGGGGAATGACTCAAGAGTTTTATTTCAGTAAGAGAGCATAACTATTGAATTACTAGTTAATCAAACAGGAGCACTTGAAAGATGGTCTGAAGATTCATGGGTTTATTTTTTTATAACATAAAGCCTTTTCCTTGAATTACAAGATCCGAACCTGAGTATATCTTAAATTCTCCAGCAGTTTTTGCCGTTTACACTTTTAGAACAATTTGTGAGTCAATGGCTGTTTTAAAATTTGGATGTAAAACAATGCTTCAAGGAGTTAATTATGATCTTCTCATTGTATTTCACTAACCAGCTAAAAACCACAGCTTTCCCACTGATTATACAGCCTATCACATCACTTCCTGTGTGCAACACGAAACATGCCCTTTAAACAGTTTTAAAGTGTAGGTTTGCGGCCATTTGTTCATCTGTAATGTGAGATGCCCATCCCATGCGTCCTCTTGTGCCTGGCGCCTTTCAGCGGACCTAATGTGTTCTAGGTTTGTTCATGTTTTTTTTAATTTATTTTTTATTTTATGTGTATAAGCGTATTAACTGCATGTATATAAGTGCACCTGTGTCATGCAATGCCTGCAGAGGACAGAAGAGGGCAGCATATCTCCTGGAACTGGAGTTATGGATGGTTGTTATCTGTCATGTGGGTGCTGGGAATCAAAGCCGGCCCTCTGCAAGAGCAGCCAGTGCTCTTAACTTCTGAACCATTTTTCCAGCCCCTCACTCCTGCTTCACACATGTTACAAATTCCCTCTCATTGTGACTGAACAGCATCCCTTTACATGGCTCTGCCACAGTTTGTATATTTAGTCATCTTTGATGGACATTTGGATTTTCTTCATCTATTGTAAACATGATGTTAGAACCATTCATGTCCAATACACTGGAACATATAAACTTAATTACTTTGGTTTACACTTAGGAATTGTGCATAAGGTAATTCCATGCTTACTGCTGAGTGACCGTGAACGCATTCTCCACTACAAACCCAGCATACACCCTTCATGCGGGTGGTACGTGAGGGTTCTACTCTCGTCAACATCAACACTGGTTACTTCCTTCACACTTTGTCATTCTGGGCATCCTGGCCGTGGGGAGGCAGTCCCTCTGCTGAACATTTGGCAGATTTAATGATCCCCTCTCCAAACACTCTCTTCCATTCCTCATCTTCTCCTTGAATTGTTGTTGAATTATCTCCTCAATTATTCACCATTTCTCAGGTAAAAATATTCCATGTCTGGTCTCCCCTCATTTCAATACACTAATGTCACGTAGGCGTTTACTTTCCTCTGACTATGACTCGGATCCGTTAATCAGCCTTTCCCCACCACTCTGTCCTCTTTTCCTGTGCACTGCTATCGTATCTGTGACTTCTATGAGAGTATCTCTGCTGATTCACATTCAAGTGACGAGTCCTGTGGGTATTTTATCGACAGACTTCTGCTCGACCCTATTCTCCTTCATCTTTTTATTACTGACTGTATCAGTCATTTCTCATTGCTGGGACCAAACTCCTGACAAGAGCACTTAAGGAGAAAAAGTTGATTTTGCCTCATGATCTAAGGGGATGCAGTTGATCACAGTGGATAAGGCCTGGCTGTGTGGAGTGACTTGTTACATCTGGGTGGGTCAGGAAGCAGACACTTTGGAACAGGAAGTCTAGGAAGTCTATGAACTTCAAGGTCTGTCTCTCAGTAACCCACAAGTCTGCAGCTAAACTTCGCCTCACAACGGTGCCATGACCTTCCAAAACAGCACCACTATCTGTAGAGGGCATTTCGCATCCAAACCATGACACTGACTGGCCTTGAAATCAAATTCTCAAGTTCAGTCAGATATGCAAATCCATAGAAACTTTACCACTGAAGTAAAGTCTAAGCTGAATTTAGTTACTTGAGCTTTAAATAAGGAGATGATGCTGATTTACGCTCTGAGTATCCTTTCCCTTCCGTACATGTTCAGGGTACCCAAGGGCCCTATGACGCTACACAGCCACCTTCAACCTTTAGTCTTCAGGGGCAGAATCACCGTCAGTCAGGCAATGATGAAGGGCAAAGTGAAGATCTCAGGGAACTCAGGCTGCGGCTCTCAGGAGAGCATAGAGACCTCCACTGTGAGCTCTGCTTTCTTTATCGGGGAGATCTATTTGCCTTTCTGTGTCAAGAAAGAACAAAGCACTTCTTGGTTTAATTTCCTTTAGGGTATCCATTACAGCAAGTTTATCCTTTGCCTTACTACTGAGAAACAAACAAAAGAGTAATAATCAACCTACCTAGAGCAGTGGCCATTGGGAGGATGTGGATTACGACAGGAAAGGGCATGGCTTTGAAATCAGCCAAATCTGGATTTAAAAACTCACCACTAAATACTGACTATGGCTAATATTTATAAGTTTTATTTTCATGGTCATAAGTTGTAGATAAAAGTACATTTCTCAAAAAGTTCACATTAGAACTAAATGTTGTAATACACAGGAGATGCCCAGCACGGTACATGACACACAGGGAACATATGACGGAGAGTGACCACAGGGAACATGCTTTACAGAAAACTAACCTTTTCTAGCATCAGTATCACATCCAGGCGGCTTCCATCAGCCTCCAGCAAGGACTCGCTCAAGTTCAGACATGCACTCACTTTCTCCATGTCTCCTAAAGACTTGTTCCTGAAAATGTCACTGCAAGATGTGCATTCTTCAGCCACAAACTAGAGCTTACAGTCTTTGCTCAGTCTCCATCTCTCTCTCTCAATCTTCCTCTCTCTCTTTCTGTGTGTGTGTGTGTGTGTGTGTGTGTGTATGCAGGTGTGCATGCACATACATGTGAAGATCAGAGAACAACCTTGCATATCGTTCCTCAGACACCATCTGTATTTTTTTCGGATGGGGTCTCACCAAGTCGGACAGTCTGGCTGTGAAGACCATAAGGCTCTGCCTCTGTCCATCTCCCAACAGTCTGACAAGGTATGTCACAATGTTTGTTTCTGCTGCAATTTTCCTTGAGGGATCTAGAGAGCAGGTTCTGGTGAAGACTTGCAAGTACTTTACCAACTGAGCTATCACCGCAGCCCTATCTTTGTTCATTCTCTTAGCATCTTTCAACATAGCCAGGTCCCCAGTTTCCAGCCTAGTAATGTGTGAGGAAAAGACAAAGTGTGAGGTCACCATTAAACCATAAAATACCTCAGGAGTTGATCAATATTAATTTATGAATACTCTTATAAACACAGACCTCATTTTTCAGCAGACCATTCCTACTTCCCGGGAAAAGCCTCATGATAGAGAACTATAAAAGTTCTTTACATTGAAAGGGTGGCGAGCATATTGATCTGAAGAGAGAGGTCATTTTTTATTATTGTGTGTGACCCAGAGAAAGTGTCTTCAGCGTCGTTTCCTCCCTAAAGAAAAACTCACTTGAAAATCATTTCGGGACCCTCATGTAATAGACGAGAGCAATGTACTGTCAAACACTTGAAAAGGGAAGAGCTTGCGAATTGATTTCCGAGGTTGCTGTGACCCACCTGCTTTCCATTAGTTCCTCTGCATCTGTATTAAACATAAAATTGAGAGACGTTTGTGTGGGTGGGAGGGGATCATATGTTGTTTTGTTTCAGTGTGACTTGTCATAAGATTGGCTTCCCCACCTCCTCTCCAAAAAAACAAAAACAAACAAAAAACCCTGCTGCTTTCCAATGAGAGAACGGGGAAAGATAAAATCATTTCTCCTGGTTCCCAGGCCTCAGCTAAGCCATTTCCCCAGTGAGCAAATCTTGCACATCTGAGGCACCAGCTTACTTCCTGAAAATACTGCTTATAAGTTAAATTACCCACAGTGGCTAGGCCCTCAATGAGCCAGACCTGCTTTGAAATTTATTACCACAGGCAGTAAATATCTTTCCAAGACTTGAGATTCTCTGGAGTCCTCCTCAGAGGATCAAGGTTCCCAATGTTTGTCCCTGCAGAGGGCAACCAAGAGCCACGCAGTCTTCCAGAGGCACATCTGTACCCTCAAGAAATGGTGAGCAGGGATTTCCTGCTTTAGGTCTTTGTGGGACTTTGATAGCTGATCAGGAAGGCTTGAGGCGGACCCATTTCTTATTTCCACTTGAGTATGCCTGACTGCTTTGGAGGGACCAGCCTAGGAAACCACATTACTTCCACGGCCTGGTTGTTCTGAAAATGGTCAACGTCACATACCAACACATACCAAGCAGGCTGACGAAGCCAGATTCACACAAGCACATCGACAGGCACCAGGTGTCTCTGCCATCTGGTCAGTTCTTCCTCACTGTAGAGTTTCATCAGACATTTAAAAAGTCTGCCTGGCCCCATCCCTTGCTCTTTCTGTAGACCATTTTGGAACAGGCTTGCTTCACACATTAACCTGCTTTTGTGAGGTCTAATCGCAGAAGCCAGGTAAAGACCAGTCTTAGACTTAGGCTGCAGCATACTTCCATTGTTCAGCTGAGCCTGCCCAGTGTGGCCTGAGGGTGACCACTGACAGCCACGCCTGATCCCTGCGAAGCCAACAGATGCCTGGACTCCTCCATCCCTGCAGATCAGGGCTTCCTCTCCACTTGGAGGCAGCAGGTGTAGGAAGACCCTTCTGCATGCCACTCCTCGGGGTCCAGTGGAAAGATGACTCACTACCCCACAGCTGAGAAAAGAGAGTTAGCTCATTAGCTGGCCAAATGCGAGACTGTGCTGCGCCTCAGGTGAGGTCTGCATTCTGCCCTCCTGTCTGCATTTGGTGTCCATTTCAGGAAGCCTGTACGTGTGGGTGGTTTGCAAGTCACTCTCAGCAAACTTTAATTTTCTCCCTGGCTTCTCGGAATCTTAGACCCCGGGGAACTCATGGGGAACACCTGTGAACTGAGAGATGAGACCAATTTATAATAAGCTGAGTGAGATTCTCAAAGCGCTAGCCTTCTCTGGGGATCATGAGTTTGCCTGGAAGCTTTCTGAATTCCTTGGCCTGAATTCAGTCCAATCAAGAAGAAAACCCCAGCAAGTCATCCAAGTGAGTCTCATACACACTGAACTCTGAGAACCATTGCTTTAGATATTATTGAGAGTTTTAAAATTTATCTAATTATTTTGACAAATTGTACTTTCAATTATTAAGTAGAATATGTAGTTTTCCAATCCTCTGAAGATGAAATTCTAACTTAGATCATTGGCTAAAGAACACTCTTAGTAAATGCAAGGCTAGTCCAGCAGTCCTTATACAGTCCAAAGACCATGCCTAAGGGGACATGTTATTGCCCGAGGGAAGCCTACTTGGCTCTGGTGATGATGTTCATGGATGGAGTGGGGAGAGCTCCAGTGGCTGATTGTTATGGAAGAAGAATCATAGGCAGAGAAAGAGGAAGAAGAGGAGGAAGAGGAGGAAGGGAAGGAAGGAAAGAAAGGACTGAGGGAGGGAAAGATTTCAATACAGTTCTTTCAAGAGTATTGGACCATTTATGTAGAATTCAGATTTCCATGCAACATCAAATTTGGATGTGAGTTGTGCAATTATTATGATTTAAAAAATGTTTTATTTATTATTTTTATTTTATGTGTATGAATGTATTGCCTGCATGTAGGTAGGTGTAGTGCTCACAGAGGCCAGAAGAGAACTGGAGTTAGAGATGGTTGTTAGCTGCCCTATGGGTGCTGGGAACCAAACCTGGGTCATCTGCAAAAGCAGACAGTGCTCTTAACTGCTGAGCCAGCTCTGCAGCCCAATTACTGCTGTGGAAGAAAGAGCAGAAGTGTAGGAAATGCCTTAAGCCTATACCAGAGAGAGTGAAACCTTCATTAGCCATATTCCCTTCCAAGGTGCCACATGAACTCACTTCTAGGACTAAAAAAATTGTTGGTTTTCCTTTAAAATTCTGCATTCAATGTCTCTGTTCTTAAATAAGCTAAACATGTCACTGAGATTAATTGTAAACCCGAGACCGTTTTTGTAAAATGAAAATCCTAGGTAAGGGAAGATTGCCTAAACCACAAAGAGGAGTCAAATATTTGATTCCTTGTGAGCTGGGAAAAGACTATTTGTTAATTTAACGTTGGAGGCTGAGAGGGTTTGGGGTTAGTGATGAGGGAGACAGGTCACAGCCTTCACAGAATGCAATCTGAAAATCCAAGGGCCCATTTAACCCGGAGGAGTGGGTAGTGTGTTCACCTCCACAAAAATGGAAATGTACTGTTGTCCTCACTTAGAGAGAGGAGGATTTACTGTAAAAATTCAGAATCCAAAAATCGTACTGAAAACACTCCCACTGAAGATGAATGGCAAATGATTTTAAAAATGATCAAGAAGCCTTAGGATGATTATTATTCTCCATAAATATGGGCATGTCTGGATCTCCAATTTCTGTTTTCTATGAGTGGAAAGGATATTAATAGGATTAGAAAATCAATCCAACTATTCATATGTATATATATATATATAGATATATATATTAACTATAGATTCAGTAGAAAACATTACTGCAAATGATTGCTAAAAGAATCAAGACAGAATGTATGAAGTTGTAGCATAACCGGAATTAAGCAAACATTAGCTGTCTTTTCATACCTTCCTTTCCCTTGCCAAGTGAACAACCTTATAGCCACATTTCTTGTAGTACATTTTCAAGATGAGCCCTCATCTAACACTTAATACAAAATTAGGACAGTAAATACAGAAAATATGCTCAATGTTCTTTAAAAAAAAAACAAAGAAAGAAGAATATACTAAAAAAACAAACAAACAGAAGAAGGTCCATAATAAAGACTGGGAAGCATTGGGGAGAAGACACAGAGAACAGAATTCCTTCTGTTGCAGGTGGGATTATTAAATATATTATTTATTATTTGTATGTAATTATTTTAATTTATGAGTGCATTGCCTGCATATATGTAAACACACCTGTATCATGCAGTACTCCATCAGATCCCCAGGAACTGGAATTATGGATGGTTGTTAGCTACTATGTGGGTGCTGGAAACCAAACTTGGGTCCTCTGCAAGAGCACCCAGTGTTCTTAACTGCTGGGCAATCTCTTTGACCCTCAACTGGTGGGACCTTGACTTAAGAGACAGTTGACATCACTGCTAAGGAGCTAAGCCACTGGGTAGATACAACCCATGTGATATCTTTCTTCTCCAAAGGACATACATGATTGTGTTGACAGTGGCTTCATTTATATTGACCCACAAATATTTAATCATAATACATGAAATGAACTCTAGCCTAGCAGTGTAACAGGAACATTAGCAATCAACAGAGGGAGCACTATTAGGCATGTCAGAATGGATGGAGAGCATAAACATAGGGAACAGAATGTGTAATGTCCTCAGGGACACCACCTCTCACATATTTCAATACTGTGAAATTCAAAAACAGGTGAAATAGCTTTCCTTGGGGAACCTTCTAGCTGAAAAGTGGGTTGGAGCATTCTTGGATGTTAGAAATGTTCTATGTTTTGACTGTGTTTGGTTAAAACAACTTATACAGAGGCCAGAGGGATGGTTCATAGGTTTAGAGAACTGGCTGCTCTTGCAGAGGACCTGGATTGAACTCCTAGCACCCACATGGTGGCTAACAAACATCTGAAACTACAGGTTCAGGGGATTCTGATGACCTCTTCTGACCTCCGTGGGCATTGCACAATATGGGTGCACTTACGTACATGTAGGCATTACACACAAAAAGAAAAACAATAAGTAAAATAATTTTGAAAACAGTTTGCACAGTATGTAAAGGTTTGGCAAGATTTTCTTTTAAGGTCTATGCATCTTTTCAGATCTATTTGTAAGCCTATTAACAAGTAAAAATGTTAATGTTTTAAACATGTGTGGGAGGCTGGAGGCTGGAGGGTTGGCTCTGCAGTTAGTGTACTCTTGGATTTTACAGAGGGCCTGGGTTCAGTTCCCAGCACACACATGGTGACCAACAACTGCCAATAACTGCAATTTCAAGGAATCTGATACCCCTTTCTGGTCTTGGTGGGCTCATGTATGCATGTGGCACACATAAACTAAACTCAACTATACACAAATACACATACATTTAAAAATGTTAATCATGAATAGTCATTCATGTGAAACAATATTCAGCATATTTATTTTACTTTTGATCATTCCTTAGATTAATTGCTTTTTGTTCTGCAAACTTATGCTTCTACAAAAGTTTGCTAGTTGAGGATGATTGTCATTGGAAATCTACAACATACTGAAGATTTTTAATCTAAAAATAGGAAAAGCAAAATGTTCTAAAAGTTGAAATCGTTTCAGAAAAGGGAAGATATTTGAGTAGTTTCAGTATTAGGAGCATCTCAATCTTCACTCTTCATAGTCAATAATGTCTATAACAATGTTACAGAATATGAGTTAAAAATACCACCCCAAATCTGAAATACTTCTGGTCCTTAAAGTTTAGAGTAAGAGAAACTCAGCCTCTAGTCTGATCATGAAGCACTGGGCGTTTGTCTTAGTGAGACCAGTGAAGATTCCTCTGCTCACACTGGGACAGTCAAGATGACCAACTTGGATGAAGGAAGGTCAGTGTGGCACTGAGCGTTGTCAGCTTGACACAATCTGGAATTATCAGGGAAGAGAGTATCAGCAAGGGATTTTCTAGATCCGTTTGACCTGTAGGGCTGTCTGACAGGGATTTTTCTCAATGTAATTGATGTCTCGAAAGCCATCCCACTGTGGGTGAAGTCCTGGACTGCTTAAGAGCGCAGAAGGTGAGCTGAGTAGTGAGTTAATATAGACACTTTCTCCCCTAAGATGCTTTGTGTCAGAGCATTTTATCACAGCAATGTAACGGAATCAGGACAGTCAGTGAGTACTATCTACACACGCCTCCGCCCAGTGGTCATCAGGCCCAGGACTACCACAGATGCCCAGTGGTCATCAGGCCCAGCACTACCACACACACAGTGGTCATCAGTCCCAGCACTACCACACACTCAGTGGTCATCAGGCCCAGCACTACCACACACACAGTGGTCATCAGGCCCAGCACTACCACACACGCAGTGGTCATCAGTCCCAGCACTACCACACACTCAGTGGTCATCAGGCCCAGCACTACCACACACACAGTGGTCATCAGGTCCAGGACTACCACACACTCAGTGGTCATCAGGCCCAGCACTACCACACACACAGTGGTCATCAGGCCCAGCACTACCACACACACAGTGGTCATCAGGTCCAGGACTACCACACACACAGTGGTCATCAGGCTCAGTACTACCACACACACTCAATGGGCCCAGAGTCAAGCTGAGAAACTGTGACTTTTTTTCTGTTTAATATGACAGTGTTATTTTCCCTCCTTTCTAATGCTTCACTTCGAACTGATTTACGTATATATGTATGTATGTATGTATGTATGTATGTATGTATGGGATGTATTACCTGCATGTATGTTAAGTGTACCTATGTTGTGCAATGCCACAGAGGTCAGAAGAGGGCTCTGGAATCCCCTGAAACTGGAGTTACAGGCAGTTGTTAGCTGCCATGTGGGTGCTGAGAACCGAACCCGAGAACTCTGCAGGAGCAGCCAGTGCTCTTAAGCACTGAGCCTTCTCTGCAGCCCCATTCTAAATGACTTCTAAGGGTGGTGAATTTCGGTGTATTTCAGAGCTTGTTAAGGAAGTCAAGTCCTCTGTGAGGAATGCACAGGCTCCCCCTCTTTAACTTCTTTTTTTAAACACTGTGCCCCAACTTCACGAGTTCTGGCCAGGGTTCATGTATCATACTTCTTTTTACGTTTATTCCTTCAGGTGAAATCATTTCACATTTTCCCCCTATGGGAAACAATTCAAGGCTAAAGATTTCTAAGACAGTCTCACATTGGACAAAAGCAGTATTTGAAAGAAAGGGCAACAGTAAATAAACACAAATAATAAGATATTATGGAAAATCACCTGCTTTTCTTTTAAAGCTTTGGACTTAGACATTAACTCAGAGAAGACCTTCCCTGCAGATGAAACTTACTATTACTCCTCATAAGCACTAGACATTCAGGATGAAGGAACAACTGCAACTTTAAAAAGAAAGTTTTAAAAAGTGATTCATATTATAGAAACAATGCCAATCAATACCCTCTGCGATTACACAGTGGCTCCTCTTTTTCTGAAGCACACTGTTGGGACCTTAATATGCTCTGACCACAACCATTAAACAGCAGATTGCTAAGGACATCACATTTTCCCTGTGCAGATTTCAGATCTATGCTCTGTCTCAGATTCAAACCAGGTCCCATGTCAAGACTCCATCTATTCTGACACTGTGAGCTGTAAACACATAGTTCAAGGTGGTTAGAAGAGTCCAGAGAGTTTAAAAGAATTAAAGCAAACAGTCTTAGAGATTTTTGACATGGGATTGCCATCCTGATTTTAGGTTTTGTTTTGCTTTGTTTAGTTTAGCTGGTCTGGGTCTGCCAAACACATTAGTCCATTTAATTCTTCAGACTGAACTGTGACCTGTGACCTCACTCCACTTGAAACCAGACCACGCTCCTTTAGGAGAAGTCCAGGGCTACCCCAGCTTGAAATCCAAACAAGCTTGCTTTCTCTCTCCAAGTCTACTCCTTTCCTGTGAAAGTAACACAAGCCAGAGCCTCCACCAAGGGCAGAGCTCCGAGTTAAGAGTGATGGGTCGGGTGGATGATATTTGCACCCTGTGTGAAGAAGTGATTGTTCCCATCTGGTGGTAGCCGAATAGGGCTTGAGATGATTAATAAGGTAGTTACAAAAATTGTTGGAAGAAAGGAGAGAGAGGTGGTCTTGACCTATCTCAGGTTTTCAGCCAAACAGAGGAGTCACCTTTGAAGAAAGAAATGTGATCACATGGACCACAGCTGCAAAGTCAGACTCACTCAGTTAAAGTATCAAAGCAGGAAAACCTTCCTGCTCATGAGTTCTTCTGAGAGTGATAGTGATTACAACTCAACAAAGAGGTTCATGCACACAGACGCACATGCACATGCATGCTAATTTTGGTTATGCTTTTATATCTAGTTTCTTCACCCCAGGGAATAATTGCACTTTAGAAATTTACTTCTATTCTTTTCATTTCTTTTCTTTCTCTTCCTTGATCATTTTGCATAATATAAGCGAACAGTGAGTTTTCATTGCCATTAATTTTTGTACCCAATAAAATAAAGCCACAAATAAATGCTGTTTGGATACTGACAGTCTCTAAGACAGCTTCATCAATGAGTCGTCTCCAAAGAAATCTCATGAGGTAAAAAACATATACATCATCGGTACTATTCAGATACCACGTCTCGTGTCGTGTCACTGTGTTGCATGCAAATGTATGTGGAGTGCCCAGGATTTGATGTTAAAATAAAAGAGTGAAATTGGGATTAAAGTACCTAAAATATTACCACCTGCAAGTCAGACGTAGGTTAGAAAACTTAAACCAATTATGAAATAGGCTATAAATTCAGAACACGAGATATTTTTAAATTTTATTGTTCACAGCACTTTCTCTTGAGCCTCTTCAGCTGTAATGTGAACACTGTATATCTAAGAGAAGCTAACGATAAAATACACAGAGAAGAGAGTTGCTCTGACTCTCTTTTCAAATCATACAATGGGACAATGAAAACCAACCTGACACAGTGATGATTACATATGACTTAAAAAAATATTCATATACCCAAAGATGAAAAATCAAAAGATTGTGTTTAAGATGTCACCTTGAGAGTTGCCTTTTCATTCATCTTTAGGCAGGGCTTTGCAGTACATAAGAAAAAATAACTAAAGGCTAGAGAGATGGGTCAGTGGTTAAGAGCTTGGAGAGGCCCCGGAGTTTTATTCACAGCACACACATGGTAGCTAACACTCATCCCTAATTCCAGTTCCAGGGGACCGACACCTTCTTCGGACCTCCACAGGCATTGCATAACATAGATGCATTTACATACATGCAGGCAATATGCTCATAAACATAAAATAAAAATAAATTTATTAAAGAAAGAAAAATAAACAGAAATAAGATCTAAAGAGGTAGGTTGTGGAGTTCTGAGGGACAAGTCGTCTGGGATGCGGATCATCTCCTTGAAGGCTCTGTCTGCTAAAACACAAGTTTCAACTATAAATAGACATCTTTATTTACTTTCATTTTATAAGATTTAGATGATATCAAGACAAAGATATCAAGAATAAGAATTTTCAGGAAAGCACACATTCTTTAAATTCAGACCTTGCTTTTAGTACAGTTTGCAGCAATGTTTGTTAGTCTTTAATGCCCGAATGGATGACTTAAATCAAAGCAATGTTCAAGATGACAGCTGAGATTGTCTTTTCTCCTTGATGGCATTTAATCCACCCAGCCCAGCCTTGGGAGACTTGGTGTTCATCACTCCAGGATGATCTTCTCTTCTATACTGCTGTAATCTGTAGGAGACACATGAGTTCCACAGCTTTGTTTTTCGGACTTGGGATCCCTGCTGACTAGGCCAAATATGGCCTTTGGTATTCTGTTTCACACTGACACCCAACCTCTAATGTTAACACCTTTGGTTTAGCCTACTCTAAAAGTACAGGCTAACCCAAAAGTTGCTTTGACTAATCATCTATGATGAAGGGATGCTGTCTCCGTTTTAGAATCAAGCTCTAAGAACCTGGGGGGTTTTATACCATGGGACCCCAATTTCCACATAAGAAAGTGGTTTCTGTGCTAAGAAAACTATGTAGGCGGTAAGGGTGGCCACACGAAAAAGAGAATCAGAACCCCAGAAATTGACTACCTCAGGAGAACCCCACGGATTCAAGCCCAGTGAGCGGCAGTGTGGCCCTTCCAGCCCTCCACCATCTTAGTTACTTCTTATCACACGGCGGAAGCAGGAGGCTCACTGGTCACAGTGCGAGCACATCCCGAAAGCAGAGGTCAGTGACGAGGCTCAGCTCGCTTCCTGCCTTTCTTGTAGTCCAGGATCCCAGCCCAGGGGGCCAGTCTTCCCACTGCAGCTAACCAAATCAAGATAATTCCCCATGGGCATGTCCAAAGGCTGGGATCTCAGGGGACTCCAGATCTCATCGAGTTGACAGCTGAATTAGCCATCACTCTACCCCACAGCCAATCTGAGCCACATCTATGTCTAATGCATGTGAGCAGAAACAGCCAGTGGATAATCTAATGCCACGGGATGCCCTTGAGACATCATGAGAAACAGCAGAAAGTGGACTGGTTTAAACCTTAGTTTCCTGGAGGTTACTACACAACCACTCAAACCAAAACTATACAGGTCTAGTTTTAAAGGAATTAAATAGGATTTGCTTTCCACAACCAACAGTGTACAAGGCCCTTTTCTCCCCTGAAGCCGGGCTTTGCCCTTGATCTTTGAGCCTCATTCCATCTCTCAGAATAAAATCACTACAGGGCAGTTTAACACAGATTTGGTAAGACTTCCTCTAGGGCTTCTGACTACAGTGGGGGCTTCGTGACTGTCTATGGGAGCTTGCCATTTCTAACTCACCACACTGCTCCATACATCTGTTCGTGCTCGTTACTTGCTGGAGGAGAATAACTGATGGCTTCTAAAAATTTCTAAGTGAGACTGCAAAAAACAGATACTTGAGTTCAGCAAAACGTATCCCAGCTCAGAATACAGGATTTCCCAGACCCTGCAGTCTGACCTCCTGTGTTCATATTATTTGTTTCTTCTCTGAGGCTTCCAATAATTTCCAGAGAACTGTGAATGTGTCACAAGGAGCTCTATTTTCAAATCTTTACCTTGCTTTGTTTAACATATTTAAAAGGAAATCAAGTTAAGAAGAATCTATTTCTCCCAGTTCCTTGACGTCACCTTGATTTTTACTAAGCTTCTGAGACTGAGGGCATTTCTCCCTATGCTCTTATTTATCCCAACCTTTACTGTAGACCTACTCAAAGAAGTATTAAAAATTACTGATGAGGGGGCTGGAGAGGTGACTCTGCTGTTAAGAGCACAGGCTGCTCTTCTAGGAGACCCACAGGGTGGCTCCAGTTCCAGGAGATCTGCCTCACGTGCAGGCATGACACTCAAGCACACAAAATACAATAATTAAGTAAAGTTTTTAAGTGAATAAATGAATTCTGTAAGTGAGCATATGATACATGAACAAATGGTGCAGAATGAAGGAGCACAGGACTCTTCCATGTCACGAGACACTTGACATACTCAATCTGGATTGTCATTTGGAGATAAAATAGAACCAGATTACAAAGACAAGGCAGGAAGAATGCTTACTTAACCAGGAATTTTCTAAAGGAAGAGAATTTATCTTATGGAAATCAGCAGCTTATAATTTATCAAAAAAATATGCTGTGTCAATGCTGAATTCAGTCCCTATACTGATTTTAAAAGTCACTTGATTTAAAAAGAGAACTGGAAGGTTATTCAGCTTGAAAATAAACTAATTAGAGCAAAATAATCCTCCAGTTGTCTGAGGCTGTGCTGCAAAGGACAGAAGCAAGTCTGCCCTTCCTGATTATGTGAAAGCTGCAGCACCCAGCACTGTCCTCCAAGACTGGGAAAGTCAGCAGACAGGATGCAGAGATGGTGACGCCTGCTGAGCCCCAGCCCTGCCAAGGAGAGACAGACCCTTCTCAGTAGGATCCACGTAATGATGGCTGTGAGGATATTGTCAAACCCAACACTGGATATAGCACACAAAAGCAGAAAAGAATCATTGGCTATCGCTGGGTGTACTAGCAACCATCACAAATGATGGATGTAAAGTGAGGAGACTGGGAAGATGACAAATTCAGGAAGAAAATGAGAAATACTACTTAGAAAAGAAAATATGCCTAGAAAAAGGATAATAGGACTCTGAAGAGGCGACATCATCTGCCCTGTAATATAAATAAAACAGGAGTGACAGTTTGTAGAATGAGCCCTAATCTGTCTGTGTGGTACACAGCATTTCCCTTGGTGAGTATCAGCTTCCCTGAAACTTAGTAGGGTGAAGTGAGAATAATATGTATGTTCGCATGGCACGATCTGGGCTGAGCTTGGCATGGTGTCAGTTGGGTGTCCCAGCCGGCTCTGGAGGAGCTACACTCCTTAAGGCTCCTTCACTTGACTGACAAGCTGATGTCAGTTGTAAGCAAAGTGTCAAGAGCAAGAACCTAGGATCTTCTTCACATGGCCTCTTCCGGCAGGGATGCCCATCAGTCTTTTGGCCCTCAAGGATCCTGAGTCCTTACTGGTAAGACCTCTTCTCCTTGAGTGTAGTCTAAAGCTTTAAGTCTAGATTTTCATTGTCTGTTCTGGCTTGAGGGTGAAATGTGAAACATGGGCTTATGTGTTTGAATACTTGATCCCAAGCAGGTGGCCCTGTTTTGGGAGGTGGTAGAACCTTTAAGAGATAGAGTCTTGTGGAAGGAAGTGGGTCACTAGTGGTAGATGGGTCTTGAGGTTGAACCTCTGAGTCCTGCTTTTTATTCCTGGTCTGCTTCCTATCCTACTAAGATTCGAGAAGGCGAGAAATTCCACCTGCTCCTGTGAGCAGGAACAGGTCTTCCATGCCATGAAGGGCTGCATCCCTCAAACCATGAGACTTCCTTTCCCACCTCTTCCCTTAAGTGGTCTCTTGTCAGATACTTGGCCACAACAATGAAGAAAAGAGCCAGTATATCCCCCAGATATCCCCAAGAAACAGGAAGATCATCACATACACTGTGAATCAAAGTCACAGAGCACAGGCCGATAAGACAGCTCAGCGGGTGAAGCTGCTTGCCTCTAAGCCAGACAACCTGGGTTAGAAATCCAGGACCCACTAGGTGGAGAGAGAGAATCAGGTCCCCCCAACTCTTACTTCAACACGCACCGCAGGTCCCCCCAACTCTTACTTCAACACGCACCGTGGCATGTGTGCTTGTACAAGCACATACATACATATACACATACATACATCATACAGCATAAAGGAATAAATAAATAATAGAGACTGTGGGAAACATGTAGTAATCCCAGGTTCAAAGAAATCCTCAAGTCATTCAGAGCACATATAATCGGTTTCTTGATTAGGGCTCAGGTCTGTCATCTAGAAGTACCCTGCACTGACCCTGACCAAGGCTCCCACGCTCTGAGCTCCTCACCTTTTTCTGTAAGTGCGAACCCGTGTTTGTTGGTGCTTAGGCTCCTCAACCTCTTTCCCATCACTAGAAAGCCTTGTCTCTAAAGGCTTCAGCTCATTCTGAACTCTACTTCAATCCAAACCAGAAGTGTTTCTGTTAATGTAAGTCACTTAAAGACGTTACTGTTTTCCAATGAATCTTTTGGAATCTCATTTTGTCAGAAAAAAATAGACAAGAGTTTGCCAACCTCTTCCCCTAACACACCTCTGCAATGTCGGGAACCGTGCCTTGAGATTCTTTTACACTCTGAGGAGTTTGAGGAAGCTCTTACGATGAAAATCCTAAGGTTAGGTAAGGAAAGGTCTAAGACTACCTGCCAAACTGCTTTGAAAGAATGTTTAGATCGTTTTGAAGGCTGACAGTAACTGAGGTGATGTATGCTAGTTCATGATCTGATTTGATTTTTGACTTATGCCTATCCCTTATGTAGAGAATTACTTAACAGTTGCAAAAGCCAAGAATTAGATTTGTGCATGAGGATAGTCAATCCTGGCTTCTTTTTATGATTGTTTTCATAATGCTTGGAAACTGAAATTTCCTTCTTTAGTGAGCTGGCTCCTCCAATCTTTGTTACCAATAGGCAAAGAAACAAAGGTAAAGTTTTGCCTGTGACTCTGTCAGGAGATCTTCATAGGGAGACCCAGCGTGCTCTGGATACTTGTCCATCACCCTCAGTCTGGAAGATGGAGTCCTCATTCATTTCTCTGCTAGTGGCGTTTTCTAGCAATTTCTGGCAATTTCTTCTACATTTTCTCAGCAACTGGTAGAAGTTGTTTTGAGAGTTCTGTGAGCCATCAAATCCCCAAGTCAATTAATTATATCTGTTTTGGTTTCTCTTTCCTGTCAAACTCTACCTGAAGGTCCCAATTTCTGCTTTTATTTTCTATTGCTGCTCTAAAATGCTACAACTTAGTGGCTTAATAAAATTTTATCATTTCTTTTTAAACATTTTGTTATTTTTATTTTATATGTATGTATGTATGTATTGCCTGAATGTATGTAAGGATACTCATGTTGTGTAATGCCCACAGAGGACAGAGAGGATGTCAGATCCTCTGGAACTGGAGTTATGAACAGTTGTTAGCTGTCATGTGGGTGCTGGAATTCGAACCAGGGTTTTCTGCAAGAACAGCCAGTGTGCTCTTGACCACTGAGCCATCTCCAGCCCACATTTGATCACTTCTAACCTTCATCAGTTCACTTAGGTTTCTCTGTCCAACCTAGTGTCAAGTGATGGCTAAGGCACAAAATAGCTTCCTGCTGAGTGGCTCCCTGCTAGAGATGTTTGCTAGAAACTGAGATCCCCCTATTATCTGGGTCCCCAAGTTTTCTTATAAGTTAATTCTTCATGGACTTATCTAGAACTTACAAGTAATTTTCTTGAGGTAGATAATTTTTAATATGTGTATAAAATTATGTGTATGAGTATATCATGTACATCTGCATGTATGTAAGTTACCTGTGTCATGCAGTGTCCACGGAGGCCAGAAGAAGGCATGGAATTCCCCTGGAACTGGAGTTATGGACAGTTGTTAGCCAACATGTGGGGCTGGGAATCGAACCCAGGTCCTCTGCAAGACTAGCCATTGCTCTTATCCACTGAGTCATCTCTCCAATTCCTTGAAGTAGCTCATTTAATATGTGGTGGCTACTTTCACAAAGCAGAGTAATAGAAATGTCAACCCAACCTCGGTCTAAAAGGAACAATCCAGGTTCTATGTCATTCTGTATGTTATATCAAAGGCCTAGCCCAGTCTTTATTCATGCAAAGTTCTTTGGTACCAAGAAGTATGTTTCACAAGGGGTCAAAGAAGTTTACAGATTACCACAGTAAATTCCATTAACATTATTACACAGGAACTCTACAGCAATGATTCTTTTAAATTCTAATTATATTTTAAGGTTAGCATACAAAGTTGGGGATTTTATTTCAGCAAGATCTCAGTTGTGTTTCGCTTCCCAGCCCCGTCCCACGGCTAGCCCCCCTCCTCCCAGAAGGACATTTATTCATTACTGTTCCCCCGCTTACGACATCTTTCTCCCTTCTCATCTCACAAAATAGTCCTTTTTAAAGTTAGCCCCCAGCCACAGCTCCAGCACTGCCATGAAACTGGCCAAAAATGTAGATGCTCCGTCTGCATCAGAGGCCTGCTGACTAGGAAACTCAGGGACAGGCCCATGTGTAAAGCCTTCCAGCTGTTTCTGAGACATACAAAGCTTTGGAATTCAATGAATAAATTTCACTTAGGGCCAGAAACGGGAAAAGGTAGCAAAGCCATTTGTTGACTCTTAGTGTGATTGAGCAGCTCACACTGGACATGACGCTCCTGGAAGTAAAATCAAAGATCACTTCTGTTAACAGTGTTTCTGTGGCTGTTGTAGAAACCAGCCTGAAGAACAGTGGAAGCAGATTGACCAGAAGTCTGAAAACCTACATGAAAATGCCTGAGAAGGACCACTTACCCCCTCTGAGAAGGAGCACTTACCCCCCCCGAGAAGGAGCACTTACCCTGCCCCTGAGAAGGAGCACTTACCCCCTCTGAGAAGGAGCACTTACCCCCCTCTGAGAAGGAGCACTTACTTACCCTGCCTCTGAGAAGGAGCACTTACCCTGCCTCTGAGAAGGAGCACTTACCCTGCCTCTGAGAAGGAGCACTTACCCCCTCTGAGAAGGAGCACTTACTTACCCCCCCTCTGAGAATGAGCACTTACCCCCCTCTGAGAAGTAGCACTTACCCCCTCTGAGAAGGAGCACTTACCCCCCTCTGAGAAGTAGCACTTACCCCCTCTGAGAAGGAGCACTTACCCCCCTCTGAGAAGGAGCATTCACCCCCCTCTGAGAAGGAGCACTCACCCCCCTCTGAGAAGGAGCACTTACCCTGCCTCTGAGAAGGAGCACTTACCCTGCCCCTGAGAAGGAGCACTTACCCTGCCCCTGAGAAGGAGCACTCACCCCCCTCTGAGAAGGAGCACTCACCCCCCTCTGAGAAGGAGCACTCACCCACCTCTGAGAAGGAGCACTTACCCACCTCTGAGAAGGAGCACTTACCCACCTCTGAGAAGGAGCACTTATCCCCCCACCACCCCAGATCCTTTAGTCACCTCCTTTTGCTCTTTTGTTACTTTTATTGATTGCTGCATTAATAGTAATTTACTTAGAACAGTAATTTTTTTATAAATAGTTGTTTGTTTTCAGGCATAGTTTAATAAAAAGAAATTGGTAAATATAATTAATAATATCAGATCATGAACAATCTAGAAGAAACATTTTTGGAGGAAACAACCGGGGGATGCGAATTGAAGATAAAGACGCTGAGGCAGCAGGGACTTGCTGCCCAGCCTCCTTCGCCACAGAAGAGATTCCTTTTCTTTAGTGCACGTTCCTTGCACAGTCTACAGATCAGGCTTGTGCTGAAGTTTCAGTGGACTGTGGAATTTTCCAGAGTATTTAGGTGTTTGGGAAATTAACCTCTCAAAATTTTGAAGTGGAAGTGGCCTATTGAACTCCATTAACTGATTAAGTTCTACATGTCATTAGCACAGCACTTGTTTGATTGCCAATAAAAATGAATCACAGGAAGTGGCTTGTTCAGGACAAGAAGTTGAAAACAGAAAGGACTTCAGTCCTATCAGGTTGGTAAGAGATTGGTATTCCTGATTTCTGCGCAAGGGTTCTAGGAACAAAGGATGTTATACAATCGATTCACAACTAATATGTTAATGAGGACCATTGCACAAGTACAGACTTGAGCAAGTTGTATTTTGTTTTTAACTTTTAAAAATTTTCTCATATTCAGAAAATGCTCATGGAACATTCAAGTGTTCTAGGCACCATGGTGAGCTTGGAATCCTCCATCAATCTTGGGCTCAAGAGAACATTCACATCCATGTTTTACAAAGAAAATCAAAGGGCAGGGGCCAGAGAGACGGCTCAGACGTGAAGAACACTGGCTGCCCTTACAGAGGACCCAGGTTGGGCTTCCAGCACCCACATAGAGGCTCACAATTGGAGGCTCCAGTTGAAGGGGAATCTGACGCCTTCTTGTGCCTCTCTGGAGGCATTGCACAACACAAGTACACTTACATAGATGCAAAGCAATACACTCATACACACAAACTAATATTCATATATATATACATACATATATATATATATATATATATACTTGTATATATATTTTTTAAAGAAAATCAAACTACAAAACTGTGACATGAGTTCAGACTGACTGATTGCAGGGCCCAAGTCTGAGCCTCAGGATGAAACAAGTCTGTGGCAAGATTTTCAATTTTCATGTTGAAATTCTGACTACGTTCGAGTGGGATGAATTCTAAGCAATCTATGCAGCTGGACCATCTAAATCTGAAGCTGTGCCCACATCTGGAGAAGCGAAGAGGATCCATTCCCAGTTGCTATGGGTTTCAAGGTCTTACATACATTTTGGCTCATTTGATTCAGAGACTTTTCAAAAACGAGTTTCTTTCAGTTTCACCACTGTCTGAACCAAAACCCAAACCCCTGAGGTTTAGAAGGGAATAGGAACCAGGCACAGCCAGAGATGGAGAATGCAGTGAGGCTGTTTGCAAGCCTACAATGTAGGACTGTGGTCCTTCCCAAGAGTAGCCTAGGAGACAACTGGTTAATACTACTAACCATGAGATGATAGGAAAATGTTTCTTTAGCTAAGTGGCCTGACACCCGAAGGTAGACGGCACTCACTAGCTCTGCCTACTAAAAGTATCTGTTCCACAACCTCATAAACCCACTCTCCTCCTGCCTCCCACCTCACTTGCTAAGAAGATACTAAGGGTTAGGAAGATGATAGACAGGAAGTCAGTACCCACAAACAAGAACTTTAGATTGGAAAGTGAGTATGTCAAAAGAGAAAAGCAAAAAACAAGGTCTGGGTGATCAATAGGGAAATATTGGTGATGGGTTTGACAGAGCCAGGCTCAGGAAGACTCAGGTGTGTCGTGTCAAGGAGAGTCAAATCTGTGTACACTAGACTCAAGGCTGTTTATTGTTATCAAGTCTTTGCTGAAATTGAGTGGCGAATTAACGCCATTTATTGTGTCTGTGATATCTGTGACCTGGGTGCTCAAGGCAAGCTTTGTGTCCATTTTTTCCACATTTCAGATCTCTATCACCACAACTTAGAATGTGTGAGTGCCAAGTTCAATAAACAGAAGACAAGAATCTTAAGGCCTGCATCGCCTGCCTGTACTGCCAGCAGCTGCTTCGCTCGTTTACAAACCAGGGGATGGGGGTTCGGAGGGCAGAGATATCTAACCACAACGCGCTCTGTGTTTGGCTAAGTATTCCGTTTTAACTGAGAGGCAACTGTGAAGTTCCTGCGGGGAGAGGCTCGCTCCTTGGCAGGGCCCTGGGAACAGAGGCACCTGCACAGCGCTGAGCCAGCCTTTTCTGTTCCCCGTCACATGCTCGGCGTCTGACCCAGCGTGTCTTTCGTTTCTGAGGGCCAGTTGGTGGTGGAAAATAATGGCCACTCTGTGGAGCCTTTTTGCTTTTATTTCTGAGTCTGACTATTCTCTTTCATGCTTTGACTTGCCTTGTACCATGTAGGCGAAAGCCCGAGACGTTTAGCCAATTTATAACTATGAAATGCAAAAGGGTGTCACGACAGCTGTACGGAGAACGGGAACTGGCGAGCACTTGCTGGAACTCACTTCTGGAGTGCCATGTATTCAGGGAAGGGAGTCTGGTGGTTTCAAACATTGCTTCATAAGGAAGGGGTCTTTTCTGTCACCTTCTCAGCCCTTAGTGTATGCCTGGCAGAAGGAGAATCAGAACTACTGAAAGAACAAAGAGCCGAAAGAATGCCAATTTACACAAATGTGACCGGCTTTGGACTTTCGTTTTGCTTTTGCATTACCTTCCTTGGGTAACTTTCAGGAAGAGGCTACCTCATAAAAATTCTCTCAGCTTTTTTTTAATCATTCCTTATAACTCTTGGAGACTTTCATATATGAGTACTGTGTTTACGCCATTTCCAGCCCTCTCACCTACCTTCGAACTCTTCCCATGGGTCTCTACTCTTCCAATGTCTTGTCCTATTCTTTGATCATTACTGCTACATATACATATGCACATACGGACACATAAATACACACAAATGCACATATATAAAATGCACCAAGCCGATGCTCATGTGTACAAGTGTTTATGGCTAACCACATGGGACTGGATAGCCTATCAGGGAGTTTGTATCTCTTGGCAAAACTAGTTATCCCTGCCTCAGCATCCACCGGTGGCCAGTAACTCTTCATCTAGAGCAGGGACCCTGTGGCATTTCCCTGTCCACATGGGCCTGTCAACTGGCTTTGGCATTATGCAGGTCTGGTTAGGCAACCGTACTGTGGAGATTTGGTGAGCGCAGATTCCCTATTTGTCTGGAATATATTGTCTTGTTCTCTCACTCTTGTGATCTTTCTGCTTCCTCTTCTCTCTGATGCTCCCTGAGTTTTAGGCGTAGGGGCTGCATTGTAGACCTATCGATAAGGGCTGGGCACCACACAGGCAGGTCACTATTTGCATTTTGATCAGTTGTGGAACTTGGTAATAGTCTCCATCTCTTGCAAAAAGAAGCTTTGCTGATGAGTGGTGAGAACTAACTACACTTGCCTGTGAATAAAGGATTCATGTTAGACTACAGTAAGAACTGGGTTGATCTAAGAAAGTGAGCCTACTAGGTCGCTCCTTAGGGGTAATGACCTCTTCAACCATGTGTGGGTGGCTGTGTTTACAGTACAGTGCATGCATCCCCCACCACTAAGCTGGCCTGAAGTCCAGTTAAACAGCTGTTGACTGTTCCCAAGAGAAAAGTGCCAGTACTGCACCGTGGAACCTGTCCCTCTCTCCTGTTTCCCTGCTCTTTTCTCTCGTCTACCTGCTTCCTTCGTCAGTGCGTCACACAAAGGAAAGGGACCAGGTAACAGAGCACTTCTTTTCATAAGGAAGTTAGGTCATTGGGGGCCCACACAGACTCTTTAAAAATGAGGACTTCCTTCCTCCTGACAATTTACCTCCTGACTTCACAGTTTTTGGTTCTGGAAAAAGATGAGGACATTACACTGATTCTCTGGTCAGGAACAAAACCAAAGTTATAGTCACTAGGTCATGAGTTTGTAATCTTCAAGAATTTTTAGAGGTCCTTCCAAAAATAAACCATGCTGCAATGAATCATAAAAACAATGTCTACGTGGACAGCTAAACCCCGCACCCTCTTACCTACTGTGCTGGGCAGGGTGTGTCAGGTGGGTCTTGCCTCTGTGTCTTTGTATCTCTTATCAAACTTACCATTGAGATTGAGTAGTAGAAACAAAATGGTTTGCTACTGCATGGCAAGTAAGTTAACTTCAATACTTCCTGGAAGATTCTCAGTAGTGAAAGAAAAATTCATTAGTTCTGAAGAATAGCTCATTAGCCTAGTGATGTCATCATAGTTAATTCTAGGAAATTTTTCTGGTTTGGGGTGTTTTCAAAGGGAAGCTAGTGGTGTATTAAACTCAGTGTTAAACTAGAAAACAAAAGTAAAGTCACCATGCTTATAGACAAAGGGCTAAGTCCATGAGATCATGACATAATGGAATATCTTTACTGATAATATATATTTGGAATAAAATCTAATGCCTAGAATTTTTTTCTTCTCAGCACTTAACATTACCCTGTCTTGGTCTTCTTTCTCAGTGTAATACTGTCCCCACACTTAAGGCTGTTGTCTTGTATACATGTGTACATACAGGCTAGGATCCTCATAAGACGGAGAACAGATGGGTGATGAAAGAGCGAATAAAGTAATGTCTTTCTAGTTTCAATTCCATCATAGTGTTGGATTTTTTGTGGTGGATCTGTGAATTCAATTTTCTGTGTATTGAAGTAGCAAGAATCATGTTTGCATTCCAAAAGAATTTAGTGCGTGTTACAGGTCTTAAGCAGTGACTGTGAAAATTGGGCTTCTTTTTCATTAACACCAGTACGATAGGAATGAGGCATGACTGGTCACTGAACACAGTTGCTGCATAGATCCATTCAGAAAACATCATCCTTTCCAAAGCTTATTTGTGGGGAATGGGTTTTATAGTCTGAAAATTTTCCCTTTATTCTTCAGTTTAAAATTATATCAAATAATTTTTAACAGAGTTATATTGTTAAACCTGTTATATAATTTAACATGTAAAACATATTGTTACACATAAAGTGTGGCATAAAATAAAAATAAAATGGCTGGATTCAAAAATAAAATCAAGAACTAGTTCTATTATTTTGAGCAGATCTTTACCTAGTACAGCGCGTCTTCTTTGAGAAATGTCCATGTCCATGACTATCCTAGTTTTGTTTCTATTGCTGTGATAAAAATTCTTCTGATCGAATTAACTTGGGGAGGACAGTGTTTTTTTGTTTTCTTTTTTGGCTTACAGCGCACCGTCCATCATCAAGGGGAGCCAAGGCAAGAACTCAGGGCAGAACTCGGGGGCAGGAGCTGGAGCAGAGACCCTGGAAGGGCTGTTCATGGACTGGCTCCTGCCTGAGCTCTGGCTGCAGCCCAGGACAACCTATCCAGGAATGGCACCACCCTCGAGGGCTGGCCTCCTGCCTCCTGCAGCACTCAACACTAAAGACAACGCCTCACAGACATGGCCATGGGGCACCTGACTGAGGACGTTCTCCAATCTTGGCCTCTTCTTCCCAGGTGTGTCAAGTGGACAGCTGAACCTGTCTAGTACAATCACTGGTTCCACAAGGGACCTGAGATTCTCTCCAGGATCTGTTTTAACTGGAAAGAGAGATGCTGAGAAGTCAGGCTGGATTTTATTCTAAACTCGGGTGATTCCATTTTTCACAGGGATAGTTGGTAACACCTGAAACTTCCGTGTTTTATTAAGCAGTTTTCCATTTGGAAGGGGTTTTATGAAGTTGGATGTGTTGGGTAAGACAGCAGAGATGTTCAGGTCATATGGATTAAAATAACACAAGAGATGGCGTTATAGACCCCTTGCTTCTCATCTCTCTGGTCCAAAGGAAATTTTTATCTCACCATTTGAAAATACCATTAGTCCAATGAGATAATTTTTAAAAACACCATCTCCTATAATGCCATAAATATTTTTGAGGATACATAGGCTTGAATGGTATTTATTTAAAAACACTGCTATCAGAGCAAGCATAACATACCAATTATATGACTAGTATTGTTTTGCTGTTTCAAGCACGGAAGACTTGAAGAAGGAAGAAGACTGTTAAGGTTTATGGCACTTTCTCTTCTGGGTAAAAATTGATAAATTCAGTTTGTGGAATAATAATAAGAATATTTGCTACCCACAAAAACAGCAAGTCAGCCATGGGAATGCCTTGTCACCTGCAAGAGCTAGAGCACAGAGGAAGAATATAATCTACATTTATTCTCACATGCAGAGAGGTGGACTGTGTCCAGACACAGCTAGCACACCCCCTTACTTCTTTCTAGGGGATATTTTAGAATAAACTCAGTACCAGAATTAATCACAGGAAGAGGCCCGATAATCCATTTTGACAGACCTAGGGAGAAATATTTACAGGCAATATTTTATCTGCATTTCTAGGAGCTAGGGGCAGTATATCTTAATAAAAAGACCTTTTCCAAAAGTATAGCCCAAGTTTTACAATTAAACTTCCTCCTTATAGAAGTGTGTAAAATTTTCCACCCTTGGAACTACAGCATATGCATTTCTCAAAAAGAATATACATGTTTGTATAGAATCTGTGTATGTGTGTGTATGTGTGTATGTTATGCAAATACATGTGTATACACTGTGGAAATCGGATTCCTTTGCTTACGTGGATGGATAGATGTACCTATTTATTTCTAAATCTCTATTTGAACACATGTATGAGACATGATTGTTTTTGTCTAAAAACAAGTGAACTGCCTATAGAAGTGGCCATGGGTTGAATTTAAGGTCCCCAGCTGAGTCACATCCTGTTGTTATGTTCATCCTTAATTAGAGTAACTTATTATATTTTTTCTTAGACCCTTTGAAGCCTACACCTGCCCAGTCTGTTCCTACTCCTGACTGACAAGGTCCCCATTCTCCTGTGGAATATTCTATTGTATTAATTCAGAATAGAATTATTATATTTGAGATCTTAAAAGTTTTATCACATTTTTAAAAATAGACTTGAGGAGTGAGAAGGATGTTGGTTGGTGCCATCTTTGGGGTGAAACATCCAGGTTGCCATGGATATACAATCATCCTGAGAGAGGACTGAAGAGCTTTGAGTCCTGAGGATACCTTATGATCCTCTGATTTTTAGTATGAACTAGTCAGGCCTGAGCGACCACCAAAGGGTGTGCTTCATCCAAACTTTTCCTCCCTCCGTGTTTTCAGAGCTTCCTAGAGATGGAAACCTAAGTCCTTCTGCGATGGTGGGGAGCTGTGCCACAGATGTGCTTGAGCAGGTCCCTTCTTTCTTCTTTGTGGCAATCACATATTGATCTCCTTTGCATTTCCTTCCTCCACTGTGGGTGCTCACTGTGCTAACCCAGCCCCTCATGTGCAAACCCAGCCCCTCATGTGCAAACCCAGCCCCTCATGCCGAGGCCTTCTAACTGTGAGCGACTTAAGTACTTCATCCGAAAGTGGACCATCTGCCACAAGGCTCTATTTTGTGAGAACTGAGGGCTCCCTGTGCTGATGGTGAAGCAGAAATATTTCCATTACAGAAGCTCATACACACACACAAATACAGAAATCAGGAAAAGAAGCTATTCTAGAAAAGAGATCCCTGGACACTAAAACCTAGAATTATCAAGCACTTAAATACGTATTAGGCTGGCAGAATGTCAGTATTGTCACACCACTTGATATGTCTAAGTGGGCTACAAGGACAAAAAGTTTTGGGGGCTTAATGAGAAGCCAGCAGAGGGTGTGAGAGCAGCTCTGAAGTAGTACGTGTGCCCCTGAGGAATGACAGGAGCTGGGTTACACTCGGCATGCTGTGCGCACAGAGAAGCAGAAGATCAACCATCTGCCTTTAGGAGTCTGGCTGGATTCTGAATCCAGGACTTCTTTCCAAGAATCTATTCTTAAAATCCCAGGGTTCTAACCTGCAGTAGACACTCATAAATATTTGTTGACTAAAGGGACTTTTTTTTTCAGTATTGATGCCTTATTTCCTGTGGCTCTGTGTTGGTGAATTTCTCTACACTGAGGCATAGCCTAAGCCATACACTATTGAGCAGGCTAGTCTGTCATAGTGACTACGTATAAACAAGTGTGTGTGTACACATACACAATGCACACACTTGTTTATATGTGTGTATGCACATGTGTGTGGGTGGGTGTGGGGGTGTGGTTTTGTAATGGTTAGTATTGTCAACTTGAGAGAACCTAGAATCACAGAAGAGGCCAGCCTCTGAGCCCTCCTGGGAAGGATTTCTTGATTGCATTCATTGACCTAAGGGGACTCAGCTTTTTGAGGGCTGGATTATCCTGTGTCTGGAGATCTGGATCATTCAAGACGGAGAAGGCAGGCTGAGCGCTAAGAAGCCTGCGCTAATCCTGGGTTCCCGATCACGGTTGAAATGTGACTAGCTGCTCTGAGCTCCACTGCCTTGACTTTCCCACTCACTGTACCTTGAATGATGAGCTAAAATAAACTCTCCCCTCGAGGCACCTTTGTTTAATTTTATCACAGCAGCAGAGAAAGAAAGGACAACAGTTTGTGAGTAGAAATCACTTCTCCCCAAAAACCGCAAACTGAGGCCCACGTGGAAGAGGAAAGACAAACTTGCGGAAATGGGGATCCAGGGCTTCAGAGGAAGACACCACACCCTGTTCACACTGGAGTCCATCCTCCTCTGCTTGTTCCCAGTCTGTGGCTCCAAAGAACCTCGCATTCGAGATAAAAACTGCATCAGGTTTGAACTTGTACAGATCTTTTTTTTCTTAATATGAAGGTCATTAACAATAAAATGTAATAACTATTTATGTAACATATGCATCATTTTACATATTATAAATAAGGTAGTTTGATTTAAAGCACATAGGAAGATGTGCACTGGTTATGTATAATCACTCCACAGCTTTCCACAAGGGGCTTGAGCTTAGGAGGATGTGGGTCTCACGGGTGTGAGGGAACCGTCTGTTGATAGGAAGAGATCAATCTGACTAACATAGAAGAGATACAAAGCACTGTGTTGCTTTGAACAGATCAATCCCAAATTGAATAAAAGATGCTGAAACCCCGGGAAAAATTCTCCCAGTCCTCAGGAATTCCTGGTGAGGAAGGCTGTGCTCTGGGCAGGACACGGTGATCGCCCTCTTGACCCTCAGCATCTGTGAGTACCTGAAACTGAGGCCTGTTCAACACTGGGCCCATTAACCTGTCATGGAGTAGGGAAGGGCAGCTGATATATAGACAGTTTATGAGTGCCAGCTTGCAAGCAGGGAGGGCCTCCTGAGGCTCCGTCACCCCCACAATGATTGCCGTGTGAGACATGCTTTATTTAGAGGTTTAGCCCCCAGTAAGTTGTCAGGCTCCTGTAAGTAAATCTGATTAAACTGATTACTTCACCAATCTCTGTCTTGGTGGAATTGTTTCATTGCTTCATTACATTCCCCCTTTCTAGAGGAAAGGGGTTTGTCCATCTCTCCTCTGGAAATGTTCACAGGAAATTTTCAAAACGAGGCTAGGGACTCCCATTCCCTAATTTTAACCTGGTTATTATCATTTTTTAAATTATTTTATTGTGTGTGTATGACTGTTACGCCTGCATGTGTATAAGCACACCCACATCATGCACTGACCATGGAAGACAGAAGAGAGTGTTGGAGCCCCTGGAACCTGTGTTATGGACAGTTGTTAGGTGCCATGTGGGTGCTGGTGTTCCAACCCAGATCCTCTGCAAGAGTAGCCAGTGTTCTTAACCACTGAGCCATCTCTCCAGGCCCTGGACCTGGTCATTATAGAGTGCTTACAAACCTTTGTGCTTAGCCTGTCCCTTGTTTTTTCTTTGTATGTGTGTGGGCTCCTAAGGTTTTAGTTTTCATTTGTAACATTGATAGTCTACATGGTGTATTTCTCCACTTGGTACTTTGACAATCTTTATTAAGTCCCTGAAGTCTAGTTTATACTGTTACAAACAAGCATTTGGCTGAATCTAAAACAAAATGAACAAGTTTAAGTAATTTGATCAAAAGTCTACATGAACATAGTTTAATTATTTACAATAAACAGTGGAGTCATACTCAATGTTGAAGAGGAAAATCCTATAAAAGCAATTTTCTTGAAGTGTTCTATATTTAGTTTGACGCATAAGATTGAAGTTCATGAGGACAACATTGTCTTTTCATAATTAATTAAAAGCTGTGATTAGTTGGGTTATTTTACTCTCAGCCTACTCTAAGCAAAAACAGTGAAGAAGTGCACAGTGTCTACAGTGAGCCTCTAGGCAAGAAAATGGAGATGGATAGCATGTTTCTTCACGTTCCAAAGCAGAGCTTGGTTAGCAGCTTCCCACCTGAGCAAATAATTCAGATTTGACACTTGAAATATTGTTCTAGTTATTGGGTTGCTGGTGCTGCTGGAACATCAGAGATCTACGTACAGCAGAGTCTTCACTCACACCCATGTAGCATTTGTGACTAAGTTGTGTTTTATTACTATACTCGAAAAGTTGAGTGCCTTGCTGTGGCTTTAGATGTAGCAGAATTCACTTTAATTTGGATGAAACGTTACCATGTCCTATATGTATGTGTGTGTGTGTGTGTATATATATATATATATATATATATATATATATATATATATATATATATATAGTATATAGGATATATATGACACACTAGAGTGTATATATGTATATATATACACACACACATGCTGTATACTCTGTATGTGCGAGTGAATGTGTGTGTGTGTGTGTGTGTGTGTGTGTGTGTGGTATATGGTATACCCCTGTAATCCCATCATTCTGGAGACAGATTCAGGAAGATCAGGAGTTCAAGGCCATTGATGCCTGATAGAAACTTAGAGAACAATCTGAGATGCATGAAACCCTATCAAGGCAACCAACAAACAAACACAAAAAGAAAAGAAAATTCCAGGGGAGTCCACTAGGAAGGGGTAAAGAATACTGGGGTGGAGAACGGGGAGTGCGACTGAATCTTGTAGCTCTCTGTTTCTTCCACTGGGTGAATAGGGGCACCACTGCCCAGCACGTAGGTCGTGTGGGTAGTAGAGAACTGAGGGCCTTGTCCTCATTGCACTATTGAAAAAGAATATTGTTATCTGAGAAATAGACTGCGTGACACAAATCCCGTTTACTTATTTTGTTAGAATTTCCAAACAACCTATAATGGAACAATGCAGAATATATATATACCTTTGTATGTATTTATGTCTATATATTATATTTCATTTTTCATAAAGGAATATTGATATCTATGGAGAGGAACACTAAATACCAAGACCAACAGAGGACTTTTGTTGGTGTAGAAGTTGTGACATGTGTATATTCATGTGTGCAGGGAAAAGTACACTAAGGACAGGAACAGTACAGAGTGACCTGCCCCTTCCCTCCTCTCCCCGGCCATCAGACATGGTCTGTGCAGCAGCTACACTGCTATGATGATTTCCTTGGCTTACTGTTGGTACAGCTGTTCTTCTGCTAAGCAAAGCAGAACTGCTTTTGTCTACAGAACACAGAGGATAAGAGGGAATGGGGGACTTGCTAAGGGCATATCACCCCCAGTTCTGTTCCCAAGGAGCACGCCGACCTCCTTTGCCCATCTGAAGGTCAGAGGCGGCAGAGGTTCAGGCTCAGGGCAGAGTCATGTCCAGTGACATAACTGGAAACAAGATAGCTCACTGTTAGTTCCCAGTTTCCCGACACTTGCCAGTCATTCCCTCTACAACTTGCTAGAAGGGCTAGAACTTGACTCCTGGGTACTTATAAATGAGTAAGTCGGCCAGTGGTTTTGCCTAGTTGAATGATTACTGCTGAGCACTGGCTGGGTCCTGTCCTTCAGAAGAGAGCAAATCTGCCTGCCAGTCACACAGGTGTGACCTTCAGAGGACCCACTGCAGAGAGCAAGGAGAGGAGGGGAGAGCGGGGGCATTTTGTTTGCATGGAAAGTCGTTCCATAAACATATAATTCATAGAAATGACTTCAGGTCACCAACGCCCCCTCCAGGCCGTCCACCTCAGCGAACAAGGAGTAAAAGTAAAAGCAGACGTGAACTTTCCCCTCCTTCTCCCTTCTTCTTTTGACATTCCCACAGCCAGAGTTTCTTAATGCCTCTAAGCCCTGTTCAAATAGTAACGTTTAAATGGAAAAATGCCCATTCCCACTGCTGGATGAGGTAAAACTGAACCCTCTAAATAATGATTTCAAGTCGTCAGGGTGGGAATATCGAGCTTATTACTAGAAAGTCAGGAAGGTTCCCGTGTATTCATATGAGCAGCTATTGAATGCGAAGAGAATCTAAGCATTCCCATGTCCTGTGTTATCCAGGGGTCCCAAAGATGCTGTGTGCTTTCCTGGGAGAAGACATTCTTAAATTTATTCTTGCAAGGCAATTTTTAATTTAAAAAGTGAAACCTTGTTTTATAGACCTCAATACACTCTTGGCACACAAAAAGCTAAGATTTTTCTACTTGCGTTTACCCGGAGAATGCGTGGATAAATTAAGCTCCCTTCTAAGGTTCCTGACCAGCCAGAGAACCCATGGAAATCAGAGGCTGGATCTCTTGGTAATATCTTCCTCCTGGCCTTCTGACACCTGCAGAATCCTCTCGCAGAGCTGAAACTCCAGGCAGGCGGGGAGCATGTTCATCAGTGCCCTGTCGCTCCATTGATCAGACATATCATCCAGAGCCGTTTACCCTCTACTCAAAAACCATCCTGCCTGCTAAAGAATCGGATTCTGAAGACAGGTGAAGAGGCATCTGAACATTCACAAAGACCCCCCGTTCCTCACCCCATAAATACAATTTTAGACAACCATTATCTGAAAAAGTCTTGTTACCCTTGGGGAAAAAAAAATCAATTTAATTATATGAGATGTGTCTTACGTTTTAATTGCTGGTGAGTGCATTAGTGATGGAGTCTCCCCGGTTCTCAGTTTATGAGCTTTTATATTACTTAGATAATTTGCTGAGGAGAGGGAGAAAAGCCATCACATCCTTTAGAAAACCTGAGAAGGCATTGTGCCCAAATTTTTAGATGCCTCTTCTGTACTTGTGATGATGAATACATCATTTTTCTTGCACGAAACTTTGGTAATAAATAGTACAGTCATTTTTTTTCCACTCTGTTTTTCTGTTTTAAAGAAGATTGACATTTTCTTAAACAGACATAATTTACAATTTTAAGGAGCACAACGGTGCCTTGGTGTTTGAGGGCCAGAAAACAAACAGTCTATTCAGTTCGTTTATTTTTTCCTAAAAGGGAGCCCCCATGCTCTGTGAGCTCACTATAGCTTAAGGCTAGAGCCAGAATAGAGGGAGAATAAGGCCTTAGCACAGCATGAGGCGGCTCTGACTAACTGTCATATTGCATACAGGGTTAGTGCAAGACAGGAAGTGAGGGCCCCAAGGAAAAGGGAAGAAGAGGAGGAGCCATGCTGAGCACTGGGACCCTGAGACATGGCAGTGGTGATGGTCCTTTGCCCAGAAGGAAGTGACCCAAGATTCTGTTCTGCCATTCTGCAGAGAGAAACAGTGGCTTGCTGAGGGCTTCCATGCTTCAGAACTCCCCTAACCAACTCTTCTGTAAATTTTGCACAAAGAGAGTCTTACCAGTGTCTAGTGTCATGCCTGAGCAGCGAGCACCTTTCCCGCAGGGCCATCTTCCTGTGCCTCTTGGGTTTAATATCCACGGTGCAGATGTCAGCAGTGCTTGAGGTGTGAGCCTGTGCTCTCCAAGTTACCACCCGAGGAACGCAACCCCCTGGTTACTAACACATTGTGCTGCCGTTTATCCAACTCTAAGACCCTTCGTAGGTTATTTTTAAGGTAACGCAGTGCACTGACCAAGAAATGTTGGGATCCTCATCATCTGTACACACATTGTCCCTGAAACATAGCACACCTCTCCCCTCCCCTTGCTCTGATGTCTGTGTGCCCCAATATCACATCTGCCTCAATTTAATGTAGATGCACATAGTTTATGAGACTATAGAACTCAAGGAAACAGACATGAGAGAAAGGGTATTTCTGTCTTGAGACTGGCTTCAATTCCCTTAATAGAGCTATCTCTATTTGTATCCGTTTTCCTAAAAAAGACTTAATTTTAATGTGTAGTGTACTTAATTTTTGTGCATTTCATACAATTCATCTTAATCATATTTAGACCCCAAGTAAATAATTTTTAAGAAACTTAGCCATGAATTTTCAGCGAATGTCTCCTTTCATGTACTAACCAGTTTTATAAGGATATGATAATACCGTTGAGTCATTTTAGTGCATATTTATAAGATTATATTTCTGCTTGTGAATAAGATATTTTTTACATTTTTTTAAGTATTGGATACTAGAAATTTTGTGAAGACTCCTAGACTCTTCATTAATGAAGAAAGATCTTCAGGGCCACGCATGGGTACTGTGGCGCACGTCTTTAATCCCAGCACTCTGAAGGCAGAGGCAGGTGGATCTCAGTGAGATCAAGGCCAGCGTGGTTGAAGTAGTGAGTTCCAGACCCCAGGTACTGCTACAAAGACCCTGTCTCATAAAAAAGATCTTTATACTTCAACATCTAGGGAAAACTGATATCTTTCAAGTTCTCACCTGATCTTGGCATTTCTTTTAAAATACTGCTGATGAGTATTTAAATACCACTTCAGGATCGCTACTTAAAACTGCGTTTCTCCTAAGATCACTCATTCATGCAGTCATTCATTCATTCACTTGTTTTTCACAAGATGCAATATTCAAACATTCTTTCCATGTTGTACCTGAAGGTAGGATTCAGGAGAGTGCTCCAGGGTGGAGTCTTGGCACACGAGAGATCATCTGAGCGGTGTTGGGTATAATGCAAGGTGGGCCTAGCCAGGCCACCTGCTAGGAGGAATGCCAACCACCTCCCGTGGGTGTGGCATTCTGCTCTGGCTAGTTGTGAGACCAGCACCTGGAAAGAAGCTGCCTACCTGGGGACAAACTTGCTATTGGCTGTATTTGGGACCCCACCCTACAAGGTCATTGGCTACCCAGAGCTATGAGAGCTTGTGCACCTATTCAATAAATGAGTTGGCAGGGCCACGTGCTTGGCCTGCTTCCCATCCAACTCCCGGAGTCTGCGGCTTGACTCTGCGCCTACTCACCTCCAACCCCTCGGGCTGGCCCCCCAAAGTCCACTTGGGCTGGCCCTGAGTGGTGAGACACGATGATACCTGACACGACGATAGAGTGGGAAGGTCCCCTGCCATCTCCCTTCTCAGCGTCCCTGAAGAAGGTCACATACTCTTGAATGGAGTCACTGCTCATCACAGCTACTATAAACTAAGCTCAGGGATTGGTTCACTCCAGAGTCAAGCTGCCTGATCAGTTCCCTAATCCCAAATGGTCAGATCTAAACACATGTACATCCCAACACCAGCAAATGAACTTAGTAGGTGGTTTATAAACATACACCCAACACTAACAAGAATTAAAATAGAGGTCAGGGTGTTGAGAGGGGTGAAGAAGGCAAGGTGGGAAGACCTGGAGGAGGGAGAGGGAGGAGTGGAGATGACAGAAAGGTACCACCATTCATGATGTACTGTCATCCCCCAAATGAAAACTTGATTAAATAAAGTCACTATAAAATCATGCATGTTCTGGTGTAACTATGCCTTTGGTTCTTCATCTCTTCACACAGATTCCCAGGACACATGAAGCTCACATGCATTACATCCACATGCTTTTTTCTCACGAGTCTGTCTTTTGTCACTCAAGTCTCAGCCACAGATCTAGAGTGGGCAGATATCTCTTCCCACTTCATGACCACACTGTGCTGGCCTCAGTGTCTCAGCTAAGGACAAACGGAAGCCACATCTCATAGCATTCCTTCAGGTAGTTCTTTGGGGTTTAAATGCCAGCAGTCCCTTCTCCTTTTAGTCATTTGATGGATTTCCAAATAGTGAGAATTTCTTATTATTTTGATTGTTTTAAAATATAACACTTAAAAGACCACACAGAACTCAGAATAGGACCACTGCCAGGACAAGGCAAGGCATTTGTTCCCAGGCTTCAGACATACATTAGGAAAGTCTAACTTACAAACTGATGCATTTCTATGAAGTAGAGAATCAGTCTTGGAACTTTACAGTTAAACAGATATAGAGCTTGTCCTTCAATGCCCCCCCCCTTGGGTGGTTAATTTCATGTTGTGAACATCAGAGTTGACATCTACCCCTGTGTCTTACCTTGTCCATTGTTTCAAAATCAAAATATTCAGTCCACTTTGTTCCTTTTCCCATTTATTAGCTTTCTCTAAACTTTGGATTTCCTAGAAATAGAAACATAAATGTCCCTGCATGCCACAGCTCACATGTGGACATGACAGGACAACCCACAAAAGCTATCTCCTTCCTCCATGCAGGTCCCTGGGATTGAAATTGATGTTGTCAGGCTTTCTGGAAAGTGCACTTACACACAGAGCCATATTGATGTCTCCACCGTGTGTATAATATCCATTTCACTCTAAAGAACACTCTCTAGTTAGAGTTGCGAGGAAGAACTAGAAATCCTGCTTCCTCAGAGCCGTTTGGCACCACTGTGCCACGTGCCCTTTGCTGGCCATCTCCCTGCTCTAAGCCCAGATTACAGGCTATTTTTAAATACACTTAATGTTCTAGAGAATTACTCAATTTTTCCTTCTTCATATTGCCCAGGCTCTTCTGTGTCATGGTGCCAATGCCCCTGTCCATTGTGACTGTGGATCCTCCTGTCCACACGGTGCTGCTGAGCAGAGCGCCTTCACCTAAACAAGCTAAGATTACATGTTGGGGTATTTAAGGTTAAAATAAACCCTAGATCCTTTTTCTTTCCTTTCTATAAACTGGATCCTCACCATCCTCTCCCAAGCACTTTAAGTGAGTGTAATCAAGATAGAAGCAGTCTTCTGCTGTGTCGTTTCCCAGTTCTATGGTCAATGGCACCATGGTCTGATCACTTATCCAAGGTAGAAATCAATGAGGTTTTGACTCATTTTCCCCATGAGGCTGTTTCCAGTCACTCAGCAAATGCTCCTGTTTGTCCCCTCTCTACTCCCAGTGCCCCCAGGTTCTTTCAAGCCCAAAGCACTCTCTCTCCTTTAATTCTGCTGTCATCTTCTTAGTGATCTGACCTATTCCTGATGCCCTTCTCTAAGCTTTCCTCCACACTATAGTTATCCTACCCCCACCTAATATCTGTGTGTACATGACCCTCACATAGCTCACAATCCGTAAGTAGCTTCCCGTTAAATACCTGATGAAGTCCAGGTCTTAGCAGAGCCTATCTGAACTTGTTTCTGCTTAACTTTAGACCCACACAGCTCTCTCCCCTACCGTCCTGCATCCTGTACTTTACCTTTTCCTTTAATCCCCTTCTGCCTTTTCCCCTGCAGAAATGTCTTCTCACTTTTTAATCATTCTAGTTATTTCAATGCTTTCTGTAAAAAAGTTTTCATGGTTGAGTTTGGTGCCCTTCCTTTGGGCCCCAAACGGACTGTGAAGATACTTCTTTTACTACTTATAAAACTGTGTGACATGAATTCATTTCCTGGAATAGGCTAGAAAATAGTTGAAGGAAGAACAATAATTTGCTCATATTTGAATCCGCTGTCTACCTCCTATGGCAGAGGGGGCATAGCAGTCATCCCCTCCCCTGAAAATATCCACATTTGAATTCCTGCATGTGACTGTTATTCAGCAAACACAGGGAATAGAAGTTGTTGAAGAGATTGCAGCTACTAATCACTTGGTTTGACAGAAGAGGAGATTGCCTGGCTTTATCTCATGAACCTAAAGTGATCATAATGTCCTTGCAATGGAAACGAAGGGAGGTGAAGAGGCCTAAGTGCTACAGGGAGAAGGACAGGCCTGGTTCTCGCTGGCCTGGAAGATGGAAGGTGCCACAATCCCAGGACAGTGGGAGCATTCTAGAAGCTAGAGAAGGACACGGATTTTTCCAGAGGCTATAGGTGCAAAGGCCGCTCTGCAGGCACCTGGCTTCTTGCCAGTGAGGTTTGTGCTGGACTGCCCATGTCCGGAGTCATGAGGGAACACATCCTGCTGTTTGGAGCCGCTCTGGCATTTTGCTAAAGCAGCCACAGGAAATGACTCGGGCTAGAACC
This sequence comes from Eospalax fontanierii, assembly GCA_035773235.1. Classification (NCBI taxonomy): domain Eukaryota; kingdom Metazoa; phylum Chordata; class Mammalia; order Rodentia; family Spalacidae; genus Eospalax; species Eospalax fontanierii. Next base: position 3,651,672 of record CM069547.1, read on the forward strand.
TGAACTTCAAGGTTGAATAATAGAGTGGTCTCGGGCAGACGTTTAGCAAACTTGGTTAGTTAATGAAAATTATAGTTAGTATAATGGGTAAAAGTATAGACTATAAAGGATTATTCAAATAGTGGATGCATGCAGGCGCCTTAATTAAATAAAGAATGTCAAGTATTGCTTTTTTGGTGGGCAGATTTCATACCACCTTTTTGCTTTTCTGCAAATCTGGTTCTTTCAATAACTAAATCATCTGTATTGAACTGTGTTTCAGAGAGAAGGTAATGCTCCTTGTAGGTATTCCTGGTTCCTTTACCCAAGTTTCCCATGGGGATGATTGCTGAACCCCATTTCCCTAGAGGGGGGCACTTATCTTAAGAGGAATGTTAAGTGAGTATGGCATGTCCAAGGTTTCTAGAGAGGAAAGTGTTTGCTTTCCTGGAGGCTAAGGGTTTAATTTGCCTTTTAGTTTCTCAGTAACGTCACAGAGCCATGGCCTGGGGTAGAAATGGGAAGAAGTGATTACATTAGGTGAAATGGACAAATAATGACAGAAAGAAATTCTGTTCAAATGTTAGATGTGCTGCCACGGGCAGAAACGCCGTAACTACAGGATCCACCAACCATCACGTACAGCTGGGTGTAAGTGTAAGCACGGGACCTGCCTACCCTTAATTAGCTACGTTTAGTGTTTTTATGGCCACTGAGCATAGTACTTAGATTACCATATATTAGCATATAATTTGCATCTGCACCCCAAGGTATTTGGCTTTATTGCTATTACCTTTTGTGGCCTTATTTCAATAATGACAGTAATGAAATCCACAGAGGAGATTTCTGACTCAATTTGTTTATAATCCTGAGAGTTTAATGATGGAAACTTTGAGGTTTAAACATAAACTCCTTCAAGAGCATGGTTTTGCCATATTAATGTGGTCAGTTAACCTAGGTGCTTACCTGTAAAGACAGAACAAAAACATGCCTTTTCAGTCTGGCCTCAATAAAGATATTTTGTGTATGTGGAAGACTTGGGGATCCATGTTAGTTTAAAGAAAGTTGCACACATGATTTAATGACTCTTACAAGTCTGTCAACAGCTAAAAGCCCAGAGAAAGAAAATTAACAGCTGCAGCCAGAAAATTTGGACGAAGGTTAGAGGTCAGGGCCTGCATCTGCATTCCTGGGGAGACAGATGGAAAATAAAGGGCCCCCCTTTGTCGCCAGTCAGCACTATTTTAGAATTTGCAGAAACCGAGTTAATTACCAGTGTTCCCTTTAGCTCTGGGGTACGGCAGCCAACTGTAAATCAATACCTGAGGTCACAGAGGAAAACCAGGAGAAAACTCGCTCTTTCTTGTGCTTGGGAGCATTGTTCAGTGTTTCCTCCTGGCCCTTCCTACTGTTTGATATCATACAGAAGGCCAAAGCCTCTACGGAGGGATCTGACAGCAGACATTTGATCTCCGGGGCAGCTTTTCAATTGGGGCAAAGCTCAAATCTGTCTAGTTTGCTTGCCGTTGGTTAATTTATTTTCAATCTTCATACCCAATTCTGAAATCGAATTGCATAAATAAATTATTTGCCAACTGGGACGATTTGAAATGAAAGCTAATTTTTTGTAATTCAAAATTAATTTCAATATGCCATTATTTATAGTTCTGTCGTAGTGACCTGGAAATTCCTGCATGAATCAAGGTTTCAAAAGTAGGAGATGTTGGCTCTGGCTCTTATAGGTGACCTCAGAGCTGTTGTGGTAACCTAGAGAGAAGTTAACACTTGAAAGAGGAAATCAGGGAGCTGAGAAGGGTACAATGGTTTTAAAATAACACATTTGCTTGTTCAAAGAAAGAGAAATGATTTTTTTTTTCAGATAAAGACTGTAAGGGAGAAAGCAAGGCGGTTCTGTTTGTAGAGTAGTTTAATGACATCTTCATGGGACAACCAGACCAGGACTGTGACCATCCCAATAACTAACGCTACGTTGTGGATCTGACCACCAGACCAAAGGGCTATTTGGGAGAGACATGAAATAACCACATTGATTTTGCCAGAGGAAAGTGAACCACATCACAAAGGTAGCATCTTTAGGTACTGATGTCTTGAACCTGGTCTTTGTACTTAAGATATCTATCCTAGTTTAAGTTCCAACTCGTATTGAAATAGGTTTGGGAAATAGGAAGGGTCACACACACACACACACACACACAGTATCAATAATTCCTAAAATACACCCTCATTTACACATTTTTCTTCACATAATTTTAGGACTGAGGAGGTGGCTCAGCAGAACAACACCAGTTCAGCCTGTGTAATCCCTTTGTTCAGTCCTCAGTAATGCACTTATAAAAATAATAGCTCTGACATATTTTCAGAGTTCTTTAATTTGGTCCAGTTTTCTATTTCATATGTACTATGTCGGCTGGTTCTTGTGGAAGGTGTTTTATTCTAATGTTCTTAAATGAAAGATATTCTATATTATGCATACATGTCATTAGATTATTATTTTCCAGGATAATGCAATTTGAGGTAGGAATAATATTTAATCGTCTTCTGGGTTCAGTGAAAAGAACACAAGCTGTTCCTGCTTTGAAGGCTCTTCTGAAAAAAATATCACAATTTAGTGACCAATTTCTTTGCAGGGAAATGTCCTGATAATTAAGGGACACTATTCAGTGCCTTGCTTTAGGGTGGCAAGTATTTATTTACCTAATTATCTCTACAAAATGTCCCACAGATAATGAAAAATCTACTACCTTCCCAGACTAGACAAAAGGGGATGTCAGCTGAGTGGAATCATTGCCCAGTGTAGCAACAGGCATTATCCCTGACCTCACCACCAGAAAAATGCAAAGTGAGAGCTGAACTCCACTGGGGTTCTCCTCCATGAAGGTGGGGACAAGCTAGGAAAGGCCATCCATCCCCTTAGCACCAGAGAGAGCACACATATTATAGAACTGCTCAGTCCTATAACAGCATTAGCCATAATGGAGGGGAAGCTCTCCTTGGCACTGAGCTGCCCTCCTTGCCCTTGGGGTCCATTGAGCATTTGTGCACTCCCTCCGCCACAGTCCGCCACCATATGACAGCTCTCCAGGGTTCACTCCCACATTACAGGATTCCAATGCTGGAAAGACGCTCCTAATGGCTTATTGTGACATTAGGCAAGAGAATTCCAGTCCAGCTTGATAATAATGGGCTGGTGGGGGCTTTGCTTTTGTAAATACAGTCACATACAGATCTGAACGTAAGGCATGTTTGTTGCAACACTGTTATACTTAAAAGAGTCCATTGCACGCAGGGATGGCGCTCCTTTGAATTTTCTTATTACTTTTGGCAGTCTGTTGCTGGAAACAAAAATAATATCAAATATAAAATCCTTCAGCAGAAAGCCTCAAACATCTTTCCAAACTAATGTATTTTTCCAGACAACAACTGAAGTTACTCAGAATTACTATTTTTATGTTGTAGTTAATAAAAATAAGGGATATATATATATACATATAACGTATATATAGTACATCATAACAGAATCGGTAGTACATATAGAATAAATTTTTTGCATGTATGTGTATATTGGATGTATGTATGTTTGCATGTATGTGGGCACATGTGTGTACATGCAGTGAACATAAACATGTGTGCATATATGTGTGTAAGCCCAGTTGATATTGTGTGCCCTTCTATACCAAGAAAGAGTCTTTCTCTGAACCTCTGAGAATCCTATCTTTGCCTCAAGTGTTCTGGGGTTCCAGGCAGAATGTCACGCCCACCCTGATTTATGTGGATTCTGGGTATCTGAACTCTGGCTTTCAACATTTCATACATATAAAAATTAATGACAAGAAGTAAATGTGTACCTCACATGGCACATGTGCCTCAAGCACTTGCTTAGAATTAGGAGCGATCTCTGTGGGTAATGCTGGACTGGATGTGTCTAAAACATTGCCAGAAAGCCTCTAACCTATTTTTCCAAAGCTGGGAAGAGAGCCTGCTAATACAATCCATGACATGGCTACAATTCAAGGAACAAAAGGAGAGACAGATTCAATCTAATTTCCAAATAGAAAACTAGGGACATGTGAGGTGCCTCGACAGGCATCACAGCTCCCATTTACGCACTGTGGTGTGGATGAGAAGAGGAAGAACACAAAGACAGTCTGGACTGAATGAGAAGCAGACAGGGGCCTCTTTTGTACTCACAGCCAGAGCTGAAATTGGCCATGATGTGAGGGCCCAACAACCAACTTGGGAGAGGAGAACCAGGCACAGGGACGCTCTCTTCCACAGCATCAGGCAAACAGTAGATTAGTTACTTGCCCAGTAAACTTTTCTCCCCCTTATTAATTAAAAAGAAAATCTGTTGTGTCCATTCAGAGAGAAAATTTCTTACTCCCAAGATACTTGTGTTATTCAATAAACATCAGAGTGCCAGAAAGGAAAAGCTGTGCGTTGTGGCCCCCCTTTGGAGGGACCCAACCTCCCTGCAAACACTTTTTTATGTGATATGCATCATTATTTATCTAGCTGGCAAACTTCAATGGGCAATGCAGCTGTAAATATAAAAATAACGGGGCCAGAAATGAAATAGAGTCCTACTTTCTTTTTCTATTTTCTAATTTGTCATCATTAATCAGATGGCTTCAGGCAGTGTGTTTAATCTGTTAACTTAGTTTGATTCAAACACCTCAGAAGTATGCAGATTTCAAGGGCAACAAAACTTTTATTGATATTTATTCTGTGTAGCTACATTGGGTTGCTATTTAATAAATATAGCACAAAGTCATTGATCTACCATATTCTTATTCTTTAAAAAATAAATAAAAATTAGAAATAACTTGTGTCAAGTCAACAATGTGTTAAGCACCTACCAAATCTTTTCTGGACAAGGAGCTTAAGTGGTAGGACCTGCCACGTAGGAGTTCCAAGTTTGAGAAAGAAGTGTGGCCTCCTATTTCCTCTCTCCTAACATACAATATAGTATCCACTGAGAGGATCCACAGGGCTGTTGCACAGGCCAAGAGCTTTATCTGCACCTGGTTTTCCCCAACTAACCAGCCATGTACATAACTCTGCAACTGAAGGAGCAACTCTAAATATGTTGACTTAGAACAACAGGAGCCACAGCAGTCACAGGCTACATGTCATAATTCCTATAGAATATTGAGTATTACACCAGCCAGATAGTAATCAAGGCATAAATATTAAATACTGATGTTTTCCATAATCAACAGATGAGCGTAAAATGTTGAAGACAGAAGGAGAGATGCATAATGTGTCCTTCATGGGGATGTAAAGAGCTTTTCCTGTTGTGGAATCAGATTGCTGCCGCAGTGCCCCTGTCCCAGATCCTTTGTGGAAGTCCTGATTCCCAGAACTGCAGAATGGAACTGTATTTTCAGGAAAGCTGTGTGAGGTTGGAATCAGCTCTAATCCAGTCCAGTTGGTGACATTTGTGAACAGGGAATTCAGACACACAAAGACACCTTGGGTACAGTGAGACCTAGCAGCAAGACCGTGGGAAGAGGCAGTGGGACGGTGACTGTCCTCACACCCAGGACAGAGGCCCCCAGAGGAGCCAAACCTGCCAACACCTTGGTTTTGGATTTCTAGCCTCAGGGACTGAAAGACTTTGTGAGTCATCTATTTAAGCCACCTCTCTGGCACCTTGCTAGGGAAGCCCTTGCAAACTAATATAAAATAATGACCTAGAATATAAATATACATACATACCACAGTGATTTAAGGATTATGCACACGTTTAACTTAGATATCTGTATTAGTTATGTTTCTTGTTGCTGTGATCAAATACTTGACAATAACAGCTTTAAAGATGGGGGTGCTGTGGCAGGTACCGCCACAGGACACGGGTCATTGCGGTAGTGGGTCACAGAGCATCCAGTCAGGAGGCAGAGAGAGTAAGCCGGAGCTCTGCCTACTTTCTCCTTTCTTTTCAGTTTAGGACCTCAGCTCAAGTGATGGTGACGCTCACATTTAAAGTGTGACTGGTTACCTCAACTAACCCCAAAAGAAACTCCCTCACAGACATGCCCAGAGGTTTGTTTCATAGGTGATTTTAGATATTGACAAGTCAATGATCAGTTTTAATCATCACAGTACTTTGGTTTCAGTGCATGTATTTTTTTTTAAGTTAGTTTTAAAATATACATAGTGAAGTGTACTGAAATAGAGTGTAACAATTTAAGTTCTCCTTTTTAACTTCTATTTGAAATGGATGATGGGTCGTATTATCTATGTATTTCTGTGTAAAATAGGTTCAGCAGGCAACGTTTGATATACTAATGGCCAATAGTTCATGAACTCTTGGTAGACAGGGAGATCAACAGGCATCCTTGTTTATCCCCTCTACCCAAAATTACATCCTCATCCTCTCAGAAATCTGAGCTCAGACCATCCACACCCATCTTTTTCTAAATAGCGCATGTGACTTAACATCTAACTCAGAGTCTCCTGTGCTATAAAAGCTAAACAAATGTCCATCTATTAATTTGATATGCTTGATTAGTTAGGCCATGGATAATAAATTTTATAAACCAGATACCCATGGTTTCACTGAATCTAATGAATTCTAATTTTGAGTTAGGCCTGCATATGGGCAGCTAGGAAGTGAAGTCATGTTTATGATAGTTCCATTCACTCTGCTAAATACTTCTTTATGTCACCTTATTTAGTTTACTTGACAGAGTCATTCCTGCACTCAGTGCCACATCACAAATGTGCATTTAATTTCCACTGCTATGTCTGGGAATATAAAAATGAGGATTAACTTTACCTGGCAAATAAAATCATTGCACCTAAAGGTTAAGCCAGATGTAGTTACAGTTCCCCTTAATTTCCTGAAGATTCTCTGTAGCTTCTAAAATCAGCAGAAAAGAAACAGCAGTTACTGAGACTTCTCGAGCATGAAGCCTGTTGCCTGCACACGGCCCCCTCTGGCTTTCTCTTCTGGGTCTCTAATAGTAACAATACTTCAGACGCCTAATAATAGATCACTTTTCCCTTCAGTTCTATACATTAGCAAGCTGGCTATTTTCTTTGATCTTCCTCCTGGGCTCTCTCAGGAGCCAGCACTTTGTTTTGCAGGTATGTTCTGTCAGGGCTGGCTCCACAGGGCTGACCTCACCTGACCTCCAGGGACTCTGGGTGCACAGGAACTGTTCCACCTGCTGTTGTTTGTGGCTTCAGGCCTCTGATTAACTTCTTTGATCATTTCCTATGCTCATTGCATCATGACAACACTGATCCATGGAGATGAATTCTTTATTTTAAAAGATTTTATTTAAAGGGCTGGAGAGATGGCTCTGAAGTTAAGAGTGCTGGCTGCTCTTGCAGAGGACCTGGGTTTGATTCCCAGCACCCACATGACAGTTAACAACCATCCTAAACTCCAGTTCCAGGGTCTCTGATGCTCTCTTCTGACCTCCATGAGCATTGCATGATACAGATGCACCTACATACATACAGGAAAATACACTCATACACATAAAGTAAAATAGAAATAATAAAGTATTAAAATTAAAAATACCTTATTTACTATTCTGACATTCCTAAATTGTAACTTATTATTCACTTTTTACAACCATTATATTTTATTTTTATTTTTTATGTGTATGAGTATATTGCCTGCATGTATGTAAGTGCACCTGCTTTGTGCAATGCCCACTGAGGTCAACAGAAGGGGTCAGATACCCTGGAATTGGAGTTATAGATAGTTGCTAGCTGCCATGTGGGTGCTGGGAATCAAACCAGGATCCTCTGCAAGAGCAGCCAGTGCTCTTAACCTCTGAGCCATCTCTCCATCCCAGCTTTTTTATTCATAGGCATTTTGACTTAGAAAAAAATCTTGACGGAGACAGAAAATTATGATTTTCAATTTCATTTTTACTTTTGATGAAAATACATCCAAAATTAATTTGGATTAATTTAAAACTTGTAATTTACAACATCATTGTGAGTGGAATAAATTATATACAAATGAAGATGTGAAAATCAGTGATTTTTCTTAGCTGAATACAGTAGGATAAGCATATTATAAAAGTAGAGTGTGTGTGATGTTTCAGTCGTCTCGTAGATATGGGACGCTTAGGGTTACATATGTGCAGTACTAATATGATAGGTTTTTAAAATATTTCCCCAACTTTCAACACAAGTCTGAGTTCATGCATGGGTGCTTAGATTAGGTCAATGTGCAGGCAAGTTCCTTACAGAATGACATCATCTACCAATTTGTTTTCCTGGTTCACAATATTCTCTTTTGGGCTGTACTTGTGTGGATGTCTTCTTCTCCAGCACCAAGTCCTATCCTGCAGCTATGAGGCTTGCATCTGCCTACTATTCAATGTCATACAAAAGAGCATCATTGCCAAAGCTGCATTCAGGGTGGTTCCTCCACTGAGGTGCTCATCTCCCTCTTTGATGACATCATCTCCCTCTTTGATGACATCATCTCCCTCTTTGATGATATCATCTCCCCCTTTGATGACATTATTTTATCTACAATCCAAATATTTCTATTCGTACCAGCTGCATTTCCCATATCACATTCTTGGAGAGGTTTGGGGCTGGACAGATTTAAATCTCTAGCCACTGTTTTATCCATTTTCAGACCAGGCATTCTTGACAGCTCAGCCACCAGGATAGACAGACCATGAGAGAAGTCAGCAGTCTGGGAACAAAGTCATAAGGAGCTGGTTATAACAGTCCACAAAGATCAGCTTTGTAATTAGACACGTCAGTGGCATGGTCTGCAGCATGTTGGGGGCCTGGTTTACCCTACGATGTGCCATGGTGCATGTACTCCACAAAGAACTGAAAATTGGCGTGAGAGGAAAAATCCAGTTCTGTAATATTCACCAAGAGTACATGCATCCCTCAATAGTAGTTTAAACTTACAAGCAGCCCACATTCAACAACGAGCCTCAAATAAGGGCTATCTGTGCCCCAAGAACAAAATCCACTGCATAGACTGAGATTACAGGTTCTCCTCTATGATGGCAAGCCATCACACAGTTCGCCAATGGAAGAATCCAATGCTGAGAGTGAGGAGATGCTCCTCATGGCTATGAAGAAGCAGTTTAGCTCATTAAGGTTGCTCATATCAGAACCTTGTAAATGGTCATGGGATCTCAGTCTGTAACTCCACGTCTGGCAAAGGCATGTGTATTCCATTTAATGCACCTTCTCCTGGCAGACTGACACTGTCTCCCCAACACCTCATGCTGACAGGGACCTTTCTGGGCAGTAACAACTTCTGCCTTAGACAACCTGGAAATTTAAAATGATAATTCACTTTCTATCAAGGTTATAAATTTTAGGGGAACATATTGCAAGAGATATCATTAAACATCTTTGTTGCTTGTTTGAAATTTGAATTTAAGTGGCTGTTTTGTTCCCTTCTGAAACTCTGTTTAAATCTGAAGATAGATGATTCAGAACTGAATACATGGCATCATTTCTTGCTGTTACATGTACCCTTGCTTAAAGATCCAAAGAGGAGCCTCCTTCCCTCTGCATTTGCAACTAGATTCCTTCAGCCCTGCTCCCCTTCTCCTCAGTAGACTAAGCAGATATTGGTGTGTGCCTTTCCCATCATCTCTGTTTTACTGTTTTACTCTACGCAAAGCTGGAAGAGGATCTTTCTAAAACTGATCTTACAGAGGCAGGTTGCTTGGAAATCCAGTCTGATATAGTCATAAAGGCTCCCAAAGGTGACCTTCCAACAAAAAACACAAACTCAGTACAAGGTAAAATGGAAAAGAACCTCAGAAGAAGTGTCTTAATTTCTAAAACTAAAAATAATTGAATTCATTTTCATATTCATGAAATGCTAAATAATCTCTGCACGACCTCTAAGAAAAAGGTAAAACATGGGGACGCCCGGTGGCTTGGCAGAAAAAGGCACTTGCGCAAGCCTGACAGTCTGAGTTCAATCCTTGGAACCCACAGAAGAAGAAGAGAATGACTTCTCAAAGTTGTCCTGTTCTGCTTTATGTGTATACTATGGCATATGCACACCCACACTCACACACAGACATACACATACAACCACAGCCACACACAGACATAAATATTCATGCACCACAGACATAGACACTCATACACAAATATACAAACACACATATACTCAATCATACATACACACATGCAGACACATACACACAAACATGTATGCAGACACACACACATACAAACACAGACACATACACAGATGCATGCACACACTAAATAAAATTAAATTGAAAAGTCAAGACACCTCATCTGTTCTCCCAGCCCCTGACTCCAGCATGACCCCACAGTCATTTCTGTCCTCATCACCACACCAGTGACTGAACCCAACATTTTCCTACAAGGCTGATCTAGGAGATATTTAGCGATGTTGGGTAAAACCAGGGTGTGGTAGCCCAAGCCTTTAACCACAGCACTCAAGAGGCAGAGGCAGGTGGATCTCTGTGGGATTGACCCCCCCCCTTTCTTTCTCTCTCATTAGCTAAAGCAATTTCATGATAAAATTCTGCTGTGGGATATACTGGCTGTACACAGTCAGGCTTCTGGGTGCTCGGGACATGGCTCAGTGGTTAAGAGCACTTGCTGCTCCCAGCACACCAGGCAGCTCACAATCAGGTATAATTTCAGGTCCAGAGCATACAACACCTTCATCCCTTTTCAGGGGCACCCCCTCATGTGTGATACACATACAGACATTCTCATGTACACCTAAAAAACATAATAGCAAACTTTTAAAATCTTTAAAAGCCAGATGTTTTTCTTGGGAAAACCTGAACCAAGTCTATAAAAACTTGAATAAGCCAGATGTTGTCCCTGAATGCACAGTGTTTTCATTCTTTCACTGTGGCCTACAAAGCAGATACCCGTATTAGTAAATTCTCTCACATCTGCGAACAAATACCTGACCTTAGAAACTTAAGGAAGAAGAACTTATTTAGCTCATAGCTTCGTGGTGGGCAAACGGAGGCAGGTGGGGCTCTGGTCTTGGTGCTGGAGCTTGGGGCTAGTCCTGTGACAACAGCAGACGGGAAACAGAAAAAGACTTGGGTAAAACCAGGACCAGGCTATATCCAATAAGCCTGTCTCTAGTGATCCACTCCATCAGCCGTGCCTCACTTTTTAGATGTTACAGCCCCCAAAACAGCTCCACCAGTTGAGGATCACGGCTTGAACACATGAACCTGTGAGAGGCAGTATTCTCTGAACTGCTGCACACGTCCAGCTCTGTCAGAACTATCCTTAGCCTCTAGGCAGAGCTCAATGACCCCTCACTTTTGTTTCCAAGTCAAAGAATTAAGTTCTCCAATTTATCTGAGGTTCTTCTCAGAAATTCCATATTCCAGAACCTTCACACCCTCCTCACCCCAGCACCAAAGAAACCAAATCATGATGGTTGGCACAAGTCATCTTTCCTAGGGTCCCTGTTTACCTGCACAGAGTATTGATACATCCTGCATGGCACTGTTCATTACACCCCAAGTTTAGTGCAGCTCAGATTCTTAATAAAGACGTAAGTGTCAACAGAGGGAATGGACGAATTTAGTGAGAAGTAAGAGCTTAAGACGGAGGGAAGAGTGCAGAGACTGGAGAGAGGGGCATCTTAAAGAACAGAGATAGTCATCTACAAATGGAAGAGCAGCTAAATGTAGCCCAGAGCAGCCCCACAGCCCCGCTTAACACCCCAGTCCTCTGGAAAGTGTTTAAAAATGTTAACTGTGGTCTAGCCACAGGGGAGAGATTACTGTTATTGCTCTGCCAAATGGAGATAGTATTAAACCTATTCCTAATGACTTATTGGTACAGCAATGTATTAATGGATCTTTCAGTTCTACCAGAGAAGCTTCTTAAAGTTGATGGCCATTAACACAGATAACCCACAGCCGGTCATTGTGCAAAGAAAAAGAGATAGTGGAGTGCTCAGCCTTAAATGGAACATTCTATCACCCTCTCTTCCCGTTGTATCAGTGTAGTAGGATTCCCAGTGTAGGGATCATTGTAGAAGGGGGTGCAGAACGATTGACGGTAAGAGCCAGAGGTGACTACAAAGAAACTGCTTTCCAGAGAGCACATATGAACTCACAGTAATTGTGACAGCATGTGCAAGACCTGTCCAACCCCAGGACAAAGGTCCTTCATGGATGGGGAAGGTGGGCAGTGAGCCCTGTTCCCAGCTGAGGATGTACTGGCAATTGGTAGCTGCTGGAAAGTGCAGAGTGGGTTTTCTTGAAGTTTTTAACAGTGGATAAGTTAACCAGGCTCCAGGGCATCGACCCAGACCCAAGAGCAACACAGATTAGACTCAACAGGCCTAAAAAATAATATCAGCATAAAGCTGGGGAGCGGTAGTTGAGTGGAGGTGGAGATGAAGGAGGGGTTAATATGATCAAAATATTTTGCATCAAATTCTCAAAGAATCAATAAAAATCTTTTTAAATAACTAATAAAAAAAACTAAAAACAAAACCAAAAACCAGTCCTAACTCTTGACCAACTGGAAGCTATCTTTAGAGATATGGCCCCGAAGTCCTCTTTAGGTGTTTGTAAACTACCACCAGCATTTAGAAGCACTCCCCTGGGACCTCCGCGGACAGTGGAACCTACAGCAGAAGGAATGGAGAAAAACGCAAAGCATACAATTAGAAGATGCTCAGAAGCAGATCCTGACAGGCTCCTGTAGCAGGTCACTGTGCACGGTTGGGCTTGTTGCCCCTTCTGATCCATCCTTAACCCGGAGCCAAATTCTAGAGGGAAGATAGGTAGAGTCACAAGTGGCCAGCTCTCCTCACAATCTAATGGCTTGAGTGGTTCTGTCTTCAAAGTGCTGCTTGGAAGTACAGAGAGCAGCCAAGGCCAGGTAATGAAAATAGTTAACGTTGGCATTTCTGTTAAAATATCCAGGAAGCAGATTTGCTGCAGGCGGGCTAAGTGAGTACGCACAGAGCAAGACCTCCAAACCCATGGATCTCAAAGGTTACTAACAATACCCAGCTGACCCCAGAGCCCACATCCTTGGATTAAGATAGCTTTTTGCGTATGGTCCCCTTTGTAATATTCCTGACAATAAGGAGGCCTTCTTAAAAATATATATATTGATCTGGTTCTATGTGATCATTAATCACAGAGTCTCACCGGGACGGCCGTCATAAATACTGTCTGCATAAAAGTCCTCACTGAAATTGTTCTGCCATCTTTTCAGCCTTCCATGAAATACAGATGTGTGAGGAGATGGAGAATCAAAAGGAATGAAGAAGGAAACGAGGGGAAATGTGAGAGCTCCTCACTGCTCTCCTCAAAGATTTCAATAATTGAAATCATGTTTAAATTGTTTTTCATCTTATTAAGATCATTTTTCAAAGAATCTCCATGTGCAGGCGCGGTGCCCATTAGTACCCGAGTGCAGCATTCTACACGCGCTGGTTCTGAGTCGCCATGTCTCCTCGTACTCAGAACATGTATCGCAGGGGCAGAGGCTCAAAGAAAGCGATAAATCCAAAATTATATCCAGGGTCTAGGGAAGGCCTCTGAAACTTAGATTAATTGATACTCTATTTCCTCTTCCTGACCCAATAGCATCCTGTTTGGAAATGTAAATGATGTTTCGTTCCTCCTGTTTATTGTTTTTCAAAATGACATCAAATTTGGTAAGCTTGCATAAAATCCCAACAACACAGAATCATGGAAATAAAAACTGAGAGGCATTGCCTCGCATGCTCCCCGGGGAGTCACTGCTTTCAGTGCTTAGTGTGTGAAGTGTATCCTTTTAAGTCATGTTTTCCAAGAGCTCTTTAATAATCTATTTTCTCTCTAGGCCCTCGAGTCCTTGTTTTTACTGGTGATGAGCATTCAAGTTAAATTGCACACATTGCAATTTAAAAACTTTTAAAATTGTATTTATTTATGTATGTGGGGGGATGCCAATGTGTAAATGTGGAGGTCAGAGGACAACTTGTAGGGATTGGTCCTTTCCTTCCACATGTGGGTCCTGTTGATAGAATTCTGGCCTGATGAGGCCAACTTGCTGACCTCATACTGAAAATTCTTAATAACCAAGGGGATTGGTGGAATCCCTAGCCCTTAGCCTTCTCTCAGTCAGTGGTTTACTTGACGTGGGGGGAACAGACATGAGAGACAATGGTAGTGAGTGACTCTAGTCAGCCTTCAGCTGCAGGTCTCAGAATTGTCTGTTAGAGATGCCAGGAAAACTCCTCAATTATTTTTATGTTCTCCATTTTCAAAATAAGGATAATGGAGCTGGAGAGACCCCTCCATGTTTAAAAGTGTGTAGTGCTCTTCCAGAAGCTCAGTTCCCAGCTCACACTACCTATAACTCCAGCTCCAGGGGACACAGCGCCTCTGGCCTCCACCAGCATTGAACTCAAAGGAATGTACAGGTCGTGCACACACACACATAAGGCAGGAAGGAGGTGTGCGAGCCTATGGAACAGGGTCCTTCTAGCTCCCGTTACTGTGTTCATATGAGCCTACAGTAATGGCGGCAGTATGCACGGGACCCAGGTAAACTTAAGCAGACAAAACCCAGCACAGAACGGGGGACATGGGCAGCAGACCCCAATCTTCGATGAAGAAGTGTTGGCAACAGATTACTGTTGGGTGAGGATAAGCTAGTCTTCCCAAGGTGAGGGAATCTGGGTAGGCTCACTAGACCTCAGGGGATGAACCTGCACTGAGGTCATTTGGGGACACTAACTTGACACAATAGACATTAACACAGATGAAAGAATGTACAGATTCCAGTTGGGGGCCTATAGGGTTACCTGTAGGGAAAGGGGTGTAAAGATGATTAAGACTGAAATGTTCTGTATGAAACACACAATGATTCAATCAAAAATATTTTTAAAAATCTAGGAACTATCCATTTGCCTACTACTCTGACAAGTGTACTGTTCACCACTCATCAGAGAAACTTATTTTGCAACCGATGGAGACTATCACAGGGTAACATAGCTGGTCGCACACAGAGACTGTGTGTCTGAGAGATGCCCAGCTCTGTGTGACACATCTACAGTGGAACCTCTGCACCTAAGACTCTGGAGCACACAGAGCGGGGGTGGAGAGAGAACTATACATCCCTTGACTCTCACCAGCACAACTTCCTCATACAACAGTATGCAATGCACACAGAAGCCCACAGCTGTCTAAGCTTTAGAGAAAAAGGGACTGCAGAGGGTGTGCCCCTGGATAGGACTCCTGTACTAAACCTCACCTACCCGTTGTTCAGGGATCATTTGGAAGATGGAAAAGGAAGATTGTAAGAGCCAGGGTTGGCGCATTGACAGAAGGAAGCCGAATTTCAGGCCACTGGAAACTCACACATTTGAACTTGTAACAATGGTGACAGCATTCACAAGACCCATGGTGAGACAAACAGACAAATCCCAGAACAGAATGAAGGAAATGAGCAGCAGGCCCCAACCCTAGCCTCGGAACTGTTGGCAGCTGATTACTGCCAGGTGAGGGAGAATAGATCTTCAAGGAAGAGACTCTTGATAGGCTGAAGAGGCTCCAGTGGGTGAATGTACACCGAGAAATATCTGGGGACAAACAATGACTGTAAAGGACTTATCATATGAAATCCAGTGGGGAGGTGGGGGTCACAGATCTGGGGTCAAAATTCAATGAAGGTCTATTATATGAATTGCACAAAAATGCAATAAAAATATAACGAAAGTATTTAACAAACCATAAAAAATAGTTCTAAAATCTTTTTTTTTTTTTTTTTTAAATCAGGATAATAATGGTAGCCAGTTCAGGGAATTTCCCACCAGCAGCTCAGCCCAGTTCTGAAATATCATACATTATAGGAAATCAGACTGCATCCCACAATTTCTTGATCATTATCATGTCTGCCTTCTCTACCAGTGTCAAATGGCCAAAATTTATGGTTGTAAAAAAGGTAAAGTTTTCATTTTTCGCAAGCTGCTCCCCAATGCCTTCTGGAATAAAAAGTTGAAATGTTTGACTACAGTGAAATGTGGTGTGTTTTCTGGAAAAGCCCACTGTGCAGCCTCCGAGTTTGTAGTTTTCAGAATGTGACGGAGCTCACAGAGCCCAGACGATTTTAGAGTTCATTATCACACTGATTATAACATCGATTTAAAACATACATAGGAGCGAAGGGAAGAAAACGAGTGTTGATAAGCTAGAGGTTGTGTGAGAGTGCACGGCTGAGTCAGGAAAGTACTTGCTGTGCGACTTGAAGACCTGAGTTCAATCATCAGGAACCGTGTGAAAGCCTAGCTGCAGTGGAGACAGGGCACATCTGCCGTCCCCACACCAGGCAGGAGGAGACAGAGGATCCCTGGACTTGCCAGACCAGCTGGCTACATGCACTGGCGCCATCAAGTCCACAGGAGACCTTGCTGAAAACAAGGAAGACGGTCCCTGGAGAGCAGCACTGGCTTCCGTGTGCACATCTGTGCATTTGCATTTACACACATGATCCCACACACTACACACATACAGTGCCACAGACATGTTCATATGCTCTTCCTTGCTATCACAGAAATCCCATGGATGCTGCAGTTGGAAAGATAAATGTGGAGTTGAGAACAGGGCTCATCAGATGGCAGCAGTCGAACTCACAAGTGCACCATGGCAAGGCGCAGGAGAAGTTCATCTGAGCCTGCAGCTGCACCTTGTCCGTTACGCTTGAGAACAGCTACAATTGCATTGGTGTTTCTCAGAAGAAACAGGGGCCAGGATGTGACCCATGGTGGAGGCTACTAGCATCCCACCCATCTACTGTATTAGTCACTTCCTGTTGCTATGATAGAAACACTGACCAAGGGAACTTATGAAAGACAGAGTTCCAAAGGGACAAGAGTCCATCATGGTGGGGAGGCATGGTGGCAGAGGTGGCTGGAGTAGATGCAGATGGTAAGCACTCACATTTTTAAGCAGGCACAGGAAGCTGAGGGACTGGCGATCCTGCAAGGCTTAAGAACTCTCTAAGCCCGCCCCCAGTGACCCAGTGACCTGCTTCCTCCAGCATGACCCCACCTTCTACAACCTTCCAAACCAGCGCCACCAACTGGGGACAAAATGTCCAAATACTTAGAACCTATGAGGAACATTATCATCCAAATCACCATGATGGGGATATTAGAGTCCCACCCATCTACCCAAGATGGGTGGTGTTGGGGCTTTTCCTTCCTGTTCCACCATTTACCTGTCTACCCGTCATCTTCAGCTCACTTAGTTTCTCCTTAACCCCCTCTCTAGTTCCTACATTGCTCCTGTGTAACACTTAATATCGATCTCTCACTCTCTGTCTCTCATTCTTTCCTTCTTTTGTTCTTCTCCACAGTGTTAGGGATCAAGCCTAGCTTGGGATTCCAAGTCTAACAACGCCAACTTATTTTTCCTATTTCTTCAGCAGAACAGAATATCTCTAAGTGGAAGAGAAAACACTTCTTGTGTAGGAGCAGTGCCCGCTATAGGGAACGGCATTCTTACGGCTTTGCTTTCAAACCAGCTCCCCTGGGCCCCACCTTTCACCCGCCTGGGCCCCACTTCTTCCTGCATGAAGTCCAGTTTCCACACACCCTCACAGGTACGAGCAGCCTGCACAGCTGGTGATTCTGGCTCCTTCTCTGAAGGATGCAGATACTGATGAGACTCCTACCAGCGTGGTGCTCCTTGTATTGACCCAAATGAGTTACTCGGTGTAAATGCCACCACACAGTGTGGCACTGACAGAGGACTCCAGTTTGTTCCTAACTTTTGGATGGCCACTTTGGGATGGAAGCAAGGGGGATCAGGAGGTTAGAGACACGAAGCATGTCTTCCCATCTACAGGAAGCTTTGAACTTACAACGAGCTTTAAAAGTAAATGATTTTAAAATTTCAAAATAGCTCTCTACAGCTCACAGCCACCAATTCTTAGCGTTCCCTCATAGTTTATTTGGGAGTGCCTGCCCCCATCCTGCGCAAGCCATTGCTTTCCCTTCTTTACAGCACAGGCGGAACTCCTGCCTGAAGCAATCAGGGTTTTAGGTGTCTATTTTACACTGCTACGATCCTAGCCAGGCTCAACCAAAGGAATTGGCCCTATATGTCCACAGGGTCCATCTCAATCTGCAATAAAGAAGTCAAGCCCTCAGGAAAACTTTCTCAATTCTAAAAACAGTTTGTATTTCTTTGGCGGGGAGGGATGGCTCAGCCATTGAAAGCACTTACTGTTCTTGCAGAGGACTCTGATAGGTTCAGTTCCCCACACACAGAGCAGTTCATAGTTTCCTGTGACTCCAGTTCCAGGAGATCCAACATTGTCTCCAGACTTCCATGGGCTGCTGCATTCATGTGGTGCACATAAATTTTCTCTAAGGCCATGATAATTCTAGGAAATAAAGCAGTAAATATTCTCAGATGAATAACGTCAGGTAATGACCAATCTCTACATTGTCCTAATTAGCTTTCATTATAAAGTGGACACAGCATGTTATGTGTATTACAAATATGTTATATCTAGATGTGGGACCATGAACATTCCCTGAACCTACAGAACTGGCAGCAGATATCAAAGCGTTCCTTCGTATGTACAAGAAGGAATTGTTTCATAGCTCAGAAAATGTTGATCTCTGCCTGGGAAAAGAAGTAGAAAACAGAAATAAAAACATTTGGAAATAAGAAACAAACAAGTCATCAGAATGTTAAGCTCACAAAAGTGAAAATCATTTGGGCACTTGGTAATATTTTAAATTTATTTTCTAAGTATAGCCACTGAGGAGGAGAGACATTTCAGTTTCTCTTGGTGGTTTGAGGAAAATGTTAAATACAGCCCTATCAGACATGTTTTCCAAGATGCGAGTGTGTGAGGGGATAGGCTGTATTTCCCAACTTGTTCTGCTTATCCTCAGAAGCCCCTAAGGAACAGACAGGTGCCGACAGGTGTGAGTGGTCCTGGATGTGCTTCCTCACCAGAGGGATCTACTCCTGTGCCACTGCCAAGTCCACTTCCACTCAAAATCTGCAGTCTGCCAGCTGTCCTGACCCTGGGGTGCACATGCTACCAAGGAGGCTGTTTGCAGAATGTCAACCTCACCTCAGACCGTCGCGGGGGAGACCTGCCCGCGCCCATCACCGAATGCCCCCAGAACATCTCGTTCTCCAGATTGTTACTGCCTTACAAGATGGAAGGATAAAATAAAACTGCCACAAGAAATGCATGCGTTTATGACTCAACATTTCTATCTGCCTTTTTCATGGTTGCTTGCGAAATTTATCTTACACTATTGAGCATTTCACATACGTAAAAATAAAAGAACAGATACCAATGAAACGGACTTGAGAGATATCCGATGTTTGCAGGGCTTACCTTATCTGCCTGAGTTCATTTAAAAGGTACAAACATTAAGACATTAGCTAAAGCCTCACTCCAGACCTCGGCACATCTCCTGTTTCCCAGAGGATGACTGTTTCCTGTGGGTGTCGGTGCTCAGACTGTCCGGCAGGCCGTCAGTCCCTTCAAACAGCATCTGTCATCTACCTGGCCACAAGACTCTGACTGCTTAGTTTCAAACACACTTCACTGCTTAATAGTTGTATCCTTCTACAATTTAGTTTGATCATTCCACTTCATATCTGTAGGTCTAGATCCATCTTATCTTCTTTAGTTTATCTGTTTGGTATTGCAATGACTGTCATTGCAGAACTCTCCTTGAGCACTGGTTAGAATATCCTGAGGCAGAAAGCCTAGAGGCAGGAAGCGTGAGGCATGGAGGAGGTGTGCTTGATACAAATCTTTCTCAAGATGGTGCTGGGGATTGGCTTTCTGCCTGGCAGGAGGTGGGCAAGCAGGGCTGTCACGAGGTGCGCAACTGGGGCAGGGCCCGTTCTTGCACGTGGCTGCTGACCAGTCCCTGCTGAGCTGAGGCAATCTCTGACAGCTTGTCACTAGTCCCCATTTCTGTGTTTGGTGTATTTATAATGGTATCACTGAAAATTAATCGATCATTTCTTACATGTATTTAAAGAATTTTAAGGCTCTCCATCCCCGTTACTTTCTCTCTAATCTCCTTTTCTGCGACCCAGTGAGTTTAGTTAGGGTTGGTGCATGAGCGTGGACTGGGGATTATTCACTAGAGCAAGGGCAACTTATCAGTGCCTTTATCACAGGTGAAAATGACCTCCCACCTACCTCCAGCAACCATTTACTGCTAATAAATCTTCAGGGAGGAGCAGGGCCTCATAGGCTCTCCCTTACTGATGACATGCCCATGGGTCTAGTCCTGTGCCAGAAATATACGGGTAATCAGAGCTGCTGTGAACTCGGAGTACAGTGGCCACATCTTGCCACAGGCAGTGCTCCACAGCACTGCTCCTCATCCTACGCACCTCTCTCTGCTCCTTCTTCACTGTCCTTTCTTGTTTATCTTCTTCTCCTGAGTAATGGCGAATTGATCGTTTTCATGTTTGTTTGGTAATTTTGACACTGGGTTTTCCTTTTCTTATAGAATGTCTTTGTCAGAGTAACAGCTTCTTGTCATGTGTTTACACGATTGTATTATTTGCTCTCCATGGCACTTTCTTGTACGTTTTCAGCCTCATAGAAACTTTGGGTTCCACTGTGATCATGCACATCCAACTTTATTTTAGAATTTGTACAATTTATACCTCCTTGAGGAAAGGCTCTACTTGGATTTAAGAAAGGAAATATAATACCAGATTTTGTTGAAAATTCTGTTGTTGTTTTGTTTTTGCTTTTTGGTCTTTGGTTTTTAAGACAGAATCTCTATATGGTCCAAATAGGTCTCAAATTCACAATATTGCCTCTGCCTCCCAGTGCTGAGAATATAGGCTTGGGTCATAAGTCTACACTATTGGTACTGGTTTAAAAACTGTTTGTGTAACTTGTTTCATAATTTTCTCTTTAATCCTGATTTTGGATCTATCTGGACGTTGTTTTCATGGATGCGATGCTCTGAGGAACAGACATTATCTGATCCTTCCCCATTTAAGGAATCTGCCCCATATTGAACATGTACCCTTCCTCTAGGGGTGGACAGTGTCACTGAAAGCTCTCTTCTCCCCAACTTCTCTTTGTTATTCTCTGACTAGTAGATGTTCCTGTCACTAATGATTGCTACTATCCCAGCAGTTAGGAACTCTTGGTGAATGTATAGAATTTGTTCTATTTAAAACTGTACTGACCTGGTTTCCATGGGAGTTTTGGATCTGATAGAAGCTGCAAGATAGTTAGACAGGCACCATGTGCCATCTTCCCAACAGTGTTATATTCCTTGTGTGCAGCCCCACATCACCAGGACATTGACAGTGGTTCAGCCTCAAGGCTGGAGTCAGGGCCCGGCCTGATGATCTGAGCTTGACCCCCAGAACCTCCATGGTGAAGGAGAGAACAGACTGCTACAAGCTGTCTGGACCTCCACACATATGCTGTGGCATAGACTCACCCCCTAAACACTTAGTAAATAAAAAATAATATAAAATAAATGTAAAAACGAACAACAGTTAGATTTTCCCAGTTTTGCGATTGCTTCCTTCAGTTACCTGTGGGCTTACCTCTGTGCAAATTCATCACTTATAGAGTCAGCGAAGCACTGTCAAATGCTGCTCTGTGTGGTTTTCACCAAGATTTTAGCTCTGTTTACAGCCAGTCACTCTGCAGGTCCTCAACAACTACCAAGCATTAACTCCTTTGGGTTCTGTCACATAATTTTGTTATTTGGGGAACATATCAGAATATGATTCTTTGTGTATGCTTTTGTCCTTCTTTAACTCACTTAATTTGTGAGACAGTTGTGTTTATTAATGGTATTTTTATTGCTGGGTAATATTCCGTAGCAAGGATGTATCACATTTTACATAAGCATCCACTAATGAAACGGGGTGGGTGGCCCGTTCTGCTTGAGTCCAACACTACCGCGCATTTCTGTTATCTCTTCCCTCTCTCTCCTTCCCCACTCCCTTATTATATATGTGAACTGAACTCACTCTCAGCATGGGCTTCACACAGCCATTTTATCTTCGGACTCGATGCGTCATATAATCTTTGCAGGATGCTGCGGAGGGCTTAGAGTGAACCTCACCCTGCTCCATCCTTCATGAACATGTGACGTCTAGTTTGTGACCTTGGAGGTCTGGAGTCAGGATGTATTGTGACTTGCTGTTGGTGATCATCCTCCGCACACTGGAGGCCCCATTCCCACAGACACCACAGGCAGCATACGGTGGCACTCCCACTGCTTTCCTCAGAGGAGTCTCGGCACAGCTCCAGCACAGCTCCAGCTGGGCTTTTCAAAGCCAGGCCTTGGTCCGGGTTCCGCTTCCTGCCAACTTAATACCTCATTGAATTTGCTTTATTGTTTCCAAATATATTGTGTGGATAAATGAGTCATGGGCAGGATTTTTAAAGTTTGCATAAGGATTTAGGGAAGATGAAAATCCAAATGTTTGGGTATTCATACATGGCTGAACCACACTCTCTGGAGGCTGTCCAGAATAACTGTTCTGTTCTCTCCAGCATTTCCTACTCTGGGATGGGTGAAAATGCCAGGTGGTCCTACTGGAACTCTTGCATGTTTTCAATTCTAGTCATAGAAGAAACTGTCTCAGTGAGGAATGCTAGGAACCAAGCAGGTAAATCAAATGTAATTTGGAATCCCTGAGAGCTTGTGTTGTGGGGTATAAACATCATTTTTTCCCAAGGGGTCTATACTGCCAAACTGCACACCGGGAATAAAGGCAGAACTTCAAAACTTCACAGTCTGTGTTTTGGCAAGGATTTGCTTTGCCAATTTGTATGAATTCTTTGGTTCTTTGTTGCTTTCCCCGATGAAATTTGCCTATTCTAGCTACTAGGTCTCTGAAAAATCAGGTGTAGAGATTTATATACATGAAAGAAAATGATAAAATTGTGAGTGATTTGTCACTTCTCTGAAACTACGCATGACATCAGAATGGTTGTCAGGGGTTCTGTAAACAGCTAGAGCAAGAAGGTCATTGCACATAGCAGTCAACATTTCTAAAAGCCTACAGTGGCCTAACATGGCAGAGATATGTTCTCCATATCATAAAACAAGTCTATGCTATTTTCATAGAAACTAAAGGTAATTTGAATTTATTTCTCCCTCTTTGAGCTATCACTCGTCATCAATACAAATTCACAGGAATGTCTTTCTCACAGCCAGCATCATGGCACTCACTCCATCACACTCCCACAGGGAACCCTCTGTTTACAGAGCCAAAATTACACTACAAGTCCAGCACCAGCCCTTCATCCTCAACACGCCACGAAGTGATTTTGTTACAAGGTTTGAAATGCTGTTCACTAAACGTTCCTAAAATTCAACCCTAAGACATTTTCCCAAAGATCTACTAAATGTTTCTTACAGTTTATTTATCCTTCTGTAATAAATATTCTGTCATCTAATAATCAAAGAAAATGATGCCAAGTTAATTTTGGGCATATGCATCTCTGAACAAGCATATACAGAGGATTCATGTAATCTATGCAGAAATATATATTAGGTATCCAGGATGTGACCACTACTATTTACTTCATAATGACCGCAATATAAACATTTATCAATATAATTTTACTTTATTCTTAGAGCAACTCTAACAGCTAAGGTCATTACTATTTCTGTTTTTTAAGAACTATTTGTAATCCAATTCCATTAGAAAACAAACATAAATCTCACTCCGTATATGCAAATGCGTGTACATATAAATGATTTACACGTATGTAAATAGCTGCATGAATTGTGCAGACATGATATTAAACATTAAACACTAGGAAAATAAGATTCTGAGTAGCTAAGTATTGTGTCCAGTGTTTCAGAACCGGCATGGGGAGAGATGGCAAAAAGGGCTGCTGCGATGCAAGCAGACTTACCTGTTTTCAGAACCCATGTCAATCTGTGTGTGTCAGGAAGTAACTCTGACTGTGCAAAGTTAGGGTATTAGAAAGCTTGATCATCCTGATTCCCAGACACTCTGAGCTCCTCATCTCCTGCTTGTCCTTGTGTATACTGCATGTTTCCTGAACATTGATAACCCACACTGACAACTCACACACCCACCACCACAGACCCTAACAACAGAACTTCTGGTGGTATTGATGTATTGATGAATAAAGGTACACTTATTGACTAGTAAATAACTATTACTAAACTCTACTAAGATCTACTTTATTTCAGGTGTGGGTAGTTTTCTGTTATTAGTTAAACAAGATTTACAAAGCAATTAGTCAATAGGTACATTTCATATTATTCAGCACCACGGTTGGGGGGATTTGCTCTGATGGAATAATCCTTCTTTTGTTTAGTCTAAATATCCCTTTCCCTTATATTGTACTTGAACCTTGAAGTTAGCCAGTTATTGAAACATTAGAAGAATTAATATTTGATAATATAAATATTCATTGTCCCTATTCTGTCAGGTGATTATCAGTGAGAGCAAGTTATACTGATGGTGAGCAGGAGGGGCTTCTCAACACACTCTCATGCTAAAAATTATCTGGGCACGGAATTAAGGTTTTCCTTTGGTTGATCCTGGGCATGAATGTCACCCCCTGTGAAGCCTTTCATGGAAACCATTCTAGTAGTCCTTCATCCTTACCTTTCTTAGAAATATAGTTAGCATATATGCTGGCCTGTGCAAAGCAGAAAAATAATGACCCATCATGGTTTGTTATGACAGCCTTTCCTTCGGTATGCCCTGAGTTCCAGCCTTTATGAACATCCATGTGTGGGGGAGTTTACTGCCACTGTGCAAAGAGCATTCTGAAAGAAAACAGATACGTGTGCTCACGGCTCCTTCTTCCCAGAGTCTCTTCAGTGCTCCAGGCCTAGTGGTGATCTAATCAGACAGACAGAACCCTGTCACTGAACTGGAGACTGCCCACTTAGCTTCTGTGGGGCTGCCCAAATGGTTCAACATTTAAATATACATGTTGCTTTTGGAGAGGACCTGAGTTCGGTACCAGCATCTACAGTGGCCTGCTCGAAACTCCCTGTCATTCCAGATCTGGGGGAGCCGATGCCTTACTGTGGCCCTCCATGAAAACCTATATGCCCCCATGTGCACACACATGAGCATACACACATAGATAAATAAAATACACTCTGAGAAATTAGCTTCCTTTAAATTTCCAAAGTAGCTGGCCAGGAAGGCGGTCTCAGTGGTTAAAGGCGCCTGTTACCAAACCTGATAACCCAGGACCTATATGGCAGGCAGAGAATAGACTCCTACGGGTTGTTCTCTGACCTCCGTAGATGCTGTGGCACCCTCACCCCCACCCTCAAACACATGCACAGACACTAATAAATGACTAGATATAACCAATTAGAGGGAACAAATTTCTAAAAAATGTTCCGTTAATTGTACGTCATTTTGTCATTTTAAACTGCTACATATGATTTCAGTAGAAAAAATAATTAAGCAGAGAGGATTCTCACATATAAGTATGGCAGAGGTGCTCAAAAGAGACTTCAGTTTAAATTTTGTGCGGAAGTATTGCAACATAATGAACCATCTGGACACATACACAGAGAGTACAGGGGAAGAATTTCCTCTTATTTCACTGCAGCAAAAGCCACAGGGAGGCTGTCAACTTGTTCTCAGATAATAAAGCCTGGCTTATTAAACGGCTGGAAAATGGAAAGCATAAAGAAGCCACAAATTTGGAAAACAAATGGAAAAATCAGCCGAAGCAGCCACGTTATATAGAAGCCAGTGTCAATGCCAGAACTTACTCTGCGGGTCCAGCAGCAATTTGCAATAATTAGACTCAAAATACATTTATAAACACCTCCAGCTTCTAAAAGATTGTGAAGACATATAAAGACAATATTGACTGCCCTATTAGCCTCTGAAAAATACAAAACTCAATACCAGAACTAGATCAGAAAGTTAAGATATGTAAGCAACTGCTGAATTTTTTCTCCTAAAATTTATTTTTCCAGAAGAACCAACTTGAATTATTCCACCATTTGAAACTGCATTTTGCTCTCATGGAATACACATTTTCAAGACAGGATCCATTGTGAGTTGGTAAATGATAACCATATTTTTCTTTCTCTTTTTGGCTTTATTTGTTTTTTTTAACTGGTGTCTCCACACAGCCCAGGCTAGCAGTAAATTTCTGATTCTCCTACCTCTGCCTCCAAAAGCCCAGATGACAGGCATACACCACCACACGGGGCTCCTCTGGCTTCTTTGTTTTTCTCAAGTTTTCCTTTGAGTTGGCAGTGTTTCTACGGTTTGAGTGGTCTGTAGCAGGAATGAGCACTCAGTCATCTCACCCACCCCCAGGTCCTGATTTACTTGTGTGTGAAATTGACCTGGGCAATTCTGAAACACACGAGCCCTATTGCTTCTTACCGTCAGTCCCCATCCTGATCAGCACATCCAGTGCTTTTTTCCAGTACACCTGAAACGTGGCGGTCTGTGACTCCAAAATCCTCGTTCTCTCTTTGTCTGCCTTCCCCAGCCACTGGAACCCGTCCCTCTATCTACAGTTCTTGGAGGTCGACTTTTCAGAGTCCACACATAGGTGAGACTCTGGATTTGTCATTTTGTGACTCCGATGTTTTACTTCGCACAATGCCCTCTGAGTTCACCCATGTCCAAAAGACAGCAATTCAGATTTCAGAGCTGAATAGTAGTCCACTGTGAACTGAGAGCATATTTTCTTCATCTGCTGTCTTTCGGTTTATTGATAATCACATCAGGCTGATTCCGTACTTTAGTTATTAAGACTAATGCTCCACTAACCCTGGGAGTGCAGTTGCCTCTCTTGACATGCTGATTTCCTTGACTTTGAGACCCTGTCTCAAGCAGATGAAAAAAAGAAAACTTTTTAATTGTATACATGCCTGTATATCTGCGTGTGAGCATGTGCATGTGGATGCAACTGTCCATGTCAGAGGACTCGGATCCTCTGAGGCTGGAGTTACAGGCAATTGTGAGTCCCCCAACCTAGGTACTGGCAATCAAGCTCCAGTTCTCTAGAAGTCTTGTATGTGCTCTTATCAACTGAGCCATCCCTCCCCCTCCCAATGCCTCTTTCCTTGCAGAGTAGACACCAGATAACCATGACTTATGACATACTGATTACTCTATCAGTTGCCTTTTCCTCCTGTGAAAGAGAAAGCAAATTTGTAGAGATTCCCTCTTTCCCATTCAGCCTTTTGAGAAGGAGTTATGGGCAAACACAGACTCAAGATGTGGCAAACTATTTTGAGCATGTGATCTCTGAAGTGTGTGTTTTAGGAAATGGGGTTCCCAGTATCATTCAAAGCCATGTTCTTACAAACCCAAGTTCCACTGCAAAGCAATCTCACTCCCAGGTATGAAGAAATCCTGTCTAAGAAAAATGAACCACAGAGTTGTTTCGCTAGTCTTTTAAAACTGAAAGAATTCTCCAAGAGAACGCCAAAGGAATTTTCAACTAAAGAAATTTTCCAGTAGAAAAAGTTATTATTTATCTCTTGGAACCAAAGAAGCTGGAAAAATGATTATAAGTGTCAACAGATGCCAGGAGAATCTTCTCCCTTTGGAAAGAAGTGTGCATGAGAATTCTCTTGTAAGAGTCGGCAAGAGTGGATCAAGTGGGCATCGTGCTGCACACACCCAGCACATGGTAGGCTGAGGCAGGTTTGCCATGAGTTTGAGGCCAGCTCATGGTAACGTTGCGGTCTCTAGGACAGTTGGGGTTGCAGAGTGTGTTGCTACCTCAAAAAAGAAAAATATTTAACCCATAACATGGTGCCAGAGTTGTGTGAGGAAATGCCGGTGGGAATGGAGACAAGACACACAGGGCATGGTGCTGCCAAGAACTCAGAAGATGTCCCTAAAGGCTGACAAAAGACAAGAGCTCTCAAAAGACAGAAGGGTACAAAGCACATAGTACATGCATGCGGTCCAGAACATGCCTGCCGACCTGTGCACTGCATGAATGTTTTTCTTTTTTTGTAAATGTTATTGAATTTTTATGTATTTCATACAGAGTGTCTTATACCCCCTTCCACACCCTCCTATAATGCACACTCCTATAATGCACACTCCTATAATGCACACTCCTATAATGCACACCTCCTATAATGCACACTCCTATAATGCACACTCCTATAATGCACACTCCTATAACGCACACTCCTATAATGCACACCTCCTATAATGCACACCTCCTATAATGCACACCCACCAGAATTCATCCATTCTGTCATTTGTGTTAAGACCTGTCATGTCAAATCGTGTCCCCAGACTTCCCTCAGTGCAAGTTCATCCACTGGGGTCTAGTCAGACTACATGGGTTGTTTTTAACCTTATGTCGGGGTAGAGGAGAAGGTATTGAAATCACAGATCTGATTTATCCAACAGAACAGACACATCAGCTGATTGTTGTCAGGGTTTGTGTGAAGAAATGCATTACATAAATAAAGCAGTCTGTGCACACACACACACACACACACACACACACACACATCCTTATTCAAAACAAGTAGCCCAAAAGAACTACAATTCCAAACTCCTTCAAGTATCTTGTTTTGTTTAAATATTTTTTTGCAACATCGAATACGTATTTATGTGTTACGGTGAATGTTTGTTTGAAGAAGGAGTAAGGTCTGTCTCCTCTGCTCAAATGTGCTTTATGGTTGCATTTATCAGAGGCAAACAGACATACTTAAACACGTTGATGCCAAAATAATAAAACTGATAACAACATTTTATCACCAAGTAATTACTTCTTACCCTTAAATTTGCTTTGGCAAAATGAAAATCTCCCTGCAGAAAGGGGAAGAGATGGAGGGAGATGTGCGCCCCACCTTCTGGGGAGTGAGAGGTAGTTACCTGGATGTACACACACCCGTGCAAATAATTCATCAAGCTGAATACTTAAGAACTGTGCAGTTGCCTGCATAGAGCTGTGCCTCTAATGGCAAGCCAAACAAAATGTATGCTTAAGCCAGATCCTGGGGAAAATGTGCTTTTAACAGAAGAATGCACCATAGACATGGTTGCTTTAAGTCACCCGTGCAGTGTAGGGGTGGACCTCTGACTCGAGGTCTGGGTGGTAAGCAGGAACAGGTTTCTTTTGATATTGAAAGCCGAATAGTATTCTACCTAAACACCCAAATAATGAGCACATTACGGAATGGTTGGTTCACAAAGAGCCGTCAATACACCTCTGCAAACACCCCCAGTTCCGCCAATACACTCCCTTGGCATTTACCCAAGTCATACCTTCCCTCAAGGACGAGGAATAATTTCAAATATATTGTTTTGCTGTGACTGACTAGAAAAGGACTAGACTTGATTGATAAGACTGGGTCCCTATATCTTTCTTTTGGGTTTAGGATCTTCCTTCCTTCGTCCCTGCCTCCCTCCCTCCTTCCTTTCTTCTTCCCTTCCTTTCTCATTTCTTTGTCTCCCTGCTTCCTGTCCTCTATTTTTATTTCTATTTCATCAGCTTGTTTTGTAAAGCAATTGAGATCCACAAAGTAACCTTCCGCCAGAGCTTTGGAGAAGAACTCCAGGTTCGTGTGCTGTACTCAGCACACACAACGCCTATGACTGAGTGAACCTCAGGCCCAAATCCCCTTAGCATCTTTCACAGCTGCCTGTAGGATTGGGGATTGATTTGCTCTGCATACAAATGAGTCTTATAACAGCAGCAGCAAAGAAACTGATCAGATCGTGGCTTGCTTGTAAGGCATTAAGAGAAAAATTTTAATAAATAAATCCAGATTATTTTTTTAATGAATGCAATCTTCTTAAACTAATAGCTAGAGAAGAGCTATGATTGTTATATGTCTAAAACTCCCAAATGGAAAAATATAATTAAAGTTCGAACTGTTGAACAAATAAACCTGTTAAATACATTATATTATCAGGGAAAATAGCTATGTGTTTATCACTTTGCCACTGTAATTACATTCACTGAAATTCTTCATGCATATATTCATATCTCACGAGCATTACAGAGGCTCAAACATAAGGCGCAGAGAACCGAGCAGGGTTTCAGCTAGAAAGACCATGCTGGAAAAGCTTGTTACTCCAAAGCAAAATTAAAAAGTCTTAGATTTAACATAAACTGTGAATGACTTGACTAAGAAATAAAGGAGTTTGATAATAGCATGTGTACTGATCTCAAATGAGTAATCATTAGTTTCCTACACGTGGCACGAGGCACAGAAGGCATCAGATTATCTCCAACAATCTCCTAGAGAATAAGACACAGAAACATGCTCACTGGAGTTGGAAAACAAAATGCCAGGGAACAAACCAAGACTGCTGTTTCTATGTAAATAAAAGTAATTTTCACTAATTTGAAAAGATTATGAGTAAACAACAGTTATGGATAGGTGTGGGTTCAAGTGAATGTGTTAGTAAGAGTCAGGAAAGGTCAGAAAATGAATTCTCTTGGGCTGAAATTCTGCATCCAAAAATAAGCCAGGAAGGACTTCGAAATTATTTCTGAGGTCTTGACAAAATCGATGACAAAGATTACACGGGAACAGGGACCAGAAGTAAAGAGAGATTACCTGTAAGAACAACAAAGGACGAAGATGGCTGGGGAAAGGGTTGGGACAGAGAACCTAAACTCAGCATCTCTAAGGACAGAGTTTCTACTACTAAATTAATAAAATACTGCCAATGCCATCAAAACGTATAGAAATGGGAATTGGAAAAATTTAATAAAATCATCTACTTTCACAAAGAGCAGTAATGAAGAGATTTCCTCTTGAAAATCTTCCATTCATAACTGGCTTACTTTCTCTTAGACATAAATCAATTTCTGTAGATTAGTTTTTACTATTAGACTATCTAAGGTGCTTGTCTAGAAACAGATACACCACAGCTTACTTGTAACTGAATGAATGTGAATCAGGTTCCACCCCAAGTACACTTTATTTTTAAATTATTTAAGGTAATTAAATTTTTTTACTGTCTTTCCTTATCACTGAACCATTTACCACCGCTTTTCAAACTTAGTCTTTTAAAATAAATACCTTCAAGTGTCACTCAGCTCTCTTCTGTCTTTAAAAATGTTACTCAACACTCTTGGCTTTTTGCCCCCACGGTAAAAGAAGAGCTTGCCCATCTGTACTTAAGGACTAATAAGTTCGAAGAGATTTTAAAGATTTGCAAAAATAATAAATAAGCGTTAACTGCAGACTCAGGAATATGCACAAGTGATGGTTAATCTCGATTATCAACGTGATGGAATTGAGACTCATCGAGGAGACAGAACGCTGCGTGACGATGAAGATGATTCCAGGTTTAACGCGTGGGAAGACCTGCTTTGAGAGTGAGTAAAGCACCCGGATGCCCTCCTGGACCGAGTGAAAAGCAGAAAGCGAGCTGAGCACCAGCATCCTCCTGTCTGCTTCCGGGCCGCCTCGAGCTCCCACAGCCTCCCCCGATGGACTGTGTCCTCATACTGGGAACCAAAGTAAACCTTTCCTTCCGTGAGTTGTTACTGCCAGGTTTTCTGCCACAGCAATGAAACAGCAAGGAGTAGAGCACTGTAATATTAAACCTAGAAACAGGTTTCCTTCCGGAGGGTTTCAAAGTACAGCGGGTTCAGACAGAGGCGGTCCGCCTTGAGGAGGAGATGCCAAATGCGACTCCCCACCATAGTGCTGTATGTAACTTCACATTTCGTAAAATGTCCGAAGGAAACATCCAGTGTGAGTACATTTAAGCTCAGAACAGAACCAGAGACGCTTACTGAATCAGTCAGGGGACCAGGTTCGGGAAGAGACAGAGAGGCAAGGCTGTTGTGCTGCCCAGGCGTGCACAAAGCGCTTTCTAACAGAGCAGGACCGAGACAGCTCTTCTGACCCTGCAGACAACCCTGCAGTGTGCCGGGCACACATGCCAGCAACTGCCAGCTTTAAGCGTTATCAGTGAAGAATGAATTCAGGCATGGAACGAAAACCCGGGCCAGATTGTTTGGCTGCTGTCACAAAGACACCATGCAAACTGTGTCCTTTGTTGAAAAGATGTTGTTTGAAGTCTTTCCAAGGTGTTGGCAGTTTCTGAAGAGCCCTGACCACAGAGGTGTGGATGGAGAGACCCAGGAGGTCGCCAGTATAGAAAGCCTGGAGTCTTTTCTGCAATGGGGAGAGAGGTGTAAGAAGAAAACTATGTCAGTTATTTGAAGATAAGATCCAAACTCCCTGCCCTTCCAACATGGTCCCAAATCACAGTGCTCAGAAGCATGTGTGTCTGCAAGAAATGCTAGGGAGCAAAATTCTCTTTGAAAAACGAAACCCTTCTCTTTTGATAGGTTTGAAGAGTTCCCAGAAGGTTCTCATATTGAGTCTGAGTCTCCAATGGAGTTGAGAGTTCACTGCAGAATGGAGTTGGTACACACACACACACACACACACACACACACACACACACACAGCTCACTGGTGAGTTCATAACTGAATGCCTGTAAGAATGAGGTCAGAGGACATGCCTTCACCTCTTCACGTTCCCATATTTGTCAGGAAGGTTTTTGTTCAGCCATGATACTTGTACATATCTCAGATTCAAAGAGATGAGACCAAACAACCATGGAACTGCATCCTCCGAAGCTATGAGCCCGACCAGTGGCCCTGCTGTAAGTGGCTTGTACGGGCCATTTTGTCCCAGTTACAGAAGACTAATTCACATACCCTGGGCATTTAAACAGACCTCTGGATGCACCATTTTGAAAGAAGGATTCGCATATGATGTGGGGCTAAGAGAACCCGGGGTAGAGAGCTATTTATCCCCTAAACCATTGCAATTTGCACACAGTCCCACAGTAGACCTGGGATGCTAGAACCAGCCTCCTGTGAGAAGAGCTCCATTCAGAGCCTGCTGACCACAAAGAGCCCTTGATCTGGCATTCTCCATGAAGGACCCTCACTTGGTGGCTAATTGCATATGTGACACTGGCTACACTAGGGTATTTCCCTGAGACACAGTCTTATTCTTTAGATCACCCTGCGGCACTGTTTAATACTGCAGTGCAGGGCCTGTAGTACTGTGAATAGGTTTTTAGGTGCTTATTGAAAAAACATTCTAAGACAAAGATTTGACAAGTAAGGTAAGTAGGAGAAACAGACAGAACTTCCCCCAGGGCCAGCAGGAGTCCTGTAAGGTCCCTTATCAGAGAAATAAAAATGAAACAAAATAAAACAGAATTTATCTGCCTTTGCTGGGCTTAGGCCTATAAACATTTTATTGTCTGAGCGTACAGCCACCTTGAAATGCAATGGGCATTGACTCAAGGTGAAAAGAGTGTCTTAGTGGACTGTTACATCCAATATCAACTTCGCATTAGTATCTTTAGGAACACTGAATACCCTTCTTCAGAATGCATTGAGAAATACCTGAAGCACTTGATCCCTTAATCTTTTATTTCCTAATTGAAATTAAGTTAAACCCACGTGGTTTGTCTCTGTATACAGTAACCGTATTAGAAAAATAATAATCCCCCATGTTTAATTCTCATGGCCTAATATGAAATATTGCAAGGGTATCGTACCAGACACAGATGGTGGAGACTGTGCTAGATAAATCGTGCAAATAAATGTATAAATAATATATTAAATGCCTGAAGTCGATTTATACAACACAAAAGTGATTTGGGAGGCAGACTATATCTTTAGTATATGTACATGCCTAAATTAGTTAATTCAGGCACAGAAGACATAACTTAGTGTTTACTATTTAACATTTATATTTCATGTATTTTACATGTATTTCTATGGTCTGAATTCATATTTTCTTGGCCCCTATGTTTTGACATCTCTTACAATATACCCTGTCTTTGAAGTACTGAATGAAATAGCAGGTAAGAACTAATCCATAAAGATAAAGCAGTGTGTTAGTTTGTGCCACGCACCCCAAAGCAGACTTCGTTTTCATAATGAGGTGTTTGCTAGCAGTGTGATGGTTACCATTGGTTTTGGTAAGCTTATTCTGAGATGGCCTTCTCCGCATTGTGTGCTTTGTAACCCCACTTGCAGTGGACACCACTGTGAGCTCTGAGTAGAATTCTTGAAATTTCATCTTCTTTGACATGAATGACCTAAGCTGCAGAAAATGTTCCTTAAGCTTTCTGAGGAGGGTGCTGGTTTATTTCCTGGGTTGGTGCACTCTATTTTCTCACTTAATAGGAAGGATGAGAGATGAGGCATCTTTGTTTAGCTCTACAGTGGATGATTTTCCAGCCCCTTTCATGAATTCTCTTTGGAGAGACGGGCCTGGAAATCATTTCTTGCTATATTTATAACTTGCACCACATTTCCAGGGCTTTTTATTCAAGGCAGTTTTCAAGTTAAAATGTGTGAGCTCACTCCTCATTTTCCTAAAGCAAATATAACAGCTTCCATCTTGGTCACTGAACCAATTTCTTCTTTGTGCAGGCAATCAACCAGGGGTCAGGTTCATGATCATGTGGCAAGCATTTGACTAATGAAAAACAGAGAACTCCTTTTCATGCAGATTTGAAGAGTTTGTGCAATTGTCCCAAGACCTGTCAGCTCTAATATCCCTGGCGCTGTCTTTCCGTCTCATTCTCCAGGGAGGAGATGATGGGCGAGGCTTTTTTATCATACTGGGAAATGGTGGATGTCATGATGCTGAGCACACCTCCTCCCTTAGAGGAGTTTGTGAAGACCATGTCCATCTGTGTACTGGGTGAAAATTAAAAAGCGACACTTTGGAGTAAGAGTCTAGATTACAATGAACAGTCAAGAATTATGTTTGAAGGAAATCTCTGTGATGTTTAGCGCTTGCACGTTGTTTGGGGATCTTCATCTCACCGTCCTTACGTTTCTGCTGTTTCCCTGAATGTAGACCTGTCCTGTTAGCTTCAGGAGACCAGACTCCAGCTGTCGTCTGCAGAGAACAGAGAAAGGCTCTCTTATCCAGAAAGGTTATTTTATATATTTTATTTTCTTTGCTCATGCAATTCCCTCCACAACAAACAATTCTAGTCACGCAAGAGCAAGAGCAGTCATAACTGTTGCATGAAATGAAGACCCAAATAAAGAAGCAATTCTGGAAGAGAGAACATGAAGGGGGAGGCGGGTGAATGTGCTGATAACCGAACAAGCACAGATGCAATCCCCAAGGTGAAGAGTGGGAAATGGCGGGCAGTGCCGAGATTTCTATAATTGCGCTCCGTCTTTAACTGTATCAAACTAAGATGAAGAATTTTCAACTCCTCTGAAGCTCACAGATCCAGTCCATCACAGAGATGGGATATTGTCACCTAAAAAGTAAGCTAGGGATATAAAAATGTCTGTGTGTGTGTGTGTGAGAGAGAGAGAGAGAGAGAGAGAGAGAGAGAGAGAGAGAGAGAGAGAGAGACAGAGACAGAGACAGAGAAAAGGTTCACGTAAGTAGTTGCCAAGGAAAGGAGAGCGGGACACTGTGGGCAGCTGCTAGCAGGTCACCTGGAGAATTCCACTTTCACTCTGCACATTCAGATAACCTTTGTGGATGATTATGATGGATTAAATCACTCTGCTGTTTTGCTCTTTATCTTCAGTTTTCATATCTGCATTTTTTGTTGCTTGAGTAGGTGTCCAGTGTGGATTAGCTGTGTTAGTGTAGAATGGTACTTAGGATGCCCCTCAGGATCCCTCATCTTCATGCACACACTCCTGTTATAGTTTGTAATTCCCTAGGTATTTAGACAGTGAAGAATTGGCCCTCCCTTGAATGGCTTTCATCACCTTCAAGATGGGTCACTGTCATCACCTATAAGGTAGGGGCTGTCATCAGCTGTACAGTATGTAGCTGCCATTCCCTGTAATGGGTAGTTGTCATCACCTGTAAGGTGGGTCACTTTCATCACCTATATGGTGGGTGACTGTCATCACTTGTAAGGTGGGTCACGATCATCCCATGTAAGATGGGTTGCTGTCATCCTCTAAAAGGCGGGTGGCTGTCTTTGTTCTTGTTCCTGTGGCAGGAAACTGTCTTGCAGTCATTTCCACTTGAATGTTGGTTGTGTACTCCAGCTCCTCCTCAGGGGCACTGTGGAGTAATTCCTAATTGTCTGGGTTCACACTGTCCTAATTTACACTCCAGTGAGATCTTGGGAATGGAGGTGTCTGTGGCCCCCAGCAAAGCTCCCTGTTTTCATCAGCCAAGGCCCAGCAAGTCAGTACTGTCTGAACTAAACAGCAAAGAGAGAAGACGCAGGGCTGATGGGGCAAATCCGTTCCAGGAAAGAGAGCCACTTCTTGCGACCTTCCCATCATGGTGAAGGAATGTGAAATGCTAGACAGTTTTACATTTGGGACAAGTCTTGTGTTCACCGGGCACTAAACAACCATGGATGATGAATATGGAGGAGCCTCCTAGAGACCACAGAGAAGGAGCATACCGTGGTACTTAGGGAAAACTGCAGGGTGCTCCAGGGTGCTCGAAGGAAGCATCTGACAGGGCTGGAGAGTGCTCTGCAGAGCAGGAGGAAATCGGACCAAGTCCACAGCATGTGGTCATGGATAAATATTCTGGGCTTCTATCTTGTCCTGCAGGCTGGTGGCATGGCCAAGATGAACGCAGTTCAGAACCAGACTACCTGACACACGTGGCCAAGTCGGTCCAGTCCCCAAACACGGCTGCCTTCAACTCTCAGTCTCTCACATTGCTAAGGAGCTGATGGGGGACGTAGCAGGACATGCAGATCTGGGGAGAGACTGAGACTGTAGCAGCCCAAAGGTGAGAGGAATGTGTGAACTGTGCACAGAGTACAGGTGTGACAACTATTATCACGGCTACGGTTACTTAGGCTTGCCATGACATTGGTGCTCTGCGAAAATTCAACAGCCTTGCTAGACATGGTCACATGTGCCTGTAACTCCAGCATTTCAAAGATTAAAACAGAGAGAGTGCTGTGAGCTCAAGAGCCCAGGCTGGGCGGCACAGAGAATTCTAGTCTGGCCTGGGCCATGGAGTAAGAATCTTTCTCAAAACACTAAAAACAGCAACACTAAAACCAAAAATGAGTTCCTGGCTATCTGTGTTGGAGGAGAAGGAGAGTAGTTACTAAGCCCTTCGTGTGATGACTGAATTCTCTCTGTGTGGATTAAACTGCCCATTCCATCAAACTCCAGGAATTCTGCAGGAAGTTAACAAAGAGGACCAGTGAACCTTCTGCACTTTCAACTCTCTCTCTCTCTCTCTCTCTCTCTCCCTCCTTTCCTCCCTTTTTGTAGTCCTGGGATTGAACCCGGGCGCTTGCACATGCCAGGCAAGCAGTCTGCCCCTGAGCTATGCCTGTCGCTGGGCCCGTTTCCACTTGGGGAGGTAGTGCTGTCACAGAGTCATAGCTCTAGAACTCAGACTGCAGACTGGACACTGTGCTCACAAACAAAACAACTCAGGAGCAACAGCTCCCACCACTCGTGGGGCTCTCTCCCAAGAAGACGCCTGTGCTGTCCACCTGCGTCTCTCCGTGTCTCCCTCCCCTGTCTCTCCTGTGTCTCTCTGTTTCTCTCCGTGTCTCCCTCCCATGTCTCCTAGTGTGTCTCTCCCGTGTCTCTCCAGTGTCTCGTCTTTCCCACTGTCCTGGGCACATTCTTGTCTCCTTTGCAAACCAGTTTTCTCTCATCCATTGCCTAATATGGCAGCGTTCACTCCTGGCCGCTACCCTGTGCTGACTGTTCTTTCTAGAACCCTCACCATCTACTGCCGACCTTACTGGCCTAGACTCTCTTTCTGCCCTGAACCCCACTCTGCAGAAGAGCCCCAGCCTCTCCCTAGTGCTGTGCCTTCCTCTTCATGCCTCATAGGAACCTGTCTTGGGTCGAGACTGATGCAGGGACAGAGGCCCCTGCGATGAAGACGAGAGTCTACTCTGCAGTTTGTCTGACCTTCCGTGGATTTTCTTTCTTTTCTGGTATCCTCTCAGACTCAGCTTAATTGCCATAACTTCTGGGACTTTCTTGGCCTTTGAATAATCAAGGCCCATTTTAAGAACTTTCTCCATGATAGCACATCAAAGCCCATTTTCTTTTGCTTATTTGGAAACTATAGAATTCCACGCCTGGTCCCACTGCATTATAAAGGCGTGGTCCAAGCATAGGGCCGAGTACTCGTATCCTGAGGGGTGGCACAGCTTCACTCACAGGCTGTCCGGTCGTAGAATTCTGCACAGAGTTAATGCGAAGGCCAGCAGCTCTATTTCCTAATTACTAAGCTTAAGGAAAACTGTTCATATTACTCACCACTGAATTCTTACTTCTATCACAGTGCCTGAAATTTCTTGGTTAATAAATGTAATGTATTAACTCTCTTTGTTAGCAAGTTCTAGAACTGCACTGTGCTATGGGTATGCCCAGCCTGCAAATGATTCCCTGACAATTTAAAGATGGTCTGAGCTGTGCCACTTATAAAGTACACACTGAGCTTAGCAGAACAAAAAGAAATCACAAGTGATTAGTCACAAGGTGAATTTATGTGTCTGTTTCCTCCAGATTGAAGTGTTCCTGCCCAGAAGGAGCAGGGATGATCAAGAGGCTCCTGAAGTTCCTAAGAAATTTACAAGACCTAGGAAACTCTGAACTTTCCAGACTCAGGAGGCCCCTTCCTTAGGTCAGATAGTTGATAAACAATTGCTATGAACTGGGAGACTCTTCAATGGTTGCACTAGTTACAGTCCTCTTGTGATAGAAACACTGACCAAGGGAACTTATAAAAGGAATTTATTTAGCTTATAGTTCCAAAGGGGCGAGAGTCCATCATGGGAGAGGCACAGCAGCAGACGGGGCTGGAGTAGACGCAGAAACTAAGCGCTCACATTTTCAAGGAGGCACAGGAAGCAGACAGTGACTGGAGATCCCCCAAGGCTTAAGGACTCTCTAATCCTGCCCCAAGAGATGTGCTTCCTCCAGCATGGCCAAACTATCTAAGACCTCCCCAAACCCCCACTCATTATTCTGTAAAGACAAAGAAGCAAGTGCACTCACAGACTCACCAGGCTGGACTTGCATGGAATCATTTCTGGGCTATACTGCTGCCCCTCGATCTGGAGTCAGTGGAAACAGACTCCTCAGTAACACTCACAAAATAACATTGCAAGTGCACTGTGTTCAGTAAGTTTACATAATAACTTGACTGTCATTTGCACTTGTGTGTGGTTATTGGGCAATTTGCATTTGAGGCCAGCAGTGGATTTTTATTCAACAGCACCATTCTAGGCTTCCTTTGAGGTCCTGATCTATATAAGCATTCGTTGTGCACCTGCAGCTGATTGGATCAGCAAAACAGCTCAGTGAACTTGAATGCCCGTATCCCCCAGTGCCCCAGTGATTTTCACAATACTCATGTGTTACTGAGGGGCTGATGTTTAAAGTTTTCCCAGTCACCGAGGGGAGAGCACACGGAGATACCTGTCTATTCCTGTTGCCCTTAAAGGACATAGTCCAAATTTCTTTTATTTCTCCTTTACCAGTCATAATGTTATGAATGTGTTAATCATTTCTCTAGCCCCAGTGCCCACTAATGACGAACAAGAGACCCCTCCATGTAATGAACAGAGGGATGCAGTCCTTCAATAAGATCTGTTCACAGTCTAGCTCTCCAATATGTATTCTCTGTTGGGACACTAGCTCATCTACTTAATATAAACAAATAACATTTCCTGAACATGTTCTAAAACTGTCTCTGTAATGCTTCATCCTTCTAATTTTACATAAAGATCCTACATCAAGAAGGTTAATTTTCCTAACACTGCCCCTCATTCAGTGGTGGAACTGGTTTGAACTGGGACCATCTGAGGATATGTGCTTGTGTGTGCTCACCTGTGTTTACATGTGCTCCTGTGTGTTTGTGTGTGTCTAGGCACATGTCTCCGTGTGTGTATGAGTGTGTACGAGTGTGTATGAGTGTGTATGAGTGTGTACATCCATGCTACTGTGCATGTGTGGGGGTCAGACAACAACCTAGGGCATCAGATCTCACCTTCCCTGCGGTTTGGTGCTGAGTATGTAGGGCTAGCCTCAGCTTCTCGAGGCCATCCTGTCTCCTCACCCCATATCTGCTGGGAGCATGGGCACGTGCTCTTCTGAGTCTGGGGCCTGGAACTCATGGCCTCGTGCTTGCATGACTACTCACTGAGCTGTCTCCATAGTCTAAACCTCATGAAAGTATTTTTGACAGAGTCAGAATTTCAGGATAGTGTTGAAGCTGACTCAATTAAGCAGTTGAAGTCATAATTTTACAAAGTGAAACAAAACTTGAAAGATTAAGTAAATAATCTTCAGTAACAGTGAAAATGATTGTTTTTCTTGCTGTCATGTGGACATAGAAATACTAGGTTCTCTCTCTCTCTCTCTTTCTCTCTCTCTCTCAGAGAAGCACACACAAAGACACAGACACACACACAGACATATAACACACACACACACACAAACTTTCATTACTAATAAACTCATTCAACAATTGCATGTGTTTAGCTCATCAAAGGCTTGGATTAATTTGTGAAAAGAATGAAAACTAAATCATTCTCAATTGTTTATAAAGAAGAATTTTTTAAATGAAGCCAACATTTTAAAACTTATATATATATATATGTCTATACATGAGCATGTCCAAATGAGTGGGTATGGCCTCAGAGCTGAGAAGCAGGCATCTACTCCCTGAAGCTGGAGAGAGAGGCTGAGAACAGAACTTGTGTTCAAGTGTGATGCCTGCTTCTAACTTCTGATCTGTCTTCTCCAGACCCAGAATAATTGTTTAAGTTTTAAACTACGCGAAGAAATGTGCTTTCCTTTTCTCCAAGGCTGAGTAATTCTATGCAGCTAACAGCCTTCAAGTTAGTCCAAAAGAAGCAGTCATAGTTAGCCAACCGACCCCCCTTCTGCACCCTCACAGACATCCCCACAACAACTAACATTTCCGCAATAATTATTTTTATCATAAATCCTGTAAGATGTGGTACATGCCTTACCACGTTCAATCATACAACAGCCCTACGAGATAAATCACTGTTTCCAATTGCAGCAGAGAATACTGGAGCCCAGCGAGATTTAATAACTCCCACTGGGCTTCAGGGTTTTTAAATGGCATAAGCTGCAGTGGTATTCAAAGTAAACTTCGCTCCAAAGCTTATGCTTGTAAGTACTAATCTAGACCATATGTCTGTAGCTATATACATATTTGTTAAGAGAAAGATATTGTTAGAAGAAAGATCTAGAATCAGTGTAAGCTATTTATTCTCTTGTCTCTGTATGCATTCAGAAGAACTGTGGAAAACATACAAATCAACCTTTCCTCGATTTAGAGTTCTTAAAACTTTTTTAATAGTATTCTATCACATAATAAATGGCCTTTCTTAGTTATGCACTTAATGATCATGGGTGAACGGCTCTGTTGAATGCTCTCATAAAAACACACTACAATTAAAACACACAACAATTAAAACACACATATTCATGTATGTATATCCATGTCTACTTTGTATATTTCCAATAATACAGATGGTTGGAGTAACAACATGCCTGTCAAAACACAGCAAAAGGACCATGTTTTGGAGAGAATTACATTATTATTACCGCTGACATGGGTGGAATGAATGTGTGTCCCTTAACTACCACCTGTCAGGACCTTCTTCTGTCTCAGCACCCAAATTAAATGGTGCTGAACAGCTGTCTGTGGACTGGGCCAGCATTGCATGTTAATCAGAACATTGATTGCCCAGATGGTTGTTTCTAATCCTTGGTCAAAAATAGCAGCTGAAGATGGGTTGAAATTGTATCGACCCTATGCATAGCCTGGGGCTCTGCGCCTTCTCCACAGTCTTTCCTCCATGCAGATGCTGGCTCTTAATGACCCCTAGAGTCTAGAAAGAAAGAAGCAGACCCCTGTGAGCAGCAACGGTTGCTATGATGCTAGGCGCTCAGGTTCAGTACCACACTCTTCTTCTTAGTTGTTACTCATCTAATAGAGTGTCCACTCTATCAGTGAGCTTCTGTAAGTGTCTTTCCTTCCCTGACATAGCCTTTAGATGTTCAGCACAAGAGCTTTGCACTCAAAAGTCAAAACAAAGGCACAGTGAATAGTGGCTCTCTTGGGACAAATAGAAGAATGACGGTGAGAAACTCCGGGTGTATGAGGAAAGTCAGTGGAGGAATCTCCCATTTCTTTGTGATTTTTAATTTTTTAATATAGTGTGAGTGTGTATCTGTGTCATGTATGACGTCTGTGAGAGAGCTGCATGCGGAGGTCATGGACATCTCTCAGGAGTCAATTTTCTCATGCCACCCTGTTGATGTTTCATACCTATGCACAGAAGGTCTTTGTGTGTCATCCTAAGCTGGCCTGGAAAATATCTTTCTGGAAAATTCTACCATCTTTATCTCCCATCGTGCCACCTAAGTGCTAGAATTACAGGTACCTGTCACTACATCTATCTTTTCTGAATTATAAGGATCAAACTCAGGTTGTCAGGTTTATGTGCCAAGTGTTGTTACCCACTGAACCTGGTCCCACTGGCCTAGTTACCATTTCTTGACTAGCCTTTCACTTACTCTATGGTAAGAAATTGCTATTAAGAGTGTGGACAATCAGATCTCTAAGGGGATGCTTTCAAAACAATTTAACTTGAGACAAAAAAGAATAATGTCCAAGTATTATTAAAGCACCTTCCACAGACAACCCTGTGTCTGAGGCAGAGCCAAACAGATGTGTATAGCCAGAGATGTGACCTTTGTCATGGCACACTATGACTTCTAGGACAAGCTTCCTGATGGCAACCAAGAAGACATGATCACATAGCCTTATGGTCCTATAGGACCCATCTTGCTACAAACTGTGTGTATTCAGAACTCTGCCAGCCTTTCCTGGCTCTGCTTTGACGGGCGAATGTAGAGATGAATTGTTCTGCTTTGTCATTCTAGTGCCTTTTTCAATCACCTCTCCTCTCTAACCTATTTTATAGTCTAAGCGTCTTTGCCACAGAAAATTGTCCCTTGTGGTCTCAGCACTTTCCTAGTCATGACTTGCCCTTACTTCTCCAACCTTGTCTGCAGTCCTTGCCCACACCACACGATTTTAGAGAGGTAAGCAGGAGCAGAAAGAAAATATGGAGTTTACCTCTCTGTATCTGCGTGGCGAAGGTTCATCAGGTTCCAAAGGCAAAGACACAGGCTATCACTCACAGGGGAGAGGGACGGGTTAGGCTGAAGCCTAGAAACCTCTTCGGAAAAGAAAGAAAGCCCCCATTCATGACAGAAATAAAAAGGGC
The DNA here is from genome assembly GCA_035773235.1 of Eospalax fontanierii. Lineage (NCBI taxonomy): Eukaryota > Metazoa > Chordata > Mammalia > Rodentia > Spalacidae > Eospalax > Eospalax fontanierii. The sequence goes on from CM069547.1 coordinate 3,694,917, forward strand.
CATTCTCTGGCAAGACACAAATCAGCATCTGGTGCAAGAACTCCAGACTGAATTGCCTTGCGAGGCATCTTCTGTTACTCAAAGAAGGCAGCCTCCCCCAGGTTTTGCAGACCTAATGTGATGACAGATAAAGCATCTGTGCCAACTGAAAAAGCAAGCAAAAAAAAAGGTCACAATTTGATGTGCAACTGCTTGATTCTCGGCCATCTGAAAATACGGAGATGCTGCCAGTTGGATGTAGTGATCTTCCTCAGTAGCACTGGGTGACTAATTTGCTATTTTACACTGAAGAGCACACAACCATAGCATAGCCGTGGGGCTTCCAGGAGAGAATAAAGCCATGCATGTAATCTACTCCCGGGGCACCCAAGTGGGCTCTGTGCCTGTCTTTTGGCTCTCCACCCCACCCCACTGACATTCTGGCAGAGTGCACTGGCTTCTCTGTGTGCAAAGCTCATGGTCACAAAGCTCAGAAAGTTCCCATTGGCCTCACGTACTTAGAGCAACAAATCATCTTTGTCAGTGTTTCTGACATGGTAATTTTAAAGTAACTAATAGACTAAGAAAAAACATAATCTTGGTCAGGCCTTGGACCAAAGAACTAAATAGCTGACGTCACTTACCATTGGTAGATTATTAACCAAGCTTTTAGCATGCAGGACAGATCATAAATATTATCAAAAACAGGTTGAACGTTTTCAATGATCAAGGTCAGTCTTCTCTGTTTAGCAGAAAGTAATAACATGAGACAAGTCCGGTCATTACTTCATATTTATTCATCATTCTTTTTCTGATTTATCTGATTCATTTTTCTGATTAAAGAGCTCGAAAGTTACGAGGTAACTAGCAGATATCAGCCTTGCCATAAAAATGACCTTATTTTACTACAGGGAGATTTTATGACTTTTCTTTTTGATGTCTAAACCTTGAAATAAGCCAGAAGCACTCTGTCACCTATTTATATATACCTGTGTGCACTTTTAATAAGTTGCCAGTATTTACTTCCCTTAAGGAGCCTGCATAGTAAAACATTTATCCTTGTATTGAAAAATTCACTCAGACATGATCTGTGTTTCCAAAGAGGCAAAGTCCAATGATCTTAATTAAATGTCTGTTCCAAGAGTCTCTCTATTGTCCAAGACTGCAATTCAGCTTGTTGAAAGTAGATTACAAGATAAGAGACATAGATTAATTGTGTGAGTTTGTGTGTGTGTGTCTGTGTGTGTTCAAACCAGAGGTTGAAGTCTTCTGTCTTCCTGGCCTCCCTTATTTTTTTGTGATAGGATTTCTGTCTCCCTGAACTGAATTCCACTAGATTAACTGGTGAGCATACCCCAGGGACCCTATCCAAACTAGTCCCTGTGCTCACACAACAAGCAATTTGCCATCATTCCAGGCCTCACATCAACTGTATTAAAAATGGATAATCTAAGAATATTTCAAAGTAGGGTCTCACCTTTTTTCTGAGGCTAGCCTGGAACTCACAGCAATCTGCCTGCATCAGCCTCCTGTGTGCTAGGATGACAGGTGTGGGCCACCACACCTGGATAGGGCATGTGTCTTTGTTGACTCAAAGGCAGCAGGAGTTAAGGACTGCTGAGGCAGCTGGTATATTCCAGCTTACCAGCTTGTAGCTACCCTGAGATTCAGGCCCATTATCCAGTGTGGAGATGGTACCAGCTATTCTCAAAAATTATTGAATGCCACTTCTGAAGTCAAAATATTGGGGTCAGCAAAGATGATGTTGAGAAGCTGAAGCTCAGAGAGAATTAGGGAGAGACAGTCATAGAATCTGTGGACCACCCCCGAGTTCAGCTGTGTGAGCGGGGATGAAAGTGGGCACAGAAGAAAGGATCATTGTCCATTGCTTGTGCCCATCACATGCGTGGAGGCTTAGAGCTATGTCTATGTGAGGAAAGCCATATTCCTGGCCCTGGTGAGGCACTTTCCATCTTCTTTGTTGAGCCTTTCTCCACTTTTGAAAGGAGGTACTAAGACATCCAGCTCCATTTTCTCCTCACTGCTAAAACAAGTCTGAGCTTTGTTTAGGCAAAGGGGTGTCCTCATTTACCCAGTAAAGCTTGTTTGTCTGACATGTGAGTTGTAAGGAATGAAACTGATAATTGGCTCAAGGGTCCTTTCTCTTGCCTTCTTCCAGGATCTGTACATACATGTTTAAGTCAAGTTTATTATTGACCCTTTGAAGGATCAGTAGAAATGGTTTTGCATAATGTTCCTTCTTTGCATGAACTGAAGTATCTCATGTGCTGAGTATTTAAACATCGATTATGTTGGGCATTATGAATTTACATCAGGTTTATTTAATTTACTTTTATCAATACTAAAAGACCTTTGGATTTGGAAGGTCAAAGAAATTATATTGGTTCTAAATGAGATAGTGTCATATGGGCTTGGGTGGGGCTCAGAAGCTCTTGCTCACAACACACAATGCCTTGGGTTCAATTCACAGTACTGAATGTAAAGAATAACATCAATAAAAAAGAGAAAAAGAAGAATAGAGAGAGAATAACATAAAATATCCATCTTGTTGGCCGACAGTCTGGCCATTGAATATTTCTCATTATGTTCCATTTTACATAAAAAATATATATTTTCTATTTAAGAAGTTTTAATAGGGGCTGGAGAGGTTGCTTAGTGGTTAAGAGCACTAGCTGTTCTTGAAGAAGACCCAGGTTCCAATCCCAACACCCGCATGATGTCTAACAACCATCTGTAACTCCAGTTCCAGTGGATCTGATATCCTCTTCTGTCCTCTGCAGGCATTGGACAACAGAAGTGCACTATACATACAAGCATAGCACCCATACACATAAAAAATAAATAATTTTTAAATAAAAAATTGCTCAATATTAACAAAATGCCAAACAAATTAAAACATAGTCATAATTATGTAACAGATGCAACAAAGGAGAAGAAATAATAAATAAATAATCAAAGATCTAAAGACCTAGCTGAATACTTACATATATTAATATTTATTGAATACTCTGTGTCACATATTTTACATATTTTATCTCAATTAATATTCTTAGCAACCCTGTGAAGTACGAAGTAGACATTATTATTACTATTCTAAATGTTAGAGATAAATGTCTGGGACTCATAGAGTCTATTGAGCTAAACTTGACAGTTGCTAACTAGGACAGAAAGTATTTGAGCTCAAGTCTTCCTAACCCCAGAACCATATTCTCTTCTCTAAGAGCATGCTGCTGCCAGCCAGATTAAACAAGCTAGGAAACCCTGTGCAACTAATTCAAAGCACCATATCTCTGATGTGAGGTGTTTTTTTATGAGTTAAGGCCGGTTAGACCACTGTGCCTTGTGCAAAGCTACTCTTGTATCCTGCATAGAAATATGCAAGTCCAGGAGGCTTGTGTGTTGCATTTCTCCATTGGCCTTCATCTCCCGCACTCTCCTCCCTCAGCATCAGCTCTCAGTGAAGTTTCCTATGTATGATCTACATGTCTCAAGTGGAGAACTTGACACTATGAGAACTGTTTATCAAGGAGCCAAGTCCTCCCATTTATAGCCTAGAAGGGCAAGTCATGGGCAGAGCCAGGCTGCCCTGTTGGGTTATCACCAAATTATTCCATTCGAATGACTCAAAACACCAAGAAACATTGAGATGCTAAGAAACAAGGACAGTAGTTTATAATTCTTCCCAACAATAGCACTGACCAGTCAAAAGAGACTTTGTTAAGAACCAGTTGTTCAAGGGAGGCATGTATTTACTCTTAATAACACAAAGGACACATCCAAGTCAAAAGCCAGGTTCCTTTCTCTCACAGAAATGTGCCAGGGAGTGTGGAAGGCTTTAGAATAATGTTTCTTCCTGGTACTCTGTACATAGTGCTTGTTCAAGACCAAAGTCTCTGTGCATGACACTGATGTGCATTGCTCTTCATAAATCTAACCGTGGGGTTGTACAGCAAGTCACGGCATAAAAAGACACGTGCTTTTACATTTATGGTCAACAAGCAATCTGGAAAACAATGCTTTCTTTTCAAATCCAAAATCTGTGTTGGATCCAGGATTTCTATAGGAATTCTGCATATTATGAGTCATATCTGAATGCTAGTGTAATTTAGGCTTCTGGCTCCTTTTATGAATTGTTATATCATTCTAAGTCTTCTTTCTCCCTCAGAGAAATATGACATGAATTCAGAATCATTAGCATTAGAGCAGACCTCCTGTTCTGACATCATTTGATTTAGAAAAAACAAATATTTAAAAGTAAATTCTTCAGCTCTTAGCTGACAGAAGTTAACTGGCAAAAGGTGAGAAGAAAAAATTAAATATTAGAGCAACAACTGATAAAAGAAATGGAAATTCTGTGGTAGAAACTTCTTGCATTTGTCAATCTGCTACCTTGGAATAGTGAACAATTCTGTTCTTTATACCAAGAATCGTTCATTGTGACCTTCTCTGGAGACTCTTGGGATATTGTTGTGATGCTAGCTGGAGGGAGAGGAAATTATACTGAGTGCCTGCTTTGATTAATAAAAGTGTGCTAAAACATATGTGCTTAGATGAAATGTAATATTTCAAAATGTTGCATTGACAGGTCAACCTAGTTTATGTGGACAAATCTTCAGTGTAGGAGAAAAGATCAGTGTGAAGCATGATTTCCATGTTTTTTTTCTGGGAAAGGGTGGAACCTACATGCATGAATGTGTATCAGCACACACACTTGTCCGTGTACAAACGTAAGTATACCTGCTTCCTTCTTTACCCAAATGTTTTCAATCTTATAGGCAAAACTTTCCAGTTCTAACAATGTAAATCATCTTTATTGGTTATTTTTCTCAGGCTAGTGACCAAATACTGGACAAGAAACCAATTAAGGGAGAGGAGGTATATTTTTGGCCTAAGGCTTGAGTGGAAGGAATCCTCAAGGTGGGGCTGATAGGGAGTATGTGGCAACTGCTTCTTAAAGCCTCAGCACACTAGGAAGCTGAGACACTTGCTGGTGCTCAGATGACTTCCAGACACAGAGACTTGTGTGGCTCACATACATGAGATCTACCTCTGCCAGAGCCTGACCGCAGAATACAACAGTACCCAAAGCGGGAGTAAGGATTGAGAAAGAAAACCAAGGACAAAGGGTAGATTCGGGAGGGCTGTCAGTCAATACAGCCAGGGCTTTATTTAGCCTACCCTATGTATACTCTTGCTGCAGCAGGAGGAACAAAGCAACAGTTTAAGGCACAATGCACCTATTTACATAGGCGAACATTCACTTTCTCACAAAACCCACATCCTCTTATCAGGGTCATAGAACAGTCAAACCTCAGCCTTGGGCTCAAGATACACCTCCCTCTAGATACTGAGACTTGTTTACATGCTCGGCAGAATATTCTGCTCCCTCAGGGCTTTGTGCAAAGCAAAGCTGACCTTCACCTTGCCTTACACCAGGACATGGTTCAGGCAAATGGCTCCAGACATACATACCAATCCCCTCTAAAACATCCTCACCAATACTCCAAAGTTTTACCATACTAATCCTCTAGGCATTTCTTAAATCAGTTGACTCAACAATCAGAATTAACCACCACACCAATGAACTCATTAAAAGTTTTAATATAGTACTGCAAGAATTAGCAATATCTAATTCTGACTTCGACTTGTGTAAGGAATTGTACTGAAGCCACTGGTTTAATTAATATCGTCATGTGGGGGTCAATTCTCTCCTTCTACCACGTGGATTCCCAAATGGATTGAACTCAAGTCATCTGGCTTGGTGAGAAGTACTTCAACCCACTGAGCTTTAATTGTTTGTTTTATGTTTTAATTTTTAAACAGGATCTGACTGTGTAGCCTAGACTGGCCTGGAACTTGCTCTTGAAGTCACAGAGGTCAGCTGCCTCTGCCTCCAGAATGCTAAAATCAAAAACATGCCCCACCATACCCAGCCTGGATTATATTTAAATGAACTAGTTGTTAAATTATTGCAAATGTTTCACTATATTTCTGATAAAAACGATGAGAGATGAAACCTATGGCAATACAAGTTTTGGGGGACAGATTTCAGAAATATTACAAATACAAAATGGGAGCTGGAGAGATTGCTCATTGGTTAAGAGCACTGGCTGCTCTTGCAGAGGACCCAGTTTGATTCTCAGCACCCACGTGGCAGATAACAACTGTCTGTAACTCTAGTTCCAGGGAATCTGATGTCCTCTTCTGTCTTCTGCAGGCATTGCATGACGCAGATGCACTTACATACAAGCAGGCGATATACTCATACACAGTAAAATGTACAGGATACATAAATGCCCTAAGACCTAAACATTTGACAGTTTCATATGAAGTTTCATATAATTTCATATTCTACATCATTGAAGACTTGGTATTTTTGAAGCCATGGCTGCTAAAGGTGCCCAAATCAAAGCTAAAGAACCAGTTTCTAAAAAAGTTTCTGAAATGACTCTTTGGCTGGTTGAGAAGGTTTCTCTTTCTTTTCTTCCTTATTGTTTTTGTGTTTTGTTTGGTTTGGTTTTGAGACAGGGTCTCCAAATTCTTAAGGGTATCAGGATGACCTTGAACTCTGGATGTGTCTGCCTTCACCTCCCAAGAACAGGGATTGTAGGTGTGAACCACTACATTAGGCTGTGCAGATCCGTTATTTACTGTACTGGACATTAGTCAACAAAATGCAGGCAACAGAACACCTTCAAATGTAGTATCCCTAATGATGCTTCCTGGTTATTTCACTCCCCTGCAGTCACCTTTACAAGAACTTAACCTTTCTCACAATTAGGATACTTGGTAGATATTCTGTATCCCACAAACCCTCAATGAAAGTAATTTTAATTAAGGCAAGTTCTTCATTAGAGTTCACTTAATTAAACTGTTAATCTTTGTTTATTTTCCCTTTATATGATTATCATTATGTTTGGCAAGCTCCAGTCAGCTGGTCTTGTTAAACTGGGCAGTAGGTCACATTCTGGAACATGAAGACAGGTAGAAATCTCCATCTTGCTGTTGATGGCTACTGAGAACATGTTCAAGTTCTTTAAACATTCCAAAATATTCACAGGCAAAAACTAGGGATAAAAAATATCGCCTGCTCACCTTGTTGTCATGCAGATTAAATAGGTTATTACTTCTCAGAAAATCTTGTGCATATATGTGTGAATGTGTGCATGGTGTATGTTTGTGGTGTGTGTGTATGTAGTATGATTGTGGTATATGTGTGTGTGGCATAGGTTTTTGGTATTTGTAATTGTGTGTACGGTATGTCTGTGATGGGTGTGTATACATGTGAGTGCTGTTAACGACAGGTGTCGTCCACAGCACTCCTCTGCTTTTCTTCTTTGAGGCAGAGTCCTGCACTGTACCTAAGGCTCACCTATTCAGATAGGATGCCCAGGCACTAAGTTCTGGGATCCTACCTGCAACAGGAAAGATCAGGGAGGATGCCTGGAATTTACAGGAAGCAGGTATTTTTCAGGCTTCTGCCTGATCCAGAGACTCGAGCACCAGAATCTGTGCACTGAGGGAAGTAGCACATGTCTTTTATATCTTAGGCATTGGGGTCAGAGGGAGAAGGAAACTTGCATATTGTTTGGCTGTCAGTACAATGTTAAAACCAGGCAAATTGCTATAAATTTAGCAAAGAAAACAAATGTCAAAATGTTAAACAAATCTACTGCCTGTCTGCAATGTCATTGCAGAGTCTGTGTCTGAGGAAAATTGAAAGAGGAAGCACCCATGAACAGGGGACAAAACCACTGGTTGGTACTGGGTGACTCCAGTATGCCAATCATGAAGCCAGCAAACACCCCACTGACAAGTTGGCATAGACACACAAGGAGAGAAAATAAGGACTAAAATCCTTATTTTCGTTGACTGTTTCATCAGACTCTATCTATATCATCTCTTCAGGACCACAATTACTGGACCTGGATTTTTATGTGGATGTTGGGATCTGAACTGGGGCCCCAATGCTTGTGCAGTCTGCAGTTCACTGACAGCCATCTCACCAGCCCCCCATCTCCTGGATAGCTCTGGGTGTCAACTTGACACACTCGGGAAGAGCAAACCTCAGTTGAGGGGTGCCCTCCATCCACCTGCCATTTTCTTTACGTCCTGACTCCAGTTTCTGGCTTTCAGCTCCTGCTTTGGCTTCCTGTGATGATGGCGTGTGGACTGTCAGACAACAAACCCCTTCCTCCCCAAGTTGCTTGCGGTCATGATGTTTATCACAGAAAAACAGAAACCAAACTAGGACACTCCCAAATCTGATAAATAAGATGAGCTCGTCAAACAGGCTATGTAAAAATCCCTAGTAACACATCAATAGTTGTCAAGTTCTGTTTCAAATAAATGCATGGTTAATTGTGACTTGCTTTCCAGAGAAAACTTGCCAGAATTCACTGTGATGCTAGTTCAGCAAATGCGTAGCCTCAGCTCCCTCCTTTACTTCAAGCTCACTTCCATCGTTAATGTTAAGTATATCAAGTTACAGCCAAGCATGGGGTCTCAAGTCTTTAAACTGTGTGTGTGTGTGTGTGTGTGTGTGTGTGTGTGCACATAAGCAGAGGTACCCTCAGAGTCCAGAAGGGGGCATCAGATTCTTTGAAGCAGAAGTTATAGGTGGTTGTGAGCTGCCCCACATGTGTGCTGGGGACTGAACTCGGCCTCTGACATCTGACACAGCAGTATTGTTCGTGACTGAGATGTCTCTCCAGTCACTTGAGATGAAGTCTTTGCCCCAATACATGTCCTTTCACCAGGGATGTTACACAAGAGAGCTCTGAGGGAGAAAGTCCCTCACGCTCGTGCCTGTGCCTTCGCCTACCTTATGACCAGAGCCTCCCTGGCAGTTACTCTTCTCATTGTGGCGACCAAATATCAAACAAGAAGCAGCCTAAAGCAGCAAGGATTAGTTCTGCCTTACTGTCTGAAGAGATGAAAGCCATCCTGGTGGGGAAGGCAGAGTTTGCCATAATGGCTCCCAGCTAGGATACCTCTGTCACCATGTGGCTTGCTCACATCTCAGTCACACAGGCACAGAGCCTGGACGGGAACTGGGGCCAGACTGTAACACTCAAGGCTACCTCCAGGGACATCCTTCCTCTGCTGAGCCTCCGCCTCCTAAAGGTTGCACTGTTTCCCAAAACAAAACCCCTAGCTGGGGATCAATTGCTCAAACACCTGAGCTGGTAGGGCATTTCATACTCAGACCATCATGGACCAAGTGCCACTCAGTCTGGATTCACCAAGTGGTGAACTGCTGTCTGGGAAAGACTGCCCATAGTCAGCTGTGGAGTGACATCACACCGTAGGGAAGCTCCTCGCTCTATGCTTGGTGGCCAGCAGAGCATCTGTCTCCTGTCCTGTTCCGTCCAGTTCCCACACTGAAATTGCTCTCTGATAGAGCTTTAAATGTATGCAAAACTGGAGCAATTGTTTATTTCTCCTACTATATTCTGCAGGGAAAAAGACGCAGCTTCTGATATGAGAGGGAAAGTACCATTCTTCCCAATAAGATCGATCTAAAAATCTAGATCTCCCCCTTGCTCTCGTCCTTAAAACGAGATCAAAATGAACCTTCAAATTCTCTACATTTTACTTTCTTTTAGAAATATATCAGAAAAGAATCCTGGTCGGCCAAAAATGCACAAAAATGGAAAGATTGTTACCATTTCTTAACGGGGACATAGCTGTTTACGCTACCATGATTAGCAAATTATAGGAAAAGCTATTTTTGACTACAGAATTATGAACAAAACCTTTTATTAAATGACAAATGAAACTACTTGAGGTTAAGTGTATAGCCATGAACTAACCAAGACAATCCTAAAAGATTAGGAATGTACTCTGGTTTCAGTTTCCTGACAGAGTGAAATTCCTTTGCTTGCTTGTTTGTTTGTTTAAGTGTATGAGTGTGTTGTGTGCATGTATGTAAGTGCACCTGTGTCAGGCAAAATCCATGAAGGTCAGAAGAGGGTGTCAGATATCCTGGAAGTGGAGTTACAGGCAGTTGTTAGCTGCCATGTGGTGCTGGGAAATGAACCCTGGTCCTCCACAAGAGCAGTCAGTGCTCTTAACTGCTGAGCTGTCTTTCCAGCCCTGAAATTATGTTGTTAAAGAACTATTTGCACCTCTAGGCTTGTGAATCAACTGTGGAGAAACAAGGAGTTTTAGCCAAGCATTTCCAGACTGAGTGAGTTATAGGAAAGGGAGTTTTTCATTAAACCCAATGATTTGTGTCCTTTGAATTGGGGCAGATGTGTCTGAGCATATTTGAAATAATCTTTGACTTATATCTTGATGGAATTTCACTGTGAGAGATCTAGAGGACATTCACTCATGGATAAGCCAACAATCATGCCTTGAATCAAGAAATTGTGTCCAAGTACACAGTTCTTCAAATTTTTAGCATAGAACAGAAGGAGAAAGATGATTCGTTGGGAACCATATTCCTAAAACCCCCTAAGTCTCCGTGCCTGGACTTTCGGAAGACAAAATCACTGTTTCATTATCAGCATGCTGGTCTCAGGGTTTTCCCAGTGTGCTGAACGAGCAGAAATATTTACAAGAAATTTCCAGGTATGTGTATGCTATTAAATGTCTTATAAACTCAGAAGCAATGTAAATAAGAGTTATTTTGTTACAATAACATTTACATTCTTTACTAAGGAAAAGGATTTGTGACCACTATTGCAGTCATTAGAGTGGTGAGATAAATGTTTAACAATGATATTTTGTGAAGATAAAGCCAAATGAGTGGGGGATATAGAGGAGTTTAATTAGATGATTAATCAATAAAAATACTGACTGATAAGTCTGAGATTAACTTTTACTGAATGTTCAATTTGATTTATTAACACTGTATATTTGCAATAATATCTACATGTTATATTTCATTATGCTTTTATGACCATTCTGAAATAAAACCAAAAATTGTTTTCTTTTTCTGGTAAAGAAACTAAAGACCAAGGAGAATAAATAATTTGGGGGTGCAGGGATGGCAGAAGCTGTGAGTAGTGAAATCAGGAGAAACCTTTGGGAGCTGAGCCTGGTGGGGCACACCTTTAATTCCAGTACTCAGGAGGCAGAGGCAGATGGACCTCTGAGATCGATGGTAGCCTGGGCTACATAGTGAGTTTCAGGTCAACTAGGGGTACAAGAGACCCTACCTGAAGACATTTTTAAAAAACAATAACTTTGGATTAATATTTTGGATTCTTTTCAGAATTTCAGTGTTACGTTTTGGCTCTTAAATGTCCCCTAAGGGCCCATGTGTCACAGGCTTGGACCCAGGGTGAGGCTCTTGGGGGATAGTGGAATCTTTATGAACTGTAACTGCTTAGAAGGTAGGTCACTGAGGGTATGACTGCAGCACAAGAATGGTCTGGAACATGTACTTCTGAGTGAGCTTAAGAAGGGTGCTCTCTTGACTATGCATCCCTGTTTGTGTGTTTGGAATCAGCCACGTGATTGCTGAGCTTCTTTTGTCTCCTCTTGCTATTTCTTACTTTCCTGCCTCAGGCGGAAGTTCATGACTGATTGTGTGTAACTGTTCCCTGGTGAATGACACTATGTCACCCTGTCCTGCCTTCCTGAGGAACAACTCAGACCAAACAGTACACCAGCCAGAGGGAACAGAGGCTTGGAATGAACCTTTCCAACCAGAAGGCATGAAAAGGAGCACTATTCAGATGGAGACAGTGCACTGGGACCCTCTGTTTCTATATCTATGGCAAAACCATAGTGGTGACCAAAACGAATTTCAAGAAAATATTGTCCAGTATATGTTGAACTTAAACTCAAATAACCAAAACTCTTCCCCAACCCACTGGGAAGAGAGGGCGTCCTTAACTGTGTCAGAGTGTTGCATTATCTCCCACGTGGATTTCTTCAGCACTGGTCCTCCCCTAGGTATCAGTGGCATTAGCAACATCCACAGAGAGCATTCTAAAGTAATAGCAAACACCCCTTTATACTAATAGTGCTATCAAGTGCTTTTTTGTGCTTCATGCTCTTTACATGTGCTTGAAATAGTTTGAAACCCTGAGGATGAGTGTGTATGTGTACTAGAAAATGTTTTTTTTTCTTTGCTGATTTGTTTTATTTGTTTTTCTTTGGAAGGGAGGGGGGTTGAAATGGGATTTCACATGGCCCCTGCTATCCTCAAATACCCTATGTAGCAGAGGGTGAGTTTGAACTTCTTTCTGGTGTCTCTTCCTCTGTTTCTTCAGTGCTGGATTAGAAGAAGCTGTGATTCCTGGCCTTTGACTTCTTTATCAGTGAGAAAAATCAAGATTTGTTAAGTAGTGTGGTGAAGTCATAACTAGCAACTCTAGAAGATAAACCTTAGTGATTAGGGAATATAACCTTTCCTCTTCCACAGGGCAGTCCGACAGAGTGCTAACAGAGTGAAGAAGGAGGTAGGAGATGGGCCTTCTGTCCTTCCCCTCCCATTGCCAGGGTCCTGTCAGCCTGTCATCTCTTTCCTTTTGTGGTCATGGGGCTGCTTAGAGAATGCAAACAGCAAACAGAATCAGGACACAGAATGGCAGGCCCAGAGACTCGGCCTGGCAGCAACTCCATCAATAATGCGAGTGAGAACTGCTAAACAGGTGGTCATTTCTGTCAGAGAGGAAAAGCCACTTTCCCTAGAGTGTCCTGAAGTAGGTAGTGGATGGAATTCGAATCTAGACTTAAGCTCCTTGGTGTGAATCCTTGGGTGACTCCTTTAATGACCTGTGTTTGAGTCTTTATTATGACTGCACCCACAGACAACACAGAGATATAATAATCCATATTTTTTGGCACTCCATAGTAAGGCCATTTCAGCCAGAAATTCTCCCACAGAGCAATCTTGAGACCTGCTTCTGTGGGTATCAGTTAAGCTCCTACATTCAAATAGATGTCAAAAGCAGATATAATTTCTAGTATTCAAAACACACTGTTTTTTGCACTTTATGAAAGCAGAGAAATAAAGTTAAATTGTCACGTACCAAATCAAATATTCTTCAATTGTGTATTACCTCTTATTTATGCTAATCTATTTAATGACATCATATTAAAACTGGGACAGAACTGTGTTAACCTGTATCCCTCTATAAGATAAAATTTTGCAGAGGCTAGACCTTTAGAAATCTTTTACTGGAGATAACATTTCTGAGAATTTTGTATTGGCCAGTTTTCTTTTCAGAAAGACCTTTGGCTTATGCTATTCAAAAGTGGTAAAGAATTAGAGAAACTCTAAGAACACAGAATATTCACCAGTGGATTAGGTGCCCTGTAACCTTCTCCAATGTGTCTCTTAAACAAAACACTGTGACAAGATTTTCTGCCTGTATTGCTAAGGAAATTGAGATTCTCTAAAACTGTAAATAAAATTGTAACCATTCCAGTTCAAAATTCTCAATTTTATAGTCACTTACTTACTCAGCAATGCTTGTATTATGAACAGAAAGGGTCACCCACGAAGGTGTGTAGAGAAAGTAAACCCTGACAGCAGTGGTTCGCTATCATTAACCTTTCCGGCAACGGCAATAAAATTCTAATGTCTAAGTCAAATTATAATTTCTAAATCAATGATGTCAATGATGCATCTTAATTTTTAATTCATACAGACAGTTCAAGACAAGACCAATAAATAATTTTAATATCATTTTCCTATTATGAAAAATGAAAATAAATATAAAAATTACCAGTAGAAGATTAGCCCCTACTTATGAAATCACACGGTGGTCAATTATATTCCACAATCATTATTGATCACCAACTACATTTTGTTCACTGTCTTAGGGTCCATCAATTATCAATAGCTAGAGAAACACCAACACTCACACTCCCCCAAAAATTAAAATAGCATTGGTTAATATAACTGCTCTTGTTGATAGAGCCAAACCCAGAAAGAATTGTAGGTTTCTATCATCTTTATAGAGTTCTGGCCATAGATAATTAAACTCAATTATTGAAAAAAAGGCAATGATCAAGACCTTAGGAATCAAGGTTAGGGTTCTTTGTTCAATTCATGTACAGGAAATTGAGAATGGTCCCAAATTGCAATAATTTCATTTTTGCTATCTTAACTATATTCCAAATGGAGTGTACACAGGAGAGATTGAAAAACCAGAAGTTCAAGTATCACACTGTGTAAGTAGCCAGTGAATACACATAGCAGTGAACCTCAATTGTGTTTGGGAATCTGGTCCAGGTAGTTCCTGGATGTGCCCGGTGAGCAGGATTGAGAAGGCAGAAGAGGGATGATCTTGCAGGGGAGACTTACCCACAAACAGAATTAAATTACCTTGTGCTTTACAGAGTTGCAGCGAAATGTGACCTTAGCAATTTGTATCATGTACAGTGACATCATAAAAGAGACCAACCAACGAAAGTCTCACATATATGAAGTGGAATCCAATTCGCTTCTCCAGAAGATGAAAGCGAGTGAAATGGGTATTTCACTTCTCTCACATTTCCTAGGATGCTAGGTTAGATACTTATTCTCATCAAAATAAATTAGAAACCTATTTAGAGCATATGTACATAGGTAGTAGACACTAACTTGGGAGAAATGTATACTTCCTAATATCTAATCACTTGTCAGTGTGCTAGGAAGGAAACTGGGAACAAAGCAAGATGGTACATAAACCTTGCTTCAAATCCACCTTAGATCAGACCTTACCACCAAGAGTAAGAAAATCCTCCTATTTGCCTTTGTGCTTCCCAGAAACATGTGCTCACGTTTCACTCTGAACCCTCTTCTATAAGACGTGGAAAAATAATGAAAACAGCTTTGCAAATAAGGAGGGTAGAAAGTTAACTACCCGCTGCTGTGAACACTTAGTGGATGGCAGTACTCAGATTGTGAGGTTTATGGAACTATTTTATTCATTTATTTTATTGATTTTTTCTGCATTTCAACAGAACATCCCAATCACCGCTCTACCCGCTTCTCTCATGGCACCATCCAACAGCCCACCCCACTGGAATCCATATATTCTGTATCAAGACCCATGGTGTCAAGTTAGTGTCCCTAGTCATCTTTCAGTGTGAGTGCATCCACTTGGGTCTAGTCAGCAAACCCAGAGTTCCTCCCTTTAAGAAGATCAGCTCTTCCTCACCTATCAGTAATCAGCTGACAATAATTCCTTTACTAAGACTGGCGTCTGCTGCCCATTTCCACAGCTCGGTACTGGATATTCTGTCTGTTTGCAATTGCATGGGTCTTATGAATGCTAGCACCATTGCTGTGTGTTCATGTGAGCAGAATCCCAGGAGCCTGTAGGATTCTATTTCCGTATGGTCACACACTCCCTCCCTGGCTCCTACAGTCTTTCTTCCCTCTCTTCTGCAATGGTCCCTGAGCCCTGGGTGGGTGGAGTTTAAAATAGGAGTCGTGTCCAAACACATAGTTTCCAAAGGCTCTTATTCCCTGTTTGGACATTTGTGACCTTTTGTGTTCCTGACCCTCTGTTGAATTAGGAAGCTTCATTGATGAGAACTCTGAGTAGCATCAGCTCTCCCTACCCCTTGTTCTGTGTTCCACAGCCTTAGGTGTAGATGTTCATCATACATGTGCCACTTAGGCTTAGACAATCCACAGAAAATCTCTGAGTATGACCAGTTGTGGTACTCTAATAATCTCTGTCTTTTGAAAAAGAAGTTTCTTTGATTGGTAGTGACTGTAAATACAAGGATTCATATGTTGCACATAGTAAGAAATTACATTTGTCTAGAGACATGACAGACCTGGGGTTTTCTCTAATATCTATAACCTCTCAAGCTATGGTATTTGGCTATGTTCACATTACCATACATGAGTTTCTTCACATTGAGTGGACTGTATGTCCAATCAGGTAGCTGTTGATTGTTTCCAAGATAAAAATGCTACTGTGGCACCAATGTAATGTGCTGTGCTGGTCATTGATGTGGTTATCAGGCCTTAATGCAAGGGTTGAACCATTGATTGATGTTCTCCCTTAGCAGTTTGCATAATGCTCTCCAAAGCTATGAGAGCCAGCCTTCAGGGGAGATGGCTTCCAGGTCAGTTCCAACTCCACTGCTCCAAATTCTGTGTCTGAAGTCTGTCCTGTCTTCAGCAATAGGATCTCACCTTCAAGTTCTGGGAGACAATCACAGGCTGTGGCAAGAGCCTGCATAGTTTCGGGGGTCTCTTGGACCACCCTGGCCAACAACTTAAAGGAAGGTTGCTCCTGTTTGACACTGTTTCTTGTTATGTAGCCTTCACCTATGCACATGGACTCATGTAGAGGTACTGTATGTGGAATTTGTCATTAGACTCACGTGATTCCCTCTGATGTTTTGCACTAACTAGGCATTATTTGTCTCCCTTCCCTGTCTAGCCCTCCCTCCTCACCCTCCCCATTGAGGAATTCCCCATCTCCCCCACTTCTCCCTGATGCTCTCAGTCTCCTATGGTCTCGCCTCTCTTGAGCGCCTTCTCCCCTTTGTCCCCACAGTTCCTGTAGAACGTTCCTCGCCCTCCCCTTCAAACACCCAACTTTCCCCACTTCTCCCTTAGTAACACCTGCCTCCCACTGTTCTTCTCTCAGCTCCTTCTTTCCCTTCACCTCCCTGGTTCCCTTCCATTTCCCTGGTTCCTGCAGTTACACCAGGATACCTACTCACATATAAGGATTTGGTTCTAGGTTCCACAAATGAGAGAGAACATACGTCATTTGTTTTTCTGAGTCTGTGTTACTTCACAGCATAACAGTTTCTGGTTTCATCCATTTAACTGCAAATGTCATGATTTTGTCTTTCTTTACGGCTGAGTAGAACTCCATTGTGTAGAGGAATCACATTTTCATTATCCACTTGTCCGTTGAGGGACACTTAGGTGGCGTCCATCTCTTAGCACCGTGAGGAAGCCAGATCCAGGTGCTCTCAGGTCGGTTTATTATTTGATTTCATGTGTGTGGGTGTATTGCCTGCATGTATGTAAGTGCATCTGTGTAATGCAATGCCCTCGAAGGTCAGAAGAGGGTGTCTGATACCCTGGAACTGAAGTTAACAGAAGGTTGTTAGCCATCATGTGAGAACTGACCTCGGGTACCCCACAGGAGCAGCCAGTGCTCTTAACCACTGAGCCATCTGCCCATGCCCCCATACTCTGAGATTTTGATGTGTATGTGTGCACTGTCCTAGCTCCACAAGTCACCATCTCCACCCATTTTCTTGTGACTCTAAAGAGATGATTTTCCAAACTTTAATTAGCACATAATTCACAGTTTGAGATGGAAATAGGCAACATCTTACTATGTCTAGAAATATGGTTAGTGGCCTCTTGTGAACCTTGTTTATTTCGGCCTCAAAGAGAAAGAATCATGCTAGTTGCCTACCAGACTCATTGTATGACACAATCCTATTCCTCTTACCTCAGGAAGTTTTTCTACAAGTGTGTGTGTGGGGAGGGGTGGTAAACACTATAAGTCTATCTAAGTTGTTTAAAACGCAGTAAAATGCTTTTGTTTCCTGCTCTCTAAACCTCCAGGGCTCAGTCACAGTCAGCCATCCCAGGAAATCAGAGTGACTGATGGTCTGGGGACCTGGGGTTTTGCTTGCTCGTCAGTATCCTCAGTTGCACATTACAGAATGTTACTTATTGCTTAATGAAGAAACAGATTGCTCGGCCTAGCATCTAATTGTTGTTAATATCCTAATAGCATTAATGTGTGCAATACTGAGCCAGAGTGTACAGCTGACAAGTGGATGCGTGTGGCCATGTAATTGCAGTGGAAGCTGAACGACAGGTCACTGTGCTTCCTTGAGCCTTAATAAACTGCCGGGCATCACTACAGAAAGCGGAAGGAAGGAAAAGGAGAAGTGATGGGAGAGACAGAACTGCATGGCCAGAACAGCTTACAGAACTGTGGGCACCGATCAAAGAGCTGCAGTCTGGCCGACTGGACCGCAGGCTCCTCATTCGCTTACCTAGAAAATGCAGTTTGATTTCTCAAAGAAGGTTTGGTGTTTTCAGCCATGATAAAGTGCCCCAAACAAGCAAGGTGCTCATTGAATTCAATTCAATGAATTCACCTGCTATTTCTGGGGTGCCCTCAGTATCTCCCTAAAGAGGGTATCAGTAAGTCACCAGCTCTCTACCTAGTGCTGTTTGGTATAGGAGAGGAAATGGCCTCATTCGTGGTGCCATGCGAGGGTCTGGAGGGTTGTAGGTCAAGTGAGAAGTGACAGGCATGAAAAAATCAAACTCCACATGATTTCTCTCTCATGTGGATGCTGAACACGTATGTTATAGAAGCATGTGTAGAGGGGAAGGGCAGAGACCATGCCAGGCCTGCCAGCCATGGCTTGGGAGGGAGGGGCAGGTCTGGTTCTGCTTCACACGGAGGACGTAATGAATGAGTCACGCCTGACTTTGATGAGAATTCCCCTGACATCTGTGCACAAACAAGAGTCTGAGCCCAGTCAGCCGCGGTCCTGGGGGCAGCTGCTAGGAAACGTTCTCAGTTCGTACTTTACTACATGCTTGAGAGACATTTCCTCAGGAGATAGAGGAAAAAGAACAGAATCAGAAGCAGCGTGGTGAAAACGAGGGCCATGTGACTCCTCTGGGTTTGTGGAACCACTCCACCTTAGTCACACATTATTTGTTCCAGAGATTTCTTTTCCCATGGGTATTTATTCAGCCTCTCATATGATCATAACACACTCCGGGGAACTATGTTGGAGGAAGAGATAAGGTAATAAAACTTTATTTTCAGGGAGTAAAATTTCATGTCAAACATGAATCACAGCTAGAAGCCAGGCAGGGAGAAGCTGTGGTGACCAGGGTCAGTGAGTGAACACCAGAGCTGCTCTCTTAAAGTGTACAGATGTTCTTTACATTTGCCTTGTGGGGAGCAATAGTTGTTTTCAGTCGCTGTCTGATGTTTTGTGTTTATCCGTTCAGGGATTCCTATAATGAAATAAATATCACTGTCCTCGAAAATCGAATTTAAAAGGCCAGGACCAAGCAGAAAGCCTGGGGCTGACGATACTTTTCAACCCTTTGGGCCTTTTGAACAAATGGCCTTCATTTTATGGTGAAAGGACGGTTGTTCAACGCCTCCTTTTTCAGAGGGGAAACAATTTGGATTTTCTTAGACAGGAATTCTTCCAAGGAATGGGTCTGATGGGTTTGGATGAGAGAGCAGAGTCAGAAACAGGAAACTGAGTGTCAGGGGAGCAAATAGCCAAGTAGAGGAAAGTCCAGTGCAGTCACCCTGAGCTCCCACCACACCTCCTGCACATTGGGCCTTTATCAGAACTGAGTCTTTAGAGATCTTCCTGTCACCAGACAGTACTAAGCACAGTGTCTTTAAAGGAAATCTTTGTTCTAATTCCCTCCTGAAAGGAAAAAGCTTTGGAGTTCACTCAACCCTATCTTTATCCTTTACAAAGAAAACTATAGAGAGAATGTTTTGCTCCCGCTCTCCTTACTTGACTAGCTCAGTCTAACTAGACACCTGCTCAGGACCCCCTCCCTCCTCGCTACAGCCTCCACACACAACAGCCTGCTCAGATGATCTTATTTTCTTTCCTTTGGGGTTCCTCAGAGTTGAGGTGTCCCAGAAAGGAGTTCTTTATAACTGGGTTAACTACGTGGCTGATAACGGGGCTGCCCACAGACTGCGTCCATGGCTCCTTGTCCTCCGCATCACAGTAGCACAGAATGTGTGACCCAGATTCCACCCAGCAGAAAATAAGACCACCAACCTGAGAGTGAAACAAAGAAATGCCAGTATTTCACAGAGCAGTCTCTGCTGCTCGGCATGTCCAGTGCACATTATGCAGGTGAGGAAATCGCAGACAGACCCGTTATAAAAGCAGAATTGCATGTACATTGCGTTACACAAGTGTGCAGTCATTTAATCTGAGAAAGTCCAAGGGACAGATTCACTCTTCAAATTTAACACCCCACCACGTATTTGCTCACGATGCTTTGTAGTGGAGTGTTGAGATCTTTTGCTCCATTTTTGTGTTTATTGCCTGGATTGTAATTTTGCTTGCGTAGCAAAGCTGCAGAAATTTCCCTGAGTATTTCCAGTTTGGGAACTAAAAGGATTCCCTTCTGTTCTAATTAGTGCTCTTCTCAGCTCACAGGCTCAAAGCGGGATTGCTGGCTGGGAGCAACAGAAAGCGCCTCTGGCTAATTTTAATAGAATAATATTTACTGCAAAAGTAATTAGGTTCACAGACTCTGCAGGAGGCTAAAGAACCAGACTTAGGAAGTGGACTGGGAATGACACTTGGTAGAAAGAAGATGCAAGAAGCAAAGGTGAGGGCCGGGGACAGGAACAGGAAGGTGGATGTCACCTCGACTGCCACAGGGACACCAGTGCTGCTGGCCCCAAGCCCTTACTGGGTTCCCCAAGAGCCCTTTCTGAGCTCTTCAGCTTGGTCTCTGCATGGATGACTATTGTACAGCTCTGTCCTCAGCAGATCTGCATCCATCTTCATGAGGTCAGCCATGCCTACTTGTGAGACTACTGTGATCTGGGCTGCGGAGTGCTGACATTCCCCCCAAGAAGAAGGGGTTGGTGAAGGTCATGAGACTCTCTCCTGAGTGTTCTGCCCATCCTCCCATGTGAATGCAATAATGCTCTAACCACACACAGCCTCAGGGAGGGGCTAGAAGATATACGCAGAGAAGGGGTTGGTGATGGGGTTTCCGCTACGTGGCTGTGGGGAAGCCATCATCCACGCTGTGTGCAGACCTTCCTGTGACTGTTTTAGTGTCACTCACACTTGTGCCCTTAACCCCTCACCCACGCTCTGTAAGTAAGCCCAGTAAACTCAGTGGCTCCCCAAGTGGACCTTCGGTGAAATAGCCCTTGGGTCTGTTGGCAGAGCCACAGGAGGAGGAGTAGATGATGATTATATCCGAGGAAAAGTATCACACAAACATGACTGGCTGCAGGTTCAAAGCTTCAGACACTCGATTGGTCAGGCTGGGTCCTGCCCTGCCAGTCCTACTGGTTCCACTCCCACACAGTTCCTTCCCACAGGTCAGTTACTACCAGGATCTTGCTTTAAAAGATTTTCTTGACCATAATAACCTGAAACTCATAAAGGAGAGATGTGGCTTCATGTAGTTTCTCCATGTAGCTAGAGAACAGAGCAGTAACTCAGCTAGAGTATGCGAGAGCAAGGGAAAGATGGAGGTTGGCACCTGGCACCCGCTGTCCGCTGGCAAGGGTTTCAGGACAAATTTCTAGTCACTCATCAGAACCAACAAAGAGCTGGGGACACAGGTGGCTCCTGGGTTCCTCCTGAGAGATGATCTGTCTCTGGACAGCAGTGGCTCAGTCATCCCCAAGACCTTATCTTACATTCTGGAGAAAGAGAAGTTTCCAGAAACTACAAAGCTTCTCTCAGCTCTGATTTGGCCCACAGCTCACAGCAGCTGGGAAATGTGAATCTTTCACGAGGAAAGAAACAGAAAGGTCAAAGCTGGTTATAATGCACTTCTGTTTTCACAAGCTGAAAAACCTAATGTGCATGCAAAAAATGGAAAATATCTTACTCTAGTCATGGTTCAAGCACAAGAAACTGGGCCAGCAATCCCAATTATTATACACTTTAGAGGCGCAGAGAATATAATTATTTGTTTTTCTATGCTCTAGACTAGATTTTAGCTTGTATCTGGGAAAAAATAATTCATTGCTTTTAGATTTCTTTATGCCTGTAGCCTGGATAAGGGGGAAGACTGTTGACTCTTGGTGACATGGAACTACTTCCAGAATGGGAACCATGGCTTTTCTCTGTATGTGATTTCTTCCAAAGCAAAGTCCAAGGTTTTCCTCACTGGACTTGCTCCTTTCATTTGCTCCTCGTTATAAAGAGACCTCCAGGTTCAGGGCTGGAGGCAGATGCTACCAAGCCCGAGGACCTCAGTTCTACCCATCGGACAAACACTGTGGAAAGAGGGAACTCGTTTCCATAATTTGTTCATCCACCACACACACACACACACACACACACACACACATACACACACACAAATAAACGTAATACTTTTTGTAAAAAATATATTTCCTCCAAAGTAAAAATTCCTCTTGTTCCTAGAGATTTAAACTGGCTTTCTTCTTTGTTCAGGAGCAGTGGATGGGGCAGCGGTTGTCACCACGCAGTTCCTCGCTTGTGGCCTTTCAGTCTCTTTGGTGTGAGCCGAGCCACCACTGGCCTGCCCTGCTCTCTCATTCCCGTCTCTGTTTGTTTTGTTATCCTTTTATTTTTTAAAGAAAATAACTTGGAACCCAATGATTCAGAATTGGTCCACATCACTCCGAAAGGTGAATGTCCCGAGAAAGCTGCCCACTAATCAGTCGGGCCTGGTTCTCTGCCCGTGTGCATACTCAACTCATCTGCAGAGTTAAAGCTACTCGCATGCCGGCCCTGGCTGCAGACCTCCTCACTGGGGTTCTCTGAATGTGCAGTCCATCTTGGCCTTGTTAGCTCTCAGTTTAACAAAATGGAGAATGGGTCTAAGAGACCTTCTTCCAGGTGCTAGCCTTACCCCTGCTTTCTGCCAGAGCATTAAAACTAGTCCAGAGAGCTTTGGATTTGATCATATGAGAGGAATATAATCCCAGTTCCACCTTTGGGAGAAATGACCACTCTACCTTAACAGATGAGGCCAGACTGAACAAAGCCATAAAAGCAAAGTCTTCACATCCTCACAGGCAGCCAGCACCTTCTTTGTCCTACTTAGTCTCTAAGATAAAGTATTGACCCTTTCCTCAGGGACTTTCAGGATCTTAGACTGTCACCATCCTGCTGTCTGCATCAGCCAGCAGAGAGCACAGGACAGAGTCCCCAGGCTTGTGTCCTTATCAATTTCTAGAAACATTCTAAGTGGGCTGGGAGTTCAGGGCGGGGTCTCCCCTGGTATTGACTTGAGGGACAGAAAATACCTGGTTAAAGCCGGCACCTTGGAAGCCAACAAGGAGCCAGCTGGCGCGCCTGACTCTGACAGCACAGAGCACAGAACAATTTAATTGAGCAGAGACCTGAGGAGTCAGTTTCCAATAGGACCCTCAGAACATTCGACATAACCCGTAGACCTCCTGGTAAAATGTGGCCATCAGCCACGCCAGGAACCAATCAGGGGAACCAGGAATATATCGGGAGGGAAAGCTAACCTGTCTTTAAATTTCCTGTCTGAAAAACAAGAAATTAACTAGGTTTGGGATTTTCAGGACAGAGTCTCCTTAGTCCCACCCCACATGGAAGTCACTATGCTGGCCTGGATCCTAGACGTCTGCCTGCCTCTGCCAGCTGAGGGCTGGGAATACTGGTGTGCACCCACCACACAGTGGAGACAGAAGAGGGAAGATGAATCGGAAGTACTGAAAACTTGATTTGGACTTATTTTAAAACAGAATGTCATAATGATTATCTACCTTAAGAAACAGTGTCTCCAGATTTATCTAGGAAGATGGCCACTCAATAGAGGTTCCACCAGAGAGAATGAAGCAAACAGTGATTGCTGGTGTCCTTTCAGATCAAGATTCAGTCTGCACATAACCTCGTTATGGCCTAATTCTTCATAGCCACGCTAAAAATAATCAAGTGTATGTTGATGCATTGTATTTAATTAAGGTAATTCCCTAAACCGACTCATTACAACTTTAATAGTTTATGCTAAAGAATCCTGAAAGCAGCTTTTGAATTAAGAAGCTTTAACTTAGGAGTCCTGTCCAAGGACCCACATTCTGCAGACTCTTATTCCCTACGTTTTAGCCATTTGTGGTCCTTAAATCTCACCCACCCAGGACTCAGGGACCATTGTGGAAGAGGGAACAGAAAGATTTTAAGAGCCAGTGGAAGAGGCGCATGACCATATGGCAATAAAATCTTACAGGCTTTTGGGACCCTTCTCATATGAACCTACAGCAATGGTGCCAGCATGCATAAAACCCATGCAAACTCAAACATACAAAAACCCAGCACAGAACTGTGCAAATGGGCAGCAGGCCCAATATTAGCCTAAAAATTATTAGACACTGGATTACTGCTGGGTGAGGAAGAGCTGATTTTCTTTAAGGGAGTGACGCTAGATAGGCTGACTGGATTCCAGTGGAGGAACGTGCACTGAAGAGCATCTGGAAACACTAACCTGACTTCATAGGCCTTCCCATAAATGACAGAATGCACGAAACCCAGTGGGGGGAGTACCGAAGGGGAAGGGGGGATAAAGATGATTAATATGCTGTATGTGAAATACACAAAACATCAATTAAAATATACAAAATGAAGCTTTAACAGTCAACAAGGCTGTCAAAATAAAATACTGATCAGCAGTATATAGACTTACAGTTTAAGTAAAGGAGAGAGAGACAGAAAGGTCTTTAATAGGAACTAAGCCCATTCTATCTCTCACTGAATGTAACCACAAAAGAAAGCACATGGAGCAATTATTGAGGATGGTGCACATTGAAAGGCCTAGGACTCTACCAGGATGATGTGCATTGAAAGCAAAGGACTCTACCATGATGATGCGCATTGAAAGGCAAAGGAATCAAAATCCACAGTGAACTCACCATCTCTGCCCCTGCTAGAATTCCATTTCCTGTACTCAAGATGGTCTCAGAAAGAACTGTCAACACACAGAGAAACTTAAAAAATATCGTAATGCTGGGTTAAAGAGTGCTAAGGGTTTCTGAAAGTTCAAGGTGATGCCTTTCCTCTTCTCCCTCTTGTTATGTAAGTAGGTCTAAGGAAAGTCTGAAGAACTGAATAACAGATTAAGCCTCGGGTTTCTGGTCTAAAGACTGAAAGAAAACACTTAAAAGGAGGCTGAAGAAAGGAGGAAAAACTGAAAAAGATTTCGAGGCAAGAGCAGGGGAAGCGAGCTGTTTAGTTGCATTTGAGTTCTGGCTGTGCCTACAGGTGCTCTGAACCTCGATGACATGTGTAGACTGCAAAACATGAACAAAGGGTCAAAGCACAGCCCAAGTGCCACACAGTTGCACAGGGTCTACGTAGGTCAGATTGGATAATATCACAAAGGGTGTGAAAGCCAGATTAGCCACAGAAGTGTAACAAAAACTCAAACCAATTAGGTTGATTATCACTAAAACAAAAATAACATTCTCCGTGGGGTTTCAGAACACTCAGAGACTCGACACAATAGTCAAAATACTCCTGTGTAAGCACACAGGATTGAGATTATGTTGACCCTGGGAAGAATCAACTTGAAATAGAAAAGAGGGGGATTGAGGTTGTTACTGAGATGACAAAGACTTTGGAATTCACAGAAATTTTAGTTGCAAGACTTTCCAGCAGGAACGGATAAGGAAACATCCTTAGTATGACTGGAACGCCCTTCAGAAGAGCTGAAGACCCATGAAAGCGTGAAGTCAGTGCCCAAAGTTCTAATGTGTGTCTGTCAGAATGCCAGAAACCTGTGCGAGGCCTAAAGATAGAAGAGACGGAATGTCTTTGGTCTAAGAGCAGGGAGAGCCAGCCTTTGGAATTATGCCTTCTATAAATGCGGCTTCTGGAAACACAGAAAAAGGGAGCTCGAGCCAAACTAGTCTGCTGTGGCTTTCCATAGCTGTAGCTGCTATGGCCACTGGGCTAGCCCAAGCATCACAGACCAGAAATCTGATGGTCTGGGCTTCTCTCGGCTATTACTTTTCCATCCTGGCCTGTCTGAGAGTGTTCCTATGGTGTTCGTTCCCTGGTTTCTGACCACCTTAATTCCCAGACATACTTCACTAAAAAACAAAAAAAGGAAAACTTCATGAAACTTTGGGGAGTTTTAGAGTTCTGGCCTTTTCCTTCTGTCTCTGCCGATCCATCCATGCTGCTCACGTTTTATGATAAGGGAGACAAGGAGACTTTCATCCATGTTACCCAGAACCAGACTATTATTTCTCCTGAGTAACTCTTTAGCTACTCTGTTTAAAAGATGCATGTTGTTAGAAAGTAAAGAAAATACTAGAAGTTACTTCTTGAATTTTTGAATAAAGTTATTGGTGATGACTGTGAAGTAAGTCGTCACTGTGTGCTCACAAGTTACGCAAAGGATACCGCTTAACCACATGCCTAGTCACTTGTACTCCACTCATTGACTATTCCCGTGGGAAACCTGGAAGAAATGTTATCTGTATCAACAAGAATCATCATTTAGAAACAAAAAATTTGGGGCTATGGCTGTAACTCAGCCTCCAGTCTCTGCCTAGTATGTGCAATGTCCTGACTTCTGAGAAACACACACACACACACACACACACACACACACACACACACACACCCCACATGTAATATGCAAGCCTGTAACCCTAGTGCTCTGGAGGTAAAGGCAAAACGGTCTGAAGTTCAAGGTCATTCAATGTCATCCTTAGCTTTTTAGTGAGTTTGAGGCCAGCCTGGGATCCATGAGACCTGTCCAAAAATAAAGAAGAAACCTCATGCACTGGTCTCTAAATATAGACATTTTCCAAATTTAGTCATAATTTTGGAGAATTCATTTCATTCAAAACTAATAATTGATGGTGAAAGTATGTAAAGAATTGTGCTGTGATGTTATTTCATCTCTTTACTTACTAACATTTATTGTCTGTTTCTCAGGTTCTAGCTCAGAAAATATGGCCATCAGTAAGTGAGGAGAGGCCCTGTGTTTACACTATTCGGATATTTGAGTAACATTTCTATCCGGAGTAGCACAGCATTTCTAAATTGCTATTTTGACTATGTAAATGCTCTTCCTTAATTATTCTATAAGTTCATTTTGGCTGTGGAAATCTTTACCAAAGACTAGAGGATGCACATGGGGATGTTCCGGGTCACTGCAAACTTCATGTTCAACTGAGTTTGATAGAGCAGTGTGAATTAATCATGAAAACTCCAGCTAACTGAGCATAACACTCACTGTGAATGTTTTGCTTAGAAATGTTTTGTAAATTACCTATTATGAGTGAATATGTCAATTTTACAAAAAGACCAAAGCTACATGTTGAATGCAGTCTTATTTCTACGCTGATCTGGACTGTCCTAGTTGAAGTTAGTGATTATACCTTTTACTTATTAAACAGCATTTTAATTTCAGAAGATTGAAGCTCTTGATTAACACAGTTTATGTTTTCTCGGGTGGTTTTATTAAATGCCCCAATTAACAGCTTCATATCTGAAAAACAAAGCTAAGTCCTTAAAGAAATTCATGTTCTTATCACTTATCTCATTTCTGTCTCGCAAATGAAGTGTTTCCCACAGTTACTAGTCCATGAGCTCGGCCCCTTTGACTTCCGCTCCCTGGTAGGTCATGCTCCTCAGTCTCTAGGTACCATGGTTAAGCTTCACTCTACACAACTGGATTTAGAATCATCGTGGAGACAAGTGTTTGCAGAAAGGTTTAACGGAGATGGGAACACCCACTCATGCTGGGCACCTCCCATGGCGAGGGCCTTGCACTGAGTTAAAAGATGAAAGCAAACCAAGCACCAGCACCCATCTCTCTCTGCTTTCTGCTGCCGCCTCATTCCTGAAGCCCCTCCTTCCGGCCTGTTCAGACTGTACCTCAGTGTGAGCCTCTCCTGATGTGTTTCTATCAAACACATTGATACGACAATAAGGAAAGAAATCCTCTAGGTGTCTCATTCTAGCTCCTGCTGACCTAGAACTCACTGCTGGCTCCACATTCATGGCAGCCTCCCAGTACTGGAATTTCAAGCTTAACCACACCCAGCAATAGCAGTCCTCATTAGTCCAGTTTTCCTCCGCCATCCACGTCCTCCTTCCTCCCTTCAACTTAGCTCTCTTCTGTGCTACCTTGGCAGTAATAATAGGCTTCTCAAACTGTCCTCACCACATGTCTGCATTTTCACTTCTCAGATACTACTAGGGAGAAGTGTTAGGTGTGACTGGAGCCCCCAACCTCCCCTCTAGCAGTTCCAGGACGGATGCCTTGGCGATTCCAACCAGACTCTCAGAGCCCACTGGGATCTGAGAGATCTGAGAAAAGAACTGACTTTTACAACTTCTTGAATAGATAAGATTCCCAGCCCAGGGTTCACAAACAGCTGTAAAAAGGGACTGCTTCCTGGCCAGAAGTTTACCTTACACATCAATCAGATGTCATGGGAACCCAAAACCCCCTCCCATAAAAGAGCTTGGGGGTAGAGGGCTTTTAGGCTTTTGGACTTTTGGGACTGATCTCGCTGTCCTGGGGAGTTGGCCTCTCGCACTCTTCCTGAGGGAGCTCCTCCATCCTGATCTGGAGGCAGGCAGGCCAGAAGCTAGTCCCATCTGGTCTTTTCTTAATAAACCAGGTCCTGTTAACTCCCAGTGGAGTCTCTGGTCCCTTTTGTCTGCTGTGTCTCTTGAACCCAGAACCTTATAAGAACTACAGGAAATTTTTACAAGACCAGGTGGGTTGTTTCATCTTCATGCGATGGGATGTGTATGCCTGTATGAGTGCAAAATGTGACTGGCCTTCATTTGGTACAAACACATCAAGCTAATTAAGGCTGGTGGGTACTAAAAACAACAACAACAACAAATCCCTTCACTGAATTCCAGAAATCACAACCTCTCCATTTGTTTCAAGGCATTTTTTTCCTAACATTTCTTAAATAGCTATGATTCTTAACATTTTATTCCCCCCAGTCCCCAGGGAGGACAGTGCCATTCTAATTATGCAACATTCTTCTAAGATTCATAATGAGCTATTATTTTGCTAATGGAATATTCAAGTAGTCTTGTAGTAATCTATCAAACAGTACTAAGTCCTATTTTCTCAGTGTGAATCTTTTTGTTCACAGGTAAATTGATGGGGGGGTATTATCAGGGCTTCATTGTAATTCAAATTAACTGTTAGCCCTCCCTTTGCAAATATATACATATATATATACATATATATATATATATATATATACACACACTATTGCGAAAGAGCTTTTAGAAGAGTTTAAAATTTAAATTATATAGGATTTACGCAAGAAGCAGTTTCTGTATTTTAATCTGCTTCATTATTTTTTTTTCATTTTGATGCCTAATTTTGAAAATGTCATTAAATTGAATGTAGAATGAGGTTGAAAAACAACACATAACAATCTGCACTGTGTAGTCTACTCTTCCCAGTTTGACCTATCAGCTGATTCTCCAGGAAACTAGAGACCTAGGAACCATCTCAACACAAACTCCTATTTTTTTTTAATCATTTTAAAAGATATGCATTTAGGCCAGGCAAGGTGGCTCACATCTACAATCACAGTATTTGTGAGGTTGAGGAAGAAGAATTGTGGTTGGTTTGAAGGGAAGCTAAGATACATAGTGAGATATTGTGTCAGAACAAATGAAAGAGAGGGAGGGAGGGAAGGAGGGAGGGAGGGAGGGCATAAAGATGGCTCAGCAAGTTAAGGCACTTTCTGCTGAACCTGACACCTATAGTTTGACCTCTAAGACCTACAGAGTGGAAGCAGAGAGAAGACTCCCACAAGTTGTCCTCTGACCTCTGCCTGTGCCCTAGACTGCATTCATACACACAAAGAATGTAAATAGCCATAATAAAAATCACTTTTAACAAATGAAAACCTGGTAAAATTCTTCCTGAGTTGGACGCCATTTTTGGCACAAAGCTTTTAAAGTTGTGTGGTCTGATCATTACAAAATAATATAAACAGTTGTACAATGGTACGGACAGGCTCACATTGGCAAATGGTGCTGTATTCCAGTCTGACTATCCCTTATTAAAAAAGCTTGGGAATAGAAACATTTTACATTTTGGATTTTGTTGCTCAAATTTTGGTAGAGCTGAGGTCACTTTGGATGGGAGTTAAGTTTGAAGGTAAGATTAATTTTCTCCACTTCACCTCTCATCAGCCCAAAGGTCATTTGATACAAGATTTTTTGTG
This sequence comes from Eospalax fontanierii, assembly GCA_035773235.1. Lineage (NCBI taxonomy): Eukaryota > Metazoa > Chordata > Mammalia > Rodentia > Spalacidae > Eospalax > Eospalax fontanierii. The sequence continues at coordinate 3,724,790 of CM069547.1, forward strand.
CACCTGTGATTTGCCTGGGACTCCACAGGTGAGGTCAGGTATGAAATTCCTACTTGTGGTGTCATGTGAGTATTCAAAACACTGTAGATTTTGGAGTATTTGGATTTTGAATTTTCAGTTTAGAAATGCACAACTTGTACTTACATAATGTAAAAGCAAATTACAAGCATGTGATGTCATTTTTAATTTTAGTGCATTTGGAAAATAAGCAAGTATATGTATAAGAAACCAGAGACCAAGTACTCAGCTCTGTCAACCAGTATGAAAAAATCCAATTTTGCAGCAAATTTTTCAGGATAACATACTGCATGCATGTATATATGTATGTAGTTTCACAAGAACGTACACAAACAATGTTTTCAGAGGGGATGACTAAATCTTCAAGTCAATATTGTACAGAGAACTTTACTGTACAGAGATTTAATGGTAGAATTTTGTTTCTCTATGGCATGAGTCAGTTGTCCACTACTATAATTAAATACCTGAGGCGGGCCAAAGTTTACATTAAGGAGTTGTTTATTGCTCACAGAGTTCTAGAGGTGCAGAGTCTCTGTGTTGAGAACTGGGGTTTGATTTGGCTGTTAGGAGGACTTTGCATCAGCAGTTATCATGAAAGTAGTGGATGGGTTTGGGAGCCAGAGGTCATATCACCAAATAAAGAGCTAATGAGAGCACTGCTTCCCACTGAGACCAAGGGGACCCACTTGCACTTGGGAAGATGTTAAGCTTATAAACTCTCTCAAGATCACCATTAGAATTACCAATTACCTCTTTTAGCTATTTATTTTTATTTTATAGGTATGAGTGTTTCACTTGCATGTCTGTAAGTGCAAATCATTCATACAGTGCCCATGGATGTCATAAGCAGGCATCAGATCCACAGATCTGGAGTTACAGGTGGTTGCTAGTCCCCGTATGGGTGCTGGGAACTGAACCTGGGGGTCTCTGCAAGAAGTCAGGGCTGAGCCATCTCTCCAGCCCCTAATTCTTTTGTTTCATATTTTAAGTAAAAAACCTGGTTTTGTGTAAAATAAGCAAAACCATTGGGGAATGGGGCAGTCTTAACTTCCTAACATGGTAGCTTACTGCCCTAGCTGCCTTGAAGAAATGGGCTGCCCCTGAAAGAGGCAGCACCACTGTCCTGCAGGTCCCGCCTGTTCCGAACTCTGTATGGATGTGCGTGTGGTTTCCATCAGAACTTGGTCCCCAGTTGGTGATACGGTCTGGGGACCTTCAGGAGGTGTAAACAGTGTGGAAGAAGCATGTTACTCGAGGTTGGCTTTCAGGGTTGGAGCCTCACCCCACCTCCTGTTCCCCTCTCCTTTTCCTGTAGGGGGATGGAAATGTGATATCCCACTTCCTGCCTCCTCACCAGGATGGACTGCATCTCTCTAGAAATGCCAACAAATACAGAACCATGCTTTCTGAAGTTGCTTCGTCAAAGTAACAAAAAAATAACTAATAGAGATGCCTTGAGAAAATCTACCTCATCATCACGGCTGGGTTCCTGGCCAGTGCCCTTTGAACATGCCGTTTGGGGCCCTTTCGGGGCCTTCTATCCAGACAGAGAAAGATGACCAGAGAATTGTTGGCCACAAAATCTGGCCTCAGATCTTAATTGTGGTAAAAGTTAAGATTCCTCATCATCTAAGACTTTTGAAAAAAAATAAATAAAAGGAGAGAAAGTGACATGTACCTACTCATAAACGGTCAAAACACTAACATAACTGGCTGGACTGTTACACCTTTGAGTCTCCCTGGATATCTACCCAGGAAAAAAACAACCTCAGCTGAAATTTATGAGAAAAAAAATTCAGTAGGTTATTCTCAAGGAAAAATTTCAATATTAACCACTAATGACACTGTATGTGTTACATAATGGAATTTTGTTTTCCTGTAAATCTCATCTATCTGATATCATTTCACACTTAAAACAGTGGTCAGTGGAAATATATTCTGAAGACCCAGGTAAATAAAGCTTTATGAGATGAACCACAAAGAAAGGAAAATATTGCGCCACCACTGACCCGCTAACACACAGATGTTGAGGGCATGTGGAGCCCTGCTCCCTTTCCTTAGCCCCACACCCTTTGGGCTAACTGCACTTTCTCACTTCTGTAAAATGCTTGGCTTTAGATTAACAGTAATTAATTAATTAGCTGGGTACAAAGTGAACTGATGTTTTGTGATGGTTAAACCTGGGAAGCTCATTTGAATTTGTAGTACTCCAGGGCCAAGCTTGCATTGTTTCTACCCCTTCATTCCCTGGATGGACACTGATGGTTTTCACTTTGTAGTTACAATGTCCTAAATGGTTTTTCTAATTCAGACAGACTGAGAACCCTCCTTAAAGAGATCACCCTGAGAGCTAAAAGTCCTGTCTCTCATACGGTTTAAAAAAAATAAAAGTTACAACTTATGGGCAAGTTACAGATGCTTTCATTTATGCTAGTAGTGACTAAACTTGACAGTTCTTCCTGTGCAGTGCAAATGACTGAGTTAAATCCTAAAGAGAAACAAATGCCTCTTTGAGTAAATAATATTAGTAAATTATCACATGCTGTTTGAGCTTATTAAGAAGCTGACTCTGGACTTGGGATCAGCCCTCCCACCTCAGACTCTAGACTGTTATCTCAAGATGTTCTTTAAGACTTTGACAAGAAAAAGAGCAAAACAGTCTCAGAGTAAAGATATTGTACTATTAAAAAAAGCTAGGGGATAAATTTATTTCAACAAAGGTTATTGTTATCTCATGATACAAAATGTCTATAACAAAAAATAACTAAAGATGGAATTTTAACTGTTTAAGATTTACCTGGAAACTTGTAAATTGCAGTATGTATATGGGTAATATTAATTCATTAGATTATCTTATATGTGTGATCTGCATTACATGTTCTTTTATTAAGATGATGCTGCACAGCACGCTTCATCACAGTTGGGTTTGTTAATGGTTATGTTCTTTCACTGAAGGAGAAGTAAGCAAGGCCATTGGAGCCTCATCTGAGTATCCAGCCACTCTTCCCAACCAGCTGTATGTCATTTTGCCTTAATCACAAATGGCCCCCTACACTGGGGGAGGAAATCTGAAAAAGCTAGGAAGAGAGGACTTGACTCATAAAATTATAGGAAAGTCAACGTCCATGCTGGATAAAGACTTTGCAGTGCAACTACTCTCAGGTCACCCATATACCTGTTAATAATACCTTACCCATCAGTATGAGTAAAGTCATTGATTCCCCGGGGTGAACTTCAATGTGATCAAACACTGGTTTAACACTATAACCTTAGAAAGGAAATAAATAATGCTTAATAGTCCCAGGGGAAAAATTTTTTTATAAAGAGAAAGAAAATTAACTTTTCAATGTTATTATATCTCATGGTACTAAAAAAGAAAATAAAAAGATGAACAATAATGTTAGAAGTATATGAGAATGGAAATATTTTATTTTAAAAAATCTATATAGAAAGATTATAATTACTGGATAGTTCCAGACTAGAAATGGAAACATGAAAACATGTATGCAAGTGACTGAAGGTCTGAGTCGATATCATAGATTAAAGATGAAACTTATATATAAATAATCTTAAATTTCTTAAGTAATAATTCAAATAGTCTGAAGAACAATTATATATATTCAAGAATGTTTGATTTTTGCCCAAGCTTTAGCTACATAGCATACAGTTATTAAAAGTAAAGACTGGTGGAACTGACCTTCTTGGGTGTTTAACAACCGTATTTAAGGACTCATACTAATCCAGTCAGAGGGATTTAAAGAGACAGTTTTGTCTCTTGCCCTCCAAGGTCAACTAAGTTCCAGGGGACTATGGGGCATCTCCCGGAATGTCCTGTAACTGTGATGAGTCACCTGTCTTCCTGTTCAGGGAGGTCATGGAGACCCCACTAGAAGGACTCAAACCACTGTCCAGTCTGAAAAGAGGAGAGTCAGCACAGGAAAACATTTCCTTGATGCTTCTAAGTGAAGCCATGGTCTAGCAAGTCTTTTTGACTTATCTTCACACAGGTATTACTGGTAAAAGAAAGGCCTAAGGAGCCAGGTGCTCCTCTGAAGCCCATGTGATCCCCCCTGATGAACAGATGTTCAACTGACCTTAAGAGTAAAACTAAATTGGTTTATACGGGCCAATTGTATGATCTTAAATACCCAAAAGAAAGTAGAACCCAAAATTAAAATGTCTAGTTTACTTTTTAAGAATAAAAAGAATTATACTTCCTTGACATTGGAATGAAATAAGCACTAATGATTTTGTTCTAAATGGAAAATGCTACTCAGATGTAAGACTTGAAATCTTGGCCTACTTCAACATTGCAGTGCATACCTGTGACCAAGGAAGACAAGCCCACCATTGTTCTAACCTAAAAATTAAGTGATAAATAATTTCTTTTCTCTCCCTGAATAGAAGTTGTTTGGGAGGGAACTTCCTCTGATTCTAGTCACTCCAGCAAGCTATCAAGACACCTGAAAACAAATCCTGACTTCAAGACTCTCATGTTCAGCCTTGACAGTCAAAAAGAGCAACAAGGAGGAATGCAACAGATGAATGCTCCTGAAAGTCCTGAGCAAAGATTCTAATGGACTTTGAATTGGACATTTGAAATTTTCTCTGTTCTGACTATTTTCATTCCATCTTTCAGGCATCAGTCAAGGACTTTCTTTTCTCCCTACAGCTAACAGTTATGCAATTCAGGGGTCTTTTAGATAGACTTACTGAGGGGGTACCCCAAACTGCCACAACCTACCACTCTATTCACTATGAAAAAGCTAGAGCGGTCAGGGCCCCAATTCCCTATTTGCAGTTGGTGGTGACCTCTTCAGAGGATAATGTAATAAAAATAGGAGGTAGAAATTAACTACTCAGTTGAGGGTAAAAATCCCCTAAATGCCTGGATGGTATTAAGATCTCATTATCAGCTCCTTGATCCATTCACCAGGGACCACTCTGACCCATGACTGGATCTTCCTTAGTTACTAGAAGAGAGGCAGTGTGGAGCCCCCTCCCTTCTCCCTTTCCTTAGCCCCATGTCCTTTAGGTTAACCGCTCTTTCTCGCTTCTCTAAAATGTTTGGCTTTAGATTAACAGGAATCCAACTGCTGTGACTCCATTTTGCCTACTTCAAGTTATTGCAAGCCTCTGGCCACAAGGACTGAGAGAAAGGGGACAAGCCTGGGCATCTTAGACCCTGCAGTGAACTTGACTAATAGTCAGCACCTTCCTTTACCCTGAGGACAGCCCCTACCAATAAGAAACCTCTTAGCCAGCCTCCAATCAATTTAAATTATATTGGTGTGCACAGGCTCCCCTGACCAATCATGATGTGCCACTGTAATGCCCCTCCTCTCCCTGCCTGTAATCAATAAAAAGCCTACCCCCTTCAGGATCAGGCCTCTCAGCATAGATCCACTGCATTGGTGAGGTCTGAGAGTCCAAGCTTACGCTTGAATAAAGGCTCTTTGTTTTGACATACACTCTGGATTCCTTGGCAATCTTGGGGAGTCCATTTTGTGGGCATTACAGGCACACCATGTCCAATCCTGACATCCACTCCACCTGTGATCTATGATATCACCTTAGCCCCAAACGTTTACAGAAGAGACTCGTGCATACAAGTTTCATTCTCTCTGCCTTTCTGCAAACTTAGATGTGACTTTCCACCCCATAAGAATCACTGATACAGAAAACAAATTTCCCTGAAATGTGCTAGGGTAGAAATTAGTTTTCTCATCACAGAACAGAGCTGTTGTATAGATGTCTTCTTCCCCTGTAAAGAGTGATATTATGTTCATTTTCTCCAGCAAATCTTTATTAATACTCAGATACTTGTGACAGTTTTTACCCTTTGTTGGAGCTGGGGTTGAGCTGTTGCATTTATGACACGATAATAGCCTGAGCTGTTCTCCACTGCCTTCATCTGAAACTGAAAGTCAGCAGTCACAATGTCCTTCTCTCCCATCTCTCCAGTTTTATTTAAATTTTTCCCATTAAGGTACATTCTAAGTGAAAACACATGACATTGGAGAGATGAGAATTTCTCCAAACGTAACCAAAGAAACGTTTCATTGCTCCGTTTTCCCTAGACTCTATTCAAGTGAGAGCTTTCTGTGGCCGCAGATGATGGACTTCACATTAGAGTTCATGCTTTAGTGGGAATGAGTGAGGAGAAACAAATGGGGCCATTGCTTGTGCCAACCGCACATTAGACCAGAGGAAGGACTGGAGGAGCTGTTCAAGAGAGACACACTTTAATTTTCTCACAAATCCTTCTCTGCCTTCCAGCCTTCCATATCAATATGTCACTTGAAATTATTTCATTAAGTGCTTCATCTCCTTCGTAACATGTTTGTCTTTGAGGACAAACTTTAGATCTGCCTGAATGTGCCTGCAAGCGTTTCCCTCAAAGGTCACCTGCTGCCTCCTAACCGGGAAGCTCTATGCATTCTTTTCCTCTCCCCTTCATAAATATATATTGCAATTGCCACTGTTATTAAAGAAAAATTATCCTTTGGTCCTTAGTGATCCACGGTGCTGTCCCCTCCCTCCATTCTCAGGCTGACCTTGCTCCCTCAGAAAGACAAGAAGACAACCTAAGTGACAAGGAGACAAATTTCATTTTGTTGGGAACTGCCTTTTCAATTATTTCTCTCTCCTCGATTTCTCCTTACTGACCTGGTCCAAGCTGTTGCTTTGACAGGGGTCCCTAACCTCTAAATTAAAATATGCAAATTGTGATGCCTCCTGCACCAAGACCAGTAGAGTCTGTGCATTGTAATTGCAAAAGATCATTCCATTCCATTTTACACCAGAAGAATCTCGTCGCCTACTTCTGCCATTTCCTATTATGAGAAAAATGATACCCTGCAGACTGCTCTGGTGTGAGCAATACATTTATGCATCCATATATTTCTATTTTAGAAATGAAAGATTATTAGTTCTGTGACCCATGTCCTGTCACAAGGAAAATATGTACGGTTATATCCACTTACTCTCAGAGACATGTGTGTGCATTTTAAATGTCTCAGTATTGAGGTGGAGTCTAGTTAATATGACACATAACTACACTATTATTCACTTTTTATTTAAGAGACTGGAAGCATGGCATACTTCCTAACCAATACATTTCTTTTCTTTCCTTATTCTAGGTAATTCCTGAGACTAAGCAGCATCTTCTTCTGATACCAGGTTCAATTCATTTTGTTCCATGCAAGAAATGAGCAATAGTCAAGATCATTCTCCATACTTTGACCATTTGTGTGGATACAATATTTTTCTATCATTGTAAAAGAACTTTTTATCAACTCCATAAGAAAACTCAGTGTAGTTAAGGCTTATCTCTCAGATGCTTACCACAGTTCTCAGGAGAAATGGAATGGCACAGTAAAATCAAATGCCAAGACCTGTTTCCAAGTCCTAGACAATCTTTGTCCAATCTCCTTATTTAAACTGTTCTTTATTAGAACTTTTGTGTGTACATGTATGTACATATATATTGTGTATATGTCAGTGCACATGCTTGACTATGGAGAAAAGAACCAGAGATGTCACTCTTTCTCAAGCCAAGTCCACCTTTGAGGTTTTGTTGCTGTACTATGTATTTATTCATTCTACTTCTTTAGAGATAGATTCTCATGGTGTATCCCCAGCTGTCCTAGAACTTACCATGTAGATCAGGCTGGCCTCAAACTTTCAGAAATCTGCCTGCCTTTGCCTCCTAAGTGTTGAGATTAAAGGCAGCTGTGTTTTGTCATTTTGATGTTGTTGTTCTTTTTCTTTATTATTGAATTTTGCAAATTTCATTCAATATGGTTTGATCATATTTAGACACTCTAGCATATCTGCATAGCACTTATAGACCTCCACTGGATTTCATCATATACACTGTCATGTTGAGTCAGCTTTGTGTCCCCAAATGTCTGTTTGTATGTATGCATCCAATGGAGCTCGAGTAACCTATCTTTAACCTATCTAGATTTTATACCTTAAAGAAAACCATCTCGCTTTCTCTCCCAGTAGTTAACCATTATCAACAGTTCCTAAGATATGGTTGGGGCTTCTACTGACATCCCCAGTTCCATTGTTGAGATTTTGTCTAGCTTGAGTTTGCATGGGTCTTGAGCATGCTGTTACATTCATCTAAATCCAAATGAGTAACCTCCAGGATGTTGGGAAAACACTGTTTCCTTGTGGTCATCAACCACTCCTGTATCTTACATTTCTGATGTCTTCTGTCATGATCCTTGAGGTTTGGGTGGCAGAGGTTGGATATGGATGTTCTGTTCAGGGATAAGCACTCTGCAGTCCTTTATTCTCTGCATTTTGAACAAGTGTGGCTTTCTGGGTTAATCACCGTCTGTTGCTTCACTGTTGAGAACTGAGAGCTACATTAATATTCTTTCCATGACCTCTTCTGTGGTGTCCCCTAAGTCTTGGGTGTATAGGCTGCATTGCAGATGTATTATTTGGGGATGGGCACCTCACAGACCAGACACTTATTCTCTGTATTTGATCTGTTGTAGAACTTGGGAATATTCTCCATCTACTGAAAAAAGAAGCTTCTTTGATGATTAATGAGAAGGACATTTGTCTGTAAAAATAAAGATACATATTTAGCGTAGAGAAAGAAATTATATTGATCTAGGAATGTCACAAAAACAGGTTTTCCTCTCAGATCTATGAGCTCTCCAGCCAGGTATGTCTGTCCATGTGCACAGTATCACACATGAGTTCCCTTTCATTGATTAGGCCTTAAGTCCTTAGACAACTGTTAATTATCCTAAACATGAAAGTGCCACTACTGTAGCAATACAGATGATTTGCTGGGTCAGTTATTTTTGTGGTTCTTAGACTTCATAGCTGAATTGGAACACTGATGGTTTCTTCTATCTTCTCTCTTACATAGTATCTTCTGTTAAGAAGGCAGACTTCAGGGAGGAGTTTTCCAGATCAGTTCTGGCTCATTTGCTTCAAGTCCTTTGTCCAAAAGATGCCATGTTTTCAGCAATAGTGTCTAACCTTCAAGTCCTGGCATAAATCAAGGTTTGTGGCAGGAGCATGTGTTATTTGGGGAGTCTCTGGAACTACCTTGATCAGCAACTTGAAGGGAGGTCTTCCCTGCTCGGCTCTGTTGCATTTTGTTGTTATGTGCTCACATATATAGTGTGTGGATTCATCAGTAGACTTTTGAACTACTGCATTTTCCTCTGGTTTTTCACACCACTTAAGCATTATTTATCTCTCTTCTCTCTCCATATGAACAGCTCTCCTCATCCCATCCCTAGTTAAAATATTCCCATTTTTTCTATTTTCCCCTTGATAACTCCTTTCCCCTACTGTCGTACACTCGCAAGCTTCTTCCCCTTCACCCTCTTGGCATCGTTCCATTTCTCTGGTTCCTGTCGATTATGTCAGTGTGTATACTCACATCCAAGGGTTTGGAGCTAAGACCCACATATGAGAGAGAAAATTCAGCGTTTCCTGAGTCTAGGATGATAGTTCCTAGTTCCATCCATGTACCTGCAAATTTTATGATTTCTTCTTTATTTTCTGCTTGGTAGAACTCCACTGTGTAAATGCACCACATTTTCCTTATCCACTCATCAACTGAGGGACATTTAGGTTTTTCCTTTCTTAGCTATTGTGAAAAGGGTGGTAACACACATGGCTGTGCCTGTCTCTGCAGAAATCTGAGCAAAGGGGTGGTATAACTGGATCGTGTGGTTGATGCATTTTTTAGTTTTTTAAGAGCTCTCTGCACTGATTTCCACAGTGGCTGCACCCGTCTTCAATCCCACCAGCAGTGTATGAGGATCTACTTTCCTCACAAACAACACCAGCATTGGATGTCATTCGTTCTCTTGATCTTAGTCATTTTAATTGGTGTAAGATAAAATCTTAAAGTCGTTTTAATTTGGATTTAATTAATAACTAAAGAAGTTGAATGCACTTAAACTTTTTTCTGAGTCATTTTTATTTCTTCTTTTGCCCATTTTAAAAATTCAGTCATTTGTTTTCTTGACTCTTTGTTTTGGGGGCACTTTGTATATTCTAGGTGCTAATCCTCTGTCAGAGGTATTGCTAGTAGAGATTTTCTTTTACTCTTGGGCTTTCTCTTCACTCAGTTGTTTGTTTACTTTGCTGCTCAGAAGGTTTTTAGTTTAATGAGTTCACATTCGTCAATTCTTGAACTTACCTCCTGAGCAGCTGAAGTCCAGTTTAGAAAGTCCTTTCTGTACCTGTGTCTTTACAGTACTGCCTATGTTTTTTTCTAAAAGTTTTATAATTTCAGAATTCGCATTGAGGCCTTTGATCCATTTGAAGGTGACTTTTGTGCAAGGTGACAGATGGGGGTCTAGTTAATGTCATTCTTCTATATGTGGACTCTTAGTTTTCCCAGCATTATTTTTTAAATATTTTATTCTTTTATGATTTTAAGTGTATGAGTGTACTGCCTGAATGTATACAGGTGCACCCATGCCATGCAATGCCGACGGTGGTCAGAAGACAGTGTTAGAACCCCAGAACTGGAGTTGTAGCCCCCATGGGGGTGCTGGGAACCAAACCTGGGTTCTCTGCAAGAGCAGCCAGTGCTCTTAACTGTTGAGCCATCTCCACAGCCCCAAGCTGAGCATTATTTGTTGGTGATAGTATCTGTCCTCTACTCTGGCACCTTTACTGGATACCAGGTCATGGGCTCATTGAGTTTTCTGTTCCATTTTCAGTTCAGCTTGAGTGTATTTCAATATCTTTTCTGTGAATTCGCTTTTCATGACCCCTTGTCTTTATAATGTCGTTTGGCTGTACAATTTCTTTTCTTCAGCTTCAGTCAGGAGCTTATTCCTGTCCTCTTTGGGCTGCTTGTTAGTGTGTTCTTTGAAATCTTTGCATTATCTGAACACATTTATAATTTTTCTTGTAAGTTTTCTGTCCTCGAATTTGTCACTGCTACGGCCTGGTGGGATTTGGTGGGGACATACTATCTTGTTTCTTTCATACTATTTGTGTTTTTGTGTTGTGACCATCGCATATGAGATTGGTTGGTCACGTGTCTAACATGAAATTGTCGCCAGCCTTTGTCGAGGTGATGCTGGCTTTGTTTTCATAGCGTAGCTTGGATGCTTTCTGGTCACATATTAACAGTCCTTTGGTCTGTGCTTTTGTTCCCTCTTTTGACTTTTATTGGAGGGATGGGCTAGATGCAGGCAGCATCCATGTGCCTACTTCCAAAGCAGGAAGATGATGACCAAGTAGGCCTGTTGTTTTTGCAATTTATTCATTTTATTTTTTCTTAATTGGACACGTGAATACTATACTGACATTATTTCCCCTGACCTTTCTCTCAAACATGTCCCTACCCACACACTCACTTTCAAATTTGTAACATCTTTTGAACTCTTAGTGTCTCACTCTCTTGGAGTTTGGGTAGCAGACTGAGGCTGCCACGGAGCATCCAGCAGCTTCTGTCCAATGTCTCCAGGTCTGTTTGTTTTGGGGAGAATACTACTTGAAAAAAGGAATTTCAGCAGTATAAGAAACATAGGGAGAAAAACTATTCAAATTTGGGGAAGACTGTAAAAGTCATGGCTTTGAGAAATATGCATGAAATTACCAAAACAGGAGAAATATCACCATTCTTATACCAAAGAGTGCCATTAATATTTTGATACAGAAAGATTGTTGCATTTTGTTTTGAGTATTAACTAGGGGCGCTCTTACTTGGCATCTGCACTGAGGTCAGAGTACGACTTTGGGATCTTCTTTCTTCTACTCTGTCCTGTTAGGCATTGTGGTAAGCGTTCTCACCAACTGAGGAACTTTGCCAGTCCCCAGTCTTCTTATTAATGGACTTACTTTGTCAGGCTGATATTATAGACATAATAAGCAGCTTTGAAACTTATAACTGACTGGGTCTTCACTGTTAGGTGATAGCATCTGATGGGTGAGATGCTTGGATTGTAAAACACAAGTATCAGTGGGAAGAGAATTTTACTGGAAAAGTGGGGGTGGAGTGTGGTGCCATGCCCTCAGCACAATGATAATTTGGAAGTATATTGCTATTGCAATACCATTAGAATGGTCTGAATTCAGTGTCATTCTAAAAATAACTTACCAGGAGATGGATGTGCAGATATTTGGAATTCAGAGCTTCTAGTATTTTCCCATAAGAAAACGAGGCTATAAAAACCTTTAAAAATGCAATTTCACTTTAAGTGCCATACCTGTCAAGAGAGACTGTATTATTTAATGAACAGGCAAGGTTGCCGTAACTGAGATTCCCCAATGCAAGACTTTAATAAGGTTGGGGCTTATTTCTTTCTAATACACTGGCTGGAGGTAAGTGATTTTGAGGTGGAGGCCCTCCCACAGGGAAAAGGGAGGATCGGGCAAGAGCTCAGGCCTCCAGCAGCCATTCTACACTTTGCTCATGGCAGAATCTACTCACATAGAAAATATACATAGCTCCTGTCTGTCTTTGAATTACAGTTATACATTTAGCTGAAACCAGAAAATCTGCTTCAGTAAGAGAAGGAGGAAATTGGCAGACAACACTTTCTGCCATTTGACACTCAACTGTTTTTTTTTTAAAACCACAAGTGAAAATTATATTTATTTACAGAGTGTAATATGATGTTTTGATATATGTATGCAATGTATAATGGTTAAATTAAGCCAATTAACATATCAACAGATTTTCAATGAATCAATGTCATTTAAGTGACATTTGTTTAAAATGCAGAGCAGTTGTAAAGGGTAGATTTCAAGTTCAATTAGAACATTTTTTCTAAAATATTGTAAAACCTTAAAAAAAATCTTTGTGTGTGTTGCCTGCAGGATGTGTGTGAGAATCCGTGTATATGGGTGCAAGTGTGTCATCACACACATATTAATGTCTGAAGACTGCCTCAGTGGTCAGTCCCCAACTTCCACTAAACTTGATCCTGGGTCTCTAGTTCACTGATGTGTTCAGCAGGCTACCTGGTCCTCAGGCTCAATGGATTCTCCTGTTCCCACATCCCATCTCGCTACAGGAGGACTGGGATTACACATGTGTGTGTGTACTAGCATACCTAGCTTTACATGGGTTCTGAGAATATGAACTCAGGTTCTCACATTTGTGTGCCAAACACTTTACCCACTAATTCCTCTCTCCAGCTCTTGTATGTGTTTGTAATCAAGATTTTTCACTAAAAATAATTCCTAATAGAACAATATTCCCAGATGGTCTTTTCTAAACAGGAGGAAAATAATACTGTCGTTGGGGGAGAGGAGAAAACATTTTATGCTTTAAAATGCACAGAGGAGAAAGAAATAAAACAAGGAAATGAAGACCTGCTAGAAATTTCAGAATAATTTCCTATCTAAAGTCATTCAGATACACAGCGAGGGCAAACTGCCTGTTCTGGCTGTCTTCTCTATGGCTGTGACCAAACACTCTGACCAAAACAGCTTGGGGAGGAAAAGGTTTATTTATAACATCTTCCATTTCTAAGAAAGTCCATTTTTGATGAGAATTAGGCAGAAACTCAGAGCAGGAACCCGGAGGCAGGAACCCAAGTAGACACCTTGGAGGAGGGCTGCTTCCCGGCTGGCTCCCCTGGCCTGTGCTCAGCCTACTTTCCCATACAACACAGAACCACCTGTCAGAGGTGCCACTGCCCACAGTGGGCTGGGCCCTCCCACCTCAATCAACACAGAATGGAGTCAATTTCCCAGTTGAGGCTCTTTCTTCACAAACGTGTCAAGTTGACAACAGACACCACTCAGGACACCTCCCAGTACTCTGTTGCCTGTTATTACCCATTGTCTTTATTGTTTTTCTTAAACCTTGTTCTGGCTGGGTCTATGTGACAGGTGTCTATTTCTGGCAGTCTAACTACTGGCCACCTCTGGCACTATAGTACATCTCTGTCTACATCCCAGAGTGTCTAGTAAAGCCATGGTTGCTTAATTAATTCAGAGCAATGGTAATAATAATTAAATAACACAATCCATCTGAAGAAGGGTGACAGTAAGTGATTTTTCCCTGTTCCGGACTGGGCTTAAATTAGCATCCTTCTTTCTCTCATTTGTTCGTCAGCCTGAACTGAGAATTCTCTTCACTACATTTTAGTCATTACCTAAACATTATGCACCATCCTGCCAGAGGCTTTGAAATAGGCTTATTTATATGCAGCCTTTGGGCTTCCCAAAACTATTATAGATACAAGTTGACCTAGAGATGCTCAGGTTTTCTCTGAGGCACTGAGATGCCTGCTTCATCTAGGTAATATTAAGGGCAACGAATTATGTAAGTTTGGAGGTGAAAGAGCTACCAGAATTGCATATGAGCTATTGATATAGAAATCCAAACAAGGACAATCTCAGAAAATAATGAAGACAGATAACAAATGTTAAATAAATCGAGTTCTAATAGGAAATGCCCTGGGTAACTTCAGCTGGCTTCTTTCCCTGCTTATTTTTCTCAGCCATCCGTGGATACTAATTGATGTGTCTTAGCAACACCATGTGCTTCTCACATCTCATTTTCTCTACTCATATGTTCAATCCATCCTGTGAAGCAATTAACATAATCACCAGCCTTATAAGACCGTTTTCCCCACTCCACATAAATGACCATCCAACTGGCACCTGTTCTCCATATTCAGAAATACTTAACCAGTTCATTGTTCTCCCATTGGCTATGAGGGAACCTGGGCATGAGACAAGAGGAGAAAGGACTCAGAGCCCCAGCATCAATGTGAAACTCTCCCACACAAGAATAAATTCCTTCTAAAATATCTGCACATCAGAAAGAGAGTAGAGTGCACTTAAAATACAGCCACACACAATAGTTAGGCTAAGACCATGAGACTTGTCTCCACACAGGACTGATTTTTGTTTCAGCAGGTCTTAAAAATAAGACTGCCACTTCTAACTTTAGAATTTTTCTCCCAAATGTACATCACATGAAAATATTATATAAGCAATCATATAGGCTCTCACCTATGAAGTTTCATTCTTGATAGGAATATCATGAAACACTATAAACAGTAGAAGCCAGTTTTAATTTTAGTGAAGATATGTTTCATAATTCTGATTAAAACTTTTCTTCTCAACTTGGAACAACTTCAAAAATTGTTCTCAATTTGAATAGCTACCTACTAAAACCATTTATATATGTGTAATATTCCTTATTTAATGAAATCAACAATCTGAAGCATTTTATAAATATTGGTTTAATTATCTCAGGAATCCTTAAGCTTGTAATAGACTTTACTGATGTTCAAATATGAACCCGTATTATGTCAGTGAATTAGGTAAAATGGGCAGCATAATATTCCAAATTTCAAAGGTATAAATAATTTTCATACTGGAAGATCTATTTATGTCCCATCACAGAGTGGGATGGTAACATTGGCTAATAACAGAATTTAGATTTTGCTGAACTTAGAGCCCAACTACAAGCAAAACCAAGACAGGAGATGTGATGGGGAAGCTAGTCAGCTTGACTGGGTGTGAAGTCACTCAGGGCTCATACCTCTTGGTGTGTTTGGCAGGGCTTCCCCAGAGAGGTTTAATTAGGAGGGAAATCCCCTATGTGGGCGACCCTGTCCCATGGGCTGGGGTCTAAGAACTATAGAAAAGGAGAAAGGGAGTGTCAGCATTCCTTCCTCTCTGGCTCCTAATGTGTGTAGAGGAGAGCTCTGATGGCCACAGTTGCCATTCCTGGCCATTCCTTCCCGGCCATGAGAGATGGCCTTGTCTGAAACCACGAGCCCAAACTGTTTCTTGTCACATGTTTGGACAAGGCAATGAGACAGTTTCCAGTGCAGAAAGCGTTTATACCCAGCTGATTGCTGTTGAATGTGTGCATCTCTTTTGTCTGAAGAAGCTCCTTTCTCCACGGCGGGCCCAACATCCTGGTACCCTGAGGTGGCAAGCTGGCCTGCATTCAGTTATGTTTGGCAACCAAATCATTGGTCAGTGCCTACATTCTACATGGCATAAAATGTTTTAAAATGGCACCATTATATAAAGTCCAAGCCATTTATTTTTATTTTCTGGTGAACGACACTCCTCCTGGAAACCAGTGCCAAGAGTTATCCTTTACTGCTAGGGTTATCTACCTTTACTGCTAAGGTTATCTACCCTATTTAAATTTTCAATGTGCTGCTTCATTTTGGCCAATATAAGTTGCTTTTGAGAACTTTTAGCCTATATGTGACACTTATCTTCTCATTTTCTGTTACAGTATCAAGCACCACTCTGCCTACTGGTGCTGCCATGTACTATCAAGGTAGGGTTGAATTGAAACACTATTGTGATGTCTAATTCTTGGTTGTCAACTTGACACATCTGGGAATACAGAATATCAATGGAAGAATGGACTCCATTGGATTGACCTATGGACATGTCTTTGGCGGCATTATCTTCATTGCTCATTGATGCGGGAGGCCCTGTCCACTGTGGACCATGTCTGGGTAGGTGGTCCTGGGCTGTTAGAAAGGTAGCTGAGAAAGCCAGAGGGAGCAAGTCAGTAAGCAGCATTCCTCCATGGTCTCTTATGCTATCTCCTGCCTGGAACCCCTGCCTTGGCTTCCCTTGAAGGAGAACTACAAACTGTAATGTGAAACACATTGTTTCCATCCAAGATACTTTTGGTTTAAGGTTTATCGCAGAAAAAGAAAAGCAAACAAATACAGTTATTGTGAAACTTTCTCAATAGATGGCTTAGAAGGATCTTGAAATCTTGGCTAATGGAGAACTTTTTCTGTAGTGCATAGTCACCAGGGTTAGAGAACTATGCACAGTGCCCAGTGGCATCAAAGTAAAATAAATAAAAATCAGAAACAATGAATAGATACAAAACAGAATTAGATGTTTCTGAAATGAAAAGAAGTAAATTAGATTTCCATGCGCTGTGGGGGCAATAGAACCTGATATCATGCCTCTCATCATTTCTTGCAATATCTAATAAATCCAGACACAAATATACTCAAAAACTGTTGTAAGGAAACACTCAACAAAATGCCATATTCATTAAGTCCAATGGATGTAAAAATGTTTAACGGCATACTAGTAATAAAGCCCCTAGACTGGGTAGGGGTTAATAAAGGAGTCCTGTTCTTACTCCTGTTCTTCTTACTCTCTGACACTTGGCCACCTGTGGCCTTCTGTGAGTAGCCTTGTATGAGGATGCCTCACGGGAAGAGGTGATGGATGGATCAGCATTCTCACCACCCCTGTTCCCTTGTGTTCCATGAGCCTTAGGTGTAGAGGTTTCACTGTCGATGTGTCACTTAGGGCTGGGCATCTCTCACACATGTATTCTCTATGTGTGACCACTTGTGGAGCTCTGTAATAACTTCCATTTGTTGCAAAAAGAAGCTTCTTTAATGGTTGGTATACAGTATACTAGTCTGTAAATATAAGGATCCATCTTTAGCATAGAGTAAGAAATTTCATTAACATATGACAGATACGGGGCTTTCTCTAGGATCTATGACCTCTCCAGTCATGTGAACTTGGCTATATTTATGGTGCCACCCCTGAGTTCCTTTCCATCGAGATGATTTTAAGTCCAATTTGATAGCTGATGATTATCTGCCCCCATCCCGTCCCCCAGATAAAAATGCCACTGCTGAACCAACAGAGGTAGTTTGCGTGACAGCGGTTATGGTTATTAGGTTTTAGAGCTAGGTTGGACCATCAATTAATTTTTCCTCCTTAATGGCTTGCATAGTAGCTTCTGGAACTATGAGAGCTTGTTCTCAAAGAAAAGGCTTCCAGGCCGGCTCCAGCTCCACTGTTCTAAGACCTGTGGCTGCAGTATTCCTGTCTTCAGCAATAAGATCTTAACTTCACATTCTGGGAGGTTATCAAGGGCTGTGGCAATAGCCGCAGTCATTTTGAGAGTCTCTTGGGCTACCCTGGGCAGCCACACCAAGGGGGTTTAACCTGTTTAGCACTGTATTCCTTGTTATAGAGTCTTCGGGTCTATTAAACTTCACCCCTCATGGCTACGGGATCATTTCAGAAGAGGGAACATAGGAAGGCTGTGTGGCCAGGCCGGTGCATGGCTATAAGGAGACAGGCCTCTGGGTCTCTGGGAACTTGCTCATATGTGGTTTCAACAGTGGCGTCAGAATGCACAAGCCTCATGCGACACAATCGGCAAAGATCCACCATAAAACTGGGAAATAGGCAGCAACCCATCAATAGCTAAGAAAATATTGGCAACTGATTACTGCAAGGTGAGTGAAAGCAGATCTTTAAGGGAGTGACTCTAGACAGTCTATTGATTGCAGTAGATGAACCTGTATCCAAGGACATAGTATAAGTATTAGACCTGAAAGAACTCAACATATATAAGAGAATTTATGAAATCCAGTGGGGGAAGGGGACTAAGGAGGTACAGATAGGTAAAAGGGTCTAAATTTGATTAATATCTACTATATAAAATCACAAGAACTTAATAAAAATATTTTAAAACCTGCACTGGCAATACAAGAATATCCATCCAAAACAGAATGGGTTAGGAAAATTGGTGAAAAAATGAATTCCTACAGAGACGGAGAGTGAGAGGAAGAGAGGGAGAGACAGATCTCAAGGGAAAATATTGTAGTATGTTTGAAAAGAACAATCACAGAAGGGCGCACACTGTACTGCCTTGTTCTGCATGTCATGTGATCCATGTGTGGTGCCGTGTGTGCAGATGTGGGCTCCTGTGTGCCATGGTGCATGTGTGGCAGCCAGAGGACACCTTGGGTTACCAGTCCTCACCTTCCCTCTCTTTGAGATAGGTTCTCTTTTCAGTGTCCTACTGTGTACAGAATAGCTGGTCTGTAGGTGTCCAAGGACTCTCTGGATTCTTCTTCCTGTCTCCCTGCAGAAACACTGGAAGTACAGGCAATCACACTTGGTGTCTGGCTTTTAGGCAGCTTCTGGTGATTTGAGTTCAGGTCTTCACACCCGTATGGCAAGCGCTCTTCCCTTCCGAGCCATCTCCTCAGACTTTTGTTTCTCTTATATGAAGTTAGAGAACTAAGAAAAAATAATCTATTTCTGTTTGGAGGGAAAAGACTAAAAGAAGCTCTTGCCCCAAGTGATGAAGAGACAAGACGTGAGCACTCGGAAGCTGACTGTGTGCCTGCTATGATTACTCTTGAGCAGATGTTAGTATGCCACAGCAGAAAAAAATCCCAATTCTTCCTAGATCACAATCAGCGACTCATACTCAGGGACTGATTCATAACCCAAAGAGATGATAGTCACACAGGAAAACAGGATGTCAACTCATCAGTTTAAATTAGAAAACACGACTCTGTCATGGCCAACATGACTGACACATTTGCTGCATGAAAACAAACACTCCTGGAAAGCAATGTGATACATCCATGCTAAAATAAATATTAACTGATGTCTTTTCACTTCCCAAGGCACAGACACGACCACACTTGGTGGCAAGGAGAATGTGTTAACTCAAAGGGCATTTAGTAACAGTGGCATTATCCAGCTTAGTATTTTACCATGAAAATATTTATCTAGTTCACACTGTAGCTATGTTAGGGATACAGCTCTTAATTTGGTATATGAAGTAGTTTGTATGTACATATCTCAAGGATCATGTGAATCAGAGAAATTTTCATTATTTTATACATCACAAGCCAAAATTTAAGGATATTCAAAGCTCATCCCACTCAGCTGTGTATTCAGGGTATTGATAAAGATAAAACCCCAAATAATTTGAGAAATATGCTGGGCAGTTCTAGTGTCAACTTGACACACCTGGGTTGAGGGAGCCTCAACTGGGGAATTGCCTCCATTGGACTGGCCTGTGGCCATGTCTGTGGGGTACTTTCTTGATCATTGAGTGATGTGGGAGGGCACAGCTCACTGGGCACTGTCACCCCTGGGCAGGTTATTGTCTATTGTGTAAGAAAGCAGACTGAGCATGGGCCAGGGGAGCAAGCCAGTAACAGTACCTTGGCCTTCAGGAGCTTCAGCTCCTGCCTCCAGGTTCCTGCCCTGAGCTCCTACCTTGGGCTTGCTAATGAACTGTGACCCTGGAGATGTGAGCCAAGTAACCTTCTCCTCCCCAGGTGGTGTTGGTCAGAGTGTTTTGTCAAAGCAATTGAAAGCAAACTAGAATAGGACGGAAGCTTCGATTCAGAGGGTACAAGCTCTCACTGAGGACTTACTGAGGAACAGGGTTTGATTTTTAATTTGTATTTGGTTGTTTCATTGCTTTTTGGTGTTGTTCTTGTTTTGATTTGTTCTGTGTTGCCAGATCTTGTTTATGTGGAGGGAAAGAAGTTTCTACCCAAATCACTTCTGTCCTCAAGGGAGAAAGACAGACAGACATAAAAAAATGAGGAGAGGCAGGCAGAAAACAGGCCATCCTGTGCCTTCTGAGCCAGGATGCCTGGCTTGGGGTTTATTTTAACTGAAATAAGGAAACATCTGTTGGGCTTTAGACAAAACAAAGATCATCCTTGCACTTGTAAAAGACTATTCCCAGGACACGAGTTCTCCTTTGTAGGATCTTGGTCTTGTCGATGAAATAACTTGAAGCAAACTCAGAAGAAATCTGTAGAACATTTTTAAAATTTTAGTTATTATTTTAATTTTTGTTACATGGGTGTATTGCTGCCTGTAGGTAGGTGTACCCAGGTCATTCAGTTCCCTCAGAGTCAAAAGAGCATGTCAGATCCCCAGGACTGGAGTTTCAGACCAGTTGTTACCCACCATGTGGGAGCTGGGAATTGAACCCAGATCCTCTGAAAGAAAAGCCAGTGCTGTTGACCACTGAGCCATCTCTTCAGCACCTCTAGGCCATTTTTATAGGCATTTCAGTGAGATACTCCAGGTCAGGCAACTTAGAGTCCTTGGCAGCTTCTTGGAGGAGGGAGATGGAAGAGGGAAAGAAGGCGACACTTCCTGTGCTAGAGGCCAAGAAAGCAGGCAGCATTGGAGGCTGTAAATGGCTGCATGAGGTTAGAGTTTGCAGAGAAAGGGGCTGAACACCGAGGGGTATGGCAAGTACACTCAGGACTTTGCCTGGCGTTTGGAAAAGAGAAGGAAGGAAGGGAAAGAGAACAGCTTGTCCTTCTTCTTTGAACTCAGATGGAGGGTAGGCTCAGCTGTGAAGGTCTGCAAGCAACTGAGTCAAGGGAGGGAGTCAGGAGTCCACAGGCCACAGAGGGATCTCGGTTCTTTCTCTCAGCTTACTCTTGGGTCTCCAGGATAACAGTGTCCAATTTCTGGCTCGAGTCTTGTCTCCAAAGACCATCAAAGCAGATTTTTTACTTACAGGCAGGTTTGCTGACTAGTGTGGGTGAGAAGCACCTTTCTGCCTTCATGAAAAGACTGTTTGCCAGCCACCAGTCAGGCCATCAGCCCTGCTGTGTGTGTCAGAGGATGCCAAATCGGATGTTGTGAGCACCGCACCGGCTGTGCCACTCGTACCAAATAAAACTGACAGTGGTACCAAACTCAGGGTCCTTCCCTTTTCCCTGAGAGTTAATTTCTCGAAATGTTAGGATTGTTAGTGCTATCACTGCATTTAGAGAAAGCTAAGGGGTATCCCAAAGATCGTGTTGTCTCAAGGTTGTCTGAAGAGAAACTTAACTATAAAGACAGGGCGTTTGATTTAATATTGCTCACATATGGTATAGAAAATTCCTCACATTCCAGGAGTTTCCAGAATTGACTCAGTGCTTCTGGTTTGCCTCCTTCATAGCTCTTCATATTTCTAGCTGACAGAATAGAGCCTTTTGGGGTATCCTTCCTAGGCTTGCTTAAATCTCCATCTCTTGTCCCTGAACTCAGCCTTTGTTTTCTCAGTTCGTCTGGGCTCTGTCCTGCACGTATGGCTCCTGCACCATCAGTTCCCTCCCAGAGTTCAGGTCGTCGCTCCATTCCGTTGGAAAACATGAGCCTCTTGCCATCTTGTGATGCTTGAAATCACAGGGTGCTTAGTGTCTCCCGTCAGACAAAAGAAAAAAGACTTTTACCCAAAGAGGTAAGCTCTAATCTCGTGAGTTCCTGGGTAAAAGACAAATTACCAGGAGATGGGTCAGGATGATCGAAGTCATTAACTTCTGAACACTCATCTGGTGGGAAACTGAGGCATGCCTCCCAGCAGTACAGACAGATCCCTCCCAAGGAACGTTATTGGTTAAAAGGTGGACAGAGTTCTCCTGGTATCTTCCAGCATCAGGAGGGCTGGAGTGTCTACAATCGTCAGGATTAGTAGACAGCCTAGGAATTCATCAAGAGCAGGATGGGTATTTTACAACCCCTGCATTGGATATCAGTCATGCTTCCTTCCCTCCAAAGAGCCAAGACTGAGCACCAGGGTCATGAGCGTACTCTCCAAATATCCTATCAGTGTACAAGAAGAAGCTGAAAGTGTTATGATCAATACTTGTTCTGACCCTGGGTCATGGCTGAATTGATCACCTAAGGTGGAGGGTGAGATGGCTCAGTGATAAAAGCACTCACTGTTAAGTCTGATAACCCCAGTTTGATCTCTGAACACATACAGGGAAAAGAGGAAACTGAATCCTGCAAGTTGTCCTCTGACCTCCACATAAATGCCATGGCTCGTGTATGCACAGACAGACACAGACAGACAGACAGCACCCCACGCACACACACACACACACATACACACACACACACACACATACACACAGAGAGAGAGAGAGAGAGAGAGAGAGAGAGAAATGTAAAAGTATTGACTACCTAAATTATTGAACTTCCAAATCCAAGTTGTCAGTCTATGACACTTAACCTTTGAAAAATACTTGAGTGAGCTCCCTTTGACTGATTCTTATATAAAACTACACACACACACACGCACGCACACACATACAGTACCACACCTCACTTGTAACTGCACTAGATTATGTCTTCTTTCTCCCTCGCAATCATTCCCACCCTGGTTCTTCATGACTTTGGCCTCCGGGAGCCTACGGCAGGAACAGAGTAAGGTCAGGGTCCAGGTGGCCAGAGTCCTCTCTCTGCTCCCCTACTGGCTTGCAGTGACAGCTTTTTTCTCCAACCGAAGCCACAGCTGACCCCAGATGCCCTTTCCTTCTGCTTTTGGTATCTCTAGTTCACCTGAACTTGCCTCGTCTCTTGTGAAAATTCCTATTATGGTTTGGATGTAAAAATGTCCTCCATAGGCTCATATGTTTGCACACATGGTCTCTGGATGGTGGTGCTGTTTAAGAAGGTTGTAGAACCTTAGGGAAGTGGGACCGAGCTGGAGGTGCCACATGTTCACAGCCTGACCCACACCTTGTCCCTTCTCGGCTTCCTAATTGGTGGACATGTTTATAAGAAGCCTCTCACTCCTTCCACCACAGCCTGGGGCTCTTCTCACGCTATCGTCCCTGCAAGGAGTGACTGACCGCACCTGAAACAGCAAACCCCAAGAAACCCTTCCTCCATGAGCTGTTTCTTATCAGGTACTTGGTCATAAAATGATGAAAATAATTAATATACATCCCTGTTTTGATTCCATCTTCTTGAAACACACCATCTTATTTCTTCCTTTCTAAATCTAACATTCTGTACAGAGTTAGATTTTCAGATTTTTATGCATTGATTAACTTTGCATTGATAAACCATTATCAACATTATTTTACTGTAAGGTCAAGGGGCGAGTCTCATAAAACAGCAGTTTCATAGAGAATCCAAGGCAGTCAAGAGTTGAAAACTTTTCCTTAGCACTTATCTATTAATAAATTGTTTAACTTAGAACACAAGAGGAGAGCTAATGCCGATCTTAAGTCCTCTGTGTACCAGATGATGTACATACTGTGATCCATCCATCCTAAGTCCTCTGTGTACCAGATGATGTACATACTGTGATCTGTCCATCCTAAGTCCTCTGTGTAAGAGATGATGTACATACTGTGATCCGTCCATCCTAAGACCTCTGTGTACCAGATGATGTACATATTGTGGTCCGTCCATCCTAAGTCCTCTGTGTACCAGATGATGTACATACTGTGATCCGTCCATCCTAAGGCCTCTGTGTATCAGATGATGTACATATTGTGGTCCGTCCATCCTAAGTCCTCTGTGTACCAGATGATATACATATTGTAATCTGCACTCATTACGACAATCACATGAATTAGCAAAAATCACAGTAAACAGACAAAATCTATCTTGCTCTGAAGTACTTCTAGTCTCCCTATGCTGCTTCCAATCAAAGAATTGAGATACTTACTACTTACTGTTATTTTTATTTTATGTGAATGAATCTTTTGCCTTCATGTGTGTAAGTAGATCCATGTGTGCAATGCCCAGAGAGGTAAGAAGAATGCATTGGATCCCCTGGAACTGAAGTCACAGGTGGTTGTTGTTAACGGCCATGTGGGAACTGAACCTGGATCCTCTACAAGATGAACCGGTAACTCTGAACTGATAAATCATTTCTCCAGACCCACAGTACACTTTTTAATTATTATTTTTCATACAAAAGATTCGCAAAACAAGTTAAGATAAAGAGGAATTGATCATGATATGTTAATCTTTCAGTCTTCCGCCACTTTCTCCCTTTGGGGAAACTTTGGAAATCCCAGCGGATCTCCTTATGTTTCCATAGATGCTTCTCATCTCAGACCTTCCTTCCCCAAAGCTCGAGTTTCACCACTGTGTGAGATGATGCCTCACAGACAAGACTAGTTTTCTCTGCTGTCCTTCCTAACTAGGGGCGGCTGTCTTTAAACAGGAAGTCTCTGAATCTTCTCTCTCAAGGAAAATTAACACTCTATACCTTCAGAAGAAAAATGAGGTATGTACATAAACTCTAAGCCACAGGCTCCGAACACCAGTTCGTGGAGGCACATCAACAATGTGTGCAGTATAGCTCCCACCATTTCCTGGTGTTTCCTGTTAACAAATGCCTCATCCAGCCAAAGGCTTCTCTGATGTCCCCTAACTGGTCCCCATGGCAGTGACTGCTGCGCAGTGTGTCTTCTGCTAAGGGCTTTGGGGTGGACAGTATCCCGCAGCTCAGGTTTGAACAGGTTTGTCTGCCCTGCTGTGTCCTCCCTATCCTATGGGACTCCCCTCTGGGCCTTACTAACTGAAATCAGCTCCCCAGGCCTCCCTGCTTCTCCATGACACATTCATCCATTGACAGCCTCTTCCATGCTCTCTCAGCTCTATTCTGAGGAGTAGGTGGACAGACAGGGATCTCAGTCACTGCCCAGCTTCCTTGACTGCAAGTGAACATGCTGATTATAGATGGCAGAGCATCCACTCAACATGCTCTCAGCATCCTCAGAAAGGCAGTCTGAGACCTGCTGGTTGGTCTTTGCCTCTTTCCTTTGAAGGATCCCCCCGCCTCTCGTGGGATTCACACTGCAGTTAGTTTGGCTGCATCCGTGTTTTCCTCGCAGTCCCGGCATCTCATCCCCACTCCAGTTCTGTCGTCCTCACACGCTGTCTCCTGGCTCTTTCCCCGCCTTTCTTCACCACTCCCTCACACCTGTGATGTGCTCTGTGTTCTACTGGAAGCAGGATGAATGGGAAACGCAAAAGCTGCTCATGTCAGACGCGGAGATGGCGGGAACCGATTAGAAAGGCCTCATAGGGTACTGGGGATAAAGGGTGGAAGTCATGCTATGAATTTGAATGCAATGCCCATGTGCACATGTGTGTAGAACTGACACTTTAGAATATTACGTTTCTTGAGAAAATCTATAGTTAATGTGCAGATGTTCTCAAACCTTCCTGCTTGGCTGGATTTTCTTAGCACTGTTCATTGTATGTAGAGATTTAAGCAAATGTCCCATTTATAGTTCCCCAACTCTGCATTTCATTCAGCATATTTGCCATGGATGGCCTTTCCTAATTAGTTATGCTCTCTGTAAAGTTGTTAATTTCCACCTAGAGGTCACCACACATGCAGGGTTTACCTCCCTATTGTGACCGGGCTTACTTTGGGCCTGGAGAAGAGGCTGGAATTGAGGATGAGGACAGGAAGAAGACAGAAGTCCATTCTCCACTCCCACAGAAGCTGTAGAAACACCACTACTGACATTAAAATGGCCAAAGTGCAGCACCTGTGTGCAGTAGAACGTTACACTCCCATGCAAAAGAATAGTGTCTTATCATTTGAAGAAAATTAGAGGATGCTAGAAAAAAGTATGCTAAGTCAGCCAGGCACAGAAACAAGTTCTCACTTACTTGTGGAAGCTAATCTTACTGACCTCATAGTTTTTAGAGAGAACCTAGAGCAGAGGCTGATGAGGAATAAAGGGTGGATGGAGAAAAGAATACAGCAGCTCAGCTGGTGAATAACTGACAATGTTCTAAACGCAGTGGAGTATCTATTGTTGATAACTGTCCATTTCAGAATAGTTATTAAATTAGACCTTGGCTATTCTGAACAGAAAGAGATAATAAATGTTTGAGACAGTTCAGGGTTTACTTTGATTCGATCATTACTATATACTTCCATTAAACTATCACAGTGAACTCTATAAAGGTGTACAATTATTATGGTTCAATGAAGCATTTTTTGTTCTTAGCAAAACTGGAATGTTCATTTTTATTACATAAATACTTTCAAAAATATTTTATGAAGTAATTTTCTCTTTATTTTTTATTGAATCTTTGTGTAGTTTATACAGAACATCTCAATAGATCTTAATCATCTTTATAACCTGTTCCCCACTCCCCCCTTACAGTCCCCCAACTGGAGTCCATACATTCTGTCATCGGCATTAAGGCCTGTTGTGTCAAGTTAGTGTCTTCAAATGACCTCAGTGCAGGTTCATCCACTGAGGTCTAGTCAGCCTACCCAGAGTCCCTCACCTTAAGATTATTTCTCCCTCACCCGGTAGTCATCAGCTGCCAGTATCTGCTCCTGATTTCATGATTTCTAAAGTTCCATGCTGGGTTTTTGTCTGCTTGAGTTTACATGGGTCATAAGTGTGCTGACACTATTGCTGTAGGTTCATATGAACAGGGTCCCAGGAGCTTGTAGGACTCTATTTCCGTGTGGTCACACACCTCCTCCCTGGCTCTAACAATCATTCCTCCCCCTCTTCCACAATGGTCCATAAGCCCTGGGTGAGTGAAGCTTAATATAGGGGTCTTGTCCAGAGACCACACTCTACAGACTCCTAATTGCCATGCTTTGGCCATTTGTGACTTATTGTGTTCCTGGTCCTCTTTGCATAGGGGAGCTTCATTAATGCGAATTGAGAGACTCATTAATGTCCTCTTTACCCTTTGTTCTATGTTGCATGACACTTGGGGTAGCGATTGCATTGTGGATGTGCCACTTAGGCTTTAGCAATTCACAGACAATGTCTGTCCGCGACCAGTTGTGGTACTCCTTAATAGTCTCCATCTGCTGCAAAAGAAGCTTCTTTGATAGGTGGTGACTGGGATACTTGAGTGTAAATATAAGGATATGTAGTTTGCATTTAGAAAGCTGTTTCATTAGTCTAGGGGTGTGACAGTTTTGGGAATTTCTCTAAGATATACGACCTCTTCAGCCATGTGTATTTGTATTTGACTAGGTTTACAGTACCATACATGTTTCCTCCCACTGACTGGGCTTTAAGTCCAATTAAGTAACTGTTGATTGCCCTCAAGATGAAAGTGCCATTACTGTACCAATGTCAAATGCAGTGCTGGTCATGAATGTGGGTATTTGGTCATGAAGCTGGTGTTGGGCCATGGATTGATATTCTCCCTTATCAGCTTGCATAGTGCTCTCCAGAGCTATAGGAGCTAGCCTTCAGGGGAAGTGGCTTCCTGATCAGTTCCAGCTCCATTGCTCCTAATCTGGTCTCTGAAGTATGTCTGTCTTCAGCAAAAGGGTCTCACATTCAATGCTGGGTAGCAATCAAGTGCTGTGGCAATAGCCTGTGTAATTTTGGGAGTCTTTTGGACTACCCTGGCCAACAACTGAAAGGAAAGTTTCTCCTGTCTGGTACTTTTTCTTGATGTGTAGCCTTCAGTTATGCACATGGACTCCTGAATAGATACTGTATGTGGAGTTTGTCCTTAGGTTTTTAGACTACCATGATTCCCTTGGGAGTTTTATACTAGCAGGGCGTTATTCATCTCTCCTCTCTCTCTATCCGCCTGTCTGACCCTCCGTATTTTCCCCATTTAAAGTGCCCACATTTCCACCATTTCTCCCTTGATGATACCAGTTTCACTTAGCACAACAGTTTCTAGTTCCATCCATTTACCATAACATTTCATGATTTTGTCTTTCTTTACTGCTGAGAAGAACTCCATTGTGCAAATGTGCCACATTTTCATTATCCAATTGTCAGTTGAGGGACACTTAGGTTGTGTCCATCGCTTAGATACTGTGAAAAGAGCAGCAGCAAACATGGATGTACAAGTATCTCTGCAATAGGATGGGTCCTTTGGGTGTGTGCCGAGGAGTGGTGTGACTTCCTAAACAGTAGGTTTACTTTTAGATTTCTAAGAGTTCTTCACACTGCTTTCTATATGGGTTTGTAGGAGTTTGCAATCCACCAGCAGTGAATGAGCAATCCTCTTTCCCCACATCCTGTCTAGCATTTATTCTCTTGATTGAAGTCAGAGTCACTAGTATATAGATTTCATTCTGACATAAGACACAGAATTTTCTCCATTGCTAATCTGAATAACTCCCCTTTTCTTATCCAGTCTCCAAGTATTAGGAACACCTAAGGGACTCACATTTAATCATATAAAGCTATACAGAATTATTTTTAATGATATTTTAATAAGCTCTTTGTTATTTCATGGTATCAAAAAAGGCAATAAGAAGCACAGTGAACAGTACCGTGGAAATGAATGTAAACTTGGAAGCATCTCCAGGAACTGAGAAGGGAAAACGTCCTTCCGGAAGAAAGGTTTTATTTCTATTTCAACTGATGCACATGTTACGTTCAGTGTAACACTAGGAAAAAATACAGGTTAACGTTGACAGAGAACAAATCTGAAACAGCTTTAAAAGATTATATATGTGAGTGTATGCATGTGCTTCTGTGTGTGTGTGTGTGTGTGTGTGTGTGTGTGCGTGTGTGTGTATGTGTGCCTCATCTAATTCCACATTACTTACATTTGCCATGACATTTACCTGGACTTTCTAATGGCATTTATACTTAACAATTTATTCTTCACATGTCTCCTCCAATGTTATTCTCAAAAGAAACTCTTAGTAAATATTGGCCAAGGATAAGGAATAATGATATGTCAAGGAAGCTAATATTGGCTTTGACTTTTAGCAAATCTTCCTTTCCATATGTAGAAAAAACTCAGACACCGTTTAGCATTCACTTTGTGAGTTCTACTACATGTCTCATGAACAATCCTAGAAATTATTCCAGTGCTATGAGAGAAATTTGAATAATAACCTAGGTTGTTATGAAACATACTTCCTAAAATGGCTTAAGTATATTTTACTTACCCAGAGACTTTAGCCTAACAGCAGCTTTAAAAGTTACAGGATCAACACTCTCCATAGTCAAAGTCAAAGAGTTTATACATTGATTTCACAAAGATGTATTGAGTATGTCTTATTGCTACATTATGTGTTTCTTAGAAAATGAACAAGCTAGAAATGTTTCATGTCACAGAGAATACATGTAAATAAATGGACAAATCCAGCACCGAGGGTTTCTCCTAAGTGACAATTTACCACTGAGTTGCACTGATATCACTTGGAGGCCTCCTTAAAATACATATTACCAGATTCTTCTCCTGGAATCCTCCAGGACAAGGTTTGCCTTGCCCAGCTGTTTGAAACCAGGAGACCCAGTTCATATCCTAGAGGAGACACAACTCCTAAAGTTAAAGGACTTTATCAAGGCTAAGACTTGGTGCAAGGTTGCCAATAGAGTGGGTTCAGGGGCTAGTGTTGGTGGAGGCAGGGGCAGACAGAGTGCCAGAGCTGAGAAGGGGGCAGAGAGTGACATTGCAAACATGGGCTAGCCTGAACTAAGGAATAATCACAGACATGATGCAGAAGGACCACAGAAGGAACATACTGTTGAGAACCAAAAAATTGAAGCTTTCAATCATGCAGGATCACGGAGGGCTTGTGAAAGAGATTAGGGGACTCTGACAGCAATCAGAACTGACTGGGTATTTGGACCTCAGGAGACATTGGCTCCGTGTTGCCATTAGATGATGTTTCTGACCACGAGCTATTAAAACTTGCCCATGAGCAGAGCAGAGGGAAAAACAGTCCCTTACTATCTGTGGTTTCATCTCTGATCAACTGTGGCCTGAAAATACCAACTGGAAAATTCCAGAAATAAACAACTCATGAGTTTTCATTTGTCCACTACCATCTCGAGTAGCATGACGAAATCCCATGCCATCCTGTTCTGCTGTTCCCAGGACATGTCTTATCTCTCAGTCTCCAGTATCCACATCCTGTTGCCCTTAGTTACTCAGTAACTGTCTCATGACCAGGTCAGCGGGTGCACGTGCTCATGGGGATATCTCAGTTCAGTGAGATTTCCCAACACAGCACCATCATCTTTATCTTAACATCACATATCATCACTAGAAGGTAAGTGTGCACGGTGCTAGTCCATACAGTATCCTAGAAGAGAGAGATCTCAATCACACAACATTCATGACAGTATCTTCTTATCATTCCTGTATTTTAATTATTATTTATTGTTTATAATGTCTGTCTTGGGCTGACTTTATGAAATGCACTGTGAATAGGAAATAAAACAGAAAATAAATGCAGGCTTGGGTACTTTGATGGTATTAAGAGACTACTGGGGAATATACAGTAAATGGATCACTGAAGTATAGGAACAATAAGCATTTTCTGCTGGGCACACAAATGTGAGGCCCTTGAATTACCATCCAGTAAAACCAATGGCTACAACATCCTGACAAAGTTAGGAATCACAGACATAGATTTGAAAGCATCCATCATTCGTTCCATTAGCATTTAGTGAACACTTCCTCTGAACTACATCCTGAGCTCCACCTAGGAGTGCTGTAGTTACTTAAAGGAAGCCTGGTTTCCAATCATGTGAACTACACTAGTGGATATTTATTAAATAACCACAGGCGCACCAGAGATCCCCAAAGAAAGGTTTGGATTTAAACCTAAAAAGAATTAAACATTTAGCACATAAGAATTCCTATACAACTGTTCACTGTTAAACAAGCAGAAGTCAAATAGATTGAAGAGTTGGGACCGCATTGTGGAGGCAGAAAACGGAGACTTGTCTTAGTAGCAGATATTGATGGTGCAGTCACAAAGCCTGCACCCTGATCAGGTGCTGTCCTTGAAAACACCGCTTTGGGGCTCCTTGAATTCCTGTATTGTACATGTGAAATGTTGATAAAATATCTCATCAAACTGACATCTCTGGGAGAGGTTTCCTCTATCTAACCAATTCTAACAATGCTCATGCTAAGTAATAAGCCACTAATTTCCTGAACCAAGCCCTGACTGACATTTGTTATGCTAATTAGAATCCCCTCAGATGTTGATTAAAATGTGGAGGGTGAGGGGCTCTGGGAGGAGGGTGAGGGGCTCAGGGAGGAGGGTGAGGGGCTCAGGGAGGAGGGTGAGTTCTGGGAGGAGGGTGAGGGGCTCAGGGAGGAGGGTGAGTTCTGGGTAGCCACCTTAGGAACTACCCTTTCTCTTGTGCCAGGTACCACATTGGACTCTGGTGTCCTGATTAGAGAAACTGGAGTCCAATGCCATCTAACTAGTCCGTGCATCACACCACATCACGCATACTGCACATCAAAGTGTTGAAAGTAAATTATCACAGGCACTGCAGTTCTCCCATTCAGCTTGAATGCAGCCAGTGCAGTTCTTTAGCACATTCCCTCCCCATGTGTTTCTGGGTGCCTGACTTAATTAAGGTCACGTGTTCCAAAGTCTAGCATGCTGTCATTGTTACCTCCATGGACCATTCCTGAACCTCATGTTCTCACAATCTGCCTCTCATCAGTCCTTCATCTCCCCCTTGTTCTAAACAACCAAGGATTTAAAAACATGGAACTGAGTTTTAAGATTAAAAAGAGATCTTGCTTTAACAGATCTAGTTTCTATCAATGATCTTGAATTTTCCTCTTTAGCAAGAACGCTGCTGCATTAACTGGAGGAGTGTTTATTTTTTAGTATATTTGTATCCTTTTGGGTCTTCACAAGGAAGAAAGAGAAAGTCAAACTCATTCCAATTACTATGCAAAATCTACACATTCTTTTCTACAAGGGAGCAGCATATGAATTACTTCTAGAGAAACATGAAAATATAAGCTAGGAGCACTCACAAGTTATGACAGTTTAATTGCAGTTAATTTTATTCTCTGGACCAACTAATCTCTCTGTAACATTTGCAACAATTGATTAAAATCCACTCCCTGGTAAAAATCAAGGTCTGTAGGTAATTGATGTGCTAACAGCCCTGCAATTATTTGAGGCTGAGCTTTCTCACAGAGAGAAAGTCCAGGAATGGATAAAGTCCAATTAAAGTACCTGTTTTGCAAAGGGAGCTGTGATAATTACCAGGAGACAGCCTGCTTATCAGTTGAGAGAGGTTTCCATTGATTACTACGTGGTTCAGTTGGTCATCATTGAAATTGCCTCCCGTTCCCGGAATATCCCCCACATCTCCCTGTATCTCATTTTCCATAGATTTGGCCTGACCTAATTTTTATCTCCATTCACAGAAAGATCTGGCTTTTCACACATGGGCTTTCTAAACAGTCAGCTAGGCACGAACCTGCATCCTCAAAGCTCCATGCAGCTACACGGCTGTAAATTTGGACAAATGTATACACCAATAAACCATCACTTTAAAATATTCTAGACTAAATATCGTAGAAGTAGACAAAATAAATATTTCAAAGTGCTAACCTATGAATTTTCCATTCCGCGGCCTGCCCCTTCCTGCATGCCTTGTGCTGGGTACCCAACACATCTGCCATCCATCTTTAATGTCTTCAGGCTGACTGTAGAGCCACCCCATCTACTTCTGCTGGTGGCTGCCCCAGATGTGTCCTGAGTTCTCCACTGACACTTCACTTTCCCACATAAGGATTGGCGTGAAGTTTTAAGAACTCCAGGAATGAAGTAGGAACTCGTTTCCCCTTCTCTGACTCTATTATCCAAGTGGCCAAATGGATGGAATTGTCAATTAAGATCCACCAATTGTATTTTGTCTTAGGGCTTGCAAAGGCATGTCAGGTAAGAGCAGATTCGCTAAGGGTTCTGCTTTCTGTATCTTTATACTCAAAAAGATTAGTAGTTTTGCTAGTGAGTTTATACCTGGAATATACTAAAGGTTATTTTTAAAAAATCTTTTCGAGTTATTTCTTTTATGTGTATGAGTTCTACTTGCATGTATGTGAGTGCACCCATGCCATGTGATGCCCATGGAGGACAGAAGAGATCACTGGATCACCTGGAACTGTAGTTATGGGTGACTGACAGCATCGTATGTGTTCTGGGATTTGAACCCCAGTACTCTGGAAGAACAGCCAGGGCTCAAACTGCTGAGCCATCTTTCCAGACCAACTAAAGGTGATTATACAATTATAATAAGAGTTATCACAGCTTTATCTTTGGACTCCAACCCTATTATGGCTCAAAACAAATATCCAATATGCTCAATTATTATGAATTGATAAAAATAGAAAATATAGCTCTCCAAGATTTAAATTGTTCTGAAGTGTCATGATAATGCATGACAGGTATAACGGACATGTCTGTGTGCCAAGTTCTGTGTAATGGACATGTCTGTGTGAGGGACATGTCTGTGTGCCAAGTTCTGTGTAAAGCATTTTCCCTATTCCATGTATTTCATCTTCACAAAATTTAAGAACTGTGCTGCCTACATAAATAACAACAAGTACTATTATTCTCCCCATTTTACACGTGTGAACCAAGGAAGGGAAGAGCGTACTTGACCAAGTCCTACATGTAATGTCTTAGACCCTAAACCAAAATCTGGTCCCCATCAGCTGTTTCACAGGACATACTTGGGTATGACTTGTACACGTTGAATGAAATAGATAAGAAAGAGTTGGCATCGAGCTTTCGGCCAGATCTACCGTTGCTCATTGCTGCTGAACTAGAATTCTGTGCCAGCTCAGCGACAATGTGTCTGCATGTCTCCGACACCCACATGGAAGCTGCTAATCTTGGGCAAAGTTATCTCTGGAGCTGAGGCTACTGCCACTTCTTATTCCTGGGGAAAAGAGAAATATTCTATCCTACATGAACTCAGAGCCATACTGGGAAATAGTACAACATCCAATGAGAGAACCACAGCAGTATTTTTTCAAAGACAACTTTAGTCTTCATCACAGGAATCTATTTCTAAATTCCTACAAATGCAATGAGAAACTCACTGTGTAAGTTACAAGCAGAAATTACTAAAATACCACTCAGTCTCTATGGGATTGTAGATGTAAATTTGTGCATGTGTATTTGCGTTTCCAGAACTATTAAATTTTACTTTCCGTTTAATAATTTAGTACTTAACTTTCTATATACAGATGTATTCTCCTGTCAAACACGATAAAATATGAACAAAACTGTTCTAAAATTATAGTGTTTATTTTCTAAATAAAATGTGTTTCCCATTTTAGAAATGATGTCACCAAGAGAGCACCACCAAATTTAAGTTTTCTATTTTTCTATAAGGCAAAAATAGGGAAGAAAGCTTTCTAAGTTTGTCAGTCCAAGAAAAAATTTAATTAGAATCCCTGGCTCTTGTTAGGATACATTCTAAATTTTATTTCATTTTGACTGTAGGCAAGAGAGTTCCCTTTCAATTTTAGGTCAAATTGGTAATGAAAAAATGTTTTGAAAAAAACTAACTGTGCTTTCTGTTCTCCTGGGTGTCCTCTGCTCATAAAGTGAACCCATGCAGAATAGTTGAACTGTGACTTCCACCCAGGTGGCTTTCTCTGTTTCTCACCAAGGACATATCAAGTCCCAAGGAGCCCTGATAAGAGGGAGAGAAGATCCAGAGAAATCTGGCTAAGTCACTGGGAGTGGGCAGCCTAAAGTGCTGAAGTATGCCAATAAGAAACATTCATTTTGGTGCTTAAATCAAGAGATCTTGAGTTTGCCACCTAAAGGTCTGTCATGGACTCAAAATATTATTTTGACTGAATGGCCCCTATGGTTAATGGTTGGTGTTAGGCATTGCATAATCCTGGAGGTTTGAAACTCACAACAGGCTCTCTTTCAGTTGATGACAAAAGGCCTGTTATTTATCTAGACAGGTGGCTAAGTGGTCAAAAGGTCTTGGCAGGAAAATGGATAGACCTTGGGCCAGGAAACATGTAGCATGGAAGGCTGGGAACTTCCTTAATGATTTTATTTGGGAATAAAAGAATGGAGCTGATAGAGATGTTCTAGCTACATAGAATGCACCACCTAGAAGAGGTCACCCTCTGCCTGCTCCGAGGTACCGCCCTGAGGTAGGTACCACCCTGAGGTACTGCCCTGAGGTACTGCCCCATTAGTGCCATATTTCCCTTGTCAACCTTGATTACGTTTCTCCTTATTTTAAGTACTGCTGCAAGCTGGCCCACTACAACAGTTTTGCTGGGTCTCGGGCAAGAGTATAAAAGAGCATATTCAACTGTATAGCTATTACTGAACATATACATCAGTTTAATAAACTCCTAGATGATATCCTCTGCTTGGAGGAAAATCTTTCATACTAACAAAGCCTCAGTTTACAGGCAAAGCTATAGTTTCACTTGAGTGGAGTTCTGAGGCAAAAATAGCCACATTCCATCATTTTTCTGCATTTCTGAATAGTCTGTTCAGAGTCTGGTACTGTCAAAAGGAGAAATAAACATCCACAGTTTGGAGATTATTGAGCGTTACTCGGTATTCATTTCAGTTATATTATATCATTATATTCAAGATTTTTATCAGTTATAGTCTGAAGACAATAATGATCTAAAAAACTAACCCGGCAAAGAAGACACCAGGAGAACTGAGACTGTGAACTAAATGTGAAAATGAAATGTTCATATTTTCAAAACCTTTTTCTTCCCACATGTTCACAATTATCTATAAAACATAAAGATGCAAATTAGAAAAAATATCATCAAAACAGTAAGTAAAATCTTTCAAACAAAGATCAAAATAAGATTTTTTATTTTTTAAGAATTTAACAGTTTCGGTTTCATATGACCATTCAGATTTTATTATGTAACACGAAATGATCATGCTTCATGTGCTCACATCACAGGTGTTTTCTGCATGGACGCTGCGTACTGCTTATGCATAGCTATGACTCTTTGTATCAGAAGTGGCTATTCTCAATTTCTCCCCACAAAACTGTATCTATGTGTGCTCAGGTTTGACAGGAAACAGTGTCAATCTCAACAAATCCTTCTCACATCTTCCTATTCATCTCACCCTTCCTAGAGGTCTAACTGCACCTAGTGAAATGTAAATGGCATTGGATGGTTATATGTAAATGAGAAGAAAATAATGTGTACATGAAGTTTTTCATTATGTAGTATCCTATGATGAGGCACATCAGACATGGTAAGTCAACTTCACAGAGGAAGAGAGAGAAAGAGAAAGGGAAAAAATTAAGTGACATTAGTGTGTAAGTCTGTAAAATAATCCAGAGCCATCACGTGCAAATTCTGAGGCTACCACATAATTCTAGCATGCCTTTTTGCCTACCTCCTAGAACACAGAGAGAAATAAGCACATGTGGCTGGCCCTGTGGTCCTACTGGGAACTGCCTGTGGTCCTATTGGGAACTGCCCTTTCACCTGCATCAATGTGTTATGTGCACACTAACTGAACAGTTTCAATGGACTCATATAAATTCTTGAAGAAGACCATCACTTCCTGATTCTGCTCTGAGGTTATTTCTATTTTTGAAGCAGACCTATTTCAAAGTGTTGGAAGAAGCTCATCTACGGCTCTTCTCAGCATATGGACCTCGTTGCTTCTAGACAAGGAGCCAGAGGTAGAGACGTATCTGCCAGGACCAGATGTCACAGACTTGATGACATTATGCTGACCTGAGATGAGTGTTAAAACCTGAGTACGGAAGTGATCCTTCTGGGTAATACAGAGTGGAGGATTTAATGTGCATGGGCCTAAAGCGGCCCGCAAAACCTGAGACAAGGAACAACAACCAGCCTCGTCTCTGTCACAATGGGCTCTGTGTGTGTCAACACAGCGTCAGGATGGAGTCTTCAAGGACACACACTTGTGTTCTCTTTTTCCAAGGGGTGCTTTGCTTCAGTCTCATGTGCTTTCCTGTCCGCACATAAAAACTGTCCTTCCTTACTCTTCTTATGTTTAGTTCTTTGAAAACCCTAGTTGCCTGAGTACCTTTCATCTGACCAGTCCTGACAGATCGGACCCCGCACAACTCACACCAGGCTCCACCACCTGCCATGAAGCGTTCCTTGTGGCACCCAGTCTCTGTCTGCCATAGTGTGGACCATACTCAGTCATAATTTTCTAAATGCACATTAGAAGGCTCTTAATCATGTGCACTGCAGGAGAAGGTCTGTTCAGCATTGTCATCTTCCCTCCTAATACATGGCCCTGAATACATCTGTCAAGGATGCTTAATATGCATCTGACAGAAGAACAAGTTGTTAAATAGCCAAACGCACTCATGTCCATCACACTGTCAGTGTGCAGCTGCTATAAGCTCCA
Organism: Eospalax fontanierii; assembly: GCA_035773235.1. Classification (NCBI taxonomy): domain Eukaryota; kingdom Metazoa; phylum Chordata; class Mammalia; order Rodentia; family Spalacidae; genus Eospalax; species Eospalax fontanierii. The sequence goes on from CM069547.1 coordinate 3,762,474, forward strand.
GTTATGTTCATTTATGTATTTGTTGCCAGAGAGCACAAGGCACTGGCTATAGGGAAACACGGCCTGATCAACTCAGAATCAGGCTCTGGGGTATCCACCTACAATACACCCTTCACAGGCCGTCAACAAATACACCCTTAAAACACATCAGTTCCTCCAGATCACAGCCCAGCTGATGGCATCAAGCCTGGCCTATACACGGAATGCTTTGTGCATGGTTTTCTCCTGTTGTCAGCACGTGAAAGGAGAGTTAATGCTAGTGTTCTAAGCAGAGTTCCAGGAAAGACATTCAGATTTCTGCTGGTAAAATTCATTCCTTCTCTTTCAAACATTTAATGAGAAAGGACAGCTTTGTGAAATGGAGGAGCAGGAACAATATTGCTTAAATAAATTGGAATTTGCACTTTGATTACCCTGCAGTTTTTTGGCATACTTTACTGGAAATGTTCCCTGCCGTGAGGTTTTCTCTGGAGTGACATCACCAGATGAAGCCATCCTCACTGTGATTATTTCCATCCATATTTGCAGAGGACAGACTCAGCAAGGAGTGCTTGATGCATACAGAACAATTTAAAGTGTAGAGTCACCAGAAAGCCCCATTAAAAGGCAAATAATATATCTTTATACATGTCTGTGACCCCAAAGGAGATATCTCATATTCTCAGTAGAAGAAAAGCACTCTTTCAAACAACAAAACTCTGATAGCAGCAAATGTCCTGTGGCATAAAATAGCAAGCCACGCCTAGATTCTGTTGCTGTTCCTGGAATAATGCTTTCAAAGTGAAATTTAGAGGAATTGGCTTATTTTATTTTACATCCCCAGACTGAAATCCTTTTAGAAGCAAGGCTCTGCCAATGTTAATGTAAATTTCTGGGATCTTAAAAATTTTATTCTTGACAATTCTAGATTCCCTTTTGGTGAAGTTAATTATTCTTTTTATTATAGAAGTGAGAGGTTGTTAAAGACATTTTTTTTTTTTTGACAGGGTCTTCCTGTAGCCACAGCTAGCCTGGAACTCCTTATGTAGACCAGGTTGGCCTGGAACTCACAGAGAATCACATGCCTCTGTCTCCCAAGTGCTGGGCTTAAAGGTTTGCGTCACCACACCCAGATCAAGACATGTTTTAATGGCAGTAAAAATACCAAGGTAAAGAGTTTTCTTACACAAATCAAATAACCCACTGAACACAGAGTTTTAAAAATAATTTAAAGACAGTCAAAAATATGAAGTTATGTGTTGTTTATGCTGGGAATTGTGATTTTCTCAGGTTAACTTCACCCAGGGGGAGCCTGCAGCCTCCCCTGCTGGAGGTGAAGGGCATGGACAGATTGTTTGTCTCTGGGAAAATAAAAGCTTCCACCATCTGCTAACCCAACTTTGATTCTGTTTAAATAAAGAAAGCTCCAGTAAATGATAAGTTTCTTCCTCCTTCCTTCGTGTACTTATTCATCCAACATGACAAGTAAGGGAAAGATGGGTGCTGAATGGAAGGTTAAGTGGTTTGGTTAATAAAGTGGAAATGTGATTTGCTTTTCTCTCCCTTCCTTGGCCTTCAATAATTACGTAGGATTTCATCACTTTTTTCAACCCTCATCACTCAGAAATCCAAGGTGACTTATCTCAGTTTACAGTTTCCCTCCAGAGCCCATGCGAAGATGTTTGCCTTTAGACAGACTGCAGCTGGTGACCATGGTCTACATCTCTCACCTCTGCATTATGGCAGAGGGCGGTAGGGAAAGAGAAAATAAAATGGCAGCCAGCCCTCCAGTGTTGGTGGAAGTACTCTTTTAGCTGGTGCCAGCACCCTGTGTGACTGGTGTATTAACACTTTTGCTCTTAGTAAATGAATGCTGAGTTATGTCTGAGGCTGTTTGGAGGATCTGCCCCCATCTCAGATCAGGGACATCCGAATTACCCTGCTTGGTTGCCCTGCTTGGGTCTGGACCAGCCACAGTACATCACAAGCATCCTAATGTTGGGTTGTCCTAATGGGAGTGGCTGGCCATCTGCACTCATAGGGGTCTAGAATGCCCTCAAAGTCCAGCCACACCCACCAGATCTTTTGCAGCACAAGCTTTAAAGACACCTATTTTGATATTTTTATTTTCTTTTGCAAACTCTTGAGTTCATGATTTCACTCTTGAGTGATCGTATATTAATAAAAATTCAAATGAGAAATGAGATCAATACTGTACATCCACAGAAGTAATAGAGATAGCATTACATATTCATCTCCGCACATCGTAAACACTGGCCTGCCTCTGCTGATTGATGCTGGCCTATGGAACCCACCATCACAGTCACATGCCTCTGCATGTGGAATACTCCTGGGGCTGAGCTGACACAGCTTAAATCATGCTTTCATTCCCACAAAGCACAAAGACACTCATCAAGTTGACCCTCAATGACGATGCTGTCAAATCTGTCAGAAATGTTTTTTCACTCTTCTCACATTTATCATTGTCCTGATTGAAATTTGTAGTGGTAAGTATTTTCAAGTGACTCCAATTCTCAAACTTGGGAACTCAATGATGACTTATACTAAGAGGAAGTAACTCCTTTAAAATATTATGTGTGCTCTGTTTTTCCTAGGGTTGACTCCTAGACTTCATAAGAAAAGCAGGGGCTATTGCCATGTCTCTGACAGTAAAGTGCCTGCTGTCCAGGTATGAAGACTGGAGTATGATTCTTAACACCCAGTTCCAATCAGGCACAAAGACAGATGGATTCCTGGGGTTCACTGATTGGCCAGCATAGCCCAATTGGTGAGTTTCCATCCCAGTGAGACGCTCTGTTTCAGAACCAAGGAGGAAGGAACTGAAGAACACCACCCGAAGTTGACTTCTGGTTTCTACAGGTACAGGCACATAACCATACATACCATCAAGCGGGTGCACACACACACACATACACACACACACACACACACACACACTACACACACACACTACACACACACACACTACACACACACTACACACATACACACACACGCACACACACACACACACTACACACACACAACACACACACACTACACACACACACTACACACATAGACACACACGCACACACACATACACACATACACACATACACACTACACACACACATATACACACACATACACACACACATACACACACACACACACGCACACAAAAGAAAAGCAAATTCACTCTACTTCACAGTAGATTTTCTTCTCTCTAACATTAAGCACATGAGTCATTGGTTTAGAATCTACTCTCGGTTACCTGAATTGTTGACTTTCATAGAAAGCATTATGTATGGGATTTAGGTAATGAGTTATCATAGTCACTAAATAAAACTCTGTGTGTCAGAAAGATAATAGGCATATAACACAAGAGATCCTGAGTTAACACTCTAAGTACAGAGGGAATATCAACACATGTAGGCTAAGGACATGTTGTACTTTGTTTCAATAGCAAAAGCTCTTACAACCTTTTTGGAACACAAAAATCAACTGCACCTTCAGCTTTCATGAACCCTATGCTTTTTTTGTACATATTTTTAAAAAGTAACACCTCTTGAATTAAACATTTTAAATAACATTGAATAACAGGCAGTGTAGCAGATTTGGTTGTTTTTCAAATCTTGTTTAAATCATTACTGTTCCTTATGCTTCAGAAGATGTTAGAGCCAAACTCACAAACCAATCTTGAATTTTATCAACTTGGCCTCTTCAAATATTGAGTTTCTAAAAATTTCTGGTTACAAATACAAATCTACAGCTTTCAGAAACTCACAAATCACCAGTGAAAATTTTGACTTGTAACCACAAGAAAACAAAAATATTTCCTATTATAAATTAAGGTGAAAAAATTTACCACAAAGTTGAGGCTTTGATGCTTTTAAACTTGATCTGTGCGCTCGCAAAATCCGCAAGTTGTTTCCCTCACTTTGACAAATATCTGGGAGAAACAGTTACCAAAGAGCAAAGGCTTGTTCTGGTTCAGTTGTAGAGCTTTTCATTCTTGGTTGGTGGGCTACATTGCTGACAGACCCCTGGAGAGAGAGGACATCACCACAGAAGGGCACAGCAGAGAAAGTGCCCCATGGTGGCCAGGAAGCTAAGGCAGAGAGAGACAGGAAGGGGCCAGCTACAAATGATATCTTCCAGGTCCCCAGTAACCTACTTGTTCTAAGTGAGCTCCACACCCTCCTTTATAGCACACCCAAACAGTGCCTCCAGTGGAGGCCCAAGCCTTCAATACCTGAGCAAACCGGACATTGAGTCAAGCCAAGACATTTTTCTTTACTCACATGTGGAGAAGCCAGCTGTTCTTCAGTACTGGGCACAGTTTACACAGAAATACAGCTATGGTGGGTCACACAGACTTCCCTGGTACTGTTCTGAGTCTACCCAAGAGCAGCTGTCAATAGAGCTGCTTTGAGGTCCTTGATGGAGGCATGGGGCTCAGGTGTTCAGAATCCATTCCATAGGTGCTCAACGGAGCCCTGATTGCCCTGTGATCAGCCTTGCTTCCTAATTAAACAAACTCTGGCCCTTCCCCAGATGTCCTCTTCAAATTTAAAAATGATCATCCACTCTCGTCTGTTTGATCTTTAGCTTTAACTTTTACCGGTGATCACAGCTGTCCATCAACTCAGGAAAAAAGCTGAAAAGATTTCACAAGGTTGATGATGCACTTTATATATCAGGAGAATCCAAGGGTACATCTATGCTTATGGTCATGAGGGTTAATTAGAAGACACATTGGTTGTTCTCTCTGTGCATACTTTACATTAAGATGTAACTTCATACCAAAATTCCAGATGAGTTATGAGTTATGTGAGTGCATCAAGGAGCACATCAAGAAAACTGAAGGTGGTTTGTTTTTGAATATATTGTCCAAAGCAATGTGTAAATGACTCATAAAGGCTTTAATGATTTTATTTTATTTGCCCTAATCTTAAAGTCCCAAATTTCTTTAGGGAAATTACTGATTGAGAGGATCAAAAAGATTTCATTCTGAGACACTCACTGGACCTTGCTATGAAACCAGTGTTCCATGGTGACATTGCTGAGATACTTACTGTGTCCCTGTAAACATCATCCCCCCGGAAGTGACATCATTATTTTCAGAAAGCCAGCTTTCAGAGGAGAATCGTAATGAGCATGAAGAACTATTTTAAGAAGCAGTACCCGTAAATAATCCCTGAAACAAGACATCGGATAAGAGAAAATATTTTCCAGGGCTAAATGCTACCTCCTTCATGGCAAAGACACACTAAGAAGAAGGCATAGCTATGTACCTCCTGCTAAGAGTCTCCTATGAGTACAAGATTAAAAGATTCTCTGTTGACCCAGTATTTTTAGTCAAACCAAATCACAGACTTTGAAATATAAGCATCAACAATATCATTTACATTTAATCATTTATTGATTAATTCATCAGACACGTATTCCTTACCTACCAAATGTTCTATCAAGTGTTAGGAATTGACTTCAATCTACAGCTCTGTTGATGTAAATAAAATCTCTGAGACAGTTACCAACAGAGAGGAAAGACGGGAAGACTCATCTAATATCGGACGCATTTCATTAGGCTGCAGGAGCTCAGCAGGTAGCCAGAGGCTCTGGTGACTGACTGCATGTGTAATGAGCAGGGCAGCCACACAGCTTCAACAAATTCAGAAAACTGCACCTCACTGACAAATTTGGTGTTTTCTCTACAACATTCTAAGCTAACTTGAATCTACTGGGCTCCTTCTAATTACGAGCAACGACAAGCCTGCCTTCTCAGTTGCAGCCAGCTGCCCCAGGCATGCAGCTTTAGAGCAAAACCAACAAACGATGGGAATTGTATAATTTAAACTCAAAACCAAAGCACAGTTGGAGATTTTTTTACAAGGCTGCTTGAAAGTTTTATGTCGAGGGTTTGAAAGATCATAGAAGACGCAGAAGGAAAACACAAGGTCCAATCTACATCTCATATTCGGAGGATGTACTGGTTTCCTAATCCAGATGCTCTGGTCACAGTCTAGAGAGGAATACAGGATGAACAGCACAACACTCTGCACGAAGGCCATGCTCCTGACCTACAGCACCCTGCTATGAATAATGACCACTCTTAGAGGGAGGAGGCCGCAGTAGAATAAAGGACTATGACCTGGGCCAGAAGGGAAGAGGTGCTGAGGGTAGCCCAGAATGCTTCATGCCGCACAATGATCCTTGTGATATAGCTCTTGGGGGGGTCACTATTTATTTTAATAGTTAAAACAGCCCTCTACATTTAGCATGAAGGTCCATGTTGTCACAAGCCATCTGCAGCACGGTCCTTTCATAGTTTCAAAAATTGATAAATATGTGGTACTATTTTTATCTCACAAATTTGAAGAAGAAGAAGAAAAAAGAACAGAAGCACAAACTGCAAGGTGGGTTTGAAGATTCCAGGTTCCTGAAGGAGGCGCTCCGGGACTGTGGGAAACCACACAGCAAGTATGACAGAGTGGTGGTCTCAGCTTCCTGAAAGAGGATCTGTAGGACTGTGGACCACAGATACCAAGTTATGACCAGTTCCTCTCTCCCTCCATCCCTCCATTCAGAAATATAATGGAATCTTTGCACTGAATTCCATCTCCCTGGCATTCAAACACTTATTTCATCATGACCAAAAACATAACTATGGTGTTCATTTCTCTTGCCAGTCACAGCAACCATGAAAAGGGGACCACACTCAGGTCCTTATTAATCAATCTGACTTCAGCTCGGGCATGTGGCCATTCCAGTGTCTAGAAATATTGCCTGGAACTTTGATGTGTGTTATTCAATACTCTGACATTCTGTCCCAGAGTCAAGGAGAACTAACGGTTCTCAGGAATTCAAATAGGTAGAGCTAGAGAAAGTAAGAGCTTGTCTGCATTAGAGCACAAGCTTTGAGCTTTCCCCGAATTCTTGTCCTTGCAGTCTGTAGCTAGACTAGACTCATACCAATTTCTCATCACACATTTAACATACTGGAACTCCCAACTACATTTTACAGAAGTTTGGCCTTTAGAAGGACTCTTCATTTGGAAGTTGAACAGAATATAGGACAACATACTTGATTTCTGTTATAATAACTCCAAACTCTGCTCCTGCCTTGTTATAAGAATTTAGATTGAAAACAATAGAAAAGCTTTCCAAAACTTACGATGATTCAAAAACTGATAAAAAATTTAATCTATAGGTATCTCTAATCCAAGGAAAATAATACACACACACACGCACGCGCGCGCACACACACGCACACACACACACACACACACACACATACACAGTACTCCCTATTCGTGATCCATCTGCTTCTGCTTTAAGGAACATTCACTAATAAAGTCCTGGGTGTGAATGGAGGTCAGGCAAACACAGAAATTTCAACCCCAGGCGTATGATGCTTATGTGCATTGTAGACCCAACCACCAGGCTGCCACTTCTGTGGCTTCTGTCTCCCATGTGTTTACAATCTCCAGATGTTTGAAGTGAGCTCCGCATAAGCACACTGTGACTTCATTCAGTCAGATCAGTAACAGCAGATGTTCCTTTGTCAAGCATTCCTGCAGAAGATACAGAACAAGTTCAATGCTCTCCTCCTCCGGTTGAGCATTTTCTATTATCCCAGTGGACACCTAACCTCAAAAGTATGATATAAGTGTATGTAACAGACTGACAAGTAAGTGGTTATAAACAACTGTTTTCTTATAGTCACATATTCTACATTTGTGTGTCTCTTCAGCTGTGAAAGGAGCCACTGGTGAGATGTCATTAATAACAGATTTGGGCTTGTGGATTAGTTATGATTTTACAGGAAAGTTGACTTGGGTTTCTGTATAGCGGTGCCTCTGTGCTGCCTCTTTTCTGAGGTAATGTCCATGATGTGAGAGCAAGAAGAGGACATCTGTGAAGCTGGAGTTACAGGTGGTCGTTAGCCGCTATGTGGGTTCTGGGACCTGAACCTGGGACATATGGAAGAGCAGAAGGTGCTGTTAGCCACTGCGCCATCTCTCCAACTCCTCATTTTTCCTCTGAATTACCTTTCTCTGTCTTCTAAGATGAAGGCACCAAAATCTGAGATCTCACTTTAGCTTTCTGATCGATGCACTCTGTGCCACTAGGATTATGTGACCCATGTACACTTATCAAGAATGGAAATCGTTACTCATGTTGGACTTACACGGGAAAATTCTGGCCATGACACCCCTGGGAACTTTTCCTATGAGTTAAAAAGATGTGGGCCCAATCTATAAAGAAGCTTATAACCAAGCCTGGATAATTCAGTTCCATACGTAGGGCCCACATGGTAGAAAGAATGAACTAGTTCCCTCAGATTGGGCTCTGAACCCCATATGTGCCTTATGGCATGGGTGAACACTTCCTGAGTCAATCAATCAACCAATCAAACAAACAATAAATGTAATAGTGCTATTAACTCAAACAGAAATATTGATGTCCATTAACAGTTGAACTTGAAATTAACTACAGACTTTGTAAGAGATCTTTAACATACAAAGTTTACCTCACTGCCATTGAAAATACACTTTCCTAACTTAGTCATCCTCTGTCACTCTGTGAGCTCATTCTGACAAATCCGGACACTGAGTAGCAGAGAAAAAGCAGGCCTTGCTGGTAAGTGAGGGCACTGAGAAAGGGGGCATTTTAATGAAATGTTACGTAGACCACCAAGAGAGCTAGATGATGACTGTGAGGAGGAGGTGGCCAAGGTGTGTGTGTGGGGGGGGGCACGACGACATGAAGTGACACTTGGTAATCACAAGAGGCCCAGCAACCTGCTAGCTCCTGGGAAGAGTGGTCCACCTGGGGAAATGCTCTAGTGCTCACAGTAATCAAGCAGGGCTGCTCATTAAAATATGCATGAGAAGACAGATAAGATGGAAAAAGGCAGCCAAGAAACAACTAGAACAGAACGATCAGCCTCTCTACAGTTGGAGGGGAAAAAATAGCCAAGAACACACAATGCCTGAGGAGACGTGCTTGAGGAATACCCAGCTGATCGTGTGTGCCAGGGGAAATAATGTGGGCAATAAAACCGGGCACAGGAGGGATGAGCCGGGCCAAGAAGGGGGAACATTTAAGATGGGAGATGTCCGTATGAAATAACTCGCCACCTGTGAGGAGATATAAAGAAGAGCGATATGAGGAAACATAAGAGTGGAATCTCAGCTTCTCTGGGTCTGAGGCGGGCAGACCAAATATGGAATGATCATGTCTGTCCCTGAGAGCCTCTGCTTCCGGCCCCCAGTGCTTCCCCACAGGAAGGGGGTCAATGGGCTCCACTTGCTCTGGTGATGCTTTCTGGTTCGTTCTCGGGATTGCAGTGAAGGGAATAAATTAACATACAAGGTCTGCCTTCTGCTGGGCATGTGCGGGACGCTGCAATGTATTTGAGTGAATTTGCTTCTCATGACAGATCTGTGGTGTGCATGTCATTTTCAGAGCTCTTAGACCACGGCATCAGAGATCACATAACTCTGAGTGGAGCCAACTCAACCCTAACACTATCAACTTCCTCTCTGAGGGAAGCTGACAATGACGTATCACCGGCTCAGGGTGCAGCTCGGGGTGAAGGACTTGCCTTGCATGTGTGAAGCTCGGGATTGATCCCTGGTCCTTAAAAAGAAGAAAGGGTAAAATATCAAACTTCCAATGATAAAACCGACTCCTGGAGTTGTGTTTGGTACAAGGATTCACATGCAGATTCCAGTGGTGCTGTGGTTTTGCATGTGAAATATCCCCCCACAGGCTCCTGGACTGGACACTTGGTCCCCAACTTGTGGTACTGTTTAGGTTGTTGTGCAGCCCTTAGTAGGAGGGCCTTTGTTGCAGGATTTGCATCCCTGGAGGGAGAGTATTAGTCACCTTTCTGGGGCTGTGATAAAATACTGTGAGCAAAAGCTAAAGAGGAACAGGTTTGTTTCTACTTGTTTCCAGAATGACAGCGTTGAAGGTCAGCATGTGGGGGAAGCACTGTGACAGGAGCAGGAAGCTGGATGACCAGATTGTCAATCACACAGGATGCAGAGAAAAAGAGCAGGAAGTGGGGTGAAGTCATAGACCCTCAAAGTCCATCCCAAGTGAGGTGCTTCCTCCAGCCAGGCGCCAGCTCCTCAGGCTCTACGGCCTCCCTAAGCAGCACCACCAACCCAGGACCAAGTGCCCTGACACCTGAGCCCAGGAGGACCTTTCTCATTCAGACCACCACAGGTGGCTCACTTGTCTGGCCTCTGCTTGCTTCTCTGGGATGTGAGGAGGATGGAACCCTGGCTCCATGTGCCCACCACTGTGGAACACTGCACCATGGAACACCCCCTCCGTGGAAGACTCCCTCTATGGAACACCCCCTCCGTGGAAGACTCCCTCCGTGGAACACCCCCGCCGTGGAAGACTCCCTCCGTGGAACACCCCCGCCGTGGAAGACTCCCTCCGTGGAACACCCCACCGTGGAAGACCCACCACTGTGATGGACTCTCCCCATCAATGGGTCAAAACAAATCCTTATTCGCTCAACGGCTTTGTAAGGTATTTGGCCCCAGCAAAGAGGAATGTAACTAACACATATGGCTCTCTTCAGTGATTTCATGTATTCTCATCTGGCTCCAGTCCTCTAAGTTGTTTTATGAACCTAACAAATATATAATAACAAAATAATCTTTTAGTACAAATGGTACACACTCATTTCTAAAAGGTGCTTAGGCTCCGTTACTGCTGAGCCAGGGTGAGAACATTTCCCAAACTGCCCTGTGAGGGGAGGTGTCTGAAGGGAGCAGCAGGAATATTTAGTCATGTGACACTTACTACTTTCTCAATGACCGTTTAGTGGGTGCTAGACATTAACGGAGCACATTGCTAGGTTTAGAATTAGCAGGGTGATTCGTCCTGTCTACACAGGGTGTTCTATTAGTCGATAACCAATACAAAGGATAATTATGGGACCGTGGAGCTGACATTATCAAGGGGAAATCAGGGTGTCGTGGAAACATTGAAGTGTTATCAACTTTCCATGAAGTAACTGAAGAAAGTTTACACAGGAGGATGAGGGAAATACCACTGGGCAGAAGCAACAGCTCTTCTCAAGGTGACACAAACGAAAGAGAAGACCATGACCACAGTCCTTGGGCACCAGCCTCACACCAGGGCAGTGAGTCAGATGGAGTGTTTAGCTGGTCCTCACTCTAAAGACCCCACCTTTCTGGAACCCCGGCCCACATATGTGCCAAACGTCTATGTCTACAGGGAGTTTGATGCTGTCTTTTCTGAGTGTGATGATTAATTTCAAGTGTCAACTTCACTGGATTAAGAAACTCTACGGGACATTAGTTGGACACATCTTTGAATGCATCTATGAGGACTTTTCCAGAAGGGTTTGACTGGAGTGGGAAGACATGTCCAGAATGTGGATGTGGGTTGTTAGACTGAAGAAAAGAGAAACAAGAGAGAGGGCATTAAGCATTCTTCTCCCCGAATCCTGATCCACCTAGTGTTACAACTGCCACAGCTATAGTCATTCCTTCTGAAACCCCTTCGCCTCCAGGTATGCTGTATCCTCTGAACTGTGAGCCAAAATAAACCTCCCCTCCTTTAAACTGCCCTGGTCAAGTACGTGGTCACAGCCACAAGAAAAGTAGTTACTATACTGAACATCCCTTGGCAGTTTAAACCTATTTCAGTGAAGTTCAAGTTTACATGTAAAATCAGAGAAAATGACCTGCTGCTCCCTGAGTGACTACAGAAAAGCTGTTAGGGTATCTTGGCGATCTCAAATACTGCTACAGTCACTTTCTGTATGGCAGTGGAATGGACAATGCTATTCTTGGCATAGAGCTGGCATGTGAGGCTCGGGAACACCCATGTTCTGAGACAAACAGATCTCATTTCTTTAAGCACATTCAATTATGAGAGGATTTTCAGACACGTGTCCCACACCATGAGGCTGAGGGAATGGCGGATGGAGGGACCCTCTGGCATTCTTGCTCCCACAGTTGTAAAGTATTTGCAGAACGGTCAGTCATTAACTCATGTCTGACCACTGCCCTCATGGCCCCCTGGCCAATGGAGATTCATGCCTGGCATGTGCTTGAGACCCATGGCTCCAAGACTAGACAATATGCTTCATTTTTAATTTTATTTAAAAGAAAAGTAAAACAAATTGTTTTGGGGGGTTTGGGGGTCACTGTCTGATTTCTCCAGGTCTGTGCAAACGCCTATCAGTCTTCAAGAACAAAGCTGCTCCCATGGACAGCATCATTGTGATCAGCACTTGTCATTAGTCCACAGGCCAGTGTACCTTGAACTCTCCTCCCCTTCAGAACACGTTCAATGCATGACTGCTGCCTCCACCACAATTACCTCATCACCACGACTACAGGAAGTATTTGATGACTGACCTTCCTTCAGAAAATGACTCTCCTGTGCTTGTTTTGATTGTGGGGGCAAAGCATTGAGAAAGTGTTTTAAATGAAAAACAAATGCCACAGAAAATTAAGAGTAAACTCTTAGAGCAGAACCGTGCTGGGCGATCTGCAGGCTCTCACCCTGAGTGGCTGACCACACTGAGAAGCGAGACTGACTTCTTTTAAACAGAAGCACTGAGCAGGCAGGAGCTGTGTGGGAGAAGGTTGTCTTTGACCAGTAGTGACACTGAAGTAAACAGAAGACATCCTGTGTGTTCAAAAGATCTTTAATATTTTTAGGAAAAGTAAAATCAAGCTATGATCTCCCCCCAAAAAACAGTCTACACTTTGATACTAATTTGCAAAGCAGGTGAAGTTTCAATTCCAGCTAAAACAAGCTTCAAAATTTTCATCCCTCAATTGAATCTGATTTATTTGCCAAAGTGATGTTTGTATGAAATATCAAATGTCTGAAAGCTTTACAGAAAACAGTAAGCTAAATGTGCCTGCAAAGCACCAACAACATGGTAAGCCCAGGTACATGGAGCACTTAAACATGAGCCTCAAGACACTCATGAGCTCCAGAGACTAGGGCCAACACTTCAGCGAAAGGCCCGGTGGCCAGCACTGTTCAGTAAGGAAGCCATCTCTGACTGGTCATACTGTCACTGAAGCACACGCAGTTCAAAGACAGCAAAGGACAACCGTGGGGCTCTCAGGAACTAAAAAGAGTTCCTTTCTCAGTCCCAGACAAGGCCTTTATTGGCCACCACATATCAGTGGCCACTACTGTCTAGACAAAGGGTTGAGTGCAGATTATTTTCCATTTCCCAATTCGTTAGTGGGTTCCAATTGTGTTTGGTAAATGGGCATCTTTAGATGGAGTAGTCCGGTCAGATTACCATTGTCACTAAAGCATTGCAGGTACCAAGAAAGCAAGTGTGTCCCCACTTCTGAGCAGGCCTTTTCTAGCCTTGACAATTGAAACAGAAGAGGAAAGAGACACTGTGAAGAGAGAAGTTATAAGTTCATTTTCTGTCTTTCAGGTTATTGAATCATTTCAGAAGACATGCCTCTATAAAAACAAAAAAGAAAACCTTATCAAAATCTTATGCTTGCCTCTGGCAAATGCACCGATCTATATTCAAACATCCTGTAGTTGTGGACACCCTGAGATACCGAATGTGAAATTTCCCTGATCACATCACTGTCATTTATACAGAAAACAATTGTCACGTGCCCAGATGAATACAGGCAATGTTGCTAAATCTATTCTTTACCACACAAATTTCTAAATGTTAACTTCAAAACAGAACACAGTAAAAGCTCTCGTCTTAATGGCAACTTTTGTTTAATGGGAAACAATAAAACAGAACAAAGCGCCTGTGGTTTAGAGTAAGACAAAACAATCCTTTGAGTCTTGGGTTCATCACTTACTAGGTGTATGCCACTGGAAAATTACTTAACAGCTTTAAATCTCAACTCCTCTGGGTCTTCAACAGTAGCTACCTAATTGGATAGTTGTGTTACAAAGGCCTCCTGTATCCCAAGTAGAGGCTTGCTTTGGGCATTATTGGCTATTGTGCTGATTCATATTAGTACCAGAATAGTTACTTTATTAACTTCTGAATCCACAGTGCCTTTTGAATGCACCATGCAGAAGAAAGCTCAAGGTTTAGAAACCTATTTTTGAGTTCTGAGTACTTTACGAAATGCAAAAGTTACTTCACCTTTGAACCAGAACTTCTTTCGGTGGGTAACAGAATGCTACACCTACCTTGGCTGGTTACTGTAAAACTTGTGTAAGGTCACAGGCAAGGGCACCTGTTCAGGGAGCAGTAACTTCTAGTGCTGATATTATTACAATGACAACACTTGTAAAACCATGATCTGACTTACACAGATGACACTAAGGGAAGGAATGTTCACAAACATGGAGGATAGGTAGCTGGCAGTGATGGCTTACAGCAAGCCCTTTGAGGAGGCTGCCAGTATGTACTGATCTCCTAACCCTGTGTGTGGAACCTGGGCTATGTAACATGTGACTGCCGTTAAGCATACCCAACATTCCAGGATTTATGCACAGACACCAAAAAGACCCCAAATCTGGTTTGGATACTACATATTTTCTAAACTGGGGCTATGAGGCCACTACAGTAGTTTCATGGAAAAGGTGCGAGAGAAAAGCAGGGAGATGATATACAGAGGCAGCCAAATTCTCCTAGTCTCCAAGCGTGCAACTTGACAGGGCTTCTAGAGCGCTGGTCAGTCCTCTCGTAGATGCTGTGCCTTCCGCTGCCCACAAAGAAACAGGCTGGGCCTGAAAGGCGCACAATGTGTCTCTTTGGGTGCTTAAAATCTATTTTAGGAGAAAAAGCATCAGGGCATCACAGAGAGATCCAAACTAGTCTTCAGACGCTCAGGGAGCCCCAGAAGAAACAGACACAGATGTGGGGATGAGTACATGTGAGAGCCATGTAGACACTGCAGAATATTCAGCCATCCCCCACTTGTTTACCAGTCTTTGGTGGCTAACAGTAGGGTTTGTGAGTGTGTATGTGTGTGCTGCTGCTAGCTAAGTGTGAACATACACTGTGATGCACAACTAACTTTTCCTTATTTATTTATTTATTTATTTATTTATTTATTTATTTATTACGGAATATTGATCCTAGGTACTCTAACATGCCACGAAAGAAATCTACTGCCAAGGGACATCAGGTCTTAGCTCCCTAAGGGACTTACAGGCCTGTATGACCAGGTCTGATGATACGACAGTGACACTTCGAATTTCCTCTTGAATTGTTGGGAATGCTAATCAGGTTGTGGACAGGGGAGTCTAGAGAATGGAACAATGGCCTGATGTAGACCATCATGTCCATGATAAACAAGTCAGTGTGAAGAAAAACTTCATTATGAATGGAATTAAGCTGGACCTATGAATATGGTAAGTGGGGGGAAAGATGTATCAAAAAGATGAATAGTCTTTAAGGTACGGAAATGAAGAGGTGTCCCCCCGTAGCCAGATGGCACACTACAAACAGAATTATATATCCAGCAGAACTTCTGTGTGCAGCAGAGGTGAAATTTCTTATTACTTGGAATTTGAGAGAATAATATTCTTCAGTTATATTTTTTACCTCCTGGCAACTCATTTCTGAAAGGGAAACAAGAATGTAGGATGCCCTTTGAGTTTAATGAACACTGTTTCCAAACAGGACTTGTTTCTTCCTGGACTCCCTGACCCAGCAAGTGGGAGTCATATGGCTTCATTTGCCTTTGAAACCAAAGTGGTCTTGAACTTTAATGCAAGCCTCTTAGATCTTATGCTAGCTGTTTGGTTTAGATTTGGTTATTATACAAAACACTGTGAGCAACTTATTTTCAAGAACTAGGTCTCTGTGTACTCAAATGCCTTTAATGGATCAGGATATCTTATAAATCAAATGTCCTCCTTATGACAGCTCTTTGCAGAGAAGATGGAATTCTAGATGCCTACCTATAAAAACACCACCGGAGTCCAAACATCTAAGATTTTTCAGTTTCTTTTCCAGAGAGCTAATGATATGCTTTATATGCTGCTTGGCTACAATTATAAAGCATCAGCATAACATGTTATAATTACACAGGAGAGACAATAGATATCTAATTGATATTTCCTTGTTTAATTACTTTTAAATTCAATTAGTTTGCTGTAAACTATGATTTAAAAGAAACATAATTGTTTTCCTGTGTGCTTTTGTCCTCATTAAAGTTATTAACTGCCTCTGGGTTTATACAGTAGATGCGTTTGGTATTTGAAATCAAGGCTTTTCTGTGTTTTACATATTCTAGCAGATGTAATTATACAGAAAATGAGCTCCTCCCCACCACGGGAAGAGAATGTAGTACTCTTCTTTCCTAAAACATCTCAGCAAATTCTCTATCTCTATATTTTGTCACCTCTATATTTTATTGTCTTGGCCTACCTTTGAATCCCTTGGGGCTCTCTGAAGTTCAGAGAATGAATTCAGTGTCTGTGGGCCTGGGGACAACTAAAGGAAATTTGATCTGGGGACTCAAGAAGAGGCAGCAACAGCATTTTGAACAGTGAGTCACATCTGTGTCTACATTTCGCTGGGGAGTGTGGAGAGGATGAGATGAGCACGGAACATTACTCCGGGGTCCTGTGACGTGATGAGTACAGAACATTACTCTGTGGTCCTGTGACGTGATGAGTACAGAACATTACTCTGTGGTCCTGTGACGTGGCCGTTGGCCACCCTTCAGCAATCACAAATTTTTGGAAAAGTGCAGGAAGGACAATTGGGCAGACAGCAGCTGTTGACTAAACTATGGATTTAGTGGCCACAGAATGAAAATTCCACTCTAATGGAATGAAAACCTACTGATGAATAATGTTCTTTATACTGATTTGGGGGCTGGAAGAATTTGAGTCCCTCGGGAAAAATTTACAGGGAAAAATTGCAGTATTGCTTTTCTAAGCACGTGTGACAGTTATTCAAATCCTGCCATAGGAAAATGTAGGAATGGTTACCTACATAATCGCACAGTTTAAACAAAAGTTATTCATGCTCACGAATAATTGGAGATTACACGAATATAATCAGCTGCATTTGCATAACAATTTCATAATTTGATAGCCGCATTTTGTCTTTTTTGAATTTTTAATTTCGCCAGCTATGATTTTTATCCCTAAAATTTCCGTTAGGTATTTAACTTTTTCATAGGGCACAGGTGAAGGTACACTTTTGCTGTAGAAAATAATAGAAAAGTTACAGAAAACTTCTTGGTGCCTTGGAGTGGGAAAGGTTCAAAGTCAAAAACCTGGGTTCCCAGGACCACCATGGAATCAAGACTCCTTGGTCATCAAGGAAGGTGGACTGAAGTCCATTCAATCCTCCCAAACTAAATTCTTCAAATGACAGAAACCTTCCCTGCCCAATGATAAGCCCAACATAGAGGTAAAGCCATGCCATGCACAACCTAAGACCTTGAGAGGGGGAATACTGCCTAGCAGAGATGGCTGAACTGCCACCCAACTTCAGGCATCCTCGTCCTTCAGTCTGCTCTAACAATTCACTGTCAGAGGGATTGTGCAGTACAGCTCATGCCCTGGGACAACTGCTCCAGCTCACAGGATGGGAATGTACTCTGTGTGTGTACAGTTTTTATCTCTCTGTACCCACCTCCCTGCCGCACTCCCTCCTCCTGGACTGCCCCGCCTTTCCCTCACATTTCTGTGTCTTAACAAGAGAACCATTAAGTTCAGTTATTGCTGCCTGCATGGCTGTGGGGCCGTCGATTGTAGCATGGGTAGCCTTCCAGAGGCCACATCCCCAAAGAATAGTGACTCCTCATCCCTCAGAAGCCATCAAGTATCAATTGCTCCTCATTCGGGGGTGGAGGGGTGGGGGGTTGGCCCTAGGAGTAGCTCCTTCATATGTGCTGGAATGTTACTGGCTTGGCTTTTGTGATTTCATGAGGGTCTGATGTGGGTGCCATAGCAGCTGTGAGTCTATGAGAGTAACAGCACATCAGGACCAGAAACGTCATTTCACAGCCCTCCGTCCCCTTCTTAGGATCTTACATTGTTCCCACCTCACTTCCAACATCTTTGAGCTATGGTGAAGGTGGTGATGTGGTTGTTACACACTTTCCATTCAGAACAAAGCACTCAACAGTTACCTTCTCTGCACCTCGACCAGTTATGAGTCTGCAGGAACTGCAGAGAGGAGTCTCTGAACAAGGTCAGGAGCAGCACTTGTGCTTGGCTGGGAACATGAGTGCTTGATGAACGCTTGGAAAGCAGTTTGACAGCATGTCTGCGCCTCTCACCCCTCCCAGTGGAGACCCTGCGTCCCACTTGGGCCAGCCCCAAGCACTGGGACCCCAACATCTGGCGCCCAAACAGGGAATCTTACCCCCCAGCACTGGCAAGATGCCCCCACCCTGAGTGTCCAGTGAGGAGGCCCTCTGTGTTCTCTGTGCTGATGCTGGCCTGAGGGTGAGCAAGCGACTCCTTTTCCCCTTTCCTGTGTTCCTCTCCCTACCCCATAGGAAGCACACCTCGCACACCATCCCAAAGCCCGTGCTGGCACCTCCCTTCTTGGTTCTTGGTTCCTCTGGGTGAAATAACATGAGGGCCTGACACCAACCCCCCCATTTCGGAACTGAGGCGGGGCTATTGGCCAAGCCTTTCCTGGGACACTGTGTAGGCAATCAGCTGTGGGGAAAGCCAATTTTCCCATCTTTGATTTAAAAACCTCCTTCCTGCCAGCAAGCAGACTAAGACCTCCTAGGTTTTAATCGCCTGCTGCACTGTGGACGCTAACACTTTGGCATTCTGGCACCAAGCCAAGTTCCCACAGACAAGGAAGTCTGAGTTATTCAATACAAAGATCCCTATGGGACAGACAGTTTCCAGACCCTAACATTTAGAAGCCCACAGAGCCGTGCAGTTACAGAACTTTTAAAAGCTGGCATGCACCTTCTTTGCTGCTTCTTGGGTGCTGCCCGTGAACTGGCATAAAGACCTACAGAGGTCCCCCACTAAAGTGTGAGACAGTTGAGCCCTCAACACTCTGTCTATACACCTCAGCCCCGATATTAGGCATCTTGAGCTGGGTAGCGATCATTGCTTTTTCACCCAGAGGATGTCCAGGAAGATGAGCAGCAGCCCCAGGATGGCCCAGAGCAGGAGCTGGGACAGGCAGTGCTCCAGCCACCACCCCGTGCCCCAGCCACCGCCCCGGGCCGACAAAGCCCATTCCCGAGGCCTGTGGGCCCGTGCACAGAATAGTGCAGAAGGCGGAGGGTGGCCACACAGAGGCCAGGGACAAGGCCCACCAGTGGCCGGTCGGGCCTACTGCGGCACAGTCCGGCATCTGGGCATCCTTGTCCTCCTCAGAGCTGCCCCAGACCAACAGGTGGTGCCGCAGTGGCCCTGGGAGGATGGGATAGGTGGGGCCACGGCTTCCAGCCCAGGGAAGGCCCGAGGTCACCATAAGGCCCTGAGGTCTTGGAGGTGGGGCTGGAGGCTGATGGGGAGAGTCAGGGCTCGGCCTCCCTGCCTGGTGGGGCTTCCTCCCAAAGCTGCAGCAAGGCCTTGCCCTACAGGCTGTAGAGTCTCTAGCATCACTGAGGCTTGACACGTCTCTCCAATTACATCAAAGGCCCATGGTCACAGGCTTTACTTGATTACGCCCTATCCCTAAATTACTAGATTGATCATATAAATTCCACTTGAGTCAACCCAGTAACTTCTATGAGCTTTGGACAATTAATTACTCAATAGGATTTCAACTTTTGTTCCACTCCTCAGTTTGGTGGGCTGAGTGTATAGACCAGTGGTCGAGTGCTTGCCTAGCATATGTAAAGTTCAGAGTTTGATTCTCACTCACAGCTCCCATAATTCCCCCATCTTTATCATCTCAAAGAAAAATAATAAGTACAGATTACTCCAAACCCTCGCCAAGTCAACAAACATATGATAAAGATGGGTTCCTTTCAAACTGTCCTTCCCTATCTTGGAGTTATTCCTATTAAATATCATAAGTAATATTATACATTAAGGACTGATTTTTCTCTATCCCCCTGGTGGTCAAGGACAGGCCCTTCTTTGCCTTTACTGTCTGGTAACCTAATCATAACATCACAGCTAAGAGATATCAATGGACGATCTTCCCTCAGAGCATGAAAAATAACCCATCCATCTGTCAATTGTTCATGTCAACCGCCACGGAGAGAATCAGATCAAAATGCCTCATAATACATTAAATGGATGACCTTTTAATTGCTCACTCCTCACAAGTTGTTCTCATGGATCTCCTCAAAATACTTCTTGAGGACCTTAAAAAACTAGGTTTAACTATAGCCAAGGAAAAAATTCAAACCGTACCCCCTTTTGAGTTTTTAGGGTTTAAATTTTCCACTAATATCCAACCCCTCACTCCAAGCCTTCTAATAAAAATAAGTATTCTCTCAATGACATCCAAAACTCTGTGGCCAAAGTAATTGGCTTAAGTCCTTTTTGCCCATTCCTCCAGGTAAATTCCTGCCCCTCTTTGACCTTCTTAAAACCTCAGATAGTCATTCTCAGAAAATCCCTTTGACCAAACAAGCAAAAAAAATTTTACAGGAGATATCTCACCAACTCTTTTCAGTTACCCTTACAAGATATGACCCAACTTATCCAAGTATTGAATTTAATCCTCTGAATGGAAGGGTTCCCTTAGGAGTCATTTGTCAAAAACAAGCATCCCTTTACTGGGTCCACCCCTCCTGGTCACAGACCCATAAACTTGCCACCAAACTGGAGGCAATGCTCCTCCTAGCTATCAAGACATGTAATTACAGAAATAAAACTTACAACATAGAGCCCTCCAAAATAATTCTGCCCATATCCATGACAGAACTCCAGTCCCTTTTCAGGGATAACCTCCTCTTTAATATCCTGTTAACAGGATATCCTAATGATATAGACCACCACTTCCCTGCTCACAAATTACTTCAATCAATGGCTGCCATACCCCTGAAGGCCAATCTCCATTCTATGCCTTCCAGCCAGTCTATTCTCCTGGCTGCCTTGGCTTTTACAGATGCCAATAAGCATTCTTACAGACTAAATATTAAGAAAGCCAAGCAGCCAGACAAGGCCTTTAAGTTTGCTACCCTCATTCAGTTCAATTAGATGAACTTTAAGCTATCCTCAGAGTCCTAAAGCTCTGTCAACAGGAACCTGTCAATATTTTCCCCAACAGCAGTTACACTGTCCAAATATCAAGGATGCTTCCCTTAGCCAACACCAGACCCTCTCATAAACCAATAGTTATTGACATTAGCACCTTAAAAATGTTGATGGAAAATAGACAGCATCTCTGGTTCATTGAGCACATACGCACACACACTTGTTTGCCTGACTTCATTGCTGACGGGAATGCACAGGTAGATAAATGTAAAGCTGTCCTTTCTTTGCCGCTCCTAGAACAAGCTGGATGCTTACACCAAAGGTTCCGTGTCTCCCCCTCTGACCTACAGGTCCTCTACCCCAAATTTTCTCTTAGTCAATGCAAGCACCTAATCTGTATATGTAAATCCTGTGTCCCTTTGGCCCCCTTGGGTCCACTGCAGCCGCAGGGAATTAATCCTAGAGGCCTTACATCCAATGCCATCTGGCAAATGGATATCACCCACATACCCTCTTTTGGCAACCTTAAATATGTCCATGTCATACTCCAAATTTGTTTTTGCTCTTGCCCTTTCAGGTGAGAAGGCATCCCATGGCATTAAGGCAACAAAAATCGCTATGCTGGTCATGGGTGTACCTTGGGCTATTAAGACAGATAATGGCCTGGTGTATACATCTGCCCAATTCAAGTCTTTCATAGAATCCTGGGGGATTAAAACGTCCACGGGCATTCTCTATAACCCTCAGAGCCAAGCCATAGTGGAGAGGACTAATAGAACCCTGAAGGAACCGATTATGAAGCAGAAAACGGCAATGACACTCAGGGACCCCGACTTGGCCTTGGCGGAAGCTCATTCACCCTCAATTTTCTTACCTTTGCTGAAGCAGGACTCTCTCCAGCCTGTAAACATTGGAGATCTTAACTGGCCACTACCCCATTGCCCCTTGTCTGCTGGAGAGACCCTCTCACAAAGGAATGGAAGGGACCTCACCCACTTAACACAGGGTCGAGGATACGCTTGTATCTTTCCAGAAACCTTATCCTCCCTCATCTGGACACCCACCAGAAATGTCAAGCCTGCCACAGATGTTCCTGTCAGCACAGCGGACGCCCCACCACTGCAGAACTGCTGGATCCGTAACCACACCCCCCTCTACTGCTCCTGCTCCACTCCCCTTCCTGTCCAGGGCTGATGACTTGTGGGCAGCGATGCCCTATCCAGCCTCCCCAATGCCTATGTCTCAGGATAGCCCCATCTTCCTGGCTATGTATTCATCCAACCCTGCCACAGGGTTGCCCCTCGTGGCTGTCCCTTCAGTACAGGGCATTAATGGGCCCTGGCTCCCCAGTGGGTCCCTCTGCTTTTCCCTTGGCAGACTGCCTCCCCATGCATAGCTTTGAAAAAGACTAGTTTTTCCAACTTTGACGCCAGAACAATGCAGGCACAGCTGGCCCCTGTAACACAAGGGACTTCAGCACCATCTGCCAAGATGAAATACGATCTCAGCCGTTTTTCCAGTCCTCAACTTGGTAATCTGGGGGAATTTTTGCTGTGGCCTTCCTGATAGGAAGGTTGCTGACCTTTCGTTGCCTTTGGAAAGCACTGCATCAAATCAGGGCTTCTCAGACATTGATGCTACAAATTCCGTTTAACAGGCCACTTAATAACGCCACCTTCATCGCAATACTTAGCTATTCTTGCTTCTTCCTGAGTCTTCTACAGGGCACAAAAGCATTCTTTGACTAGGACCCTCACGCACGCCACAGGAGCCTTCCTGCATGAACCTCCCATGCCGATCTTGATAACCCTCCTAAGCGACAAGCATCACCCACTGGGTTCTTTCACCAGGATGGGGGTAGTCAATGATGGGCAGGACCCCTAAGACAGGCACTGTTGCCTGAATTGATCCCTAGGGACCTGGGGTCAACAATGGCTTGGCATAGATACATGCCTTCCAGGATCACTCAATAATAAAAACTAAAAGGAGGATATATATGGCAAAGTGCAGGATGGGCCTTAGCCAGGCCACCTGCTATGAAAAATAAGGAAGTGGCTCCTGTGGGTGTGGCATTCTGCTCGGGCCAGGCCAGACATCAGTTTCCACTCTGTGCCTGGATGGACCTGCCTAAAAAATGAAACATGAGCGGCTGCAGTTGGGAACCACACCATAGGGTGATTGGCTAACCAAATTCATATAACCCCTTGCATTTCCGTGAATAAATGAGTTTGCTGCAGCTCGCCCTCTGCATGCTTTTCACTCACCTCCTGCGGTCTATGTATTGATGCAGCACCTCTCACCCCCTCACAGCAGAGACCCTGCATCCCACTCAGGGGACCCCGAAAATTTATGATGTGCTTACTTGAAACATGACTCTATAATTGGATCATAGATACTTCTAGGACCCATTTGAGAGAAAATTGTGTGAAGAAAAGAGGAGAATTGCTATCAAGGAAGATGCCAGACACCTAGGAAGGGCTGTTACCATCAGCCACTATCACCCAAGTCCGACACTAAACCCTGGAGAGCTTCAGGCACAACAACCAGGAGTTCGAAGGCATCCTTGGTTACACAGCAAGTTGGAGGCATGTCTGGATTACATGAGATCCAAAATAATTAATAATTAATTAATCAATAATTAATTGAATAAATATTTTAAAAAGAGCCCATGTCAGGTACATTTGATTAGAATATAAACTGTGATGCATACATTCTCATGTTTTCTATTGTTTTGCTTTTCATGGACATTTTCCTGCTTCGAAACTTGATACTTTGCTATTCTCCCATTCCTACTATTGTCCTAATACCTTTTATGGGGAAGGGTTGTTTTATTCATGCAATTAAACCTTTTTTGAAAGACACAGCATTGTAAATTCATATCAGCAAGCAGTATTTGAACTTAGCAATGCAATTGCAATGTGGAATTGTTTGCCATCACATTAAGGTGCTGAAGAAACGCTTAGGGACCAATGCTTTCGCAAATGTTAACGTGTTTTCATAGTGCAGCCTCATATGCCTTTATCTCCACTCTTTCCTGATTTTCCAATAATGTCTGAACTCTCAAAATAATTATAAATTATTAAACCTAAGAAATAAGGAATTTATACTGCTTTTATTAAAGGAAATTGTCAACGAAATGCATGTTAGTGAAAAGGGGGGAATTTTTAATTAAGATGTCAAAGTGTGATCCAGGTGGGGTGGCGCATACCTGTACTTCAGTACCAGGGAGATAAAGGCAGAAAGATCAGAAATTCAAGGTCAATCTCTGCTACGTACATAGGAAGTTGGAGGCTTTTCTAGGCTCACAGAAGGATTTGTCTTTCTAAGAGAAAACACAAACAAAAATTTGAACGAATAAAAATGGTGTTTTAGGGTGGATAACATTTTTGATTGAGTTTTTCTTATTTTTCTTATTAAGAAATTTCTTATTAAGAAATTTTCTATTAATCGCTGTTCCAAGAGATCTAATATGAGTTGGTAATTATCTCTCATTACTCAACCAAGCCTTGTGGGAGGTGGTTATCTTTTCTATTAAAACACTGTGAAAGATCTATATGCCTCACAAAACAGGTTTGGCTTCTTCATTACTAGAAAATGTATATTATGTGTTGAAATATTCAGGCAGTTTCAAAACTGTTAAATCGTGGACTAAAGACCAAGCTAAGGAGATCAGAGTAAGATGAATTGAGCATAACTTCTCTCAACCAACCCTGCTCTGTAACATAGTCAGCAGCCCACACTTCTTGCTAGCATGTCTTCATTTTTAAATGTGAATAAAAACACAATTCTAAATGTATTGATAAAAATTCTGAAGATTTTTAGCAATAGTCAAGAGACTATCAGAGGTTCCTCTACTGGTCACATACAAAGATTGTCCTCTTAATATAACCTTAAGTGACAATGGAACCTTGATACCTGAAAGTCATGGAACATAGTTGAACAAGGTGTAGAGAGAATTCTAGTGCATCTATCAACTCTATCAGTGAAGAGTTGCATTCCCTCATGCAACAGAGGGCAATGAACCCAGGGCCCAGGGCCCATTGCAGAAGAGTGGGAAGAAAGACTGTAAGAGCCAGGGGAGAAGGTATATGACCACATGGAAATAGAGTCTTACACACTCCTGGGACCCAGTTCATATGAACCTACAGCAATGGTGTCAGCATGGTCAAGACCCATGCAAACTCAAGCAGACAAAAACCCAGAATAGAAGTGTGGAAATGGACAACAGACCCCAATCTCACTTCAAAGAACCATTGGGCAGTTGATTACTGCTGCGTGAGGAAGAGTTGATCAAAACAGACTCTAGATAGGCTGATTAGATCCCAGTAGATAAACTTGTAAACTTGCATCTAGGAACATCAGGGACACTAACTTGTCTGAATAAGTATTAATGGAAATGACAGAATGCATGAAATCCAGCGCAGGGAGATATGGAACGGTGGTGATAGGGTATGAAGATGATGAAGATGCTCTATATGAAATACACAGAATTCAATTTAAAAAATCCCCAGGTAACAAAATGGCTTTTGTAACAAATATTTTATGCTAATTTTCCCTCAGTGTTCATGATGAAAGAAGTTTTTCGACAAAATAAAATTTTTTTAAAAATAAAACTTTTAAAGAGTGTTTTGCCTGCATGTATGCAAGTGCACCCATATCATACAATGCCAGTGGAGGTCAGAAGAGGGCATTAGAACCCCTGGAACTGGAGTTGCAGATGGTTGTTAGCTGCTAAACGAACCCCAGGTCTTCTCCAAGAGCAGCCAGTGCTCTTAGTTGCTGAGCCATCTTTCCAGACTCCAAAACATTATTTTTGAGACTTGTGAAGCAGAAATATTGAAGTGAAATATTTAACATGTAGTCTCACATTTTTGCTTTCCAAAATAAGAAAGAAAAACCATCCTTGGTATTTCTGCTGGTCAGCATCCAGCCACGATGAGACTATGTCACCATGAGGAAAATTACAGGGACTTCTAAGTGCCACCATTAAACGTACTACATGCCATGGAATCATATATGCACCTTCCACCCACTCCTCCCAATTCATTTTTCTTTTCTGTTTTTTCATGTAATATTTGAGGAAATACAATTTGTAATTAACCCAAGGGGTATGTCGAGATAAGAATGAATCCATAAAATATTCTATCTGCCCTAAGCTCTGAATTATTATAACAATCAGAAATGTGAGGTGGAAAGTTGTACACCCTTTAAAACAACTTTAGTGCCAAGTTACAGTTTAAATTTAGTTTACATGCATCTTTGCAGTAAAAAAAATCCAAACACTTTTCTGACAGTATTTGGGTGAGTATCTGGGTCTTAAACTAAAAGCTACTAGGTAAGACAATAGCTAAACTGATTCTATTATTGGAATAGAATTTACAAACATGGCACATCAAATATGCCTAATACAAATATGATATCTTGTCAACCAAATATTTCAGATAAAGTATCCAGTTCTTTTATAACCGATCCTTCTTTTTTCTAAGTTAATTCTAACCTTCAACTCTAATCATAGGAGATAAATTTCAATTTAAGTTTTCACAGTAGCCTATGTCCTGAGTGTTCTCCCTACACTAGAGGACACACTGGCAAATTTTCATTGACAAAATAAATGCAAACACTTAAATATTAAACTAAACACATTAATTTTAATAATGAATAGCAAAGTGATACCTTTGGTGATTTTTAATTCTTAGACAGTTATTTTGCTATTTTTTCTCTTTTCCACACATCCAGAACACTGGGAAAATAATGAAAACATACATTTTTAAATTGTGAAAAGTTGATTTGGTTTAGTTGAGTTTTCTCGTATTTGATTTCTTCTGTTTATCCCACAGAACTTACATGAGTTGTCAGGGGGTTTCATGAGCTACATGTGCATAAAACAATAGAAACTGAAATCTAGGCTATAACATCTCTTTGAGAAGACAGTTTAGGATATCCAATATGTGGTAGGCCATTCAGTAATATCTGAATTGTTACAAAATGCCTAATGAGAGATCTGTGCTGTGGGAAAGACATGGTGGTCTAACTATTAATATTTGCATTGGTGTCTGCTCATGTGAAGATGGATGTGAGCATTATTTTATCTAGGCAAGAGGTTTAGTTAGGGCCGTCTTCAATTGTTCTCCAACGTACTTATTGAGACAAGGTCTCTCATTGGACCTGGAGCTCAACAATTGACTACACTGACCACCCAGTGACCTCAAGGCTCCTCCTCTCTCCGCCTCACAAGCAATGGAAATTCAGACATGGGCCACCACATCTGTCGGGGGTCCCAGCACTCAGGCCCAGCCCAAGGGGGGCCAAAGGATCTCCACTGTCGGGTGAGGGGGTGAGTAGGCACAGAGTCAAGGCACAGACTCCGGGAGTTGATGGAAAGCCAGCAGTGGTGGTCTGCTGCAAACTCCTTTATTCAAGAAAGAGCAGAGAGTCATAGGTCTTGTTAGCCAATAGCTTTATGGGGTGGGGTTCTGACTACAGCCAATCACAGTTTGTTCCCAGGTGGATCAGGTTTCCTCCAGGTGCTGGGCAGAAACTGGCTTCACAACCAACCAGTATGGAGTACCAACCCACGAAAGCCATTCCTCCATTCCTCCTGGCAGGTGGCCTAGCTAGGCCCACCCTGCATTATGCCCAAGACACATCTAGCTTTCTTATGTTTCCTCATGCTTTTGCAGCAAGCACTTTACCTACTGAACTATCTCCCAGCCCAAGTCCTTTGCATATTTAAAAGCAGGAATTGTGGGGCTGGAGAGATGGCTCAGTGGTTTGAGAGTATTGGCTGCTCTTCTGGGACCTTGTTTCTGTTCCCAGCACCCACGTGGAAGCTAACAACCATCTGTAACTTCAGTTCCATGGGAACCTATGCCCTTTTCTGACCTCCGTGGACATTGCACAACATGAGTGCACTTACATACATGCAGGTAATACACTCATACTCATAAAAAAACAAATAAAATAGTAAAAAACAATACTTGTGATCTCTCAATTTTATTGGTACATTACTTACAAATACACAATATAAGTGGGGAAATCTAGGGGTGCATAAAATCTTGTCTCAGAAAATAAGATACTCTGCTTCATGACCATCAAAATTAGTATTTTCTCTAAGAGCATCTTTCATCATGAACACACACAAAAAACAGTTTAAATATTTGCTCAAAAAGCCATTTTTGTTAGTTGGGGATTTTTATCAACTTTGAAGTCTGTCACTATAAATGAAATCTTCTGCTCTCAGTGATTCTGTGCTCAGATTAGTGCAGTTTAGTTTAAAACATAAAACAGCAGCTTGTATAAGTGAAGGAAAAAGGAAGGGGGGGAGAGAAAGAGAGAGAGTTAGTGATGGTGTGGGTTGTATTGGGTTGGTGATGATGTTACGTTGTGTTGCTGTAACAGTCAAGATGAACAGTACTCTATTTCCCAATGAAATATCCTGTGAATTCACCTCCTTGTCCAATGATTATTTGTTAGAAGCAAAGCTGGTCATGTGAGGTACTAAATGGCATTTACTATTTCTAAACATTTAAAACATACCAAACAAATCAGTCTGTGGCATCCAGAGTTTATTGTTAATCTCTTACTGAGTACTTGGATTCTATTAGAGGACTTGCACTACGTACTTTTTATTACTGAATAAATATAAAATGTTTGTAAGCAATGGAAACAAAAGAGAGCTCCTGTAGCTTTGTACACACTGCTCGTTACTTCTTTCACATGGGTTTTGTGATTTATTTCTTCATTTCCTTGTCCTTTTAGGCCTTCTAAGCATAGTTTCATTTCAAAACCTCTGTGGATATTTTTCTCTCATTTTTAATTTAATCTGTCATGCTTTAATTTCCTGTTGCCAAGTGTTGGCTTGGCCAGAGGTCCTCTGGCTGCCAGGTCATCCATTGCTTTAAGCAATGTGGTAAATGTTGCATCACCCCAAATCATTAAGGCAGGAGTTTAGTCGGCCCAGTTTTGGGTGTCGGGAAGTTCCATTCTAGCAGTGAAATTACTCTTGCGTCTTTTGCTCCTGAGGGTGACACCTGCTTTCAAGTCATAGAATTCAGGGCCCTTTTCTACTTCTTACATCAGAGAGCAACTGATCCCAATTGTTAGCTTCTCCTAAGACTGGGTGTTTTACACCATTTCTGGTAGGAAAGAAGTTCTAATTGTACTTCTGGGTTACTTAATTGTGTCTTTTATATTTGATTTGATATTTGCTACATGTTGGACCACTAAGGGAATGCCATGTCAAAAGGTATCAATTTATAACAGCTTAATTAGGAGTCAGTGAGTTATAAGATGTCACACATACACATCCATGTTGAAGTTTGCTACTTAATTAGATGAAATGGTCTATGCATGAAATAATTAGGAAATAAAATGCATTCTAATAATAAAACAAACTAACATGAACTTACCCATCTACACAAAAATAGAGGAATGCTTGAGAGATGGCTCAGTGGTTAAACCAGAGTACTGCTGCCTTTGAGGAGGACCAGTGCTCAGTTCCCATCACCTATTTCATGGTTAATAATCATCTACAATCCAATTCCAAGGAATCCAATGATCTCTTCTGGCTTCCACTAGCATTGCGCAAATGGGTGTACTTCATGAATGAAAAACTCTCATACACATACAATTATATTGAGTGAAAAAATAGGGAAAACTATTTGATATGGTAGTTGAGATTCTTCTTAAGGAGTAAGTAAACTGAATGCTTGTCAACTTCTTTACAGATGCTTTAATACATATCTCAACAAAGCTGTGTACCTCTGTCACTGGTTTCCGGGATTACAAACATTCTTAGTCATCTAGAGTTCCTACAACAAAACATCCAGATAGAACTTTATTTTTCACAACTCTGGAAACTGCTGACTCAGACTGATGGGCCCGCTCCTTAGGCTCTGTGAAGGCCACTTCTGGAACTCACTGTCATATGTCTTATTTCTACATACTTACATCTGTCACAAGGCAAATGACTCTAACAGGACTTTTAATCGCATTTATCTCCTGGAGGCCTCATCTCCTAAGACCAAGCATCACAATGACACTTATATTTTAAACTATGAATGGACAAAGACATAAACATTTGGTCCATAGTAAACACTGTTATAGATGGAGTGCTCTGGGTATATGCCCTACTGAGAACACTAAGAGAAAAATAACTTCATAAGTATCCCACAGCTTCATACAAAAATTTGTTCTAGGACGAACTCAGTTTTGAAATTGATAAATAGGTAGAATTAATTTTAACTAATTAAGACTATAATTTGAATGCTTTTACATTTACATGAAGTTCTTCCAGAAAAGTATTAATGTGCCATCCCTTCCTTCTAGGCCAGAATTTTCAAGCTGAAGCCACTTCATTAGCCTCTCACAGCTTCAGAAAAGTCTGAAAATAACTGCACTGCATAATGTTGTAGCATAAGCCCTGCACATGATATTCAGGGCACGCCTCTGTGTTCATCACAGATGCCAAGAATCTGCAAGTAAATCATAACAAAAGTCAAGGTTTGCACAAGCAGTTTTCACAATTCTGTCAAGCCCTCTGCTTACATTTCTCTGATTCTTGCTGTGCTTCAGTAAACCCAAAAATAATGGTGGAGATAACTGCCTGGTGCCTTGTTAGTTCTGATGTTTATCTTGATTTTCACTAATAAAATTCCAATTGGAGGTTTAAAAGAAAGCAAGTCTTGTGGAGCATAGAAGAACGATACTGTAGCAGGAACTTGTCAAGGCGCTGGCAGGGTCTACCCTTGAATAACTGAGTGGCTTCAGAGCCTGTGATGGAAATCAGGAAGAAGGAACATAACACCCAACACATGTCTGCTTTCAGTCATCCTGACTTTCATTTATTTCAACTTTGACATTGAACTAAACCTGCTAAATATATTTTTGAAAATGCAACTTAGTGGTAAAACAGGTCCTCTTAAAACTCTTTTAATTGAATGTGTCTGGTGCTTCTTCCAATTTATATTTTATACCGCACACACACAAACACACAACCAAGACCTAATGCCAAATTAACCAATAAAGCTTCTATAAGGATGAAGTCCATGAGAAAAAAGTACACACGCATATATGCATGTTTGTGTATATATGTGTGCATGTATATGTGTATATATTATGTGAGTATATAGACATATACATATTATAGTGTATATATGTGCTTATGCACATGAGGTCAATGTTTACTAATCCTTATTATCAGCAACTTATGTTATGGAATGCCATTGTTTTTACATAAAGTGTGTCTGTACAGCAATTTGGTTTTCTTACATAATCAAAGGGATTCCCTAATATCAAAAGTTACAAAGGGTTTTAAGTTTACGGTAAAGATTCTTTGGTATATGTGAGAAATCTCTTTGCTTTGTTAATGAAGATGGACTCATTCCCTTTCTCCAAGCATAGCTTTGTGAGCTTTGAAATATGGCTCTGAGCTTTCTGACTGAGCCCACTGCGACCAGCTCAGGAAACCTTCCCCCAGAAAGCTGGGGTAGAAGTGAAGATCAGGAAGCAGACTGAGGGTTGAGTTTATGCCCTGGTTCTGACATACTACGGTTAAAGCCAAAGCTGTGAGACACAGCCACTGTCTGCTGGCTGCACTGTTTATCCTGTACCACAGAAAAGAGAGGTCTAGAATGCTTTATCGTTTATTTTAGGGAAAATTTCTCCTGGAACCCGAACTGTATTTATTGTAGGTTGATTGTAGTTCAGGCACATCAAAAATCAGAGCAATTACAGATGCTAGGGCTGTAGCAATGACTGAGTTAAATAACTGTCTTCAAAGAGCTTGCAACTAAAAATGTTCTCAACTAGACCTTCCTCTTTATGGTCACTGTCATCACACATTATACCTGTTATCAGGTATATCAATACCTGTTGATATCAATCAACAGTAGGCTGTGCAGGTGTCCCTCCTGTTACAATTGATCCCTGTAAACCCATCAGGCTACAGAGATCATAAAAGGAAGATCCAGTTGATATAAATTACCATATACCATAGCTTAGCAACACAGTCCACTTTGGAGTATGTTGATCGCATGCTGACATATGATCACAGCCTGGGACTTCATGCCCAGCACTGAGGAAACACTGCATCGAATGTGCTAGCCTGCCAGGGCCCAGACTCATGAAGCACTATTTGTCATCTCACCCTCTCTGTAAGAGAGAGGGAGAAGGAGAGAAAGAGAGAGAGAGGAGAGAGAGAGAGAGAGAGAGAGAGTTTGCATGAACTTTGTAACTTCTGGCTCTTCTTTGGCCTTGGTTCTTTGGTGGATGTGTGATATTCTTTTGAAATATTTTCTTAGTTTTCTGTTCTTTCAAGTGTGTATCAGTTTCTGTTTATTTGGCCTCTGTCTTTCATTGTGGAACCTATAGCTGTCTGCTGGCAGAATCAGTCCATCCGTGTTTTAGAATGAATAATGAAAACAATGCTTGGAAGGGCTTCCAGAAGAGGAAGAGAGAGGCCTGTCCGTCATGTGACACTCACCTTGTCAGGAACCCTCTCAGAACTGGAACCTTTCATCTGTGTGTGTAGGGGGCTCACAAGTGACTGTAATTAGATGGGGCAGGTTGGGCTTAGTGGGGACAGTAACTGCCAAAAGAAGGTGGAGGCCCCTTTGCAATCCAATCCTGCTCTTCCAGAAAGAATCTCACACATTCACTTCTGTGATAGCTTGAGTCCCATGTCCCCGAATCCACAGCCTGTTTTGGGTCAACACGTCCACATGTGTTCATATGCTAGGCTAGGTGAGGGGTGACCACCAGGCTGAGAAGCTTGGGCCAGCAATCGAGAGGTCTCAAAGCTTTTGCTAGGAAGCCTTTCCTTTTTTCCTTTGCATACAGACCCTCATGATTCCCGCCCTCGGGAGGTGGAGCTGCTATGACTCCTAGGCACGACCAGCATGTGTTGGAGGCCAATCAGCATGCTCCTTTGGATCATTCCCTCCACCCGCCTTCCTTCTAGGTGCTGGCTAATTTTCTTTCTTCTTTAATCGTGTTTTGCACTGCTGAGGATGGAACTCAGCCTCATGCACACTCAGCAGATGGTCTACACCTGACACCCCCGCCATGGTTTTCTTTGTCAGTCAGTTGGTAAAAGTCTGCACACACACCCCCTTTTCTGGTTTCTTCTCAATTTTAAAGCTGAATCCTGCCCAGTACTCTTTTCTAGTTGTAAATTTGTACCATATTCTGTCTATGATCATTTCAGTATGGCCACAGGAGAGAACAGATAATATTAGGCTTGATTTTCACCATGTTGGTAGACAATGAGCA
This sequence comes from Eospalax fontanierii, assembly GCA_035773235.1. Classification (NCBI taxonomy): domain Eukaryota; kingdom Metazoa; phylum Chordata; class Mammalia; order Rodentia; family Spalacidae; genus Eospalax; species Eospalax fontanierii. The sequence continues at coordinate 3,795,843 of CM069547.1, forward strand.
AAAACGGGCTTTGTGTTTTAAACTAGTAAACATGAGACAGAAGATGTACAAATAACTAACGGTGTCCACTGTCCTACACTGAGTAATATAGTCCATGTTGCAGTGGTGTTTATCCAGCAGCTTGCTCAGATTTTGTACGAAATCTCTTTTGAAATCTGCTTCAACATTTGCAAATAATCATCTTTAAATGTGGACCTTGTGGGTGAGGAACTAAGAACCAGGTGGAGTGGCCCATTTATCCCCGTCCCATCACTTCAACTTTATTGAAAATGGCTCTGAGCTAGATTAGAAATCTATTTTTAAAGTTTGCCTTTGTCAACCATGAGTGTAAGAAAACCTCAGAAATATTGTGAATTACTTTCCAGTGTGTGTGTGTGTGTGTGTGTGTGTGTGTGTGTGTGTGTGTAGGTACACATGTGTGTGGCAGTGTACAAGAGCACATGTGAACACCAAAAGACATCCTGTGCTGTGGTTCCTCAGGTTCCTTCAGCTTTCTGTTTGAGATGAGGCCTTCCATTATCCTGTGACTTTGTCAAGTAGGCTAGACTAGTGAGCCAAAGAGCTCAAGGGTGATCCTATTTCTATCCCCCATCATTGGAATTACAGACTTGCCACCAGGCCTGGCTTTTTATATGGATTCTTGGGTTCAAACCCAGGTCCTCACTCTTACAAGGCTCCTGAATTACCAGTTGAGTTGCTGCATAGCCCTAAATGTGTAGTTTTGATTAGTATTATAAGGAAGTACTTATGCATACTTCCTTTTTTTAAAACAAATTCTTAGTTGCAGTCTGACATGTTGGAAGGTGCATGAAAATGATGCTCTAGATATCACTCTGCACCCTGTCCTCTAAGTTAATATGGCCCTTGACTTTTATCATATGTACAGACACCACTAGACCACTGAATCTTAACAAGGGAGGGCTATCACACATCATTATGAGGACAACGTAGGCATGCCTTCCAGTCCTGAGTATTAGCCTGGAACCATTGCTGGAAATACCTGTCTTCAAATCCCAAAGTTTTATGACCTATAACTTGTAATTTTTGAGCACTGACTCTGTAGAAGCGGGTGATAAATAAAATTCTCAGTCAAATGCCTCTCTGCGGGTATGTAAAATTAAAGATAATAAAATGTTCAAGGCCCTGAACTCATGGAAAATACAATGAACCTATAGCAACCATTAGTAAAAGGTACAGAACAATATTACTATTGAATTGGGACAGTGCATGGAGCTGTAGAGAGAACAAAAAGTCCTATAATTTATTCAAGTGTTTGACATTTCTTAGGTACCTACTAAAGCCAGATATTCTGGGCATTACTGATATAAAATATTTCTACCCATATGGTCTATTTATATTGGTCGAAATTGCAATAAAAATGATATAATGTGACCTGATTAAAATTATGAAACATGAATTGTAAAGGGCCTTGACACATTAAAAACATAGGCTAAAGAGATGGAGAATGATTTGGGATGGTATTCACTCTATAGACCAGGAGGAGATAGAACTGTCCAGAGTGGACTATGCAATGTCTATGGAAGAACTTGCTGGGCAGTGGGACAGCTGTTATGTGTGGCAAATTTACTATGTTCGAAGAATAGCAAGTAGATCATGTGTGATGACAGCTGAGTAACAAAGGCAGGAAATAAAGATGCAGAAAGAAGCAGGCAAGGGAACTCCCACAGAATGTGGGGGGTTTAGACTGAGGGTTTAGCCCACGGATGAACAGAGACTAACAGCCCCCAACATCAGCAGTGGAAGTGGACATGATTTGGCTCAGGTTTCAAGTACAGACAGGTTTAGAACCACTTAGCCAAAATACTGAACTGTTCGGACTTATTTCTTCATCATCTGTCTAGTTATTAGCTGATTAATTTCTTAAGAAAACAAGGAACAGTGCTTGCCTTGGAGTTAAATGAGGATTTAAGCATATCTTGGGTGGCACACTTCAGGAGAGGAAGACCCTGTGTGAGCCCACAGATGGGCCTGGTGTGAGGAGGAAGTTGAGGAAAGCCGATGTAGGAGACGCTGTCCTCATGCCTGGCTGGGGTGACTTCCTCCTCCGCACTTAGGATGAGGGTGTCACATGCGGCCACCCAGAGAGCTGCAGACTCATGTTGGAGGTCGACATTTTAGGACCATTGAATCTTCTCAGGTTCAAGGTTGAACCCAAGGCTTTTTGGAATATGTGTTTCATTTTGGAAAGAATATTTTTCACTTGATCTTTGATTCATATTTGGTCCTTAACTTCATCTTTTATTGTATTTGTATTGGGCCAGTGCCTTTCAATGATGCAGAAGCTATTCAGTGCTATGCAATTCTTGTCTATCGAAATCAATCAATATTGGAAATTTAAGGATAGTTCCCCACAGAATGTGTACCTTCTTTTTCATGAGCCAACGAATGCCCACTTGCTTTGAATATTATACAACTTGATTCTTACGTGAATTTCAAATGTCAAGAAAACATTGTTGAAACTAGTCTTTCCTGAAAACTTCACAAAGGCTGTGGTATACTCTACTTGTAAAGTTATACTGTGAGTCTGCTTCATATGGGACTTCAGCTTACATGACACAATTTAGCATCTTGATAACAAGTGCAATAGTGTCTCTGGAAGTCTTCAGGACTCCCAAGTGGGAAGATCAGTCAAACTCCCTCTACCCTTGATGTCCCCTATTTGGAGACATGGACTTGCTTCCACTCTAGCTTAAGGAAGACACATATCTCTTTGCTTAATACACCAGATCACAGCTCTAAACAGACCTCTAATCAAGTAGTAGATGTGCTATTATGACATAACCAAAGGCCAAGACTCTGCAGCTCTCAAGTGGGAGTTCTCAGTGCAAAGATACGAGACTAGAGATGACATTTTCTTCTGAATTGGAGACCCTAGTCCCCAAAATTTTCCGTTTTATTATCTGTCCTTAAATAATTCAGTTATCGATCGATATTGCTATAAATCCAGTCGCAGCTGCCACAATTGAATTATTTAGGATTTAGTTTCTTGTCCTTCCATCAACATGACAGCTGCCCCTAATCTTGTTGATATAGGACTTGGAGAAATGTATTAAACAAGAAAATACTTTCCACTGGGTAAAACCACCCTCAGCCTTTCTTGTCATGTACTATTACCCAAATTGTAGTTGCACACCCTGTTCCCTTTCTATTTTGAAGCAAAGTGCTCAAGATGTATTCCATCTTCCTCTAATGTCTCACTCTTTGCCAACTGTTTTTGTCAACCTCAGTTAGAAATCTACCTTTCTTTTTATAGTGGGTATATGTGTGGTGTGCATACATGACATATGTGAGCATATACAGATGTGTGTGCCTGTTTCTGGAGGACAAAGTGGCATCAAGAATCTTGCCTGACCTCTGTCTTCTAAATCAAGGCAGAACATCTCACTGAAACCTAGAAATCACTGATTCAGCTAGTCTAACTAGCCAGTTGGTTCCAGTGATACCCTGTCTCTGCCTCCGAAGTCTTGGAATGACAATGCCTCACACAGTGACAAGACTCAGATTCTCTCCTTGATCCACTCAATCCTGGAGTTTGCAATGTATCTAAGGCTGCAGGCTGTACCCTCACCACGGGCTTCTTTTTGCCTTACCTGGTGGCAAGCCTCAGATTCTCCATATGACTCCTTCAGTTCTTCAGCTTTCATGGCACCAAATCCAGTACTCCTTTGAAGATTGTTTTGTTACACATTAAAAGTTCTGCTTTCAGCTTGAGATGTATCCTTAAGCCCTCTAGACTACAGCTTCTGTGTCCACAACAGCCATCTGGGCTTTGTGTAGTTACTGGGGATCCAAAATCTGGTCCTCACATTTGTGAAGTAAGTTCTTTAACTACGGAGCTATCTCCCTAGTCCCATTTCTTTCCTGGAGATGTATCTCAGTAGTAAAGCTCTGTCTTGGCATGTATAAGGCCCTGGGTTCCTTTCCCCCCACTGTAAACACAATACTAAAATTAACAAATAAGGACTGGAGAGATGGCTCAGTGGTTAAGAGCCATGACTACTCTGGCAGCAGACACAGGCTCAGTTCCAAGCATCCACATGGGGGCTAACAACCATCCATAACTCTAGTAACAGGGAATTCAAACACCTTTTCTGTTGGGTTTTGCAGGTCATGGGTGCATTTACATAGATGCAGGCAAAACACTCATACGCACAATAAAAATAAACGATGAAATAAATAAAAAAAATTAAAAGGATACTGGAGAGATGCTCAGTGATTAAGAGCTCTGGCTGGTCTTGCAGAAGATCCAGGTTTGAATCCCAGGACCCTCATGACAACGAACAACCATCATGATTGCAGTACTAGGGAATCCAAAGCCTTCTTCTGATCTCTACAGGCACTGAATGACATAGGTGCACTTACACATATACAGGCAATACATTCATACACAGAAAGGAAAAGTTTTAAAAATAATGATAATAAATGGAAGTATATTAATCCCTTTTCTGTTTTCTGTTGTTTTACTGTCTTTGGTTTCAGTATTCTTGGTAAACTGTGTTCACATTTTTTAAAGTTATTTCAAAAAATAATAATTCATAAGCTTTAAATTAAATGTTGTTCTGAGAAAGTTCCTGCAGTCCAAGTCTGTCGAACAGGGGACATGAATCTTCCCACGCCATATGTGCTGTCAGAGTAATAGCTCCCGGCATGACAGTGTCTGTGGTATCTCCGTTATTGGATTGAATGACATGGCATGCACTGTGCCTGTCCTATTCATCCTCATTTCAGAAACTTTCATCACAAAGTGTTGCTACTGCTCTACCTTATTAGCTATTGTTATTACTATCTTGCTGCTCCTAATTTATACATTAAACTTGGCCATTAATATATCCTTTGAAGAAGGACAACGATCCATTGATTGGCATTAGGGGGCCTTTCAGATTCTAGCTGACTAAGAAAGTCTCAAACTGGATGTATTCAGTCTATTGAGGTAAAGAGATTTGTACACCATTGGAGAAATCCTTTCAAATCTACCTTTCTGGTCATAAAGCATTGGATTTCAAGGAATTTTGTTCTCAATAAAACCACTTAAATTGATTCCAGAATATTTTGATTCAACATTCCATTTGCCCTACCTCAATTCCAGGAAAGCAAGGGAAATCTTGTAGAGCAGAAGAGAGAGTGAAAATGTGAATAAGGAAAGAAACTCTGGACCTGTAGCCTTTAGTGGGAGACACAGACCTAGAATTACAGTGGCCAATAGGAACATAGAACACAAATGGCTCCCAATCAGAGGATAATGTCTGAGTAGGCAAAGTGTTTGCGCCTCCTGTCTTTCCACTGCAAACTGCACACACCATTCTGAAAAATTCTAGAACTTGTCCTTCAAATGGGATCATGGGATAAGACCATTTAAAGTATTTTGTACAAAAGTAAACAAAGAAAAAAACCACATGAGAATAGTCCTGAAAGTCGCTGTAAGGAAAACAAAAATCATGCCAGAAGACACAGCAAAGAGATAAAATATTAAACAGTTGGGTAAATATAAACTCACATTCATTGTGTAAATAAGTAATAGTGATAATTGCCTTGAAGGGAAAATCAAAACAAGATTGAATTTAATATGTGTGAGAATATAGCATCTAAGTACGAAAGGAGAAAGCACAGCACGGTCACTTTCTTTTTCTTCAACAGGACGAAAACACCCTTATCAGTGCAGGCATCTGAAACTTGCTGCCCCAGAATAATCATGAATGTAGTAGAAATGGAGTCCATAGCTAAGAAACCATTAGGGGAGACTTCCTGTTTCATTCTAGACAGTGATCATAAACAGGTTTGCCTTCCTACAAAACAACAGCACAGATCCCACAGAAAGGCAGGTAGTAAGAGCCATGACAAGGGAGATGAGCCTAACAAAACTTCAGCCCCGTCTAGGGACATAGAGGGAAAACAAAGATGGGACCAGACAGAGTCCTTGAATGGAAGATATGCTTTTGTGAGCCTCAGTGTCCAATGCACCAGAGTTCACAGGACAGAGTAATGAAGAGGAAAAAGAGACTACCAAAACAGAGAATTCCTGGAGTCCACTCCAGAGTCCCCTTGAATCCTAAAACAGTGCAGGCACGTGAACACATGAGGGAGAACTGCTCCAGGCTGAAGGAAGAACAGCTGGCATCCCAAGGGACAGGATGAGTAACTGCTTCCACCAGCCAGACCAGTTAGCCTGCTGCCCCCTAAGGCATTATGTAGTCCTCAGAAGCATTCTGCCTTGGTAGGTAGTGGGGGAGAGTTGGCTGGAGGCTGAGCACTGTTCTGGCCCTGCCCAGCACATCTTAATGTAGGAAACAATTTCATTGCACCCTAGATCAAAGCTTAGGGGTATGTATAGACATTAAAAACCGTAGTCAGCTTACAAGAAGAAGGAAAAACAACATACAATGTCCAACAGCCAAGTGAAGATTCATACGCATTTGAAGACAGGGAAAATATGGCTTTAAAAAGCTTCCACCAGTAAGACAGAATGAGGCAGATATGATTAAAGTAATTACTAAAATTGTATTCCATATGATCCAAAACCTAAAGAGAAGCAATGTGTGTGTGTGTGTGTGTGTGTGTGTGTGTGTGTGATGTGATTCCAATTAAAGTGGAAATGCAAACTATGACTTCTGAAGTAAGAAGGTACAGGACTCAAATAATGGAAGATTACGCATTGCAAATAGAAATATTAGCAGTGGAAACTATCTAAAATTAAACTCATGGGAGAAAAAAACGTAACTGTAGAGAAAGAGTGAACTGTGGGATGATTTCGAACATCTTACTGTAAATTTATTTGGTGTCCCAAAAGGAGAGAGAGAGAAAAACAAATTAGGAAAAGAGATCATACAAAGCAAAGATCAAAGAAATAACGGTAAAAAGAAACTTCAGTTTCATAAAATATATTCTTGGAAATCTAAACGACTCACCAATTCAAGGATAAGAAAAACTGAAAAATCAAGTCAAAGCACCATCAATGGAAAGAAAAGGAGTAAATGTCTGTGTGATAAAAGGCAAAGGTAAAGTCTTCGATTAGCATTACCCTGGAGAACCCCAGATACTTCCACACTGACATCACTAACAGAACGGCGCCTCTTCTAAAGTGGCTAAAATTGGGGCTGGAGAGACGATTCAATGGTTAAGAGCACCAGCTGCTCCTGTCCCAGGTTTGGTACCCATGTGATGGCCAGCAACCACCTGGAACTTCAGTTCCAGAGGATCTGACCTCTCTTCTGACTTCTGCTGGCATTGCACAGACAGGGGCACTTACGTTCCAGCAGGCAGAAGTCGGATACATAAAATAACTGTAACTAATCAAAATGAACTTCTATGTAGCAAAATAAAGACTGAGGCAGCGGGGGTGGGTAGTGGGGGGCGGAGCCGGGGGGTGGAGCCAGGGTGAGGGTGGAGTGAGGTGAGCCTCCCACACCACAGACATGGACAGGCCAGGGCGTGACATCACCAAATGCAAAATAAACCAGGAGCACTTGTCTTGGTGTCTGTAAGCCATCCACATGTGATCACACACACGGGATCAACAGTGCCAAAGACATCCTAGACAATTAGGCTTAAAAAGTAGAAATCACAGGGGGCAAATTTTAAAGGGCATTATCTTCTAAAATCACATGTAAACATTGGTTGTATAGAAAAGGATCTAACAAAATAAGCTCAGTAATAATAATCTAAAATTAGATTACTGAGCAAAATTATTCATGCCTAGAGATTTTAATGGATGGTGAGAACTGACATGTTTAAATGGTTATTAAGGCATTAGATTGGTGGTGAAACTGGCCAGTAGATTTGGGCAGTGATCAATCTGCATAGCTAAATGAGTACTTTGGGGATCTGGCTGTTTCATTTATGACCCTAGAGTTGTTATTTATCCACAGTAGTGTGTTTCAGAGGTTTTCTAATTTCAATGTGCATCTGTTGGTAAATTCTTGGATTATGTATTTCTGACAAGTGAATAAAGCCAGTGTGAACAGTGCCACAGGAGCCTTTGTGAGCTTATGCTTCTTATTCTTACAGTTTACCCAAGGAATAGAAGGGCTGCCAAGCTCTCTTCCAAACAGCCATATTACTTCCTTCCATATTTGGCTTGCACAAGAGGTTCAGCTCCATACCCTGAGCCAACATGTGCCGATCAGACGTTGCAGTTTTCAGCATCTCAAACCATGTATAGTGACGTCTTCATCCGGTTCTCAATTGCTTTTCTCTAACAACTATGGTACTGAGTATATGTTCATACGCCCATTCTTTCAGTTGTGTGTCTTCTTTGTTAAAGTACATATTGTACCCTTTTAGCCACTGTTGGATTGGTTTGGGCTGTTTATTTTAATATGAGATAAGAATCTTTTATATTTCCTGTATGTTAATCTTTTTTGGCTATATTTTAGGATGTACTTTTTATCACAAACATTGTTAAACTGCTTTGTGTGGTCTGGTTTTTGAGACAGGTTCTCATTACATAGCCCAAGCTGGCTTCCAACTTGTAGTCTTCCTGCCTTTGCTTCCCAGGGGCTGCAATTATACGCATGGATTCTTTTGTGCCCAGAGAAAGTTTTATAAGGTATACTTCCAAAATATTTTGAGCATTATTTTTTGTTTAAAATTTCTACATCTATTTTCCCGAGGGAGATAGGTCAGAGTATTTCCATTCTAATAATTCAGCTGTTGCTGTGAAGGTTTACTGGCAACAAACCAAATGAGGAGTGATCTTTCACTGTCTGAAAATGCTCTCAAAGATTATTCATAAGATTGTTGCTTATTGGTAAAAATATCTGTACACTGTATTATGTTACTTACAACATATATGTGCCACTGCCACAGGATGCCTACATTTTCTTCTTGCTTCAGGGGATAGAACCTATCAGGTCAACATACTGTTTTACTATTTTTCTTCTTTTTATTTTCATCAACATTAACTTTCTGTTCTTCCTTTGCTTTCTAGAATTGACTAATGAGGTCATCAGGTTCTGGACATTCTCATGTAAAACCAAGACTGCTGGCTTTTTCTTTGTAACTCATTTTTAACAGACACCCACATTCCATCCTATTTTCTTTATCACAACTATTTTTGTTTCCTTTTAATTCCTCACTTCATCTGCTGATTAATACTTAGAGTTGCACTGCCTGGCTTATAAGAGGTTAATATCTTTTGATTATCTGCTGTTACTGATTCCCGTCTTAACTGGGATCTTATCTAAAGACCATGCTTTTTGTATCCATTTTCCACAAGACGACCAAACCTTCACAACCGTCAGATACATCTAACCCCTTGACTTGGGATAGACCGTTGTCATCTACAAAGTTCATACTTAAGAACCATGTAATCCAGTTATCACACACAGACACACACACAGTTAGACATACACACACACACACACACACACACACACACACACACACATACCTCTAGATGTTTAAAGTAATTATTTCTGCTATGCTGTAATCATAGCTGTTTTGATTGGCCCTGGCCATATGTGTTCCAGAGGCCACAGACTAGCTATGCCACCAAGTATACAGACTATGTTTTTTTGTTTAATATCTTGAATCAGCAGACACCTGGCAGTTAAAGATGGTTTCTGTGCCCATGTGATTTTCAATACTCAGAGATTTTTTTAATAATAAAAATATAATTTACAATAACAGACCTTATTTATTTACATACATATATATGTTTATTTTATATGTTTGATTATAATATTTTCTTGATACATGCACACACACACACATATATATATATATACATATATATATATGTCTGGTTATAATATTCTTTTGATTTTAGTAACTGTTCTCAATGAGAATCCAGGGTTCTATAAAATCAACGTTTCAAGTACAAGCTTTCATATTTAATTTTAACCTCATAATTTGTTATCATTCTGAAAGATCATTTGCCAAAATGTATGCTTTACTCTCTCAACACAGGACTTCCTGTACTTTAATTACTCCTTTGTTTTGTTCCTTTAAAGTACTATCCAAGTAAGTTACACGTTCTGGAAGGCACATGTCAGTGTCTGCTTATAGCTGTCTGGGGAGATTCTCATTTGATGTTACTGAGGATGAAGTCTGAAGAGGGGAACAGAGCCTGGAAAGCAGAACAGGATGAAAGAAGCCCAAACACATCACAAAACTGTGATCTATTTTCAGAAACTAAATACTTAAAACTTTTATGGAAGAAACAATGAAATTTTATCCCCAGATCTTATAATCTTGATATTTTTGTATTGTGTCATTTTATAAATTGTTGCCTCCAATCTGGCCAATGAAAATAAATTGGAATACCTCTAATTACGTACTCCTAAATTTTATTTATCAACCACACATTATTCTTGCATCTTTACATGTAACTGAAAAACAGCAGTGTCATATTTTTTCACAAAAAAAGCAGATTTTACTGAACATTCTTATTGGGAATGCTTGATGTATTTTTTCCCAACACTTCTCAACCATTTACATCCTGTTACTCTATGAACAACTCGCACTGACAGCGATGTTATGAAAGCCCTGGTGCATACTGGGTAATGCAGACTTCAAGCATTAACACTCTATTAATTAATTTATCACCTAAAAGCTAAGTATTGATTTTTTAATGGTTTTACAAATCTATTTTGGCTTTTGTGATGTGATTAAGAGGATGTGTGTTTACTGTAAATTATCTAACAGGTACAATGGCATCACTCTCAGAAAGAGCAAACAATTTAGCTTTGGTGAGAAGAGGAAAAACATCTTCATGAAAATATTTCCCCAGTACCGATTATTCATTTAATAACTATCGTAAGCCACTGAACTATGACTTAAAATCTATTTTTAAATATGGGCACTATATTTCTTGAATTGTAGTAAAACTGAAACCACATATTAAAATGGTTTGTTTCTTTTCCTAAACTCTCCTAAAAGTGATACCAGGATAAACACTCTAATTATCACTGGAGGAACAAATGCCACTTTAACTCTTCCTGAGGAATTATTTCCACAGGTTCCTATTCACAGTTTTCAACAATGGCTCAGACACCATTTAGAAATAGTTTATGTGTAATTATAGTATTTCTTTTATGTGTTATAATAATTCAAACAAACAACCAGATCTATTCTTAATTCACATGACAAAATGGTTTTCTCCATCTACTGAAAGTAGAAATGTCACTTATGGGATGAATTGATTTTCATCTGAAATGAATGGCTATGCAGCCAGTTGCATGCAGAAGCCTGTTGCCTGCCTACATTTGGAAAGAGAATCCATCTAACTGCAAGATGTGTGTGCCTGTGTGTGTGTGTTGAACTTGTGTGGGCATCCTGTGTACATGTGTGTGTGAGCACATGTGAAGAGGTGATAATGCATACCTGTCCCTGTATGTGAAGGCCAAAGGTTGATGCTGGATGATTTCCTCAATGGATCTCCACTTTATTACTGAGGGAAGGTCTCTGGCTGAACTCAGAGCTTGTGATTTGGCTAGTCTAGTTTTCAAGCTTACCCTGGGGATCCGCCTCCGCCTCCAAAGCTCTAACATTACAGATCACTGTAATCACTGCCTCCCTGGCTTATACATGGGTGCTTTGGATTTGAGATCCTTTGGTCCTCAGGCTTGCATGGCAAGCACTTTATCCACTGAGCCATCTCCCCAGCCCCTAACCAAAGTTTAATGCACCTTCTGATGGTATTCAGCTCAAACTTTTACACAGCCTACGTGATGAGATTTATCCTCTTAGAGGAATTTCACTGCATAGTCACTAAGGAGTATTGGAGACATTTTGCCCAAAGCCCTTCCATCATTTCCTGAAGTTCTCTTTCCTCTTAACTAAAATAAGTCAAAGTTGAGGTTTGTGAAGAAAGAAGTAGAACACACTCTCACAACAGCTGACCCTGAGACATACCAGGCAAGGCAGAGACTATTTCCCGGAAAATAGAACAGTGTGCAAGAAATTTGTGACCACATGTGTGCCTGTGTGTAGAAACAACAGACAGGCAGATGGAAGATGTTCAGGTAGAGCCGTGTCTTGCTGGATGTCAAGGCAAGAAAACACTCCAGTCCTCTTTCACCAGCTATGCTTGACCTTAACACTGCTCTGAGGGAACTGGACCTGCTCCTGAGGTCATTACCTGGCTGATTATCTGCTTCCAGTTCCCGCTAAGAGGAAACACCACACTATCTCTTTCTAGGAAGAGTTGCTGCTGTTGCTCAGTTTACAGATGACGCAACTGCTGATGGAAGACAGGAGACATTTGAAGTTTCTCATCACACAGAGATAAAAAGGTGGAGAATAGTGTTGCTGGGCTTTTTGATATCACTAATTAGCAGCAGAATTAAGGCCGGTTTCCTGAAGTCAAAGTTAGCTTTTTTCTGATTCTCAGTGTCAAGAAGAAAAAGGCAGAGGCAGAAGAGAATGACTCGTTTCATGACTTAGGAAAAAGTGACCGTTTGTGATTAAAACTAACTAGGTGGATGTTTAGCTGGATTTGACTTAGGGAAAGCTGCATCCTTTTTCAAGATTTGGTTTCTTTCTAGCTTCCTTCAATTAATCACCATTTGGTACTCCTTTAAAAGTCTGCATAATTAGGTTTTTAAACAGGCTTTTGTAGATCCTGAAGAAATCCTTTCATTTGTGCTTAACTTCAAAAAGGCTTTCATACCCTCAAAATGAAATTAAATATTTCCTATTTACATATTTCTGCACACAGCCTACCTTTCTACCTCTGCGGCTGTACCTGAACACAAACTCTGGGCTCTTCTTAATTATGCCGCCAACAACAAACAGAGTTCTTAGCATCTAAGCTCCCATTTATGAAAATCATGCATTCCAAAATATACATTTCTCCGGGGTAAGTGTGTCTCTGGGTAGCTATCTTAATTTTTATTTGACCTAGAATATAGCAGAAATAGAAATCTTAGAGGAAAGAAAATAAAATGTGATTTCCAAGGAACAGAAAGGGGAAAAGATTAAGCAACAGATTTAGCAACAGAAATGTCTGTGAAATTTTTTTTTTTTTTATGATCGATGAAAGTCAATTTGGCATATACTCTGCTATAGCCTTTGGAGACAAAGACAAGACAAAACTGATCGATGATTTTAGAGTCCATGCAACCCAAGAAAACTGTTTCTAGGATTCTTGAGTGTTATAAGATATGGGCAGAATAAACTGGTATTTATTCAGTCAGCAAGCAGGGATTGCACATGCAACCACACTGAGCAGCAGCATCACCAGGTTGCAGCCGTGAATGAGCCAAATACTTCTCCCATGTGGGGCTTCCAATCTAGCAAGACAAGAAGACATCCCTTAAGGGATAAAAGTGGAGCTGTGTGCGTTGGCTCGTGTCCATAATTTCAGATCATGGGCAGCGGAGGCAGCTCAGGTGGACTGCCACAGAGTCAAAGTTCAACTAAGGAGCAGGGACCCAAACAAAAGGGTTCCTAAAGAATGATGGTGTATCCAAGGAGAAACAGAACTACACATATGTGCACTAAAATTCCAGCTATTATCGTGACTCCTTCAACCCAACAAAGAGTCGAAGTTCAAGAGAACCATAGACAGAGTTTGAAAAGTCCTCGAAATGCCTCCAAGACAGACTTCTGTGCAAAGTCTCCATGGTCTGGGAAGAAGGCAATCCTGAAGTGCAAAATGGGAGTTTGCAAAACTAAACCCATTAAGTCTGAATCCTTTAAAAAAGGCCTATGATGATTTTAATGAATAGACTGAAACATTCCATTTTAAGTTCACTGCTTCTAGGATGTGTGCCTCGATTTGGTATGGTAACAGCTGATTTGAAACACATCCCTTCTGTTGCCTCCCAATTGTCTCTAAATTAAAAAAAAAAAAAAACTAGTTGGACATTCAAAAGTTTGAGAAAAGAAATGACTGTTTGGTGTCTGTCATGATGCTCTGATTGTCCAAGTTGCCTGGGAAGTCCTCATCTTCTCACACAGATGATGCAGATTTCTGGGAACTACTAAGTGCCAACCACACCACATTCAGAAAGTCACGGGTGCTCACTTGAAATCAAGAACGATTGCCAACCAACCGCTACATGACCAACTTCTTGGAACTCTCAGTGTGGAGAAATTTTCCCTTTATTCTACTGAAGAAATTTGATGATATTCTTAATATTTTCAGTGACAAATGACCGACAGATTCTTCCACTGAATCACAATTTTAAAAAATTATCACTTTGCCATACAATGATTTGGAAGGCAATTCAGTTGTTTTTAGAAATCTCAAATAGTTTTGTGGTTAAAAACGTAAGAGCTTGTTTCTAATGTATGAACATGATATTAACGGTTACTTAGAGAAGTGATTTTAAAAGTAACTTTTGTATTGGACCATTATGTGAAGAGTGCCCATGTTAGCTTGCTTCAGCACAGACGGGCACACGGTGGAGAATAAGCTGTTCAGTTACTTTCCCTGTTTCTGCAACCTGAAAGAAGCACTTTAAAACTCTAGCTTTAGTTTGAGAGCTGAACTGTGCATCAGGGCAAGGAAGCCGTAGCAGAAGTATGGGGCAGTTGGTCACATCACTTCACAGTGGGAAGCAGAGAGAAGAGGCTCGAAGTAGGGTGAGGCAGTAGAACCACAAGGCCTTTCCCCAGTAACCCACTTCCTCCGATTTCCAGTGAGGCTCCACCTCCTAAGGATTCCACAGCCTTCAAAACAGCACCCCCAGGGGGCCGAACAAGGTTCAAAACCATTAGACATTGGTGATAGTTCCCATTCAAATCACAAAAGAAGTGTACCTATAGAAATAAAGGGTGATTTTATTTTAAATTTTAATTAATTTCTTCAACAGTGAATTGAGGTAAGGGGCTACATTATTAGCTTTCGCCTGTTTTCTCTGATCAATGCCTTATGCAGGTTGTTGAATTTCCTCCAAGTTCCGTTATTCGTGTGGCATTTGGTTCCTTCTTTGTTAATTAGATAGATTAAACTGTGCCAATTGCAAACCAAAACCCAGGTTGCTGGCGTTCATCATAGTTGTCAAAATAACCATTATTTAAATGAAAAGTCAGGTTTATCCCACATCATCATAAACTATGTGTTAGCACAGAGATTATAACCAAGCCTCCACAATGTGTGAGAACTGAATCTCCACAATGTGTGTGACTGATACATGGTCCACATTTGCTTCCAGATGAACTCTCTGAAACAGTTTTCTTTAATATGAAGATTTTAGAATCATTAGCAATATTACAACTTTTAGCTAGTTTGGGACCTATAAATGATGCAGATCTACACTAAAAAGCATTATTTTAATCAATTCTAATTGAAATCTAAATTCTAAATCTCTTAGATCAATTTATGCCTCTTATTGACAAAACTTCAAAGAGCAGTAGTATGAGAAGTTGGGGAAAATACATTAAGTTGCTTATAAAAGATTAAATAAAGCATTTAAGATTTATAGATTCTTTAATATATTAGTATAAAATGTATATTTAGCATAGATTAAAAAACTACTTTTATGACAATATTGTAGAAAAGCTTAAATATATATATTTAAAATGCAAGGAATGACAATGATCGTTTTAAAGAATGACTGCTACCATTGAGCAGGCTGATGAAGAGACATCACCAGTTCATTCTTTATCGCTTTGGTTTAAGTCTTAACCTCACGAATATCATAATCTTATGTTTCATTTCTTATTTGTGAAAGGCATCTAAACTATTCTAGTGTGATTTCCAGTAAGTCCATCTCTCCAGCAAAAGGCCAAAACTATACAAATGAAGCAAACAATATTGCCAATACTTAGAAAGGCTTACCAGAAGAATGGAAACTGACACGCAAAGGTTATTAATGTGTAACACATAAGCGATGGGTCATCGGTGGAGGTGAACTTGGGTGGCGTGAGGATGCAGTACTCTGAGACTCACATAAGAGAAGCTGGTCTGCACTGACTGCGTCCTGTGGTTCACAGCTCCGTGGACCACTTGCCCCACGTCATTGTCCGTGTGCTACTTCTTGTGTGGTGTGACAGTGATGCTTAGTGGGTTTAAAATGACAGGTTGAAAAAGAACTCCAGATAAACTTAAATTTCTAAATTTAGCTTTTTGTTTTTAATTTTTATTGAATTTTTATGATTTTCGTACAATATAATTGGATGGTATTTAAATCCCTCCCCCCCTTTACTCTGGAAACTCCCTATTCACAACCTCTGTTTTCTGCCCCTTCCTGATTTAATTTACTGTATTATATATATATATTATATATATATATATATAATATGGCCCATTTTGTGTCTCTAAATGTCCTTCAGTGTGGGTCCATCCACTGGAGCCTGGTTAACCTACCAAGAGTACCATCCTTGCGAGAGTCTGACTCTCTGTCTCCCTGAAGTCATTGGTTGCCAAACTTTCAGGAACCATTTCTGTGGTTCTTAACTTTCCAGACAACTTTTAAAAATAATATTTTGAGTGGATGAGATGGCTTGGCAGGTAAAGGCTTATTTGAGATGGATCCCAGGGACCTACATGGTGGAAGGAGAAAACGGATACCTCTGAGTTTTCCTGTGACCTCTGTGTGTACCGCATGGCACAGGCATGCCTACATGCACGCTCACATTCCACTCCCTAACTCTTTTGAGGAAACTGTAACTCTATCTCTAACTCAATTGGTTCCAATTGTAAACACTGTTAAATCATATTAAAGTTATAAAGCAAGTCAGAGAGGTGGTGTGGAGATTAAAACTCTGATAAATCATATGTACATTTGTCAACAAAAACACAAACTGACTTGTGCGTTTCTTAGTATTATTTTATTTGTAAGCACATCTTAAATTAAATAATAGATTATTTTAACTGGCATGGAAAACAACTCCTAATTTATATCTTACTGCAGTTAAAATTAGGACCAACTACTGTCCCAGTCCGGTCTGGTCACTGGTGGTGGGCGGGAGTCTGATCTGAGGCCTCTGCTTCAGTCATATAAGATGACTTTAAATTTTAATTGTCAAACTCAGTGGATTAAGGAACACGATATGAATGGACCTCACACTTTCCCCAGGGTAACTTGATGGACTGTTGGACTTTTCCCGTAGTTGGCTGAATCTGTAACACCATCACACCTAAAGCATCTTTAGGCAGTAGGTCTCAAGTCTGCTTTACCCCTTTGCACCCCAACCCTCAACATGCCTCTCTGTTACTACTAAGCACTGTGGAGCTACAGACTTACAGGATCACAACTTTAGTTGGATATTTGCCACAAGGCTGGATTTCAAGGAGTTCTTGTCTTTGAAAGACTCATAAAGGCCTTATTGCCTAGACCTAGAAGGAATAAACTGTCTGGTTTGTCAAGAACTCAGAGTTTGAGGTGTCTCTAGTCTGTTTCATTCCTGCATGTAAAATGACCACAACTGCTCTTTGTCCTGCAACATACTTCCCAGGGCATCTCAAAGTCCTCAAGAATCACGAACTTTGAATCTTTCACAGTATTTTGACTAGATGATCATCAAGGATAGTATGCTTTGTCTTCTATAAGATTATAATCCAGAAGATGGAGAAACAGTTCATTGGTTAAGAGCATTTACTGCTCTTGCAAAGTACTCATGCAGAGGACCAGGATTCGACTACCAACACACACATGGTGGCTAACAACTATGTCTGTAACTCCAGTTCCAGGGGATCTGAGGCCCTCTTCTGACCTCCACAGGCACTGCATGGGACAGGTGCACTTACTTCTATGCAGGCAATATACTCATAGACATAAAATAAAATAAATATTTAAAAGATTATAATCTAATTGGAGAAGTCTGGTACATCAAAGCAATTAGAATGAAATTCTGAATTTCAATATATGTATATCAAATGGATACAGCTTATTTCTGAATCTCATCACCTCTGTGTCATCAGTGAGACCCACTGAAGATTCATCTAGAGAAGAATAATCAGAAGAGTTCTAGAAACTTTTATGTAATGAATATGTGTGTGATGTGTGTGAGACATAACACAGGAGATATGGACAGATAATAGATTTATATCCCTCCTGGGGCTTTAATATGTTTGGGGAAAAAAGCACAAGTGGTTCATACAGCGCTCAGAGTCTCATTTAATTGCTCACAAGCTCAGAACTCTCAGATAGTGAGCTGGGAAAACAATGAAATTCCTGCACACTCATGTATAATATCTAGTGATACTTTAGGCTAACCATTGAAAACAATTCACTAAATGATAGCCCATAATGAAGTGTGAAGTAAATTACTGCTTTTGTTGGTGGTAATGATTATTCTGCTAGGCAAAAGTGTATTTATCACACAGCCTTAACAGTGTAGACCTATTATAACAGAAATCTAGAAAACGTGCAGGCAAGAAACCAAACATGAAATTAAATTACTATGTAAATCAATGCAATTGCCATGATGCTGATACCTGCCTGGGGTCAGAGGGTGCCTTGTGAACCTGATGCTGAAACCTGCCTGGGGCTCAGAGGGTGCCCTGTGGACCTGATGCTGACACCTGCCCGGGGTCAGAGGGTGCCTTGTGGGCCTCTCTGATTCTCAGACAACGGATTGGGGATTCAGTCCAGCTGTGCCAACTTCCCAGGACCAGAGGAGGAGGAGGAAACTTTAAACGAATTCTTCCAAAGATTTATATTTGCATCATGACCACAGTATTTCAGCCAGTCTCATCTAGCCGGTCTCCAATGCTGCAGTGCTGTGTATGTGTGTGTGCTCCATAGTGTGTCTGTGTGGAGGTCAGAGGTCAACATCAGATGTCTTTCTCAGTTGCTCTCCATCTTAGTCTTTGACACAGGGTCTCTCCCTGAATCTAGACCTCATCAACGTTGCTAAACTTGGCTGACCAGCAGGCTCTGGGGATTCACCTGTTCCTTTGCCGCCTGTGCTTAGATGAAAGACTGTGCCACAGAGCCGGCTGTGACATGGGTCTAAGGATCTGAATTCGAGTCCTCATGCTTGAACAGTAACCACCTTACCTAGAGTTCTCTCTCCAGCTCTAAATTTTTGCAGTGTTTCAAGTTATTTATAAAATTCAGTAACTGGAGGACTGAAGAGACAGCTCAGTGGTTAAGAGCACTGACTCTCTTGTAGAGGACCTGGGTTCAATTCCCAGCACTCAAAAAAGTGTCTAACAACCATCTATAACACCAGATCCAGGGGATCTGATGCCTTCTTCTGACCTCCACGGTATTGCACTACAGGAGTACACTTGCACACATGCAGGCAATCCACTCATACATATAAAATAAAAATAATAATAAAATAAGATTCAGCAATTGGGAGCTTTCAAATTATTCTTCCATCCTCAGAAAGCTTCCTAGGAATGAAGGTTGCAAGTATTCTATATCCTTACCAAGTTACTACTTATTTCAACTCCTGTGCATAACCTATAGTTAATGTGGGGCTGTATGTTAGTCATTTTGTATGCACATCTCTTTGATAACTAATGGCACTGAAAATCTTTTTATATGCTCATGAGCCATGTAGAAATACCGATTTGTATACAGACTATTCAAGTCTCTTCCTGTTTACTTTTGAGTATGATGTCTCTTCTTTCAGCTTTTAATTGATATTTAATTGACAAATGTTACATGAAAATTCTCTCAACATATGTGTAAAGTCTTCTCCCTCTTGGGGAGGGCTTGCTTACACATGTCTGACAGTGGATCTGTCAAGGCCATAATTTTAAAGAAATGCAAATTGTAGAATTTTTCTCATTTGGTTGGTACTCTATTTTCAAGATATCTTTTCTATCTCAGAGTCATAGATTCTATTGGTTAGCTTTTTCTAGAATAAGGGTAGGATGATCACCAAATGCTGTTTGTTAGCAAAATCCAGCCCACATCATATTTTATATTCATTATGCTATAATAGCATTTTTACATTTATTAATGGTGGGAAAAAAATCAAAGCATCATTACAAGCAAGATGTGATGGAAAAAGACTGTAATCTGGGCTGGAGAGATGGTTTAGTGGTTCAGAGCACTGGTTGCTCTTACTGAAGACCAGGGTTAATATCACAGTGCCTAAAGGGTGGCTAAGCACCTTCGTTAACCACAGTTCCAGGAGATCCTTCACCCTCCCCTGTCCTCTGCTCGCACTGCATCACATGGGTGCACTGATACATGCAGGAATAACACCCATACCCATAAAACAAAAACAAATGAATCATTTAAAAATACTGTAGCCCCAGCACTCAGAAGGCAGGGCAGAAGGATCATCATAAATTCTAGACCAGCCTGGTCTACACAGAGCTATGTGTGTAGGCCATCCAGGGATATGTACTAGAACTCTGCTTTTCAATAGCTAAACAAACAAAAGATCATTTTAATGATGCAGGGGATTGTCAGCTTTGTGGACTTGACATAGCCTAGAATCATATGAGAGGAGTGTCTCAGTGAGGGATTGCCTACATTGGGTCAGCTACTGGGTGAGTCTTTGGGAGACTGTCTTGACTGTCTTAACTGATGGGAAGACCACTGAGGTGGCACCCTTTCCTAGACAGGGTGTCCTGAACTGTGAAGGTAAAGAGAAATTGACCTGAGCACACACTAACAAGCTAGTGACCAGGTACATATGTATTCCTTTCTCTCTGCTCCTGAAGACTGATGTGATGTGATTAGGTGTTTGAAGTTACCAAACTGACCTCTCCACATTGATAAGAAACAGCCTATAGTTTAAAATTGAAATCAACCTTCTTCTGCCCTGAGTTGTTTTCTGTCAGGGTATTCTATCACAGAAACAGAAATGAAATCAGAACAATCCATAAGAGTGACATAAAATTTAAGTTTTAGTGTGATTCAATACTGTTCTACCAGAATGCATTCACTCCTATTCACAGGTGTTCAGAGCATGGCTGTTTCCATGTTACAACATCAGGTACGAAGTGGCCCACAAAGTTTAAAATATACTCTTAGCAGAAAAAAAATACCAACTCCTGATCTAAAATAATCACCCTTTAATAGTGACAATCTTTTGTTTGTTTCTTTTGAGTTGGGGTATTTTATGTAGTCCTGGCTAGCCTAGATTTCACTCTGTAAACCAGACTGCTTCCTGAGCACTGTGATGACAGATATGCTTCCATGCCTGACTAGAATTCACACTTCGACATTTGAACTCCTTGAGAAAGTTTTGTGGAGTTATATTACATATGTATGCACATACGTATGCATGAAATATGCTATACATTGTCTATTATTAGATGTCACACTATATCTCATGTCTGAGCCACACTAACCATGTTGGTTTCCTGGACTCTATTCTGTTTAGTGGGTGGTTTTGATACTACATGAATGTTAACATTACTTTACCAACTTTAGTCTTGATCATCATAGGTCTTTTGTGTTTCTACACAGATATCAGAAGCAACTTGCAACTTTCTAGGAAGAGGATTTCTGATCATGCTAGCTCTGAGACTGAAGAAACATCTGGGGACTGGTGGAATAATTTCCTCCAAACATTGAGAAATTCAATCCATAGAGTAACTATCCCACTCTATTTAGGTCTTCCAAAGCTTTTTGCATGTACAGTAAGTCAGAGTTAGAAATTTAAATAGAAATTTTTTTTACAATATGAAGCATTTATTTCTATATATTTGATAGCTTTCAATTTTTATGTTTTACTTATGTGCATGTGTGTTTATATATGTGGATGTGCATTTGTGTGAGGTTGCCCAAGTTGATAAGAGGTGGTCATCTTGAAGAGATGAAATTTCTATTAATGGTTAACAAAAGGTTTTAGATAAGATAATTTTATAAAATGCATTCTACACTTATTGAAATGATCATATTTTCCCTTACCCTGCTGCATTGATTACTTTCTTAATCTTAATTTGACTCTTGACTCCGCATGCGTAGAAGCAAATGTCCTACATTATAAAGACTTTTAATTTCTTCATAACTGTTGGAATTAACTTGCTAATGATTTAAGATTTGTATCCATATTATTGAGAGATAAATCTAATCCAAACAACATTGATAAATGATAGTGAATGCAAGTGGACTAAGAGTTCATTAGAAGACAGACTGGCTGATTGGCTACAATAAAACGAGCTCTATTTTTTATGAGGGAAATATATTGCGTATGCTAATATGGTTCTGGGTTCTTCCAACCAGAAGAACATGGCTTTTTATAGTGAAATCTTATCTAAATACATAGAAGTAATTTAAAATTATCTTTAATACTACCAGTTCCTTTATTTAAAAATATATATCTCTATTCTTTATATTTTTCAATTAATAACTTATGTATGTATCTGCCTGTGTGTGTGTGTGTGTGTGTGTGTGTGTGTGTGTGTGTGATAGCATAGCTATGAAGATCAAAGGACACCTTGCAGGAGTTAGTTCATACCAGCTACCATCTAAGTTCCATGGAGCTCAGGTCATTAAGAGTGACTCCAGATGCCTTTACCTTTCTACTGAATTTCAGGTTCTCCAAATGTATCTTTGTTCCAATTCACATTATGCTTCATTCCAATGTCACTGCCTAAATTTATAATATGTTAAGAATTTATTATCCCTGAGGACTGGATAGATGACTCAGCAACTAAGAACACTGGCTACTCTTGCAAAGGACCTGGGTTCAAATTCTGGCACCCACATGGTGGCTAATAACCATCCACAACTCCAATTCCAAAGGATCAGACGCCCTCTTCTGGCCTCTGCAGATATTGTATGACATGGGTGTAGTTACATATATGCAGGTAAAATACTCTGACACATAGAATGAATAAATAATTAATAATAAACAATTTCAAAAAGAATTCATCATCCTTGTTTGTATGTGCCTCAGTCTGTCTTCGATTTCTCTACCTGAATGCTGCAGGCATAGCACATGGATGCAGCTTTTGATTGTAACTGTGCTGGAGAGCTTTACTTATCAACTTGACATGTCTAGGTGAGGGAGCCCCAACTGGGGAATGACCTTCATTGCACTGGCCTGTGGCCATGTCTCTGGGGCATTTTCTTGATTGCTGAGTGATGTGGAGGCCAGCCCACTGTGGGTGGTGCCACCCTGGGCAGGTTGTTGTCTATTGTATAAGTCAGGGCCAGGGGAGCAAGCCAGTAAGCAGCGTTCCTCCATAGCCTGTGCTCCAGCTCCTGCCTCCAGGATCCTGCCCTGAGTTCCTACCTTGGGCTCCCACAGTGATAAACTGTGACCTGGGAGATGTAAGTTAAATAAACCCTTTCCTCCCAAAGATGGTGTTGGTCAGCATTGTTTCACAGTAATTGAAGGCAAACTAGAACTGCCATTTAGAAACGTGTAACTTAAGACTGTTCCAAAGTATTTTCTAACCACTGTGTATGATACAATTCACCAAAGCATATTAAAGACTCCTGAGAACTCAGAACTGCATTGGTGACAAGCATCATTCCTTTCTTGCAGCTCAGGAGAGGCCTCAAGCA
This sequence comes from Eospalax fontanierii, assembly GCA_035773235.1. Classification (NCBI taxonomy): domain Eukaryota; kingdom Metazoa; phylum Chordata; class Mammalia; order Rodentia; family Spalacidae; genus Eospalax; species Eospalax fontanierii. Next base: position 3,819,182 of record CM069547.1, read on the forward strand.
GAAAGGAGGAAGAGGAAGGCAACAGTGTCTGGGAGCTGGCTAGGCCTGTCTCATGGTACAGCTAGGCGAGTAAGGTATCTCCTAACTAATCTGACCAAACACCCGGGGCCGGGGGGTTTGTTTCTGCTCACAGTTTGGAGGATTCTGATCCATTAGGAGCCAGGGAGGCATGGTGGCTCGAGCAGCTTGGTAACTGACATCGACAGAGAATCAGAGAGAAGAGAGAAGGGAGTGCTGTGAACTGGCCCATGGGATGGTGGCAGCCACAGTCCAAGCAATCTTCCCTTCTCAGATGAATCTCTGTGGACACACCCTCAATAACGTACCCAGAGTGTGTGATTCTAAGTCTGCTCAAGTAGACAGTGACTGCTGAGTGTGACAGAACATCTCCTAGGTGTTATTTTAGGGTACTAAATTAGAGGGCTATAGGAGGAGTCATATGCATTGACAGAGGCACAGTACAACATTTCTCAGATGTATGAAAAGTTCTGTGAGGCATCTCATAAAACATAGCTTTTTCCTACTTTCCAGAGATGATCAACATCATATTCTAACTAAAATAAAAAAAAATTATTTTAAAACTTTTATCTCATTTATTTGATTGAAAAAAAATCAGAGAAAACTGTCAATGAACAGGAAGCTCAATTATATCAGATGAATATAAATTCTTAATATTTGCTGTACAACCATGTGCCCATAATTAACAGCATTGCACTGGACATTTAAATCTTTGCTGATGTGGCAGGGTTAATGTCCTCTTATTAAAATCTAGTGTTTTTGAAATGAGAAGAAATTCCCACCTCTATCATTAGCTTCAAAACTATGAGAAAAGAAGTGTAGATACCATGATTAGAAATCCATCACCTCCATGGAAATGAACAAAGTATCACTGTAAAAATATATGTAAAATATGGTATCACAGGCATTAGCAACGTTGTTTGATAGATAAGAAAAGTATTGCAATGGGTTGAAATAGCCCAAATTTTATTAAAGAACGATGGCGTACTCAACCATTAGTTAAAGTGACGATACATTTTGAATTTCTGACTACATTCAAAGTCACTCAGTTTCCTTGAAGTTTCCATGAACAGAGAGATAAAAGCCAATTCGTAGTGGCTGAGTTCAAACGGGGACTTGATGGCTATCTGTCAGAGTCTTGCCACCTATTTCTCTGTGGCTGCTTTGCTCAAAAGGATTATTTTTCTCTAGTATCAATTAGATTGCCACACATACCACCTTGCCCCAACGTGCATTCCTTTAAGTACATCCCCACTCACCTGTAACAGCAGCTCACTAAAAGCTACATGATTTTAAGCCATTCGGTCATTTAGGCTTAAAATGGATCAAAATCTACAGAGGTTCAACATGACACTTTGGGTGATGGGCTCTCTAGCCACTAATGCTCCCAGTGAGTGCCTGCCTGGCAGTGATTCAGTCTCCATTTAGAAAGCAGCACCTGAAGCTGTTAAAGGCTCATGAACTCTTTAAAACCGAATATCACACTCCTACGGACAGTAGAGTAAAGCAGACTTTTGATTTCTGGTGAGAAGCTCTCTCCAGCCCACGTTTCGTGTTTATGGGGTTTTTGTTTTGCTTTCTTCATCTCCTGTCCGTGTCTGCAGCTCCTGTGTTAACAATGTGTCAAGGGGACATCTCACTTCTCATTTTAAAATATGCTTGCTTTTTAAAGACTATTTTTATTTTTAAATCATGTGTATATGTGTGTGTGTGTGTGTGTGTGTGTGTGTGTGTGTGTGTGTGTGTGGTTTGTACATGTGAGCTGGAGGAGGCCAGAAGAGGTGTTGGATATCCAGGAGCTGACGTTACAGAGTTCCCACCACAACCCCATGTGTGGGTGCTGGGAACTAAATTTAGGTCCTCTACAAGCGCAGTCTGGACTTGTGTTCTTAACTGCTATCCCACTGAGCCATCTCTGTAGTGCCATAACAGGCCCTACTCCTAGGTTAAGAGACACAGGCAGCTAGGCAGCAGCTGCCAAGGGACGGGGAACCAGTTTCTTTAGGGACGAGCCCTGAATCCTAAGTGGTCAGCCCTACATGCACGAACTTACAAGTAAAACAAACTGGACTCAGTAGGTTGTGTGGGGGTCAGGAGGGAGTGTAGGTGGTGGGTGTACAAGGCAAAAAGGGAGAGGAAGTCACGACCTGGAGATGGAGAGGAAGACCAGTTGGAAGGAAGACGACGGCATGGACGTGATGCAAACGCAGTGTATTCACGTATGAGATTCTCAAATTTCAAGCCAAAAGTAAGGAGGCTGTTTCTTCAAGGTGATGTGAACTTCATGGACACATATTTCAGAGTAGTACCATGAAGGCATCAGCCTCTGAAGTCTTCTTGGTTTCTGTCTGAAATAAAGTCCCAACTACCAGAGCAATCCTTTGAGCTGTTTTATGTCAGGATTAAACTACAGACCTCAGACATGGGCTCACACAGAGGTTCACCATAAAACACAGAAAAATCATTGTGGTTTTGAAATGTAAACATTCTCTTTCACTTATTTGTAGCAGAAGATGCCATGGTAAATTGTCCTTTGGGAGGGGCACTAGCATAAGACAAATAGGTAACATGCTTGATTCTGTAAGATGACCGTTTATTTTTTGTGTGAGACTCCTGAGAAAGTGAAGCAGGTCTCATGAGAAAGAGAAGGGTCATCAAGAGACAGTGCTTTTCAGTGTTTCACCCACTGTCACAGGCTTTGGTTTTACTGAGATTGACTTTTTTCATTAATACATGTAAGCAGAAATAGAGAGTGTCTTACTGGGAAAGAGATATTGGAAGAATGCCCACAGTGGCGACCCAGCTTCTACTTTGAGGGTTAAAGGGAAGTCATGGTCATTTCCTGAAATGTGCTCCCTTCAAGCATCAGCAGTTGAGTAAAAGGAAGAGCTTTGGGGCATCTGGAGTGTTCTCTAGGCATCTTTCTATCTGTGTGTGTTTTTCAGAGGTCTTATGCAGGACAGATGTTGTCATCATGTTGGTACAGAGTTGCTGTGTGCCACTGTACCTTGAAAGAAGTGAACAGATATCTCCTCATGTGAGATAAGAAGCCACCAAGGCTCCAAAGTAAGTACACCACCAAAATCCAACCTGTGACCCAGCGGGCATTATCTGGGTTACTTACAAGAATATGTTTGTGGGGTTACTTACAGGAGCAGAAATGACTATACCACAGCATCACAAAGCCCACCACAGCGTAGGGGACAGCTCAGGAGACTAGAAAATCTGGGCGGACTGCACCACCAGCAAGCAGCTCAACAGGCTGGAGGAGGGCCTTTCCAGGGCTGCAGCTTGTTTGAGCCTCCTTCGGGCAGCTAAGCTGGTCTCTGCTTCTTTCTGGCAGTTCTGTTGGTCTGAAAGGACCCTTCAGCAGTTCTCAGGACTTGTTTGAGGAAGGGAGTTCGTGTCAATACTGAAGCTGCTGAGATTTACTTCCTGAGTTTAAGGAGCTTTCCTGCCAGATGAATTGTTGCACTGCCCCTCAAAGCATTCTGTAGTTTACCTTTGTTTAGCGCATTCTACCTCCCTCCAGAATCCTCCCTTCAGACATTCTCTTGCTTAGCCAGCTTCTCTCCAAGACTGAAAGGTGTATCTCCAAGGGAATTTCGACCACATAAGAATGCACACAGGAGCTGCCTTCTATATCCACGGCACTTTGGAATCAGGAAAAGTCATATACGTCTATCAACAATTCCAAGTCTGAGAAACGTGCAGTATTTGGGATGCTTATTTACTTTCATCAACCTTGCATTTGCTCCTGACCAAAATACTTCAAATCTGCCTGCATAGGTATTTGCATAGTGTTACCAGCAAAATTCAATAGGAATGAATTTGATTCAACTCTAGTCAATCCCTAACATTATTTACTCAGGTATATAAGCCCATTATATAAAGTAATTGATTAAAAATTTACAGTGAGGGCTGAGGATGCAGCTTATTTGGTACAGCGCTTACCCAGCATGCACCAAGCCATGGATTTAATAAGCAAGACCACATAAATGGGGCATGGTGCTACACACCCATAATCCCAGCACTTGGAAGAGGTAGGTTAGAAATTCAAGGCTATTTTTGCTAGTTAGCCTAGTTGGAGACTTGGAGGGTTAAATGAGATCCTGCCTCAAAAATAAAGTCTAAATAAACAAACAAAACAAAACAAAAATCACAAAGATATGCACCTGATTGCTAGCTTATTTCCAGAGCAATTTGACCTCCTTATTAAAAGATAATAATTGTACAGTTCCTGCATAACTTTTGAGGCAAGAGTCAAAAAAATTTACTTAAGGTAAAGGAATATATCCTTTCTTTTTAAGAATGATACAAATAAAATGAAATTGAGAATATGTTTCACTCTCCCAGTTTTAGATCATTCCATTGTTAAATGTGTATGTTTTGGTCTCAGTGAGTCGTGTAAAGCTGGGTTGTATGTTAGAATCTTGTTTCCATTTGTTTAATTTACTACCCAAAATTAATGGCATTTTGTAACTCTGAATTCTAAAGCAACAGGCTGCAAGGGGTTGCTAATGTTCATTTAAACACTATTTCCCCATTTAGTCTCTTGCTGGATCGGGTTCCTGTGCCTGCCCCCTGTGAACACATTCAGTCATTTGTCATAGGATTCTAAATATAACTGAGTTAACATATTTTATTTAATCTTCCCCAAAGGAAATATATGGAACTCTACTAAAATAGCAGAGCTTTTTTGGGTAAAGAGGTTTCTCTATAAATCACACACACACACACACACACACACACACACACACACACATTTGCAGTTGACACTTTAATATCCTACATAGAAAGAAAACATCAGCCCAAGGAGTTTGGAGTGTGATGAAGCTGAGCCTGCCTACCATGGGCCAGTGCAGCCTTTGCTGTTTGGTTGATTCGTTTGTTTTGATGGAAGGTAAAAATATCACATTTGTTTGAAAACATTGCTTTTTAATATTTTTTTAAAATGTGATGTAGATATGTTTTTGTTCTTTCTATGTAATTGGGAATAGATGAGTCTTATCTCAACCAGAGGCATATGTTCAAAGCACATTTTAGTAAGAACATAAGAAGCACTGGCGATAAAACATTAATCATAAGGAATGGAAGAAAGCAGTGAACGATGCTTAAAGGGAGAAGCAAGACTGAATGCATTTATTCTACTAAGTGCTTAATGACAAAGTTGGGATGATGTTTTGCAATAAGTGTTTGTCTTTATAGTCTCTAATGTTTTAAGATTCTCATAATTTATGGAGCTGGAGAGATGGCTCAGCAGTTAAAATCACTGGCTGCGGAGGACTCGGGTTCTATTCCCAGTAGTCACATGACAGCAAGTAACTGTCCATAAACTCAGGTTCCTGGTGATCTGACACTCTATTCTGACCTCTGTGGGCACTGCACAACAAGGGTGCACTTACATACGCACAGGTAATATACTCATTCACATACAATAATAAAACAAGATTCTCATAAGTTCTTAGTAAGTGGGGCAGCCAAGGCTCAGGAAGACAAAGATGATGAACACACCCATGTTCTAATAATATGAATCAAGTAAATAGAAAATGAACTACAAAAGCAGACTGGAGAGATGGCATAGCAGTTAAGTGCTGTTCTTGCAGAGGACTTAGGTTCAGTTCCTAGAACCCAGGTTAGCTCCAGTTCCAGGGGATTCCAAACCTTCTTCTGGCCTCATATGGTTTATTTGCATACATGCAGGATAAACACCCACACACATAAGATAAAACTAATCTAAAAAACCAAAACAACAGACAATAAACAAAAACCCGAACCTGAAGGTAGGTATTTTACAAGGCAGAACCTTCTCCAGACCACGTTCAGGAGGAAATGGTCTGTAACTCAACCATCAATTTTGCCTCTTTGGCACACAGCACACTTTTGGTTAATTCTAAGATAAGAATTCCAGAAGTTTCATTTTATGTGAAGGAATTCATTTTACTTCTCAAGATATGTGATGCTAAAAATTTAGAGCACATTTGAGTTGACTCATCTAATTCTTTCTGGAGATCCTTCTTGATTATAAACTCTTAGTCGCCTTCTCTAAACTTTAGACATCAAATTTTCATAAACATCCAGGCAAAATTGTCAGCTGAATAAAATATAGTTGAGCTCACTATTAATATTTCAAGTAAAAGGTTTCTATATTTGAATTTTATGATGTGACCTCTTTTCACAGTCATGCATTATTTAACTTGTATAATGCCAAGGTTTATCATACATATTTTGACAGATATTCTTCATTCAGACAATATTAATAAGGCATGCAGTAATTGCAAGCTACTTATTTTATTAGGCACAAGTCAGGATATAAGACATGACTTCATCCTCAACAATCTGACATGAGAATAATAAAAATGGAGAGTACTTGCCACAGAATGAATTCACATCTCTGTGTGACGTGCGCCTGACACTGGCTTTGCAATGTAAAGGGTGATGTCCTCCACACCTAATGACCGCGTGTGACTCCTCATTCTGATACTTCCACCGTGGAGCTGTGGACATCTACTTGACTTCCTCAGGGCCCCAGTTTTCAAACCTACAATCCCGGAGTACTAATAATCTATCCTATAACTTTACAATTAGGACTAGGGTGAGGCCCATCATGCCCTTGGCACATAGTGAAGGTTAGAAGATAATTCTTTGTGATTAACTCACATCCCCACACGGTCCAGCTCATCTGAGAAAAGATTTTATGAACAATGTTTACATGAGGAGATGGTCAAGGATAGGAAGCTGATGATGTCTTCTTCCCTGGAGATGTCCCAGGGCTGGAAAGTTAAAGACCTCCCTCTCCTTCTACGGAGGAGTGTTGTTCATGCTGCAGGGTAGAAATCCTAGAGAAGTCTCCATTCTCCTTTCCCGGAAACATGAATTTATACATCAAAGGAAAGGAAAGGTTCTCTGTCTGGTGAGGAGAGGCATCTATGAATGAGCAGTGCTTTACATACTTAGTTTCCTTATTTAGTGCAGGTAACATGTGACTCTACACAGGTCCATTTGGGAACTGGACATTCAACACAGGGGTACCGCTCTTCCTGTTGCTTTAGTTGTGAGGGCAAAATGCATTTGTCTCTGACTCAAATATATATGCAGAGAGGTGACAGATGAGACAGATAGATGACAGATTAGATAGCTAGATAGGTAGATGATAGATAGGTAATAGATTATATACAAATATGGTAGGGTCTCTGTTTAGCTTATAAAAACAATAAAATTTCAGACCATTACTTCCTTTTTGACTTAAAAACAGCTGCTGAAGTCTCAATTGTTTTTTGAGTAGAATCAGTGGTTAAGAGGCATCCTTTCTACTACATACGCAAGGCATATGGCAGTGTTTGAGTTAAATCTTTAAGGAAGAGTAGAATGGGACCATCTGCAAATTGTGCATGAAGCATTTCAAACATCAGAATAGTACAGAAAAGAACATACAATAAAAAACAGTGCCAAGGTCACGCGAGATGCCCTGATACACATCAGTCTTACACATTGGTTGATGGAGTTACAGTGCCTTACCACATAGGTCTCATGAAATAATATTATAGTAAGAGAAAAAAAACTGCATTTTTAACCAACAGCAAGTCATTCAAAACTGCACCCTAAAGACCAGGCGTGGTGGCACATGACCTTAATCCCAGCACTTGGGGCAGGAGGCAGGCAGATCTCTGTGAGATAGAGGGCACCTGTGCTATATAGTACCTTCCAGGCCAGCTGGGGCTGCACCTTGAAAAGATCACCCTGTCAGTAATGTGTGTACAGAAACTTGAATGAATTACAGGACAAACTCTTGCAGGCTTCGAGACAAGAAGTTCTGTGGCCTAAAATTTGGCATTGCCATGGACACTGGGATGGTGGAGTCCTTACAGAGTGGTACTGGAGTCTCATTCACAGTGGACACAGGGACCTTGGGGCAGTGTAGAGTGGTACCCGGAGTCTGGTTGACAGCGGTCACTACACTTGCCCAGGTCATGTAAGTGGTGCTTCCTCTCCCCAGAGGTACGCCACCTCAGACGACATAGTATTTAGGGTCCCAAGCCACTGCTGCTGTTGCTCCCCCATGCTTTTCCTCATGGTCCACAGCGGTTGTTTATGCTCAGCCTTCACATTTCTATCTCAAACAACATTATGCAAGAGGAGGCAATGAGGATCTTCTTTAAGAATGATTCATGAAGGAAAGTCCCACTGTATTTCTTGAGTGTTACAGGCCCAGTCAGAGGTGTGAGAAGAAAGTGGTATACCCAAAGCCCTGAGGAGGCAGGGGATGGCTGAGTATCTGATAAGCACAGTACCAAGAGGTGAAACAGACAAAACTCTCCATTGCTTTGTCAGAAACTTTAGGTCAACAGCCAAGTTTTGCCACTGTGAAGAAGGGTCAAGCTGGAATCCAGCATGTGACTCTCGTGTGTGATGACCTTTAAGTAAGGTAAGAGACAGGCAGTCATGAGATATTGGTCAGTCTCAAACAGGGGTGCAATTACTTCTAGTTAAAACCAGTTCTATGTGGAAATGAGGTGGTGGTCATGTTTTAAGTCAGGTAGTGTAAGAGCAGAGATAGGAACACAAAGAACAGATAAGGACGGAACCAACCCCCGGTCCACCGTCCTCCTGTCTGCGCAAGCATAGCCCAAAACGAGGCCACCTTGTTGGCTAGTGAAGGACCACTTGACAATGAAACAAAGCAAAACAAAATCTTATTTTTCAGTAAAGAGAGAAAAAGACAAGACTAAGTCAAAGAGCTATCAAGGATAATTCAGTGAAAATGAAAAGCGATAAGGAAAATTTGGTGAGTGTGAAGTTGAAGTAAGCCTTGAACTGAGGGGTTTGGTTTATACCGTGAGGAAAACCAGGGCCATAGAAACATGATCGTTAATCCTGATGGTCAACCTGATGGCCTTAGAGTCAGCACAGAGACACACCTCTGGGCATGTCTATAGGGGAGTTTTTTGACTGGGTCAGCTAAGGGGGAAGGTCCATCCTAACTGTGCAGAGCACCATCTCAAGATCTGGGTCCAGGGCTAGGCACAAGGGAGCAGTACTCCAAGCACCAGCCGTGCTCTGCCGTGACCTCAGTGCTCTGTGAACAGCTGCCTCATGCCTTGAGGACGTTCCAGATGTGAGGGACTGAATCCGCACAGGGTGAGCCAAAAGGGTCTGTCAGGTGGCTCAGTGGATAAAGATGCTTAAGGAGTCTGAAAGTCTGAGGTTAATCCCTGGAATCCATGGGGAGGGAGGACAGAACTGACTCCTGTAATTTGTCCTCTGACCTCACATGCTCCCAGTAGAGCTACCCCCATCCATACATGCACACATAAACACATACATAGACACATGCACATGCATACACACACGTGCACATATCCACTTGTGCACATATACACACGTGCATACATACACAAACATACATGGGCACACATGTACATGCACACACGTGCACATACACGCCCATTCATGGACACAAACATGCCTGCACATATACTTAATGCATGTGTGCATACACCAATACACATATACATATGCACAGATATGCACAAATGCACACATGCACACAACACATACAGACATGCAGACACATGCACATATATGCACCATACATATATACACATATAAACACGTGCATACACAAACATACATGCACAAACACATGCATGCATGTACATGCACATGCACTCACAGAAGTACACGTACACACATGCACACATATGCACACAAACATGTTCACACATATGTGTACGCATGTGCACATATACACATGTATGCAACACATACACACTTGCACGCATAAACACATGCATGCACATGTGTACATATATAGTTGCACATGTACAAACATGTACACACATACATACACATACCCCCAGAAAAATATAAATAACAAATGTAATAAGACATGAGCCCCAGAGAGCCCTTCCTTCAATTGCTTTTGTCAGACATTTATCTCACTGCAACTCAGGGGTCACTAGCACAAAAAGCTGGTGCAGCATGGGAGGACAGGCATCCTAGAAACACAGGTGTGGGGATGGACCAGGGCAGGGGCCCATGCGAGCTTGGAGAACACTGTCTCTGACTGTAGGCCTGTGGTCTGTTCCTGGCAGCAGACCCCTGCAGTCCCTGTGATACTTCCTCCCTTGCTCTTGTTTAGAGCAGACACAGAGCTCACGAGTATGCACTGAATCACAGGAAGAGAAAGAAGCAAGGGACAAGGCTGGCACCCCAGCTGTAGGAATACTCCTCTGGCATCCAGCCTTGGGACAGCTCTCAGCACGGGAGGAAGTGTTATTACCTCTCCTAGGAGCAGCTCTGAACCCAGGGCAGGGGGTAGAGGCCACCCCAAGGCTAATTTCTCTCAGCCTCAAGCAGAAACTCCTTCTCACTCCAGAGAGCACTGAAAAGCAGAAACCAGGCATGTTCTGGTTCGGAAGAGATCAGCGTGGCCGATGCCACTGTGAAAGCCTCAATAAAAGGCTCAGGGGACAAATAATGAAGTGTTTAACGTAAGTCAGAACAGGACTCTGAACACTGGGTCACCACAAGCCCTTCTGGCAAATGTAGACCTGGATCAAATGCTGTAAATTTATATCAATCATCCTTTGGCAAACCTAAAGTCTGATAAATGGTACTGGCTGCTTTTTGGGGAAAAAAAAGGTACATGCAGAACATATCTTTAAACATGTAAGACTATAAAATGTTAGATGAAAACTGGGACTACCTTGACAAAGAGTATGTTTTAAAAGTACACATGTCCTGAACAGAAGGCTAGAGTGTACTCGAAAGCTCGAGTATGTGAAATCAAACCTTTGGAAAACACTCTGTTACTTGAACTTGATTGATGTGTTTTTCAATATTGCCAAGAGGAAAATATCACAGCCTCATTTGTGAAGAGAATGTTTAGACGTGCACAGTGGCTTTCCTGTTCTTTTTCCTTCTAGCCCTCCCACAAGATGTTTCTGGGTCTTAGCTAAACCTAGAGATATCAGTAAAATGTCCTCAGCCTTCATTTTGCTCATTGCTATAATGTCCCAAAGATTCTGGGAAACTTGTCTGTTTCATCCTTTCCCTGGGGGCTCCTGAAATCAAGAATGGATGCTAGTGACCACAGACCTACTGTCATGACCAGCTTCACATCTAAAGCTGCCTTTGAGTGTCCTCTCTACACCTCAGCATATAGAAGATACATTCAACCCAAAGTTCAGTAGGCCTCAGATTCCAAAAACTCACTACACATGTTGAAAACATGTAGTTTCAACTCAGCCAAGTTTATCCACTTTCTGATGTGTGTTGTTTTTAAACTTGTGACTTATGATTTTGCTCTTACTCTAAATAATTTACAGCCTCTGTTAGATTGCAAGAAGCCCCCATGACAACTGGCCAAGAAACTGTGGGTAGGTAGGTCACAGGCCATAAGGGAGAGCCTACTATCAATATTCTGCTAAACACAGTATTAAACTGACTTCTCATGACTTCTTGCTATGCCCATAGATGATGCATCATTCAACGTTCATCAGAGAAGTGTCTTAGGCAGTAAGGACAATTATTGCAGAGACCCACAACTGGTCAAGGTGCAAAGAATCAGAGACTACAGCCTACATGGGACATCTATGTCGCATTCCTTCCCCCAAGACTCAGGGACCTTCATGGAAGAGGGCCAGAAAGATAGTACGAGCCAGAGGTGATTGGTGACTACAAGCAAACGTTTTCTAAGCAGGCAATGGTACGTATGAACTCACAGCAGTTGAGACATGATGCATATGGGCTGCTCGAGCTTTACCTAACAAAATCCCATCAGGGAGTGGGCAGGTGGGCATGAAGTCCCACTCACAGTGAGAGAGTTGGCAGTATGTCAGAGCCGATGGGCTGGGAAGAAATATTTCTCTTTAAGGATAGGACTGTTGGTAGGTCACCCATGCTCCAGGGCTGGTTTCACACTCAAGTATTGTGACAACACAAATTAAAGTTCTTGGGGAAAAGATTTTTAAAGATTAATTTGAGAAGAATGAGTCTTACAAACCTACCACATGTCAACTAGTTTTCCTAGTGAGACTGTATATACACACGGTACTACGACCACCCCAGTGCAATTTCTCCATTCCTGGTTTCTGTATGGTGAAGATGGTGCAGCCTTGAACTCACAGAGCACAAATCACTTATGTTTATGTAGAGTCCAGGGTTAAGTCATTTAACGAAAAGTTTTTGTATATAAGATTACGTCTCTTTTTTAAGTTTTATTGGATTTTTTGTGAACATACAGTATATTTTGATCATATTTAGACCCCCCACTCCAGATTTAATGTTCTCTATCATATATTATGTCTTATCAAGTCAAATTTCTATTCCCAAATGTCTTTCAGCGTGGAGCCTGGGTAATATATTAAGTGTCACACCTTTAAAGAAAACTGACTCTCTCTCTGAGTCTATCTGGATCCGACAATAGAATGAATATATGATAATTCTCATGGTACCAAAGTGGAAATTGCCAACGATATCTGATGGCCCTACCCAGTGAAAACTGGAGTTGTGTATTTTCCTCTCTTGATCTTTCCCATTCCACTGACTTGACCTGTGAGATTAGTTACCCAAGACACCATTTGAATGGCAGCATATTTCTCCTACAAAGCTGTTGATGGATATGTATAGTTCACAAAAACACGGTTTTTAAAAGGCAGATAATTTGGCCTGGGAGGACTTTTAGAAAAGGTTCTGAGTAGCGTTTCTTTGATTTATAGATGAATAAATTTAGATGATGAAAAACAAAGATATTTTCAAGACTGTCCAGTTTCTTGGTGACTGACTATATAAAAATGTGTCTTATCTGTATTTAAGCATGTGTGTGGGCTTTGATCTGCTGGCAACTCTCCATGTGGGAACCTGCCAAATCATGAAAAATAAAATAAAACAAGATTACAAGATAAAATTAGTCTGCTGACATCTATGCCAAAAACTCAGGATTACAATGACAGCTCCTCTGAGACCTCAGTGTAGCAAATATTTCACGCATGGTCTCCAGATCACCAGCACCCACTTGAGAAGTTCTGGCTACATCTCCACTCATGTGAGCATGTGCCTACTCTCCACTGTCATGAGGACTGGATTGTTTGGGTATATTTAGTCTGTAATCATCTATACAGTGACTTGGTTCACATATGCCTTATTTTACTTTAAAGGGACACAGATTATAGTATGTTCCCACCCACTAGCAAAGAGCAAAAGCTAAAACCATAGATGCCAGGCTTTTATTTCACTCTGCCTGTGCCTTGATCATGGACTACGCTGTGTGATGTGAGATGTTTGGTTAAATTTTAGCCACAGGTTGCTTCAGCTTTTTTCTCCTGGCTCTTCCGCATCTAGAAAGTACTTCACTGGAGTTAACGATCCGTGCACAAGTTATCTTCCAAACTCAACTTCTCATTTCTGCAAACGTGTCATTACTGAAAAGGTCAAACTTTGCTAGCAGCCATGTCTCAAATTAGTTCAATGTTATGGCTCTTCTGAGCACTTGGCAGACCTGTGGATTGAAAACAAAACCTCTGAGGAATTTACCTCGTGCAGAATTTCTGATGAGGGCATTTTCATGCAGAGGTCTGCCATCTTGAACACCTAGTGGGTAGTCAACACCTAGTGGGTGGGTGCTCTGCATACTCGAGTCCTTGTATGATCATGACTATTCAGATGTCCTAACACAACTTGTCAGCACGGCTAATACTTGCTTTCTTAACACATCCATCTCCTGTCAACCTTTCCTCAGTCGTCTGGTATCTAATCCGCCTCAGTGGTCTCAGTAATGGAGACACACAATCTGTGTGGTTGCAGATGTCTAGAGAGCTCACAAATCATTCTTATGGGCTTGATGTAGCTCCTCAGGGGGTCCCTGGGTGCTTCTTTGTTCCCAAGTTCACCCTAAACTGTGTCATTCACTGCTTTGAACACTCTCCTCAAACCTCTTCTTCCAGTAGACAACCTTGGCAGTCTTACTAAGGGAAACCTCCTTCTGCTTCCTAGCCTCAACTCTTTATTCCTTCTCCTCGTTGATGGGAGGAGAGACTTTCCCCTGACAATACTGTGTGTTGAGTCAGGTGAAGTGCGGTTGAGGCACAGAGCCTGCATTTGATCTTCTCTGCATGGCCTTCTTCCTAGTGCTGTGGGCAGTGACATGTCTGCCTTATTCACTGCTATGCTTCTGTTAGGCTAGAAGTGTATGTCACCCAGGACACACACTTCATTTAATGTTCTGGGTTGGAAGAGTAGAACTACTTCCAAATTCTCATGAGTAAATTCAGTGCCTAACTCTACTGCATAAAAATCAACAGGTGTTCACAGTCCCTTTAAACATGTGTAAGAAGCTACAGGTCTTCACAGATGGTCAGTGGTGAAGAGAACTGGCTACTCTGGCAGAACCCAGGTTCGGTTCCCAGCACTACATGGCAGCTAACAAAAATGGTATCCAATGCTCCCTTCTGGTCTCTGAGGACACCGCACACACAGGTGCACTTACATACAGCAGGTAAAATATATACACATAAAATAAAAATAAATCAAAAGAATTTAGTAAAGTTGATGACACCCACCTACCTTATGTGGATTATTCTATCTACAGCCTGTGCCTTGTTAGATTAATTTGTCTACACTTCACCTCATATGAATTGTTTTGTCTACAACTCATCTTGTGTAAATTACTTTGTCTACACCCCTTGTTGTATGGATTATTTTGTCTACAGAGCATCTTATGTGGATTATTTTGTCTATACTCCTTCTTACAGGGATTACTTTGCCTACACTCCCTCTTGTATGGATTACTTTGTCTATACCCCATCTTATGTGGATTATTTGTCTACACCCCCTCTCGTATGTATTACTTTGTCTACACCCGTGTGTTCTTTCTCCTCTTTCTACTTTTTATACCTCTTGGTGATGATTTCTTAGGTTCTACTGGCCCTGGCTTTCTTGCCTTTTCAGTAATGGTTTAATTCCCATTATTTCCCACTATGGACTTGTTATCTAATGAACTCTGATTTTTAAGGGTAAAGGACATTCCCATATGAAGATAGTATGCGTTCAGTCTGGGAATAACTGGTTCTTCATCTCACTAAACCAGGTTTTTTGAAACAAAGCCATAAAAGAAAAAATTTTAAAAATCCTTTGCTAAAACAGAAACAAAGGAAGAGACGGACAGGAAAAGAAGAGTAACAGCACATCCCAGAAGAAAACACTGGGGGCCCGAAGGCTGCTCTGCAGAGGACCCAAAGAGGCCCCAGAGGAGAAGGCCAGTTAGCTCCCAGTTTGAGAAGAAAAGCAGAATGTAAATTCATTAAACATGTGTTTCCTTTTACTTGGGCTATTGCTTTAGGACTTCATTGATAACCCATACCACACTCTCCTTAACAGTACATGCAACAGTCCTAACTTACCTGTAGGAATACCTCTGAACAAGCATTTCCAAACCCTGAGTAACCCTCATTTTAATATTCTTCAGTGCTATTACTTTCCAAAATAACTAAGAAGTAGCCACCTAATTGCAAGCATTAATGGTATATAATTAATGCTTTTGTATTTAAAGACATTCTAAGTTCTCAAGTAAAACCATTAGGATAAATACAAAGGCGTATATTGGAAAGTGAGATTCTCTTTACTGATGGCTATGGAAGCTATCTCATCACCACAAAGCCTATGAGCAGTTGTTCTGTGCCCACTGCATGATGCACAGGCTGTTTGTACATTAGACCGTGACTTTCAAAGCCCTAGCTGGCATGGAACTCACTATGCAGACCAGGCTGGTGTCCATCCCACCAGATCTGCTTGCCTCTGCCTCCAGAGTGCTGGGATTAAAGGCATGCACCACCCAGACACACATGTTTATACAGCACTGGAAAGTGTAAGTTAGTGCTAGCCAGGAGACATTCTCGTGTGAACTCTTCAGAACTCATTAAGAGCATGTCTGCATGCAAGCAGACATCTCCAGATGTAACATCAAATTGGCGAGTTTTCACTTAAATGAGCTCCAATATGTGTTTTCTTTGTCTTTCCTGCTCTTCTCTTCTCCCCTT
Source organism: Eospalax fontanierii (assembly GCA_035773235.1). Lineage (NCBI taxonomy): Eukaryota > Metazoa > Chordata > Mammalia > Rodentia > Spalacidae > Eospalax > Eospalax fontanierii. Next base: position 3,835,237 of record CM069547.1, read on the forward strand.
CGCTCTCATTACGTTTCTTCCTCTTACCCCGCTTGCTCTCTCCTCTTCTGTTTATATCATATGGGGCTTACAAGCTTGGGAGTACTTCTGTGTATTGGAGGTAATGTTAGAAGTAATGGGGTGAGGAGAGGGTCTGGAAGGACAGAATAGAGACCGGGACAGGGCTTCCCTGGGCTGCTTCATGGCTGTGTTAGACCTACACCTGCTGTGCTAGCTGATACCTCTCAGAACAGCAGACCTAGGGGATAGGATCCTCTGCTCATGTCATGAAGAAGCCAGGCTGCCAACCTGTAGGTGCAAATCCTCAATTAGGATGTGCTGCTCATCTCCGTCAACACTAATGAAATTCAGACACCTAACCTGACAGGCACAGAGACTGGTTGGGGAGTTTAAAAATTAATACCTTCAGGTTTCATTCCACATCCCTCCCAGCCTCAGCACCTTCCTTGGGACAGTGAACAGGAGATTCATCCCAGCAAGCCTGGGGGTGGAGGTTGAATCCAAGTGACGCCACAGAACTGTTTTGAAAGCAAGGGAAAATGGGGCGCAGAGGATAACACTTGGGTGCCCTTTGAACTCTGACAAGACAAATGAACCTTATCAGTATCACAACCTATCAGTTGTGATAATGCAGGCCAGAACTGACTTTCAGAGGCAGAAATATGATTGCAAGTGCAGCCTGTCAGTCATAACCCACCAGGAAGAGTAACTAATGAATACCGAGGTTCAGCAACGACCTGTCCATCTGACACTGCTTTTAGAAAAAGGATGTCAATAAGCCCAATTTCAGGAAAATACTCATCTATAATATTTTATGAGATAGAGATATATATTCTCAGGTGACATAGATCATTAGTTAAAAATTACATCCCAAACTTGAGGAACTTAAGTCCCTGATAGGAATGCAGTCACACACAGGTTGTGTTTTTGACACATAATTAGCAGAAAACATTTTTTAAAGTGATCCTTTTCCTTTTAAGATTTTAAAGCATGCTTCTGAACTGCTAGTATATGAGTTTGTTCTAAGTTAATAGAAGAGTTTCCTCCAGATTTGCTATGAATCAGAACAGAAACATTTGACAATGAATCCCCTGCTGAAATCTGAGGGTCCATGCTCAACAGGCTTCTGCAGCATAAATGGAACACTGCCAAGAAGAGCTGTAATAGCAGTGATGTCTGGGAAGATTGATTTTTTTAGCCAGTGCAGCCCAGCTCTGCATTTCCTGATGTTAGAGCCAACACCCTGGGAGCGGTGACTTCCTCTTTACCCCCCTGGTCATGTGCTTGCTCCTTCTGTCCACAGGCTTGAACGGCACTCACTGACTGTCCACACTGCTCTCCTCTGTTAGCTCTAACTCAGGTCATCCACCGGCTAGTTGGCACCTTCTTTGGAGCCATTTCTATGTCTTTCCTCAGTCATCTCTAGTGTTATGCCTTCAGCCTTCCCAGCATGGTGCTTATTATAAATTCATAAATCTCGGCTCGTCCTCACCCCTCACTGCACACCATCTAAAATGGAACATTGCAAACATTTTGAAGCAATCTCAGAGCAAACAAATCCTGCCCCCTGCACCCATCAGAAAAGCCAGGTCTTTAATAAAAGTGCTCCTGGGCTTTTAGAGTAGCCCAATATTAAATGACACACAAAATATTTCAGGCTATCTTTCTCTTCATTTCCACAAGTGAACAAATGCATTTTTTAGGAGAAGTTTATATAAAGTAACTATCCAACTTATCAAAACCAGGTGTTTTTAGCTGAGGATCAGTTTGAATATATATATATATATATATTTAACATATATATAACACATATATATAGATAACATATATATGTAACACATATATAACACACACACATACATATATATATATATATATACACACACATATATATATATATATATATATATATATATATATATATATATATATAACATGGTGGCACATGCCTTTAATCCCAGCACTCTGGAGGCAGAGGCAGATGAATCTCTGTGAGTTTGAGGCCATCCTAGTCTGCATACTGAGTTCTTGGCCAGTCAGGGTTATAGAATGAGACACTGTTTCACAATAAAATGAAATGAAATATAAAGAAGATAGAGGTATTTTTTTTTTTGAGTAAAAGAGGATACTATTAGTAATTCCTCCAGGACAATAAGCTTAAATCACATCTCTTCTAAACTTAGCTAGTTATCACTCTCTCCAGGTCCAAAAGATGATGTTGCCAGTGCAAACCTCAATCTGTTGGCTGGCTAGCACAGAAGGACCCCAGCTTGGTATTCATCTATCTTCACTGACTGAGACATTAGAGTGCCACATGGCTCCACATAACTAAGAATTGCACAGGTCATGGTTTTAGAAATGCGGAAAAGCTAGAAGGGAAAAATGGATTGGGAGAAGGAGTCTGTAGAAAACGGAGTTAAGAGTGGCCAGAGCAATTTTGGGGTGGGCATAATGGACCCACAGAACGTGTTCAAGTGTTAGCTGCGGGATGAAGTGCTCTTCCAGGCACTAACGGGGACTCAGAATTCTAAGATGTGCTTCCTGAGTACAAAGTGTTTACTGGAGAAATTCAGCAAAGAGCGGAATCTGGGATATGCCAATCAGGAAAAGGGCTAGGAAGACAGTGCGTATAAAATTGGTTATAGTCTTTAACTACAGTGTTTGGATGGGTAGAGGAGATGGAGACGACAGAAAACAGAAACTAAGCTTTGGGTGCTGCGGTGTCATTGATGTCTGTTTGACATTGAGCAGAACATCCCAGACGGGGAAAGAGAATATGAGAGGTGGGGTATCGATGACAATAACGATTGTGGTCAGGACTATCTGTGCATGAGAAGCCTGGAAGTGTTGTATGCACTGTAGTGTGAACAGGAATTTTCTTTAAACTTTATTTAGCTACATATTACCTAGTTATCATATTATTTTATATGTATGAGTGTTATACCTGCATGCATGTAAGTCAACCCATGCCATGCAATGCTTGCAGAGGTCATAAGAGGGCATCTGGAACTGAACTTACAGATGGTTGTTAGCTGCCATGTAGGGGCTGAGAATCGAACCTGAATCCTCTGCAAGAACAGCCAGTGCTCTTAACTGCTGAGCCATCTTTCCAGCCCTATGAACAAGAATTTTTAAAACTGAAGAAGGGACATGATCCCCTCTGGTGTATAAAAAATGCTGGTAGCTACTGGTAAAGGAATTTTAAGAGACAAAGAAAGCATACTTAGGAGTTAAGATGATATTTCCTCCCAAGAAGTCTATGCCAGGATGTATCTGCCTCGCTGCTTGTGAGGCTGTTATGCTTTCTTTCATTTCAAGCCTCTTTCTTCTTTCTTCTGTACTTTGTACTTTTCTTCTATCTTATTGATGTTTACCTTTGGTTAGATTTTTATCTTCTCATGGTGTATTCACTTAACTAGCTATTCAGAAATTAGAGCAGATGGATTCATTGTGATTTGTTGCACTTTTATAAATATTTTGATGTCTGTTTGTTGCTCATCTTTCCTTGTGATTTTTTTCAGTGAAAGTTATTTTTAAAGACTTATCAATTTTTATTTTATATCTATGTGTGCTTGCATATGTGAATGTACACCATGTATGTATCTGGTGCCCACAGAGTCAGGAAGAGAGTATTGGATTTCTGGGACTGTAGATAGGTGGTTGTCAACTGCCATGTGGGTGCTAAGAAAACCTTGATCCTCTGCAAATGCTCTTAGCTGTTGAACCATCTCTCCAGCCCCTGAAAATATTTTTTAATAATTCCCTTTCTAGTTCAAATCAGATACAAATCTTAAAGTTATTTTGAGGAAATAAAATTAAGAATATTAATATACTTCATTCTTAATTTAGAAGTTATTAGTGTTAAAGTATATTTATAATTTCATAGTTTGGCTTACTAACAATATAGAAAATAACATAAATGTTGGAATCAAAGAAAGCTCTATTTTACTGATAACATAACAAGTTTTAGTTTAACTGAATTAATAGTGGAATTGGGATAAAGTGCAAGTACCAATTATAAAGTGACCTGAGGATGAAATTGTGCACAGAATACCATCTGAAGATGGTAAAACACTAAGTAAATACTTGGATGGATTTAAATTTCTAAGCGACTCATTTTTTTTTTCTCTCTGCTGTAAAAGCATTATCTGTGGTGGAAACAAGGCTCATGTCACTGTGAGTTGATCCATCATTCTTTCTGTTGACATGACATCAAATGTGTGAATCAAAGTCAGAACAATCAGGTAATTACCTAGATATGCAAACGCATCTAGCTGTGTGGTCTTATGTATAAAACATACTTATATTCAATTTTTATTCAAATGCCTTACTCAAATATTGGATTCCTGCAGCTCCTGAAATTGGCTTTTAATCTGCTGTGCCTTGGAACCTGAGTCAGTGACTAAGCAACTTTCATCCTATTTTCCACACAGTCATTGTCCACATCCCTCTGACTTTACCCCAGCCACCCTCACATGAGGTAAGAACTAGTTATACACCAGGAACTGCAGATGTGTCGACATACATTGTCTCTGTCTCTCCAGTCACCTTACAAAGCATTCTTCCCACAGATTCAGCAAAGGATTCTGGGAGACAAGTGCATCGCTGATGAGAGGACAGGGCAGTGGGCAGCTCCAGGTCCACAGGCTCACCCGCCTTCTTCCATCAGCCTGTGCAAACCTCTGCTAGCTGCTGCTGATGTAATTCAGTGACCTCACTGTCTCAGCTGCTGCCACTGGTCAACCCAGCACCATACTTTCATCTTGAGGTATTCCCTTTAAGAGCTTTCAGTGATCCTTTAGACAGAGAAATGAGAGTCTCAGTGGATAGTTAACTCAGGAGAGTCAAGGAAAAGGGTGGGAAATTCCTCATTGTGACGATCTCAGGATTGAGTGCATGAGGTATGCCTTGCTATTCGGTATGTGGTTAATGTGTGCATATATTCCATATATAAAGTACTTTGCACATACACATAAAGTATATACATATATAAGCATACATTAAGTATATACTTTTAAAGTGTACACATATGTATATACATAAATACATATGTGTATATGTATACACATATATATGTGTGTATATCCACACAGATGAATCTGTGTGTAGGCTGGGCAGTGAGCACCATGAGCCCCACATACATCATGCAGTGGATTGAATCTATAAAGTCAAACCTTCCAATTCTGCTTCTTGTTCTTCTAAGTTCATATCCAGTTTCTTGTCTCTTTCTAATGAACTTTGGTTTTGTTATCGCTTCTGTTGTCTTTCCCCACTGTCTTTGCCCATCCCCATCTTTTGAACCTTTTCCTGAAAAGCATCAGGTTTCAGAATGGCAGGTGAAGACCCTGTCTGGTAATGGGTGAGAATGCTGTAAGTCCTGGGTCAAGTCAGCTACCTGTTCTTGCCTGGCTCTACGCTCTACAGCCACAGACAAGCATAATTTTTCTTAGCCTTTGCCATAAATGTGAGGTGGAAGGTGCCTTCTAGGACTTGATCGGCTCTGGAGTACTTTTGTGGGTCTGTGCAGGGTCTCTGTCCTCTTCTAGACTGAGCAGCAAGAGTGAGCTCACAACTTGGCTCTTCCTTTCCTCTTATGTCCACGGAGACACTATTACTTTTATAAGTTTGATTAGACTAATTCCCTTTCACATTTTCCTTCCCTTGGCTATAATTAGAAGGAAACAGGCTGCCTGAAAACATACAGCATCCTCACTAAAAGTTAGAGCAGTACATTTACAATGTTATTCTATCTCCAATGTGCATTAATTTCACCATGGACTATAACTTATTCATATGAACTTATCATGAGATGAATCCCATTTCCTGGTGAAATGAAAAGGAAGCTAGCCTTTGAGAAGGCGACACACACACCTTGGAGGCCAGGGTACAGATGTCATCAGCAAAAACCAGTGGTTTTCCCTCTGTGCACTCTGAGACAGAAGAGTCCCCAAAGCGGCTGGACAAGCTTATCCTGCACCTTCTGCTGGTCCCAGAGCAGGAGAGGGGAAGGCCTAGGGGTGAGTCTGGGTGACCTTTCTGGAACTCTACAGTTTCTAAATTTCCTCCACCTCTTCAATTTTATGTGTTTGTTGTTAAGAAACAAAACCCAGATGGCACACATGTGATCTCCATTCCTCCAGCACTAGATTCAACAGCAGAGTGGTAGGAACGTGCTTCTGAGAGCGTTAAATCTGCAAGCACTGTCAGGGGCAAGAACAAGGAGTGAAGGTACAATCAGTGGTATGAAGCCAGGAGTTGTGCCAGGAGCACAGAGCGCAGGCCGAACGGCTCACACTGGTAAAGAGGAATGCATCAGATCAATGCAGCCAGGTGCAGATGGTTCCCTTATAAACTCTAAGTGTGTTTCAGTCTCAGGATTCCACCGCTTCTCCACTTAGCATGCTTCTAAAGTGAAACGAAGGTCGATCATCTTGAAAGTGATGAAATACATGTCCCAAAATGTAACTTCCATGTAAGTACAGATGCCGGTATGAGAAAGAACATTTTAAATAACCCACATTTTACCAACACTCGGTACAAATCTAATAAATAAGCCTCAAGCAATAAAAGTAAAAGATATTCTATACCAGTTACATTTGATTAAGGATAAAAAAAAATGATGTTGTCAAAGAGTGATTTTGAAAAGTCAAGGGGATGGAGGGGTAACTGCATGAAAAAAGCCAAAGGAAATGAAGCTGCTGTAAAATGTTTGTATGTGTGTATAAATTTATATTTTTTGGCATGATAAAAGTTCTGATTTTCAAAAGTTCTCATTCATGACATGAGCCTGGGAGGAATTCTCTGAGACTCAATTGTCCATAGGTAAAATGGTGGCAGAACTTGAAAATTGTTGGAGCCTATTTTTATTCTTAATAATATGGCATTATTTTTAGTAGATTACAGCTAGTCTTGTGCAGGTATATATAGAGATTGGCCCCTTGATGTGCCTATTAAACACTAAATTTTTGTTCTCTCGGAAAAGTCCTCCAACTCTTCTTCTCTCTGGAGAGTAATTTCATTAAAAGAAACCCACAGTCACCCCTCATGGTCTGTTGTGTGGAGTTCACTTTTCTGGATGCCATCTTGTTTTGACCTGTCTTCCGTTTACATTTTCATTTTTTTTATTCGTGTATATGTGTGGGCCTATTCATAGATGATGTGGGCACACATATGTGGGTTACCTGAACATGCTCGTGCAGTCCAGATGGGGCCGTCCTGTGTCACCCTTGTTTGCTGTCTGCCTTATATACTGAAGCTGGGTCTGTCACTTAAACCTACAGCTCAGTGATTTGGCTTTGCAACTTTTCTCTAGCGTCCTGACTCAGCCTCCTTAACAGTGGAATTATGGGTGGGCTACCACGCCAGCCTGGCATTTGCATGGCCGCTGGGTATTTGAATTCAAGTCCTCAAGCTTGCAGGCAGGCAAACGTTTTGCCTACTAAGCTATCTCCTTGGTCCTAAATCTTTACTCTTTAGGGACAGGAGAGAGACAAACCCTCTTCTGAAAATTGCAGACATGTTCATTATGGGGGGGGGGAGAGAACAGCAGGTTACCCCAGGTTATCTACTGAAAGTGGGGGTATTCCTGATTTCAAAGTAAAATCCACTTCTATTCCTCTGAACAAACTTGACATTGTTTTGAGATTATGTCTGGAAAGCTAGCCAAAATATGCTCTTTCTCATTGCTTAGATTATCACTGTCTTCCTTTACAAAAATCTCCTAATTATTTCTTCTCATCAGTTGTATTCAGATCTTCTGTCTGGACTCAGTATCAGTAAGCTTCATGGTAGTACTGGAGGACTCACCGAACAAGAGCCACAAGATCAAAACCTCAGAGTTTTCACATGAATACTAGTCATCACACAGCAGTAAAGACTGGGTGCTTGATGGTGGTGAGCTTTCAGCTTGGACCCCACTGAACTGTGCAGAAACACTAGGGTGCAGCAGAAACGGCCAACCTCCAGCAGCTGGCCCCTCCCAGGCAGCCATGACCACTGCTCCATTCCATAACGACATTTTTCTACAGCTGTTTGTGAGCAGCAGTGGCCACAGGACTCAGGTCATGTAATCAGGGATTTTAAGAATATTCCCAGTGGGACGGTCACAGTGTAGAGTGTATCACATGGCCCCGGTGTCTAATCTGAGGCCTGGCCATATTCAACAATGGTTGTGGTAGGTTTTCCTCCTACATCCTCTGTCAGTTTCTTGATGAAAAGAAATCAAGTAGAGCACTGATATTGATGTGGACACCACCAAGTGGGTAGAAAGTACTTTACAAAGTGTGGAAAGTCTGCCCGGTTATTCTTTGAGGCCAGAAGTTGCTAGTACTGAAACCTGGCATCTCACAGTTGACTCTCTGGGGGATAGCTCAGTTGTAGAAAGTACCTGTTGAGTACTGAGCTCAGTCAGCAGCACTGCTGAAAACAGAGCTGAGTCTATGCCTGGGGACTACTTTTACACAAAGGATACGCCCTCTCCAAGATTACTGCGTCACTGGGCAGCCTGTCAGCAATGCCTGACTGATGGAGAGAGGCATCTCGCTCTAATTTGGAACTGCTCTGAAGAGACATCTGAGCCTAGACTGTATAAGAAAGCAGGCTGAGCATAGCCAGGGAGGAAGCCACTAAGCTGGGTGCTCCATGGCCTGTGCTCCAGGTCCCTGCCTGGCTTCCCTTGATGATGGACTGTGCTGAAGGAAAAATAAACCCTTCCCTCCCCAAGTTGTATCTGGTACAGATGATAGAGGTACAGGGTCTACATAACACCACCAGAGATGGAAAAAAAAAACAATGTACAAAATACTTCTCAATGGCAGAAGTTACATCAGGACAATTTCTTAACATAGCTTGAGAATTTTATACATGCATGAAATATGTTTTGATCAAATCCACCCACTTCCCCTCAAGCTCCAGTCCTACAACCACCTTTCTCTCCCCACTTCATGCTATTTTTTTATTTATTAATTCATTTCTACCATAGAAAAGACAGAATTTTTAAAAACACCAACGCTAAGGTCAGTTTTACAGCCGACCACACTTCTTAGCCTTTAAGATAAAGTGTAACTCTGCAGCTTATTACAGATTATATCTGTTATATGTCAGATTGATTTACAAAATGAAGTCATCCTCTATGCAGCACAAACCTCACTTCTTCCTCAGAGCAGGTCTTTTTCTCTCATACCCAGCCACAAAGATTTGGTACAAGGATTTATTGACTGCTTCTACATGGAAACTTTTATTCAGTAGACTTTTATTAAGGACTCTGTCTTTGTCAGAAAGACAATTTGAAAGTAACATTCACATGCCAAAACCCTATCTAACTCTCACATAGATTCAATTGCCAGTGTTTTCTAGTCACCTGGAACTTTTTGACACAGCACAGTGCTGAGCTGGGCTCTGGGTTCTCAAGTTACTTCTTTCCAGGCTTCAATCAGCTCTTCCAGGTTTTCATTTAGTGCTTGGTATGCTCTGGAGAATTCCACTGACTTGATGTTCTGCCTTGTTGGTGAGATGCTCACACCTAGCCAATCACGGTTTATTGTTGAAAGCAAGGTTGCCTCTATTCTTGCTCTGGTGTAAACTCAAAGGTCAAGTGAGCCCTGTGAATCTCAACTGTCATGAAAAATTGTCCACCTTAATAATACCTTTAACCTCTAAAACCTAATAATAGTTTATAAATCATAATAGTGCATTATTGTGTGTAACTAGCCAAAGAACTCAGTTGTGGGATCAAAAATGCTCACCAGCTAACCAAAAATCACAATTGTGGAATCCTAAAGGATTTGGTTAGATAAAACTAAAACCCACTGCCTTTTTCAGTTATTATTTCTTCTAAGCCACCTTTGGGGGAAATGAGTGCTCCGGAAGATTTATGTCATATTAGTAAATAAGTTCTTTAAGATTATTTACCCTCAAGATTTTCTTCTTTGGCTTCAGAGTTAAAGCTAAATCTGCAAATCTGGACTCTCTTGGTGTTTGTTTGGATTTATTCAGCCATCAGAGGATTGCTACTTAACATTAACAAGATAAAAGGGAACTCCAAGCCATATCACACTAACAGATCAAATTTTTGTCCCTGTCCTCTTGAAAGAGAAAATAGCAGGGGAGGCTCATGGTTAGCGTGGCTTATATGGCGCTTAAAGGCATGAATTCTATAACAGAAAATCAGGTCAAAAATAGACAGACTTGAACACTCAGATTTAATCATACATGGTGATTAGGTTGGAGTTCAGACAGAATAGAACAAAATCTTGATTAGGAAAACATTAAGCGAAGGAGATAGTGTGTCAGCAAAGAGAATTAAAACCACGGAGCCTTAAAAGAATGGACACAGCTTGAACCAAAAGACCTTTTAAAATGACTCAAAACCAGAAAAGTTAAATATTTGCTGCCAAAAAAACAAAGGTCAAGTATCAGATGATGATATAGGCTTAATTTTGTCTCAGATTCAATGCAGTCTGTCCAATGTAATCTTTGAGTTTAGTCTCCTACACAGTAAAGCACAATTATGGAGTTTAACCAAACCATGTGTTCTTAATTTACTAAGGGTTTTTCCACGTTCTGAAGAAAAGATGAATGGTATAAACTAAAACAAAAAAAAATAAACAAGGAACTCGAGGAGAAGTAAAGTTAGGCTGTGGGGTTGCCGGGAAGATACCAGGGGCCACGCTGTGCCTACACTTTATATTAATTATAACCCGGCATCATCCTAATACTAATCCATCATTAGTACTGTAGGGAATAATCAGTGCAGTGCAGAAGAGATGTCAGGGCCTGGGGAACACTTTCAACATGTGAAAAATAAAAGTGCCTTTATTATTATTTCAGCATAAACTATTTAAATAATTCATTTTAAAGGAATTTTCATCATAAATTCAGTAATATTTTTTTCAGTTGGGCACTGAGAATAATGAATCAATCAATGAAACAGTTTGCCATTGCTAATCACTGGCAGAATGACATAGTGGGCTGTATTTAAAGCACAGCATACCATTTATAAAGAAAGATTTATGTAGAATTTGTTATGTTCTGACAAAACAAATGCCAGTAGAATACATAAGGAAATAATTTCTGCTATCCTTTGGGATCAGTTATCTCAAGAAAGAATCTATTGGTGGTGCAGGATCGCAGCTGTCCTACAGTAATTATGTCTTTCAAATGTCACAAAATCAGGGACGTGACCAACTGCCTTGACCCACAATCTACTCCAACTGCGGCGTCCCTGGCAAGCTCCTGCTTTAAATAACTTCATTTGCTACTTTACTGTCTTTGTTCCTTTATATGGACAAAAAGTAGCATTAGCTTCACAATTAAAAAAAAAAAACTTAATGAAAATATCAATCCACCATTTGTGGTGTCTTCAAGAGTGAGATAATTATTTTTGGCAATGCAAAGAAGCAAAGTATAAAAATGAACAAGAAATGAATGTAAGACCTATTTTGTATCTTAAAACAGAAGGCGGCACATTTGATTGGCAAGAGGCACACAGCGATGAAACAGAAGACTGGTGTTGTATAACATGACCAGGTCAGTTCAAGTACGTTCCCCACACAGCACACGTGGGACGCACCAGAAGCTCAGCGCAGTATCTCCAGACGTGTCAGGGGATCGCTCAGTGGTTGTCGACTAGCAGACATGGTGGCTAGCATTGAAGGAAGAGTAGAGAGAGCTGCAGGAAGTGGGGACCTCAGGAGGCGAGGAGAGACACTGAGATCAGTAGCTATTTGCCAACTATTGGGAGGCATTTTGTTCTTGTTAGGACTCATGGGCTGTCACCTGTTCAATGGGTGTAGACATGAACTCTGATACAAAGTCTAATTTGCTTATAGGGTGGGATTTCCAGATCAGAAGAGTTTGGGTTCTGAGGAGTTAGCTAGGGGATTATTTCTCAACTGATAGAGACAGGCATGGTGGCACACACCTCTGATTCCAGCTCTTGGGAAACAGAGGCAAGTGGATCTCTGTGAGAGGCCGGGGATGGCATGGTTTACGTACTTAATTTCAGGACAGCTGGAGCTACAGGGAGACCTTGTCTCAAAAAGACCAAAATAAATAAATAAAGGAAGGAAGGAAGGAAAAAGAAGGAAGGAAAGAAATGAGAAAAGAATAGGAAGAAGAAGTTAGAAATTACCATCATTGGGTCTGGACCCATGGTGGCGTGGCTTCATCCCCGCCCCCTGCCATTTATCAGTGAATTTCCTGTCTCTAACAAAGCTCCACAGGACCAGAGGAGTCCCAAGGAGTAGTCAGGGCTGGAGATAGAGAACAGTGGTCTTATGGAACAGGGGCTCTGTGGGATGGCTGACATGGAGACATATTTCAGAGCCTGATTAACAGGAAGTCCCTTCAGGAAACTGGCCTGGAATGAATTAAAGATGCCTTTTCTGTTGGCTCAGGAATCCAGAGTAAAGATGAAGGCCTCAGAAGGAAAACCAGTGTGTACTCTAGTGGGCAGTTGAGGAAGGTGGGTTCCGTTATATGACTTGAGAGATGTTCCTGAAGATGTACACATCTAAAAATCTATGCCTGTCTACTTCATCAAGAAACTAAATCTTTCTTCCCCACCGTAAATGATCCAAAAGAATTTGTTTAATAGTATATGTGTGAAAGAATGGTTGTGAGTTGCAACTGGAGATATAACAGAAGTACGCATCTAGTAAATGTTTAACAACTGTTATTAAATACAGAAAATCAATATGTAGTTAGTCTAAATGTCTAGTGAAGAAAGTACATATATGTATGTTTCTCAGCAAGGTCCATTTTAGTTACCACAGTGAAATCCCATAAATGTATATTTTATTGTACTAAAATAGAAAATTCATCGAGAGGAAGGAGAGGTAATATACTCGGAAGAGTACACACACATTGGCAATGCAGCAGTCCCTGACAGAGTAATTCCTAAGCTGCGTGCCTTTGCCTACATACATTAAACATGGCAATACTGTCGGTATCGCTAATTCAGAGATAATGTGTGAGGTGTTGCATGTCATTCAACTAAGGAACAATTGGCAGGTAGCTTTTATAATGGCAAGATGGATTCCTGTAAGGGATGTGTTGATTGCTTGTGTCAGTCCCTTTGAAATTTAACAGCAGTCATAATTAGAGCTGTAAATCTCTTCTAACTATAATTAGATTGCTATTTATACCCATTGTCATTTTTTTTAAACAGCTTGAGACTCTACTGTGGAGCAAGGAAGAAGGGTGGGCGTGGTGGGTAGAGCAATGATTGCCTCAAAGCAATGCAGGCTGTTACAACTGATCTGCATGAGACTCTGTGAGCCTCAACACCAAGTCCTTAGAAAATTAGTTCAGAGACATAGGTCCATGAATATTTAGTCACTGTAGGGGCCATTCTTCCCAGAAGAATCCACCTTGCTTTGTCATGGACACCCAAGACAGACTATGTCATCAGTGGTTATGCTTAACTACAGGAGAGAGTATAGAACGAGGATACACATTGTCTGCATAAAGAAAACTGACCCATCCACTTCCCCTTCATCCAACACAGTAATCCAGCAAGAATTTAGAGTATTTCACAATGAAACCTCTCAATCCAGGTGCAATAATGCTACAGGCATCACATCCAGGGATTTTGAAAGCCTAGTGGCATTCCGAATCTACACGAGAAATACAATATGGGCAACCAGACACTTGAGATGTTTGTTCTAGGCCCTCACCCCACCTCCCTGCTTAAAGTCTTGGAAATCCTGCAGTCCATATTAATCCATTTTAGCAGAGGATCAGCAAACTGGGACAAACTAGAATCAAGTGATGATCTGATCCACTTTTTCTCATAAGTGACAGCAAAACAGAGATGACCTCACACAATTGGAACCTGGTGAGCAGGGACAAGGTCACCTTCCTCTGGAGTCCAAACAGGGTGGTAGCCTTAACTAAGGCTCTCTGGTCACTGTCCTGATGTTTTTTGTGTGCACTCTATTTGCAAATCTAGAACATGGAAAAACTATCATGTTCTAGCCATGAAACCTGATTATTACCTCTAAAGTCTACAGGCTCTTATTCTTATATTGAACACCCTGCAGAAGCCTTCCAGATGGTTCTTCATAAGAAAAGTATGTTTGCTATTACAATGCTTTTCTATAACTCAAATAGAGAGTTTCCAAATACTGATATTTAAAAAGGTACACCATAAAATTACTGGAAGAAAATGTTATTTAGAAAAATAGACTTTGTAAATGGAAATCGTACATCTTCATTCATCTATTTTAAATGGCCAAGAAGAATAAAAAATTACAGTAGATATTGAAAACTACACATTTTTGAATATACATAGGTATCTTACAATTAAACAATACGAAAAATTATGCAAATATGATTAAGCACACCTCATAGCAAAAAATAAAAATAGAAAGAGTTAAAGACCCTCCTTAAAAATGTAATCAAACTCATGATTAAGGTGATGAAGATTTAAGTAACTGTGTGATTGTATCAGGCTCTGTTAGAGTTGGGATATTTTCAGTGAGTGGATGTTTTTCTGCTCTCCCTGAACCTGTGATGGTAAAATTCTGAGGAAAACAGTGAAATCATGTTTAGTCAAGTTACAAAAAAAAACCTCCTATTGTGCAGAAATTCCAAATTTTATAAAACAGTGTTCCACAAATAGGCTATCAGACCATCTCTTTTGATAGATATATTTAGGTCCCAGGGACACTGAAGTGGGTGTGGTACAGTGACACCCTAATCTCCATCTGTCACTAACAAGGCATATACATTAGAGGGCCAGTACTAAAGCACAGGGAAACACTCTGAAGTTCTTGAAAGCACAGAGGTAGGGCACAGAGGTAGAGTAGTTTTCTGGGATAAGTTGGGCTCTATATTATAGTTCTCCAGCACTGAAATTTTAAAAGTGGATGTTGATATGCTATCCGATAATGTAGTTAACATACTATTGAATAAATGGATATGACATAGCTTTATGAAGCCTAAAACCCAATTCTCATATAAATATGAGCATATTTTATAGTTAAAAAAAGTATATAAGTAGATATAGACAGAGAACTGGATTTGTAGGGAGAATACATTTTACATTATTATTGTATGCTTTTCTGTGCTGTTTTAAGTTATACTTTTACTGAACTACAATAAATATATAATAAAACAAAGTTTAAATTCTTTTAAATTCTTTTTTCCATGGTTGGAAAAAGGCAACATCACTGACTTAGAGAATGTTGGTAAAGTAAGAAAGAAATTTGGATGTGACAAGTGACCTCAAATGAGTGGATTTATGTTTGCTATTGATAATTTAAAATAGTAGGCTAGTATTTATTCAGAAAGAGCAAAACTGGAATTCTTACTCCTTACTACAACACACATACAAATAAAATTCCATACACTACACATATGTACACACATAACACATACATAAACACACATGTATGCTTATGCACAGGCAACATATACATAAACACACAAATATACACATACTTGTCTAAGCTGACAGTTGTACTAACTGTTGAGACTTAGTGGCTCCTTTCCAACTCTCCAAGATCACACGTCAAGATCTTTCATGCTAAGCCTTCACAGTAAGAGTTGTTTCATTAGCTGTTGGTGCAGCTCTTGATTAGGGGACAAATATTGTGTATGAAATTTCTCAAAGGAGTATTTTTCTTTTCTTTGGAAAGACAAAATCCAACTAGATTATTTCAGAATTATACGACTAAGAATTCCTACTTTAAAAATAGAAAGACCTTAGTTACTGGGCAGAGATTTCTCCCACTCTTGGCTCTTTATGGTGATGTCAACCTCATAGTAATGTGTTCTTTGTTCAGCTGTGCCCATCAGGTACTCTACAGATGGTGTAAGAGGAAGGGCCCTGGACTTGGGAACAGAAAAATTGGGCACAGTGACAAAAGTCAGTAAAAATAGCATATAGCACACTGGAACACTGGGCATAGTCATTAGCTGTGAGATGTGTTCAGTAGGATTAATCATTCATATTAAAGAATAGCATAAATGGTATGCTCATTGCAATATAATCTATCAGGGAAAGAACATCCATATAATCTATTCATGATCACTTACTCTCAGAATTGTATGTAATGTCTATTGAGTTGATGTGGATTTTGGCAGGAGAAATAGGTAAAAATCAGGTTGAATGCTCCTGCTTCAGCATGCTAACTTGCTTGAATGGATATGATAGGAGGCAGCGTGGACATGAGCAAGAGTTTCAGATGGATTATCCGAGAAGGGTACTTGCCAGGTCCACTTATTCCCAGTTCACTGGAGTTTCATTCAGTTAAAACGATCTGCGTATGAATATATAATCTATTTTGCATGAAGAGCCTTTTTGTGGAAATAATATCATTCCCCTGGTACTTCTAGACTGCTGTCACAAAATTTCATCATCCAGGCAACTCATAAACAAAATCCGTTACTCATAGTTCTGGGACTTCAGTGTCCAAGAGCATGGCATGCATTGGTTGTGGTGAAGTTCCAAATCCTGATCGTCAGGAGGCAACTTCTCTGTCCTTACATGGAAAAAAAAGCAGGTTTCTGCAGCCTTTTCAAAAGGGCCTGAATTGCACATGAAGAGTTGTTGAGGGTTCCCGAACTCAGTACCAGCCCAAGGGGACCGAAGGGTCTCATTCTCCACTCTGTGGGGGGGGCAAGTAGACGCAGAGTTAAGACACAAACTCTGGGAGCTGGGTGGGAAGCAGGCCAGGCGGGTGACACTGGAAGCTCGTTTATTCGATAGGTGCAAAAGCTTTGTAGGTCTGGAGAGCCAGTGACCTTATGGCGGGGGGTCCTGAATACAGCCAATAGTAAGTTTGTCCCCAAGTAAGTAGGTTCTTTCCAGGTGCTGGTCTCACAACTAGCCAGAGCAGAATGCCACACACACAGGAGCCATTCCACTATTCCTCCTGGTAGGTGGCCTGGCTAGGCCCATCCTGCATTGTGCCCTACAGAGAGGCTCTACTCTCATGATTGAAATCCCTCCCAAAAGTTCTACCTCCTAATTCTATCATGTTGGCAATTAGGTTTTCAACATAGGAATTTTGGTAGTGTGTGCTTCACAAGCATTCCCACCAGAACATTTATTACCCACCCTCTATCCAGTGTGAAAATAGAATAATCCCTGAATGTTTGCACTCTCCTAGCCACAGATTCTCCCAGTTACACCTCATATTATAGGTGACAAACCATATTCATTTTATGAGACACTTTGAAATTAAAGAGCACTTCTATCAACCATTTATTACCTACTGGTCTTTCTTATTGAACAATGAATCATTTCTTCCTTAAGGCAACTCCTGTTACCAGAAGACTTGTATTATAGCAGGCACCTTACTAATCTTCACACAGGTCTAACATTAACATTTTTTCAAGCTATATGGATCAAAACTATTGGCCAGAATGCAAATAAGTGAAACAAAGAAAGACTCGGAAGAATGGGCAAGAACCAATGACCTTTATCTCAGAACATGATGAAAATGTTGGCTGGCTGAGTATATACAGCAGGATTCGGGATTGCTGGGGACGAGGTGGTGGAGGCATCAGAGGGAATGTGACATAATGAATATCTGCAGTAGTTACTGTCTCATTGCTGTGAGAAAAGCATCTTATGGGAGGAAGGGTTTTCTTCTTGGTTCGCAGTTTGAGAATACAAACCCTCATGGCAGGAAGGCAAGGCAGCAGGGGTGTGAGGCACTGGTCATGTGATATCTGCTCTCAGGAAGCAGATAGACATGAACCACGACACTCAACTTGCTTTCTTTTTATTCAACCCAAGATCTTAGGCCATGTAGTGATGCCAGCAACCTCTAGCACAGGGTTTTCCCTAATTTAGGAAATTCTTCATAGACAGGCCCAAAGTGGACAGTCAGCTATTATGATCTCTGATGTACATAGGTATATGTTTTATGTGTTATCTATAAGGTATGCACACACATACAGGTAGATTTGCACCTTTTTATAAACAAACAGCATTTTGATAAATTCATTGTGTGTAGCAATCTTAAAGATCTCTTACCTTTTCCAGTAAAACTCAAATACCTGCAAGACTAGCATACAGAAACCCAGAGTGGCATTGTTATCAAATTATGTGGAAACAGCAGTCAATTTAAACATGAAATACTTTAGTTTGCAACACAAGATATGCAGCATCTAGATTATTGTCATTCTCTTCATAATTTAAGGAAGTCTGTAAGTAGCTATGTCTTTTTAAAACTAAGGTTGGTGCATGCTAGGCAAGTACTGACTGAGCTGAATCCCAGCCTGATAGCCATGTCTTAGGGAGATAGGATATGCTCTACCTACTATGTGCTGGCTTTTGTAAAAATAATCCATGAATGCTATGTAAGGATACTTTAAAAGCCTTTTAAACAGCAACCATATTGATCAATAATAGGTATGCACATTTTGATGATCTACTTTTTAGCAGGGTATGCTTCTTTGAGACAGGGTCCCCGTGTGGTCTGGAATTCTCTATGTAAACCAGGCTGGCCTCTATGGCACAGAGATCAGCCTGTTTCTGCCTCCCTAAAGGTGTGTTGCCAGGCTATAATCTACATTGTGATTTCTGCTCGTACATGGATATCTGATAGTGGACCACAGAGAAACTTGGTAAATATAAAAATATAAGGGGGGAGGGGAAGAGAGGTAAAGACCATGAAACTACATTATGTACATGTCTAGAGATACCACAATGAAGCCTGTCATTTTATATGATTTATATAAACATTTTCCCTTGGAAGAAGAAGATAGATTCTTATGACTCATGAATAAACAAGACTTTACAAGGCTTTGGAAGAAAAAGAAACATGATTCCCAAGTCCCTTTCCAACGTTCTAAAAGCAATAAACCATCGGTAGGAAGAGGAGACTCTCTGTTTGGCCTTTGGCCATGCGCTGCCTAAGGTTTTGCAGGTCCAGGGTTGTGGGTTGTAGAATCTCAAGTCATCACTAATGCTTGGGAAGCCTTTTCGGTGATGTGCCTGCCTCTGAGTCTCCCAAACTTATATAAATCCTCGAATAAACTCCCTGGTTCCTTTAGGAGAGTTGAAAAAAATGAAATATTCTTTCATGATGATCCTCAGCTACATATTGAGTGTAAGATCAGATCCTGACTGAAGAACATTTTTAAAAAGTGAAATGAACACATTAAAAAAAAAAATCAAACAGTAGGGAAAAGCAAACATGCTTTAAACGTACTTGCATAAGAGGGAAAAGATGTTCTTAATTCTGAGGAATGCAGTTCCCTGATGTGCATGTTACTGTGATACTCCTTACTGCCAAAGCCACAACTGGAACCCCATTTGCTTTTGCCGTAATCAGTGTGCGTCTTGTGAATTCTGTCTTCACATGACTCCTCTGCTCCCACAAGTCAGGCCCCCATCACTCTGTGGAGAGCATCATCTCCTCTTAACTAACTGGCCCAGCTTCTGTGATTGCAGTTCTTAATTTACATGAATTTTTGTGACTTTCATACAGTATACCTTGATCATAGTTAAAGCCCTCCCCGAACTGCACAGATTCCCAGCACTGCAACTTATGCTTATTTTCCAATCAGTAGCCTGTGGTCTACAGAGTGTTAGGTTATATCATGTCCCTGCCTAAGTACTAAGCAATGTTTCATCACAGCTGAAAACCATCTCTTCATGGTAGCCCAAGAGGCTCTGAACAGATGGACTCCTGCCAATCTGTTTGTGCTAATTGAACAACAATTCCATTAATTCCTTTTGGGTAACAACAACGCTCTAAAAATAATTGTCCCTGACCTTATAAGAATATTAGGATATATATTCCTAAGAAGGAACTAATAACATCCTTTCCCTCTGATACAAGTATGTTTAAAGCATGTGTATTTTCCCCACAGTATGACTTTTGTGTGTCCTTTCACTTTTTAAAAATATGTTTTCAGGCAGAATCTGGTCTTGCACTTTCTAAGCAGCTGAGGACCATCATGAACTTCTGATTCTTCTGCATCTGCTTTCCCCAGAGCTGGGATGTCCGGTGTGTCCATCCCGATACTCCTGGTTTATCCATTCGTCTTGATGGTTTCAAGTAGAATGATCTTGTCTGTGTTGCCTTACCAAGATCTTTGTAAAAACATGACTTCATTCTTTTAAATAGTCTTCTATAGTTTTAATGTGTTTTTTTAAATCAAGAGGATTATTAATTCCAAGTGACAGTATTGTCTGTACATTTTTTGAACCACTGCCGTTCAATACTTCAGTTTTTTGTCATTAGGGAACAATCTAATTGTTTTAGCAACACAAGAAATTCAGTGCTTAGTGAGTTTAATGATTTTTCCTTTATTCTTAGTCTTAGAAAAGTAACTGTTTCATAAGAAACAGGAAGAGTTTTACTCTACCTAATCTAGTACATGCACCAAGTTTTGAAAAATTTGAATTAAAAATAACTCTATTGGCTTGGCCAAATTCAGGGGAAAGTATTTAAAATTCATAGTTCAAGATGATTTTTGGAAACCCAATAGCTCTTAGCAAAAGTTATTTTGATGAGTTAAGTAGAAATAAATCATAAACACATGAACTGAATTTGCCTCAAAAAAACACATAAGTTCAAAACTAAAGGAACAATGTCTTTTCAAAAATCTATTCTGGTGTCTACATAACCTAAATATT
Source organism: Eospalax fontanierii (assembly GCA_035773235.1). NCBI lineage: Eukaryota > Metazoa > Chordata > Mammalia > Rodentia > Spalacidae > Eospalax > Eospalax fontanierii. The sequence goes on from CM069547.1 coordinate 3,855,839, forward strand.
TACACAATAACTCTGTTTCAGAATCTCTAAGTACATCTACATTTGTCAAATCTCATAACCTATTTATTGATAAATAAGATTTTAGAATCACTTAGAATAAGCAAATATGAAAATTCTCTCATTTCATCAAAGAAATTCTCACATTTAACATATGCAGAAAATCTTTGATATTTCCAGAAAATGAATTATTGTTTAATTTGTGCATATATGAAATTCCTAAAAAAAGGATAAAGAAAAAATATAATAAAGAATGACTGTTCATTAATTCTAGAAGTGTAATAAATAAATGTACTTGCCAACAACTACCTGAAACAAAGATTACCCTTTGAACACCATGAAGAAACACTACTCTGAAAGAGAAAAACATTACACTGAGAAAAAATAATACTTATTGAAGAAACTGCCAGACTCAGATCTTAGATAATCATTTGGATATTACATAATTATAAATATTGACTATGTATATGAAGCTTTAAAAGTGAAGTTTTGGTGGGAATAGAGTCTGCAATGCCAGACCTATGAGCTGATTAAAGGTCTCTCTTCTCTTACTCAAGGCTTCCTGGAATTCCACAGAGTTATTTACTATAAATGTGGGCTCCACAGAAGAGTTAATCAGCCATAGCCACATTGATCTCGCTCACTTACTGAAATTTGGTGAAGGTAAAAGCCACTCACGATGCAGGTCTCAACGCCTGTCTTCTGTCAACACAGCAGCAGAAATTAACCACAGTAAGGAATTAAATGTTTGATCATGACTAGTTATTCATAGAAGTAAACAGATACTTTATCTTTCCTGCACATCACTGATTTCTTCTCTCTTCTTGTCTCTCTACACAAAAAAATAATAAAACTAGGAGTGCATCTTCCTGCATTGTTTTAAATTGTTTAAATCCTTAAACATTAAAAATTCATTCATGCATCCACTGAGAGCTTAAGATTCAGACTGTCAGTGTAATTTCATTCTCATCCATCAGACGGACTTTGAAATCTGCTTTAATGAATTCCTTATATCATATTCACAGAGAAACTTACAGTTAATCCTACTTAAAGTGCTGTCTAGTAGGGTTTTATTCAATAGGTCTCCATAGTTGTCACATTAAAGACTACACTTCGGATCATTTTTGCCACTTAGATGTGAGGTCACAAATGAGAAGCAAGTCTGTTTTTGGTGCCGACAAAAGAAGATTTGATTTTGTTGTGGAAAGCTGGTTTGTCTTGTAGTTCCAATGCTGTGGGTGTGATTAAATCAGAACTGGCACGTGACATGGTGTTTAAAACTGAATTTTCAGTCCTGCTTCATTAAAAGTTGAATTTCAGAAAGCCCGGGGTTTAAGGATGATCAATGTGTCCATCTATATTATACCCTCAGCAGATTCATACTGAAAGGCTAGCAATTCTTTTCTTTAGAAACCAATGCAAAGCAAATACACATGTTCATTAGTTAAGTTCATGTGATTAGCGTGAATATGTATTGATAACTTCAACATACATGAACCTGTGCAGAGAAAAAGTGGGTTCACCTCATGGAAGCCGTCTGCCAAATTATTGTACTATTAGACAATGTAAAAGTTAATCTGTAACCCTAACCTGTCTTCTTCTAAAGGTATGTTCTAATGGAAAAATTGATTTGAAGTAGTAATGTCTGAATAGTTAATTAGAAAAAAATTTATTAGAGTGCCTCAAGAAAAAAAAGGCAAATAATTGTTTAAAGTAAAAAAATGATCACTGAAAGGTCAAAATTCTAGTAAATTGGTTGATGAACTTAACATTTATCCTCAGTAATTTTATAACCTCATTGGAGTAGTTAATAGTTCCACTTTAAGGCTAGTGTGCGAGGCAAAGTACGACAGAACAGTGGGAGTGAAAGTATTTCAGCGCAAACAGCTTAGGCATTTTATTTTTTGAAGCAAAATGAGGGTTTATTAAGAGAAGTTGTGACGTATGGATTTAGGTAAGGGCCCTCTAGGGGTGCACGCTTTGAGAGGCTGCTCACCTTGGACTCTATTTGGCAGAATATTTACTGGAAATGGGCACACCCACTTTATCTGTTATCAGAAGGGCCATGGAAACATTCTTTTCTTTTACTTTTCCTGATCTGAGTGTAACAGTCTAAGATTTTAGGAGTGATACTTAGAAGATGCACCTCTAGAATCACTTGAATGGTCTTAGTATTTTGACGTCTAGCCTTAGTCGTGGAGACTCTGATATAAATTTAAAGCTTTGCACATGGCAGCCTCATTCCTGCGTCTGTCTCCTGTCCCTTAGTTTGATTTTCTTCGTCTACTTGTCTCCTTCAACCTCTCCTAATGCCTCCCTGCCCCCTGTATTTATTTTAAAATCCATGTCTTCCTAGAGCTCTGTACCTTAAGTCACAGCAGAACTCCCTGAATTTAGAACCAAAGGAATCAAATCTATGAAATCATTGCAAGCAAGGCAACAATTTCTAGAAACTCCAAATGAAATAAAACCTAGAACTTGTCTTTGAACTCTGAGACAATAAACCAGAATTTCCAAGTGAGATTCACTTGCTCTTTATTCTACTTTTTGGTTCCTGGGCTTTTACTGCCTTCTGTGATGTGATGTGATGTGTGCATCTGTGTGTATGTGTATATGTGTATGACTGTGAGTTCGTGTATGACTGAGTATGATGTATATGTATGAATGTCACTGTATATGTATATATGATGTGTGTATGTATATGTATACGTATGTATGTGTGATGCATGTATGCGTATAAATGTGAATGTATGTGCATATGTGCTATGTGTATATGTATATATGTGTGTATATGACTGTGTGTGATAATGTGTACATATGTGAGTTGAGTGTGTATGTCTATGTGAGTGTGTATGTGTATATGTGATGTGTGTATTGTGTGTATGTATGTGAATGTGTATGTATCTATGTGTATATGTATATATACATGTGTGTATAACTGTATGTATAATGTATGAATATAAATGTGAGTCTGTGTATGTGTATATGTGATGTGTGTATGTGTGTATGCATATGAATGTGTGATGTGTGTATGTATGCATGTGTATATATGTGTGTGATGTATGTGTATATATGTGTATGACCATGTGTGATGTATGTATGTGTATATATGTGTTTATATGATTGTGTGTGATGTTTGCATGGGTATAAATGTGAGTGTATATATGTATGAGTGTGTGGACATGTGTGTATGTATGTGTGACTGTATGTATGATGTATGTATGTATATAAATGTGAGTATATATGTGTGATGGATGTATATGTGTGTGAGTGTGGCTTGTGCGAACTTATAATCAGGATTACAACCAGGCACCCATCCTGTTCCTTCCCCCTCTGCCATAGTCTCCTGAAATAGTAATAGTGTCTCTCACCGAACCTGAAGCCAGCAAACCCAGCTGTCCTCCTGTCCTCACCTCCCACAGCACTGGGATTACACTCAGTGGCCATAGCTGGCTTTTTACCTGAGTGCTGGACATTTAAACTCAGGTCCTCCTGCTCACATAGCAAGCTCTCTTACCCATTAAGTCAGCCTCTTAGCCCCTGTATTTTGTCTTTTATTGAACATCTTACATGATTCTATTTTCTTACCATGAGTACTTTCTCTACATTCAGTATCACACATGTACCAGTAACCCAAGTCCGCCTTCAGTTGTCTTATCGCCTCAACTGTAATATGAATACATTATTATAATAACAAATTATCCTGTTTCTTCATCCCTTGTATCAAATGGTTGTTTACTTCACTCTGGTAAGCTCATCCAAGAATATGAATGTGTACATACATAAGCGAATTTCTTTTTTAATTAAAAGAATGTACTTATGTGTGTTTGTGTGTGGGAATGTGTCTGTGACTCTCCTGAGTCCAGGAGGAAGCTTCAGAACCACTGGAGCTGGGATGCCAGGCAGTCGTGAGCCTTTCAACTCGGACCCAAACTGGGGTCCTCTAGAAGAACAGCAGCACTCTGGACCCCTGAGCCATCTCAACTCCGCATAAGAGAAGTTCTGTTATTATTTTTGAGCTTATCACATTAGGTAAGATCATGTCTTATCACATTTCAGTTAAGAGTCAGAAAAACACATGTTCTGTGTTTATGCGTTCTCCTTTTTCAATGTTATTTCTCTGTGTGAGTCACTCCTCTGAATCATTTCCTTTTTCCTTTCCTCTAAACTTGGAATTTAACATCTTAGAAGGCAAATCTATGGCAGCACATTCCTTCTATCTTACTTGAAGATAGCATCTCACCTTCATTTAAAAGATAATTTTGCAGGCCAAAGAGGTTTTGGTACTGCTGGTAGAGAATAAGCATTCTGTCCCTTGACTAGGACTCAGACTTGGAGTGAGCCTGGGCCTCTGAGCTGTGACCTTCACATGGGGGAGTTGCCTGTTCCCTGCTCTAGGTAGGGCAAAATGAAAACATGGGTCTGATGTCATTTATCTCCCTCCCCCAGCTCTATAGTACTGACATGGCCATTTAGGTTCTCCTCGAAAAGTATTTGATAACCTTCTTATGATAGCTTACTCTGTAAAGCAGGTCTTGGCCTTAGAATCAATGACCTCAGAAGAATAGGGGTTTCTACTTTGCATTGGTTGCTGTGATAAATGACATAACTAAAAACAGCTTTAGGGAGGAAAGGGTTTATCTGGGTTGCATTTCCTGGTCAGGGAAGTCAGGGAAGGAACTGCAGCAGGAAGTTAAAGCTGAGACCACGCAGAAATGCTGCCTCCTGACCTGGCTCACCTGGCTGGCTTTTCCCATACATCGTTGGTCCACCCACACTGGGCCAGACTCTCCTATATCAATGAACAGTTAACAAAATGCCCCCAGAGGACAACCTGAGGGAGGAAATTCCTCTGTTGAGATTCCATCCTCCTAGGTAAACTAGACATGTCAAAATGACAATAAAAATCAAGCAAGACTGAGGCCTGCTTGGAGAGAATCCCCCATGAGCTCTCGACTTTCTGAGCTGTGTCTGTGAACCACTGGGAATTCACCAACTTACATTCAGGTTTCCCAACCCAGTCCATGCTTCCTGCAGACGTTTCTACCCTGGCAAGTTATGATTCTCCCAACCAGCCTCTCTGTCTTTCAAAATTGGCAGATGGAGACACGGTTTTGAAAATTTAATTTCTTTCATATCTAAAGTGAGTTCCCCGATGGGCACCCTGGACATACTCGTAATTCTTGCACTCAGGGAGACTTGTGCAAGAGGACTGCCAGGGTTAGAGACCACGCTAGGCTACAAATTCTAAGCCGGCGTGAACTACGGAGTAAGACCACATCTCAAGAATAAATAAATAAATACACACGCAGTTCCTGGTTGTCCACTCTGTTCAAACTTTTATTGATTAGGATAGACTGGTGACTTTCAAATTCCTTTTTCCAAAGAGCTTGTAATGTCTTGGAAAGTCTGAATTTGATACAGGTATCTGAGATCTAAACAAAGTCAGGTAGAAGACTTAGAAAGACAACAGTCTATCTCATAAGATATAGACCTTTATTTCTAAACATAATGCAATTTCACGTTTGTTTAAGGCAACATATTATTTTCCTTTAATCACATTATGCACTTCAAAGTGTTTGGAACTTCTTTCCGAAATGAGCATCAGGGTGAGCTGTGTTTTGTGTTAGTAAATTAAACAGTAACGGAGAAGCTCCGTTGTTACAGTGGGGACCTATGACTGGAAATGCCACCATATGTTAGCACCCAAACTACTTATGAACCTATCTGTTCAGCTAAATGTCAGATGTTGATTGGCGATGAATATGTCATATAAAGAATCATCCATTTCTTATTTCTTCCTCTCACACATATGGGAGAAATAAAAGCTTCTAAGTAACTTCATTTTTCTTTTAGCTGATTATTCTGCCAGTGAGGGAGGTAAGGCAAAGTCTCACGTTACTGATGTACAATAGCTTGAAGCTCATAGTTCTTTTCAAAACCATATGGATATCTTTTCCTTGAGTTTCTGACCCTGAGGTTTAGTTTTTATATGGCCTCTAGATGATATTAAGATGTTTTAAGCCAGGTGGAAATCAACAGTTTATTATGTCAGAAAAGCTTTGGCACTGGCTCAAACATATTGGTCTGCTTTAAAATATCAGTTATCACAGGCTACGCAGGTGCCTCAGTGATAAAATACTGTCTCTACACACATGATGACTTGGGTTCGATCCCCAAAACCAATGTAAAAATGCAGGCATGGAAGCACCAGCCTGTAATCTTAGAGACAGGCGAACCCCTGAGATTCACCGGGCAGCCAGCCTAGCATACGGGGAGGCTCCAAAATCAGTGATAGACCCTGACACCAATGAAAAGGCAGAAATCTCCTGAGGAACTACGCCAGCTTTGAAGCCTGCATGAGCACCCATATGCATATGCATGTTCACAGGTACAGACCAGACGCAGACAAACACACACACACTTCAGCCATGAGTTGTTAGTGGGGAAAAATCTTATTGGTTTACCTCCTTACTCAAAAGTTCTTCTGGGGGAAAGGGGGGGGGAGAGGGAGAGAGAGGGAGGGAGAGAAACAAAGGGAGAGAGAGGGAGGGAGGAGGAGAGGGAGGGAGGGAGGGAGAGAGGGATGAGGAGAGAGTCCTGACCATGGGCCTTCAATTAAAAACAAGTACTCGAATTATAACATTTGGTTGTTATTCTGGAATCAAAAGTTCAGACAATCCCTGACTTATAGTTTGACTTAATGAACATGTGATGGCGTGAAAAGAATATGCATTCTGTCTAATCTGTGCTGAGGTTTTGAGTTCTGAGTGCTCCAGGCTGACAGTGCGCAGTGTGATGCTTGAGTGGTGGGGACCTAGGTGGCCACAGCTCCTAATGAGTCTCTCAGTTTCAAGAAGAAACGATTAATAATCGACAGTGTGTCCTGTGTTTAATCCAAGATGTTCAGTAGGGTGATACGCAGTAAATGCATTTCAGCAACGGTTTCAATTCACCGTGTCTCTATTGGTTTGTGACCCCGGTCACATCCACAATAGATATCCCACGATTACTTCAGGAACAGTTAGAGAATCATATTTTTCTCGTTTATATCCCAAATGTATCCGTAAAATCCCAATGTAGTAAGTGGTGACGCTGTAAGGATAGTGATTGTATGGTTGAGCATTAACAGAGGAAAGATAAGAGAGACCTCCTGTGTCGAAAGTCAGCGGGAGAAGGGGCAGTGTCTCTATCTTAGTCTGCTTCAATCGCTGTGACAAAACACTCTGACACCAACTTGGGGAGGAAAGGGTTCATTTCCCTTACACCTCCAGGGCACAGTTCATCAGGGAGCCCAAGGTAGGAACTCAGGGCAGGAACCTGGAGGCAGGAGCTGGAGCACAGGCCATGGAGGAACGCTGCTCACTGGCTTGCTCCCCTGTCCCATGCTCAGCCTGCTTTCATAGACAACACAGAACAACCTGCCTAGGGGTGGCACCACCCTCAGTGGGCTGGGCCCTCCCACATCACTCAACAGTCAAATAAATACCCCACAGACACGGCCACAGGCCAGTCCAGTGGAGGCAATTCCTCGACTGAGGCTCCCTCAACCCAGGTGTGTCAAGTTGACACTACAGCTATCCACCACAAGTGAATCCCTTTTCAACTTGACACACAAAACATATCACTATTAAACCAAGTCCTTTCCATTTCTTATCCCTAGTATATGTTAACATCAATATCACAACATAAAACAGTACAACCTTAAAAGTCTCATAGTCCTTAAAAAAATCCGAACTCTTAAAATTTACAGTCACTTTTAAAAGTCTCTTACCTGTGGGCTCCTGTAAAATCCAAAACAAGTACTATCTTATTTCAAAGGGAAGAATGGGGCACACCTAAGCAAAATCTAAGTCCAGCAAAGAGCTCAATTCTGGATATGTGGGATTCACTTACCATCTTCTAGGCTCGAAGGGTTTCAGCAGCTCCACTTCTCTGACTCTGCCATCCACAGCAAACACAGATTATCTCACAGACCCAGGCGACTGCACTCTGCACCCACTGTGTTTGGTGATCACCCCATGGTCCTGGCATCTCCAAAAAGCTGGGGTCTCCATTGAAACTGAGACCAAACTTTCACAAATGGGCTCTTCTGGCCTCTCCTGGTGCAAAGCCTCAGATTCTCTCCATGATCCCTGAAATCCTGGGGTCTTCACTGCAACTGTGGCTGCACTTTCACCAGTGACCTTTCCTGGCCTCTCACAGTGCCAAGCTCTCGGTGACGCCTTCACACTTTCAGCACTAGAACCATGCAGGAGATTTTTACACATACCAAGTCCTGCTTCCAGATTGTGATGGAGGCTCGGGCCACTCTGGACCACAGCCTCTGTGTGCTGACCTTCAGGAAATTCTTCTCAGAAGATTTTTGCCATGACCATGTTCATCTCTTGTTACAGTTGTTTTTCAGCCCCAGGTAACCAGCATCAATTGTCTCAGCAGAGCAAAGGTTTCACTTCAGCTTATGATCTGTTCTTAATTACAGCTGATTCTTCAGCCCCAGCGACCAGAACCCACTGACTCAGTTCAAAATATCACACAAACAGCCCTGATAGTCTCTGCTTCCCTTAGAAGCTTCTCAAGCCAGGTCTCCATCATTAACAACTCTTTCAGCAGAATTGTTTCAAGGTCTACAGCAACAAACTCTAAGAACTTAATGACTTTTCTAGCCCAAAGTTCCAAATGCTTCTACAATCCTCCCCAAAACACCAAAGTGAAGTCTGTCATAGCAATATTCCATGATCCTGGTACCAGTTTCTGTCTTAGTTTGTTTCAATTGCTATGACAAAACACTCTGATACCAACTTGGAGAGGAAAGGATTTATTTGGCTTATGTCTCACAGGTCACAGTTCATTACTGTGGGAGCCCAAGGTAGGAACTCAGGGCAGGAACCTGGAGGCAGGAGCTGGAGCACAGGCATGGAGGAACACTGCCTACGGGCTTGCTCCTCTGGCCCATGCTCAGCCTGCTTTCTTACTTGATAGACAATAACCTACCCAGGGATGGCACCTCCCACAGTGGGCTGGGCCCTCCCACATCACTCATTAATCAAGAAAATATCCCCACAGACATGGCCACAGGCCAATCCAATGAAGGTGATTCCCCCAACTGAAGCTCCCTCAACCCAGGTGTGTCAAGTTGACACTAAAGCTGTCCAGCACCCTCTGGAGGTAGAATACAATTTTCACCTCTCTGAAAGCACATAAAAGTCTGTTAAGTTACATCAGTTGTTAACAGTCACAGACTTTTTGAAGTGAACTCTATGTACTCATCTAAAGTACTGTGCTCTGTAAAATCTCATGTTTCCTTTTAGCTTTTTTATTTATTTATTTTTATTTTATGTGTGTGAGTGTCAGGCCTGCGTGTATAGAAGTGCACCCATGCTGTGCAATGCCTGTGAGGTCAGAAGAGGGCATCAGATCCCCTGGAACTGGAGTTATGGACAGTTGTTAGCCATCATATGGGTGCTGGTATTTGAACCTGGGTCCTCTGCAAGACCAGCCAGTGTTCTTAACTGCTGAGCATCTCTCCAGCTCTGTGTATATAACTTTTATTGAATGACTAAATGAATGACATGTGACACAGCAGAAAATCACTTTAAGTCAAAAATGCATATTAATATTAAATCTAAATCCCAATTTTGCTATTTTTAATGGACATTATTTACAGCAAGCCATTGCAAGGGTAATAGAAAATATTAGCCGGCCTTTGCCTTGAAGACCTGAAGATGTTTCCACAACATGATCCTCTGAGCATCAGAGGACACTAAACAGGTATTCCGGTTAGCAAGTAAAGATAAGAAAAAGAACAGATTAGCCTACATTGAAAATATTTTACATCTTATAAACAACTTCAAACCTAAGTGAGTGTAAATTTTTCATCTGTTTCTGTTCAGAAAACATTGGCATGAATTTTTGGTCCTATGTCATGAGTACTTGAGATTTAACACTTGTAAGACCCTCAGGACACAGCATGTCCTGGTCCATAGTGAGGTCTGAATAGATGTCCCTGATATTTTACCATAGCAAGATAAGCTAAAATTAGTTCAGTAAAAGCAATTCAGATTTGCAGTAATGGTTGGAATGGCACCAGAGAACAAAAACCTGGGAGATATGACCATGCAAGTTTTTGGAAAATTGTTAATGCACATCTGTCCCTCAGGAGCTTAACTTAAATATGAGGACAAAAGTCTGTTAACTCTGTCAAAGTCTGTCACTAGACCCTGCTTTCATACCACACATGACAGTGAGACGCTTGTCCCCAGAGGACAAGAGACTCATCGTGTAATGGGAAAGAATGCATGCCCCTTTGACCCTCTGCTTTAAAACAATTCAGCATGGGTCAGAGAGAGGGAATGAGAATTTTCATGCAGACTTGATGAAGTGAACTTGTCTTGAACCCATAGAGATTTCTGAATTTCTTTGCAAGAATCATAGCATCGTAGCAGCAGTTCAAGATTTTCATTAACCACAGAGATGGCAGTCTCCTTTCAAGCATGTATTGGTATGCTATTTATGACAATCAACTGGCCTCTGAAAATTCCCAGTAGTGGAGATTGTTGACCTTAATTTAAAAAACAAAACCCAGAATCCTGGGGGGAATGTCCCCAGAGCGCAATTCTGTAATACAATAGCTTGGCCTTTGAGTCCAGGGATTGTGGCCAAAGCAAAGACACTTATGTTAGGACTTTTAAGTAAAGGATCCCTACTTGACTTCACATTTATATTTTTACTTCTGAGCTACCTAATGAAGAAAAAATAATCTTCTAACTATAATTTTCAACTTAACAGATACTATATAAACAGTAAAGTAAAACACAACGAACCAAACATTCTGTTTTTTCTTCCTAGAGAGACGAAAGGCAGTAATTGGTGCATCACAGTAATTCAGGGAATAAAGAAAGGAGAAATTGGGCGGGGGAAGATGGCCCAGTGGGTAAAGTGCTAGCTGTGTAAGCGTTAGGAGCCTGGTCCATATCTCCAGGACTCACATGAAGGCAGACACGGAAGTATGCATCTGTAATTCCTGGGCATCTATGGAGAGACAGGAGGGCTCCCTGAAATCCAGGGGCCCGCTAGCCTGATAGACACATGAGCCAACAGAGACCCCTCCCTCAAATAAGGTGGAAGGCCAGGGTTAAGGCCTGGCCAATCCACTTGTGCACCTGCATTCTTGTACATGGGTGCCTATGTGTATACAGATATCTAAACAAATGAATATGGCATGTAGCATTCTTCAAATAGCTATTGTTATGCTTTGCATATGAAATGTCCCCCAAAGGCTCATGTATTGAAAGCATGACCCTCATCCAGTGTCACTACATGGAGGGGTAGAAGCTTCTGGAGATGAAGCCTAGTTGAAGGAATCGGTCTCTTGGCGCATATTAACATGCTGGTCCCCTTTTTTTCTCTCTTTACGAGAAGCCAAGGGGTAAGTCGTATAACAGAAGAATTCTGGGAAGAGCAGTCCTCTGCCGACTTCTGGGACTGTCTGTAGGAGACGTGCAAGGAGCACTTTGACCCTCGGTAGGCATGGTTCCCTGACAGCCAACTTCAGACTGTGAAAGGAGCATTCTTGTTTCAATGCATATTTGCATTGAATTTTTATGGATTCCATGAACTGTTTCTTCACCTTAGGGAGCATGCTGACAGTTGCTACCTGCATTTCTCTGCCAGCCCACCCCAGGCATCTGCTGGCTGCTCTGCTGATCACTCCTAAACTTGGAGCTGTAATAATTACCACAGGCAACTTGGAGCTGTAATAATTACCACAGGCAACTGCTCTGAATTGACCTCCTCCACTATTCTCTAAAAGACTCACATGAAATTTGGTAAAACCACACTAAACTCAGAAAGAGAATTCTTTTTCAAACTGTATTAATTAACTTAATTTACTGAAGCCAGATGAGCCACAGCACCCACTCAGAAGTGGCCTAATTAGTCTGCATCAGTAGGAAGGGGACAGTTCCTCTACTGAAATCCTCTAAGGAAGTAATGTTGAATGGCCAGGCCCCAAGTTACATAGACAGCCACTGTCCTCAGCTCAACTCATCAAAATACCTGTTCGATCTTCCAGATAGTAGTGTTGTTTAATACTAGAATCACAAAAGTAAACAAATACTCTTTCAGAGAAATTTCCTGTAACGTCATCTTTAAACAGAGGAGGCAGCTTGCATACCCCGACAGTGTTGAAAAGTGTCACGGTTCCTGGGGATGGGTTCTATGACATAATATCTTTGTGGCACCTTATCTAAATTAGTTCAGACATGGATCAAAGGAGGAGAAACTGGCTTATTGGCTCAGAGTTTTTTTAGGGAACTAACTTTCCAATACTCTAATTAAGGCTCTCTTAATTAATTAATTTCTTTCTCCAATACTCTAATTAAGGCTCTCTGTGATTTTCCGAGTCTGGAAACTTCTTTTCACAGTGGAAAATGGCAGAGGCAAACTATCACATCTTGGCTTCCCTTCTGGCACCTTCCCATCTTCCTTAACTCAAAACGACGCTGCCATTTAGAGTGAAGATGGAAATGAAGAAGATTAAAAAGCAACACCTCCTTTTGGTCAGAGAAGCTGGTGACAACTCCCGACAGAGGACAAGTGGTAAAAACACATGCAGGCCATTTGTGACCTTCTGTGTCACTGGCCTACTGTTATGTGAAGGAGCTTCATCAATGAGAGTTGAGAGATTTCCAATCTTCTCTGAAGAAATGTTGGCAGCTGATCACTGCTGGGTGAGGATCAGTAGTCTTCCTAAAGTGAGGGACTCTGGGTAGGCTGACTGGACCTCAGTGGATGAACCTGCACTGAGGTCACTTTGGGCCACTAAGTTGACATAATAGACCTTAACACAGATGAAAGAATGCAAGGATTCAAGTTGGGAGGCTATCGGGGGTCCAGTGGAGAAGGGATATATATAAAGATGATTAAGTTGATTGACATGTTCTGCATGAAATACTCTGTGATTCAATAAAAAACATTAATACAAAAATGTGCAGGAGACAAGGGAGAGGACATGGGGCTGTGGAGTGCTGGTGGAGGGTGCCGAGCTGAGCCCTCATGGAATTTTCCAGAACCCACACATGAGCTAGGCTTCATGACCCGAGAGGTCAGGAGACAGAGTATCTTCAGGCAGGGAAGAGAATGAAGGCAGACAGAGAAAAGGCCGAGAAAGTTTTTGGAATTTTTCTTTTTTGTCTCATTTTTACTCATTTCACTACCTCAGATTCCCTCAGCAGCGTTTCATTCGTAGATGACAAACAAAATCAAAGTACAAATAATAAGAAAATGATGAAAATAAGAAAAAAGTGAAGCTGGAGCCCATATATTAATTGAGTTTTTCTTGCTCTGTGATGCGATGCATATAATCAAGATAAGGGAAATCACCAGTAGACTCTGGGCCACGTTGGGGTATTTCACACTTATGGGATCATGTGGGATCATGAGATCAAACAGTCTGAACAACTCAGGCAGCAGAGAGCCCATGACTTAGAAGCTCGTGGGCTCCTCACGGTACAGAGGTCTGCCTGGGGCAAAGCATTTCCTCATTTTCCATCTTCTCCTCTGGTTGGAAAAGTCAATTAACCCCTTCCCATCATGGAATACATGTCTTTACTAGAACTTTTATAAACGTTTAACAACAAATTGAAATGACAGCCATGATGACTATGAAGGCTGCCAAGGCTCATGTTCAAAAACTACAATCATTTGAAACTGGAAGTCATGGGGCGTGTTGTGTTGGCTTGGGTTCTGCTGCAGGCTGCCGTGGGTCACCAACTACATTTCTGTCAACAGAGAGAAACTACTAGGACAAAGCTTGTGCTGATCAGGAAGTGTCCACAGAGTGAGAGACCCTCGGGACGTGCTCTTTCCGCAAGCGTTCTGAAAACACATCCCTGCTCCTGAACCTTTCAGTAGGAAAATCCCCATTCCCTCCAGGGACCCACATGCAAGCCCAAGAGCTGAGTGACGTGGGCATCAAGATCCATCTGTGGGACACTTTCGGGTGGGTGGATTGCGCGTCTCCTGATCTCTTTGAGAGCTTAGATGTGGTCAGCCTACCCTCTCCTGACCTCTTCATTTTCTCTCTGAAGTGCTATTTCCTCTCTGGCCTTTCAGTGGACTGCAGTCAACTGGTCATGAAGACTCGTGAGTTAAGGGACTGGCTCTCCAGGAAGCAAGTCGCCACAAGCCCTCCCTGACTTCATGTTCGTAGGAGTTTTCTTGACCTCAGAGCTTCAGAGTCTGTGACTCCTAGCAACCTGTTTTCCTGCCCCATCATACTGGTAAAGTCCAGGATCAGGACAAACTGACGGCCCAGCTACCCTGTGAAACCCTCTTGCCAATATTTGACAGAGGCAGGATCTAGGTTCTTGGGTCATGTCGCATATTTTATAAAACAGAGAGTCTCACACTGTTCCATGCAAAGGCATAACCTGAGCATGACTCAGACTCTGACTTCATAGTCAAACTCCGTAGGTCTGAGTGAGCTCAGGAATTTGTATCCGTGATGTTTCAAGTACTTTGGCTATGAAAGCTTTAAGAAACTTTATAAATCGCGCTAATTTGAGCAGCCTGTGGGTGAAAAATGACTTGAGAATTTGAGCTTGTGGATGGGAGGATTATGTGATCCCTAGAGATTTTTGTCTCTCTCAGGAGATCTATGCTGTGTCCACAGAGGAATGAGACAATCTTCTGATCATGTTGATACCTGCACTGAATCCTGAGGTAAGAATGCCAGAAGCAACTTAACAAGTCATTCCCCATCAAGAAACCTTATCTTTAGCAGTCACTTATGATCGACTCTGCCCACAACTCCTGCCCAGCCCAGTCTACTTTCTGTCACTGTGGGTTTGAGTACTTCACATAAGTGAAACCTCACAACATGAAGTCTTTGTGACTTGTTTCTTTCAGTTCATATAGTGTTCTTAAGATTTATTCCCTGGGTTGGATAGATGGCTCAGTGGTGAAGAGCACTGACTGCTCTTCCAGAGGACCCAGGTTAGGTTCCCAGCACCCACATGGCAGCTAACAGCTGTCTGTAACTCCAGTTCCAGGGATCCAGCACCCTCATCAGACCTCTGAAGGCATTGCATGGCATGGTTTCACTTACATATATGCAAGTAATACACTCATACACATACAATAATAGTAATAAAATCTAAAGAAAGATTTATTCAGGTAGCATGTATCAAAGCTGCCCTTTTTGCTGCTAAATAATATTCCATCATGTACATTTAATGCACTTTGTTTACCCATTCATCACTCCTACTGTCCGGGAGATGGACTTCAAAGGAAACTCAAGGCAAGTTGAAATGATGTACATTGTTATCGCCTTGGTTCCTATTTCCTGTTACTGGAATAAAATAGTCCCAATAGACTGGTTGGTTTATTATTTACACTTTCAATTTTCCCATCTCTGAAAAATAGCATTTACCTCAGGGATTACTAGAATTAAAATTATGGTATATTTCTAGCACTTTAAATAGACCATCTAGTCGACTTCATGTGTCTTAACACATGCCAGAGTATCAAAATCTCAGACTCTGCTGGAGAAAAGGAATCAAGTGCCATTCCTCACTTCACTGGATGCTCTGACATATGAGGTGGGCTTTACTATTTCCATTAGGCGGCTGAGTGGACTCACCCCGACCATGGACATTGGCTCAGAAGGGCCATTATACATGGAGAGACTGACTTGATGACTAATGATGCTTTTGCTTTTCCAGCACAGAGCCAGAGGTTCTCTCAGTTCACACAAGAGGGAAACAAGTCATCCGATATGAGCAGAGCCCTCTCCATCTAAGGTAGTCATGTGGTTTGAATGGAAATTATCACCACAGGCTAACGTTTATGGACACTTGTCTCCAGAAGGTGGGGCTGTTTGGGGAGTTTACGGAGCTTTTTGGAGGTGGCAACTTGCTGGAGAGAGCGTATATCTTGGGCAGGCTTTGAGGGGTTTAACCTGACTCCACTTCCTGTTCTCTGTTTGTTTCCTGAGTGGGGATAACATGCAGTCAGCCATTTCCTGACTGAGAACTACATGGTGGTTCTCAATGTCTGCCCTGCCATGATAGAATGTATCCTCCTGGAACTGAAAGATCAAGTAAACCCTCTCTTCCCTGAGTTGTTTTGTCAGGAAAGTCCATCACAACAGCAAAACATTAATGTCAGGAGCCATTTGCCTGCCTTGAACTATGCCCTAGTTTTGGGTTAGGCAGAAATCAATCTCATGCACAAAAGTGCTGTTGGAAGCAGGAGTTTTCATTATGCAAATGATTTACACCTAAGGAGAAGTTCATTCTACACCCAAGACTGAGGTCACCTGAAGATCTTTGAAGGAAGCCAATCACATCTTAAGTTATTTTGCCTGTGTTAGTATTGTTTCTGTGTTGAACTTTTCACCCATTGTTTTGTTTAGCACATTTCATAGTATAAATAGGGGGGACTTAATAAAGGCAAGCTGCTTCAGTATTGACTGAAAGCCCTCCTGAGTCCGTCCCTTTGTTTTCTCTTCCTTTCTCTCTATCTCTACATTTTCTCATCCTTACTCCCCGCTTCAGATGCGGTTCGATTTCTGCTGGTGGGCTCCAGCAAGTGACGCCTGAACCAGGGACCTGAAGACTGGGGGTCAAGTGAAGGACACTGCGGTATAAGTGAGCTCACGTAAAAGGAGAGGAGTGCGGAATCATGTAAAAGGAAAGGAGTGTGGTGAGAAATCTTGGGAGTAAATTGGGTGAGGGTGATAGTCGTTTGCTTTTTGTAAATATGTTGGAAAATATGCTTTATGCTTGAGGAGTTGATGTAAGACATCAGCTGCTTTGTAAATTTTTGAACTTTGTAGAAAAAGTCTGTCCTTGGTTTCCTGAAGATGGGTCTGTAGATTTAAAAGCATGGAAGAAAGTAGGAAGAAAACTTCAGGATTATTATGATGTCTATGGACCGAGTGAGGTTCCAGTAGATACTTTTACTTTGTGGGCTTTGATTAGGGATAGTTTAGATCTTAGACACAAGATAGAAAATATTCAAAAACAAACAAACAAACAAAAAAACAAATGGAAATGGGATTGAACCTCAAGCTGCTTTGCTTGAGGAGCTAGCTTTTGTGAAACCTGAAATTGAGCAATTATTCAAGAGTCATTAGATCCCGAAGAAAAAGAGGAGAGAGAGAAGGAAGCAGCTAGATGTCTGAGAGAGGCGGATTTTTCACCATTTGTTGCCTAAGCAAAACCCAAGGCTGAGCCAAAGGGAGAATATTTAGAAGAAATGTGGCATTTACAGGGCATAGTTGAATCTCTGAATTTCTGTCTTTACAAATGCATCCTCCTCCAGCAGCTCATGGTCAAGCAGGCTAGAGCCTCCAACATCAAAAGACCATAATCACATCTGGGTTTTCTGTTTGATTACCAGGTGAATCGTGTAGATTCCACCAGCTCTGCGCCTTGCCCTAGGGTACTTTGCTTTCTGAAACAACTACTAAATAGGATTTCAGCTTTATTCAGTTTACAGTTTGAGAAAATAGTTCAGTGGTAGGATACTTGCCTAGCATACATAAGGCTGTGAGTTCAATTCTCACCCACACATCTTATTTGAACAATGTAAACACAACTGATCTTTTCCCAATCAGACAACTGGTTCCTGTCTTAACAGTGCCTGTACTATTATTTTGCTACTCAGCAGAGGTGATGGCAACAGAAATGGGACAGCTGTTTTCATTCCTGCTGGTAGTTACTGAACTCGCCAGCTCTTCTGTCCCACGTAAACTCTGAGTTAAAGCGAAACAAACATTTCTGTGTCTGTGTGTGAATCATATTGATATCACTGAGAGGTTGACTCTGGAGCTGGATTGGCCATCTCGCTTCAGACTCAATCCTGTTGTTTCAGGATGTTTTTCAAGACTTGTACAGGCTGAGGCTGGCCACCTGACCCTGTGACAAGCAAAAAGGAGAACAAAACAGCCTCAGAGTGAGGACATTGTGCTTTTGAGAATAAGTGATAAACTAATTTTAACAGAGGTGGGTATTCATCTTATGGTGTAACATGTCTATAGCAAAACTAGCTCATGGAATTCTGTATTTTCTCACACCAACAAAAAGTCACTAATACAATTTACAGTTCTTGGAGAAGATAAATGGCAACCTCTACCTAAAAACTTCTCAGTTAGTGATTATGCGAAAGATTGTAAACTTCAATTTGATGATGGTTCCCAGGAAGCTGTTTTGGGTATGGACAACTGGGATATCAAGTAAAACAATGTCCTAATAAACAAAGTGCCATCACTCCTAAAAAGGAGTCAGGCTTGTGTCCCACATGTAAAAGGGGAAAATATTGGACCTTCACCTGAGTCCAATCCTCCACCACAGCCAATTCTCCTAGTCAGCTGTATGTAATTTTTCCAAAAGTGTTTAATGTTATTACATCTCATGGTACTAAGAAAATGAAAAGGTGAAAGATGTTAAAAAGATATGAAAATGGAGATATTTTTAAAGTGAGAAAATCTATAAAAGTGATTGAAGATCTGAGTCGATATGGTATATAAAAGATAAAAGAAAATTTCTGAGATAATAGTTCAAATAGTCTGAAGAACAAACTAAGTCTAATCAAGGTTTATTCAAGAATGTTTGGTTTTTGCCCAAGTTTTGGCTGCATAGCATACAGTGATTGAAAGTGCCAGATTGGTGGAAGTTTGTACAGTAACTATTGTGTTTCAAATTATGATTGCTTCTCCTTTTAACCTGTATGGATAGATCAGTGGCCTCTTACTACAAACAAAATTCAGGCCATAGAGCAGTTCAGGAACGGCTAGAAAATGGTCATATAGAGCCCTCTAATTCACCCATTTTTGTCATAAAAAAGTCAAAAAAAAATGGAGGTTACTACAAGATCTTAGAAAGGTTAATGAAGCAATAAAACTTAAAAATCTATTACAAAAAATAAAAAAGGGGGAGTTATAACCCAGATCACCACAGAATTCCTTAAATCACATTCTTTTCATTTTAAATTTCTTAAATTTGGATAAGCAAGGCTACTCTGCAGCAGACAGAATATGGCATTCCAAGACTTTAGATACCTATGCACAAGTGAAATGGAAGGATCTGACTAATGGGAAATGGGATGGCCCAGACCCAGTACTAATATGGGGAAGAGGGCATGTTTGTGTTTTTCCAAAGGATGCTGAAAATGCCAGGTGGCTGCCAGAAAGGCTGGTCCGGTTCACAGGGACTGAACGAGGGAAGAGTGACATTGCTGTTGCTGTGGAATCCATTCCTGATGACACACGGAGAGCTTTATTGGACTTATGTAATAAATCCAACTATGCTGCATCCAGCCATATGGGAAGAAAAGAGCTTGCAGCAATGGTGAATGATACTCGCCTGTCGGGACATCATTATATGAGCAGAATAACAGTAAAACAGGACTTTACTGCAGGGAATGCTGATAAATGTGAAAAAGGACTAAGTGCAGGACTTTGGTAATCAGATGACAGTTTCCCACAGACTTATATAGGAAAACAGGCAGCAGCCACGGACAAAGTCAAGGACCAGTGATAGCTTGCCTAAGTCAATCCTATATATACTTTTGATTGGACAGTTTAAATATCGCTCATAATGGTACTATGAACTCCCAGCACTGCTTGAGCTCTGCTGGCCTGGCTGGCCACATCACTGCATTGATCTCATCAGCAACATTGGGCAATGGGTCCAGAAACAACTTTCATCTTGGCATTTTGGGAGCTTAGAAGTTTCCTTTGCAACTAACATTTTATGTAGATGCCACACACAGTTTTCTTGGGTAAATGAGTATTTTTGCCTCTATTTGGCATTTTATATTTCACTAAGGAAAATAAACACATTTCCAAGACTTCTCTTGGTTCAGAATATTGACTTTGACCATATGAACATGTCATCTTTACACTACAGTTCCATGTGCATATACGTGTGTGCATGCACACATGTGCATGTAGGCTCATGTGTGTATGCATGTGGAAGCCAGAGGCTGATGTCAGGGATTTTCCTCAGTTGCTTCTCCATCTTTATTTTCTGAGACAGGGTCTCTCACTGAATCTGAAGCTTCACTGATTGACTGGAGTGGATGGTCAGTGAGCCCCAGGGAGTCTCCCATCTCTGCCTCCTCAATGCTGGAAATACAGGCATACATCACCAAGTCTGACTTTTAAAGTGGATTTACGGTGTCCATTTAGGTATTCATAATTACATACCAAGTATTTTATTCAGTGAGGCAATTCTCCAGCCCCACCCTCCTAGTATTCCTAAAAGGGACTGATTACATGGTAAAATTAAGAATCAAGGTGCGGATTCTGATGGGAAGAAAGGAAAGCAGACATATGATGAAAATATTTACTTCCTAAAAGAGTTTTGTCTTGATGACTTGTTACAACATCGGGCTACTGGATTGGTTAATGTACCAGAGCCCACCAGCAGAAATCGAACCGCACCCGAAGCGGGGAATGAGGACGAGAAAATGTAGAGATAGAGAGAGAGGAAGAGAAAACAAAGGGACAGACTCAGGAGGGCTGTCAGTCACACTGAAGCAGCTTGCCTTTATTAAGTCTCCCCTATTCATACTATGAAATGTGCTAAACAAAACAATGGGTGAAACGTTCAACACAAAAACAATAATAACACAGGCAAAATAAATTAAGATGTGATTGGCTTCCTTCAAAGATCTTCAGGTGACCTCAGTCTTGGGGGTAGAATAAACTTCTCCTTAGGTGTGAATCATTTGCAAAACGAAAACTCCTGCTTCCAACAGCACTTCTGTGCATGAGATTGATTTCTGCCTAACCCAAAACTAGGGCATAGTTCAAGGCAGGCAAATGGCTCCCAACATCTTCCCCTTTTTTATTTTCTAAACATACCATAACCTTTCTGATTATGGTGCAGAAGACTGTGCCTGTCTTAGGTCATCCTCTCCGAAGCATAAGCCTTACCTGTCATTGGCACATGAATGCATGTCATCCATGCCCTGTCTTAGGTCAGCTTAGTTCAAGAGAATCTTACCCATCTCTGACTACCAGCCTCTGCAAGGGGCAACTCTACTCACGATAGAATTCGGAGCCAAACACTGTGCACGTCAGCTGTAACATCCAAGAATGTGTTGAGGATATATGTCACCTATGGAGGGACTATGCAAATTCTAAGGAGAATACATAGACCCAAGATTATAATTTTTCCTGATCTGGGGTCAAAGAAGACCCTGAAGGCAAAGAGACTTTTAGCTCATCTAACGAATCAGCAGCAGTTTCTGCTGCGTCAAAGTCAAGTGACTATTTTTTTACAGTTAACATAAATCTAAGGATATATGTTCATTATGCCAAACCTTGCAACATTTACACTCCTCAAACCACACACTAAGGCTTTGCAACATCCACAGAAATCACAACAAATGAAAATTGCCAAAATACCATAACTTGCATTCCCCCATGGGAACAACTGAAATGCAATTAATTAATGAAGTTACATTGAAAACACAAGAAATACATTGAACACAGAAAACATCAAACCAGGGCTTCTCCCTTATGCCGTTTTGTCAATCTTGGAGCCTCAGGGGACGTACCAATGTAATTACCAAGGTTTGTGATAAGACATGAAGGAAACACTTCAAATGCCAGCCAGTCTTAATGTCTCCCCTAGAATGTTTCTTATGAAACCCAGTCCTGGTTCACAATAAGTTGAACCTTCCATTTCTGTCTTGCCTTCAGACAGTCTTTCCATATGATTTAATGTACGCTAGAACAATATTAATGGAAGGTAAATTATTGAAAATGTTGAGAGAGGCATAGATTTTATTCCACCCTAGCCTTAAACAAATATCTCAGGTGTAAGTTTCACAGGAGTCCTCAAATGTCTGTACTTTCCTGGACTGTCCCAGTCCTGACTTGAGCCTAACATGGGGTAAGAAGGGAAAATAAAGAGGCATGTTTCAACCATTGGAGCTTGGTTTGTGGCTGATGCTGCCGGATGGTGCATGGTGCAGGGCTGATGGCTGTGTCAGCCAGATAGGTGCAATGTGGTGTGGCACAATATTGCACTAGGGTGAAGTCAATGAAGTCTGTTCCCAAGCATCTCTGGTTTAATCTGAATTGTCAATTATTAAAGAGTTCATATTTATAAGAATGTTACATCCTAAATTTTTTCTATGTTCCTAATTTTATCTTCTAATTCAAAAGCAAAGAGAAAATCGAAAAATGAAAGGACACCACCACGGTGAAACAATGATTATTCTTTTAACTCAGCATACTCAACTATCATGGGTTTCCAGTTTCAAGCTCAATTTAAGTGAGCCGTTCAGTTCTGAGTTTCATTTACTCCTGGCCAAGCAAGACTTCCTCAGAGCAAAAACAAAAACAAAAAAAAAGAAAAAAAATGTTAAAAAAGTATTAAATCGAAAGAAGAAAGCAGGCAGAGATGCCTGGATATTAAGAAAGCTTTAATATAAGAACATCTCCCACACATGAAAATAAAGACCACTGAATTAACTAGAATTGTAAATGTATTTCTAAAGCTGTTTGACCTAAAACTCCTCGATCAAGCCGGTCATGGTCACAGGAGACAACTTACAACCACCAGCGCCTAATCTTCCCCCTCTCAGCTACTGAACTGGAAACAGCTGGTAGGCCCTGAACAAAACCATCTTCAGCCATCATGTATTAATTCACAACACACTTTCTGGGCCTGGGAGCAATTACAAACAGGATTTTTCAAAAAATCACCAACATTTCCGCAGGAAGAGGAAAGAACAAAGGACAGGAGGAACAGCATAAGGCGGCAGGTCTGGGAGCAGGAGGTCAAAGGTCAAAGGCAGGTGGCTGCAGCAGGGAGGTGCACACTGTGGGCCCAGTTCCTTGCCTTTGGTTTAATAAAGTTCACATTGACTTCAGAAGCGCTCTGAAGAGGACCCAAGTGTAATGTGTTTGGAGGTGTGGCGGGCATCACTGATGGCCCTTCCGCAGCACACAAACACATTCGAGTATCCTGACAGTGTCCCCTTTGATCACTGGCCTGAATTTCAGGTGAACAAGGAATATGAATGCACTTTGAGAACAAAAATGTGAATGTTTCCGTTTTCTTCTATATCTGTTACTTTTATTGAATTTCTGTGCCTTCTACCCAATACATCTTAATCACGTTTGGACCCCGACCACAATCTGCACCTTCCCATAGTGCATACCCTACCAGATTTCAGACATTCTCTCCTACATGTTAAGGCCCATTCAGTTAGCTTCTTGGCAAGCCTAGCATCTGATGGCTATTTCCTCTAAAGTCTTCTTACTTAGCCCCTGGCCATCTACGCCCCCTCCAGGGTCCAGTATAAGCAATAAGGCATCTGAACAGGAACCAGAGAATTTCTTAAGTCTCAGTGCTATCCACAGCATGACTGGATCAAAAGGACTTACAGCCTGGACAATGTTCCCCATCTTGCCAGATTTGCTGGCTAATAGGGAGCTGACTGCCTCCACTTCCCAATGCATTCCACAAATTACAGTCACATGACTCTTCTGGAGCAAGATAGGAAGTGAAAAAGTATCACGGAATCTTAGAAGGTTTCAGCAAGGAGATTCAACTAACTTGACTGTGAAGTATGAACAAATGGACCACAGAGAAGACAGTGCAAATCCACAAACATAACTGGTTCGGGGCAAGCGGATGAAAGAAGAAAGACGTGGCTTTGATGCAGAGAACAGGAAGGGGGTCTCTGAAGCCTAGGGGTAATCTAGAAGATGCTGAATTTTCAGAGCGCCTCAATGTATTAATTGTGGTAAGCATGTGGAAAAGTTGTGTCAGCTAAGGGTGTAGACGTGCTGTGTCAGCTAAGGGTGTAGACGTGCTGTGTCAGCTAAGGGTGTAGACGTGTTGTGTCAGCTAAGGGTGTAGACGTGTTGTGTCAGCTAAGGGTGTAGACGTGTTGTGTCAGCTAAGGGTGTAGACGTGTTGTGTCAGCTAAGGGTGTAGACGTGTTGTGTCAGCTAAGGGTGTAGACGTGTTGTGTCAGCTAAGGGTGTAGACGTGTTGTGTCAGCTAAGGGTGTAGACGTGTTGTGTGGTTCCTGTTGATGTCTCCAGATGGTAGAGATCCTTACCTGTTACCAGTCTTGTAAACCAGTGTTTCTTCCCTTCTGGACTGCTCTGTGTGCAAATAATTCTTTTTCTTTCCTTCAGAATCATTGGAGAAGATCCAGTGTGCTTTATAAAGTCTTCATTAGAAATACTCAATACAATCTAAAAATTCACCATATGATGACTACAGAAAATCAGGATGGAAACTTTTTGGAAAGAACCCAATGGCTCAGAGGTTCTTGCTGAAGACTTGAGATCAGTTCCTAGCACCCGCTCCAAGGGATCCATGTCCTCTTCTTGACTCTGAGGTCACCTACCCACATTTGGTAAACACACACATGCACACACACGCACACACACATATTTCCTTAGAAAAGTTAAAAGACAGCAATGATAAATGTCCCAAAAGTATTGTTTTCTGGGGTTATAATCAACTAGGATAGTCTTTGAGATTTCAAAACATCTCCAAGTTAAAAACAATTAGAGCCTCAGCTTTGAGACTAAGGGTTCTCCATGGTTATACTTCCTCCACACCATGTAAAACTATATTTTAGCCCATTCTATAGGAATGCTCAGAGCCTCTTTGGCTTTTCCTGCAGAATGACTTAAGAAGACCAACAGTGGTTCTGAAAGACAGATGCCAGGCCAACAGCACTCCCAGGAAGCCAGTTATAAATGCAGACTCTAACATGTCTCTCCCCTCCCTTGCTAAATGAGTGGTTACAAAGGGAGTGCAGCTGTTCATGTGACCCAGTCTTCTAACAGCTATCGTACCTGCTTAAGCTTGATGACATCGATCTAATTCAAACAAGTGCATACGAGTATTTCACACCAATGCATGCAAGTGCACCTGTATCATGAAACATCTGCAAAGGAAAGAAGAGGGAATCAGATGCCCTGGAGCTGGAGGTGCAGATGGTTGTGAGCTACCTTGTGGGTGCTGGGAACTGAAGGAGGTCATCTAGAAGAGCATCCAGAGTACTCTTAACTGCTGAGCCATCTCCCAAGCTCAAAGGAAATTGAACAAAAGAACACAGGAACTGCACAATCCACAATTGATGAAAGCAAATGTGAGATAGAGACCGAGAAAGGTGAAGGAAAAAACGATGACCCGTGAGATAGACGAGAACAGGAGAACCTGGGCCTAATTTGTTCCACAGGTGCTTTGAAAGTTTGAGAAATTATCAAGCAATAAATATTTTTAAAGTGAAAATATAAAAGATCCTATGGTAATTAAAAAATTATGTGCACTCATATTGTGCAATGATGGTGGAGGTCAGAAGATGGCACTGGAGTTACAGACAGTTGCTAACTGCCCAGTGGGTGCTCGGAACAAAACTTGGGTTGTCTGGAAGAACAGCCAGTGCTCTTAACTGCTGACCCATCTCTCCAGCTCCTATAGTAAATTTTTTAAAAGTGTGAGTATTCTGCCATTTTGTGGTGGAGTATTCTTTGAAAGTCACTTAGATGATGGGACTTAATGTTGTTCAACTGTTCTGTGTCCTTGCTGAATTGCATGAGCCTGAATTGAATTATTGAAAGAATGTTCTGTCTCAACTTTACGTCCTAATTTGCTTACTAACCCAAATAACCTGTGCTTTCACACTGACCAACATGGGAGCTTGGAACTGAACTCAGGTCTCCTGTAAAAGCAACATATATCTTAACTGCTGAGCCATCTCTTCAGCCCTCAAGAATTTATTCTTGAAATAAATATATATATATATATAATATTAATAAGATATATAATATGTAAATGAATATATATTAAAAAATTATGTTTTATAGCTACATTTATCTTCTCCTTCCTGTATACAATATGAATTAGTTCAGTTCGCTGGATGATTTTCCATGTTTTGTTAATTATTCAGAAGTTGATTATGATGTGTATTTGTATGTGTTCTTAAAATATTTATTCTGTTTCAGATTTAATGAGATTTTGAATATGAGACTTAGCCATTGTCATTAATTTGGAACACTTCTATTATTTCTGACCCAATGTCACTTGCTTTCACACTTAATATTGTTAATGAATTTATTACTTTGTGATTAAGAAATTGCCATATTACCAGCAGTTTTCTTTGTACCAAAATATTCTATCAAGTTAAAATACATATACCAGATTAGTTTTGTTCATATTTTAGACTTGTCACTTTTACTCTAAACTCTTGTAAATTTATATATAAACTGATTTTCTTAGAGACTTTATAGTGGGGACTTGGAGACTTTATCTCCAGTGGGACAATCTCTGTCATTGAATTCATGTATTTCAAACATTTACATGTAATGCGGTAAGTCAAGTGGTCGACTATAAGTCTACCACTCCTTTGTCTTAAAAGTTTTCCTGTCTGTTCCTGACCTCTTTGGAAGTTAATGAAACTTATTTTGTTTTGTTATTTTCCTATTCAACTCCTCCATTATTTAACAAATCTATAGCTTGACTTAATTTTAAGCGATTGATTTAACATTTATGATATATATCATCATTTATCTTTAAATATTTCACTACTCAGCATGCTGTAACAATATTATTGTGCTCTATATCACTCTGATATGCTTTATTATAAATCTTATACACGCTAATCACTTTGGTCAAAAAAGCATTCTTTTTCTCTTTAAGATATTATTTTATTTCCCCTGGAGCTGGAGTTGCTGGTGGTTGTGTGTGTGTGTGTGTGTGTGTGTGTGTTTGTTTTATACATATGTGCTATGCCTTTGTGTGTTCTGGGGCTTTGAACTCAGATTCTCATACTTATAGAGCAAATGCTCTTACTCACTGAGTCACCTCTCTAGCTCCAGTTTTGATTTCTTGATGTCAGAGATCATCTATGCTTAGAGTTCGGCCTTAGGCTGTGGCATGTACATAGCTTTGACTTATGACAGTGTCCATTGTCCTCGTTTCTACTGTAAAGTGCTAGTAGAGAGAGCTACCGCCAAAAGTATTACAAGCACACCTAAAAGTAACATGTGATATACAACAGTCATACATATATGCCCGATACCTCAAGGTTATGGAGTCTCAGGTCACCACTCAGGTAACCAGGTTTTCTGAGTGTGCTCAGGGCACCTCACTGATGAGCACAAGGAACAGATGATGGAGTTTAAGACAGGAAATCAAGGCCATCCTGCTCACCAATTTCTTGTCATTTCTGCCGTCCTCGGAGAGTGTGAGTCACCATCACATGGAATTTCCTTCACGTTCAGAAACACACCTTCCTCCTGGCACGGCAACTCACAAAAACACGTCTCCTGGAATAGTATGGATCAGTGCATTCTCCTAGATCGGCCCCCTCAGCTATCAAAACTGCAGACAAGTGGCTTTGCACCTATCACGTTCATTCACATAGTGCAATTCCATAGTGGACTGTCTTATGAATTCTCTTCTCACAGTGAGGCCAAGCATTCAGCCCCACCCCACCCCCAGGTCTGAACCGATTGAGCTGAGCGAAAGGAGAATGCTCTCCAATTGGATATACCAGTTTATTCCGGGTTACTTACAAAGGATTCATCTCTGTGGAGAGAGACAGAAATTTCATATGGGGGCATTCTGCATTTCCTACCTAGCTTTTTCTACTTTCCCGCTGGACCCTCCCCCCTAAGTCACTGGTTGGTTGGAAAGTAGTTGACTCTATTGGCTTCATCTGTGTCAGTCACATTCTTGGGTGCATGTTCCTCCAGGCAGAGAGAAACTCTGTCAATTTAACCCGACCTGGACCATTCTTGTAGAATCAGTTCTCAAGTGTCAAGCATGTTTTTGGAAAACCAACCCCTAGTTCAGATTCCCTTCCCAGAACTTGGGGCATATCACTTTTCCTGCCTCCTCCCAACCACAGCCGAACAGGGAATGGAAAATATTGTTTATGTCAGAGAAAGTTAGCTATTTAGAGGGCACAATTCCATATATTATTTCATGTTGAACACCAGATACATAACGATTCCAGTATGTTTGACCTGAGACAGGATAACTGAACTCAAGGCTTTTGCTTTCATCTAGAAGTGGTTATTCTCCCATCTCCAAGTAAATTAAGCTTAAATGATGTTGCTATGAGGTAGGTGTTTGAGGCAAGGTAGTGCTTTTTTTGAAATTTCTCAAAAACAAAACTAAAAACAAAGTTGGAACCAAAGGCATTACTTGAAGAACCAGGCTTAATTATTAATTAAAGGTAATGGAAAATATCGTCTTTTCAGGAACAAAGAGCATATTTAAGATGTAGAATAATCCATCAAAGGCCAATACCATTCTAATACAGACAATAAGTAAAAGCCAATACTATTCTAATACAGACAGTAAGTAAAGGTTCAGGAAGGGTTAGTAAAGACATGTGTCCACACAGACTGCATGGTCTTCAGAAACAAAATCCAAGACTGGGGGCGCCTGTGGCTACAGCTCAGGGGCAGATTTGGAGATTAGAATTTTGATGGTATCACCCAGGAAAGGCCAAGGGATACTAGCTAGAGTGGCGACTAACATATTCATCTTCAAGCCTTAATGACCCTAGAGACATTAGACTAAGTTAATGATCATGAAATTGTCAAACTGTGAATTAGTTTACAATGAGGTAATACAGGTTGTACAATTGGCTAAAAGATGAAAGAAATTTGCTTTGAAAACTTTACCCTTTTTTTTTTTGCTTTTGAGTGTGATTTTGCCTAGAAATTCTAGCTACACAAAGTTACCACTAATTTAAAAAATCAGTAGTCATTTCAGTCAGTGCAAATTTACTTTATATCTGTGATAACCGAGATGCTTAAGTTTTTACTATGATTGAAATTCATACATGCTGTACTTTTAAGCAAATTCAACTGTTTTCCAATGCTGGTGCCTGACATGAACTTAAAGTCTTAGAATCATACTTCATGACTATTAAGAAATGTGTATTCATTCCAATTTTGAAAGCTGTAAATAAGTAGGACGTGTTACGAATGATTAATTTTGTTTTTGATTGAAAATATTTATTGTGACCCTAAAGGTTCTTTCTTTCTAACCTGTTAAACATAATTTATTTGAAGTTTCAATGGTAGCTCAGACCATTCCATACATTCTAATGGTCCATTGTGATTTGTAATTCTTTATCTTTTATTATCTCTTCATCTGAAGGTCGGTCTCAGCATTTACAATAGCCTTTTTCATTTTGGGTAAAACAGAAACAATCACCTCCCAGGGGAAGTTTATTGATGAAAGAAACAATGTGTCCATATATCATGTGTGACAATGCTAGTCTGTTTAGAACCACTCATTTTAGGGCATCAACACTAATAATAAAATTACCTTCTCCTGGGCTTTGGGTTATTTAACAAAAGATTCCCCCCTCCAAATTATTTTACCTACTGAACTCTTAGAATTACAGGGAGTGTTTCCCCAGTGCCCAAGACAGATGCTGGAAGCTAGATTTAACAGAAGAATGTGCAGTGTGTCAAGTGGTTCAGAGTGTAACAGACTTAGGAAGGGTAGGAACAGAATCTAGAGGCGACACAATAGACTGACCTTCACATCAACCCCTCTCCTTCCCCTTTCCTTAACCATGTAAACTCAGGAAAAGTCAGGCCCCCCAAGAACAATGAACAGACAATGATCTCTGCCAGCTGCAGCTTGCCAACACCTAATTGCTTGGCCATCCAATGTTGTGCATCAAAGAGCACCGGGGACAGGAGACTGCATTGCAGCAGCCCAGGGAAGAAAGGCATGGGAGATTATTTCATGGGGGTTGAGATCTGGTTACCAGCCTGGAAAACAAGAACAGATGTGCTTGCATGATTACAGAGTGGAATGCTTTTCAAACGGCTTAATCTTGGGGAATATTCTAGTGGATAATTTTTTTTTAATTCCTCAAGGATAGGCAGCAGACTTCTGGGTCTTTTGTCTGCCTGTGGGCATAAGGAAGGTAGACAGGGTTTTGTGAGACTGTGCTGGGGACCCACAGTGTGGGGGCCGAGAGGATCACGGTGTTATCCTCCTACCGTTTCCTGTGTTACCACTGCTTCAATCCATAGAAGCTGAAAGTACATTATGAACTGGCTGCTGCCACCCAGACCTGCACTTCTGAAGCTGATGTAGCCCAGGAAGCAGGTTTGTTTCCTGATGTTCAATCCACAATCCTGTGTGGATGGGGAAAGCTTGGGGTGAAATCACCCAGAAGGCAATCACTGTCTTCTCTCTCTGAGGAGTAGATTTCAGTCAAGCAGACTTAAAATTAGAAAGATTTTGTCATAGTTGAAAGGATCAAAGCTACGAGGCTTGGAACATTTCCTGGTTGGTAATGAGGGATTTAAAGACAGCCACAAAGAACAAATAAGAATTTAGGGAAAGAGGAGAGTAGATTTTACTTCTTCCCATGCTGAGCTTTCTTATGACTGGGATGACAGGCATTTCATGAGCCATTTGGCTCAAAAGAAACCTGAACCCGCCCCAGCAGGATCAAAGAGCCTTCAATGTGTCATGTCTGCAGGGCCCACTTCTGTGCTGAACTAGACGATCCTGGGCCATCTGTCCAAAGGCTGAGTTTCACTGGATAGTGAAGGCCATCAGGGACAGACATAAAAGCAGGCAGCCCAGCCCATACAGTTACAATGACTTCAGGAGAGGTCAGCTCATTTTTTTCAGTCTCAACTGCTGGGATGTCATGTTGAGACAGTGTTGTTAACCAGAAGGATGGACAACACCTTTTAGAGAAAGGTTTCATAATGCTTCCCAAGAAAACATGGTTCTTCCCCAAAATGACAAATAAGGAAACTAGGCAAAGAGGAGCATGGGTAGGTCCAGAGCACACATGTGAGTCGGGCAAGGCATAAAGAACTGAATCCCACCTTCCCTTATCATGTTCTGGCCCTTACCACATTAATCCAGTCTGCTGGGACTCTATAGTAGACTGCCTACTTTATCTCTACAGTGTTGAGATTGGATAGGAAACATTATTCAAAACATTGTCTGAAAGTCCTCATAGCAACAGATAAGTGTGATCTTTACTGTTTATGCTGTTCATTTAAATATGTATTAAAGTCTGTATTTGTAAAAATAAGAGCTGTAAAAAAACTGCGTAATTATGGTGGGGCATGAGCAAAAATGACTCTTCTTTCTCAGTAGCAGCAAGTATCTAAACGCATACGTTCATTCTCAAGTTATAGCATTCATGTTCTCATGAATAATTCAAAAGACTGCTACAATTTTATGAGATGTTGTATTAGAACTCTCTGGATGAACATAACAATAGAATGAAAATATATAAATATAATTATATATAAGATTATATAATCTTATTTGGTACATTTTTGATGATCCAACAATGGCTGTCTCACCTAAAAGAGAACCAAGTGGTTGCTTTGTCAAAGAAGCTGGGTACATCAGCCTTACCAAGCTGCCACTGGGTCTGGAAGATTTCTGGAGAGCCTCTGTTCTGTAGTCAAGGTCAGAAGCCGTAAGAAGATAAGTTCTGATATCAGTGAAAGAATAAAGCAGAAGTATCAACAAATGTGTTGGTGAGGTGGGGTGGCAAGCCAAGTTTCGTCCTCCATCTCCTTTTATCTGGATCACCACTGGAACATGCTACCTGCATTTAGAGTGGGTCCCACTTCAAGTAACCTAATCAAGAAAACTCCTCAGAGGAGTTCCTTTTCAGTTGATTCCAGCAGGGGACTTATTTAAGCACTGATTAATCTTTCAACCTTTGCTATGAAACTTGACAGAAGTAAGATGCCTTTTCTCCATGGAGAGTCTAAGATGATTTAGGAAGTACAGAATTATCTGGACCTTCATTTAAAGTAACATTGACCGAATACTTCTTAGTTCTATTAAAGAGGCTGTATAAACAAAGCTATGATTAACACTAGTCTAGTGAAAGTGGGATGTCCCCCAGAGGCTTATGTGTTTGAAATCTTGGTCCCCAGCTAGTGGCTGTCTTTGGAAAAATGTGGAAATGTTGGGAGGTAAGGTATGCCCAGCTGGAATAATTGAGCATCTAGGGGGACCTTGAGGTTTGATCCACAAGTTTTACTTCCTGTCTGCTGTTGGCTTCCTGATAGCAGATGGTCACAATATGACTAGCCACTTCCATTCTGTCATTGTGCCTTGCCTGCCTTCATGCAAGGTATCCCTACTTAAACACTATTTGTTCATAACAATAAGAAAGGTAACTAATACCATCAGGGTGTTTGAAGCAACTCCTGATGATCTGTGCGACAAGATCCTTCTCTCTCTGCCTAGCTTTCTTTTCTGCAAAATGGAAGCATAAAGATGTATTCTACACAGTATGCCCCTTGATGCTCATTAGATTTTATGAAAGAAGTGTTCCAAGCCTGTGTCGCCCCACCTGTGAATGCCAACCAAAATGATAAAACCAAGCATGGTTTTATCACAGTGTCTGGCTGAATGACAACAGGTCAGGAAGAAAGTTAAGTACAATAATGGTTATGATGGTCCAGGATTATGTTCTAGAAGAAGTCAACAAGATATTTATCAGAATAAGAATCCATGTTTACTGTATTCTGTAGCACACCCTTCAGAGCCTAGTTCTCAGAAGGACCTGCTAGATTCATGATAATTAAACTGATTGAAAAGCAGGCATGAGTGTGGACAAGGAGAATGGTTGGTTAGAAGATATGCAACCAAGGGTGCTTTCCGGAGCTCAGGTTACTCCTATTTACTTTAGATTAAGAGAAGCTTTGAAAGGGAAGGCACCCTGAATTGCATGTTACCAAAGACTTGGTTTTCTGACTTTTCAATGGAAGGCCTGTTCAGTCTGTCAAGCCTTGTATCAAAAAAAAAGTCAATATATTTTAAAGAATATGTTAATTTTCTAATGATAAATTCTCATGTCATCATATTTTTAAATATTGGCAATCAATAAAGTTTGAAAGACAACTGTTCAGTAATCAATATGAATTCTATGGTAATCAGAAATTTATTATATACCTATAACTAATCTGGTAGACTTCCTTCTATTCTTTCTCTTAGGAAAATAAATGAATAGGCATAACCATGACTGGTACATGATCAAATGGCTCAGTTCCTTTTGTTATAAAGAGATAGAAAGTGTGGTTGGGCAAGAGAAGTTCTTCTAGGACTGGACTCAGGCAGCGCTGGAAGCCCTGCACGGGACAGCAGTGGACCGCGGCGGGGAACCTCCAGGGTTCGGGGCTTTTAGCCTTAGTAGCGTTATGGCGCTGTGCAGGCCTGGGCAGGTGGGACTCCTTAGCTCCTTGCATTCCTGCTCCTGGGCAGGCGCCATCAGGAAGAGTCCTCGCCCGTGGCAGGAGCCGGCAGTACAGATCCTGAGCCCGTGCGGGCTCCTTCTAGCTTTCTCGGCCTCAGCTCTCCACTCTTTGCCCCTGCCCTCTCCAGGGGCTCCACTGCATTCTGCGGTCAGCAGCAGCTCCGGCAGGGCCCCCCGGCTCCCGGCTCCCGGCCCCCTCACCGGCTCCAGGCGCTCAGCCGTCACCAGAACTCGTGTCATGCCCGCAATGTTGCCACCACTTTGCTGGCTCTGTTGCTCCTTTCTCTGTTATCAGCTCAGCCTAAACTACCAAAGGTAGGCAAGAAAAGAGCACTGGATAGAAGCCTTTTAGTGAGCCTGATAGAGCAATGCCAGGGCAGCCAGGACAAGAGGGGAGGTTGCAGATATTCATCAAGTAAGCCAGAACTACCTGATTGCATATAAGCAGAAAAAAGGCTGTACCAGTCACAGCACACCATGCATGTAAATGAAGGCTTGTGTTTGTACCAATCACATCAAAGCTCATATGTAAATGAAGGCTTGTGTTTGCATCAATCAGCAAAGCTCCTATGTAAATAACAGTTTAGAGCCACACAAATTTCAATGTTGCCCCTTGAGCACTAGTCACATAGGTCCCTGTGCTCGGTCACTGGGGCTCCACTTCTGTCCTATAGGGAGCTAGCTGCAAGATCATCTCTCAGTGATAGAGGCTCCTGGTAGACCTAAATCTGGTATAAACTGTCTGAAACTGTCCTGAGATTACACCTTCAGGCACCTTTTCAGTCAGATGTGGTCTCCGTGTACTTCAAAAAGATCAATGCGGGCATAAGGATATAGGTCCTGTGTGGACCTCAGTCCTCTGGCTCCAAGCAGCCAAGGCAGCAACAGAAGTCCGACTGCCCATGCCCTGGAGCCCTTATTCATCTACAAAAAACAAACATCACAGGCAGAATTGCCATAATAACTGCTTAAGAGCTTACCACTAACACTGGCAGTGGCTTTCACAGAATTTAGAAGTGTTTTAACAGTTTAATATCTGCCCCTTCCCCTTAGGGAGAGGAGGCCCCCTTTCATCTGTCTCAACTACAGGCAACTGAAAATTTAATGTTGGCTCTTTTCAGATATACAATAAAACATTTTCAACACACTGGCTTTCTTTGAAAGCATTTTAAATGTATGTTTCATCATGCGGATAATGTTTATGAAATAATCACTTCAATATTATGTAAGCACAAAAGTAAAATTTTTGCTAATAAAACTAAAATAGTTTATATCCACAGGGAAGGTGGCACCAAATACACTTCCTGGACTAGAAGCTAACTTGTGTAGTCAAACACTATGAATTATACAGCCCAGCCTATGAGGCAGACCTCAGAGTGGCCAGGACTTCCACACGCCTCTGGCTCGTGTGCTCTCCATTCTTTCCCTTCCTCCAAAGTGATGGAGGTTTGGTGGTCAGGCAGTTTTCCCTCCTTCAGTCAGAGAGAAGTCCAAAGCTATTTAGTGAAGAATAACAATGCATATTAGACCTGAAGTTCTTTTGATAACCTCACATTCTTCAGATTAATTGTTTAAAGACATCATTGATACTCTGTAGTAGTCTCTGGTGCAAAAGAAGCTTCTTTGATGAATGGTGACTGGAATACTTGAATGTAAATATAAAGATACATATTTGCACTTAGTAAGAAGATATATGAGTCTAGGGATGTGTCAGTCTTGGACATTTCTCTATGATCTACGACCTCTTCAACCATGTGTATTTGGCTATGATTATAGTACCACACATGAGTTCCCTCCCAATGAGTGGGCTCTAACACCAATTAGGTAGCTGTTGATTGCCCTCAAGATAAAAGTGCCACTACTGTACCAGTATCATTTGCTATATCATGCATTGATGTGGCTATTAGGCCTTGAGTTGGGGTTGGATCTTTGATTGATGTTCTACCTTAGCAGGTTGTATAGTGCTCTCCAGAGCTCTGAGTGCTAGCCTTCAGGGGAAGTGGCTTCCAGATCATTTTCAGCTGCTGGAATCTTGTGTATAAAGTATGTCCTGTCGTTAGCAATAGGGTCTTACCTTCAAGTTCTGGGAGGCAATCAAAGGCTGTGGTAAGAGCCTGTGTAATTTTGGGAGT
The DNA here is from genome assembly GCA_035773235.1 of Eospalax fontanierii. NCBI lineage: Eukaryota > Metazoa > Chordata > Mammalia > Rodentia > Spalacidae > Eospalax > Eospalax fontanierii. The sequence goes on from CM069547.1 coordinate 3,891,247, forward strand.
CTCTTGGACCACCCTGGCCAACAACTCAAAGGAAGGTTTCTCCTGTGTGGCACTGTTTCTTGTTATGTAGCCTTCAGCTGTACAGATGTACTCCTGTAGAGATACTGTATGTGTAATTTGTCATTAGGTTCTTGAACTAACATGATTTCCTTCAGGACTTTACATTAGATATGAATTATTTATATCTCCTCTCTCTCCCTGTCAAAGCCTCCCTCCATGCCTTTTCCATTTAAAGTGTCCCTGTTTTCCCCATTTCTCCCTTGATGATACCAGTCTCCTATGGTCCCTCCTCTCTTAAATTCTTCTTTCCCTTTATCCCCAGAGTTCCTTGTATAACGCTCCTTCTCCCTCATGTAAATCCCCTTTTATCTATTTCTCCCTTAGTAACACCAGTCTCCTATTGTTCTTCTCTCTCAGCATCTTTCTTTCCCTTTACCTGATTCATTTCTATTTTCCTGGTTCTTGCAGTTACATCAGGATACATACTCACATATACGGATTTGACTCTGGGATACACATATTATGGAGAGCATTGTTTTTTCTTTTCCTGAATCTCTGTTACTTCACTTACTATAACAGTTTCTAGTTCCATCCATTTACCTGCAAATTTCATGGTTTGCCTTTCTTTACCTCTGAGTAGACCACAAGTGGTCACTCTCTTCGCTTTGTCTTGGGAGCAAGAGACGACCAGCAGCTTACAAAGTTGTGTTTGATTGCTTGTTGTCTGCTGTGCTTGTGCCAGTCTGCTGACCAACATCTCATTTGCCAGAACAACTTTTCAGTGAAGCTCAGATTGCAGGGATAGATGAATGGACCGCTTGGCTACATGGCTGGACTGTGGTGGGGAATAACAGTTACTGAAAGAACAGATTTACCAGCAACGAAGATTTCTGCCTGACAATAAAGCAATCATCAAAATAAAGAAAGTAGTTTGTATTCTGAGTTGTAATTGCGTTTCTTGCTCTGAAGTATTGCTTGGATGAAAAAGATTATATTTTCTTATTTATCACAAAGTTCAAGGATAAGGCCCCATCACACAACACAGATTAGCAAGAACATACCAAGAAGAATTTAGCATCTTTCCCATAACCTAGGAACCTAAGGAAAGAGACAAAATGGAAGTGACGGGACACATTGTCACCATGAGCCTGGGCTGCAGCCCTGGGACAGAGGAGATCAGCTAAAGAGACATGTGTCTCTCTTCTTTTGGCTGAATTAGGGATCCTAAGACAATGGAAGGCAAAGCCAGGCAGGGGGGCAGAGACAGGGAGAACACCCGAAGTTTGAGGCCAGGCTGGTCTACATACCAAGTTCCAGGTCAGGTTGAGACCTTATCTCAAAACTGAAGAACCTAAGACAATGGAAAGAACACCCAGATGCAGGAAAGGAAGCAAAAAGCCCAAACTAAGGAGGAACGTGCTTCCCAGGAAGACTTCATCCAGTCCTGAAAGCTCAGCTCGCTGTTAACACATGTGTGTCTCCTGGGTTCCTTTTATTCTTTTTTCATATTATAACTCTCCTAAAGGAAAAGGGGAGACAATCTTGGGCTTTTCCTCTCCTTGATTTGGCCAAATTTTAAATAAATCTATTAGACTTTACTGCTCCTATCTCCTAATTTCTTTTTAAAAGGCAGGAAAAGGGGGCAGCAGGTTTATTGTCCTAATACATGGTGGCACCTTGATTGAACAAAAGGGTTAATGGTACCACACCTAGGTTAAGTAGCCCGGCCTGTGGTTCATTTCTGCTCTATGTTACCTCGTCTGCTTAAGAATTCTCCTGCATGCCAAGCCAAGTGGGTACCTGGGAATGAGGGGCTTGTGAATCTGCAAGAGAGAAGGGAGACAAAGCAGCATCCTATGTTCTGCTCTTTTCTCAAATGCCAAGCTGCCATGTTAAGTAAAACATGACACAAACCCCATAAACAGGTCAGAAGATCAATGGAGCACAGAACATCTGGAAAAATCGAGGCATTCCTCAACATCCTGAAGGAGAATGGCAAAATTTTCTTTGCTTTTCTCTTGTCTTTTCCATTCCTTCCTTTCCTGTCTTTTCCTTCTGTCAACCCAAAAACACAACTTTCAAGTCAAAGGGGATAACAGATAGCTTATTCTAGAGCCAAATATGAGTGACCGTGACCCATGAACACAGATTCAGGTCACCCCAAATTCCACATTCCAACGTGAATGCAGTTTCATGAACTTTTTATCACAACTGTACAAAGAAAAGTGAACAATGGAAACCCTTTTCAAATGCATTGGAGGAACCATTAAATAGGAGTTATAACTAAAAGAGAAATCAGCGATAGATCCCAGATGCTATCTGATGACACTCAGCATTTTGGTTGGTGGAAGCTGGGGTTTTGTTAATACATCCCCCAAAAGTTTTTATCTCTTTAGTTACAGGATGTTATGTTAGAAGTGATGATGGTCAAGGGATGGCTGATTTGGATTCTTTAAATTGCCCAAGATAAATTGTTATTAGGCTTTGAACCTGCAAAATTCCAAATTCCACAGTCACTGAAATTCTAATTGTTGATCAGCCTTTGAGAAAGGTTCAGTTTCAATATGCAATTTTTCAGGGACAATCATTCACAATTCCACTGTGGGCCAAGCATCATGTTTTTCGAATGCAGTGGGTCACATAGTTATCCCTATGTTGCTAGGACATGCTTTCTAGGATCTGATGTAGATGAAGTTGTGCCCCAGACAGGAAGAGCAGCCCCAGGAGAGAGGATTAGCTGGTAAACACAATAAGGATGAAATTTCTGGATCATTTAAAACTATTATCTGTAAGGTGTGACTGAAACTCCCAACAGTTTCAGACTCAGGAAGAAATCTGGAGCCAGAGTTTGCAAAAGAGGAATGAAGAAAGACGGACCTTTTACAACCTATCAGAGATCTAAACCTTGCAAATACCTCAGATAAAAACTCCAGACCCCAAATTCCAAAGGACACTGGGCTTCCTTAACAGATAAAATTCTGGACTCGAGGAATGCGAAAAAAAGGGAATTCCTTCCTGGTTTAACATCAAATGGATGCCAAGGGGGCACCTTTTCCCTATAAAAAGCCCACCTGACCAGCTAAGGAGGCTCTAGTTCCTTCTCCACTCCCGGGAGAAAGCTAGTCCCAGTTGATTTCCCGTTCCCGACTGGGAGTCAGTTCAATGCCCAATAAAACCGGTTCAGTCAATTCCCATCTCTGGTTGATTTCTGTTACGTCTCGCGAACCCGAACCTTACATTATCCATTGTGATTCAGATCTGACTTTTCATTTCTTTTTTCCTCTGTATCTACCATACATTTATATGTGACATACAGTAGGGTTATTATACGTAAAATTAAAGTATTCAAGAAAATTATGTTGTCTGAGACTAAATGTAACAGGTGAAAGAAACACATTTCAAAAAACTAGATTGACCATAGATTTTCTCCTGGATTTTAATTATTTGTCTTCTAGGACTATCTTATTTATATTTAGAATATTTAAGCAAATCTAGCATCAAATTTTCGGCTATCATTTGACCAGTTAGTTCAGATAGTTATAATCTCAGGTGGAGTGATTAGGCTCTTATTTTTATCCATGGTTTGTGATGTGATGTCTTTTATTATATTAGTTTCCTACCAGATTTATCTTATAAAAGTAATTGAATAATATATTGTAGAAGAATTTACATAACAATATAGTACTTCTTTAAACTATTTTTAAACAAGAATGTATTCATTACATACCAAATATTAATAACATTGTTAGAAAAAAAAGATCAAAAGTGTTAGAAATCAGAATTTTATAGACCTTGTAGGCATAAACAAATCTTTTTATGTAAATATTTAAAATAGTATTTACATAGGCCTGGTGAAGACATGGGACATGGAATTTGGCAAATCTGTTTGCTAGTTTTAAAGTGGAAGTAGTGGTCAAAAATGCCCTTAAAATCTTTAAAGTACATGCTGACATACCCAAAATCACAGAGAAAAGTGATCTCTAAATCCTTGGAATAAATAATTCAGCATCTCAGGAGAGCAATTATCCATAGGAAAAACTGAACCCTGGGAGCAGAATTAATCATCTCTTTAAATCAACTTATATAACAGAGAGAAGGATCAAGGAGCCCACATCTTGACCAGAACTGTGTAATAAAGTATAGCTTGTATTTACTTATTTATTTTTACAAAGAAATAGTCTTTAAGTTTTAAACTTGAAACTCATGTTATAATTCTCTCAAAAAGGATCTAGGACAATTAGTCATTTCTACTTGTTTAGCTAAAGTGGTCTTACAGATTTAACATCTTCTCTGGTCCTTTGCGATTATTCTGTTCCTTTCATTGACTTATTGGACATGTGGTCAAGCTAGCTTGTCTGCAGAGTTGGGAGATTTTGTCTTAAAATTTTAGTTTTCCTATGAGTCAAGTGGAAGCTGGTTTAATTTAACAACTCCAGTTTACTTGAGTACTTAGTTATAAGCCAATTTAATCTCAAGGAAATCATTTAAAAAAACCCATAAACACAAATAAACTGTGCATGTACACAGAATCGTACATGACAGAACTGTAGCAACCAAAATTTGTGCTAAGTCTTTGTTGAGTTCACATTTCTTACAGTCCTCAGCGTGAAAAACAACAACACAAGAACTTTTAGTAAACATATATAGAAATTATTTTACATGTAGTTTAGTCTTAATAGAAGCCTTACATTTAAGTGTCACATTAAGACTATTTTGAAAAGAAATGATGTTTTTACCTTTAACTATTACAGAATTGAAATAAAAAGTATAAAATATATAATTATTTATTGATAGCCTGTTTTTGAAGGAAATCTTAATTGTTTAATAATAAATTTTATGACTTAATGAAATATTTATCATGTGATTTTGGTGAATGATATTTTATATAAACAATTCCCTTTAAAGGCTTTGTGAAACAGTTTGTAGAACCAAAGTTATTGTTTAAAAGGTTTTTAAGATGTTGACAGTTCCCAAGTTTATGAGGCAGTATATATTTATCAGGGCTTTTAATACATCACCAAAATATATTTGTAAATCTGCACATGTGCCTTTTAATTGGGCATGCCATAATGAAAATAAAACTAATAATTTTAGCCTACAGTAGAAAAAGAATGAAGAAAAACCCTGAAGAGTTCACATGTTGTTAAAAAAAACTGTTTTAACCCCAAAAAATATAGGAAACGAGTTATCACAGACACTCATGACCCAGTCACAAGGAATCTAGATGCACCCTGGGTTGGGGAAGGGAGAAAGCTTGTATTTCTTTCTCATTAAGATGTGAGAAAGGCTTAGGGGCCTAAAAATCAAGAAATGAATTTTACCACATAGACTTGGGGTGATATCTTTCTCTTTTCAGGAGCTCAGTAACAGGGGGAGATGCCTTTGCATATGAAACCAGAAGGGTTCCCCTTGACTAAGTGATAAACATTACATAAAGAGAGGCTCCAGGAAGGACAGTAAGGGAAACACTTAAGACTTCCCCTGTAGAATACATGAAATAAAGAGCAGTGACTCCTAATGAGCTGCTTTGGGACCAGAGTGCCCTGTGCTGCAAAAGGAGTTTCCTCATCTTGTCTCAGGCTGCTCTCTTCCAGGCAAACGACTCTCAGCCATCTGGGGAATCAGCTCTTATAATGAACTCTGTAAAGCCATGTACTGTTGCATCTGACCCAGGTACCAGTATGGATGAGCTGGAGGATTTTCAGTAGGTCTCTGGCCAGAAAAACAGAAGCAAAGGAACCTGCAAGCTATGCTTAGTGGAGTAGATCAGCCAAGCAGCAGATGGGAACCTCACCAAGAATGTGTCAAGAGGGATCTCAGCAGGAGTGGCCAGAAACGTCAGCAGTGGTGGAGACATAGCTGCCGCATGGTCATCGAGAGCATCCTGGGGAGTTCTAGGTTTTAAGGACCTGCACCAGAATTCATGACTTTAATTATTCAAAGGATTTTTATGAATACCTACTATAATAAGGACATTTTATTTTTTAAATATATTAATACGCTTATTTTATGTGTACGAGGGCATTGTCTGCAAGCATGTAAGTGCACCCATGTCACGCAATGCCTGTGGAGGTTAGAAGAGGACACTGAATCCCCTGGTGCCACAGATGATTGTTAGCTGCCATGTGAGTGCTGAAAGCCAAACCTGTGCTGTGTATGACAGAGCCCGAGAAGCAGAGCTGCTGAAACCTTTTGGAGCTCAGAAGATCCTGAGTGAATCCCAGATGTCCAGTGTGAGGACAAGGCCTAAGAAAAACCACAGAATATCCCTCGTCCCACCTGGACTATTACAGGCCCAGGCTTGTTGAGCACGCCAAACTGTTACAGGTCCCAGGCTCTGTGGACAACATGCCCCGGCATGTTAGGCAAGCCTAAAAAACAATAGGACCAAATAAGGTGTGGGGAACAGGCTAGAGTGACTCTGTCTTAAGTTGGACTCCATCTTAAGGCTAGAGGCTAACTTCTCCATTTTGCCTACTTTAAGCTGTTGCAAGCCTCTGGCCACAAGAGGTGAGGGAAAGGAGAACAAGCCCAGGTATGTTAGGAAAAGCAGGACCCTGCAGTGAACTTGACTGACAGGACCCATCAATGAGAAACCCCAGGCCTTGGCCTTTGTAACCAATCAGTTCAGAATGTGCTTGGTGCGCACGGGTTTCCCTGGCCAGCCAGAGTGTAGCACCACAATCCCCTCGTCCCTTTGTCTAAAACTGGTAAGAAGCTCCTTCCACCTCTCCTCGTGGCCACTCTCCTCCTCCCACTGCGTTGATGCCTTGGGTTGTGGATGGAGCTCAAGCTTGTAATAAAGACCCTTTGTGCTTGCATCGGATTTGACCTCCCTGGTGGTCTTTTGAGAGGATTCTATAACCTGGGCACAGCATTTTGGGGGCTCGTCCTGCATCCTCCCAACAACAGACCCCATGGACGCCAGATCTGAAGGGTCTCTACTGGCCGGTAAGTTCTGTCTTCTGTGTTACTCGTTCTTACTCATTCTATCCTTTCCTACTCTCACTCTGGGCATGCTCAGATTTGTTTTTGAGTCTGTGGTTGACAGCAGTTAGAGCAGACGCGCATGACAACCGTGACCACAAGGGACTGGAAGATGTTCCAGATCCTGGAAGTGGGGATGTGGAAACCCTCACACGTGATTTTGGGGACCAAGAGTCGTCTCACTTTCATTTTCTTCTTAAACCCCTCTGGGGACACTTCTTGTCTGTGTCTGTTTCGTTGATATTTGTGTCTGTGATTACGACTGAGACTGCAATATGGGACAGACCCCTACCACTCCATTAGGCCTAGTTCTTTCTCACTTCAAGGATGTCAAATCATGAGCTCATAACTTTTCAGTGTTAGTCAAAAGCTTTGTCTTCTGCAGGAATGAATGGCCCGCTTTTGATGTTGGAGGGCCACTAGGAGAGCATACGCCCCTCCTAGTGGCGCACCCAAAAAGGAGTGACCTTGAGAGTTCCAAAACAGGCCCAACCACACCCTACATGATGTTCTGATCTGGGAGGGGCATGTGCAAATAGAGAACTCCCTGGTCTGTTTTTGTTAGGAATGTGCACATGGGAAACTTTGTGAAATGATTAATTCTTATTGGAACTAGTCCCCACTGCCAAGACCCTATAAAAGCTTCTTTCTAAGTATGTTTAGGGTTGCCTACAAGCATCCCCAACCAGCTGGAAATAAAATACCTTCCTATTCCATCCACGTGGCTTTTTATTTCAACCCATTACAGCTAAGTGTGCACAATTAGACAATTTAGATATAGTAAATGTTCCTTCTTCAAGAGAACTTGCCATTTGTGAGATTTTTTACTTGTTTAAATATTGTATATAGAATTTATACACTAGTCCACCCTACAGCCATCTGGAATAGGGAATATCTGTGGTTTTCTTGGAACATTTCTCTATTCCCTAGATTAAATATGGGAAAAATAGAAAAAGGAAGACAGGAAAGGACAAAAGACAATGAGCAAATTTTAACACATGGTCAGAATCAAACACGCCTTCAGAGGTCTGAAAGCAACCAAAAATCAAACCTAATGTCTGAACAAAAATATTTCCACAGCCAACAAACAAAATAGATACCTTAAAACAAACACTTTGAAAGTAAACCCCAAACAAAAAAGGTGTCTACAAAATATGATCCATAAACAACTATCTCATAATAAACAAATGGACCTGGACCAAACCAAGAAAGGACAGCTCCAGAAAGAGCTTGCCACAGTCCACCTGAGGAGACCACACCACGTGACTAGACTCAATGAGCCCATTCCGGTGCCTGCTTCCACCCACCTGACTCCTCTGATGAAAAGCTAATCACTCTTGGCATCCCACGTCATGACAGTGTATCTGTTGACACAAATCCACAACTCTCACCTCAAAGAGGAAGTTTATTCTGGAGCCAAATATGAGTGACCACGGTCCGGGGTCACTGATGTAGCTTATCCTATATTCCAGGTCTGATGTAGAAGCAATTTCATGAAAGTTTTATAGTAACAGGAAAAATCATAAATCAAGACACTTTTCAAATACATTCCTGGAAACCTTAAGCAGGTGAGTATGGCAGGGAGAAATCTCAGCTCCAGGCCTTGGATGCTGCCTGATGACATTCAGGTTGCAGGGTCCTGGGAGCCGGGGCTGGGGTAAGTTAAGGCATTCCTAAAGATTTTATTTCTTTAGTCTGTTAGTCAAAGGATGTTGAGTCAGAAACAGAGGTGAGCAAGGAGTTTCTATTTAGAAGGCTTCACATAGCACAATACATTTAATTAGGCTTTAGTCATGCAATGTTCCAAATGTTCTCCACAGTTCTGATCATTTCATCAGCTTTTGAAGAAGGTTCAGCTCAAGATGCAGTTTTTTCTGGGAACGTGCATTTCTTTCACTTTAATCCTTCCTTTCTCTGACTCTCTCTCTCTCTCTCTGTTGGTCTGTGTATGTGTGTTGTGTGTGTGTGTGTGTGTGTGTGTGTTACTGGGAATTGAACTCAAGCCTCTTCTCATGCTATGCAAGCTACTTAAAAAATACTGAAATTATTAAGGAAGAAAACTAAAATTAATTGAGAAAAAATGCAGAGCAACTGACCTGAGAAAAGAGCCCATTAGTCAGCCAGGCCTGGCATAAGAAAACAAATTCTAGCTTATCTAAGGATCCAGTCTTCTTGTTTGCTTGAGAAAGGAGGTGTATCATTGTTGCTTTTGGTTCTGTAAATATGCAGCTTGTGGGCCCTGAGCCCTTTTAACACATGATTCGAGATTCCTCTGCATAGCCCAGTCAGGTACACTTGAAGGCCCCATGACTTTGAAGCCTACCAACACCAGACAATGCTAAATTGTCTGTATATACTGAAAGAGGATTGTTGCCCACTTGTCAAACTTTGGAGATAACTCCATGAAGCCTGCTATTGGCAGGATCACAAAAAAAGTTGTGCATTTCCACTTTGTCCTTAAGTATCTGATTTGAAAGTGACAGTTCCTATTACAAGTCTTCCCGTGACATTAACACTGACCTAATATCCTAAGCCTCCTTCTTGTTTTAACTTTTTGTCCACACAAAACAGCTGGCATAGCAATCTGTCTCTATTGGTGCAGTATCTATCTAAGGGGTAATCCACAGCTTTCTAACTGAACTTAAAGCACTCTCAACGGGAGTGATTTCATAGGTGGCCCTGTAAATATAGTCAAACACACATGGCTGGAGAGGTCATAGATCCCAGAGAACCAACCCTATTTCTGTCATATCTCTAGAAAATGAAATTTCTTACTCGATGCTAAGTATGGATCCTTATATTTATAGATAGGTACACTGTATATCACTCATCAAAGAAGCTTCTTTTGCAACAAATTGAAGCTATTACAGAGTTCTACAACTGGTCACACACAGAGAATATATGTCTGAGAAGTGTCCAGCCTAAGTAACACATCTACAGTAGGACCTCTACACCTAAGACTCAGGGAGCACAGTGGAACAGGGGTGGAGAGAACACTGGTGCATGCCTCAACTCTCACCAGGGAAGCTTCCTCGTGCAACAGAGTGCAATGCACAACCAACTAGGCTTCAGTGGATGAACTTGCACCAAGGGACATCTGCGTACAAAAGCTTGAACAGATGGGATTTATAATGTATGTGACAGAATGCATGAAATCGAGTGGGAGTGAGGTTATGGAAGGGTGTGGATGGGGGAGGGGGGCTAAGTTTGATCTAGATCTGTTATGTGAAATGCACAAAAACTCAATAACAGTAAAAATAAAACTTCACTAAGATATCCAGGCTGGCCTTAACTTTACTCTATTGCCCAAATTAGCTTTGAATTTGTGATTCTCCCACCTCTTCCTCCTGAACAGAAATAATAGCCTGCCTCACCATGCTGGTTCTTTGACCCATTTTCTGATCAGTTGTGGGAACTGATCATACTTTGAAAATATCTTAAGAAGGTCGAGAAAACAGATAAAAACCAGAACAGCTTCTGGCCACTTACCTCTGGTTCTCAAACCAGGTTGAAGTTTGGGTTCACAACTGGGGAAATATGCAGACTTCCCCAAAGCTCACACACAGCTAATACACTGATCTTGCTAATAAAGGAAAGCATTTAAAATCAAATTTTCCTTTTGGTGCACAAAATGACTGATTGGGTAAAGCACGTACCATGCAGGTGTGCGTGAGACCTCCCAGAACGTATGTGAAACAGGCACACAGCACAGCACTTGCCTATAATCCCAGCACTCCTATGGAATGTTGGGAGGTGGAGACAGGAGATTCCCTGGAAGTCAGCTAGTCTGGATTAGGCAATGGGTAGAAGGACAAAGACATCCTGTCTCAAAGAAGGAAGAAGGTTAGGACCCAAACTGAGCTTGCTTTTTGACTTCCACATGCGAACTGTGGCATGCATGCACCTGCGCTCTCTCTCTCTCTCTCTCTCTCTCTCTCTCTCTCTCTCTCTCTCTCTCATACACACACACACAGACACATGAACACATCACACACACACACAGACACACGAACACATCACACACACACACACATCATGCACTCTTACTCTTCTTTGAGTATATTCACTTATCTGAGGTTGCTACAGTCCTCACTGACAAGTGGACAACTCCTCATCTGGTTCTTCCTATGTTGCTAATGTCCCCCATTGGTTTGCTTGCTCACAGCATATGTGTTTGTTGGCTGCTCCCCCAGGACGGTCTGATCCATGAGAGGAGCGCCTATGTCTAGTTTTGTCCTATCTTTGTAGGCAGTGTGTTCCTGGCTCTCACTAGATATATCACAAATGAAGGAAGATCACATTCAGTGGAAAGATGGGTCAGTGTCACAGGCAGATCAAACTCAGAAAATTCTTTTTAGAGAGGAAATCCATTTTTACATGAGAGAGAGCCATTCTAAAGTACACGCTTTAATGTCCCTATGTTGAGTACTGAGTACATGAGTGCTTACATGGATACAACTACATTTCATGTTTTTATTATTAAGAACCAGAGAAAATCAATGTTAGAGACTTGTCAGAGACAAATGCAGGTCCTCCCCAAGGAAAAACTGCTTTCTCCAGCATTTTCAATTAGAACGGGAGATGAAAGGCACTTATACATTACATATCCAAGTCAGAGAGTCAGCTGATGCAAGAATCAAAGGCTTCACTAAGCACTCTGCAAGTGTTTAGTATTTTCTGGAGACAATTTAGAATTGCATGCATTCCCTCCTAACTGCCTACTGACTGCATTATAGAACTTTCTGGAATAGACTAAATGAATCCACTGCCATCTTGCTGTTGAATTAATTAATTTTGTTCTGGTTACAGCATAAAAGGACATCTTTTTACTTTTCTTGAATGGATACATGCATGGGAATTGTCTACTTAAATTTATTATAGAATTGGAATTGCTTCAGGAAATACACCTTGACACCTGCTACACAAAGTGTCCTATGTTCTGTGGGCCCAGGTGGCAGTTTAGATATGGCCCTGTACCTCACACACTGATTGTGTGTAGCCCATAAAGTGGAGCTCTTCAGCCAAGGTGCTCTACAATTCTCAGAATATCTGATGTTAATTCAGAGGCTCTTTCTCAAGATACCACACTCAACTGAGAAAGGTCTTCTCATGGTGGACTCAGAAGCCCTACGGTGCTATAAAGTTCAGTCAATTGAGAAATCAGAGTGAGGTTGTCAATTACTTCAATTTATTTGGGCTGAGATGTTATTATCCCGAAGTGCTAATGTATCCACTTATGGATTTTTTATTGGGGCAAGTTCACAAGTGGCCATGTATGATTCAGTAATTGGAAAATCTCTAAAAGCCCCAGGAAACACAGGAACATGGAACAATCTGGATGATTGTGTCCTCAGGAAGAAAGCTCAGGGGTTAACATCTGGAAATGTCCTGAAATGATACCTCAAAATGAACTTGAGGAACGAATGAAAGAAAGTAAAGAAAGGACAGAGAGCAGTGGAAAAAGAAATCAGGGGAGGAAGGAGAGGAGGAGAGAGCGGTTCCCAACTCCCTCACTGACACTGTCGCCTCAGCAAAATATTACTGAGATTAATTTCTTCATACAGATCCCACTGGAACATATCATTTTCCCCAAATACTGTATTTCACTTAAAGTTTTATTAAAATGTTATGTCATATACAACACTACCACTATCCTCCCCCCCTTAGTCACTCAATTATACACAGATTTGTAACACTTTGTAAAACCAGAAACTACCGACATTTCCTTTATTATCTCAATATACTCAGATTCCAAAGAACATGCAAGCACATGGTTGTACCAAAGGACAACGCAGTGGGACAGATGTCACAGTGGCACACACCCAAAACATCAAGTTCCTCAGGAGAGACAATGGAGAGAAAACAGCTGTGAGTTCTTCATAGAAGAGTTGAAGCTACATTACAATTCCTAAAATATCAAAAGAGCTTCACCAAGGTCAGAGAGGATGGACGAAGGAAGGCTTGGAAGTCAAGGGCTCGGAAGCAAAGCACACCAGCTACAAATAGCAGGCGCACACAGACCTCCAAGGAAGCCTAGGGAGACACAGGGGAAGACAGAGACTGAGACTGTGACCAGATACTGTCCAAGCCACAGAAGTTTTGGATGGCATCTGACATGATATTAATTCCTTTTGTGGTAAGTCCACTTGAAGCATCATCTGAGTTAAACCATGTAGTTGTCATAAAAAACAATAGTGATTTATTACCAACAAGGCAGACTTGAACAAAACCACAAGTACAAACATTAATGAGGAAACCCTTAAAAAAGTTCAAAGGAAAGAGAGGAACAAGATGTGAGACAGAGGGGCTGGGAGAAGCCTAGAGAATGATTGGCAGGTCGATGGATTTGAAGGACAGAATCCTGGAACAGCTTGTGACCAGATGGGTATGAAAGATCAGTGGCAGCGGGAGGGCATACGTTCATAATTACATCCGGGCTTTGAACGTGCACAATGCAAAGAGATGGTCATAATTTCTCAGTGCCTTTAGTTATCCTAGGAAATATTCTGTTTTCTAATAGAGGGGTGCAAAACCAGCCTTCCATAGTCAAGGAAACAAGCTCACAATGCAGAATGAAGATGCTGGCTCTCAGTAACTGGCACCCATGCAGCCTAGGTATGGTGAACTCTGAAAAGGCTACGACAGCAGGACCTGTAATGGATAGAATGTGGCTACCTGCAAAGACAGGGAAGTAGCACCATTTAATGCATAAATGAAAAAGAGATCGAACGGAGGAGGTACCTGGTGAATGAGCTGAAAGGGGGCCCAGGAAAGAATGGTGTCAGAGATGTCTGGGCAGAACGTTGTCTCAGGAACACAGTGTCAGCCAGTGACACCTTGGGGTTTCGGAGAGTGCAGGATTAGAGTTGTTATGGTTTGGGTCCCACATTTTTATCTGTAAGATGAAATGAAATTGTCTTAGAATTTCTCCCTACATACTGAACATTTCCTTTCAGGATACCTCAAATTAAATATTTTGAACATGAGGATGTTTTCTTTCATTTCTATACTTAACAGCACCTAAGACATCATGAAAAATAGAAACCGTGTAATACATTCCTATGAAAACTTGCGTAGAAAAGAGTTAAATAGGCTCTTGGGTGCCACTAAACATGCCTCTTTATTATGACGATGATGAGTTCTTGAAATATATAAAATTTTACCAAGTCAACAGTTAGAGGTATACTTGTGTGTATGTGTGTGTTGTGTGTGTGAGTGTGTGTGTGTGTGTGTGTGTATGAGTGGGTATGTGTGTGTGAGCTGATGTGCTTGTCCATATGAGAAAGGAAGACAGAGAGGAGTCTCCAGTTTTCAAATTACTCACTCATTCAGAGGGTGTCAGAGCACACGTCCTCTGGCAGGAAATGGAGCTTCTGTACTGGCTGGGCAAGTTGAGCTTGCTTCTTCTGCTGCTTTTCTAACAGCTTGCCCCAGCTGGTCTGTGTTTCTGCCAGTCCATGTCTTACTCCATCCCGTCTCAGTTTTAGCTGTATTTCAGTCTCCAGTCTGCCCGTCTGACAAATGCAAGAGCCTCCAGACTTGGTGCTTAATGCATTTCTTATTCACTGAAAATAGTAAAAGCAATCAGTTCTCTTTCCATTCCAATTTCTGTTTCTTAGTCATGAACCTTGCTCAATGATATGGGGAAGAGTTTGAGTGTTATTAGATGGGGTGAAGTTTGTGTTTTGGAGTCTGCATGTCTATAGACTTGTTTCCAATTCCTGAGCTTACCAGAGACTTAGGTGAGAGTAACATCCACAGAAATGTTGAATCAGAGTTATCTTAAGTATTCTTTGCTGCTAAGTAAAGAAACACAAGAATCAATGACAAATATCATCTGCTCCCAAAGCCTACTACATGCTGCTGCTGTGCTTGGAATGTGTCTTCTCTAAAATTCATGAGGCAGTCCTTAACATTTTCAAAATGAAGGAAGTGAACTTGAGCTGCAGCCACAGGTGGAGGAGCAGGGAGAAAGACTGACAGACTGAGGGGTCTGAAGGGAGATGCTGTGTCACATGAGCACCCTCAGGAAGAGGCCTCCTCAGCACTTGGCCAACACGCCCACTTGCCTTTGTCTTTCTGTTCCATGAGGCTGTGGTATGGAGACCCTCAGCAGACGAAAGCCCCCGGCACCTTCATCTGGTACTTAACAGGCTCTAGAACTGTGAGAAGTCATATTCTACACTTCGTAAAAGTATCCATGTCTATGTCCATACCACCCTGAACACACCCAGTCTTGCCTGTAAAGTAGCCACCCCTAGGTACTTTGTTAGGTCAGCATAAAGTTTCAAAAATGCATCTTATGCCCAGCTAGCCTGGTCTATACCCTGTGTTCCAGTCAGGCTGGGGCTAAGGAAATCCCACGAAAAAGAAGAAAACGTACAAAACTAAACAACAACAACAGAAAACAACGAAAAGAAAATACATGTCAAGCCAATACTGTAGGGAACAAGAAAGATGCCATGTAAGGACTTTATGAACGATAATACAGATGTCATTCAGAGCTTACCTGCGGAACACCTGTGACAGCTCAGGTCTTGAGAGTCACTGGGGGTTCTACAGTACTGAGAGTTCATGAAACCCTTAAAATCTGGGTCTTTAGGTTGTTGGAAGTGTGCCTTCTAAGGGGGCGAGGGCCAAGGTCTTTCTTTTGTTGCTTCCCTCCATGAGTGAGTGATCATACACCAGACCACCCTCCCCACCACTGCCATTTGGCAGAGACGCTAAAACCCTAAACCAATGAATAGATGGAGTATAATGTCCACCCACCCAATGACTCAGCACAAACCTTTTCTCTCTGTAAATTAAGTTCAGCAGGTATTTTGCTAGAGTGGAAGTTGACAAGCACGCCTTTATGCTTCACACACAGCTCAATTCAAAAAACGAGCATGAGACTAAGGGATGACTGACCCCTGGAACTGTACCCACAACCAGACTCTGGCAAGCTAAGGGGCCAGAGAGAGCAGGTGCTTGGAGGACTGGAGGGGTATGGTAGCTAACATATGACAATGTACTCAAACAGTTATCAACAAGAAATCAAGTAAGTATGGACAGTCAGTTCTGCGGGGTCTGAGTCTGTAGATACTGAGAAGCATGGTACTCAGATCAGAGTCAGATACTTCCTAAAAGCAATAAGCGTAAGTCTGTAGGAGTATTTATTGCCAGTGAGGTGGATGGGTGGGTGGAAGCACTTGCTGCTGGGCCCAGTGATTTGAGTTCAGTTCCCAGGACCTATATGGTGTCAGGAGAGAGCTGTCTCTTGCAAGCTGTCCTTGACCTCTAAAAGCCTGTGTCCCTTGACATGCCTATGTGAGAACTTCTGTATTTACACATAGACACACACCAAACAAATAAATTAAATGTAATAAAATGTTTCAGAGAAACACTTATTTAGAAGGCTGTAAGGAACTAATTCAGTTATGAAAACAAGTAAACCATTATATGCACCTGAGAAAATGATCACATTTTTAGGAGTTGCTCTAGAACTATGATTTTCTGCAATATTTAAAAGAATCATGATATGGCTAAAACATACTCAGCATCCATGATAACTGAGGTAGTCAAGGACTCCTGGCTGAGGAGTTCCCCTCGGTGGCCAATGAGAACATGAGATAAAATAATGATTATATTGCATTTTACTAAGAAGCACTCTACGTAGCTGGAGAAGAGGTGCCACCCAGTAGAATGTAGGGTAGAAGGCACAGAATAGCAAATGTTAGGGACAGGTGACGACGGACCTTGATCATTTCATAAATTCAAAGACTTTTCTTGTGAGAAAACCATTGTCCATGGAGTTAGAATTGTTTTGAAATGGGATTTGCCATCTTTGCTGACTTGGTCATCCAGGCAAATTGCAGAACTTTGCCAGTCCTTGTCCACTGGGAGTATAATAGTAACCATTTCCCCTCCTAGCCATGGAACCAATGAAGTAAAGAGACAGTAATGAAATAATGAAATGATTTAATTATTCTCCTCATTAGCATAAAAGCACAAACCGAAATCATGAGGCCTTAGCCGTGATTGGGTAAGAAAACTCATCTTTTGGATTCCCTTGTGTGAATTTATATCCTGACTCAATGGTTTCTTTGGTCTGCAACATTTTCTAATTACTTAACCTGCTACAGATCTGTTTATTCACCCAAAAAAGCATGGGCATGACACTCCCCTCACTGCACCGAGCAGGGACAGATGCTGTATGAAAGTGCTCCCATTTTACAGAAGTGGTAGATTGCTGTTCAAGCCTACAATACTGTTCAGTTTTACAGGTGTGTAACATTTTCCAGTTGAGTGTGCCCTTTCAGCCTTCAGCATTTGTTATAATTCCACTAGAACCATGCCCAGGCTATACCACCACTAGATACACAGCATTTCCTAGAACCAGAATCAGCCTGTTGAGTGAATATCTGATTGAACTGAATCCCACTTTGCAGACTGATGAAGAATTTGCAGGGCACACACCATGGGAATCTTGGTGGTACCTGGCCCTGGTGGTATCTTCACAGCCAGATCTGAGGGCAAATATGCATTTCAATGGACAAAAATCTATCTTTTAGGCTAGGGAAAAGGTGGTTGATTTCTTCCAGTAATGTTGGTTTTGGCATCAGCAGGGGATACAGTGTCCACGATCACATGCAAAGAATTGTATGGCAGACATTTTCAACTCCTTTAAGTTTCCTGTGCTACTGTCTACAAGGGGACCTGCTTGACAGATGATGTTCTCAGTCAGATGGCTGTGCTGTGCAAATGATGTATGTAAGACTAGGGGTAATTTATCTGTATGAGTTTCAAAATGGCATGCAAATTTCCTTGAAAGTTTTGGAAGCCTTGTGGAAATGAACTAATATTTGACCGGCTGAAATCATGCATACATTGCTAAAGGTTATTTTATAATGATCTTTCTCTCCTCTCTCTCCCACCAATGAATAGTGTAACTAAAGTATACTGCCTGCTGTTATGAAATCCCCTGTTCTCCTGTATGATTCAGTCTGGAAGACTGTATGCCTCAGCAGTGCGTCCTAGCTAAAGTCCTACACTTCACATTCTCCAGTAGACAGCGTTCTGTGGTATGCTGATTTAGGTTTAAGGACACCCGGATGCTTCAGCTCAGTGTTCTCTATAATCACAACAACAAAATGAAGCCCATTTACAAGATGCCAGATGCTATTCTAAGCCCTTTACAGGTATCAACTCATTTAATTAAAAACACTGTTATCTTATGGGATTGCTGCTATTATGGTCATTATATTTGAAATTTGAGGAACCTGAAGAACAGGGATATCAAGTTACTTGTCCTAGGCCACACATCTAGCTAGCAGCAGAGCCAGGCCTGACTCCACATGCAGCCTGTTAAGCATAGAGTTACACTTCAGACTCAGTGCAGAAATGCTACTGCACGTGGCAGCTGAAAGGCAATTCTGTTACCATCCAGGGGTCTTGACTGGGTTCTTTTTCTCTGAAAATTAAAGAATTAAAAGGCAGGAAAAATCTCAGACACAGCAGAAAATGACAGGTAACACATTTTATTAGACATACTCCCACACATACATTCACATGGAGTAAAGTTCCCCACCAATGGAGGGGGTTCAGAAAGCAAACCCCCCTAGAAAGGCTTAGGCCTTTTAAGTGTTTTTGGTGGTATGGGGCCAGTTCCCTCTCCTAATTTTGGATTCATCACCTTCAACAAAGAAGAGAGACCCATAAATCATAACCCGAGTAAGATATGTTCATGTTGGGCCTTGGTCTTATGTAAACTGGTCTGGACCTGTCAAATGGAAAAGAGACTCTGCTGGATGGGGTGAGCAGTTTGCTAAGCCTTTGTTTCACACCAAAAAGAAGCAGGAAGTGACCACCTTCGTTATTCATCAGTGACCCTGTTTGCTTCTCAGGGACATAGCCCCTTATATAAGCTTGAATCTGTGCATCATCTCTAAGGAGCTATATGAAAACTGTATTACTTCATTTTACTTTAGGAGTAATAGTGCCCATGCGGTCCAATTTTGTATAGTACATGGATATACCTATTTCTTTTCACTTGCAGTGGTTTGAAATTATTATAATAAATATCAGCTCGCAATAGGCATTTGACAAGTATTATTTGTAAGCAAATTTGATTCCTTTCGGTTTTCCTTGAGAATTCTTATTAAGCTATGAGTTAATTATTTGAATCTGTGATGTTTTAGCTGTGATTCCTTTGAAGCCAATATGTAATTTAGGTTAGTGTGTTAATTTTAGCCAAGAACAGAGATAAGTGTATTTAGACAGACCTTGTGTATGAAGTCGCCTGGAGGGTGTGGGGCATTGCTACGGCGGCCCGCCTGGGCTGGTGAGGGCACAGCTGTCTGAGCAGCCAGGGTCACTGGGAACCGAAGGGCACAGAGCAGGAGTGATGAGTGCCAAGACGGCATGCCAGGGCCAGACGGCCCCTTGTCAGTGTCCGTGACTTCCAACAGGGCTCCACTCCATAACTGAGCTGGGACTGGACAGGATTATGCCAGCACCAGAAGGTTACTGGTGTGTCTTGGTTCCTCTTAGTTATCCATGGAAATGGTATATTTCAGCACTTCAGGATTTTAAGTTTTCCACATCCCTGTATCAGGGTCATGTTGGTCATGTTGGAGAGCCAATTTCCATCTGAGCTCTGTGAGGACTCTGCAGATCCTGATGAGCAGGAAGGAAGGAACTCTACATCATCCCACTTGTCAACATGCGGAGTAAGAGAGCGTGGGCAGAGACCATTCCCCCAACACGCAGAACTGAGGCTCAGCCCTGTCTGCGTGGTCAGGGATTTCCATGTTACTACATTACGGAGTGGGATGTTCTTAAGGGTCAGACATCTCCCCATACTTTATCCAGGGTAAAGACTGTGCTACTGATGCTCAAGTCCAAGCTGCAAGTATTAGCCCTAGCAGAAATGAGAGAGGATAAATGAATTTGAACACAGATGTTGTCTGTGTAAGCTAACTCATATGGAAAGCACAGGCAGGTACAACTGTCATCTCTGTCATAACCAAGGCAACTGGCATCTAGGCACACTGCAACACTTGCCCACAACAGTATCACCACAAGTGGTGAGTGAGGACTGGAATTCAGCACTATCTGTCATGAGCTGCATGCTTAGTACTCTTCCTTCCTGGGACTGACTCCATCCTGGTTACTGTCCCTCAGAGCACCCTACAAATCTCTATGCTGGCTATAATACTCATTAACAATTATATATTTATGTGGTGCAATATTTAACGTCTTCAGGTCCCACCCCACAGTGATCTCTTTGAGAGTTTCAACCTGTACATTTGTCTAACGTTTCATAGGTAGCAACTGAATTGTCAGCCAGTTAGCAATTAAATTAGTTGATGGATTCAAGATTACTCCTGATTGGGTGCCCACCCTCTGCTAAACAAGGGCTTGTACAGTTCAAGGGAAAGTGTCCATTAACTTAGAAAAGGATAGAGAAGACTCCCAGAAGGATGATTTTTACCTAAATTATCTGAAAGTGAGATGAAGACTCTCAGAGTCAGGAGAGATCGGCTTGTTTTTAAAACAGAAAATTTCCCAGCTGGGTAAGAGCTGAGGATACATGTGGAGAAGCAGATACACATTGTATGATGGATTAATTTAGAGGAAAAAATGAAAAAAAAAGCAGAGAAAAATAAACCTCATTATTAATAAAACCCTGCAAGATTTGGAGACTCTAATCAAAATGATTTAAATGCTGGCTCCAGCAGGTTCATGGAGATTTGATTAGAGGTCTTACGTGGGTTGTTTCTGATGCTTAGGCATCAGGCCTGGAACAAGGGAAAAGACACAGCGTCAACAGAGACTGGAGATGGAACTATTAGAACGCCAGGCTGCAAGAAGTCAGCAGAGAAATCCGGGGAGGGATTGAAATCGACTGCCCAGTTTTAAGCTAGTGGCAGCCCTAGGTAAGGAATTAGAAATTTGGGTAAGAGGCTACTCAAGGAACAAAGATCATGAAGCCTTCTTGACATGCAGGGAAACCAAAGGTACAGTCAGGACTCCAGGTCTGTGCAGTCCACATCCACACATTCAACCGGCTATTGCACAGGCACTTCTTTTCAGAATTCTGTAAACAAAATAATATGACGACGATTCCCACGGTGCTATGGGCAGGATATAAGACGTTCCCTACAGGCTTGCGTGTGCAAACACTGGTGTCTACCTGGTGGCACTGTTTAAGGAGGTTGTGGAAACTGTTTAAGGAGGTTGTGGAGACTGTTTAAGGAGGTTGTGGAGACTGTTTAAGGAGGTTGTGGAGACTGTTTAAGGAGGTTGTGGAAACTGTTTAAGGAGGTTGTGGAGACTGTTTAAGGAGGTTGTGGAAACTGTTTAAGGAGGTGGGTCTGGTGGAGGAAAAGGCTCTCTAGGTACAGGACCTTGCCTTGGGCAGCCAGGGCCCTTCCTCCTTCCCTGTCTCGGCTCCCTGCTCCCCGGAGGTATGAGAAAGGGTCCTCACACTGTGTTCGTGGCTGAGATCACTCCTTTCAACCTGCTCCCTCCACCAGGGCGGACTGATCTCTCAAACACTGAGCCACAGTAAACCATAGTCCCTTCTGTTGGTTCTTGCCTAGTAGTTAGCCTGGAAACAATGACAAGAAAGGTGAGGCCGATTACTTGATTTTGTCACCACCCCTGTTACAGTTCCCTGAAGTAAGCAGACAGCACAACCTTTTCTTGGTCCTTTGCAACATGCAGGTACCTGACACTCCCTTCCCACCACCAAGATGCTAAGCAGAACCCCAGGACAGCCTAAGGGGCCGTGGAGAAAGAGCCTAGGAAATATCAGCAGGGCTGTCAGCTCAACCCGCTCCTGAGAAACTGGAAGAAAGGCCAAATAAAGAAAACAATGAATCCGGACATCAAAAAGCAGAGCCAAAGGCTGCCAGGAGCACAGGGAACCCAGGCTGAAGTAACAAGCGATTTGTACATGGAAAGAGTGGAACTGAGGAAAGAACAGAATCCAGCTTCTGAAGAAACGCAAAAAAACAAGCCAAGACTGACCAACGTCATTTACTGCAGCGACTCGCGTCTCCGTTCTTCACAATCCAGAACATTAAGTACAGGTTTTGTAGGAGCTCAGAGAACACAAGTGAACAGTCGGGAATTTCTGGCTGGAGAGATCCCTCAGCTAGTAAAGGGTATCAATTCTTGACAGTCTTCTTAATGAGAATTTCTCTACAGTTGTGAAGTTGGGAACTGAGACAGTTGTGTGGGTTTTATTTGGTTATTTTTTGTTTCATTTATTGTTGAATTTTGGGGAACTTCATACCATATGTTTTGGTCATCTTTAAATCCTTTCCCTTACCTGGAAATCCCAATGGCCACCTGCTTGATTTCATGTATTGTGATTTATATACATGTATATATATATATATATATATATATATATATATTTAAATATTATATATATTTAAATATTATATATATATGTATATATAAAGAGAGAAAGAGAGAGTCAATCCTTCAAACCTGTGTCCTCAAATGCCACACAAGCCTGGCCAACCTATCCAGTATCATACCCTTAAAGAAGCCTGACTCTCCTCCTCCCAGCAACCTCAGGTTGTCAATAGCTCCTCAGGCAGAGAGGAACGCTCCTGTCTCCTCACTTCCCTGTGGGATTTCACAAGGCTTCAGCTTCCATGGACCTTGTGCATGCCGTCACAACTGCTATGAGTTTATATGTGTCATTGATCACCTGCCTGGAAAAATCTACTTCCCTCTGGTCATCCAGCTTTTATGGATCTTACAGTCTTTCTGACCCATCTTCTGCAGTGGTCCCCGAGCCCAGGTGGCAGAAGTTAGATGTAAATGTCCTACTCGATTATAGCATTCTGAAGTCCCTTGTTCTCTGAACATTGGCCAGCTGTGGGTCTCTGTATCGATCATCATCTGCTACATGTTCCTGGTAAGAGTTCAGAGATGAATTAATCTACAGGTATGATAATAAATTATGAAGAGTCAGTTTAATGTTATGTCTGTTTAGAGCATAGTAATAGTGTTAGGCTCTCCCCTACAACCTGTGACATGTCTGCCCTCAGGACCCTGGGCATGATATCAATGTGAACTATGGGTCCATCTTGTGAAGCAGGTATTACGTCCCATTGGAAGGATGTTGGTTAAGCTCATAACATTTGTGCCACTATGGCAGATCTGAGCATCCCTTGTTAGTCCAGTTCTTCTTGGAGCTCACAGGGTTCACAGGTGGATAGGTTTGATTACCTTCCTGCTCTCCTAGCATGCACAGCACCTTCTAGCACTGTGGAAACTAACCCTTAGAGAAGAAGCTTTCAGGTCAGTACTAGCTTGATTTCTCCTTGTTTTTCTACAACGCATGTGCGTAATGTCGTCTGCTGCAGGGACTTACTGTGTTGTAACCAAGAGCAGAGCCAATGCCAGTATGAGGGTCTTTCGAACCCCAGATTAATGGTTTCAAAAGAAGGAGTCCATGCCTGATATTGAGCTTTTTCTTTGCTAGTCTACAGTGTCCACTGTAACAGGCAATGGTCCCAGTGGTAACAGGCAATAACTCCTTTTAAGCTCTTTTTATGTTGCATAGGAATATACTTCAAGAAACTTCTACAGTGGAAGGTTTCCGTATGACCTTTACTAAAGGCTATTATTAATATATTAATATACTATTACTAATATCATGTTATTAATATACTATTATTAATATGTTGTTATTAATATACTATTATTAATTGTCCTTCCTGTACTCCACTCTGTCTTAATCACTGTTGGGCATAATGCAGGATGGGCTTAGCCAGGACACCTGCTATGGCTATGAGGAATAGAGGAATGGCTCCCATGGGCATGGCGTTCTTCAGTGGCTAGTCTTGAGACCAGCTTCTGCCCAGCACCTGGAAAGAACCTGCCTACCTGGGGACAAACTTACTATTGGCTGTATTCAGGACCCCACCCCATAAGGTCATTGGCTATCCAGACCTATAAGAGCTTTTGCAACCTATTGAATAAAGGAGCTTGTAGCGCCACCCACCTGGCCTGCTTCTGGCCCAGCTCCTGGAGTCTGTGTCTTGATTCAGCATCTCCTCGCTCCCTCCCCCACGGTGGAGACCCTTCAGTCCCCTCAGGCTGGCCCCAAGTGCTGGGGTCCCTGATAAATCTCCATTGTCCCTCCCTATCCTCCACTACCTGCACGCCCATCTCCCACCCTGTTTAACCTAGGGACCACAATACATGGCTTCTGCATTTTCATTTCATGCTTCTGTGGATTGTGTAAATGTTGAAATGTCTGTGTACTGTATATTTTCTATATTGTTAAATAGGATCAAAATAAAGTAGGGGATTCTGTGCACCTGAATATCAGGAAAAATTTGCTTATGGTGGCAGATGTCAGAAAAAGGGTGTCGTCAGCTGCTTCTGATGTTGAACTTCACAAAAAGTTAAAGCATCCATTGCTGACAATCACCCTTCATATACAGGGACATAAAATAGCTAGCCTGAGGGAGAGCAGATGCACATTTTCTGTGTACTGGCTCAAACCAGTCAAGGCACAGAAAAATGCTTCCAACATCACGCATGAAATGGTGAGATGCTTCGGTCCAAGGTGGACATAAATAGAAAAACTTCCATAAACCTGAAAAACAAAATACCTCTTCACAGGCTGAGGAATTTTCCTCCTGCTTCTTAACCCCAATTCATGCACAAAAGCATTTCCTTTCCAATGCTGAAGCAAAGCACAAGGCCTTGATTATGTCAGGATGGTGTGTTATTAGAGAATCACAGAATTCAATCCACAATGCTGTTGTCTTTAAAAATAATCATTGTGGAAGTTAGCCATCCATTAGCAACACAATTGACGATCTGTTTAGGGGAGCTGCCTCTCTACCTGCTTCATCCATTTTACAAATGTACATATAGTTTGTGTGTGCTCAGAAACTACTGACTTTCACTCTGCTGGTGTTGATGATGTGAACATTAAATAATCACATTCTAAATTATAATAATCTATTCGAGTGACCATATCTAACCCAAACAGATATGTTCAATGAGAATCTCTCAGTTACCTGGACATTCCCAGAAACACTCAGACTACAGTACACGTAGCAGAATGCGTAACACAGAGTACAAAATGCGCATTAAGTGAGGGAAAATGAGAAAGTGGAATAAAGCATTGTGGGAAGAAAAGGATAAAGATGACCAAGGTAAGTGGTTTGGATGAAAAGAACATGTGATCAAGGTCATGATCACAAGTGAAACAATGCAAAGTTACTGGGATGGAGAATGCTGATCTTTAGGTAAGACTAGCTAACATGTTTATCTTTCATGGAGTGTATGATGTCACTGTTGCATCTGGGCCAACTCAGGAGAGTGCTGCAGGGAGACTTGTATGAAGAGATGGAATCCAGCTGCCCTCCCAACAACCTAGGGACATTGGCTTTCCTGTAAAGTTGTGCCCCCATGACTCAAGAAACTAACATTCTAACCATTTACTAGAACAAATTTTCTACCCCAGAAAAAGTGGTCCCTTCTCCAGGCCACCCAGACTTGCTATAATGAGATTGTTTTGTCAAATCCATTGGGATTTAATTGTAAACTACCATGAAATGTTCACAATTTTACCCTGAAGCATTGATTTGGTATTTCTAAAATGACTCTCTGATCTGTATTTGTTTTTCAAAATATTTTGCTATTTTTATTTTACTATATGTGTAGGAGTGTATTTCCTGCATGTGTGTGAGTACACCCACGCTGTATAATACCCTTGGAGGTCAGAAGAGGGTGTTTGATCCCCTGGAACTGGAGTTATGGACAGTGGTTAGCTTCTGTGTGGAATTGAACCCTGGTCTTAACCACTGAGCTATCTCTCCAGCCCTGTGATCTGTATTTGCTACAGTTTCAATGACGTCTTCCTAGGAATGAAAGTGTTGTGCTGATTTGAGATGCACATCGCCATCCTGTGCAGGACATCGAAGCTCTAAACTGTCACTGAGCAATGAACACTCTAAGGAAATCAGCAGAGGAAGCCATGGACCGATAGGGTCTATCCCACTGATCCAAACAGCCTATGATCATAGCACTTAGGAGACAGAAGCAGAAGGATCAGGAGTTCAAGGTCAGCCCTGGCTGCATAGAGCATTCTAAGGCTAGCCTGGGCTATATGCAATGCTGTCTAAAACCCAAAATAAACAAAGAAATAGAAAAAGAATCCATAGAAAGAGAGACTATCCCAAAGGGGATCTTTTCCCTTAGGAGTGATCTTTACATTTCCCTCAAATAGAAAGTCATTTTGAATTGCCAAATTGCCACCTTCAGAGGTTTATGAGTGGGAATATTTTGGCAGTATACTTTTAGGTCCAAAAAAGCATAAACATATGGCCAGAACAAATGACTAAGTGGAAAAAGCACTTGTCATACAAGTCTGAAACTCTTGAGTTCAGATCCCAGGAACCCAGAGAAAAACTGGACACAATGGTACAGGAGAGGCCCTAGGAGCTGGCAGGTCAGCTGACCTGGGGTACTAGGCACAGATGTAAACAACCAGAGAGCTCCTGCTGCAAGTAAGGTAGAAGGTGAGGACTGGCACCAGAGGTTGTCCTTTTACCTCCCTACACTTCCTGGGAAATGTGTGCGCCCCCACACACACATAGGATACCACCTACACACATATCATTCCACCGCCACACAGACCACACCAACATACACACACACACACACACACACACACACACACACAATTATAAATAAAAAAGTTAAATTAAAAAAAAACACAATTATAAATAAAAAAGTTAAATTAAAAAAAAAAAAACAAGCGCAGATGACTCGTTTAATGATATTACAACCTTTCTGTTTTGCAGATTCTAGTTCCCGGAATACAATGCGACCCCTAAAGCCTGGGAGATCCCTAGTAGAAATTAAGGTTGTTTTTGCAGCTGCACACACCTGTAATCCCAGTACTCAGGATGTTGAGGTGAGAGAACTGTGATTCATAGCCAGCCTGGCATATATAACAAGACTCCTTGAAAATCAATCCAATCAATCAGTCAATCAATCAATCAATCAATCAATGTTATCTAGCAAAGAAAGGCTTATTTTGGTGTTTGTTGGTGTGGATTTTGTTTGCTTGGTTTTGTGGTTGTTGCTGTCATTTGTTTGGGTTTCTTTTTATTGGGGGTGGGCAGGGTTTCTTGTAGCCCACACTGGCCTTAAACTTGCTATGTAGCCAAAGATGACCTTGAAATATTGCCTGCATTTTCCAAGTGCTAAGATTATAGGCATATGCACTGTGTCCTACAAAAACATTTATTTTTAACCCACATCTTTCTTTACAATGAATTAGTTCAGATTAATAATCTTCCTTCAACCTCTATTTCTGTTCTGAACCAATGATAATTTCTCAAGAAAGAATTGCGATATTGCTTCTACCTGTTCATTTCCATATTGACGAATTGCTTCTAGTGTTAATGAATGGTCTGGCACATCAATTATTCATTTTTAAGTATTTTATGTGCTTCCCTCTATAGATTTATTATTATTTCTTGGAACTTAGAAATGTCGATATGGATGATTCCATGAACCAGTGCTGTTCGTAATAGATTATTTATTTTTTAAATAATTTTTATGTATCATTGATAGTAAATTCATTCTGAAGATCTCTGTAGCTTTTTCTGTTAAAATGAAAGTCTGCAAAGGTTCAGTATGAAAACCCACCTTAAAACATGCTCGTGTTTGAGCATACAGTAATGATCTTAAGGAAGAGAGGATGCTGTCAGCAGCCTTGTATTCAACAGAGGATGATGGAAGCTGTAGAAAAGGATGCATTTCCAAGCAGCATATGAAAGAAATGCTTTTGAGTCATTACTATAGTCAGCAATTACCAACAGGGATACACAATGAAAACACCAGTTCTCAACCAGACTTTCCTGTCGGCCTGAGAAGGCAGATACCACACAAGAAAAAAGCAGGTAGCACAGATGCTGCTTTATGTCAATCTCCGTGAAATGATAAATAAAACCAACCACTCTGAGTAGAAAAAAACAGCACTTCATAGCTAAAGAAAAACTGCCCCTGTTGTAGTTTAAATCTAGAATGCTCTCGATAGGCCCCTATGTTGAAGATTTGGCTCCAGCCAGGCACCATTGGGTGGTGGCACAATTCAAGAGGTGGCACCTAGCTGGATATCTTGTGGCCACTGGGGTGTGCCCTTGAGAGGATAGTGAGATTCAGACCTTTTTCATTCTTGGTCTGCTCAGTTACACACTTCCACCCTGGTATGCTTCAGACAGCCCTCCTTGCAATGGAGCCAATGAGGTGGAGACTGGGATTTCCAAAATTGTGAGCTAAAAGACAGCTCTTCTGAATATAAGTTGATTTCTCTCAGGTATCCGTAACCATGGCAGAAGGCTATCCAGCAGAATCCCACTCCTTATTAGCTATGTCACTGTGGTGATCAGCCTGAAAGGCACCCACATACATGTAGATTTTGTTCCATTTTACTTTTATTAAAACTTTTCATAAACGGAGAGAGCACATAGCAAATTAAATTTAGCAAAGGAATTTTTTACTCACTCATGCAGATAGTGAACAGTTATGCCTCAAATATCTAGTTGAAATCTCGCAGGTAAACCAAGAGACAGCTCTGAATATGCATTTAGACCCCTCACCCTTGGTTATTGGAACTAGAAAATGTAAGCAAGTCTATAATAGAAGAAACACAACATTGGTGTTAAGATTCAGGTAAAGTCCTAAGGAGACTTAGTGGGAAAAAGATCTTAATTCTGAGCAGGATTTCCATTTCAATTTTTAAATTAAAGTCAAACTCCATACTGTCTTGTGAATTGATATTTGCTCTCCTCTAGCAGCAGTCTAGGTCTGGGTTATGCATTAACTTGCAACTATAAAGCACCAGAAATGATGGATCTGGGGAGATGGAAAATCACATAAATTCTATGAGTCTTAAAAACAATTCTCAAGGGCAACATCTTATCTGACAAACCTGATATTATAACTTCACACCAACATTTTATGGCATGTAAATCTTAGGGACTAATAGAGAAGGTTATAAATCGCTTGATCTCATAAGATAGCCAGGTGTCCTTGGGCAGACCTTCCCATGTCTCAGCTTCTCAACTGTAACATAAGAGGGTGAGGCCTCAGAATGACTATGATCATTTCAAGGTCTAATATCCTGAGACTCTTAAGACTTCACACATGGGTCATTTTTCATACGGCCAATTTTCATTCCATGAGTAAATGTTGCTAGGGTTCCACATAAGGGGACTCCACAGAAGTAATTAGATCCCTATGGAAAACGTCTTATGTCTTATTCCCAGAGTCTACCCTGAGCATTTCTGCCTCCTATGCAAAGTAATAATAAAACATTAAAATACCCTTGTTTGCCCCAAACAATATATTTTTCTTATTAGAGATGCAGAGATTAAACTTCTTTTCAAGCCACTGACATAGAATATAACACCTAGTTCTAAGAATGCACCAATTCTTAATGAAAATACTACTTGGATAAAAGCTGCATGCTAAAACAATAGCAGTCTGGCCAAATAAATTTTAGTAAGCATGAGTATAATGTGATATTTATACCTGTTTTGCATATGCAACACAATCTATTCTCTGCTGCTCATATATCCTCCAAATAATTCAAAATTGTATTTCTATTGTCTTTAATTGTTGCATAACTGATAGAGAAATCCCACAAACCATCAACCCTTGGCCTGAGTTGAAGATGTGGGACAAACCACAGTAGGTGTGAGGAGGTTTGACCGGTACCTTTAGCCTCATGTCTCTAGCTTTCTGTTTCACATCATTCCTTGACTCCTCCCTCTGCTCTTGTAGATGCTACAGAGGAGTCCTTGCCTGATGTACATTCAATCTATCATGAGCTCTCGAGTTTTGAAACCTCTCAGACAACAGGGATCTACTAAATATTTCCTGAGTATTTCATGGGACACAACTGTGTCTAAAGGCAAGGAAAGGCTATGAATTTACTGGAGAAAGTGCAACCTAAGTACACAGCTGTCTTAAGACTGATCCTACAAGCCTTTTCCTTCTGTTTGTTTTTGAGGGGCTGTGGTGCTTCTGAAATCAGCATTCCATGTTTGGTTACATGTTTACCATCACCTGAGGAACTTGAACCCTCAAAGGCTTTGTGTGTTTCTTCTATTTAATCTCCAAGCAGATAGCAAGCTGGGGTGGAATTGGGACGTAGACACAGGGCCTGCAGGCTCCAGGTTAAGTGTGCTACTAGTTTGAGAAAGTGATATAAAGGTGTTTCTCTCTCTCTCTCCTCTTGATGATACAGAAAACATGCCATTCACATGAAAGACTCAAGAGAGAAAAATATACCTTTAGTTTATGTTTTAATTAACTGTTTGTGAACTATTAAATACACAACAGAAGAATCCCTTGGTGAATTGGCGTAATAGCTGAGAATTTCTGAGCCACATTTTGAACTTTCTCCATGCTTCACATTGACGAAAATTCAGAAAAAAAGAAAAGCATGACAATACATGTTCCTCCTGCTTTATATTTTCTCTCCTCAAGAATACATCTGAAAACCTCATTGTGATTTCTCAGGGGACAGAAACCAAGCATCATATTCATTCTGTGTTTCCTCTACACCATAATGAAGTTGCTCTTCTTCTAAATTAGTCAGTTCACACATGGTCCCTAGGGGTTCCAGCCAATCCTTTCATGGAGAACTGCTTTTTATTTCTCTCAGGTTTTGGGATGATCGGATCACTGGTTGAGAACATTATTGGCAGTGAGGTTAGAGAGCCAGACTTCATAATCAACTGAGTAATGAATCTCTTCTTGCTCTATCTGCGTAATGAGAAAAGAGGTGGAAATGCCACTGGGAGCGTTTGAACAGTCTAAAAACAATAAGATAATAAACACCTCTCTTTTTCCCAAGTATGGAACAATTAGCTAATATGGGAGATGGAGCACTGCTTGAGAACTCAATTTAGAGAAGGTTAAGAAGTGTCATGCTGTAAAGTTCCAGACAATTCCATGTGGCTTAGGGAAGAGATCTAGGTAGATGATTTGATTGTTCTTAGGAAAATACTTTCAACAGTCAGGGGCTTGGGGTGGGTATTAAAGTGCTTTGAAAAATCAACAGATATCTTCCAGTTTTAAGATGACAGTTTTTAACATCTCTTCTTTCTTCTTTGTTGTTCCTGACAATCTTAGCCTTACTAGTCTTGACACTGAATACATATTACAAGGGACATGCCAGTCAGCTTGGGGTGGGGATCCAACGACAAGAAGAAAAGGTACTAGAAAGGAGGCTAAATAGGTATAAGAAAAACAAGAGGCAAACTGTTCAGCAGCAGAAATCTGAAGCAACCCCAGTGCCATGGCACCCAGGGAAATTAGGTGACCACTCAGACGACACAGACCACGCAGACCAATTCCACCCAAATCCACTGGAACAGCAAGGGGAGCTGAAATGACCAGCCTGGCCTCAGTCTCTGACCAGCTTTCTCCTTAGTAGTTCATTGCTCATCTATAATGGCAGTGGCCTTTCAGCACTACCTGCTCCCAACCTGTACCCGATACCATGGTGCATTTGAAAACCCCACAGAAAGACAGAAAAAGGAATAAATCCTTTTCTGTAAAAATCTCAACCCATTTTGTTATGATGCCAAAATCACTAGGAAGGACCACTCACACTCCACCTGTTCCAAATTAGCTGAATTTATTAGTTGACCAGTGACTGTGCTCTCTGGGCCAGGATCTAGAGAGCACAATGCTGACTCAGAGGAGAACAGAGCTTATAAAGCATCCTTATGGACCAGGTGGTTATCTAAGATTACACAGGCATTGCATATTTGTTCCTGCAGTAGGCATGACATATTCGTTTCCTGCTGTAGACAGCTACTGGTTCTGGAAGCCAGTTAAGCATTAACCAAGCCAGATAAGCATTAAGCAAACAATTACAAAACTATAAGACATTAACCGAGACCTTCTGGATTCCGTGGGGGTCTTTTCCTGTGGCTAATTCCTTCTGGAACAGCCCTGTGGTCAAACTTTCCTGGAACTGCCTGCCACAGTTAGGGACAGCTCATTCATTAAGGTGGCAGCCTTATCAAGATGGAGGAACTCAGGTCATCATAATTTCTGAAATATCTCAAATCCTCCTCCCTCTTCCACCTGCAACTCAGGACCACTCATCCTCTTATTAAAATTTGCCCATAAAATCCCACAAAGACCGTTTTTAAAACAACTCAAGACACAAGGAGAAATCAATATGTATCCAGTGTTAAGGGCAATAAAATCTTCAAGAACAGGATCCTATAAACAATTTAATAGTTAAGGGATAGTTGATATATAAGGCCTCAGAAAATTCAGTATATTTTGAGAAAGAGAAGATTATAACACAGAAAAATTCAAGGCTCGTTCTACCATGGTTTAGTGGGTGAAAGTACTTGCCTATGACCCTGGGGATTTAAGTTTGATTCCTAGAACCCATGTAAAGAGGGAAGGAAAGAAACAACTGCATAAGGAATTCTGACCTCCACATGTATGCTCTTCTGTAATCATGTACATACATAGTAATAATAAATAAAATAAAAATAATACTCAGTAAATGATTTATTAATCATCTCTCTTCCTTTTTTGTGAAAACGTCTATTCAAGTCCTTCATGTATGTTTTTAATTATCCTTTTTTTGTTTTTATGCTATCGAGTTATATTGAGTTCCTTATGTATGAATTTTGATCTAACCCTTGTGATACTGACATAGACATCTGAAATACGTAATTGGTCTTAAGTTTCCTGACATACAACTCCTAAACTCTTTGGAATCTTGAGAGTGATGGATGTCTTTTTAATGCCAAAGAGTTGACTAATAGCTGTCAACTCATAGCTCAGGGACAGCAGCTGGCCATGAGGAATGTTAAGACATGATTACATGGCTGATAATTTCAGTCCTATGCATCCTCAATTTCCAGGCAAGGATCTGAAGTTTAGGTGGATCATCAAAGGCTAAGGAATTAATCAATCAGGTATATGTGGTGTAACTTCCAGGAATCCCAGAATGACAGCATTCGGATCTTCAAATAGTGGAGGATCGAGCGGTTTCTGGAGAATGGACTGCCCGTAAAGCACATCCAGGCCCTACGGATGTCTGCCATACCTACCCATGTGTGTACCTTCCTCTAGATGTTTTTAACACCCTCAACGTAAACTGGCAGATGTGAACATGCCTGAGTTCCTAGAGTTGCTCAAGCAAATTAATCAAGCTTGAGGCTCGAAAGAGACACACGATTCAAAGCCAGTTTTCTAGAAGCTCAGATAAAGCATCTCGGGGCTTCTGACTGACATCTGAAGCATGGGCAGGGGACAGCTTTGGGCACAGAGCTCTCATAACCTGTGGGACTAGACTTCATCTCCTAAGAGAATGTCAGAACTCAATTGGACTGAGTGATGCTCAGCTAGTGTCCAATACAGAATCAATTGTTTCCTCACTAATGAAGGAAATCCCTTGTCTCTCCAGGTCAGAGAAGTGTTCTGTGTGATGGCTGTGGTGTGGAACCTGAGAAAGCAAACCACTCTCTATCACTCTGATTTTACAAATATTTTCTATAATCTACTAAGCTGTTTTCTTTTCAATTTTCTGATTTTTTTTTTTGCTAAATCCTTTTTAATGTAATCTCACTCATTTATTTTTTGTTTTGTTGCCTGTGTTTTCCAAAGAAGATATGCCAATGGCTAGTGGGTTCTCCACAATGAACTATATAACCTCAAACACTTTATGACAAATCCTATCAGAAGTAAAAAAAAATAACAAATGTTGATGAAGAGAGACAGAAAAAAATGGAGTTCTCATATATTTGTCTTGGGAATGTAAATTAGTATATCATTGTGAAATAAAGAATAGAGGTTAAAATGGGAATTGCCTTGTCATCTAGCAGTCCCATGTCTCAGAACATATCCAAAGGGTATAAAATCACTGTCTTAAAAATATCTCTCTTCCCAAGAACACTAAGATATTATTCATAATAGCTAAGACATGGATCCACCTAAATATACAAGAACAGATAAAGATACTACAGTTAAATTGTGCAGAAGGATATTATTTAATATTAAGTATATTTGCTACTTTTCTTGTCAATGTGATATAATGTCTGACAGGAAAAGTGAAGAAGGAAGACGTGCCCTGACTCTCTGCCTCAGAAGTCTTCAGAACAGGAAAGGCATGCTCCTGGGACTGGGTCTGTCCAAGATGCTGGAGCTGTAGCTTTCCACATCATTGTTTAGAAGCCAAGAGCTTGGGAGTGGGAACCAAAGTGTGCATGAAGCTTCATACAGAACCCCACAGTGGCCCCCGCACCCCAAGCCACATCCTCCGGAGGCTCCACAGTCTTCAAACCAGCACCACAAGCTAAAGACTAAACATTTAAAACATGAGCCTATCAGGGCCATTTCAGATCCAAACCATAAGAAAACGGAGATTGTGCCATTCAGTAAACTCCCAAATTAAAATACAAGGTCCTTTACCTTCTGCACACAGTTGCTATGAACTGCTTGGATATTTTCTGAAAATCTTCCTTTCCATGAATTATGAATGTACTATTTACATGTACATTTGTGTGTGAGTGCACATTGATGTGTGTGTTGGCGGGGGTGGTCCAAAGGAGGAGAGAAGAGGGTGTCAAATCCCTTGGGGTAGGAGTTAAGGGTATTTATGAGCTATGTAACATGGGTTCTGGGACCAGACATTTAGTCCTTGTGATGAAGCAGCAAGTGTTCTTGACCACTACGGTGCACCCTACTTTAGACCCTAAAGAACTGTTGTCCATCTGTCCACAGAATAACCTGAGGATCACTGACTTGGGAGTTGAGGAGGAGAAGGTCTGACATGGCAAATATTTTAGAATATTACATGAAAAATTCTTAGAACACATAATCACAATGCACGTAAAGGAAAATGACAGGAAATGTCCCAAGTAGCTCATTAGAAACCGTGTGCAGGAGGTAAAAGTACTGTATACTTTAATTTCAGAGTGTTTATGAAACATATATTAATTTTAATTTATCTTATGATAATGAATGCTTTTGAACTGTAAGTGGTGATCATCAGCTTGTAATCCCTTGTAAAGAAGGAAAATGAAGTTTCAAAGGAAATGTGAATTAGAACTGAATTTCAAGTGTGGAAAACTGATGAGGTTGACTGGATAAAAGTAGGCATGTAAATTCCACAAGAGGAATGGAAACTTTCCTTAATATGTGAGAGACCGTCTCTGTTCCCTGAAGAGCAGAAATGCTCCCTCACATGTGTAGAAGGTGTTCTTTCCTATAGCTGTTGTCCCGTCTGGACAGATAGAGCAGATAGGCAAGTTCTGCTCACTAAGGGAGGAGCAAGGTGGACAATGAGGAGACTATGTCAAGACCACAGGGATTTTACATGCCTGCCTGGGAACATCAAGCAGAATCCGTCTTGACCTTTGTCATGCTCACCCATCATTGTTTCTCTTTAGGAAACAAACGCCTTTTGGTTCCTCTTACAGTAACTAGAACTTCAAACACTGGATTTTTGAAAACTATAAAATCCTTTTCTCGAGTGATTTGTTGAAATAACACTAAGCTAATGATTTTCTCTCCCCCTGTGTTATCAGTATGTTCAATTAAGCCAAACAATTACGGACTTGGTCTGTTCAGAATGTGACATTCATTGCCAAATTGTTTGGAAGCAATCACTTTTTAAATAAAAAGATTATACTCTGTTATAAGTTAAACAATGTCATGTGGGACACAGATAACAGCAACTCCAGGGAGACACTCGGCACCGTTCTGCGCCTCCTTTGGTTTCAGTGGAGACAACGCATTCTTTAGCTACCTCACATTTTATAGGAGCACTGGGATGTGAGATAAAGCGTCAGTTTTCAGCATGTCAAAGCTGCAGAGTTGCTAGTCCTCAGCTCCTCAGAGTGACTGACAGGTGACTGTAGGGCAGGTGGCTACTGCTGGATCGGCATCATGAATTTTCATGTCTAAGAAGCAACGGAGCAATGGCCAGGTCTACTGGAGTTTCTTAGGTGACTAAGAATTCTTTTGTTCTACTGTGTAAAACCCATAAGCATTAGGAAGGTTGAGGTGTTCAATACTAACATTTTATTTATATATTTATTTTTCTAGGAATTCATCTAATTATCATGTAGACAAATACACACATGCATAAAAACAAATACATAAATATATATGGACACAGACATACACATTCATATACACACTTGCATGTGTGTATATGTACATATAAAACATACATACACACATACACACATTCACATACATACACTTATTCATGCTTACACATGGACACATATGCTCACACATACTTTCACACATTCACATACAGATATGTACACACACACACATACACACACACACTAAAACTGATCTCCTTTCCATTTTAAAGTATCTCTCTAGTTTCTTCTCTGCTTTGGAAAGCTTAGAACACTGCGACCCTGCCTGCCACCCTGAAGCCTTGAGAAGAATCCTTAATGGGAGAGCAGAGGCAGGCCAGACCCAGGCCAAACCTATGGGCTCTGGGCTCTAACCTTCCCCTTCACTGAAGACATTTCTTTGAAATTCAGTGTTTAATCTCTAAGATCTACAATGAATTCATATTCCAGTGCTTGGCATATTCTCTGTCAAGCAGTAAGTGGCTTAGGTGTTGGCTTTCTGTTTGAAGAAAACAGTGCCCTGGTTTTGAGCACACTCACAATCCAAGGAGTTATCTCTAAAGCCCAGGGTTCCATGAACTCCATATTGGCTGACTCTCTGCTTTTCAATACTCCCTGTGTGACTTCTGTGGCCTGCTCCTTTCGAGTTTCCTCAATTGTAATGAGGTTCCAGAACCTCTGTGTCCTTCCAGAGTTCCACCACACCAAGCTCTGTATCCTCCAGGTCTTCATCCATTGGGTGTCATCCCCTGGGAACAGTCTTGTGTTTGTGTGCCCTGAGTCGACACATTCAATACTGGTTCATTCTCATGTTGCCTAGCATCCTAATTTCTCTAGGAAATGTCTCTTGGTCATTCATGAGAGAGGATCAAGAAAGAACAAATAAATACTGGATATTTGTCATGGATATTGGCTTCTACATGAATCCTATTTTCTATTCTATGAGAAACACTAAGTAGTTGATGTTTGTAATGGATATTTGATATTTGTAATTCTTCCATCAGGATAACTTTACTGAACTGCAATTATTTGTGAGACTACATGTGTTCCATGAATGCTGCATAATTCTAGAAAGTGGTCCATGTCAGATGTTCTTTAATCCAGTAATAGAATGGCTAGTATAAATTTGGACCTTCATATGATTAAGGAATGGATGAATGAAATAAACAAATTATATAAGCATTATGTCTTTGGAATCATACATATCTAATGTCAAAGAGTGTAAAATCATTTCATCCCTGGAAATTCATAACTATGTCAAGAAGAAGTCAGGCTATGAAAATCAGCATGAACACAGAGCACACTGTTGGCAGGTGCTGAAATTTCCCTTCCCTTCCAAGGAAAAAAAGTATTAAGCAATTCTGTAAGGGGGACAAGAAGATAAGCGTTCACATAAAACCTCTCTTGTCTTCCATCCTGCATGAAGTCATCATCCCACTCCATCTGAAAAGAAGCCTGAGGGGCCTCTGGTGTGATTTGGCAGCAAGAGCCATTGGATAATGTCTAGACCTCATGTGGTTTTCTGTACTGTGTAACACAAATCAACATACACAAATGATTGAACAAATCTACAGTGCACATGACTGTATTGGAACGTGGGTATGAAATTTGATCACTAAGTACCAATGATGTCATTTCTTCTATCCTAAGAATCAGAGTTAGCAGTGTGTAAACTAACTTTACTTAGTGTCACAGTTAATGTTTTACTGTGGATACATTGTGCAGTGGATCTTTCTCAGGAATCAAATCTGGTTCCTTAGCCATTACAAGATCCTGGAGATATTTATTTCCAGGCTAGGTGTTCCAGTTATTTCTTGGATTTTTTTTATAGATTAACTGGATATTACTGAAAGATTGAATTTTAGACTTGATAATGTGGAAATCTTCTCTCTCACAAATGAGAAACTTGAGGCCTGGTGAGGTGATGATTACATCCATGCTGGCCAGACTCTTGGCTGGAGATACTTGTGTCCCAGTGCCATGCCTTTGTATATTTTCAAAAATACTTTGCAGCCTTTATCTTTTATTTCAACCTAACATTTCTTACAATTTTTATCTTAAAGGTGCTGAATTTGTTTACATTTGTTTATGATTTATAC
Organism: Eospalax fontanierii; assembly: GCA_035773235.1. Classification (NCBI taxonomy): domain Eukaryota; kingdom Metazoa; phylum Chordata; class Mammalia; order Rodentia; family Spalacidae; genus Eospalax; species Eospalax fontanierii. The sequence continues at coordinate 3,929,510 of CM069547.1, forward strand.
TTTTTAATCTTTTTTAACTAATAAGCCAGCTTTCTTCACATACACGGTAGTTATAGAACAATGTGGGTGGCTCCCACAGATTTTCTGTTACATTTACACATTGGTGCCCTCTAAAGGACCACCCCAGGCCTCCTCACCTCAGCAGAACAGGGGCCATAGCAATGCAGGGGCCTAATAGAGAGTGAAGTGGTTTGGACCTCATTATGGTAAAAAGATAAGAAAATTACTGACACTCAGATACAAAGCACAGTTAATTCTCAGTCAGTGTCATGTTCTGAGCCATCAAAATATCCACAGGCTTATGAAACATGGTGACTCAGAGCAAAACTTTCCTGTAAATCAAGTCTGTTACACCGACCAGAGCAAAGCCTCTTCCCTGCAGCCGCAGTGGGTCTTCTAGGCTCATCCACAATATTAGAAGAGAAGAGAGCCTGGAGAGATCTCCCAGCAGGAAACAGAGTAGCTCTTCTGTCCCAACTAGACATGGTAGCAAAGAAACTTCTTTATACACAAATACCAAGGACATCTCCTGTGAATTTCTTGGCCAGAAGGACTTCTAAACTTCTACACAGCCCAGTGTCATGGACATTCAAATGCTCTGTTATCCAGACTACTGGAATGAACAGTCAGCTAACACTGAAGAAATACATCCAATTCCCATGAGACTGCCTTATCTATGAACAGTCCTCCAATGATTACTGAGTTGTTTGCCTGGTCACATAGAGAATGTCTTTGGAAACTTCTAATATGGTCTTTTTTCCTTCAGAAGTAGGTGATGAAATTAAAATTGGGGTTTTATACACAGGAATGTGGAACAACGCTTGCCTTGTGCGTGCTCTGTCACCAGCATTGGGGCCCAAACAACTAAAGGAGGACAGTTCCTTAAGCACCATGTTAGACAAATGAATCTTTTTATAAAAACTAGTTTACACACAGATACATTGGGTTTCTTAGAGTCACAATGTGTGACTTTACCAGTAATTACAAAGTAACGCAGGAAAGCATGTGACACAACATCAAATACTTGGGTTGCAATTTCAGAAGAGAAGCAATACAACTTTAGGGACGGAAAGTCTGCCCAAGCCTGCTTAGAAGATAAACACACAGCAAATAGTCTAAGAACAGGATCACTTCCTTGCCTGCAATGGTCTTCCCATGAAGCTTCTGCAAAACAGAAGTCAGTTCTCAAGAAAGCATCTGAGGTGAGGTATACCGTAAGTTAAGCTTGTAGGCAGGCCATCCACATCATATCCATCATGAGCTAAGGTCACCTTGAGAAAAGATCCTCACAGGGATGAGACAGCACTGGGACCAGGGTGGAAGCAGCACCATGTGGAGCTTTGCTATTCTTTATGTTAAAACAACTGCAAACCAGCGTGCTGTCCCCTTCTTTTAGAACCTAGGCTGTAGGCTGGCTTAAGCAGGTAGACTTGTGTAACTTAGAGGGAAGGGGTTGGGGTGACCTGTGTTCCAGTTTGCTTTCTGTTGCTGTGATAAACGCTGTGACCGTCGTCACTTGGGGAGGGAAAGATTAGTTCACCTCGCAGCTTGCTTGCAGTCCTTCACTGAGGGGAGCCAAGGCAGGGGCTCAAGGCAGAATCCAAAGAGGATCATGATCACCTAACTTTCTGATACAGTCCAGGTCCATCTGCCTAGGATGGTAATGGCCACCTGCCCAGGCCCTCCTCCATCAACAGCAGTCACAGAAATGCCCCACAGACATGCACACAGGTCCCTCTGAGGAAAGCGATTCTTCAGTTGAGACTTGATCTTCCTAGGTGTGTCCAACTGACAACTAGGGGTCTGTCATGTGTCTAGCTAACAACTAGGGGGACCGTCAATATGTCCAACTGAGAACTAGGGGACCATCATGTGTTCTGCTCACAACTAGGGGAAATGTCATGTGTTCTGCTCACAAGTAGGGTGACCATCATGTGTCCAGCTAACAACTAGGGTGACTGTCACAGTCCTCCTTTGTGCTTCAGCATGGAGCATTCCCCCGAGTTCAGTATTGGCACTAGGACTCAACAGAGGGAAATAACACATCCTTAGGAACCCGACTGGCTTATATTTTGAAATTAACTTTAAGAAGATGGCCTCCCCCACCCAATCCTGCAAATTGGTCTGTGAGATTAGAGCCTGAAATGGCTGAGTTAGGGAGAACACAAAATCATTTTCTAGATCACAGTGCCCTTTGTCCACAGTCTCTTTAAATGATCTTCCATTATAAACTCATTACCATCTCTCCCAATTTCCTGTATCTATTACTGACCCAAGCACTGAATGAAAAACCGACACTCTTAAAAGCTGTGAATTCATTAAAATGGAATTTAATTTCAAGAAATGTCAAACTTCCATGTTAACAATATTCCAGGGAATTTTTAATGTGTTTTCCTCTCTGAGCCACAGGCTGGTTTCCTCTCAATGGTAATAACTGTATAATAAGGAAATACATCTGAAGCAGAGTTGGTCACTTAGACATCTACTATCAATAATGCCATCTTGCTCAACTATGTGCAAAACAACAACTGGCCTATTTCCTAGTGGAATATGTGGACACAAAGATTCTATGAATCTGCTACAATCCCCTTTATTCTGGTTTCCCATACCTATTAGAAGAAGATGAAGCAATTGGTTCTTCATAGTGTACTGAGCATATGTATGTTTTTGGTGTCCTAAAATAAGGAACTAGATTTTAATTTAAGGCATATCTAGGTCAACAGAGAGAGAAGGTACAGAGATGTCCTCTTTTCTTTCTGCCCCTATCCATGCCTAACCTTCACTGACCTCATCACCCACCTCCTGGCACGATACACTCGTGATGGTGGATGAAGTTACGCTGTGATCACTTAGGGCTTGCTTGCATGAGGTTCACTCTTAATGTCTGTTCTAGCTTCTTTTCAAATTGCTAGGATGAAAAAACTGACCCAAACTAACTTGGGGAGAATAGAGTTTATTCTATCTTACATCTCCCAGGTCACAGTTCATCATTAAGGGGGCCCAAAGCAGGAACTCAGGGCAGGAACTCGAAGCACAAACCAGGAAGGAAGGCTGCTTCCTGGCTTGCTCCCTAGACCCAGACTCAACCTGCTTTTTTATACGATACAGGACCACCTGCCCAGGGATGGCACTGCCCACAGTGGGCTGGTCCCTCCCACATTACCCAACAATCAAGAAAATACCCCACAGACATGGTCATGGGCCTGTCAAATGGAGGAAGCTCCCTAATTGAGGCCTCCTCTACCCAGGTGTGTCAAGTTGACAACTGATGCTAGCTGTCCAACACAGTGTCATACCTGCTAAGAGCTCTGACGGAAGTGTAATGGCATGTGTCCATCTTTAAAGTATCACTGCCCTAAAAATCTTCTTTCCATTTTAATGCTGAGATTTGCTCAGAACTTTCTGTACTTTAATAAAGATATCATAAGCTTCTCATCTTGGTGGGTTATGTTAATCAAATATGGGCTTAAGTTCCATTTTAGAAGATGTGTTGTGATTGTTTGGTTTTGTTTCTCAAATGCTGTTTTATACACACTAATGGACTTTTCACTGTTTCTAAATTTAAATCTTACATTAAGATTCAAACCCAAGGGGCATTTTACTGTGTTTGCTGGACAATAAGCATTACTAAGAAGCAATGGGAGATAGCAGTATTTGAAAAACAGAAATTATTATTACCGAAAATAAAGTGATTTTCATTATTTTCTCTTTAGTCAAGTAGAAATTGTTACCAAATATTATAAATCAGTTTCTAAGGGTATTTCCCAGAATACAAGCCCCATAGCTTGTTCTGTTCAAATAGATTATGTAGCCAAAGAGATTTAAGAAATGATACATCCTAAACTTTCCTTTTGCTGATTTCCAAATTCTATGACCAAGGAGTGAGCTTTCTGAGTCTTACCCAAATGAGTTATCTGATTTGACTTAATGAACTCAATCACATAACATTCTAGAGACGTTTTCAAAACACAAAGTAGGCTCACTGCACAGATGTTCTCTAGGGTTTTTAGCAAAGTAATGGTGGGATCTTATGTCCCTACTAATATTTGACACACTTTATGCAGGGGGTGTGATGCTGCAGAGTTCCCTGTCTTCTGTATCTTACTTCAGCAGCCATTTGATATCTGAAAATGAGGAGTCTAAACCGCTGTGCTTCGTGGTGCTAATCCACTGCCTCAAGAATTCTGTTATTGATATTTGCAATAAATAAATTTCCTGAAATGTATATTCTAAAACTGTAAGAAGAGAGCTCAAAAGCAGTAGCCTTAAATCCTGCTCCAACTAATATTTACTTAGAAGTACGCAGGTGGTGTTGTGGTCACTTGGAGTGTATATTTAAGAAAAAAAGCAATCTATGGAGCCAAATATGTGTAAAAAAGAGAAGATTCCAGATTTCAACTGTGGATATACTTTTGAAGAGAATGAAAAATAAGACACTTTATTAGCAAATGTGACTTTAGGTGGATGTTAACTAAATGGAAGAACCAGTTGAGATTATGGGAAAATATGAAATTTGGACAACTGTTTATATAGATTAGAGACATGAAGAATCATGGGCTAATAAGCAAAATTGCTCAAATAGTGCATATCTTATGTTCATTATGTTTCTAGTGTCAATAATGCTGCCTACATTGGATGGTTGATAAAAGAATCTAGTTTTGTGATGTGAATTGTCTCTAGCCCCATACCAACTATTTAAAAATGTGTGACCATGAAAAGTTCACAGAATTTTCCTATTAAACAAATCACCATGGAACCAGGTTTGAGGTTTCCTGTCAGCCAAACAAACATAATATAATTTATTCTAAAGTATGGGCAAGGGCCACAGTGAACAAAAAGAGCAGTTTCTTTCCAGTTTTAAAATGATGGCTTATATTTCAAAACATTAGTTGTTCATGGGGCTGGAATTAGAGCTCACTGGTCCAGAGTGTGTACCAGTCTGAGCTTGCATAGGACTTGTGTGTGCTGTCAGCCATTGCTGTGATCACACAGGACCAGCTTTCTGGAAGACTCTTCCTTGTGGCCTTACAGTGTTTCTGCCTCCTCTTCTGCTAAGATCCCTGAGCCTCGCAAGCAGAGATTTGAAATCAGTTTTCTACTAAGGGATAAGTGCACAGTGTGGGGAGGTGTGGGCAGTGGAGGAGATCTAAATACCATCAATCTATAAGGCATGAAAATCCCCAAAATTAATGCAAATAAAAGTATATATATGTAATGTGTGCAGCTCTTGCAGAGGGTCCAAGGCTCATTTTCAGCACCTGTCTGGTGGCTTACAACTGCTTGTAACTCTTGTTCTGGAGAATCCAATATGCAATGCCTCCATGGGTACCAGGCACAAACATGGTGTGCATACATACATATATGTAGGCGCTCATATATACTCATAAAATAAAAAGACTTTATATATGTAATATATGTTATATATTATATGTATTATTCAGATTCAATGACCCAAAGAGAATATTCCATGAATTAACATAATCTGATTCTTTCCCTAATTTTTAGTATCATATTTAAAAATTGTTAATTCTACCAAGAAGCTAATAAACAAATTTGTAGTTGTTCACAATCTTTATAACCAAGTCACAGGACTGTGCTGATGGAAAAAGTCAAAGTATACAGCATCTGATTTTATTGGATAAATCCCCTCCTATGTGCCTTTTTCCCAAGTCATGGGTACACCTCAGCTGCTCACAATGAATCTGAACTGGTAAAGGAAATGTCCCTCCATGGATTTGGCTCCATAGATATAAAACTGATTCATCAACACTATCACATGTAGGAGAAAAGACTAACATAACCACAGAATACAATGAATTCCTTAGAAGTGTGAAATAAGAATAATGGCTTCTATTGCATACTGGCTACGCTTTTAAGATGTAGCTATATTATTTCTTAAATAATATTCATTATTGAAATGTCAGATTACAGAGCAGATGAACTACTATGAATAGTAATAGGCATCAAGGCAGAATTTTGATTACTTAGTTTTAGATGTGCTTAATGTACCATCAAGCCTGATAAGCTGACTCTGATCCTCGGGATGTCGTGATGGAGGAAACAATTCCTGTACATTGCCCTCTGACCTACACACAAACACACACACATGCAAATGGATGAATGAATGAATGAAGAATAAACAAAGCCAGCATTATTGTCTTAACTTCAGCTTGACTAGCAGTGCTAACAAACAAAATTCCAAATGATTATTAGCAGCTTTTATTTTGTGAATTTGGATTTGTGCATTTCCGAGAGTCTGCCTCTATATTGTTATCTGCATTTCTAAATCTTCTGTATGCATTAAGAATATGAACTTTGAGGGGTGGAGAGATAAATCAGCATTTAAGAGCACTGACTGCTCTTGCAGAGGACCTGGGTTCAATTCCCAGCACCCACATGGTGGCTGAGAAATCTCCATTAACTCCAGTTCCAGGGGATCCAGTGCCCTCTTCTGACATCCTTGGGCATTATATGACCCATGTGCACTTACACACATACAGGAAATATAGTCAAACACATAAAATAAAAGAAATAAATTAAATATTTTAAAAGAGTATTAATTTTTGTATGCTTGCCTAATACCTCCTCCTACTTGCTAGGTGATGCAATACTGTAATCTTACTTATTTCTAATTCAGTAGGCAAAGCACTGTTTGGTCAGGAGGCATGAAAAACGGAGAGAAAGCAAAGCTCACGCAGGCAATTCCTGACTCTAACAGTGTGTCAGGTAAAGGAAGCCACAGCTCTCTCTGAAATGACATACTCAGTGAAGAATGGGAACCATGGTTGAATGTAAGCGCTTCCTGTAGATTGCAGATTTATAGACACAGCCTGTAGAAATAAAGTCTAGCTATCCCCAGAACTCACAAGCCAGGGTAAACCACACTTATAACAAATGATATTTGGGAGTTCAAAAGGCAACTTGTTATATACAAAGAATGCTGGTAAGTTGAAAGATTTCCCCAGAATGTGAAGCAGAGCACACCAGTAGATTTAGCACTGAAAGCTTAATACTGACTCTACAAATTTTTGAATAAGGAAACTTGTGTCCTTGGAGTATAGAAGGAAGAATTAACCAATATAACACAGAACCAGCAAGTTCCATCTCATTCACAGGATCCACAGCTACAAAGCCCCTGGTTAACATGGGGAACTATTGCCTGTGAAGTCTACTTCTATATATGCCTCCCAAGAGCTAATCCCACTGTGGGTTTGAAGGCCAGGCCAGGCCCACAATGTTGGTACTCCACATAGAATTATAATAATGTGAACTATAAATACAAAAATCCTAAGGGTTACCTACAAATGATAAAACTCAAAAACTGGGGAAATAGGACACTGGGTAAAAGCACTTGATCTGCCAACACAATGGCCTGAGTTTGAATCCTCAGGACCCATGGAAAAACCAGGGTATGGCTGACCCTCCCTGTAACTGCTCCATTGGTGGGGGTGGGGCAGAGACAGTCAATCCCCAGAGCAGTGAAAGTCAACCCTGTCTTAAGGCAATAATGTAGAGGAATACAGGAAGACATCTGATGTCCTGCTCTGGCATCCACATGCATGTGCACACAGGCACGTAGGCCAACATATGCATAAGCATTCACCACAGACACACAGACACATATAGAGCATACATATGACACCTACAATCACTAACAGACAAGAGACCAATATTCACCCCAGCCATAGTGTGAAATTTAGCTACAGTTTGCTGGCTTGCCTACATTCCAAATCTGCAATTCCTTAATTAGGCAATATGAAATGATTTAAAAATCCTTGAAATATTAAAATAACTAATTAATATTTCAGATATAAAGATAAAAGACAACACCTGGGCATTGTGGCCTATGCTTTTCACCCTAGCACTGGGAAGTTGAGGCAGGCAGATCTTAGTGAAATGAAGGCCAGCCTGGTGTACACAGTGGGTTCCAGGCCAGCTGTGACTGCAGAGAGACCCTGTGTCAAATAATCAAAAGCCAATACCAAATAAGCAAAGCAGCTGAAAACCAAGAGACAATACTCATGATAGAAAAAAACTGCTCTACAGACTAAAACAAACTCTGCTAGCATTGAAAGTGAAATCACTCAGATTATGTCTATTGTAACTAGCTCAAAATAACTCTTCTGGCTTAATTTTACCATCTCATCCTCCTGAAATGTAGTATTGAGCATTTCTACTATGTCCTTCTCCCTCAGCAGTCCAAGGTACGCTGACAATGAGTGACAGGTTACTAAGGGCCACACGGGGAGTCTCTCCATGTATACCTACCTGTTTCCCTGAGCCAGGGTTGCCTGGACGGTGTTCCGAGGGTCACCTCATCAGTTCAGGCTTTGCTTTGGCTTTCCTACCTCCAGGTAAGAAGCTTTCCGCCAGCACACTGAATCCCTGTGTACAAGACTCTGCTGTCTTTTCTTCACTTGCCTTTTTAAACATAGGCTAAATGTATTTCTGAGGAAAGCTTACTGTATGAAATCTGTGCCCCTCATAAAACAGCTGCAACTCGGGATGTTCAAGTTACCTCATCCAAAACATCTGTTCTCTGAGTAGCATATGTTCATGAGCACCTGGAGCCAATGTCAAGCATCCCCATGGAGGCTTGGCAAAGGACGGTGTTTCTGAATATGAGTTCTGTTTTTCCAGTTCTTTCATATCTAGGCACACCATTGCCAGGGCGCTACTCAGACACCGGTTGTCAGGACGACTGTGCCTACGTGCTCCTGCCCTTCAGTGTTGCAGTTCTGGCAAATCAAACTCAAGTCCCTCTTCTTTTAGTCCGTCTCAAGGGTCCCTGGATACAAAGGACACATAAGCCCCAAACTGAAAATTGAAAATGTAAACAAAACTTCCCCTCAATATTTACAGTTACTTTAAAAATAAAGGAATTCTTTAAAAGGTCATGGGCTTCTGTATTTATCCAATCCTACTGAAATAGCCAGAAGCCAGAATATGAGGGTTGATGAGGAGAGCCTTGGCATGATGACATCATCTTGGATTCCATTTCTTTACCAACTGAATTATCATATTCTTCAAAGTGTTCAGTATGTTAAAATGATAAAATATGAAGATGGTGGAACCACAGACTATTTTTGCAAACCCCAAGTAATAGGCCACTGTAAAAGTCAAGCTGTCTCTCTGAGGACCCACTCTAGTTCAGGTGCTTGGTCTCAGGGGTAATTAATTGTAGGAGCAGAGATGGGGCTGGTCCCTGCTCTCAAGCCTCCTGCCTACTGTAGTATGGAGAGGAAGGACTGCTGGTCACAGAGCAGTCTTCTTTTAAAAATTGTTTATTTTTATTTTACGTGGATAAGTGTTTTACCTGCATGTACATATGTGTACCATGTACATGTCTGGTGTCTGCAGAGGCCAGAAGAGGGCATCAGGTCTCCTCAAACTGGAGTTAACGATGAGATGGCTGTGGGCCACCGTTGGGGTACTGGGGACTGAATTCTGGTCCTTTGTAAGTTCTCTTAACCCCTGAGTATCTCTATAGCCCCATCAATCTGGAAATACTAGAGCAAAACCCGAAAGCACCTAATGTGTGTCTGACCAATGACATATGGAAAGAAGCAAGAAGTGAGAGTTTAAAATACAAAAGACCTAAAAGGCCTTGTTGCTCCTGTTTACAAGGCCAAATCCAGGAAGACATCTGGACAAGAAAAGGCTCAGCTTTATCCTAGACTCTTCTTCAGAGGACCACAAAGGATTCAAGTTACAGTTTTGGAAACCTACTTATATTCCAGAGACAAGAGATTGAAACCGAGTCATTGAATCCGCATCACACTTGTCTTAACTGACTACATTTCCCCAGTCTGTTTACATGAGTAGGTTGCTAAGAAGTCACAGCTATGTAAACAGGGCGAGTAAACAGTCTCTTCATGAGGGTACAGTCGACATCCATTGAGAAAGATTGAAATCTTGTTTGCAACATACTTGTTTTAAAAACGGCATGTTATCCCTCAAGCCCAAGGACACCACTCAGGACCTTTACACTTCCTCAACAAGGGGATCAGGAAAGCAGATGTTTCCAAAGTGAATAAAGCAATTAGGGACAAGTGCAGTGGAAAAACAGATGCTGGAGGAAGGGATTAAAGGAAGTAATTATCTTTGAAACCCCAATGCCTATTTCTTAGGACCACAGGTCAGTCTGACCCTGTCCTTTCGCTCAACGCCTGGTGACAAAGACCTTTAGGTCCAAGAGGAACACAGGAGCTTTCTTGTTGCTTAGCTGAACATTGACTCACTAAGTCAAGGGAGGGTTTAGTTGCCATGGATTTCTGACCTACAAGATGACTCTGGGTGAAAGGACAGGTGGACTGGTCACATCTGCTTCTCATTTCACGGAGATGAGCTGGCCCTTGCATGTCTATGTGGAAAACCACGAATTCCTAAACTTACAGGACCTCAACTTCATGCTTCCGACTACTGCTTTGAATGTGGCCCCCCAAATACTAACAGACAAGACAATTTTCAGGGTAGAAATTTAAAACAATGAGTTTGGGGAGATGGCTCAGTGTGTAGAGGCACTTTTGTACATGTCTGAAAACCTGAGTTTCATCCAGAGTCCCCAAAATTGTCAGGAACAAACAGACACCTAAGAGTTGTCTTCCTACCTCTGTATGTATTCTGTGGCACATGCATGTATACACTCATACTCTACCTCTAACACACACACACACACACACACGCACAAATAAATGTTAATAAAAGCTCTAAACTATAAAAACTGTCAGCTTTGACTGTGCTCAGATATTAAAGCCTGCCACCCTTGCCTGTAAGGGCGTGGCATCTTTCACACACTTGTCATCCAACTTTAGTTTTCCATTACAAACTTTACAATAGAATCCATACTTACTAATGAATATTAATGGGATTAGAAGCACCGCAAACACTAGTTTTTTCATTTTGTGACAGGAGAGGTATGGAAACGAGGTTGAAGGCTCACTGTTTTCATTGTCAGCTTAACAATCACCAGGTTCTTAGGTGTTCTCAAAGTTGGGTTTGTCTCATAGATGTCAGCGAAATTCTCCTTGCAGACATGTACTTTTCAATGCCAGGGGATGCCTACATTTTCTGGAGGAAGAGACATGTTGTATGGCTCTCGAGTCACATTCAGAATGACAGTTCACGGGAGCGTAACACCACTAGTGAACACTTGTTGAGAACTCGCCAGGTCTGGCACACCAACGCTGTGATTTCCTGTACAAAACATACTGAAACAAAGCCCTCTGTCAACACCTGCTTTTAAAGAGACAGTTCCTCAATCTCTGCATCTCCAGAGGGGTTCTCCTGGTGTTGAACTCTGTAAGGAAATTCAAAAACATCGCCATCTCCTTTCTGAGGTGTGAGTATGTCTGATGGTTGTCTGTGAGCTGCTATGCACCGGCAGGGCAGCTGCTGCTGCTGTGACAGAAAATTGTCACAGCAATTCTGGATGTAACATGCTCTTCCACCACCTCAGTCCACAAGGGAAAGAAAAGACACAGGTGCCAACATTTGTGGTAAAAGTTATTAGAATTCTGCTGTCAGCCATCACTTACCTTCTGGAAGGAAATGACCTCTCCAGTGCTGCACATGAGCTTTATACAAAAGAAAACTTTACTTGAATATACAAAATGATCTGAGTTTAAATGTTTATACCTACAAATCCGTATCCAAAATACAGGTGGTACTGTATTTCTTAGAATGAAATAGTGATAGTCACCATGAAATATAAGAAATATACTAACTTTTTCTTATTTTTCAGCCAACAAAATTATGACCAATAATTGTCAAATTCACGATTCATGGAGGATGGAGCAACAAATGATGTCTTGAATACTAATGGTAAGACAACCTATTTTACTTCTTGTCACACCAGATTTCCTGGTCTCAGCCCTTGATGCACTGCTTAGGACAATTGTGAAAAATCTGTGAGCACTATGACTCTTATAAAACATAATCCAATGAATTTGATGGAGATCTTATATATAATTTTTGCAATTATTTATGTAATATATAAAACGTGTTTTATAAGATATATGTCAATATGCTTGTATGTGTGTATAAAGAAATTTATGTGTGAAATATAACCCACATTCTCACATCGATGTCAAAAAATGATTAGTCATGAAGCCAGAAGAAAGGCATTGTGGCCACATCTGCAATGTCAGCATCTGATGGGAAGGACTGAGGGAGCAAGATCCTGAAATCCATGCCAGCCCGAGATATATAGCAATAACCTCCTTAAAAGATAAATCAAAACCAAAACAGAGCAAAATATAGTTAGCATATTATTAATAAAATAGAATTGTTTTATGTAAATTTTCCTATAAACTTTGCATGAATGGATTGGAGGAGCTTCACCATCAATACCATGGGTCAACTACTGTAGAAACTGATAGATTGTGTATTAGTATGAACCCATCTCCCAAAGAAACACATTTTATATAGATTTTCTTATTTAAAATTTTACTTATTCTTATTAACTTGTTACCTTGCTGTCATTCTATGACTCATTTATGAACAAACTGAAAGGAGGAATGAAAAAATCAAAATAATGTAGAAATGAGGAAAGAGTGAGCAATGTCCACAGTACACATAATTTACAGGAGCACGTCAAACTAATATCCCAGATCTTGTGTACCTAGCGACATTGAAAACATGAATGTGAGGCTCAGTTCTCCCTCTGCCCAGATATACAGTTTGTTTACTCTAAAAATGGTAACCTAATTCAAGTAGAAGCTATGTAGAAGCTGATCAGAGGCCGAGTCTTCCTTTCACAGACACCCACCACATGGTGTCTTAGCTGACCTGGGGAGGGAGATAACTGAGCAACACAAATGAAATGGCTTATAAATGACAGGGATTTATTTTTTCTCAGTTCTGGAGGCTTGGAACTCCTTACTGAAGTAACTGCATATTCACTATCTGGTAAGAGTCTGTTTTGAGGCTCCCGTGTGGACATCAGGAGAGGAGAACTCTCTGGGGTTTTGTTATGAGGTCACTAATCTCATGGATGAAACTTCTGCCCTTATGATCCAATTACTTAAAAAATGGTTCCCATTTTAATGTCATCACATAGGACATTAGGATCTGTGTGTGTGTGTGTGTGTGTGTGTGTGTGTGTCTATCGGTAAACATAAATCTTCATTCTATAGCACTTCCTAAATTTTCAATGCAGTTGATTCTAACACTAGGGAGTCTGTCACATGAAATAGAAAAGAGGAAAGACTGTTCCCATGTAATTAGAACTGAAGGAAGGTGACATAGGATAGGCATTTTCCAGTCCACTCTTGCCTATGACTGTAAGTTTGGAATGAGCAAAGGAACGGATTCTGAGTCACTGAAATGGTGAAGTCTGATTCCATTTTGTTCTGGCTGATGTCTGCTCACCCTGCGTTTCTACACAGTTCACCCCTCATGCCCTCGCCCCAATCCACACTAACTGGAGTCATCCAGGCAGAACCTCTGATGCAGGCAGTTTCAGGGAGAACACTGTGTCTATAGTACTAGGAAACTTACAAGCATCCAGGAGCATGTTCCCGTCTCTGGTCCTCCCTCCCGACTATACCCACATCTCTGTGGAGACCATTGTTTCTGCAATTCAGAGAAACTGGCCAAAACGTTTTGTTAGCTGATAACCTCTTTGTCAACTATCCTACCCCTAGTCTTATGTAAGGAACTATGGGACTCTAATGTAACTACGACTATTGGCTTTGCCCTGGGAATGATTTGTTATGTTGAGGCTTTATAAACCACTCCGACTCCCTCAGGATTGAAAGTTCTTTGGGGCATCAGTCCTTTCTTTGACAACTAGCTAATAAAGGACTATTGATGTGACTCAAATCTGCATGGCATTTCTTGTTCTCTATTTCAGCTATGAAGACTTGAAGTGATGTGATCCGTTAGGAAGGCACTGGAAGAATGCACTCCCAAATGTAGTCCTTCAGGACTTTAACTTTAATGGAGTGAGTCTTCTGACTGGGTCACTGTTCTACAGAATGCAGACCACATACCCGGGCAGGGCTGTCAGTGGAAATGTGTGTCTCAATCAGTTTCTGAATGGTGTGGAGGCTGAGGAGTCTGATGTCTAACTACGGCTTCTATCGATGAATAACATTAAACAATAGCTGTAGTTCCTGAATGACGGACCTGCTCAAGGTCCCTGCCATGGGTAACATGATCAATCGCCTGCAATGCTAAAGCTAACAAGCTTGGGATTAGATAATCAGTCATCAAAGAGCTATCATTTTCATTTGGCCAGAATTTGTTGGTCTGTTTACTGTGAACTATTGTAGTGGCATTTGCAATTTTTAATGAAATATTGAGAATTTTATTGTTTTAATATCCTTGTCTCTTTGCAAACCAACTTCAGTAACGTTTTCCTTTTGTGCCATCTTTATAATGATATAATATTGATTAACCGTTCATTCAGGAAAGCAAGTATTTATAGTGTTTGATATCTTACCATATACTAGATACTGTTTAAAAGATGCATTGTTTCTTTGTTTATCATATCGTTTTGTCTTCTTCATAGAAGTCCAAGAATTTTAATGCTATTCCATGCTTTTTAAATTGTAAAAGAACGATCCTTTTAACTATTTTCAATGTCTTATCTTAAGTCAGTTATAGCAGCATCAACTATAGCTAATTAGCTAGGCAGAAACCGTGAAGGAATTCAAGGTCTTGATGCTTATGGAAAAGTGTTCTTGATTTGCTGTGCGGTTGACTGTACCCAAGAAGCCATCACTGTTTAGAGATGTTTACTTGCCCATTTTTATAAGTAAATATTCATGTTTGTTGTTGACATGGCCTCTCATTTTTCTCATGTCATTTTTGTTTCTAGTTTTATTGGAAAATAAATTCACTGTTTCAGTCATTCAACAGTGCCATATTATCATACAGTTTCTCAGAGTTGCCAGAAGATAGTAGAGAGCAGATCTTTGTTCCTTAAACTTACATAATTTACATCGATTATCTTAGTAGTGTAATTATTGGAAGTGGAGTAATATTAGTAACCATTGACATGGTTTAGAATATTTATCGATAACGTGGCTGGTGATGACTCATCATTACTGTAATAACAATAGACTGAAAACAATAAAAAGTGTCTTTCTTGTTCCTGTAGTTTTAAGAAATGGAATTTCTGAAGTTGATCTTTCCATGAATTATGGATGTTCTTTACAGCATATCCTTCATTATCTCCTCATTTCCCATCTTGTGAATAGCTCCTCATCCTGATTCCCTTCAGGATCCATTCATCACTGCCATCACTGAGCCCATTAGGACACTGTGCAGGTTTAATGGAATCCTTGAAAAGATTTTTGAAGCCAAGCCATGTTCCCAATTACCCCCTGCCTCCTGAAAGCCTCACAGATTCCTAAACTCAAAAATTTGTACTGTAAACCAAATTTTAAAACATATTTAACAAACTTATGAACATACTGGACTGGCTTCTGATTGGATTTGCTCATGCTGTTTGTGGAGTTTAGTTAGCACCATTCAGACCTGATTCTACCAAGCCATTCTTCTAATGCATAATCCTTAATGATCCCATATAAACTTTCCTTCAGAGTCCATCTGAAGTTTCCACATACATATTTACCCTTTGACTATAGTTAGCACTTTAATGTTTTATGTTGCTTTTGCAAAGTTAACAGTTAATAAAAATATATTTCCCAAAGAACTATATATAGTACAATGTAGCATACAATATAAAGGTCTACATATATCATCAATTATGTAAATAAAACCCTTCCATATATGCATGATAGACATCTTTTTGAAAAACAGTCCTCAAAATATCACCAGTGTTCACACATGGTTTATTTGATTTGGAATGTCTGCATTTTCTTTTCAGTGTTTTGTAATAAGTGCCTTAAAAAATTGCAGAACTTTGATGGATGGCAGAATATGTCTTCAATAACATATCCTACTTGAAACATGGTACATATCACATATATCTGTAGTCTTAAGACTCATAGTAATAGGAGCCTGGAGGGTTTAGCTGCTCAGGACCTTTGTGCTGGCTGTAAAACAGCAGAACACAAATGAGTCATTTTTCTATCATCTCATCAATGCAGGACAAGTGTTAACCTGTCAACATCGCACTTAACAATCTGTCGTTCATTTGGAGATATCAAGGTAGCAGTTTTGACCTAGGAGAAGTTCTGTTTACTTCTCATGGGTGAGATAGGAGTTTGAACTGGTTTACATCCCGTGTTTGTTGTCCAGTAATGGGATAAGTTCCATGACAGTGATAACAAGATACTAGCTATCCCATAATTTTAAAGGCACACATATATATGGATATGTTATTGATTGAGTTTGCAAGGGTCTTGTGCATGCTGACACTATTGCTGTAAATTTCTAAGAGCAATTCCTACAGACCTGGAAGACTGTTGGCAAAGTGTAGCTGCGAAGGGACTGCAGAGTGTGTGTTCCTGGATAGGACTCCTACGTTAAAACTCACCCATCCATGGCTCAGGGACCATTGCAAAAGAGGGGAATGACAGACTGTGAGATCAAAGGTTGGTGCATGAACACAAAGAAACAGAATCATCCAGGCCTCTGAGAATTTACTCATATGCACTCCTGACATGAGTTTTCGCAGTTAAAAATCTATGTTTGAATCAGCACTGAGCTGTTCCACTTACTATAACAATTTCCTCAAGTTTATCCAGGTTGTTCTTGTAGAAGGCTAACTGGTAACACACACACATACACATGCACACACATGATCTGATTTTATTGTCTACTGGACACTTAGATTGAGTCTATGTTTTGATTATATGTGTGTGTACACATATGTATGAACCTAGTTCTAGCAGAACTCTGCGCTCAGGTCTTATGTTCACAACAAGCACTTTACTGGCTGAGTCATCTCCCAAGCCTCTGTGATTTGGTTATTGATAATGACAACTTACTTGCTATATGTGTTTTTCAATGCAGTGCTTATATGTAAATAAACATTAATGTTATTTTCTCTGCCAATGGCAGCACCGAGCTTTGTTTCAGATTTTCGAGATTAGTACAGTGGTTTGATGATTTACCATTCCTAAAAAAATTTAAATTGCATTTATGTATTTATTTGTCTATCTGGTAGTGGCTTTGTTGGTGTGTGTATGTGTGGGACAAGCATTAGCGTAGAAGTCAGAAGACATCTTGGAGAAATCAGTTCTCTCTGGGACACAGGACTGAGCTCAGATTATCAAGCACTTTCACAAGCTGAACAGTTTCTATATCCCATGGGTATTTACCTTTTATGAAGTTTTCCTGTGCCTACTTATATCTTCTACCAACTTAAATTCCAGAATGAGAAGAAGGAAGAATTAAAATATTTTGGACAATTAATACAGCTTTTGACACTGGCTGAATATTTCTAAGTGTTCTCTAGTCAGTGGTAAACCACGGGAGAGCTTTGAATGGAGAAAAAAAGTACTCAGCTGGTTCTAGTCCAGGAGCACATGGAAAGGTGAGAAAGAAGATAGGAAAAGAAGAGTACAGGTTATCCTACTTGATCCAAGAAGCCGATACGGAGGTTATTTGTACAAATGGAGTGCAGGAGGGGCTAATACTGACATGTTAGAATGTTTTTAATTCTCCTGCCATTCATGGAGAAGAAATGCACAAGGCTAGCTGGAGCACAGATTAAAGGTACAAAACTGAAAGTCATCAGAATCTAAGTATCTGCTTTGCTGTAGGTGACTGTGTAGTCAGCTGGTCTCTGCAGTGTGCTGGCACTGTGAGCACAGGGGCCAAGCTGCTGTGTCTGCCTGCAC
This sequence comes from Eospalax fontanierii, assembly GCA_035773235.1. Classification (NCBI taxonomy): domain Eukaryota; kingdom Metazoa; phylum Chordata; class Mammalia; order Rodentia; family Spalacidae; genus Eospalax; species Eospalax fontanierii. Next base: position 3,947,269 of record CM069547.1, read on the forward strand.
CCCAGCTCATCCCTTGGCTTACAGTGCCTGATTCCTGGCTGAAGGCCCTGGTTCCTCTACCCCACACAGGAGAGCCCACAGGCAGAGAGCAGGACAGAGGACATGACTTGTCTCTCCTGCCATATGAGCGTCTGTATTATGTATTCCACACTGATTTCATCCTGGGACATCTAGATTATCTGCTGCCTGGTTCAGACAAACAAACAAACAAAGTTAAAGGGATGAGTTAATCTTTGTGCATTGTACTACTGGCTTCAGTTCAGATGATCAGATAGTGATGTATACTCAGAAGGTCAAGGCTTGAAATGGTCACCGAGGACAAGAAAATTACATTTCATTCCCTGTTTCTCCATTTTTTTATATATGAAGAAAATAATTCTGATCAGTATAACAAAATCTCATCTTCAAGATGTTAATTCACTTATAAGAGGATATTGAAATGCTATATCTTTAGACCCAAATCAAAAGTCAACAGTTACAACAACAACAACAAAAAGCTCCATGATACTACCCAGCTGCACAAAGCCTAAACCACAAAAATGACTGTGCCAGAAAACCATCTCTATTGGTACATTTGTGACACTTTTATCTTGGGGGAAGCAACAGCTATCTAATTGAATTTAAGGCCCACTCTGTAGGAGGGAAGTGATATGTGGTACTATAAGCACAGACCCTACAGAAAAACTTACTTCTATCCTTTCCCTAGACCGAAGTAATTCCTTCCTATATTCTACATACGCATCCTTACATGGACAAACAAATGTGCCTCTTACCACTCACTACAGCAGCTTGTTTAAGAACAAATGGAGATTATTGCAAAGATCCACAATTGGTCAAACACAGAGAATAAGTGGATGCGCGATGCCCAGCCCTCAGTGCTACAGCCAGTGCAACCTCCACCCCTAAGGCTCAGGGACCATTGCAGAAGAGAGGGCAGAAAGAATGCAAGATCCAGCCAGAGACGCAAGACACCTGCTTCTAGTTAATGCATTCTCCACAGGGAACTATACCAATGCAATCCCCACAGCATGGTAGTTTAACAAGTTATACACAGTAACAGAGCCAAATGATTTGCCAAGGGAGATGGGGAAATGTCCCAGGGTTCCATCTCAAGGTAAATGAAGAACTATAGGAAATCAGCCTATTCTGGGGAAGGGAGAATTGATTTCTCCAAGGACTAACTGCCAGAGAGGTTATCCCATTCTAAGTGGGCAGTCCTAAACACAGGTACACATGAGCACCACTAAAGGAACTCAGATATATATATGTCTATCTATAAATGTACACGTGTATGTGACAATGCCTAGCAAGGAAGGGCACAGGAGATTGAGAGGGAATGGGATGTGGGAGGACTGTGGAGGGGACTGTGAGGGATGGAAACAATGCCATGACAATATTCATGCATTCTATTCTTGAAAATAAAAAAAATTAAAAATTCAGCTGATTGTCTCTCCAGTTATTTCAATCTACAGTTCCAGATTCCGCACAGAGACACTTCAGTTACTGGAAAGACAGGCAACATGGGTTTGCTGGAGATGCGGCCAAAGGCAGCCGTTCAAAGTGCTGCTAGTTTACACACAAAGTTTAATGTTTTTTTCACCTCTTGCTGGCCAAGCTGTGCAAACTTAGAAGAATCTGAGAGGCACATTGGATAATTAAAGGCTATTAGTAGCAAAACGGATCTTCATTTGACCAAATGGCCTAGTGTGGTGTAGTCTTTTGAACACATTTCCAAATGCAGGAACCAGATCCAATCCTTTAAGTCCTTCTCTTTAGGGTACATGTTTATTCAAAGAACAGATGGATGGGAAAATCTGAAAAAAGACTCTGGTGAGCCCACATAAAACAGCATACTTGAGTATGTGCTGGAGGGAGATAAATATTGGGCAGAATTTTGTTTGTTTGATGTGGAGATAGACTGGGGGAAGTGGGAACGCACAGGCTTCACTTAAGCTCTCCCAGGGAGGGGCTTAAGAGGCTTTAAAAAGGCAAAGAAGGTTCCCTTAGTAAGGACCTTTCTATTTTCTCCTGGCTTTGGTATTTTACTGTAAAAATAAAGGGGGATTTCTAGGATGAGAGTGACTGGGTACCACGAACAGCAAGAAAGCACAGAAGAGGCATAAATCACTATCCACAAAATGGACTTTTAAAAAAATTTAGACTTTGGAAATTTTACATAAACTGTCCATGGATGAGGTCATGCCTATATATTACATGCACTCCTCGGGAAAGCCCGGGGAGCATGTGAGCAGACAGCTGTTTGTAGAGCAAGCCCTCTGCTGACAGCAATTAGTCCTGCCCCTGCTCTCTCAGGCTCAGAAGGAAACCCTGTTTCTCTTGAGATGCCCAAGTTGTCATGACATCCTAGTGTACCTGGAGAGCTCATGTCTAAACTGGTACTTGAATGTTGCTGTAAGCTTTGAGAGCTTCTTAAAGCACACTGAGTTTTCAGACTCCAGGAGGGGTGGCTTTGAGGTGCTGGCATCACTCAGGATCCTAAGTGAAACAAAGAACGGGCAGGAGGCAGAAATGGATGAGACACTGGAGAGGAACTTCCTGCTGACTCCTAACGTTTCCAGATGGACATAAGCTTCCCAACAATCAAAGATCAAAGAGCCACCCAAAGAAGAGAGTGTTCAGTCTCATAGCTGTGCATATGTGTGAACACACAGCCTTCTGTAAGAATAAAGCAGAAACATGGTTTCGCAAGTGAGGTTCAATGTATGCCAAGTAAAGAGGGTGCTTGGTTGGTCTCAGGATGGGAAAACCTGACCTTCATTTGTTAAAGATGTTACTGGTTAATAGCATCTCACAGTCCTAGTAACCATTAACAGATGAACAAGGGGAACTTCTGTTCAAAGAATGAAAACGCTGTGAGCCTCGAACTTTGTCATAATTATTCCATTTGGTTAAATGCAATCAAACCTTTTCTAAGCCCAAGCCTAAGACTAAAATAATTTGCTCCCATAAGTGAGGAGTTAAGGGTTTGGGCAACTAAATACTTATTCTCCAACTCTTTAGAATCAGTATCAAACCCAGCATTTTGTATTTTGTATGTTGTCTTTTTAAAAGATTTTATTTTAAAATGTGTGTGTGCGAGAGACGAGAGAGAGGAGAGAGGAGAAAGAGAGAGAGAGAGAGAGAGAGAGAGAGAGAACACATGTGAGTGCGGGTGTCTGTGGAGTTCAGAAGGGGGAAGTCAGATCCACCTGGAGCTCGTGTTACTGGAGGTGGTAAGCACTTGCCTTCAATGAGAGTTGGTAACCAAACTCAGGCCTTTTGCAAGCACAGTGCACATTCTTAATCTCGGAGCCAACTCTCCAGCCCCTGTGTTATCTTTGTTCGTACAGGGTCTTCTGAGAAACAATTTCCATCTTTATAAATGGAGATTATCTTCTCTGCAATTTTATCTGGTAAAATTGGTGATTTGCTCATTTAAACATGTTAGCAAGCTCACTTCCCTAATCAGGAAGCCTCGGTATTTTTGTTGAGCTCTGCACAATGGAATAGACTTATAGAATTTTAATATTCTGTAAATGATGCATTTATAACTCAGAGAATGTTAGCATAATGAAAAAGGAAATGCTTTTTTAATGTTTGGAACATCTCAAAATATGTAATTTCTTAAGAAATTATTAGTCTTAATCCCCACTCTTTTGGGGGGAGGGATAAGGGACTTTCAGTGGCTTGGCGGGCTTCCCTGGAGAGTTCTTAGCAAGAGCTTTGATTCTCTCCTACCTTGCATCCAGCAAACAAAATGACCAAACACAGTCTCCAACACTTAATTACATTATTGCATTTGTTTTGAAGTTGTGAAAGCTTTTGGAGATGCCAGGTGCTCTGTAACCTTTAAGAATCCATCGTCCAAATCTAGTAAGAACATGGAATATCTAGAGTGAGATTCACCCTTCAGTGGATGAGCAAATCAGAAATGCAAGTCACAGTAAAGCCAGCTGCTCTCCTAAGCAGATCCACATGTGGGCAGGGGTGAAGGTTTGCAGGGGTGCAGATACCACTGGCCTGGAAGATTTTTAATGTGACAGCATGCAAACAAACTTTATCATGAGATACAGAGTGTATTTTGTTCATTTTAATGCAGTTTTCCACAATAAAATTTAAGTATAATATAAGCAAAAAATGTTTTCCTTTTACCCTTAACTTGATCACTATCACCCAAGAGCTCTCATCTAAGGACACAGTATTAGCCTTTAGAATGTTTCCTCAGATATGAATTATTAATGAGACACAGAGATAGAGAGAGAAAGAGAGACAGAGTGACAGAGACTCAGAAAGAGAGATATCAAACTAATTTTTATATGTGCTAGGGCAAGTGTACCTAAAAATAACATTAGATTGAAATTAGAGTCAGGTGTGGTGGTTTCTGCCCATAATCTCAAGACTCAGGAGGCTGTGGTAAGAAGGATCTTAGCAAGCCAGCAGTCAGCTTTGGCTACATAGTGAGTTCAAGGCTACAGAGTAAGGCCCTGGAGAGGGGGTGTGGAGATCAGATTCAAGAAATCCATTGTAAACAAGCTAAAATGTCCTTTAAATCACCCACTTATTAGGAAGCCATAGGAAATGTTTCTGGGAGGGGGTGACTGGGCTCTTCTTCAGCCTGTCTCTGACTCACCTATCAGAGGCATCTCAGGGAGTCCAGGTGCACAGCAGTTCATTCCCAGCCCTGGGCTGCTGCCTTCCGGCTGTCAAGATGCTCCTAGAGTCACTGAATGGCCACATTCCACATTCCATTTGTAACCATGAGAAACAAGCGTCCCCAGGGAGAATACACTCGCCATGACTCCGGCCTCATTCGCTAGTCTAGCAAAGTCACCATTCTGGAAGGAAAAAAGCAACACATGTGTCCGGCCATCTTATTTCTGCAGATACCAGTGCATCACCTCAGAGGCAGCACCCTGGCTTCCACATACCTCCAACCTGGCCCAGCAGAGAGACGGGACACTTTCAGGAGTTATCCACTAAATGGGACTCAAATCTGTCGCTGAGATTTCTACAAAACTCTCCAAAAAACACTCTTTGATGTGTAGCCCCTCTAAGCACTGTGTACAGTTCAGACCTTCATCGACCAGCTTCTGCCCTCCTCTTCCTCCCTGGTCTCTCTTCCCCTCCTTTTGTGGAGTTCAATTATGTTCTACACCTTGCTGCTGAAATGAGCGCCATTTGCTGACAGAATCGAGCCCAAAGCAGCAGGCGATAAAAACAGAAACAGCTGCGGTGACTGCGCAGGATGGTCTTGATTTCCGGAGTTTGTACTTCCGCCTCCCTGCCCCCAGTTTCAACTCCTTTAAGTGTGCAACACCTTCAGAGTCACCACGGGGATGGGGGAGCGATGCCTCCCTGTCCTGTGAGCCCTTTGAGATTTAGAATTTGTGGAGGAGTCCAGTTTGAATCCCAGGTTCTCAACAAAGCAACGCCCCAGGGGGGCAGAAACAAAGGCAGTGAGTGAGGCTTCCTGCTACCAAAGACAGGTGCGAAGATGAAAAACCAAGAAAGAAAGAAAGAAAGCACCCTGAAATAATACACCCAGCTGGCACACAAATTTTCTCCTGCTCATCTGTCACTCTGAGGGGGTTCTATTTGTTAGGGGGGCCCACAGTGCCCCTTGCTGCTCAGCTCTGGGTGTTTACACTTCTTTCTCCAAATGGAAGTATCTCAGAGTCTTTGATGAAGTGTTGTTTACAGTAGCCTCACTCTGCATCCATCTACCACTAAACCCTGACATGCAAAGATAGCTGGTAGAATGGATGGGAACAGTGAGGCTAGGGGTCTCAGCAAAGAGAGGAACTAAGACCCGAGGAAGGAGTACAACGTGTTATGCCCCTAGGTCCTTCCCTGTCTCACCATCTCTATGATGCATTGAGGGCTGGAGGATGGGTTCCTTCTGGTCCCATGTGCAGTGGGTGCTGTGTCCTCTGTCCAGTTCCAGTCAGAATACTTTCCCGGAAGGGCAGCAGTTCCTAAAGTTTATAAAACCTGACTTTCGCTTCTATTTTGGCCACGTTGGGTTGGGTGTTGTCTACTCTGCTCCCCTTCAACTGCACCTCTTTGCCCCTGTGCTGGGACAAGCCACAGCGCTGAGCTGAGCCTGATCAGCACTGTGGAGAAATGGCTGAAATGCCCCTCTTCCTCTAAGGCACGGCCGGTCTTTCAGATGGTGTCAAGCAGATCTGCAGTCATGATTAGTGAAAGCACATGTGTGACGGCACACCCTCAAAGGCTGGGCAGACATGAAGTCTTCTGGCATGTGAAGAAAGCAGCCACTGTGTCTTTTGCAAGTGAATCTCCCAATCTCTGAAGAGGGGCTAGAATGAGCGGTCCCGTGAAGGATGAAAGAATCAAGGCCCACAGGTCTGGAGTTCTGGTCCAAATGAGAACATTAAAAAAATCAGGAGGTTGATCTGGGCAAAACCATATTTCACATACTACCCTCTTCTGTGCGTATGATGTGTGTGTGTGTATGTGTGCACAGGTGTGTGCACATGTAGGCTTGATGCTGGTGTCCAGCTTATTCTTCTTTGGTGTTCTTAGCACTTGTAAGATGAGGTATGTCTTATCACTGATGAGTTATATCACCTGCCACACTGCTTTCCTGGTGAACATGCCTGCAGTGTTGTTTTCATCGCTATCCTATCTTTTGTGGATAGAAATTATTTCTCTGTCTTGTATTGAGGGGCATTTGTATTACCAGTTGATCAATATTTACCTTATTTTTAGTTCAGAGTTATTTCAAATGATAAACTATCTCCTAATGCATATTTTCAAGATTCTTTGGAATAAACATATGCTACCTTCATCTATGATTTCATTTTTTGTAGTTTCCGTGACCCAGGGCAAACAGTACTGTGAAGACATAAAGCAGAGAAAAATCAAGAAATAAATAATGCATGTCTTCTTTATGTACCATTCTGCCATGTGATGACATTTCTACCCCCCGCCTTCCCACTTATCCTTTATTCCACTGTATCCACACTGTACAAGCGACTCACCCCAAATCAACAGAGTTCAGTGACCCAAGATCACCCAAAGCAGACAATCCTCCCTCTCTCATACCCATCAGAGGTCAATAGCCAGAAGTCAGTAGCACTTCTCTCTCTCTCTCTCTCTTTCTCTCTCTCTCTCTCTCTTTTAAAGATTTATTTTATTTTTATTTATGTGTTTATGTGTGTGCATGTGTGTCTCTGTGCCTTGTGAGTGTACATGTCAGCACAGGCCAGAAGAGGGCATCATATCCTATATTTCCGGAGTTATAGACAACTGTGAACTGCTCAATGTGGGAGCTGTGAACTGAACTCTGATCCCCTGCAAGAGCAGCAAGACCTCTTAACTGCCCAGCTATCACTCCAGTCTCAGGTCAGCAGCTTCTTAACACCCCTCAGAATGCCTGTATCATCTTGCTTCTTCAAGAAGGCATTGTGCATCATCTCGCCTCATTTCTTCCCAAGCATGGGGAAGGTGAGTCTAGTGCAAAAGACATTTACATGAGGCTGCGTCTACACAGCTTGGTGATAGCTGCTCTCATGATTCCTGTTTGTGTCAGTTATGATTATCCTTATCTTGTTGATCTTATTTTATGAATTAAACTTTATCATAGATGTGTATGTCTATAAACAGACATAACATGTTTAGAGTTCATTACTCATTGTCATTTCAGACATCCACTGTGAACTGGAATGACATCCCTATGGACAAGTGCAGGGGCTGTACCTAGAAGCAAAACAGCAAGATTACGGTGTGTGAAAATACTGCAGCTTTGAGGCTAACAGCAATTCCATGCTGGTGGTGCAGCTTCTGACACCCTCTGTGCAAATCTGCATTAAGCCATTGGAAGCAGAAAGGAGACATACCACAGGGAGGGACCTGAATGAGCTCCAAAGATGACACTCATCAGCTCTATCCCACAGCACAGGCTCTGGCTCAATCGCATGACCATCTCAACACTAATGTGACTGGAGAAAATGGTCCCAGATGAGGAAGTGGGAAGGCCACCATGAAGTCTCTCTGACTCAGCTTCCAGTCACAGGACAAACACTGGCTCCTGCCAGATCAGTGCCCACCATCTGCAGAGCACACTTGTGTCAGGGTTCCTCTTCACATTCTACTGGCTCTCTTGGGTAATCAGAACAATTATCCTTACCCTCATTTTATATATGAGGAAACTGGGGCTCCAAGTGGTTAAATGACTTGCCCAAGGTCACAAAGTTAGTAATTTGTTAGAGTATAATCTTAGCACTTTTCCCCCAAAGTCTTGCCCTACTTGTAATATAATTAACCTCTCATTTTCCAAGCATTCATCCATTCAAGAACTGAAATTAATTTTCAGCTACCTACAACATGGCTCCTGGATCAGGCTTCTTTCCCAAAGCACAAAACAAGTGTTGTGTGGCTCTTGCCCTTTGAGTGTCAGATTTGAGTTTCTGTGTGCTGTTCTTTGCCATCTGATTACTACCCAGTTCCTCCCTGAATGGCCACAAGCCCCTGGATTTAGTCCATGTTCATTAATAACATGCATCTCCACAGACAGAGTGAAACAGCTCAGTCCTCTGATGAGGACACTTACGGAGGTTCTGCCTGGCAGTCGGTCTTTCTATAATGCTGATTTTTTCTCCTACCATGCTGGCTAATTCTTCTGATTGCATTAGCTGGTTCATTCTTCTCCAACCAGTGTCTATGTCGAGAACACCCTCACTATTCCTGTCAAAACCAGAGTTTTCTTTAAAGATCCAAATGAACTGTCATGTGTGGGACTCTAATTCCTCCGGTACATAGCTCTGTACTGTTCTTTCTTCCATAGCACTGGTCAACTTACCTCAGGATCTGGTGGCGGCAGGATCCTGGCGAGTCTGTTCTTTATTCACCCCATGCTTAGGTGAAGGTCTGCATATATGCTGTTTCCTTTACCTGAAAGATTCTGTGTCAGTTTTCATATTTCAGTAAAAATCTCTTGCCAAAGCTCTTCCTCAGATGCACTCAGGACACCTGGAGCTTTTCTTCTTAACCTTTGTCACAACTGTAGATGAACATTGCCTCTGGGGTTCATTTTATTTACCTTTCTATCATCAAAATGTCAAGTCTCATGATAATACTGCCCAGGAGTTTTCTCTTCAGTGTGATATGTTCATTGCATCCAGTAGCTTTCATTGTTTCTTCACTAAGTGAACAAATTTTAGCACCAAAGACTAAAATCTCAATGATTTTCTGGATGTGTACCCAAATGTAGTTTTGCAGTTAGCTAAAGCCACCATGTTGAGGTCTTCCAACCTATGTTCTCAGCCTAACCTGACAGCTACAAATGCATACTTTTTTCCATCATTGTACTTGCTGGAACTCATGCCCAGATTTGCAGGGACTCTGTTCAATGGGGTCGACCTTCCACTTCAAGTCATCTGCTGATATAAAGGAGTGTGTCAAGGGGACTGCCCACGGTGCGGCTGGAGAGAGGCTCTGAAACCTGCCACTTGAAGCTGCTTTTCCCTCGATTGTGACTCTTTAGCACAGCAGATGGCTCTGATCACCCTTGCCGCTTCTATGAAGTCTAGGAATGACTCATCCTCTCAATTCCAGCAAAATGGAATCTCACTTTAAAGGTTAAAAATGTCACCTTCTCAGTAAACCTGCGCCCAGTTCTCCAAACGAAATTATTGTCTTCCTGCCTCTGCCCCTGGATTTTGTCCTTTGCCCTGATGACATACTGACCTACATCCTGGTCAACTGTTGAGAAGCCACCAGTTCCCACTACTTAATTCAGCTCCCGAGGGCCAGCAAAGCCAGCTCTTTGTGACGCTCATGGTCTCCATGGTTCCAACAACTGTTGGTTCTCCAACAACTATTCCAGGTGTCCTACAGACAGACTCACTGAATTCATGTTAGTACTTGACATAAGAATCGACACTTCAGGGCTCATGAAACCGAGCTGTTAATTCTCTTTAGACATCTCATTTAGCATTGGTCAGAGCTCATAGACTAAACTAAATGAGTGACTGTCAAACTAAATAGAAAACTGGTATTGACCGCACCTTACACAGGATTCCTGCTTTCCCGGTGACCCCGCTTACAAAACATCAGTGTCTTGGATCCAAGGATGAGACTACATCTCCCTGCTGTCCCAAGAAGTAGAAATCCACCAAAGCAGTATTATTTTTTCCTCCAGAAGAAACTACACATCCATGATGATAGACAACAGCTTCAGCTAAATAGTCACAGGACAAATGTACCATCCAGAAATGCTACCTAAGAAGGGGAGAAACAAAACCTATGCAAATAATGTGCTTTGTATATAATTCAAGCCCCAGATTTAAGCTCATCATCTTTTTCATGGTGCCATTCTGAAATCATTTCTTTTGGTTGTGTATGGTAACCAGAACTCAAGTTATAGAACAGAGGGCCGAACAGACAAAAACATTACTTCATAACAAGATTGTTGCTCTCAGTGTTGCTGATAGCATCTTTCCTTAAAACTAACCCAGATAAACCCTGTGTGAAATGGAGCAGATCACAAGGCATATAAAGGACTCAGAGAAAATACACAATATTTTCCAGAGTGAAGGATTCACAGGCAGGTACTTTGCTAGAGGTCATGTTTCAAACAGAGATTTGCGCAATGTTTTGAAAAAATGTTTTTTTTTTTTTTTTCTGATCCTATTTTCTTTTACAAGTGGGAACACTTTAACCTAGAAGAAAGAAAATGACGGTCCCAAGTCAAACAGCAGATCTGTGAGAACCCAGGCAGCTGGCCTCAGTAGAGGCCCAGGCCCTTCCCCTCCGCACCTGTGTCCTCTCTGTCCTATGAACAGGATGCACACTTTAGATGGGCATGCTCACCCCTAGACAGGGAACAGATTCCTTCCCAGCTCACATCCTCTTGGCTAACTTACTCTCCTGTGACACGCACATTCCTGTAGACAAAAAGGTCTCCTAGACTATTCTGTTCTAGCAGTAACATCAGGAGGTTTCTGGATTCAGCAATGCCTGACGCCTGTGTGTTCCTGATCTTCCCATTTCTAGAAGTTACTCAATTCTGATTTTCAGTTGGGTGTGGTGATGTATACCTTTAATCCCAGCACTCAGAAGGCAGAGGCAGGTAGGTTTGTGAACTCAAGGCCAGCCTTGTCTACACTGTGAGCTCCAGGTCAGCTGCGGCTACAGGAAAACCTATCTCACTCCCCTCACAAAATAAAATAAAAACAAAACAAAATAACAACAATAATAAAAAAAAACCTCTAAGTTTTAGAAAACGGTGACTCTTTCTTAAGATACTAGTGACATTTTACCCTCTGTATTTCTTTATTTTTTTATTGTCTCGTGTATTTCATAACAACCATCTGAACCACTCTCAGTCATCTTTATACCCCTCCCCCATTGGCGCCTCCATAACCCTGCGACTGGAATCCGTACATTCTTTCATCTATGATAAGGTCTATTGTGTCAAGTTAGTGTCCACAAATAATCTCAGTGTATGTTCATCTACTGAGATCCAGTCAACCTATCCATCATCCCTCACTTTAAGATTAGCACATCCTCACCCAGTCATCAGTTGCCAATATTTTTTCAGCAAAGGTTGGGGTCTGCTGCCCATCTCCCCAGTTCCATGCTGGGTTTATGTCTGCTTGAGGTTGCAAGGGTCTTGAGCATGCTGAAATTATTGCTGTAAGTTCATAAGAGTAGGGTCCCAGGAGCTTGTAGGATTCTAATTTCATGTGGTCATACACCTCCCTGGGTCTTACAATCTTCCCCCACCCCCATCTTCAGCAATGGTCCTGAGTCTTGGGTGAATGAAACTTAACAGTGGACCCACATTCTACAGATTCCTAATCTCCATGTGTTGACTATTTGTGACTTTTTGTGTTACTGGCCCTCTGTTGCATGAGGAAGCTTCATGAATCAGAGTTGAGAGATCCATTAGTGTCTTCTTTATGCCTTGTTCTATGCTGTATAAGTCTTAGGTGCAAAGGTTGCATTGTAGATGTGCCACTTAGGCATGGGTAATTCACAGACAATGTCTGTGTATGACCAGTTGTGGAACTCTGGATTAGTTTTCATGTGGCGTAAGAGTAGCTTCTTTGATGAGTGGTGACTAGGATACTTGACTGAAAACATAAGGACACGTATTTAGCATTTAATAAGAAGTTACATTAGTCTAAGGATGTCACCGCTTTGGGAGTTTCTCTAAGATCTGTGACCTCTTCAGTCACGTGTATTTGGTTTTGTTTACAGTACCACACACGAGTTTCCTCCCATCACACGGACTTTAAGTCCTTTGATTGGCTCCAAGATGAAAGCAGCACTGCACCAGTGTCAAATGCTGTGCGGTCATCCATGTGGTTATTTGGTCAAGAAGCTGGTGTTGGGTCATAGACTGACGTTCTCCCTTGGCTGCTTGTACAGTGCTCTCCAGAGCCATGTAAGCTAGCCTTTGGGGAAAGCGACATCCAGGTCAGTTCCAGCTTCATTTCTCCAAATCTGGTCTCTGAAATATGTCTTGTCTTCAGGAAAAGGGTCTTACCTTCAAGTTCTTGGAGACAATCAAGGGCTGTCACAATAGCCTGTGTAATTTTGGGAGTCTCTTGGACCAGCCTGGCACTGTTTCTTGGTATACATACATATATATATATATATATATATATATATATATATATATATATATATCCCCAAGCCCATCAGCTAAGCGCATGGGCTAATACAGATATTTAAGTGATTTGTCATTAGGTTGTTGGACTAAGATGATTCCCTCTGGTGTTTTACACTAGCCAGGCATTGTTTGTCTCTCCCCTGCCTCCCTGTCTAAGCCTCCCTCCACGCCTTCCCTGGTTAAAGTGCCCCCATCTTCCCCTTGTTAAATACCAGTCTCTTGTAGCCCCACCTTTCTTGAGCTCCTTTTCCTCTTGATTCCACCCACTTGATCAATCCCACTAAAATACAAGTCACTATTTTTAACTCTAGTTTAATGTTTCAGAAAACCATTTAAGTAACATTCATCAGTCTAGCAGAAAAGCTTGCTGGTGTCCAATTGAAGACTTAGAGAAACAAAGTTTGCGTGCATAGTGCCAAGCAGTCCCAACCATTCGTCTAATCAGGTGTGCAGTACATCTAGATGGTTCCTCTGAATTGAAGATAGTCAGTCCCTACTGCTCAACTAGACTATAATATTCACCTTTTCCCCGCTCAGTGGTCAGACTGCCTGCGTTAAATCATTCTGATTATTCTAGAATATGTTACGAGATTGAAATGTTGTTCACTGAGAAAAGTGACTTTCTGCCACAATCAACATATTTCCTTTACATTGCATTCTCTAGTGAGATAATAAATTCAACTTATATGAAATCAAAGAGAAAGATTTAAAATATTTGGTTTACAATTTCCAAAGAACTTTTTCCTTCCTTCCTTCCCTCCTTCCCTCCCTCGCTCCTTCCCTTCTTCCTTCCTTCCTTCCTTCCTTCCTTCCTTCCTTCCTTCCTTCCTTCCTTCCTTCCTTCCTTCTTCCCTTCTTTCTTCCTTCCTTCCTTCCTCCCTTCCTTCTTTCCTTTCTTTCTTTCCTCCCTCTCTTTCTCCCTCCTCCCTCCCTCTCTCCCTCCCTCCCTCCATCCCCCCTCTGTCTCTCCTTCTGCTGTCTTTCCTTCACACTGTCTTACTCCACAGTGACCTGGAACCCACTCTGTGTTCAGGCTGTCCTAGAGCTCACAGCAATGCTCCTGCTTCAGTCTCTCATGTACTCAGATTACAGGCTTGAGTTAATCTACCTACTTTACTTAACCTGTTACATTTGTTTATGTGCATGTATGATGTGCACATGTCCCACAGAGCACATGAGGAGATCAAAGACAACTTACAGGAGTCAGTTCTCTCCTTCCACCACATGAGTCCCAGAGGTTGATCTCAGTATTCAGGCTTGGATACAAGAGACTTTCCTGGCTGAGCATTTCCGCTGGTCCTGTGGACTGCAGTGATACCTTACCACATTTCAGTTATGCCTGAATTCAACAGCCTGCTCTTAATTTTTAACAGTGGGCCTGAACTTGGAGGACACCTGCTCCCCCAGATATCTCTTGGAACTCTGCCGTTTAGTTAGGCCTCACTCAATTTTTATTCAGAAACATCCCTCTAGTTTCAACTGGGGAACTGCCAACTTGGATCCCCTATTTTACCAATCTTGCCCTTTCGTCCTTTGGTCTAAAACATCTCAGGCACATGATGCCGAGCATCTGTGTCAGTCAGCCTTTCAGCGCCTTGATACATTAATTCTCGAGCACACCATGTCCATTCCCTGTCTGTGGGTGGAACAGCAAACTGAAGTTCTGAGGAACCAATGCCAGAAGCCCACGACACAAGAGCACATGTCCAGTGACTGGTTTTTTAGTTGCAGTTAGGTTAGTCCAGATTCTGTTCATTTTATAAAAGTCATTCCCACAGTTTACAACTTTATTAATGGAGAGTTTTCACTGTATATTTTGCTTTCTTCCTTGTGGAGAGGAAGCTTACCAGTTAGGAGACATGAGTCCTCTAAATCACTTAGAATATTGACTACATTTAGCAGATATGTCTTTTAATAAGATTAATCATAGCATTATTGAAAGGCTCAATGTAATTATAATCCTATAACTTGTTAGTACTGTGAACATCTAAAAGCTCATTCTTAATTTGCTTCAATCACAAAAATTAAAGTGAACCTATGCGGTGCTGTGCAACTTTAATCCCAGAACCTCAGAGAAAGTGATAGATGAATCTCCGTGAGATGACCTGGACATCTTGGTCTACAGAGGGAGTTCCAGGTCAGGAAGGGCTGCATGGTGAGACCCTGTCTTAAGAAACAAAACAAAAGTGGGGATAACATTTAAAGTGCTGTCAATAATCAAATTACAAAGGAAAGGCAAAAAAAATTACTTTAATCTAGCATAACAATTGGTTTAAGTATAGTCCTTCGGTTTCTGATTATTTATAAACAAGTAAGATCACTGACCAATAATTTATGCATCACCATGCTAGAACCCAAGGAGGATCCTTTGTCTGTATTAGCTTTTGATCCTACACAGTAGCTGGATTCCACCAATAGTACAGTCCAGGGCACTGGTCACCATGCCTATAAATGTAATCATGCTCTAAATTACTAGACTGAAGTCCCAGTTTGCACTTCAAATGTCTCTGTCACATTTGAAGAGCTGTGCGTGAATGACAAGGGACGATACAGGTGTGAATGGGGGATGAATTTACAGAAACTTGCTTTCTTAATACCTTTTTATTTTTATGTGTTGAATGCATTGCCTGCATGTGCACACATGCACCCATGTCCTACAATGCCCTCAGAGGTCAGAAAAGAGAGTCAGATCCCTGGAACTGGAGTTACAGACAGTTGTTAGCCAACATGTTGGGGCTGGACATCGAACCCAGGCCCTCAGCAAGAGTAGTCAGGGCTCTTAACCTTTGAGCCGCCGGCTCTCCAGCCCTGATTTACAGCATTTGAAGTGAGGTAGCATTTTCTCAAGCCGCTGTCTTCCTTCACCTTTGTACAGCAGCCTGGGCTGCTGCAAGGCCTTGATGCTCACTGCTCCATCCACAGCTGCAGCAGCTTCTGAAAACATCTCAGGACTGTGATCTTAGAGCCTTTCCTACAAAGTCTTCTGTTTTAACAAAAACTCCCAGGGATTGCCGTGAATTTTGACATTTGTAAAGCGTGGTCTAGATGCTCATGTAGATGTTCCCAGGGAGCATGATGCCATGGACCGCTGAACTGTTGTGGTTCTCTCTGCTGGCACATTGGCCGGCACACCAGAGTCATACTAATAAATAAATACTAATTTATCTGCAAATATTAACATTGTTCTTTTCTCAACCCAGTAATTATCTCAGCACAACTTGGACTTTCTCACTTCAGCAAGGAACATTTGACTTGTAAATTAGCATGCTATCAGATAAACAGGGTGGACTCTGCACATTCACTGGCATGTGGTTCCCTACCGTGCAGCGTTCTGCAGTAATACATAGTTAATACACTAATCAATTTCCAAAGGCAAAAGCTTTAACTCAATGCCAGACTTACTATCTCCCAACTTGCCCATGCTTTTGTCCTATGTACATTGTAGGGGATTGATAAAGGCTTTTGATAAAAGGAGACTGATAAAAGCCTAGAGCTCTCTGTACTTGGGGCATAACACTAGCAAGGAGAGTAGAGACTGGGAAACAGGCTGAGGAATAGAGAAGGCACAGACATGAGACACAAGAGGAGAGACAGAGAAAGGTAGAGGGAAACAGAGAGAGACACAGAAAGTCACACAGAGAGACACAGAGAGAGGGACAGAAAGAAGAAGAGTGGGTGAGAGACAGAGAGAGAAGGGAGGAGAGAAGAGAGGGCCAAAGAGACACAGAGAGACGCACAGAGATACAGAGAGACAGAAAGAGATGGGAGAGAGATACACACACAGGGAGAGTATTAATCCTTGTTTGTGTAGTTCTAATACATCCAGTTTCATTCTCCATAGTTGAAATAGCCTAGACTTTTCAAAGACATAGCTCGGATTTTGGTGACTATAGTGTGTTAACTCTGAGTGATCCAAACTTGGCTGGTGGTGCTTCAGCCCACAAATCACTATGCAAAGAGCATGTGGGATTCATAATCATAGCACCTCTTTCAATGTCCATTGGTGATTGG
Organism: Eospalax fontanierii; assembly: GCA_035773235.1. NCBI lineage: Eukaryota > Metazoa > Chordata > Mammalia > Rodentia > Spalacidae > Eospalax > Eospalax fontanierii. The sequence goes on from CM069547.1 coordinate 3,963,923, forward strand.
ACCCATGAAAGCGCAAACAGAACATAAAGCTGCATGAGTCCCCTTGACCTTGAGACAATCCCATGTGACTGCTCATAAAGAAACCATGTTCAAACTAAAAAGTGGGTCACCAAAGATGACAGCACAGCAAATAAAATGAAAAGTGTTGACACCAGACATGAAATGGGAACATTACATAACGAGCTGACCATGGGATCATTAGTCTTTTTGTTTGCCAGAGATGGTAGCCACACAGCCCTAAAGACTGAACGAAAGAACGGACCAACATGAGCAAAGAGAGAGCTGTGACAAAGGCCTCTCAGAGGAAGTGGCTCCAGCACACTGTTGCACATGGTGAATGAATTCTGAGATCGTTCACAACATGGAACACACTCAGGGTGGAAATGTTAGGTGTCACCGAAACTTGGAGAGGAGCCAGGAATCTTGTCAAGGTGTGTGAAAGAGTTGTTGCTCCATGTTGTCATTACATGAGAAGAACAAGGCAAGCATGGTTCAAGCTATTCTGGGTGAGCCATTACAAAGAAATAAGACACCTGATCCTCAACGTTTCCTTTAAAAATAATATGCTAGTTAAATAGTAACCTCACTGTCTTTTCATTCTCCTACACACACACATTTAAAACATTGTTTTAATGGTTTGAGAAAAAAATTAAAGATCATGGAAAAATCATAATTGTTCCCATTAATGATCAAGGTTGTTTTGAGTAATTTCCATTTGAAAGATATTTTTACACAGCTCTAGTACTATAAAGACAATTATTGTTTTAAAAGGGGGGAGGAGAAAAGGGAGGGAGAGAAATGAGAGTGGGAGAGGCAGAGAGAGAGGCAGAGAGGAAGATGAGATGATGTGAAGGGGACAGAGGAACACTTATGTGAAGTCAGACACAATGATATCTTGGGAACCCAAGTGCCAAGGTCAAGGAGAGTCCACCTAATCCTCTAGAGACACAGCACATGCACTATACGGCTCTTTACCGTGTTCCCAAGCACATAGCATTCAGCACAGGTTATAGATCAGATGGGGATTTATCTCTTACAAGTGGATCTGTGAGGGACAAAACTAAGAAAACTTTGGCAACACCTCTATGTGTGTAACAGCAGCAAAATCCCTTTGCAAGTACACTCCACTCCATGTAAAATGCATAATACAATTTCTATAAATTTTTATTGTAAGCCAAATTTTATTTAAATCTATATAAAAAAAGGTTTAAGCTATAAAGACTGGTTCCTCTGTGAAGTAAAAAAAAAAATCCTTGGATAAAAATATACTGTTAATTTTTTACAAAAAATCCCAGGAATCTATATTTTTATGAGTATGTAGAAATTATTTGGTCTTATTTTGTTCTTAGTAGTGGTTTGCAAAGCATAAAGAAGTTCACTTTCAAAGAACGAGAACACAAAATTAATTTGTTCTCAGATCATATCAAACTATACTGAGAATTCTAACTCGTTACATAGTCGTTACATAGTCGAAAGCAAAGCCACACCCAGAATGCACACTGGATGTGAAAGAATCCAGTTAGCTAGAGTCTTATACAACTGCCCCATCATCAAACTCATTTCCACTCTGTAGGGTTTTTGTCTCTTTAATAACTGAAAGAGTGCCTATGGCTGCTTCTCTGAGATGGAGTCAACTGTTGGAAAGCCTCATGTAGAAAGGCCCCAGGGTCGATCTTCACCAGTAGAAGGTGAGACTGCAACAGTCAGGACAGCATGGATAAGAAGCCAGTGCAGCTTCTCCGCCTTCTGCTCCCCTGTGAGCAGTTGGAGTAAGGATGCCAGAGGCTTAGGATATAGCAGAATGACAGAGCTTTAGGAGCCCGGACCTTCATGATGTGGACAGCAGGTACCCGGCATGCAGGGACATCCACTTAGAGGTCTGGGGCATCATGGAGTGGAGAACTGCTACCCGGCATGCAGGGAAGACCATTCAGAGAGTCAGAGATGACAGATCAGGAGCCTGGACCGTCATGACATGGAGATCAGGTACCTGCAATGCAGGGATGTTCACTTAGAGTATGAGCCACAGATTAACATGCATCTGAGTTAAGTGCTGGGCTTTCTTTCTTACCATGTGTAGGTTGCCATGTACAGGAACACTCTTTCGTGGACAGCACATGCTTCCCAGTCCAGGCCCTCTAGGAACTTTCTCCAGGGAGGGAGATGTTTCTCTTTGTCCATTGTGGGTGCTGGGATCACAGTTGGCTAAGGAATGGATGTATTTTATCATTTATTCAATTTTAGTTGAGTTAAGCAAACTTGACCAGCATGTGGAAAAATTCTTGAACAGCTTGACAAAAAGAGGTATAGATTTTGGCGTGATATGTGGTTTTCCAACACTAAAAAGTATAGCAAACACCCAACTCCATATATTGTGTCAAAACAAATACTATGTTTCCTTTGCAGGCATATTTCAATGTAACTTTTACTGCTGTTTACTGTTGGTCAGCAGACAGGAAGGTCTCCAAAAGGAGGAGGAATTGTGTTGTCTGCACCCCAGTCTACTACTGATGTTGGATAATGACAACCTACACTCTTCTCTTCTTGCCTCATCCCTTTACACAGAGCTAGGCAGGTTCAGATTCTTCTATTGATGGATAACAAGAACACAAGTACTAATCACGAGAGTAACTCAGAAGACCCAAGTCTCTTCTTTCTATGCTATTTCTATAACCAGGACACTAAGTTTTCCTATAAAATCCCGAGACATGACTCTAGGTTCTATTTGACATAAGTTCCCACAGTGAACACACTGCTGACCGTGGTGGGTTCCTCCTCCGTGTTGACTGGTCACCATCCTGTCTCTCTCCTGTGCTTTCAGGTAATGCACAGCACCACTGGCAGCTGGCCTATAACACAGTCGCAGTGTCCTGGCTAAGGCTTTTCCTGTTCCAAAGAGAGAAAATTACAGAAAAGAGTCAAACGTGCTGTAAGTACACATTGAACAATATCAGTATTTAGTCAAAATAGTAAACAATACACAAATCTTGCTGCTATTCATGATTTATGATTACTTGCTATTTTTTTCTGGGCTGTTGGAGCAGATGTGTAAAAATGTCTTTCAAGAAATTAGTCTGTATCACTGTTTTTAAAAACACAGAACAAATGAATTCAACAAGAGCGTGCCCCAAAATAATGTAAGAAGGAGACCCTTGTCAACTTTTAGTTGACAAAGCCAACAACAGCACTCTAATAAAATTTAATTGAGTCATTAAGTATTTACAATGAATTTCTCATGGTAGCTTATTGAATGAACTTTTTTATATATTAGAATACACTTTACTGTATATTCAATTGGATCAAAACTTCCACTTCTTTATTTTGCTGAAATTGAAATCATCTCAGAGAATTATGTCCCCATTTTTATTCCCTTCAGAAACCACGAAAGGGAACACTGTTCCAAAGACACCACTCACTAAATGGTCCCACCTCACAAAACAACCCATTTATTCACTTGGTTCTTTTCATTCCAACAATAATTTGTAATAATGTTGTTCAATTTACAATGGCTGTCAAACTTTTGGCAGAAGCTATAAAGGATATTTACTAACTTCATTTTTATACCACTCAGTAGCGACTGTATATACATGTATATCTTTCACCTCCTTTAAATAAATACATTACAGTAAAGAAGAAACATTTGTGTAAATGAGAAACACAGAATTAGATACATAATCACTTCCTTGGGTAAAACTGCAATGTATCACACTGCAGTTTCACATATCTGAATGTATCTGTTGTATACACATCTTCTCTGATATAACACTATATTTATAATAAAAGACTGACTTGATGTTGGTACCAAAGATATAAGTATTAATAAATAATGAAAGACATCAGCAAAAATCTCAAGTATTCTTGGGAATAACTGCCCTTGGCTGCATTAAAGCAGAGAGTGAGTCTCGGCTGGCTCCCTTGCTGGCATGTACACTGAAATCACAACCGGCAGCTTGAACCGGGAGAGAACGCTGATTCTGTAAGCCTCGAGCTCGCGTCTCCCTTTGAAACGCTGCCCACTCCTTAGGAGGGAGACAGAAAAGCACTCGTTCTTCTTGCAGTGCATCTCTTCTCTGACCCATCTACCGTTCAGTTGTCACACACAGCGCGTGCCCAGACAAGCTTCATCTACACACAGCTCGTGCCCAGATAAGAAGCCTCATCTACGGTTTGTAACCATTATCCCAAACTGCAACTCTGTCCAAGCATTTCGGACTCCTTCCACATCTGAGCCTCCGGGCTTGGCTGAGCGAGAGCGTCCATGGGGTGCCTGGGTTCCCGCATTGCCTCCTCCCACTCCACACTGGCCTGGCCTGTTTCATACACTGGCTCCACCCTTCACATCTGGCTCTTCCCCTTTCTGCCCTGGCCCCATTCCTTACACCCCTTCCGGCTGCATTAATTCCCTCTAAATAAGAACTTTGAAGAGGACATGACAATTTAGAGAGTTGTGAGGACTGGGAGGATGGGGTGGGGGATGGGTGAGTTGTGAGTTGATATGAAGGTTGTATATGATCGTAATACATTGTCTGCACACAACAAAAGGCCCGGAGTGGAGTGGGGTGCTGGACTTGACGCCCCACCACTCGCAGAGGAACTGTTGGCAACTCACAGCTTCTGGGAGAAGGACAGCAAGTTGTCCTTAAGGTTGTGTCCTCTGGTAAGTAGCCCGTACCCCAGTGGATAGCCACGGGTATATGGCCGCACAAACTGGACTCAACGGATTAAAAACAAGAAGATACAGAGTTGGGGGTACAGGGATGGGGTGGGTCGGGGCAAAGATAAAAACCAGGAGTGAATGTGATAAAAATACATTGTGTGATATTCTTAAAGAACTAATAAAAATGAAAATAAAAACCAAGACCAAGCCTTGCCTTTCCTTTGTCTTCTCAATATACCTCTGTTAACATGCTCAAGAAAACACAGCTCATGTGTGTGAGGGGACAGTCTAAGGGGACAGAGCTTGTCCTCTCTGAAACCTGACAAAGTGTGTACAATGCTTCACTTTCAAACTGCATAGCTAAATGCATGAGAAACAGTATGATTTCCCTCTGCTGCACTTTTAGCAGGCCGTGATAGTTTAGAGGCCTAGTTTACAAGAAAAAGAAAAGAAGAAGAAAAAAATCAAAACCTGTAGGTGGGAAGTTAGACTGCGTTTGTCACATAAATTAGAAAAAAAAATTGCCTTTCTATACCTTCTGAAAATGTCTCTAAATGCAAGCATCCAATTTCCATGGTCGTGTAATATTCCTCAGGGACATATCCCAAATCCATCCATATGTCTCTTCACAGTCGCCCTAAAGTATTTCTCACCCTGGAAACATGCTCTAAGCTGCTGACAGGGAGGTTGATGGGGCGTGGTTAGCTTTGGGTAGCCATGGGGGCTTCCCCCTTGTTACATGTCCACACTCTGCCTTCCTCCCTATTTGTTCAAATTTTCTTAGTTATTCAAACTTTTCTCAAGCATCACTTCCAAGAAATAAGGACATATGCTTAAGGCCTTTGGGGTTATATGTCCAAAACAAAGAAGGACTGATTGTCAAGTACATTAAATAACTTAAGGGGGCAGTAACCATTTCAACAACTAACTGGTAAAAACTTATTGTCCACGAGTAAGATTTCCATAAACAGTATTCTCTAAACATGTATAATAAGAGGTTAAAAATATCTGCATTCACTTCTCAGGCTTTTGACCCAGTAAGCTGGCACTCTTTTAGAATTTCCATCATTGTGATTTTCGCTGCAACCCCTGTGCTATGTCTTGACAGAAGGAAAGCTTTAATTGTCTTAAGAACACATGGTACTCTGTCCTTCACTGAGACTTCGGTGGAAAAGAAAAACAATCCATCTCAAAACTGAAAAATGGCCCAGTGAAGAATAATGCTAAAATGATCATAAATGAAGCAATGAAATACAACCACATTCCTTTTTATACTGGCTGCTTTATATTCCAGAAAATGTTGGAAATTTTAGTCTGTGATGCAGTTAAATTCATAACTTAGCTCATCTCGTTAACCCAGTCTCTTTTAAACCACGGGGACTTGCTTCCCATTTTGTAGCTATGATGGGTGTACTGTGTTTCTCTATTTCATGTCTATCTGAAGAGAGTAAAAGACTAGGAGTCAAGCAGTTGCCACCCCGAAGTGCTAAGAAAGACACTCAAGCTTCTCTGTCTCTTTCTTCACGTGGAAAGTTAAGATTTGTGTCTCTCTTGCTAAATTGCTCCTGCCCCAGTATCCTCTACTCAGTGTCAAAAGTTCTGGTTTCTACATTAAACCATCAACTGGAGAGTGAAGGTTTTTGTTGAGTTGATTTTAGCCTCTCCAGAGGCCATAGACACTATGTTAACCTTGCAGTCCTTTCACAAATAGTACAGAAGAGTAGAAATTGAATTATAGCTCCCCTAAATGTGAATAAGAATATTTGTGGGAGTCCAATATGTGTTTCTGAAACCCCACGTTGTTAAGATTTACTCTGCTTTGGAATTTCCAGCCTCTTTAGCCTGGACATACATTCTGGCTATCACTGTCGGAGTTTCTTTCCCTGGCGTACTCCCTTAGCCAAAGTGATTGGCACTAGGAATTTCCTTGTAAATTAAAAAATAAGAACAGTGTAAGAAAAATAAAGGACTTTAAAGACAGGAATTCTATTCATGAAATGTAGAAAAGTTTTCCTTTTCCTTTTCCATGTGGTCATGGCCTCTCCTTTGACTAGGTCTGCAGTCAAGGTTCAAACATTCCCTTGCTTTTAAATTAGCATGTATTCCTTGTGTGAAGCAATGACTTACTTCAGTATGGAGTTTCTGCACCTGCATGGAACTGCTGTGATCAATCTTGCCCCTCTGTGGCCCATTCTTTTCTGTCTGTTGCCCATTTCATGTTCCATGTTCTTAATAGTTTCTCCATTTACTTTTACCCTCTAACATATGAGGGGAAATGGGATGCTCCCTTTAGGGAGACTGACTTGTTTTCCTTTATATAAAGATGTCTGTTTTCTATTTTCCTGAAAATGACACAATTTGGTTCCTCCTTAAGAACATGACTCTACTGTGTATACACACTAACTTTCTTTATCCTCTCATTCACTGATGGGCACCAGGGCTTATTATGTAACTTGACTATGAATACTGCCTAAAGTAATAGGGATGCGAGCCTTCCCTCCAGGCCACCATCTTTCATACAGATGGAAGGTTTGTTAAAAGTCTAGATTTACTTTGTTTTTGACTATTGTATGTGTATGTTAGAGGGTGGGTATATGCAGATGCCCACAGAGGTCGGAAGAGGCATCAGGTCCCCTGGAGCTGAAGTGAGCGATCCTTGTGAGCACTGATACGGATACTGGGAGCTGAACTCAGGTCCTCTGCCAGGGCAGTGCATACAGTTACCCGCTCAGCCAGTGCTCCAGCTCCAGAAAGCTCTCACATTCTTTGTCAACATTTATTTTTACTTTTTTCGTGCATATGTGTGTCTGTGTGAGGAATGCTATGTAAATGCATATGGAGGCCAGAAGACAGCACCAGAGGCCCCAAAGCTGAAATGACCTGAGTGTGTGTGCCACTGACATGGGTCCTAGAGCCAAACTTGGGTCCTCCAGAAGGACATCATGTATCTTAACTACTGAATGATTTCTCTACCCGCTGAAGCTGTCGTTTAGTGAGTAAATTCTATGCTAATTTCTATAGTGAATGCACCAGTCAACCAGTGTAGAAAGGGCTGTTTATCCCACATCCTTGCAGACATTTGTTGTCCATTGTTTCTTGATGATAGCCACTCTGACTGGAGTGAGATGGAATTTCAGTGTACCTTTGATTTGCACTTCCCGTGCTAAATGTGGGAAACATTTTTATTAGCCATTTATACATTTTAAACCATCGTTTGGATGATGTTCCTTTCTTATTCTTTGCAACACCAACAAACTGGGATTAAATTGTGGTATGTGACAAAAAATGGATCCTATAGGACAATCCCTAGTGTCTGGCTCAGTGGTGGGACAGACAGGATGCCCTGCAACAGTTCCCAAATCCCAACCTGCACCAAAATGGTCAAGGCTGCTGTTCAGTGCCCAGCTGCCAGTCTGACCACTCAGGCTTTCTGAATCCAGATGACACTGTTTGAGAAGTGTACTCAGCGAGTGGTGAGATGCCTCGGAAACCAACGTCCGGAGGTGGTGGCATTGGTCAACAGAAAGGACTGCTCAGGTGCGTGGCATACAGTCACCCCAGCAGTCACTCGAGTGGGCGATGAAGCTTTGTCTCATGGCCCTGTTCATCCAGCCTCTTGTCAACTGACTCCACCTCTTCAAGCTTTTCCACATTTAGCAAGAAAAAACATTCCAATACTAGCAGGAAACAGAAAATGATTTTCCCCAAAACATGAATTTGTATCTGTCAGGAAAATATAGAAATTTATTTCTCAATGCCAAAAATGTGTTGGTTGTAGTTCTTTCCATTTCGATTAATAAAGATGTGCGAGAGACTCCTTATAAGGAGTTGAACTTCACAGGTCAAAATTTAAATGATGTTTTCTCACCAATCTAGTAGTTTATGAACAGTTGGAAGATCATTCCTTAGTGTCAGGATGTGTTTAGACTCAAGGGTCTTACCAAAACATTCAGTTTTGGCTTTAACTTAAACAGTCTCTCATCACAGTCATATATCTGTGAGGCATTTACCTGGCTTTCGATACGGCACACAGTTATAATGGCAGGCATCATAGGCATGAACTACTAGGATGATAAAAGTGTAAACTGGTGAGCATCCATGTGTCTGAAGGCCTTGGTAGTGGTTGACTCAGTGTCCCACTGATATCGGATCTGCATTTCCCAGGGGAAGAGAACGTAGCTGTTAATGTGTGGGATTTAGATGAGCACTTGATTTTCTTCTGCGCTGTCACATTGCAGTGGACCTGCATCTAAAGTTAAAAAAAACAAAAGAATTTAAATCTTAAATCATCTGTGATCTTGAAGTTGTTCTCTGAAGTCTTTTCCAATCACATGCCTTATTTTTTGGAGAAGAAAACAGAGTCCTTTAGTATAAAAATATGATTTATCCATATTTGTATGCTATGAGAGTAATTCTGCAGAGCTGTATGAAGGAAAGATGTTCAGAGAATATATTTAAGGATTTAAGCTTGAATAAATTAATGTAGCAGATACAAGTGATGGCAAATTGTCTTGACTAGAGGATGATCCTGGCCACAGGCTGCTGCTCTGTCTAACAGAGTCATGTGAAGCCGAGGGGTTCACTTACCTCTTACTTATTAAGATGCAACAGTGCTTTTTTTAAAAAAAGAAAAGTTCAAGGCACTGTCCCAATTACAATCATATGTAAGACGAGTCCCAGAATTTGAGAGGAGCACTATGGGTTCAAAATAAATTGCAAGCGCAGAGACATTTATAGAGCAGTGGAATAAAAATATCTTTTCCAACTAGGGACCAAGCAGTGATGAATGTGGGCACTGAGCCTGAATTGGCTGGGGACTTCTTCAGACGTATCTACTATGACTTTCTCTGATTGACCCAGGCTGGGCTTCTTCCTCCAGTTTCACATTATACCGTAAGGAAACAAACCCCTTAAAGTGGTGTGCGTATCTCTAAGGACCCTGGCCTGTGTCCTTAGCATGTGTCTGGTGGCTTTGATATTTGCTTAAGGTAAGCTAGGGATCTGGCTTGAATGTGAAATATGCTCATGTGTTTAAACCTTTGGTCCAGCCAGGGGTGCTGTTTTAGGAGATTGTGGGGCATGTTGGGGATGTGCCTCACTGGAAAAAGGAGATCACCAGGGATGGGGTTAGAGGTTTAAAGTCTCACCCAGATTGCTGTCCCATCTGTGCTTCTGACTCCCCCAGGTATGGATAAGTAGCTGCAAACTCTTGCTGTCCCCTTGCCTTCTCCAGCATGATGGACCGTGCCTTTAAACCTTCCCCAGCAAGGCGGGCAGTGACTTTAAACTCGGAACCTAAAGGAACTCTTCTCTTGTGTCTCCTCTTGCCAGGTACTTGGGCACAGCTATGAAAACATAACTACATAGGCTGGCACAGTCCAGCTTAAATAAAACCACCCTTGTCTTGACTGCTTCATAAGCCCTCTGTCTGACTCGAATGTCTGTAACCCCTGGCAGTGACACCTTCCAGGACCACACTTCCTCTGGAAGCCCATTGTGCGCTTCCAGGTCTGTTTGCCGCTCTTCAGTCCCGTGGCATCTTTGGGAACAGTTCCCAAATGCTGGGACCAGGCTTGCTTCACTTTGTCTTTTGATATTGCAATAACACGCTGACCAAAACCAACTCGTGGTGGAAAGGGTTAATTTCATCTTACAATTTATGGTCCATCATCGAGAGAAGTGATGAAGTAAGGAACTCAAGTCTGCTTCTGTTCTGACTTCTGAGTTGTCATGGGCAATGTGTGCATATGTAAGCAGGTGATTGGACTGCTTTGGTTTTTCTTGAGCAGTCTCTACTGTACCACAGTCAATGGCATGTTTGCTTTGGGCCTGGTTCTGTGCTACATGAGGAATGTCCTAGCAAAGCGGGTGAGACACAGGTGAGCTGCATGGAGAGTACATTCCAGAGGAAGCAACAGATATCAGAACAAGTCATTATGATCAGGGATTGTATCATGACGGTGGGAGGAGGACTTGCATGCGGCAGAAAGCAAGGGGGTCACGTGAGAAGAGTAGGCGTGTTTATCCCAGGGAATGGCGTGTGAGCTAAGCTTGTGGGAAGAGCGGGGGCGGCGTGGGCATGTAAGAGAGGAATGCTGGACAAAGGAAGTAAGATGGGATGTGACCAAGTCAATCCTGGAATGTGCAAGTTGCTGGTGAGGTCAGTGTCCCTGGACAGCAGTCGCAGGCGAGATAGAGCCAGGGGAGCATGGAGTTGCAGGCAAGGGCCCACCCTGGGAGCGGCTGTGAGTCATGTTTCAGGATGCCTGGTTAGGTTCCCTCAACTTGACACAAACCTGGGGAGGAGGAGTCTCAGTTAAGGAACCGCCTCCATCAGCTTGGCTTGCTGCCATTTGAGAGGCGTTTGTAGATTGATCATTGCGTTCAGGGCCAGCACACTGTGAGCGTTGCTACCCCTGGGCAGCTGGGCTTGGATGGGATAAAGCACGTTCCTCCTCCCTGGGCTCTGCTTCGGACGCTGCCTCCAGATCCCTTCTTTGAGTTCCTGCCTTGGTTTCCTTTGGTGATAGATTGCAGTTGTAGGTCAAATAAACCCTTTCTTGCCCCAAATTGCTTAAAGCAAATTAGAACAAGGAATTTGAACTTTATTCTAAGGAGGGAAACCCAGGGGTTTAAAAATGGAGACACAATTCGATTTGTATTTTTAAAGTTTAGTTTAGCAGAGTATATTGTAGGCAAAAGTGAATACAGAGATAGCAGTTGGGCGCTGCTGGTGACATAGGCAAAGGTCGATTTACACGGGACAGAGTTAGGAAGAAGGCGTGGAAATCTACAAGAACTTTTGCTTAACTAGTATATAGACTTGTAAAACATAGAGAGGTTCATAACACACACAAATACGTTTACATCCAGGAGTACAAGAAAAGCAATCTCTGTTTGTAAATTCACATATCAACCTTATCCTACATTATTTTGTAAATAAAGTTGTAACATAACAAAGAAATATCCCTTCAGTAATGGAAATTTAAAAGTGAAACGGGATTCTTTGTTTCTTGTTTTATCGATAATGGCTACTTTCAGAATGAAGTCACTGTCCCCACTTCTGACAAATGATACGAACGAGTGTTTTATGTTTCATTTCTTAAGTTGGGTCATTTTATAGGCCTCAAATCCATAATGTTTGAGTCCTTCAGTTACTGCTCAAGAAACAGTGTCCAAGTTCAAGTAGGAATGGTGGGAAAGTTTGCCCCAGTTTAGATAGGAATGATAGAAATTTTTTCCAGTGCAGATGGGAAAGGTGGAAAGGATGATACCATTCTCCCCCTGGACGATCTGACTGCATAGTTCTATAATTTTTTTTTCCAGTTACTCCACCAGATAACAAGTGACTATTACACATTGAGGGGGTATTCCTTGAAAAGCCAATGAAATATTCAAAAATATATCTTGACCTCTGTGGTGTGGATAAAGTGCTTGCAGTACAAAGATGAGGACCTTATTTCAGATCCCCAGAACCGCTGTGAAAGCTGACCATGGCTGTGGGATCCTGGAATCCCAGTGCTGGGGTGGAGACAAGCAAGTGCTGGGAAATTGCTGGCCAGCCACTCTAGCTGAAACACAGACTTCAGGCTCACAGCGAGGAAAACAACATAGAGCAGCAAGAGAAGAAGGACCTCCATGGCCAACCTCAGTCCTCCTCACGTGCCTGCACGGATGAGCACATGTAAAACTTTGAGACCTTGAAAAGCTTCACAGGGGCCAAAATCCATTTGTAGGATGCAGAAGCAAGGCACACCGCACATACAGGGACATGCATGTTGGAGAGATGCTAGTGCCACTGACCATCTGACAACCAGGGCACACGACAGGGTGAGGACTGACTGCTGCCAGTTAAGATGGTGACACTCCCAAGCACAAGTACAAATATACTTGTATTTGCAAGAACATAGTTCTAGTAAAAGAAAATACTCATGGGGCAGGAGGGATGCTCACTGGTTAAGAGCACTGAGTGCTCTTGCAGAAGACCCAGGTTCCAGTTCCATGCACCCACAGGGTGGCTAACAACCATCTGTAACTCCAGTTCCAGGGGATCTGGCACCCTCCTCTGACTTCCGTGGGCAATGCATGATACAAGTGCACTTACATCCATGCATGCAGTACACTCATACACATAAGTAAAAATAATAAGTAAAATATTATGAAGCACAGGAATGCAAAGAGGCTGCTACTCCTCTGGCCCACGCCCAGTCATTCTGTTGCTTCATGAGTGGAGTTGTGTCTCAGATGCTCTTGCACATTCCTTCGATTGTCTGTGAAGAGTCTGATGCCATTCTGTGTCCGGCTGTGCGGCTTTTCAGTATGGTGCACAGTCAGCTTTGCTCCGGCATCGAGACAGACCACTGCTTCTTCAGAAAAAGAGCTAGAAGACACGCCAGCCCAGCGTTAATCCATTATGGTGTAATTTCGGTGTGCTTTCTGTCCTTTCTAAGTACACGTAGCTGAATAGGTTCCAGCCGTACAACTTCTGCATAGTTCAGGAAATTATTCTTTTCTTCATTTTCATGTGAGATAGGCACATTATTGAATCTAAGCGCTGGAAAACAATTTCAGTCACAATTTGATCCACTGCATTATTTCAGTTAACTATAAAACAAGTTCACCCATTTTCCATGACATTAGAAACATTAAGATGGTATTAATCGAACCTGTGTGCTCCTAATGAACTGGAATGTTAACTGTGAAGAGCACACAACGCAAATGTGAATTAATGATTTCTCAAGCTACAAGTATCTGTGGCCAGCATCAGTAGAAGTGAAAAACCATGTGGCACTTTCCTTTCTCTTTCCCACAGCACAGCTGTTCCAGCTTAAAAACTCCAAATTTCTTACTGAGAGCATTTTTTGTGAGGTCAGAAAAATGCCTATGAATTTCAAGAATGCAAAGATCATCTTTAGACTCTGGATTGGGTTCACATATGGTCAATAGAATGCAGTGGAAAAATCTGAACAAAGCTTGTATTTGTTGGTTTTTTTTGTGAAGAATCTCTGGAAATTCAGCCAAAGACCTATCAAGATACAATTCTGAACCAGAGTCCTAAGTTCTTCCCCTGCTCATGGCTTTCTGTCCATAATCTGCATTTTATGCAGGACCTAGGGGTCACTTTATACTAAAAATACAACTTTGAACCCCCTTTTAAAACAACTTGGTCAATAATTTAACCAGAATGTTGAAAAGAAAAGCCAGTCTATGTATATTCACTGACTCAGACATGGGTAGTTAGTATAAAAATCTAACCAGTGATTACTAACTCAGAGCAGGAAAAATTTTAGGATGATTTTCAAGCAAGCTGTGGGTGTTCTAAGTTGGAATTCAGAGGTCAGAAACACTCAGAGGATCTTACATCCACAGTGACGATGTGAACAAGAGGGAATGAATGACAGTACACACTGTGGACCTCAATAACTGTGAAAATCAGAACTTGCTTCCTTGGTTAGAGAGGAAGCAAATCTGCTAACTTGGAAGACTGAGCAGTTTCTTTGTGTCTTTTATTGAAGGAAAAATAATTAATTTATTCATTTATTATATATTTGTTATATGCATATGTGTGGCCTATGTCTGTTGTCTGTACATATGTGCATATGCATGTGTGCATACACATGTGATTTATGGACATGTGTTGAATTTGTGTGTGGTGTATGCATGTGTGTTATGGATGTCTCACTTATTCATGGATTGTGGAGACCAGAGCTTGAAGTCTGGTGACCTCCTCTAACCCCTCTACCTTAGTTTCTGAGACAGGGTCTCTGAACTGAACTTGAAGCCCCCCTGTTTAGCTGGTCTGCTCAGCTGGTGAGCCCCTGGAATCTGCCTCTCAGCACTGGGATTACAGCTCAGCCACCACCAGGCTCAGCATGGGGACTAGGATTAGAGCTCAGGTCCTCACATGTACAACAAACACTTTTGAGCCATTTCTACATGCATTGAGTCATTTATCCTGCTCTAATGTGTGATTTTTGAAATGTACCTTTCTGAAGACATCAACCAGTAGTCAGATTTTGCCCTTTGGTTTAAAAGCAATAATCATTTGAACAGCGTTTACTTGATACTTGCTCATTGAGCAAAAGAGAAGTCTTAGAACTGGTATGTATGTCAAACTGAAATACAGATTTAGAGCACTTGACATGAAAATCAAAAGTCAGACTGGTTGGAAGTCTAAGGAAAAACACAAACAGAAGACAACCCATAGTCCTTAGCGTCTCGCTGTGCTTGGACATCAGCACTGCAAAGCCATCTTTCCTTCCCTGAGAGTTTTAAAATGATAAGAACGGAAGCAGCCTAAGTCGCCCTGCTTCTGATAATGCGTCATTCACTAAGCAGTGTAACAGGGGCCCTTTCAAGGGATGAAATTGCGTTTTTTAAAGAGGTGGGAGGCACACTTCAGTCTGTAAGCTGCACTGGAGCAATTACCTGAAAGCAAAGTCACAGGAATCTAATGGAGTCCTTTGGTGTCTGTTTGGGGTTTAAGATGAAACATACTTCAGTTCTGGTGACCAATATCCATCTCCCCGTGACTTGGACCTGGAAATGCTTCTCACAGAAATCTGAGCCTATCCTACCTGGTAAACCTCCAGTCTCCAAGTCCCACATAGACTACTGTGAACATTTACTTACAATCCGGTTCAAAGAGCTTCACCTTTGTCACATGAATTTTGAAATAAAGAGTGTCTGGAAAGAGGAAACAACAATGTCAAAGATTTGACTAGAGGTCCAGCAGGAAGAGTTTAGAAACATTAGATTTCAAGAGTCAGTCCCAAGCTTCTTTTTCTGAACCTTACATCCTCAGAATGAATTCCACAGTATTTTAGATCGCCATCCCCCCCCCCCCCGTGGAAAGAAGCCACAGAGTAAAAAGATCAAAAGAGGGAAATAATTTAAACTGTTAATGCACAAGTGTGGAGTAGGTATCGGCTTTAAATACTAAAGAGCAACCCCCCAGAAAGAATACACAGCTACATACTCTAGTCACATATACTAAGTAAGCTTAGAGGACATCATTCCTACATCCAAAAGTTTTGTAATGTGAAGTCATATTCATAGCCTAGTTCAGAAAGTGATTTACAGTCCTGCAGTATGTACTCGATTAACATTGTAACAAAGACCTACCAATATAAAACAAGTTTCAAAGATCAAAGTCTCAGAAGTCAGTCTACTTTATATCTGCATTTTGTTTGATATTCTCCCTGAACTGTATATTACCCTTTCAATGATAAGTAAATAATTTCTATTCAGAAATGTGTGTGAGAAAGTTTGCCACTTTTATAACCTGGGTGTAAGATATTATTACATGTGCTGCCAATTAATATGCAGATTTCCCTTAGGGGTCCCTTAAAACGCAGTGAAGAGATGCGTACTAGAGCCCAGCTCAGTTACAGACAGAATGAAGCCAAGAAAGCTTAGGCACCCTGTTCTCATTCTCTCCATCTTCCTTTGAAATGAAGAACACACACAGGATTCCCTTTGAAGTTAAGGGATGCCTGAATACGATATTATTGATTTCCATAACATGTTTTTGCTGTGCAATGTGGATGTGCATTTTCAAACATATTAAGCAAGGCTTTGATCTGATTTGTTCCACCAGAACACTGGATGGAGGCTGAAAACCATGTCTATATATGGGTTTGCTCTGCTGAGTAGAAGGTTGCTGCTGCTTGAAGGCGGTTGGCAACCTCCCATCCCAAAGCTCTTTTCAGTCTTCCTCAGCCTAAACATATTACTCAGGGGGTTAAAGGTCACCACCTGTCAAAACAAAACCAGAATTATACAGCAATGGAGGCTAAGCAGAGTGGAAAAAGAGTTCCTAATGTTCCTAACTCCCAAATGCTCCCTGGAGCAGGCGGTAAAACTGCCTTTAAAAAGTAACAGGTATGCCGCTCTCATTCCTACTGATTGTTGCAAATTATCCAGTGCGTTTAAAATACTAGCCTCTTAGATATCAGTATGAGCAGAACTAAACTTCTCTAGAAAGTGGAGTGGGCAATCAGCCTACCGTATAAGCAAAATAGCCTGTGAACTCAAGACACCAGATGGTTTCATAAGCCCAAAGCTTTATAGATCTTCCCCTAATGGTTCCAATTTCAAAAAGAGGTTGTTTCCTTTGGGGGAGAGGAAGAGCAAGGGAATTTGCCATTGGGTTTCTGACCCAAAACCCTCATGGATTTGTAAGCTGTCTAGTTTTTGATCCTCAAACTGGAGACAAGTGAGTGATTACCACCCAACTCTCAGCACAGTGTGGGCTGCCAGTCCATTTGTGAGGGGAGAGCTGACCTGTTCTGTGTCTTGCCTCACTACAGCTTCCTGTCGCTCTAAGTTTAACCATGCAGGAACCAGTTTGTTGGTTCATTCTTCAAACCTCTGTAAATAATTCTTTAAAATATTTTACTTATTATTTTTATTTCATGTATATGAGTGAGTTGCCTGCATGTATGTAAGTGCACCTGTGTCCTGCAATGTCCGCAGAGGTCAGAAGAGGCATTGGATTCGATTCCCTGCAACTGGAGGTAGGGATGGTAGTTAACGGCCATGTGCGTGCTGGAATTGAACCCGGGTCCTCTCCAAGAGAAACCAGTGCTCTTAACTGCTGCATCATCTCTCTAGGCACACAAATAATTCTTTTATTCTTGATGCAACATGAATCTTTTAGGTTTAAAATTGTATTCAGCATTTCTCAGAAAAATTAAATAAGCAAAAGAGGCTGGCGGTGACTTCTCTCAGGCGTGCCTAAGGGCCGCTATGTTTCAACTTTGTTTCAACTTTATGCCAATATTTTTACTATGCTGATGCATTGAAAGTCCCCTTTTTTTTAAGTCAGTAGAAAGAAATCCCAGGGAAGAAAAATCACAGCAAACTGATGGAAGAACAAGGAAGAACAGAGAGAGACTAGTAGTCATGATGTGAATGAATAATTCATTTCGTGATGAAGGTGTGCAGGTAAACACCCAGCGGGTTGTACATTTGTGTACAAGCTGACTAACAATGACATTTGAGGTCCACACAACTAGGATCAAATTCAAGGGGGAGGGCTTTGAGTTTGATTTGAAAATGGATCTGAAAGAGGAAACTCGCAGTGCAGAGCGTCTGTCCTTCTTCTCCTGGTGACTATGTTACTTAGTACTCTCATTTTTCTGTCATTAACCTTCACTTCACATTCCAGTAACCTGGCTTTCCACCCAGATTCATTATTTTCTACTTGGGACACATAATATTCCTATGTTTCACAAGGTTCCTAGGAGAATCAAATTAAACAAGGTGTACTTCAGAAAACATCAAAGAATGATAACTTTAACTATTATAATGAACTCGTATATGGACAGAGACACAGAAGAGTTGAATGGAAAGTAAGAGACAGGAGAACAGGCAAATATTTAAGATTGTTGACCTTCAGGAGATTTGACCATAATCACTAATAGCAACTATTCACTTTAATAAAGGATAAGGGCTATCAGAGGAATGAGATATTCAAAACAAACAAAAACAATTAACCAGTAACTAGAGTGAGGTCCAACTTCAAGGTATGTCTTCTAATAAATTCCAGTAAGTATTTGGTTTGCTGAGACCTGGGCAGATGCCTCATTAAAGGAGACTGTGATGTGATCACCCTAGGAATTTGAATGCATGGGCATGCATTCCTTGTGCATTCCTAGTGTCAGCCTGGGGTCTGGGAGGCCACACGGTTTCAGGTTCCTGCTCCCCTTCGTCTGGACCGTCCACCTCTGTACATTCTCCATCTTGATCATCTGCACCCAGCATATTTCACTTTTCTCTTGTTCCATTCATCAGGCTAATGGAGCTCTTGAGGCTTGTCTTCCCTGAATGTGTTTATCTCACAACCTAGATACTTGTTTATGAACTTTTCTTCTGAATTTCGGTCTCCACGAGTACACTAGTTAGTCCACTTTTCTCACGGGTGCTGCCTTTCATCTTCACTGTGCTTTAGAAGAAGGAGGTTCCCCTCCTGGTGCGGTTCACCGTCTCACATGTCCTCCTCACTTCCTCCTGGTGCTCAGCTTCACCAGGAATTTGGAGAGACTTTTCCACTGCCTAATTATATCAAAAAAAAAAAAAAAAGACATTGTCCTTGGATACTATGACCATTTCCGATTAACTAAGTCTGGGTGCAATTTGCGATGTCTGGGTGTCCTGCGATTTACATAATTACCACTTTTCTAATAAGCTGAAAAATAACCATATTCAGACCTCTACTCAGGAAGATAAATTCCTCATATGTGAGTCTTGGTTAAAACTGTTGCTTATTGAAATCTTGCTTTCTGCTTATTTACAGAAGTTGGTGGCTACATGATTCTCTT
The DNA here is from genome assembly GCA_035773235.1 of Eospalax fontanierii. NCBI lineage: Eukaryota > Metazoa > Chordata > Mammalia > Rodentia > Spalacidae > Eospalax > Eospalax fontanierii. The sequence goes on from CM069547.1 coordinate 3,982,904, forward strand.
ACCCTCAAGTGAGGCTCACAGAAGTTCTTTCTTTAATTTTAGGAGTAAAATTTCTACTTCCAGATTTATTAAAACTTGAAGGCAGCATGACCTAACTGTGGCAAAATCTTTGGACTTACTTTCTTAATTGATATCCCAGAGGTACTTCAGAAGGAAATACTGAAAGCAAGATCATTTAAAACAAAGAAGAGCATTAAATATTTTAGTTAGAAAATGACATCTGTTGTCCTCTGATATTCTTTTTTGTAAAAAAAGAAAGTGCGTACATGGCTTTAGAATATCAATGGCAATTGTTTTTATTCAACCTCAATTGTATCTGTTTAATAATTTATAGTTTGGGCTGGAGCGATGGCTCAGCAGTTAGGAGCACTGGCTTCTCTTGCAGAGGATTCAGGTTAAATTCCCAGCACCAGGGGAGTGAACAGGAGGAGGAGGAAGAAGAGGAGGTGAGAAAAAGGGAGAGGGGAGGGAAGAACCAGAGGGGGGGTAAGAGAGGACTAGAAAAGGTGAGAGAGAGAAGAAAAGAGAGAGGAGGAGAAAAGCGGATCCAGGAAAATGGAAGGAAGAGAGAGGGAAGAGCCAGCAAACCAAAATGAAAACTCATCAGGTTGCCAAAAACGACAGCACTCTCACGAGCAAATCCGTAACAGGAGACATCCCAATGGAAAATCTATAGAAGAATAATACCACAGGTGAAACTAGATCTCTTGGAAAAAGAAAGATATCAGATTTTGAAAATAACTAATGCTATTTTCTCTTTCACATTCTAATATATTCATATGGCTTCTTAAAGCTAAACTAGTATTTTTTTTGGGTGTGAGTTCTATAAATTCATATAACATAGGATGGTACCAGCATAAGGAATAAAGGACGTATATGGGTCTGGATAGTTGTAAGGTTTAGGTTCAACAGAATATTAATACTAAATAGACTAAGAATACTACTGAGCATATATATCAATCTTTGCAATTATTTAAAAAAACAAAAGATCTCAAACTGCTATAATAAACATTTGCAAGACAGTGACTGTCACTTCAATCAAATCACAGAAAGTAGATCAACTTGGTTCAAATGGAATAAGCATTCACAGTGCGCTGGTAATTAAACCCAGACTGTGGATGTTTTTCACCATCTTTGGCATATGTTCTCGTTAATTCAAACAGAAACTCTACTAGTTCAAGGGAGATGGAAAATAACTGTTCTGGTCAGAGCAGTTACTGGACCATAAGTTTCAACTCCATTCAGAAGAGAATTGTTCACTCTTTTACAAGAAAATACATAAGAAACTATTTCTAACAGTATTTTTATGCTGGGATCCTTAGGAAAGGCTCTGATTGGGCAGCATTAGTTAGGAACAACAGACTGTAGGTACAAAGCAATATGAGTACATGAACCCAAGGGAAGAGGAGAAGCACATTTCTAAGATAACAACTTCAGTTTGGAATAGAGGGTCACAGACATGGCGAAACCAGCACCACAGACATGAAGCAGATCTCTAAGACAAAAACTTCTGTGCAGAACAAAGGTACACAGACACGATAAGACTAGGACAAGGGACTGCCATGAAAACTCTCATAAGTACATTAGAATCATGTAGCACAATGAAAGTTAAGGGAAGGAAGAGGAGATAGAGAACAGATATTTCACAGATATATATAATATGATGTGGGCACACCACTGAGCACTGGTATCTATTCTGTCCCTTCAGTATGGTTTGCCAGTGACCATGAAGTAAAAGCTGTCATTCAATTTTTTTAAAGTAAAAAATGTTCTAAGAATTTCTGTCTTATTTATTAGATAGTCCTGGAAACCAATTTCCAAACTATGAGGAAGCCTAGAAAACACAGGGAGATTCTGAGTAGGAGTTATGTTGGACAACCCAGCCCAGTTAAGTTTCCATCTGACAGTCAGCATTAACCAAGGAAGCTTCAAGATGTTTTAGCCCTAAACACCAACCAGCTGTCACCTGCATGAAAACTCTAAGCAAGAACCAACCACGAGCAATATCATGGTATTGATTGACGTTGTTTAAAGACACTCAATTAAGGGGCAGTTTTGTTGTACTTTTGTGTCATGACTGATAATCAGAACATCTATTTTTAATCCTATGATTTCTCAGTAAAAGAAGCTTCAGGAATATTCCATGCAGTATTCCATGTCAGCACATCAACAGTCTATAGAAAAGAAACTGTTAGAGGGACACATGACCAACTACACATGACCAACTGATATCACTGGGAGCTGCCAGCCATAGCCAGTTAGTTTGTGGAGCTTCTTGATCTGAGGCTACATGGAGAACTTGGGGATTCTTAGGTATGTAGTCATCAGGGTTTATAACAGTTGTCTAGATATGAATGTCTTGTAGATATTCACTTGAAGGTGTGGTCCTCAATGAGATGATAGAGGTGGTGCCAATGAAAGGTGAGGCATTGAGCACATCTTCTTGGGAGCTACACCTTATAAAAAACTCCCTCTTTCGTCTTTCTGTCCTCCCTAGGTGTCATAATGTGAACAGCTCTGCTTCATCACACTCTCCCAGCATGATGTTTTAGGAACTGACTCTGGCCCAAAGCAATGAGTCAGATGCACATTGGCTAGAACCTGTAAAATCATTAATTTAAACAAATACTTATTCCCTAATAAGAAACAAACACAATAACAAAGCAACTAACTTTTTAAAATCATACAAGTACTATCCCACTGTAAGTCAGAAATGGGGCTTAAATCACAAAACACTTTTTCTTATACAGTAACTTACAGATAAATATAGGTACCTCCCTGTGGTGTCTTAAATTGCTTTGAAGAATATACATATTTCTTCATTTACTCTCACAGAATCCTTTCTTGAAAGATAAGACTTAAATTATCCACTTGTAATTTGGGATTGAAATGAAAGTAAATCAGTTGTAATTTAATTCTTATGTACTATGCTAAAATGTGTCTGTTGCAAACTAGAATTCATGTAACAAACTTTTCTGTAATATCACAGAGCATTTTTGGTTTCATGTTTGAGATGGTAATGTTTTTTGTTTGAAATTCTATTGAAATAAAATATAAGTCTTGATTTAGGGCTGGGTAGATTATTCAGGGGCTAAAGAGCTTGCCAAAGAATACGGGGATTGGAGTTTGGATCACCAGACCCTATATAAAACCAGATACAGCTACATGCAACTGTAATCACAGCACACTTCTGAGTGTTGGAAGATGGATGAGCATTTAAGAATATTCTGTTCTTCCAAAGGACCGGGGTTCAATTCCCAACATCCACATGGCAGCTAACAAGCCTGTAACTCCAGTTCTAGGTGCTCTGACAACCTCTTCTGACCTCTGCAGGCACTGCACACACATGATGTTCTTACATACATGCAGGCAGGGCACTCATAAACATAAAATAAAGTAAAATTACAGAAGACATGGTTTATTTTTCCATAAAGACAGACATGACATTTTCACAGAGCGGTTGGTCTTAACGTCGGAAATCCAGCTGTAGGATAAAGAGAGAGAAAATGAGCAGGAAGGTGGGGTGATGTCATTAAATGCAAATATATTCATTAAGAAACTGGGGAAACACAAAGGCATATCCTCCTTTTAATGAATTTTTTAAAACACAAATAATCAGCAGGTGTGCATTTGATCTAACCTTTGAAGCGAGTGACTGAGTGGAAAAAGCCTGGATGATAAGATGTTGTCTAGATCTTTCCATTTCTTTACTTTCTTCATTACAGTTTTTAAAAGTACCCATTAATCCAATTTGGATTCAAGGAAAGCTGCCTTATTTACACTTCTGTATTCTTGACTTTTTTGTCCAGTAACTTAACGCTCTACCAGCATAATTTTCATGGGATTTTATTGGCCTGCATTGCTGGAAATAAACTCATACAATAGAAATGCCATGGACAACTCCTTAAAGACACATCTAAAATTGTCAAAGTGCAGAGTCAGTTACATCTCTGAATGCGGTGAATGTTTGGAACACAGGGTGAGATTGTTATACTTTCCTATGTAATTCAGAGCAGATACACTTTCCTATCCCAGCATGCAAAGTGACTTGCATGTTTTTAGAGCTGAAACACTCAGTGCATGACAAGATTCTGCTCTGAGTGCTGGAATGAAAAGTTCTCACTCATTTGCTATTGCCTGGGACATCAGGCAATCTAAAAAGTCAAATTTGCTTGGGCCTTCGAAATCTAACAGCCGCCTGACTTCTTGAAACTATCTTATTTGATGACACCTAAACAAAAATGTTAAGAGTTTTAAACAGAAGTGAAAGGATATGAGAGGGTTCGTAAAGGACTCTTGAAAGACCCAAATGTTAGAGGCCTGGGTGATCCAACAGCAAACCCAGTGAGAGGTCTTCAGACCGTGGGTTTGGGGAATCTGACTTTTGTCTCCCTGGATTCTGGGTACCAATGGAACGGTTTGTTCATCTGCACCCCTTCAAAGGGCTTTGCTACTGCTACCTTAGGATAACCCTACCTCAAACAACAGGTGATTTCAAATAGGAACATCTAGAACTGTGAGCCACTGTCAATCTTTGCTCATTTTAAGTTGAATAACTCAGTTGGTTATCAAAATAATGGAAAGCATGTAACACATAGACCTTCATAATGAAGTTCAGTGGCTTCTTTTTAAATTGCCAGAAAATGGAAAAAAAAATAACAAAACCATCAAATCCATTTTGATGATTGGGACTGAAAATCTGCCTAAGTTGAAGCATTAATGGACAAACTTCATCTGCTGAGAGAAAAGTTTTCAAGACAGTGATCTTACATACATCAAAAATATGTATGTCTTATTGCTCTAAAATATACAATAAATAGATTATCTTATTATCATATGTGGCAGAAAAAATGAATTCCATCTGGCATTTTCATATATACATATCATATATTTTGACCAAACCCTCTTAAACAATAAAATATATCTTCTTGTAACTTAACATGTCCATACTAAGGGGATTTTCTAGAACCCAAACTTGACAGCATACTACAATTGCATTGCTATTTCTATATAGCTAATTAATGAGCTTCATTATTGCAGTAGATAATAGTTGTTTAAAGGTACAGCTAGAACTCACCAGAGTCCTGGACTGTATTGACTCTTTCCTTCCTCTAGGAAACCAATGCCCTTTTCAGAAAGAAACCTGTTTCTCATCTTGTCCTCTAACTTCTGAGTGCAGATGGCCTTCAGAAGAGGGGACATTGAAATGCCATGTCAGCACTGAGGGTCATTATGATGCTGATTCTCTCAAGTGTTGACAGGTAACCTTTTAGGTCCTTTTTAATCTGCAAATTCCTGTGACTTTCATTCTACTAATAATGATACAGAAGTGACAAGAAGAAGAATAGTTCCACGAAGATTTTATGACATAGGTAAGACTCATATTAGTAAAATAATTCTTAGAAAGCAAAATGGTAGATGAAGCATCAGCTTGAAGAAGCAAAACACTAATAGTTTGTCATTCCTTTATCTTTATAACATGTTAGAAAATGTATAAAACACAAATTGTTTTACAGCATGATTTAGAATTACACCCTGGTGCACTTTATAGTGCTTCTTTGAAGGCTCTGTGTCTCTCCCTTTTCTCCTTGGAAACTTGATTACTTTGGCTTTTTTTTTTCCCTTGAAGTAATAATATGCTTTTTATGTACCTGCAGGATCACATCTTTATCTGCTCATCAGCACTTCCTTTCAACCACATAGGCTTGTGAGCACAAAGAAGGAAGACAGATTGAAAGACAACTTCTGAAAACAATATTTCCAAAGTCATCTTTATCAGTAACTAAATAGGTTTACCTAGTTTTCTCATCTGTAAGACATGACATTTAGTCTGACTCTGTTTCCTCTGTCTCTTTGAGTACTGCAATTTATACAAAGTAAGATTGCTCAGACATTGTCCTTCAGGATGATTAATCTTCTTTATTAATAAAAAACTGAAATTGAATTGGGTAGAGGCAGTTTTTTAATTCAAGAGGAAGGGTCTGAACATATTCATGTATCTATCACCATCAGCAGAGACGTGTTTTTATCCAGTCAGCTTTCTACACAACTGGTTACCCTTCCTCTTCCTCAAGCATAAAAATACAAAGCTCCTTACGCCTTTCTGTTTCTTCTTCTTGATTCCTCTTTGCTGTGGGTGTCAAGGAAACAGGCAAAGTTAGATACCTCCCTCCCCACAGAACATAGCTCTAGGATCCAAGCATGAATGTGAGGTTTAGCATTGTTTTATTGAGAGTGGTTCATTTTGCCTCTAATTCATAGTTATGTCCTATCTGTTTTATCACATGAACACAGAGAAAACCTCCACAAATACCAAAAGAATCAAGTGGAGATTAAACAACACATTCCTGAATGATGAATGAGCTGAATAAGAAACAAAGAAAGAAATGAAAATATTTCTGGAACTAGATAACACAATACAACAAACCTCCAAGACACATTAAAAGCAGTCCTCTGAAAGAGACTTATAACTCTAAGAACCTGTATGGTGTAATGCAGGATGGGCCTTAGCCAGGCCGCCTGCCACGAGGAATAAGGAATTGGCTTCTGTGGATACAGCATTCCATTCCATTCCACCCAGCTCCCGGTGTCTGTGTTCTGACTCCACGCCACTCACCCCCTCTCCACACCAAGAGAAAGAGGGAGGAAATCAAAATCAGAGACAGAAGGGGAAAGATCACACCGGACACCATAACGACCCAGAACCTTGTGAGTGAACATTTTAACAACTTATGCTTTATTAAATTTGAAAACTTAAAGGAAATGGACAAATTTCTGAATTCAATGAATTCAACAAAGTTAAACCAAGAAGAGAACAACAGTATAAACAGACTCATAGCACCTAAGAAATTAGAAACAGTCATATCAAATCTCCCAATTAAAAAAGGCTTAGACCAGGATGGATTCAAACAGAATTTTATCAGACCTTCAAAGAAGATCTTACACCAATACTCTAAAATTACTCCAAAATATAGAAAATGGGAGAGAATGCTATGAAGCCATGTTATTCTCATATCCAAACCAGGGAGAGACCCAATGACAATACAACAGAAAACTGTAAGTTCACATCCCTAATGAACATAGATACAAAACTTCCCAACAAAATACTTGCAAACTGCATGTAGACATACATCAAAAAGTCATCCCCTCATGATCAAGTTGGATTTATTTCACAGATGCAGGGGTGTTTCAATATATGTATGTCACTAAAGGCAATAAATCAGATAAATGGACTTAAAGACCCAGCTCACAGGACTTCTCAAAAGATGCAGAATATCCAACATGCAATTATGATAAAAAGTCCTAACGGGAATTGGGATGGAGGAAACACCCCTCAGCCTGATTAAAGCTTTATAAAACAAACCCACAGCCAACATTATTCTAAATGGAGAGAAAGTGGAAGCACTCCCATTAAAGTCAGGAACTGGACAAGGCTCTCCTCTGTCTCTACTCCTCTTCAATATAGAGTTCGAAAGTCTTGCTGGAGCAATAAGACAAGGAAAGGAAAGTAAATGGTGCTAACTGGAAAACAGCGAGGCCAAATGATCCAAATCTGCACATCACACATTATACACGAGCAATCCTAAAAATTCGACCAGAAAAATTCTAGAAATAATGAACATTTTCAGCAAAGTGACAGAATAGAGAGCCATAGCCACTTTTTAATTGTGTCTTCGTTTTTATTTTAAGTTGTTTTGCTTTCTTTGTGTGTTTTGAATATTAATCCTCTGTTAGATGAATAGTTGGTGAAGAGTTTCTCCCACTCATTTCATAAGTACTTCCTATTGGACCAGGAGTAGACATGTATATACATATAACATTGAGTATCAAGAATTTTGCTATTAACAAACATTAAATATTTTATGCTTTTCCCTGAAAAATATAATAGAAGAAACCTCTAAAAGTGACGCTGATACCTTTGTAACATCACTCTTGAATCAGGCCCTGGTCTTCTATCTAGGAGTAAAAGGTAAGAAAACGTGTAGATGGTTCTGTACAAACCTACAAGAAGGTCACAGGGTAAACCAACAAAGAACTCTCATGACTAGATTCAAATAGATCAGCAGTAAGAAAGAAAATAAACTCAGAAACAGGAGTGATCACTCCATGAAACACCTGCACTCTGGTTTGTTTGAGAAGCAAGTATTCTAAAGGCTTTGCCAGCATACTAAAGCAAAAAACAAGGCTTGGATACTCATGAAGCTAATCTACATACTTGGGTTTAGTAAACCACTGCATTCTAACTGCCTTAGAAACAGTCCCACTCAGGAAGGCACCATCCACCCTGCCTCTGATGTTTCTTGTCTAACCTGTTATACTGAAAATGACACATTCTATATCATCATTTTTAAATATTTAATTTATTATTTTTATTTTATGTGCATGAGTGCATTGCTTGCATGTGGTTAAGTATAATTGTGTTGTGCAATGCCTTCAGAGGTCAGAAGACAATGTTGGACTCCCTGAAAGTGGAGTTATGGACAATTGTTAGCTATGTGGGTGTTGGAAAAAGAGCCTGGGTCCTTCTCCAGAGCCGTCTATTCTCTGAACTGCTGAGCCATCTCTCTAGTCTCCTCTGTCTGATCATTAATCCATTTTGAAAGATGACTGTTTAGAAATTTTAAATTTACAAATTTAATTTAATTTACAAATTAAATCATCCACCTTTAATAATTGGAAAATTACCTTTCTTGGACAATTCATTGCATTCATATATTAAAAAGTATATGTGATACATTTATTCTGAGGATTTTTCAGTTTCAATTTCTTTCACTTATTCCAATTTCCCATTATATCCTACTTGAGATGTTTGCTTTGCAAGTGATATGATGCTTTATAACTATGTATTTTATCTTAATTGAGAGAAAAAAATGATCCCAAATGATAAAATAGATAAATAAAAGAGAACATGAATAAAATACAAGCCTTATTTTTTATTGGGAGTAAGACCAATTTGATGTCCCTTAACATTATGTCAGGGGCCCTATAGTCAAAGATGGCAAAAATGTTTACTAGTTTTGTTTACTGTAAGCAGTTTGAGAATTTGGGCACCATTTGAGCCACTGACCCAGATTTTTGACAGAGATTAGTTTTCAGCCTAGTTTAATCATTAGCCTTCAGACCCCACGTTTCTAACAAATGATATTTCATAAATGAGATACACATAAGCCTTGTCTCAGTGAACTTCACTCCTAAATTAAGGGAAGAATTTCACAAACAGAATATCTCCAAAAGTGTGCATATAAATATCAAAGGACAGTGGGGACATATATTAGCTACAAAATAGGACAACTATGAATTTTCACATAAAATATGATTTTTGCACTATTTAGACAGTTTAAGATCCTCATTCACAGGAAGTGTGAGGCTGTGAAGCAGAAGGAAAACACAGGATAAATTTTACAGAGAAATATGCAACCCACTGCAGTCACATAAATCAACTGGCATCTACAGAACAAACACGGCTTGGGTTTTCTCTTATTCTAGTTATCTACAAAAGTTACAACACCTTTAAATTTTAAGATTAAGTGTCAGTTTTTATGGCACATTTTCTCATTCTGAGGAAGGAAGGAAATGTCAGGCAGAATTACTTTCTCTACTGTACATCTCCACTTTTGTAGTAATCAGACTTTCTTTTTTTCCAAGATGAAAAATGGTTTCCACATATGAATGCAGGTTCCTGACCCCTCTTTTAGATTGCCAGATCTGTGAGCTGCCACACGTGGTGCTCAGGATTCGAGATCTGGCATTTATTATGCTAAGGCGAGCAGGAATACAGCTAATGATAGCCTCTGAGGAGTGTAGTCTGCTGTAAGATTTCTAGGATTCCATAGGAACACAGATGCACATAATCACTAAGGGACATGCATGTGGAACTCATGCTAGCTGGAAAGATAGCTCAGAAGTTAAGAGTGCACACATCACCTTTGCAGAGACTCTGAGGCTGGTTCCCAGTACCTACTCAGGAGTCTCACAACCACTTGCAACTTCAGCTCCAAGGAATCCAAAACCCTTTTCTGGACTCCAGGAGCACCTGCAGTCAAGTTCACATAGAGGCATACACAAACAGATACATGTACATGTAATAAAATAAATAAAAACCTTCAAAAAAAGAAGGAAAGGTGAACACTGTAGAAAGACATAATTTTTAAAAATTGTTTTATCCTTCAGTCTCCCATCAGAGGCAGCACAAGACCAAAGCTGAAGGCCACAGGCTGCTTCAGATGCATGAACATGCATTAAAGAAAGTCTCTAGCAACTTCATTCTTATTCATCATGACCACTTCATTTAAGAAAACTCTGAAATGTGAATGGAACTTCTGAGCACACAGAAGATGGGTCTTTGTAATTCTTCCCTATCAGGGTCAGAGGAAGCAGATTGATCATACGTTCATAGCCATTTATCCATCGATGTCCTCTGGAAGAGTAGAAAGTGACTAGAACTATGGCTTCTTATACTGTGTACTTGAATCTTTGTGGACATATGTGTACACATGGGTATGTGGCCCTCAAAAATAACTGGGCTCCATTCCTGCATAAACTCCCTAAGGCTGGGGTGATTCTGGCTCCTCTTAGACATAAGAGCACATGGAGATGTGTGGAGTGACCATTCCCTGTCTTCACATCTCCCCAGTTAAAAAACTGGTCCCCCCTCACATCTAATTTGACCATAGAAAACATCGTACTTCCATATCCTTTAAATTCAGTCTCGGCAAGTTCCCATTTCTTAATGAGTAATACAACTTAACACATTAAAATCAAAAGAAATAAACATGAAACCACAAGACGCCAACTAATGTGCTGCACAGACTTGTCATTTAAAAAGACCAGGGTATAGAAAATCACAGAACTTTTCCAGAAAATCAGAGCGTAGTGGGGACAGAAAGTCCTCTTTTCAAACGTCAACCCATTCCTCCTAATATTTAGTGCATATATTTTTAAACTTTCAATTTATCTAATAATCTTGAATGAGAAATTTTATAATTATCAATTCTTTAGCCAACTTCCTAAGTGAAAAGCCATGAGGTATGTTGTAGATTCTCATACATTTTATAGGAAATACCTTCTATATAGTTTTAGAGATTCTCTAACTTAAACTAGGCTCAAGGTTGGCCCCTTCACTATTTCTCTCATTTCCTTTCCTCTAATTAATCAAAATCCTTCATTTCTGGACAACATGTCTTCCTGAATATGAATAAGAAATAAAATGCCATTTGATGTTTGAAATTACGGGGGTAATCTCGATGACGGAAATAGAGGACGGGGAGGGAGGGAGATACCTAATTAAATATATTCATGAAGATGTCAAAGGTTTATAAAGCCAATATTCCCAAATCAGAAAGCTGTGGTTCTCCAAGGCCTTCTCTGGTGAAGCCTGTTCCTGAAATGATCACTATCATGAAGAGCCAGGGCTCCGCACGGAAAGGTAGGTGCCACAGCTCAGAGCCCTACTCTGGAGTAGGGCGAGGTGCTTACTGTGAAATTTTGGTTGACCGAAGTTGCAGGTTTGTAGGGTGTTGGGGAATAAGAACTTTCTTCCCGGCTTGGCATGACCATCTTGATTATGAATATGAGAAAGCCCTACTGAATTACAGAATAACTTGGCCCCTTACTCATGGCTATGAAATGCAATGAGGACTAGGTTTAGGGTGATGGTGACTGGGGTGCTGGTATTCTACAGGAGAGAGAGGAGGATCACCTGCTGCTGCATGTGGTCTTTGGGAGCAAGGTGCTAGAGCATATAGGTGTTAGAAAGCTAATCTAAGGCAGGGCTCCAACGAAGGAGTTTTCATGAGACCACCCATGCTGTGGTCAGAGACACAGCTCTGTCTCAGAGTGGACAGATCTTGTAAAATTCATATCTACTCCAGTAGATGAACCCAAATAATTAGTTTCTTGATCCCATCTGGAGTGAAAAAATGTTTGTTTTATTTCCCCAAGAAAAATGACAAAACAAATTGTCACCCAAACATGGAGCAAGACAGAAACAAAGGTAAGTTTGAGAAAAGCAGTTTTCTGGTCCCCAGGGTGAGTAAAAAGGCAAAAAGGTGGCATGCCTTGGGAGGATCCCTGGTGGCTTCTTCCTTCTGGTGTTGTTGCAGACATACGGGACCATGAACTCATCACCTTCATCTCTTTCTATTTTGAAAGAATTTAAAAAACAGAAATGAGTTAAGGAAAATGTATCTATTTACAGTTTAGTCAAACTGGGAGTAGAAACCAGTTTTATTTCCTGACTGCTGTGTTTGTGGCCATCTTAAAGTTAAACAGTCATAAGGTAAAGCTTAGGACTTTCAGAAATGTAACTGGGAGTGGGGGCTGAGTTCCAGTTGAGCCATTGTGTTATAAAGTTTTATATACAAGTCCAGATTAATGAAAATCTAATAATGAACACCCTGCACTTCTAAAATAAAAGGAGCTCAGATTTTTCTTTTTTAATGTTTGAATGTAAGACACTCACCTGGTCCAGACAGGCAGATTCTCCTTACATGTGTTTCTTTGGAAGGTGTGGGATGGAAGCCTTTGCTATCTCTTCTTGGTATGTGGGTCTCCCATGATATAATTCCTGCATACCTATTAAACACAATAATCCGGCATGTGAGAAAAAAGTTGTGGTCTGATAGATTAAGGAAGACAGTGACCTCACTTTCCAGAAAGAACTTGGCTATGTAAGGTAATATTTACAGCAGAAAAAGAACATGCAAGCACTGTTTTCATGCTAGCATCTGATATGGTGGATTAATTGGATAAAAGAAAATATCAGATGGAAGTAATGATTTGCTGTTCTTATACTTGGTGCTGAGAGACTAAAAAGCACAAAATAGATCTGTATTAAAGAGCTCCTCCTGGGATCTAAAAACTTCGAACCCATGGAAATAGTCATATCTAGAGAGGTAAAGAATGAGATAGATGTCTTAGAAGATGCCAGCTCATCCAATCTTGAGCACACAGGAAGGAATAATATAGATCATGCATGCAATGAGTCAATATAAGAAACAATGATAATCAGGAAATACTCTGCCTTGAGCTGTTTGATTTTCCAAAGACTTTTAATCAAGAAACAACCCAGTCACAGCCTGACTTGTGAGAGTGTTGGGCACAGGGAAGACTGGATCAACATGTGTACCTTGGGAGAGAAGCCCCTAAGGCTGCCATGTACTGAATGGTCTGGAGTGATTTGAGAGAAGCCAGTCCCTCCAGTCCCTCGTGGTTTGGCTCATATGAGTCTCTAGGGGCTCTTGCTTATTGGTAGCTGAAGTCCCTATGAATGTTAGAGACTGAAGATTACAGGGGGATGGGCAGGGGTTCCTGAGAGAACTGAACACAGTGGCAGGTGGTGCTTGATGCCCAGTTCACTTTGAACTGGCTCATAGGGACAGTGGTGTAAGTGGAAAGGCTGGAGCTTGCTCTACAAGTGAGTGATGTTCCCTGATCCAGAGAGTACTCTGGGCACAATTTTTGGTGCATCAAACTACACTAGAGGTTCATGTGCTTCTGGGACACACACAAATATCAAGGTTGGAGAATTTTGCAGGAAAGTATGTAATGTAAGTCTTACTTGCTTGGTGGAAACTGTGACCTATGGGAGTGGAGATTCTTCACGTAGCCTTGGGCACTTTCAGCAGACAAATGTCATCAGTAGGCAGTGACCAGAGAGCACACCCTGAGCCTGTTAGCCACAGAGAGCCAGCTGAAATGATGGTGAGCCTGAGAGGAGAGAATGGGGCACTGCTTCCCCCAGGTACCCGGACAGGCAGGGGGAATTTCCCCTACGTGTCTTGTTTGGGAGTCCTCAGGAGCTGGAAGCTGATGGGTTCATGGAAAATGACTGTAGGTTACAGAGAGTTAAAAAAGGTAATGTCTCCCATCTATGCTGATGCACCCAACCTTGCTCTTTTGAGTAAACAGTTTACACCAATAATGAGATCTCTTTGGTCTCTAGTAGATTTTACTAAAGGTTTTGATTTTCCATTAGTCATTAGATCCCAATATCCAATAGAAGTGTTTGATCTTCAAAGATCATCTTCTTTTATAAAAGGATTCAGTATTTAATGCTAATCTCTAAATGTCTTAGAGATTTAGAAAAGAACCTGGAAAAATAATATAGGCAGAGATGAAAGAACCTAAAAGTATCCTAGAGCTAGCACAGTCCCCAGCACTGTATAGGTTATTCACAAGGCTGCTTTAAGTACAAACATACCTTGATTGCAGGGTATGGAGAAGCAAGCTTGGACTGAACCCGCTTCCTGCTGGCTGGCTTTCCTAGCATTGCAGTGCATTTGCTGGATGTTTGGGAGAATTAGTACTGATGGTTTTGCTCAGTTAAATGTTAATGCAGTTAGCAAACTAGGCAATATGTACCTACAGTTGCCATAGTGTCACAATGTGCGGGGTACAGAAACACTTTCCATTTCAGTTTAGGGTTTAGGTCAAAGCTGGAAAACTCATGTTCAAACACTGGTGGGTGAGTTAGTCGTGTGCTCTCGAATGAACATGGCTGCTTTTCTTTTATTATACAGATGTAGTATATATCCCCAGTTACCTCCTAAACATTTATATTTATGTACATTGATTTCTGTTGCTCTCATCTTATGTTGTGGAAGAACAAATATTCAGATAATCTGTGGATAACCTTGGAAACATATAACTGACTAAACAGCTGAGGATAAGGACAGTTGATGTGACATGGTAACCCAAGCTCAGATAATAATCACATATACCTATTACCCATTCAAGACTCAGTCAACCTTGCAGAAGGGGAAGGATAAAGAGCAGGATAGCCAGAGGACAGGAATGAAGCACCTGAAATGATTATTTTCCTCCAGGCCTGTCATGACCATCCAACGTCATGGAGCAGAGGTGACTGGGGTGATCATGACACAGCTCCAGACCTTAGTCACAAGAAAACAATCAAAACAAAAGTGATGAATAGGTCTGTGGTGATGACAATGAGGCTGTTAACTCTCTGAGGAGGAAGGGTCCTGAGACCCTCTCCTGGCATTCAGATTAAATTATTTTGCACCCTACCAGCACATGGTCTATTGTGTGGGGACCCTGCTAAAGTCAGTAGGAGACAGAAGGTTACCTGGAGAAGGCAGGACTCCAGCAAAGCCGTGTCTCTGGGTGGTCCCCCATGCTTGGGTAGCACGTTTTGATCATGGGGATGTTCGCGTGTCGCCTGTACTTCCGTACGTGCCCCTTACTTCTCACTGCAGTTCTGTAAGAGACACTCCACCCGTGCTTCTCTGGATAAGCCCAGTAACGCAATCATTTACCAAGCTGGGCTTGTATGGAGTCATTTCTCAGTGCCTTACCTTGCATGAACAGACTTTTGTTATTTTGTCTCTCCCAAAATATTGACACAATATTGCCCTAGAAATTACAAGAGACAATTAGATCAGGTTCTTCAGTGGCAGAATTGACCTTCTCCCAGAGGCACGTGATGCTATCCAGACAGGATTTGTGCTATTTTCATGGAAGTGAGGGAGGAAGGAGAGAGTGTCACTGGCATCTAATGGAAAGAATCCAAAGTACTCTGTAGCGTCCTGTCCTGCAACACCAGCTTCCAGAACAAGGTGCACTCGAAAAGCAGGTGCTGCTGAAAACCTGGACTGGAATAGGCCACAAGAGCCCTGGGTGCAACTGCTGTAACTCTGGAAGGAAGGAAAAAAAAACCTTTTCTGATTGCCATATCATTTCAAAAGTTAGCCGGTTTTAATCAGCTTGGGGAAACTTTCTGTTCTACAGCTCACGTAAATATGCGATGATACCAGATGTGGGTCTTGTACTGAAGATACCAGATGTGGGTCTTATACTGAAGCTCTGTCAGTGTGGTTGAACTCACATGACCTTTCAAAGTGAAATCAGAAAAACAGAAGTAAATGCATGGGAAGACTCTAGCATAAATTAACTGCCTTGGCTTTCTTAGTGGCAATTGTAAAGCAAACTGATTAGTAATACCATAGATTTTGTTTTGAGGCATGGAGAACCAACATAGCTTTATCTCACTGTAGACTGTGAAAATCCCTTTGGTGATAAATGTTGAGATAGATGTAGTTAGAATTAAAGAACATTTATCCAGTTATGAATTTCCTGGAACTTCATTACTTGCAAAGCATATTTCTTTCAGGAAAGTACATAGACAATTCTTTCACTAAATATATATAAAATGTTTATGTAGGATATATAATATATGTATATACATATATATGTGTTATAAAGAATAAGCTGTTTTATGCTTCTGGAAATTAAAAGTCTTTAAGATTAACTATATCACCATAGTATTTGAATTTTGCAGCAAATAAGTTGTTTAATTGCATTGCATTATAATTCTCTTTGTATACTTAGTTAACATCGAATTAAAAATTTAAAAATTCTTACAGCATACATCTACTAAAAATCAGAAGAAAATTCCACAGTATTAAGGTTTCTTAGGATAATGACTTAACCTTGCTCAGCTTAGTTTCCGTTCAAAGGGTTCGCAAAGTGCAGAAGCAGTTCTGGGACTAATACAGAAAAGAACACAGCTTCCTCTTCCCAAACCCCTTTCTGTTCAGTACTAATACATGGATAAGCACCCAGAGGGGAAGAGGCTGGCTCTCCCTCACCTCAGCTCTCACAGCACCACACCATGCCCTGGGAAGTCCAGAGGCAGGGAAGGCTTGCGTGTTGCTGGACAGAGCACCTCACACGGGTTCCTGTGTTCACTTAGCAGGGACGCTCCTGCTGCTGGTGGTGTCAAACCTGCTGTTCTGTCAGAACGTGCACCCGCTGCCGATCTGTCCCAATGGAGACTGCAAGATGTCCCTCCAGGACATGTTTGACCGCATGGTCATGCTGTCTCACTACATCCATAACCTCTCATCAGAAATATTCACTGAATTTGTAAGTACCCCACTTGCTTCTGACTTTGTCCCCAAAAGGTTCTTCATCCCAAATATTGGGTTTCTGTACTCCTTAAAAAGTGAACCAAGCATTGGCGAAGGCATCCTCGCAGGAGAGGAATCACCAGCTACTAAATACTAGGATGGAGAGAAGGGGATAGTTCCATGAAATCTTAAAGATTTGCAAAACTGCAATGGCTTTTCAATTGTTTTGTAATTTATTTTGTGTGTGTCTGTTTTTTTTTGTTGTTTTGTTTTGTTTTGTTTTTTAATTTAAACTTGAGGTGCAAGTCCCAGATGTGCTTGGGGAAGTACTCTGGTTCCCTTTCCTGTTTATGGGTCCAGTCCTCATTGGCATTCTTGACTTAGCACTGTGGAGATGGCCAATGAAGGAGTATTGCATTGTAGTGAATTGTGTGAGTGGGCTAGAACTAGCCTAGCCTGGAACCCTGTGAACAGTGGAAAAGTGAGCATGTGAATGCTGTTCAGATATCCCAAAGGCGAAGAATGGTTGTTAAAACATTTCCAGAACATGGTTTCAAACTGCAGGGGGAAGACAGTATAAGAACCAGACACAGGGCCCCTCTGCTTCAGGAGGGTTGTTAAAGCTTGCATGCTGTCTGTTGGATGTAAGTAAAGATGGCCAGAGTAGATGCAGGGGTTCAGTATGCTTGTGGGTTTCCAAGATGGCATATCATCTGTAGTAAATATAAAATCATACTGTTCTTTTTCCTCACTAGCATTTTTAATTCTTGATTGTCCATATTTAATTTTTGAGTTCTTAGAAATTATTTTAAGTGATCAATTTTTCTAAATTTTAGTTAAAATAACAGTCTGTGCAACACATATATTTAATAAAAATTTGAAGAAAACTTATTTAAATGACTACATATGAATAACAACTCTTCAAATAATATTGGTGGGTTTTAGTGCTCATAACCTAAATGTAGAAAATCAAGACAACAAGGAAATAAGAAAACCTAAAACAGGTTGCAGTGGACATTTAGATGAAGAAGAAAGCATGAAATCACAGAGCTAATTTGGGAGCAGGCAGACGAAAGCGTAACTCTCCTTGTTTCCTTAATTTTAAGTAGGATGCTCATTTTAAAACCTATGCATCCAACAAACACATTGACATTTTGGTTATTGATTGAATCTTTTTGATTTCCAAACTTTAACAAATGGAACGTTTCCTCTTTTCCAGGATAAACGTTATGCACAAGGCCGTGGATTCATTGCCAAGGCCATCAATGGCTGCCACACCGCCTCCCTTCCTACTCCAGAGGACAAGGAACAAGCCCAACAGATCCCTGTGAGTCTCACCAAGTTTCATTTCTGAGACAATTGAAGCAATATGTTGGTTTTTGTTGTGTAGCAAGTTCTGAGAGCACTATGATATTATAATCCCACACTCAGCGCCAAACAAGGAAGTGTGTGATTAGCCAGAGCAAATTCTCATTACAGAGTTGATTAAAAAGAAAATAAAATGAAAATGGAAAAACCTTGTAGCATATCCAGGAAATGATCTTGAAGATGACACTGTGCACATTATTCCACAGGAAACTGTAAACTGCATTGGATATCAACAGATAAGCTTCCCTTCTGAGCCATGTTTGAGAAATGCAAACCTCTGACCTGGCACCTTTCCTTCTTGGCTTCCAAGTTCTCCTGGCCCTCCCTATTCTGTTCCTATATCTTCCTTCTTCCCAGATTTCTTTGCCTTCTTATAACTTAAGACAGTCTCTCCACCAAAGATGGATCTGAAAAATACTGTGTTTTGTTTCTCATAGATGAAACTGGGACCTCTGTTGTGATAACAGTGTATAGGTATTATGCCACATCTAAATCATAATTGGTCTAAACCCTGTCATTATCAATCTTAACACAACTGAAAGCAAACATCATATATACATATATATGCACACATATAAATGATTGTTATATAAGGTACAGAACATGGAGGAGTCAAAGAGAGAACTTGTGTAAAAAAATTGAGCCATGTGCATGTGCTGCTAACACTGATGGCCTTTATCTTCTCTAAATTATTTAAGAAATACATATATACATTATTTTATACATATACATATATATTGTATCAAAAGTACAATATGTCCCAGGCAATGGTTGAGAACTGCTTTCATAGATCAAAAGGGGATTCATATAAGGAATGAAACCTAACGTTTTCCCTTCACTTCCATATGCATGTGATTATGTACATAATTACATGTGTACATGTGTACACATAGATGCATGCACATATACTTTCACACACATGAGCATGTATATACACAAATATAGAATGAAAAATACAAGTATTTATTTCAATAAAACATTTTACTTTTGAAAAATATGTGCTGATAGTTAAATTTTAATTTTTTATATCTATAATCTTAAAAGTATTTTATGTACATGTAGATATGAAAATGAATATTGTAGTTCAGTGTCTGGGAGAAAAAGCCTCATTTAACTAACTCTGATGTCTTTAATTTATTTTAATTATTGTAAACCTTGGTTGTTTAGCCGGAAGTCCTCTTGAAACTGATAATCAGCTTGCTGCATGCCTGGAACGACCCACTTTACCAACTAGTGACTGAAGTAGGTGGTATCCATGAAGCCCCTGACGGTATGGTATCAAGAGCCAAAGAAATTGAGATGCAAAGCAGACAACTCTTAGAGGGGGTTCAGAAGATAATTGGCCAGGTGAGCAGCTCCTCAAAATGTCTCCACTTGAAGAGCTAACCTCTATAACGGGAAAGCGTGAAATACTGCTGTTTACAGAAGCAGAATTTAGGCATTCTGTTTCATTGACTGATATTAAACAAAGCAAGCTGTAATCACATAACCTTAGATACAAATGTATCTAATTAGATACATTAGATTCAAATTACCTAAATTTTAGTATTCAACGGACTTGTTTGACAGGTCTAGTCTTTCTGACAATACGATATTCCCAAATGAATCCCCTAAATTCCTGGGCACTAAGGTTATTTTTTCCCCCAAAGAATGGAAAGCATACGATAGATTTGAAAGGTTTTTTAAAAGATATTAAAGAAAACATGCGTTGGAATTTGGGTTAGATTCTCTCTACTGTGTACTAGAGAACTAATGTGCAAAGGGAGTAAAAAGACAATTAAAATTAGACCAGCATCCCTCCTGACCTCCTGCCCATATCTGCCTTCATCTGTAGAGGACCGAAATGACTTCATCAACACGGTACCACAGCTGCCCGGACTCAGGTCACTAGAGCCACAGCTTCTCTGCAAAGTTCCTAATTTCATTTTACAAAATTGATTCACCCTAAGTGCAGTGTCCCACGAGTCTGCCACACTAAAACTCATGCTACTGAGTCTCATTCCCTAAATACTTTGTCATACTTAAATTGAGCTCATGTTTTCATTATGTATTTCCATTTCTATAATTTCCATTCATGAGATAACAGCTAGCAATTCTCTGAGAATCTCAGGAGCAAAGCTTCATCTAAGGGGAAGGGACCACAGGCATAACCACGGCGGCATATTTCTCCCCTGCAACGTGGTGAGCACATTAGCATGTGCCATTTTCATCATTTTTAATGGGAGAAGAAAACAAATATGGAAAATCCATACCACAAAGAAAGAGCATGTTAAACTAGCAGCACACTCAGTAAACACTTTGATTTCAAGTTGTTTCATTGAGCTTAAATCTCAACATCAGTAATTAGCTCATAATAGGGAATTATATATATTCCTCTTCATTTGTATGGTTGAGAATACATGTATTATGTGGGGAAGAGATTCACTGAAAATCAGAATATGATAAATGGCACACTGTCGGAAGCAATAATCTACAAAGTCATAATGGGACACCCTGTACAACATGTGAAAAGTTTTTAAATAAGAAAGCAGACAATCTCTTTCATCTTTTCTTTGGTCAAATACCAGGTCCCTGTTCTCCATCTATCACACTGGTAAGAACACACTTCATTTGGAATCACTTGTATTTTATAAAACATGTGTGCACAGGTTCAAGTTTTAAAATGGCTACCAAATTTATTTTACCCTGAGTAAATACCTCAAAAGCAGAGGGACTGGCTGAAATTTTATATTCCTCTTTCTTTCCAAATAGTAGCTTAATGATTAGAAGAGGAAGAGCATATGAAAACACTAATACTATGAATTGGAACTGTCCTTGATGTCATTAGGTCCATCCTGGAGCCAATGAAAACGAGATCTACTCTGTCTGGGCTCAGCTTCCATCCCTGCAGGCCGCTGATGAAGAATCCCGACTCTTCGCTTTTTACAACCTGCTCCACTGCCTGCGCAGGGATTCACACAAGGTTGACAATTATCTCAAGATCCTCAAGTGCAGAATTGTCTATGAAAACAACTGCTGAGTGTGCACCCTCCCTGTGCTTCTGAGATGATCCATAACTAGCTATTCCTGCAAATCATTTCGCTATGTAGCTTTCAATGCATGCTTGGGCACAATGGATCTCTTCTCAAAAAATAAAAGCTAATTCTTTTAAAACATCAAAGTCTCAAATTCTAATTTGCCAAAATTCATTTTGTTAACCTAACGAAACACCTATGAGTGCCACCTTCATGTCCCTGCCAAATTTCATCACCTTAGCAGAAACTCAGCTTACAAAAGAAACAATTGACAATTTACAATGTTATAAAGTCAGTGTGGGTTCAGTTATTAAAATCAAAGAGGGAGGTCATTACTAACCAGTTCATCCATGCTACCAAGTTTGTAGAACCTCAGAATTCTTCACAAAAGCCTGGCAGTCTCCATGAGCCAACTTCTGTAGCAGGGGAACAGAAAGAATGGGTGGGATGCTCTCCCATTGCCTCTGGACAGCACACAACTTGCCAAACAGTCTAAACATTCAAGAATAGAAACCTGGAATTCTCCTGTATTTCTCTTGCAACAGTTTTTAAGCATCCTTTGCCACTGAGCTCCTGGAGTTAGCTCAGAACCATTATTCTGTGTCTATAGCGTCCTTTTCAGTTAGGTTTTTATCTACAATTTTTTTTAAACTTAGTACTTTCCTCTCACCCACCAGTGGTCAAGGGCCTTACAATGTGATCAATTTTGAAAGAGTTTCTTCTCCTTTCTTCTTCTGTATTAACATGCCTTCAAACATGTTAGAATGGGACAGAGGAGGATTAAGAGAAACCAAAAGGTGTCAAGATCACACTGGTATATGAGTGCTCTGAAAAACTTATTGATACCAAGATGTAATTTGAATTCTCACCAAGAGGCAAGTAGTTCTATGACGGAAGCATTGTGGTTCTTAAGACAATGATCACTGGGGACCTTTAGGAGGAAAAGTTTCCTCCCTTGATAAATTAAAAAGGCAAAAATGCATTTTAAAGATATAATAAACAAATATAGTCAAATGGCTTCACTAAACTATACAATGTGTCAGATCAAAAGAATTTGTACCACCAAGTACTAACCAGTCGTAAGTCACTTGTTCCATTCAACATCTAAACAACACAAATTATAAAGCATAATGAAAATATATTTAATTAAAAATAATCAATCCCCTTGGTATTTGAGAAACAGCTTAAAGATTAAAAGAGCACTTGCTGTTCTTGCAGAGGACCTGGGTTTGGTTCCTTGTACTCATATGATGGCTCACAATCATCTGAAAATCCAGTTTCAGTGGATCTGATGCTATCTTCTGTCCCCTCTGGACATTGCATGACGCACTTGAAGCACGCAGGCCAGCATACACATAAAATAAAATAAAATGAAAACCTTAAATGCCATATATGGTATCACATATCTTTAATCCTAACCCTCAGGAGGCAGAGGCAGGCAGTCCCTGTGAGAGCAAGTGCAACCTGTTCTATGCAGTGAGTTCTAGGCAGGCTGGACTAGGAAGACCATGTCAGTTTTTCTTTTCACATGCCAAACTATTTCTTCACAGAGACAGTCTAAGTCACAACTCCCTTCAATTTTTTTTATCCACTTCCTCTCTTTCACAGATGTGGTTGGAAAGACTCCTTAACACTCAAAAGTGGCTGGGTCCCTAGACAGTAGAGAATCCCAAAATAGTGGAAACTGTAGGAAGGAAAAATAAAATTAGTTAGGGTACTAGAGGTATTTTTGAGAGCACTTTTATATACTAGGCTGCCTCTGTCTCTGTCTGTCTCTGTGTCTCTCTCTGTCTCTGTCTCTCTGTGTTTCTTACCTCCCATTCTTCCTCTTCTTCATCCCCCTGAGGTAAGCATGTCTCCTCTATCATGTTACCACATTTTTTTTTACTGTATACAGCCACAGGTTCAGGGCTACAGGACCAGGTGACCATGGACCAAATCTCTGAAACTGTGAAGGACAAGAAACATTTTCACTTTTTACTATGATGTTTCCAGGTATCTTGCCACGGAAGTGGAAAGCTGACTAACAGCTATTTCAGAATCCATGTGTGATATTTGTCTTTGCTTGCTCATATCATATATATATACATCTATTATATAGACATCTACATTCAAAATATGCATGGTTAATCATTCATGAAACTGGAAATCTTTCTGGCTTCTTAAAAATAACACAGAACTAGGTGAATGTCTCCTCCACTGCAGCTCTCTGAGATACCTGCTAGGCATCCAGATAGAATGTATTTAAACCTGCAACAATCACAACAGATATTATTTATTATTATTTAATAATAAAGGCAGGAAGATAAACAGAAACAATGAAAAAACTGGAACTTAGCCATTAAGAGGATGGTTCTCATAGAAGAAGCTTTGGTTGCTCTAAGTACTAAAGAAATCAAGATAAGTCAAGAAAAACAAGAGGCTGACAAAGGTCAGGGTGGCAAACGATGGAAGACTTGTGCTGTGACAAAGATAGTCCTAAGTGTGGAAGGTGTCCCTGGGTCATAATCCACAGGAGTGTCTCTCTCTTGAATAAAGTATACAGAAGCTGAGTGAGCAATTGGGACACATGCTTTATATCAAATCTGGGCAATATAACCTGGGGATGGAATGTAAACCAGTCTCCTAAGACGAGGGGAATAGAATGATGGGGTGATGGGGTAGAAATTGCTTACTCATTCCTGAACCCTTTTTGCACACAGCCTCTGTGAATAAACAGACTGTATCTAGAACGAGCAGGATCCAGAACCGGTCAGCATCCATAAGCAACTGGAAGATCATTGAGAGTGGCAGAGATGTACTGCCACTACTAGAGTCTACTGGGGACACGAGAGGGTCAGACCCACCTCAGCTGGTCAGATAGAGAGCTCACTGCAACACGATAGGATGAGGACAGAGGCTCCAGCCAAATGAGTGTAGATTACAATCAACTAAGTAAAGCACTGACTCCCATCTGTGCTGTGCCAGTGAGTGTACTCTGGAAGGAAACAGCTGACACGTACTGGAGGCCTTTACATACTGTAGTAGATATGGTTATTTTTTTTAATTTCCCCAGATACTGAATCTCCAACAATGCTCAATATCTGGAAGCAGACCACCATTCATAAACTCTTCATGTTCTAATGCTGAATTCTGAATGGCTTACTGAAATGGAAAATGGACCTGAACAACAGTAGCAAAAAATTTGTAAGGAGGTACCTGCATGCACTGAAAAAGTCATGTCTGGCATGGAATTAAATTTCATTGCCTGATACTGTATTCCTCCCAGAGTTGTTTGCTAAGAAGGCTTCTGTGGATCCTGATCCACCCATGGCCTTAGGATTGCTGTTGGTGGCACACCAGAAGTAAATGATTAGACCCTACTGCTGAAAAAAATGCTAAATTGCTTCTGTGGTATCTTTTGTGATTCAATATAAGTTTTCAGAAGAGCTGATGTTCTTTAAGGGAGTGACTCTAGCTAGGTTGACTAATACCCAGTGGATGAAGTTGCACTGTGACATTTGGGGACACTAACTTGACTTAATAGGCCTTAACTTAAATGATAGAATGCATGAAATCCAGAGGAGGGGCCTATGGGAAGGTATGCGTGCAAAGATGATTAAGATGTTGTGTATGAGTACACAAAGATTCAATTAAAATATGCAAAAGCAGACATTTTTCTGTGGAGATTGTCTTGAGATGTTCATCGGGATAGCACTGAATCTATAAATTGCTTTTGGTAAAATGATCATTTTCACATTATTAATATTACATTATTAATTCTAATAATTTGGAGGTCATTCCAGCACCTGTGTTATACTCAATCACTTTCTTCAAAGATTTAAAGTTTTCACCATAGATATTTTTGTTAGATTTATTCTTAAATATTTTAGACGATTGGGAATTGGAGTGTTTCCGTGATCTCTTTCTCTGACTTCTTGTTATTGCTATATAGGAAGATGAGTGACTTTTGTAAATTGATTTGTATCATGCCACCATGCTGAAAATTTTCATCATTTCTAGAAGTTTTCAGATAGATTTTCTGAGAACTCTTTGGACATGTGGTATCATATCATCTACTAATAGGGAAAATGTATGTCTTCTTTTCCAATTGGTATGAATTTAATTTTTTTCTCTTATCACTCTACTTAAAATTGTAAGCTCTATAGTAAAAAGTAGTGAAGAGACTGGAAACCCAAGCATGGTTCCTGATTTTAATAGAAATACTTTGAGTTTTTCTCCATTTAGAATGATGTTAGTCATGGATTCATCATAAATATCCTTAATTGTACTGCAGTGTGTTTCCTCTGGTCCATTTCCTTAGATTTTCATCATGAATTCATGTCACATTCTGTTGAAGGACTTCTACATCTAATGAAATGAAGACATACATTCATTTATGTGGTTTATGATATTTATTGACTTATCTAATCTGAACTATCCCTGAATCTCTGGAATAAAGCCAACTTGATCATTGTGGATTATCTTCTAAGTATTTGTCTGTGTGGGATATGCAATTATTTTGTTGAGAATTTTGGCATCTATGTTCATTAGGGATATTGGCTTATTATTTTCCTTTTTAAATTTTCTTTTTAAGTAGTTTTGGCCTTAGATCAATGCTGGCTTCATAGAAGTAGCTTTTGTGTTCTCTCTCTCTTTGTATCTTCTTGAATAGTATAGGCTGTATTGGTTTCTGGTCTTTTCTGTAAGTCTGATAGAACTCTGTTCTGAGTCTGCCTGGAGCTCCCCTTTTTTACTTTGTCGACTTGTGGTAGTATTTTCAACCCCCTTGTTTGCTGTGGGTTGTTTAGGTTGTTGATCTCATTGGTTTATCATTGGTGCTTCCATTGAATTTAGAAATTTGTCCATTTCTTTTAGATTTTAGGTTATTTTATTTTTTCCAGATTCTTGAGAAGTACATCATTTAATTGTGCTACTTCTGATCTTTTCCCAAGGTTTTCTATTTTGAATGTATGCTTGAGTAAGTATTGGGAATAAGATGACTGTTGGTTTCATTACCTTTCAGTGTGTTTTTCCCATTCATTATCCTTCCAGTGTTTCATTGTGGGTATGTAGTACTACAGACTTTGCTCTTAGGACTGTGTTCCACACGTCCCAGAAGTTTTGCTCTGTTTGTGTTTTCATGAATACTTTTCTTTCTTTCTTGATTTCTTCTTTGACCTGTCATCATTCAGGAATATGTTTTATAATCTCTAGGAGTTCGTATGGTTACTAGAGCCTCTTTTATTGTTGGTTTCAAGCTTTATTACATTGTTGTCTGATAGAATATGTGGAATTATTTCAATTTTTTGTATTTGTCATGGTCTGTTTTGTACATAAGTATGTGTCTATTTTAAAGGAGCTTCTCTGGGCTGCTAAGCAGAATGTGCATTCTTTAGGGTTTGGATGGAATATTATTCTGTAGATGTCTGCTAGGCCCATTTGATGTATGATATCATTAAATTCAGATGTTTCCATTTATTATTTGTCCAGATGACCTCTTGATTAGAGAAGGTGGGGTG
The DNA here is from genome assembly GCA_035773235.1 of Eospalax fontanierii. Lineage (NCBI taxonomy): Eukaryota > Metazoa > Chordata > Mammalia > Rodentia > Spalacidae > Eospalax > Eospalax fontanierii. The sequence continues at coordinate 4,009,655 of CM069547.1, forward strand.
CCAAAGTGACCTACTGTTACTAAGTTGGGGTTAATCTATGTCTGAAGTCCAGCAGAACTCTTTTTATGACATGGATTGCACCAAAGTTTGGTACATCTATGTTGATAATTGTACTGACTTCCTTATGATGTCCCTTTGATCAGAAGGAAATATCATTCTATATCTTTTCTGATTCTTTATATTTGGAAGTCTATTTTTGTCAGATCTCAAAACAGCAAAGCCTACTTGTTTTTAGTACCGTTTGCTTAGGAGAGTTTTTGTACCCTTTCACCATAAGGAGTCAGCCATACTTGATGGTAAGATAGTTCCTTGTAGAAAAGAATAAGATAGATCCTGTTTCTTAACCCATTCAATTTACCTGTGTCTTTTGGCTGGGAGTTGATGCCACTGATATTTAAAGCTATTATTGAAAGATGTGTTTTGGTTATTGTCATTTTAATTTCAGTGTGTGTTCTTGGTGCTATTTTGTGTTTCTATAAATATACTTTCTTTTTTTTTCTTTATGTACTTATTGGGTCTGGTCATTCCTTTCTTCAATGTTTTGTATTGCTTTGAGTATTCTCTGAAGGGCTGGTTTTATGAATTCTTTTGGCTGATTTTTTATCATGCAAGATAAAAGATAGCTTTTCAGCTATGATAGTTTTTCTGGGTAGAGTATTCGGGGTTGGCATCAGTAGTCATTTAGAACTTGGGATGTATATGTCCAACCTCTTCTGATTTTATAGCTTGTATGGAAATGTCAAGAATGATTCTAATGTGTTTACCTTTGTATATAACCTGCTGGTATTTTTCCCTTCCAGTTTTCAGTATTCTCTCTTTCTATATTTAGTATTTTACAATGGGATGCCATAGGGAATTTCTCTCCTGATCCTGTATATTTGGGATTCTGTGTACTACTAGTGTAGAATTCTGTGTACTAGTATTGGTAGGTCTTACCTTAAACCAGGGTACTTCCTTCTATATTAATTTAAAGATTTCGTTAATGGCACCGACCTGAGATTTCTCTCCTTCCTCTATACCTATGATAATGTAGATTTGGACTCTCTGTAGTATTCCACATTTCCTGCATATTACAGTCTCATGTTTTAAAAAATTCATCTTCTTTTCCTGAGCATCCAATTTTCCCACTTTGTCTTCTAGTCTCATTATTGTCTTCTCCACTTGAATGTTTCTGCTGGTGAGACTTCTGCCTGTCATTTCTAATTGTCTAATTGAGTTTTTACAATTCTATTTTCATCTTAGCTTGAGTTTGGTTCAATATTTCTCTCTCTTTTGTGAATTCATATTCCAAATCCTGAAGGGTCTTTGCCATTTCATCCAGCAGTGCCCTTGTAACTTTTTGAGCCTCAGTAGAGACTTACTGCTAATTGGGACCTTCCTTGTGTTGTCTGCGTGTTCTTTAAGATCTTTGAACATTTGTTAATGTTTATGGTTCTTCCTTTAAGTTCTGTGACATAGGGTTCCTTTGGGACATTCCCACTGTACAGAACATTAAGAGAACCAAAGGGATTTGATGGGAACATATTATCTTATTTTTCCATGTTATTTTTCATTTCTGGCTGTGGCTGTTCATAGGGACGTCTTTTTTTGGCCGTGTCTGAGGTGATATTCCAGCCTGACTTTGTTCATTTGCAACTTGGGTCTGGTATTGTGGTTGCTGTTGCTTCAGTTTCTTTCTGATCAGGTATGAATAGATAGTTGACCTGTGCTCCAGGTTCTCACTTTTGATTTTTTTCTGTTGGAAAGATGGAATGGTCCTGGGGTGGTCTAGTGTATAGGGTGAGTAATCAGAGCTGGAATTGAGTGTGGAGATGGAAGCCAGGTAGCCTGTTATAGCTAGCTGCTCAGGTTAGTCTAAAGTTGAATGAGTGGGCTGGTGTCTGATTCACATGGCAGGGTTTTGGGGAACTCAGCAGCCCCTGGTTCATAGACATACATTTTAGTAGCTCTGTAGGAGTGAGAAATAACTGGCTTAACTCTGGAGCAGGAAGATGGTATTCCAGTAAGGAGTCTCTGACCAGTTAAGGAGGGTAGATGGGAAGCCAGGGACAGCAAGATCCTCATCTAGTTTCATCACAAAAAAACCAGTTCCTTTTATTGATTAATATTTTGAAATTTCAGCATTCTTAGAAATTTGTTAAATTTACAAGGTTCCCTTTACCTAGTGTCTAATAAACAATATCTTAAACCAGTAAAAGAATTTCTGGAGACGTTACCATCCTTGATTTCAAATGATTACAGATCCATATAATAAAAACAGCATTGTATTGGCATAAAGATAGATACATTGATCACTGGATTGAGAACACGGACTTAAACCCGTTCATTTACACATTGACCCAGTTTTTTGACAAGGAATCACAAATATGTACATGAGAAAAGACAGTGCTTTCAACAAATGTTGCTTCTCAAATTAGATAGCTATATGTAGAAGAAACTAGATCCCCATTTCTTACCATGCACGAAGCTCAACTCCAAATATGTCAAGGCCCTCAACATAAAATCCAATACCCCAAATAAGACAGAGGAAAATGTAAGGAATACAAGACTTTCTAAGCAGGATTCCTATAGTGTAAGCATCAAGTACAGCAATTTACAAATGAAACTAAAAAGCTTCCATACAACAAAGGCAATTTCATTTGAGAGAAGAGGCAACCTATAGAATGAGAAAAATATTCTTTAACAGCTGTACTTTTGACAGAGGGTTAGTATATAGAATATACAAATAACTCAAAAATCTAAACAGCAAAAACAAATAAGTCAATTGAAAATTGTTGTAAGGAGATTAACAAGGAGTTCCTTAGACATGAATCAAAACTTGCTGAGAAATACTTAAAAATGTTCAGCATCTTAGATAGTGTCACAAATTGTTCATGCAGAAAACCTCTTTATCTAGTGTATTGTCTGTAGGATTGTACTTAACATTTTGTGGGAAAGTTTGAACAGAATGAGACTTGAATGGCTAAATATACTTTCATACTTATGCTAAAGAAATGTAAATATAGTTGCATTTACAAAATATTAGGAAAAACCTCTTCCGTTAAGCATATTTCATTATTAACCAATATGTTACTTCTTTTTGAATTTCAAGACTCTGCTGTGCTGTTCTTCCAGACTGATCTCCCTCCTCTCTTTGTTTAACGGAAAACCAGCTGAACAATAAGTCCTCTTAGTACTTATTATATTCCTCAAAGTGATCTCTGCTGTGTCTTGAGGTCTATGTGTCTTGGCAGCTCTAATGCTAATTGTTATGATCTGTCCCCTGACTTCCTGTTGTAACTGATTTCAGTAAGATTTAATTTACTCTCTATGTGCATGCATCTTACACACAGGATCTACTCTCCCTTCCAGCATTTATTAGTAGCACCAATATACTCTACGAAAGTTCACGTTAATAAAAATGCAATTATAATGAAAGGAGATGCAGGAAGATAAGGTGGAGAAAGAGATAACACTGGCTCAGAGCTACTTTCCTGAGCACTCCATAGAGCACTCCGCTGGCATTGTTGAATTTAATCCTTACACAAATTCTGTAACACAAGGTATCAGTAGTGTAGCTGAGGCTCAGCGTGAGAACTGAGACTCCAAAGGTTCTGTAGAATCCTTCTGACCAGGATGCCAAGTAGGAAATTCATGTGGGCTTCATCAAACTCAAAGCCTGGTCCTACATGACGTAGCACAAAGCTCCCCATATCCTGCATTGTCCTCACCATTTGACCTCCTTTCTCTCACATCCTTTACGTTTGTCCATTATAGTGTTCACTGGAATCCGCCCTGGTATTTACTTTCCTCAGGACTAGAGTGGCTGACAGGCATCAGCACAGCAAGCATTTTAAACAAGAGATGATTTCCATGAATGTCCTGGCAATGCACACACCAGGGGGAGATCCATCTGTGCTCTCATTAGGTACAAGGCTATACCAGTGTCTTCACTGTATAAGTCAACAACAGTGGTATCTGCTGGAGGTAAGGGGCGAGGAGTCATCTAGAAGAGAAAAGCACACCATGAACAGCAGGCTTTCCTCATTGTATCTTTATTTTTAACATTCTAAAATAATATAAACATCTCAAGTGAGAGGCACTTGTATTTCTAAGACATTGAAACCTGTCTGGTCTAAATAGTATGCTCTGTGCTATTAAGATAGGAGACCTTATCATTTCAAAAAGTAGAAAAGAAATTAAGACCAAACAAAAATCAGGAGTGGGGATACAAGTGAGCAGTGAGGTCCGCAGTAGGAGAATGAAGTGGAAGCTTGTCACTGACAGTGCTCACATCTTTCCACTGAGTGGGATGCGGAGGTTGGTGCATAAACAAAGGGAAAAGGCCACACTTGCATGCCACGCCGTGGGGGGCATTGAGGCGACTTGGGGTGACTTGTCAACAGAGAACTGTGTGAGAGTAACATAGTGAAGCTTAGTCTATTCAGTTTCTTAAAAATAATTTTGTGGACCCAGGAAGAAGATGCAGCAGGTAAAGGTGCTGCCTCAAACTGGTTGATGTGAGTCAATAATTCCTGGGACACACCGGGTGCAAAGAGAGAACTACTTAAACACATGTTTATATATATATATATATATATATATATATAAATAAATAAATAAATGCAATAACATTAATTTTAAGAAATGAATTTGAAAAACACTCTACATTCTTCCTCTTGCCTATATGCAAAAAGTCCAAAAAGTATGGTAAATTTCAGTTTAGAAATAAGAATACCAGTCACTACTATTTTGTAAAGCTTCACTCCAGTGAATACATTGGATGAAAATTGTCTCTAAATGTAGTTTTATATATATTTATTCTTCGTAAGAGAAGTGAAGTATGTCTCAAGATTTGCCACAAACTGAAAGATACTACAGCAATTTAGTAGTCTGTAAAGGCCACTAAACCACAAACGTTCAGGTCAGCCCATGCTCCTTTTTTGATAATATAAATGATTTTAAGTGTACTTGCTGGGTTCATGTTGACAGGGAAAGCAGACAATGTCTCCACATGATGTGGAAGTCACATTCTAGCTGGGAGAAGATGTCCAGCCCAACCACAGCAGCACAGGAGCATCAAGAAGCACAGGAGCAGATGATCTGTGCTCTGGAACTCGGGGACTCACAGGAGCAGATGATCTGTGCTCTAGAACTCAGGGCCTCACAGGAGCAGATGATCTGTGCTCTAGAACCTGGGGACTCACAGGAGCAGATGATCTGTGCTCTAGAACTTGGGGACTCACAGGAGCAGACGATCTGTGCTCTAGAACTCAGGGCCTCACGGGATCAGATGATCTGTGCTCTAGAACCTGGGGACTCATAGGAGCAGATGATCTGTGCTCTAGAACTCGGGGACTCACAGTAGGACGAGGCAAGATATTTAGGAAGCACAGATTAATTCAGGGAAGAAGTATTGTTAATGTACATTTATTGAATTGTTGTGTATTTCATACAGAATATCTCCATCCATCTTAATTATCTTTACACTCCCTTCCCACCTGCACCCCCCCAGAGCATTACAATTGGAGTGCATTGTTATTTCATTTGTGTTAAGGCCTATTGTGTCAAGTTAGTGTCCCCAAATGTTACTCAGTTCAGGTTCATCCACTGAGGCCTAGTGCACCTATCCTGAGTGCTACGATTTAGGAAGTAATTAGTTGCCAACATTTATTCATCAATGAAAGAAAATTTTCAGTTCTATGCTGGGTCCCTGTCTGCTTGAGTTTGCCTGAGTCTTGAGCATGCTGAAATCATTGCTGCAGGTTCATACAATGTCACCTCTATATCCAAGGTTCATGCAATGTGGAACAGGGGTTAAGAGGACACTAATGAATCTCTCAGCTTTCAATAATGGGGCTCCCTCAAGCCACAGAGGGCCAGGAACTCAAAAGGGCACAAATGGCCAGAGAGTGGAGATTAGGATCTCCAGAGTGTGGGTCCCTGGACAGAATTCTTATATTAAGTATCACTCACCCAAGGCCCAGCGGCCATTGCAGAAGAGAGAGCAAAAAGATTGTACAAGTCAGTCAGAAGGTGCATGACTGAACAGTAGAATTTTTAATTGCAAGTTATAACTAAATGAGAAAATATATTTATTAATATCCAATGGGTAAAATGTTTCCAATGATTAAAAATATTTCAGTACAAGTGTTAAAAACTGTTAATTCAATCATGAGCAGAAGTTTCTCAAGAATCTTTGTCTTGGTAAAAATCCAGGGCGTGTCTTAGTGGGTAAATGCTGGCACACAAGTGTGAGGACCTGGGTCCAGATGCTGCTCAGTCAGACGCCACAGGAGGGTTTATATGACCAAACCCAGTGCTGGGGAGAGGGCTAGAGAGGAGCTTATCTTGGGGACTGTTTGCCAAAAGGGCCTAGAGTGAACAAATTCCACATTCAGTGACAGACCCAGTGAAGGAAAATAAGGCTGAGAGTTAAAGGAGAAGATAATGGATGTCCTTCACTGTCCTGCACACACACATGCACACACACACACGCACACACACAGCTCATAATGGAAGAAAAATAACAAAGGCTCCATCAAAAGGCAGAAACAAGACCCTCCTTTTATTTTTACCAATTTATTACCACGCATTTGCACATGACAGCCTCACATCAGAACACTGGGGATCAACTGCTGGCTGCTAAGAATTCCGTGCACTCCAAAACACAGGGCCTGTTGACCAGGAACTTTCTTCATAAATGGCTTAGACAAAACTCGCTTATGTTCGGATAGATCCATTTATGAACAACACGAGTTCTTAGTTTTGATATAAACAACGGAGAAGTTGCCGGTGAAAGAAAATAGATTTGCATCTTTTCTTTACCTTCTGACTAAAGTGGAGGAGAGAGAAAAGTGTGTTTTTCCCTTTCTCCCATTGCCTGGGGCCATCCTATGATTTATAAGAATCTGCAGGACAAAGTCTAGATCATATCTAAGTGTGGCTGTGAGTCAGAAAAGCTGGCTTTACCCAGAAAGCTAGGGGTACAGGCTCTAGGCTGTCCCTCCTCTCTACTGGAAGAATAGTTCCTTTGAAGGAAGGATGCTCTGTCTTTAGATGGGCAGGTAACAGAATTCTCTCATCTTTTTGAGGTCGGCTTTATATCCCAACTGCTGCACAACTACTAAACATGTTATAAATCTAAGTGAACAAAAAGATGATGATCTGATAGAAAAGTGAGGGCACGCTGCTCAGCTTCAGTATCTGTCCTGCTCCTTCAGAACTTCTCAATAGGCCAATGATCCCTACTTCAAAGGAGAGGATAGCACTAAAAGACTAGTTTTGCTGCTCTGGGAACTAAAGCAATCAGACTGGACAGGGCAGTGTGGTCACTGGAAACAACTGGTGCAAGATGGGCTTTACATCAGGCTACCCCAATGTGAACATTTATCCATGCACCAGAGTTTACTGCAAGCATTTCTCACTTGAAGTAAGCATACTAAAGGTAGACAAGTTCAGGACACACACTCTCTCTCAGGAGAGCTGGCTTGAGTGTGGGATGTGGCAATCGTGCTGTGGGAAGTGGGAGAATTAAAGGGTTGAAGTTGCTTTCTCAGTCCTGGGCCATTTCAGCAACAGTTTTGTCAATAAACAGTTGTAGTCACCAGGCACATGGAGAAGCTTTCAGGACTATATGTTAGCTGGAAGGGCAGTGATTGTATTAGAACAGGATGGCCCTGGCTGTTCTTGGGTCCTTCTTGAACCAAGCACCACCTCAGTCAATTCCACTTACTTAGATACCTCTACCATGTATACCTGCACCCTGAATACCTGGAGATAGAAACTGAGTTCAGGTTGAAGGAAGGTAGAATATAGGCAAGAAAGAAGCTCATGACTCCCACCCACATTGAGCAGAACAACTTGCTCTTTGGAGGAAACATTTGATACATGCTTGAGGCCTTCTCATACCATATCAGATCTCATCATGATGTTTTTAGTAGGCCAGAAGACTTCCAATTGGAATGAAATTTTGATCTCTCTTAATGCTTGCCTCCATCTGTAAGCTTTCTGTGATAAAATTATATTATCTGCCTGAATTACTGATTTGGAAATGCATCTGGAAAAGCAATAAAGATGTGCTAAAAGAATTAGTAAGAAGGTACTCAAAAGGCATTGGAAAACCATGATGGAGAGTCATAAATTTATTGAATAAAATTAAAAATAGGAATAACATAACAGTATCTAGAATCAGTCTCCTCTCTAGAAGTTTTCCAGAAAAGTAAGCATATGATACTGTTAATATATAGTTGATTATTCCATTGGCAATGTTTGTAAGCCCACACTAAATGTTTATAAACTGTTGCTGAAGCAATTGCTAATTTTTGTTTGAACACATGAAAAATTCAGGTTTGCAATGATCTAGATGCTTCTACCATGTGGATGGCTTCCATGATATTGAAAGGTATTATGCATATTGTTCCAGGAGATTTGTCAACAATTCTGTTACTCAGCTCTATGATCAAGGCATAGCTAGCTAGAAGATTTGTTCACTTGTGTAACAGTAACATCAAAGTTATGTACCACAAGCAAAGATGAATTGATTTAAGGCCAAAGATACAGGAGGTATTCCATACTCCTGAGGATGCCATAGGTCCTAATAATGACTTTAATCTGATTTCTGTTAAATGGTTGTGTGGTATCTCCAAATCAGCATGCTAAACATTGGTGTTTAGACTTGTAGAACACTGGAACTGTTATATACTTTATAGAGAGAATCATTTACAGTGCTCGATGGTGATCAGGAAAGATTCATGTATGTTTAAAATGCTAAGAATATCTATTGCCTTCTCGTAGTAGCTACAGGATCAGAAAGGATCATATGTGGTTTTTTTGTCCCCTGAAATACTCAAGGAATAAGGCAGAAGACTTGAGAAAAATTATAAAAGACCAGACTTGGGGGAGAGTGTCAGAAAGTAAGTATTTGTCTCCCGCTTAAAATGACAATGAATCATCATGGCATAGAGGTAACTTTGGTGATTTGCAAAATAACTGAAGCCTAGAGATAGCATGGCGTTTAGCCAGAAATACTTATAGAATTGGGACTGTGGTAAGAGTGAAGAGGATGTTATTAATCCCTGAGGGGAGAGAGTCATTATGCCCTTACCTGGGCTGTGGACATTGTTTGCTCCTGCCAACCAGCTCAGAGTGGCTTTGGGGACTGTCTGTTAGTATATATAGGAGGTGGAAATTTGGCTGAAATCAGAACTCAGGTGAAGCATCTTTCCTGAATTCGGGAACACACCGTGGTGAAACTGCTCAGAGATGCAGCTGCTTTTGACTCAAGCGTGCTCCTGTAAGTAATACTTCATCCATGATCAGCCAAGGAAGCTTTATTGTTGCATTATTTTATGAAGCTGTGTTTGGATAGCATGCTTTCCTTACTGTCATTGAGGCAGTATTTGTGATCTGTTGGTTGTTCGTGCCTCACCTGGAGACATACGGTGTACAGAGCTCAGAAATATTTTCTAAGACATCATTTCTTTGAGATCACTAATTCTCAAGGAGGAATCCTCCTTTGGCTGGAGATGTTTGGCGATGTCCAGGGACACTTTACAATTGCCTTAATAGACATGAAGGAAGAAAGGGGGCAGTGTTACTGATGTCTAATGGGACACACTGTTAAACGTCTTGGACTACACAGTTTTCACTCAAGAGGAAGAAATAATCCAACTTAAAATGTCCATGCTTCTGAAATGGAAGATTTGGAAGTTTTGGAGAGCTCAAGATTAATGGTCTAAATAGCTTAGAAATCTTGAGGTGGCTCAGTCTTTGATATTCATTTGTTCACTTAAACCACCTTGAATGAACATTCTGATCTGAAGTCTTATGAAGAGCAGAATAGCCAGTTTGAGATGCACTAATTTGGTATAAACCAAATGATATTAAAAAAGAAAAACAAAAAAAGGCTTATGCTAACAAATCAACTTAATTTTGTATCTGATATTTCAAAAGCCATCAAATTAGCAACAGCCATAAAATATATTGTATGAAACAAAAAATGACCATAAAATTCCCAAAATATTAAAACATGGGTGGAGAATGGTTTAGTTCTTCTAGATTGGGATTTATTTCAGTTTTAGTTGTTTGCAAAGTGATGAAGCAAATCTAAAGTCAGCCAATGATATGGGAAGTTATGAACCTTGCAAAGTACAGACTGGGAAATGTAATTGTTTATCTAACTTTGGAGTAGGAAAAGGTTATTTAGCCTTTGCATAATGCAGAACCTTATTGCACGGAAGAGGACCTTGTGATGGACAAGAATTTCTCAGGCAGTTCAACACTTATAATCTCATTTAAACAGATCATCTCAGTTGGGATTTCTCTTTATAGCAGGGCCAATTCTCCTGCTGTTGGTGTCAAACCTGCTCCTGTGGGAGAATGCGGCCTCCATGCCAGAGATCCAGGTGTCCATTAAAGACCTGTATGATCGTTTGGTCGTTCAGTCTCAGATCAACCATCGTCTCACCATGCTAGTGTACAGTGAGTTTGTAAGTATTTCACTTATTCCTTGTTCCTTCTCAAAGAGAGTTTCAGAAAACTCCACAGATGAAGATAGAAGGCATCATGAACCAAACAGCACATTCAATAATTTCTGGGGACTAGAAAGGCCCAGGTACTAAGGGGACTGGAGGGTCCCTGAAATCTCAATTATTTGTAAAAAAATCCAAGAAATTTTCAATGTTTTTCCAAAATAAACTTTAAGGAGAAACTCCTTTCAACTTATATTATTATTTTTATTTGGGGTCTTTTTGAGGCAAGGTCTTCCCCAGCTGTCCTGGAACTCTCTTTACGAACCAGGCTTGCCTTGATCATAGTACTCCGTCTCTGCCTCTGCTGGGATTAAAGGGCTGCCCCATCACTCCTCAATTTATATTAGTGGCAGAAAATTCAAAAGAATGGCAGGGGAAGAACTGTTATTTCCTGGTTTTGAGTTGAGAGGGGCCAGTCTTCAGGGACGTTCTGTACTTAGATATGTACATACTTAAAATCAGTCACCTCTAGAAGTTTTCTGGACATGTAAGCACATGATGCTGTTAATGTATAGTCTATTATTCCACTGGCAATGTTTATAAGCCAGAACTAAATGTTTAGAAGCTATTGCTGAGGGATCAAAGAGCTGAATGCTGTGCATTACATGGACATAAAAAATTAACCTGAAATCATGTAAAACAGAACAATGAACAAGCAGTCCTTTCCCAGAAGCTTCCAAATGCCTTAAATTACTAACTACTACTTTTAGAGTCCCAGTAGTGGGAATCTAATTATAATAGGCAAGCGGGCTATAAGTGGAACTATGCTCTGTCTTCCTAATGAATATGTGTAATCTGTGTAGGTTCCGTTAAGGAGGAAATAAATGACTTCATTGTAATATATAGGATATAAATACCTAATTCTTTTGTACTTTTCACACGTTAGTGTCTCCTCCCCAGTCCTTGACTGACAGTCTTTCACCTGCACAGCCTTCCTTGGAGTCCATTACACTTTTACAAATTTGTTGATTATTAGTCTTGAGGAATATATTTCTCAGTAATGAATACATTAAGGAAGTACAATCTTCAATTGAGTAATATATAAACATTAAAAAATATTTCTGAATTACTTATTCTTTCATTGCTGATTATTTCCCTGTATTAGGCCCAGAATCTCATAATTAATTTTAATACCATCAACACGACTGTATTCTAAATTGTCACAAACGTGCTGTGATATATAGAAAAAAAACCTGATCGCCACCAAAAGGAAAGTTATAATTTTACATTGTCTAGTTTAAACAAGCACATCAGTTTGGACCAAGAGGATACAAGAAGTTCATAAGTCTGGGTGCACTCACACCCATCTGTCGTACTGTGTTCTAATTCTAGAGAAAGAAGATTCTTAAGTGCTCCTTGCTTTTGGGTTTGGGTGTTTTAGGAAGGGCGAAAACCAAAGAATTAGTAAAGAAGGGCAGAGGTTTGTAGTTTAGAAAATTAGATTTTCTGTGAAATGGAAAGTAACTATACACAGACAATTTTTCTTAACATCTCAATTATAATTTTTGTGTAGGTCTCCTTGTTAAAAATTAAACATCTGTAAATTTCACTGTTGTTCTGGTCATAATTGTGTTTGTTCAGTTCTGAAACTCAAACCAACTGAATCACTTCATTATTTACAGTTTGAAAAGTTTGTCAATACGAGTTGGTTCCAGGAAAGGAATCCGATCCCCTGCCACACAGCTTCCATCCCTACTCCGCACAGCCGGGAGCAAGTCCACAACACAACAGTAAGTTACCTCCCTTGCTTTCCCCCGAACAACTGAAACAGTAAGCAGGCTCACGGGGCCATAGGTTACAGGTTCGACAACAGGGGTGGCAGTCGTGGAGCTTATAAAATAGGATCAGAAGGAACTACAGAAACAAGCACCTTATACAGGGGATATATTTTTAAATTAGGTCAAATGCTACCCCACCTCACAGTGGGTTTACAGAGTGATCACTCTGAAGGACATATTTTCTTCCACCTGCTATTTGTATGCATTGGGAAACTTTGAACTGAACTGAGCATTCATGGGTAAAGATACATTCATATATCTGTATGAGGAGCTATAGTTGTATTTATGCTATAATATTAAAGACTCTTCTTCTAGAGGCATGTTATATTACTGATCAAGATGTCATTCCGTTTTGAGTTTTGATGCTTTCTTGTAATCAATCTGCTCTTCATTCATGTGTGCTGTCTTCTCTGACTGACCTGTGTCTTATTATATCTTAATTAGAAATCAGCTGAACAATGTGCTCCTCTATCATATATTCTGATACTCAGGATGAGATCTGTTGTGTTGAAGTCTGTGTAAATTTACAGCTCTAATTCATAATGGTTATGATCTCTCCCCATCAAAAACAATCTGAACATTAATTAAATGAAACTTCACATGTTTCCGTCTCATACATATAATCTGTTTAATCTTTGATCTTTTAATTGTAGCATCAATAATTCATACAAATATATTCTCATTCATAAAAATGTGAGGAAAATCACGGAAGATAAGTTGGAGAAAGAGGAACATTTGCTCATAGTTACGTTCTAGATATTTCAGAAAGTTCTTTATTGGCATTAATGCATTTATACTCAAAAAACTTCTTTAATACAATGCATCTTTAAAAAAATTATGACCTGATTGTTTGAACTTCATGGTACCAATGAATCTGCCTCATTGATTTCCAGGACTAACTTGTAGTCTTTTGTGAGGGGCAATGTTTCCAGTCACTTAATCTCCCATCACCATTTGGCTTGCCCCTGTCCTTCACGCATGCCCTTGACAATACCCATTGTAATCCTGTCCACTCTTTATTTTCATGACTATTATTATACCCAAGAGACACTGCAGCATGCACTTTACTTCATAGTTTATTTGGGGGGGGTCAACAGTTCAATCAATTTCACTGATTTTTTAATAAAAGCAATGCTACGTGATTATACTTCAGGTGTCCGAGCCCAAGATAGCCCACTCTGCTAGAATCAATGAAGAGGACTCATGTAGATGAAAAAAACTCCAATTACTAATATCATGTTTTCCTCAGTGTGCCTTTGTTTTAATACTCGACAATAATATAGAGTTCTCAAGTGAGCATTTGATGAGCAAATTGATTCATTAGCATGGGAATGATTAAAGCCACTCACATTGACAGAAGTGGTTAAGAAGAAACATCTACCAGGAGGACTGAGGGTAGAAGAGCAGAGAAAGCAGAATAGGATGTGGGACCTCACTCTAGGAAGAATTACTGCAACCACCTTAGCTTTATTTTAGAGAACTGTACATCACTGGCTAAATGCTATAGTTCTGCAATGTGCATCATGTACTAAATGCATTTAACATATTAATAACATATGCACATTGTAGTCCACCTAACTCAGACAGATATCACATGCATGTAAACATGCTGTATCTCACCCATTTCAATGTGATGTGTATTCTCGATTGCTTAGACTGAGGACATGCTGAATGCGACAATCAGTACTTTACATGCCTGGAAAGATGCCATGAAGGACATTGTGTCTGCAGTGGCTGCCCTTGAAGGAGCCTCTGACGATATGCTGTCGAGAGTTAAAGAAGTGGAAGAAAGAACAGAAGCAATCCTGGAGGCAGTGAAGATCATTTACAGAAAGGTGAGGTCTCTCTTCATGTACCTGTGCTTCTGTCACTCATGAAGGAGCTGATTTATAAGAAGAAATAGATTTTAAAATACTTCATTTGGAATAGTGTAATTTAGGGATTGACTGCATTCTCAGATTTGTGGATAGGGGTTGCTTGCAAAGCCAACATTCCCTATTTTTTATTTTTTTAACTGAGAACCTAGGACAATAGGGCTCTCTGGAAAAAGTAGCTGCTACTCAGAATGAGTAGGTTAGCAGCATTCCTGGGTGGGGCGGACACACCAGGTTAACTCAGCAGGTCTTCTGTCTGTCATCTATGTACAGTCTACATCAACTCCGAGGATTCTGAAAAAAAAAAAAGTGAAATTGAGAATAGATGTAATTGAAAGTCAGATGAAGACCAGGAAACACATGGAACCCATTGAGTATGAGGACATGCAGGGGAAAGTAACCAGGACACGACCACTCCCTTTATTGAAAGGGTGGGCACTACCTCATTCATCTTCCTGGTTAAGCCTTGTCTATACTCAAATAGCAGCTTCCAGATTCTCCATCTGTACTTCCTGAGAGAACATACCTCAAATGAGGTCAAACGCAAATTAGAAAATATAGATAACTCCATAGCTTCTAGTGTGAGATGGCTGCTGGCCTCATGAGACGGTGGACTAGGCACATGAAACATGCATTTTTACTGAAGTGTTTTTAACTGCACTTTACCCCAGCCTTCACTCAGCATTTGGAAGGAGTCAGAGAGGCAACTGAGGGTGCTACTCAGTCTATAAATGTCTTCCTTTTAAGTGTGAGGACAGAAGCTCTGTCCTAGGTTTTCATGCAGAAAAGAGGAGGTGGTGACTTGTACATTCACAGAACCAGGCCAGAAAACCCAAGCAAATCCTGGGTGACACTGAGTTGAATCAGTAGAAATCACCCAAGGAACTTTTCACAACATTTGTCTCTGACCTCCAAATCCATTTTAACACACAATCACACTCTCCCCACACACACATATACAGGTTCAAACATGGACATACATTACATGTATACACTTATGCACAAATAATAAATAAGGGCCAATTCACACTAACAATGTAAACGGTTCCTGCACTTTTCATGGTTAGGAGTACCCTGGAAATGAAGAGAGTGCTTACCCTGCATGGACCCGGCCAGACTTGAAGTCTCCCAATGAAGACGCTTTCCACTTTGCTCTTTTCAACGTGATCCGCTGCCTGAACAGGGATACGAACAGGGCTGACAATTATCTCAAGGTCCTGAGGTGCCGTGAGGTCTATAACAACGAGTGCTGAGAGCTGGCCATGTCGTCGGCCATGGTCTCAGGGTTCCAGACCTACAAGAATCTTTTAATCTTTATCTTTGGGTGCATGTAGTGGTAAAAAAAAATAAAAACTAATTCTTCTGAAATGACTAATTCAAAGTAAAAGATCTCCTGTTTATTTCATTTATTTAATGTAAGGTTGATGGAGTGAATTTAAATTCCCCTTTGAAAATTGTCATAAATACATGAAGTTTAATTGGCAATTAAGATACTTGCAGCTTATTTTAGAATCAGAGCAACTTACATGTGTGAAATTATTAAAAGCAATGAAGAGATTACTAAAAATTAGTATACTCATGCTAACAAACAGGTGGATTTATGGGACGGATTATCAAAGCAAATACTCTTTGTGCCAGTCTTCACAGTCTGATGCCCACAGTACAAGTTCTACATTTTACACGATCCCAAGTACCACAGATTTGTCAGTAGTATAAATCTGTGAGGATTCCATTTTGAAGTGTTCCTAAATAATGCTAATAACTGTCCTCAACCATCACCCTCCTCATCAACCATGTCATCCAGTCACTCTGTCTCAGACAATACTTCATGTCATATTCAAGGTACTTAACAAGTGATCTCCTTCCCCTGGGTACAAAGCTCTCTCAGAGGAGTAGCAGGTCTCACCTGGTCTAACAGGACTTCTGTTTGGTCTTCTCTAGATCCATGCCTGAGCCTTGCTCAGAAACCAGTAGATTAACATGAACAAACATGGGGCCATAACAGGGGTAATAAAGAATCCACTGCTTCTGTCCTGGCTGGCTGCGTGCTGACAAAGGGATGGTGTCTTTCTCGGGGACATTCCCTGTCCAGGTCCCGGTCTCCATTGCATAGTCCTGCCATCCTGCCCCCTTTCTCTCTCTCCTCCTGACGCCCTCCCCCATGAGGTGCTGAGCAGGAAAATCAGCTCAAAGAATGCTTTCCACCAACTGACCTCAGAATCTCTGTATGTGGTCCATGCTAGCAGGGCTGTGTATATTGCCTTGCGTGATGGCTGTGGTCTCCCTGGGGTCTCCCTGAGCTCAAGTCTCCTCTTGTTCTTAGAAATCCACAATGTGTCAGAAACTCATATTTGTTATCTGACATTCACAGAGGAGCGGGCGCCCATCTTAGCTTCATTGCAAACTCAGAACTATTTTTTTTTCCTGTTGGCAAAGATTTTGGACTAATAGACTTGTCTACCTGTCCAGTGTATAATTTCCCTCCCTTTCTCAAGCAAATACTATTCTATTTATTTTATCTGGAGAGAACTGATTAGCAGAGGTTAACTCAGACTGTGGACTGACTCTAAGGATCATTGGATCATTAGTGGGTTAAATTTACAGCCTACTTAGAAGCAGATGGACTGCCAGGTTATCTTATAGAACTGTATTAGCTTTCTCAGGCACCTATAGGCAGCATGTCATCAGAGATGCCCAGGCAGCTTCCTCATAAAGGAAAATGACAGTGTCCTGGTGCAGTATAAAAAGAACCAGGTAAGGAAAATGCACTTCTTCAGGTTTTAACTTCTGAGTAAAAGATGCCAGAGAGCAAAAGAGGAACTTTCTCCTTTCACTAATGCCTGTGTCCACCCTCCATGTTAAAAAAATCTGTAGGAAGATGTAGATGAAATCTAAATGTGAGTTCAGTTGACTATTTCTTTCCTGCCAGCATGAAGATACAAGGCACAGATGGTCCACGAGGTCCAGTTCAGATGCATTGACTGTAGGAGGTCAGATCCTAATACATATAGTTTGTGAAATAGTGCTATTCTTTGGGGTAGGTAATGCAGTGTTCTTACTCAGGTCTAAAGCTTACAATATATACTAATGAACAATCCAGCTAGACATGCCTAATGGTTCAATAGCAGCACTTTTAAATTGGTGGAAACCGTAACTACCCAATTGAGCTTATGACCCACAACCATGTTTCCTTGGGCCAGATACAGTTCGACTTTTCTGCCAAAAATTAGAGATGGTTACAGACATTCACAGGCTCACAACTTGTCAAAATTCAGATACAAAGTGACCTTGACACATGTAATATTAAACCCAACTTCCAAAGCTCAGAAAACATCCTGGAGTAGGTAGAGAACGATTGTCATAACAAGAGGACAAGCACGCCAGTCACTACTTAGTGTATTTAACACAAGACTGAGAAGCTTCCTTTGTGAAATATCAAAAATATGGTTGTCTACATGAGAACTACATAATGACATCACCAGCTGACATTCTAAGGTGCTATTCATTTCCACAATTTAGAAAAACTAAAAGCACATATAATCAAAAAAATAAATTTACTCCATTAAAAATACTTATTGCTCTCAAGAAGATTCTGAAAAGAAAATAATAAAATCGATAAGACATACTTTAAATTATGACCCATTTAGGGAAATGCAAATTAAGACTACTTTAATACTCACTCATTTTACCCCAGTCAAAACGGTTAGGTTCAAGGAAAATACCTGACAACAAATGCTGGAGGGGAAAGAGAACCATCACTCACTGTGGGGTGACTGGAAACTCCTGTCACCACTACGGAATGCAGTGTGGAGAACTCTTCAAAACCTGGAAATAAATCTACCATCTGATCCAGTGATACAAGTTTTTGGCATATACCCAAAGAACACAATATCCTACGGTAGAGATTCTAGCTCAGCCCTATTAGCTGATGCTCTTTTCACAACAGCTTGCAAATGGAAACAACTAAGTTCCACTCATCTGGTGAGTGGGTACCGAGCACGTGGTGCAGGTTCACTGGAGCTCAGTTCCGAGGTGAAGGAAAAGGAAGCCGTAGAACTGCAGGCGAGTGGATGGACATAGAAAATGTGATACTGACAGAAGCAAACCTCACTCCAGTAAAGCCGAGTGAGACACTTCTCTCTCATATTTCAGTTCTAGCTCCACATCTTTAGATGTGAATTTACACCATGAAGTAACTTCAGGAGTCAGGGAAATTGAAAGGAATGGGCACTTCAGGGTTTGCCCCTGAAACGACAAGGAGAGACTGGATAAAAGAGCATCAGAGAATACCACAGTGGGACAAACATGTTAATAAGACAGAAAACAGGATAAATGGGAGATACCTCAAATGCAGGGAGAGAACAGATAGCCAAATAATCCTAAATTTGTTTAAAAATCAAAAGACAGAGTATTTTTCATAATCCCACTGACAAATTCATATAGAATATGTAGGTATCTATATATATGCCATATACATATTCAGATGATAGATAGATAGATAGATAGATAAACAGACAGATATGAGTGTATGATAAGGCTGAGGTTATAAATGAAAAGTCCTGGCATGGACAGCAAGCCTCCCTTTGAGTTGTTGAACAGAATACTCAAAGTGACTCCCCAAATAACAGCCTATTTCCATTGACTTTGCCTCCCAAACTTGAAAGTCAGACCTAATTGCCCCTGGACCTGATGTGGAATTCTCCCCTGTGAAAACTAGACCTCATACTATCAGAAAGTACTATGGAATCTGCCAAGGGGGAAAGCAAAGAATGGTTTTATTCTACTTTAAAACCTACAAACTGTGGCCCACACCCTGTTCTTTCTAGCCTTGGGAACAGGACCAATCTATCTTAGAACCCCAGATCTCTGGGACACATACAGGGTCCTGATCCCCCATATTCAAACCAGCTCAATTTTTAGTCTAGGTAAAGCTTCCACAGGCTGTTGCCATTCCCAATTTGCCTCTGCCTGCCCCAGGCCAGCCATCCACCTTTGCTGTCTTCTCCCGCAACCTGTCTTGGATTCCTGTCACAAACCTTCCCTGGTAAGTAAAACTTTCAAATCTCCTATCACCTGAGCCACTCCATTCTCCCCCATAACACATTCAGTTTTATTCTGGTCTTGAGCACAGTTCTGCTCTTGCTCGTATCTAGCACCTCAGCTATCTCGACTAAGCTCTTAGTTCAGAATCACCTACTGAGTCTTCATATCCAATAATCAGAAAAACTCAGTTTTTCAGTATAGTTCGTTAGCACCTTCACACATTGTGCCTATCTGAACTTGCCTTTGAAAGCCTGAGACCAGCCTTCTACCCTGGAAGTCCTTACCCCCAAATTGCTTTGGATTCTGAAGACAAACTTTCTTCCCTCCTAAATCGGATCCTGTCCACTGTGTCTCCACTCCCACCACAGCAATTACAAACTCCACATTCCACATGCCATTCTTCTAACCATGGGCACAAGCAAACTTTTACTCTTAGACCCCCAGATCTCAAGACAACCTTCTTAGCTCTGCCTGACTGTGAGCTCTCCAAACAATACTGCCCATTCCCTCACACTGGTCCTCTCTACAGCCACTCCCACTGCTGCAGGGCTGGGCTACTGTGCCCTTTAGTACGCTCTAGAGGTTTGCAGAGTTCCTGAGAAAGCCTGCATTCAGGCTCTGCCTGGTCATCCTTCCAAATTATACTTCTCCTGCAGGCAAGAGGGGCCAAGACCTCAAGGCAGAGCCCTGAGAGCACCAGATCTCTTCTGACTTCTGCCTCAGTGGGAATACCTAAGCAGCCCGACTATAACATTTTGTTCCCTTCTGTTTAAAATCAGAAGAGATAACATGAAATATTGACGAATCAGCCTTTCACACAATAAGAAAACAATGAATACACATCACGTGTACAAAAAGAATGAGATTTCAATTCAACAAAGGAAGGCTTTGGTCAAATGTCATAATCACAAATGACAAAAGAGAAACAGAGGCCAAGATCAAAATATAAAAATAATTATAGAAAACCCAAATTATATGTTCCCACCAAGCATCACCATTCCTATAGAAGAGTTCTACATTGAGAAACTCATAGAGATAACCCAAGACACAGAGTTTAGAAGAACAGTCACAAACATGATTGAAGAATTCACTGAATTTAAAAACACACAAACAGTCAAATCAAATGAAAGAGGATAAGGATAAACTCCTGAGTGAATTTACAAAAGAGATAGATATGTAAAGAATACTCAGACTGACCAGAAGAGGACTGACCACTCAATAAGCCAATTTGAAAGGATGGGAGAGAGTCTCCCCAAAAGAATGAAATAAATAGAAAATAACACCAACTGGACAGAAAGTTTGACGAACTGCAGCACTCAAGAAAGGATTGTGAAAAAAAATTAAATACCATAGGAAAGGCATGTACAGAAAATTTGAGACACCATGTGAAGACAAAATTTATGCATCACAGGCATAGAAGAAGGATAAGAATTTAGGATGATTGCATTAACCAGATATTCAACAGGACGGTAGGAGAAAAGTTCCCTAAATAAAGGAAGACATGAGCATACAAACAGAAGAAGCACATAGAACACCTAATAGACAGGGCCAGAGGAGAAAGTCCCCAGGGCATAACACAGTAAAAGAACTGAGTGTAAAAATATAGAGAGAATTCTGAAAAGGGAAAGAACAAGTCGTGAAGAGGAAAACCGTCAGAATCACCGGTGACTGTCCAGTGCAAACTACGCAAGCCAGTAGAGTTGGACCCAAGTATTCCCATGTCTAAGTTACCATAGATGCCAACCTAGAACAATTAGCCCAGAAAACATGTCTGTTATAGATCAAGGAGAAAGAAAAACAATCCACAACAGAGATAGGCTGCAAGATTTGATGTCCAGAAAACCAGCCCTTCAGCAAGCGCTTGAAATGATACAGAGAGCTAAAGAAAAGGATGAGTACACCCAAGATGCAACAGAAAGAATCTAAATGAAGACGTACTTGTGTGGTACTATAATCATAGTCAAATAGACATATCTGAAGACGTCATAGATCTTAGAGAAATCCCCAATGCTGTCACATCGCTAGGCTAATATAACTTCTTACTAAATGCAAAATATGTATCCTTATAATTACAGTCAATTACCCCAGTCACCACTCATCAAAGAACCTACTTTTACACCAGATGGAGACCAGTACAGAGTACCACAACTAGGCACACACAGACCTGTCATTGAATTCCATGCCTACATAGCACAGCCTTTCAACCTCTATAGCCAAGCTTCACACAGCATAGAACAAGGGGTAAAGAGGACAATAATGGATCTCTCAGCTCTCATTACTGAAGCTCCTTGATGCAACAGAGGGCCAGGATCACAAAGGTCACAACTGGCCAAACCATGGAGATCAGAAATCTCTGAGTGTGGGTGGGTTCATGCACAGAACTCCAATATTGTTTTACTCATCCAGTGCTCAGGGAACACTGTGGAAGAGGGGGCAGAAATATTGTAAGAAACAGTGAGGAGGTGTGTGAGCATATGAAAATACAACCCTAGAACCTGCTGGGTCCCTGCTCATATGAATCTACAGCAATGACTTCAACATGCTTAAGACCTATGCAAATTCAAGCAGACAATAACCCTTCATGGAACTCGGGAAGTGGATGGCAGCCCCCAGTCTTTTCAGAAGAAATAGTGGCAACTGAGTATTGTTGGGCGAGGGCTGAGCTAACCTTCTTAAACTAAGGGACTCTGGATTGGCTGAGTAGACCACAGTACACGAGCTTGCATTTTTGAACTTTTGGTGAAACTATCATGGCACAGTAGGCCTAAATACAGATGAAAGAGTGCATTGATTCCAGTTGAGGGGCTGTGGGGCGCCACTGAGGAAGTATAAACATGATTAAGATTGATCGAGATATTCTGTAGGAAACACAAGTGATTCAATAATAAATGAACCTAAAACCCATAAACTGCAATGACTGTTCAAGTAACTGGTCCCTGCATGTGCAATAGTGGCACTATCATCCTGTGGACTGTCAGGAGTCCTCTGCCTGGACGTTATGCACAACCAATGGTGGACAATCCATGCATGATTCTCCAAACATAGGCAGATACACAGGGCTGCAGAGGTCATAGACCCTGAAGAAAAACTTACTACTCTCTCTTCCCTATGTCAATGTAATTTCTTACTATGTCTCCATACCTGTCCTTATATTTAAGAGAACTCTACCTCCGGCTGCCACTCATCAAAGGAGCTTCATTCCGCAACAGATGCAGATTATTACAAAATTACATAGCTGGTTACACGCACAGACTATGTGACCCTGAGGTGCCAACTCCAAATTTTATATCCTTACAGTGCAACCTCCATACCTAGGTTTATGAGTATCATGGCATAGGAGGAGGACAGACTATAAGGAACAGAGGACAAGATACGTGCTGTTAGCTAATGACTATGAATGGGAGAGGGAAGCTACACGCATAAAATCTCCACAGTATGAGAGCCTAGCAAAGCTGGATAATGACCAAATCAGCTGACAAGTCAATATGGATGGGGAAGCTTCACAGGGTCCCATCTGAAGATGGAGAGCTATCCGCAAAGGATGCCGGGGTGGACCATCAGTGTTCTCCAGGCATTTGCTCCCTGAGAGATCATCTAAGGCAAAGGGGGCGTTTCTAATCTCATGTGTACAAGAGCACCATTAAATGACCTCTGTGCATTTCAAGTGTGTGTATGTGTGTGTGTGTGTGTGTCCTCGTGTGTGCATGTGTGTTAATAGTGTTAAGACAACAGCAGTAATGGATGGAATTCTGAAATATGAAATAATAAAAATAGCATCAGTATTTAATAATTGCAGAAACTCAAAAGCTTTATTGAATCTTGGTGTGAAGCTTCACCACAAGAATGACTCCTTGTCAGTCCAGCATGTTCATAGGTTGCCAGAAAGACATTTTCTCTATGGAAATAAGCCAGAGTCATATCTAATTAGTATGGTAAAAGTCAGCAGTAAAACTGAACCAATGAAAGAAACGTAAGTTCGCATTCAGATGATGGTTGACGTAGGAGATGCTTTGACTGATCTGAATAGTAAAGATGTAAATGAATTTTGGCTACAAAGTTAAGAGTCACAAAAGAGTCCAGGATGGAATATGGTCTACGACCTGTGTTGCGATCACACTGGTCTTAAGGTAGCCATGCAACTGACTTAGATTCCACTGGGAGCTTCTGTCCCTAGAAGAAACTACTTGAGAGGTGAGTGAGTGATGGGAAAGTACGTTAATATCACCTTTGGGGATTTTAGGTTGAGAATGGACTGTAATGCAATCTGGTATAATTGTGACAAATGGGTGCATAGTGGAATAGAAATTACACACTCAGCTCTGGGTCTTTCTGCACATAGCCTTGGTGATTAAAACAATGAGCCACAAGATCCAAAACCTCTCCCATTCATGATTTGACTTGAGGTCAGTGAATGAATAAATATGGAGCATACCCTGCTGCTTCTTAAAGCCTCAATATACCCATCCTACGTCTCCTTAAAGACTCAGTGTACCCGACCTACTCCTATTAAAGCCTTACTGTACCAGCCTCACCTCTACTGGTACAAGCAGTCAAGCTGCACATGCATGTCTCATTCCAGGCTGAGGACAGAGACTCTGCAGAATGATGCTACATCACAACCCGCTAAGAGATGACAGTCTCTGAACAGTGCAGTGCTAAGCACCCTGCGTTTTGGAGGTGACAGGTTGTCCATGCTGAAAATGTCTTCATCTTTAATTATAAATGGTTGATTATGAATTATGCCCACACATGCTGAGTTCCAAAGAAAAGTTTCAAGTCTGCTGAAGGTGGCCATCATGTACAACCTTTTCATGGTATAATGACTTCTGCATGGCATAGACTCTACTGAGGAAACCGTAGTCAGCATTTTCTTAAATGGATGTGTTGTACCTGTCTAACTGTTATTCAGTGTTTGTGATTTGCATAATAACTTATTGGAATTGCCATCTTTTCTGTGGAGAGATTTTTGCAGTGTTTGATGGTTATGGAAAGAGAGTCATGTGTGGTTAAATTCATGAGAAGAACGTACTGTTGTTGTCATATGGTTGACCAACATTTAGAAATAATCATATGCATTGATCAGCACCTGAAATGCCAGAAAACATTGCAGAAGACATTACAAAAAGAACTCAGATGCTGAACTAGAGGAAAATACTGTGTAATGGCTACAGTTCTAGTGTCTAATGTAACAATGAGTCATCATGGAAAAGAGATGGTTTAGTGACTTGCAAAATACCTAGAGCCTTCTGAGTGATATGGCAGAAAGCCAAGCGGTACATATCGAGGTAGGTCTGTGATGAAAATACAGAGAATGATACGCCTTGGGGTGGAGTCATGACACCCTTCCCTGGGACATTAGCACATCTTCTTCCCTCCAGTTTTGTCTAGATTTGTGGAGAGTCTGCTAGTCTACACAGGAGGAGTTAAATTGGCAGAAACAGAGAATCTTATAAACAGCTTTTCTAGATGGCGGCTAATTTGTGTTGAAGATTCTCAGAGATGCAGTTGTCTTTGACTGAAAACATGCTCTGTAAGTACCTTCATGCATGTTTCTCTGTTTAACCTTCTCCATTGTATTATTTTTCAAAGATGAATTTATACAATGTAATTTCTGTGATATTGTTTAGAACCTACCTTTTGGGAACTGAGCTTCTCCTAAAAGCTAAAACAACAAGACTTGACAAGAACTTTTCATTGCACCCATGCTTAATGTGCGTTGAGATCAGTGGAATGCAAATGGGATCCTTCTTTTGCTAGGGCACATAACAATATTCTGAGATTTTATTTTATATTTGACATAGGGGACATTGTTACTGGTAACTAATGTATACATTCTGTTGAATTTCTTCCATTGTTCAAGGCAAATTCCACTATAGAAATATTCCAAATCACATGATAAAATTGCAAAATGGATCTTTTGTAGAATAAAACATAAAGTGACTTAATGATTTTAATGCCAGAAGAGAGAAAGGAAAATTTGCTGGTTCTTGGGTCTCATGTGTGTGTTTTCTCAACCAAATCTATCCCATTAAAATACTTTGTACCTCATATTGGGAACATGAACTAATGCCATAAAATCTTATATTTTATTAATTGAAAAATAAGCATAAATTCCTAAGACCTGAATATATCTGAATAAAATAAAATACAGCCTGTGGGTCAGGGTTGATTTAATTTAAAATATTTGCAATATTGAGAAGCAATTCTGAAGCAATTTAAAAAGTAGGAAGACACTAAACTCTCAAACTGTTTATTGGGACATGTCATTATTTGCCTGAAGTTTTATACTGGATAATGGTCATTCCCTTTCTAGCTCAACAGAACCATATCTTGCAGTGGAGGGCCCATCGTGTAGACAAGGGTTCACTAGATAGCTTAGGTCTTAGGTCCTTATTTCAATAAACAACTATCAGTGAGGCTTTCTCTTTATATTAGGGTATTCTTGTCCATTCAGGTTTCAAACATGTGTCACAGTCCATCTGTTCACTGAAGATCTGTATGAAAATGTAGTCATCCTGTCTCATTACACCCAAGACCTCTCTACATATTTTACCTTGTGTTTGTAAGTGACACACTTAATTCTAGATTCTTCTAAATGAGTCCTTCAAAATGCTCTAAGAATAGAACTATAAAACATGATGAACCAAATTGTAAGTACTCTAACTTCCTGGGTAATAGAAAACATTTTACACATAACACAGAGAACATAGCATGGGGCTTCATGAAATCTCAGGATTTGTAAAGTAATTGGAAAGCAATTTTAATTTTTCTATAATTATGTTTTTCATGACAGGTACTTGCTTTCAACTTAGCCTTGACCTTAATATCAAGACTTTTGGCCAGGGTGTAACTGTGTTTTTTGGCGTTCCCATGGAGTGAGCATCCATTCTCATGGGCTTTTTAATATGCTCATTATTAAATATTTCCTTAAAACATGCCAAGATTTTCATGCTTAAATTTTGTGGTCATTAGCAAATATGCATACTATATTTGTCTGAAACTTGTATGATCTAGTAATAAATTTTCAGTGGTAACTGGAAGGAATAGTATAATTTTAGAATATGTAGTTAAAATAAATTTACCACTTTGGAGCAACACCCAGAAGGAATTTGTAAGTACATATACACATTCATTAATCTACTGCATTCGCCACAAATCACAGAGAGAGATGATCTGTTAAAAGCTCGGCTGTTTCAGAGCTTTGATATTTGCGAAGCAGCGCCTATGGAAATTCTGACAGGAGACTCATGAGGAAGGGAAGAAGTGGAGAGATTAAAGCATAGATTTGAGAAGCAGTGAGAAATTCTTTTAAATCTATATAAGAAGCAGACCACAGTTACACATAAGTATAACTTATGTGATGTGCTTCTATGATAAAATTTGAACATCAATCAAAAGCATCAAGTTTTTATCATAGATGTATTGATTCAATTGTGACAATCAGGCAAACAGAACCTTTTCGTCATCTCCAGGATGAAACCTGTGTCAAGAGCCGACGATCCAAGGACAGGAAACCCAGATGCAGTCACATTGCTTCCCTGGCTCCTCATGAAAATCATGATCAAGCCCATCAGCCTCAGTATGTATTCATCCCTGATTTCCTACAAAACAACAGAGGCAGTACATTGGATTTGATCCTCGGTCAGTTATTACAGGAGCTGTGAGGATGAAATCTTCACTGATCCAATGAAATGTAGAAAGAGTGGGCATTAAAGGAAAAATAACAATTTGTATTACTACAGTTGTAAATTCAATCAACCAAATACTCCCTCCTTTAGTGATACAGTCATAACCGGTCTGTGCAGAAAAACCTCCTTAAGTGGTGCCTTGCCTATGTCATTGTACTTAATATTCTGATGGAGTCTTTGAAGAGAACTGCATTTTTATATTTACATAGACATTCATTACTGTTTAAGATGTATATGAGTTGTGTTTATGACATAACCGCAAAGCCTCCCCTGTTGGTACCAGCTCACCTACTGACCAGTGTTTAATTTCTGTTATGTTTTTCAAGACTCTCGGTTCTAATTCTACATCTACACTCTGTGTTCCATTTTCTGGGACTGGCCTTCTTTCCCTCTGTCTGAAATGAAAACCATCTGAGCAAGCGTGTCCTCTAAGAGATGTACTCTGCTGTGAAGAGTGATGTCTGTTATGATGATGTCCACGTTCCTCCATAGCTCTAATATTTAAGTGATTTGCTTTCTCTCTTCTGACTCTCCATCATAACCAATTAGTATGATTGAAATTTCACTTCTTATATGTATACATCTCACATACATACTCTCTTCTCCCTTCGTGGTCTTTTGTATTACAACAAATATGCTGTACAGAATCTTTAAACATTAACAAAAAAGTGTTTATATTAAGGGGAAATGAAGGAAGAAACTGTAGAAAAGAAAGCGTTTTCTCAGAGCTACTTTCCTAAAGATGTCGTAGAGCACTCTGTTGGCATTGATCCATTTCATTTTGCAAATATTCTGTAACACAATTTATTAGTAGTTGACTTGCCGAAAGTAAGTCCTGGAACTACAAATGGTTATGTAGAATTTGATCCACCATTCCAGGTACTAAGGCAAATGTTAGGCCTCATGTTTGTCCTAAGACTCTGTACTAGTGGCCTGATGTGATCTACTCTTTTCTCTTACAGTCGTTCATACTTCCACTGCAGTGCTCACCGGAATCCTTCCTGGTGACAAACTACATTGCTACTGGAGGAGCTAAGAGACAACATCACAACAGGCGTTTTAAATTAAAAACTCACCCTGCATTGTCTTAGTAGTGACCATACACTCGATTGCAGATTACATGGGGAGAAGGTACAGATGTTAAGAACACTGGCTCTTCTTCCAGAAGACCCGGGTTAGAATCCCAGACCCCACAGGACATCTAACAACCATGCATAACTCCAGTTCCAGGAGATGCAAAGTCCTCTTCTGTACTCCATGTGTATTACAGAACATAGGGGCACTTGCATACATACATGTGAGTAACACATGCATACATATAAAATAGAAATAGACCACAAAATAATACTACATTGTGAATTCCATTAATGGCCTTGTTAAATGCAAGGCTGTACCATTTTCTTCACTTTCACATGCCAGCAACAGAGATGCTCTGCTCTGGAAAGAGGCGACCATCGTGCCGACTGAGGCAGGTGAACAGTGAGAGTATATTCTCTTCTGCGCGCATCTCTACCTCAGTGATTCATAATAATAAATATTTCCCCTGAGAGGCAGTTCTGTTCCTCTGAGACTGAGGCTAAGGTGATTAACACAGTGAGATCCAGGTGAGAAAGAGCGACATGAAGAAACCCTATCTGCAAAGGC
The DNA here is from genome assembly GCA_035773235.1 of Eospalax fontanierii. Lineage (NCBI taxonomy): Eukaryota > Metazoa > Chordata > Mammalia > Rodentia > Spalacidae > Eospalax > Eospalax fontanierii. The sequence goes on from CM069547.1 coordinate 4,038,193, forward strand.
AACCATAAATAGAGGAAGGGAAGAAACACAAATCACAAGTGAGCGCGTGAGTGAGCAGTCTGATTCAATAGGGAGAACGACAGGAACAGCTGCCCCTTCCAACAGGAACTGAAGGCCCCTTAAGTAGATTAGTGGTCAGTAAAGAATACTGATCCTATAAACATGTATGTCAGCCTGTAGAGTTTTGAAGAGTAAACCTCACATTTATCAACCTTTCAGACCATTCCTCAAAAGCTATAGCTGCTGAGTTCATGAGAGCCAGTAAAGTCACCTGACCCCAGGAAGGTTCTAGTCTAGCTGAAGAAGACAGCCACCCAGACCACCAACATGAACGCAGAGACATTGTGAAGTGTGATAGCAGATGATGTGTGCAGAGCAAGGTCAAATATTCAAAATGTGCAATTAGAAAACGCGAAGTGTTTTAAAATGGAAGTCACATATATGTGTTTGATTTAATATAATACAATATTTAATAATTCTCAGTGGATATATCTAATGAGTAAGAATAATTTAGTAGATTTGCTGGAAATAGTCAAAATTTCAGTATAAGCAGAGCATTTCTTGAGTTATGTTTATTTTCATAGAGGTTGAAGACTTGGCTCACTGCCCAAAATGCTTGATGCCGTAGCAAGAGGCCCCTAATCCCAGTACTGACCACAGTAAAATGTCAACCAAGAGTGTATGTACCCATATCCCTGAAGCTAGGAAAGGTAGAGACGGTTAATCCTGGGGCTGTCTGTACCAACTAGTCTATCAGGAAGTTCCAGATTCATCATGAAACCCACTCCAAGAATAAAGTGGATGCACTAGATTTTTTACCTCTGTCCAACACCCTAAATCACACACACACACACACACAGACACACACACACACACACACAGCACATGTGGAATACAAATACGTAAGCGAGGACAAAAGTTCTAAGAACACTTCAGCTAATATTTCCAATTTTCTCTTGTGCATGTTAATGGAAATAACAACCTAGAATTAGAGAGACAAATTCAAGAAACCTAAGAATTCCAGTGCTCAGACCGCAGGGACCTTTTGGCCATGAGCTTTGTTAATGGTTAACATACACAGAATTCACTCATGGTTAAGATCAATTCATCTGTAAGAAACATGAGTTTCCATGATCTTCACATAAAACAGGAAGTGATATTGATGAAGGAAAATGTATTTGTTTAAATCCTTTATTTTATGCCATAATTGAGTGAGAGAGAAAAGGGCAGGATTCTGCTTCCACTCAATGCCTGAGGCCATCGATAACTTATGAACATCTAAAACCAGAGTATAGATCACATCTAAGTGTAACTAAGTTGGAATAATTGACCTACTGCAGTAATTCGAGCATGTGTAGCTCAAGCAGTTCCTTTGCCTACAGGGTAATACATTTTCTGCTGGAGATAAGATCATACTGTACTTCAGACATCTCAGTACACTTTGTGAGACTGGTTCATCAATGGAATCATCTTATTTTTAGGGGCAGTCAAAAGCATCAGCTGCATAGCTCGTATGATCACGCAGATTTTCAGGGATGAATATGACAATCCAAGAGCAGTAAGGTGGGAAATGTTGGAAGAAAATGGTCCTCGGATGTCTTTAAATCAAGCCAGCCGTAATGTCACAGGCATCACTGTGTTACAGTACACTGTGGACATTTCTCCCTTAAAGCAAGTATGCAGAAGGTGAAGGAGCTCTGGAGACAGATGCTTCCTATCACATTTGGCGAGTTTTGCTGCAGCTTGGACTGCGAGGTATCTTTTAATTTTTGTGAGAAATATGCAGACATTGGGTTGACATTGCTCACTGCTGAGTTTGGCCTCATCTTTAAAAATTTTCATGATACAGTGCTTTCCTTATCATGAATTAATGATTCAGAAGCTCATGTGAAAATACCATAAGGATGGCAGTTTAATAGTTCATAAGCACTTCCCAGAAGGCATGGGGATATACATGCTTGGCATTCCTAAATTGATGAAGTCAAATTCAAATGCTCTGGTTTGCTTTCTTCCCTAGACTCATTTGGAAATGCAGGCACATGCTGCCTTAATCTAAACCTGCACTGCCCAACTTTTGCATTACACGGAAGCCGATGTTTGCACATGATTGTTGGAGAAAGTGCGTACTTTGGTTCAACTCTATGAAAAAGCAGGCTTGGAGAGTTCACAACATTTCCACCATGTAGAAAGCTCATATGGCTCTGCCTGCATAACTAACCACAATTGGTTTACTCGCTCACATGGTACAGTCACAGCAAGTCTGGCAAGGATTGTGCACTTTAGAAATGCTGGCATGAAATTTATGATTTAAACCCACAACTCTGTGAATTGATTTCAGACTAAACCTGGAAGAGGAACTCCATGAGTCTGTTGTAAGTCACTGAAGGAGTATGTGGATAAAGGCATCATAGGCCCCGCGATGTCGGTTATCAGCATAGCTCGTGAAAGAGATGTGATTAACTTGTCATTGCCAACTATTTGTGTTTAGGCCTATAGATTAATGGAGCTGACTTCTCTTTCTAGAGAGAAGCATTTATTCTTTGGTGGCTACTGGCAGAGATTCATGTGTGAGTAAACTGAGGATAGTTGTCCATGGTTGTGATACGATGACTCAAAATTCAGAAAAATTATTACATGTATTTCTCTTCACAAGAGACACTCAAGAAACCAAGTGAAATATATTAGAAGCAACTGAACTAGAGGAAAAGTATTCAGAAATAAGCATATCACTCCTCCCTGACTTAATTTTAGTCATCATGAACAGAGATGGCTTTGGGAATTTAAAAAGAGAAGTTGAAGTAATTCTACGTGAATACACCAAAAAAATCCCTTTGGCGGTACTACTGTGGTAAGAGTGAAGAGGATGTTATTAACGCTTAAGGGGAGAAAGTTAATGCACTTTCACCTGACCTATGGTCATGGCTTCCTTCTGTCCCCAGTAACTTCCTGGCAGGGGGGACAGTCTGGTAGTATATATAGGAGTAAGAAAGTTGACTGAAGGCAGAACTCAGGTGAAGAATCTTTCCTGAGTTGGAGAACACACCGTGGTGAATCTTCTCAGAAATGCAGCTGTCTTTCAGACAAGGATGCTCCTGTAAGTAGTCTTTCATCCATGTTCTTAGCAAATTTACTAGTGAATTATTTTTCCAGTGTCCGCTTGGTTAGCAGACACACTTTGGTGTGGTTGTTGTAGTATTTGTGGGAATATGAAATTCGTTTATATATCTCTATGAACTGTGATATCAGTGGTTGTAATGGGAATCTTCATGGAATACAGTTACTTGAAAATGTCCAAGTATATGTTCCATTGCCTTAAGTGGCAGGAGAATAAAAAGGACAGCACCACTGTGTCTAAAGTGTTCATAAACATGTGCATCAGTCCTGAGTCCAGGCAGACATGTAGGAAGTCATGTAGTCTCCTTCAGGCATTTGGGAGCCCAGATAATTTCATATAATTTTTGGTGAAAAATATTTATTCTTAACTGCAATTATGCAGAATCCAGTAAATGCTGCAGGAGGCCTTGGAATGGACGAGAATTTCTCATTCACTTTAGTTCTTGTATCCTCATTGAAAGAGATCATCTCTGTGTGTTCTCTCTTCATAGCAGGGTCACTCCTGTTGCTGCTGGTGTCCAACCTGCTCCTGTGGGAGAATGTGGCCACCATGCCAAAGGAGGTGTCCACGAACATGGTTACCATGCCAAAGGTCCAGTTGTCCCCAAAAGTCCTGTATGATCGCTTGGTTGTCCAGTCTCATGAAAACCATGACCTCGCTCTGCAAGTGTATATTGAGTTTGTAAGTACCTCACTTCTGATTTCTTCTCAAATAAGACCTCAGGGAACAGATTCAATGAAAAAGTTTCATGAAGCACGTTTGAAATATAGCACACTTCTAGGTTCTAGAAAATATTACATACTAAACATGGCGAGGGGGAACGGAGCATTCACGAAATCTAAAATATTTCTAAAGAATCCAAACAAGAGAATAATAAACCTAGATGTACTCACACTGCATTATGTCACTATGCCTCAATTCTAGGGGAAAATATAGCTCAATCAATCGGGGATTCAAATTTTACCATTTTAGTGAAATTTTCTAAAATTTTTAATAAGCGAAAAACAGTAAGAAAAATGTCAGTATGAGAAGTAGACATGGTACAGAATTAGATTTTCTATGTATGGGAAATAAAATGGAGACAGATTATTTTGATTACAAATCTATTACAATTTAGATGTGCATCTCATTTAAAAGTCCCACATCTACTGATTTCATGAATGTGCTGGTCTTAGGTGGACTTATTCGAATCTGACCCTCTAGTAAATTTAATGACTTCGTTGTTTCCAGACACAGAAGTTTATGAAGATGAGCTGGTTACAGGACAGGAAACCCATCCCTTGTCACACTGCTTCTATTCCTACGCCAGACAGCCGGGAGAAGGTCCACAACACAACAGTAAGTTTCCTCCTGATTCTCACTGGAGCAGCATGCAGGTTAGCTGGGTGATAAGCATTGCAGATGCTGTAACACGTGTGGTAGTCACACATGTCACATTATGGGACGAGAATGAGGGACTGAAATTGTCACATTATAGCACTGACAGATTTCAGTCGAGTCAAGCAGTAACATCATAGTAGAATTATATGTAGGTCACACAAAAGACCCCTTTTGAAACTTTTTACTGAGCTTTTGTAACTTCATAGGATATTTCTTAGTCATCGTACTCGGGTACACTGCCATACCGGTGGGTGAGGCAGGAGACCATTTTTAATAGAGAGCAACTTTGCTTCATATCCCTAGAAAACTGTGAAAAGACTTGTTCATTCATGGGTAAATATGCATTCATACAGAAGAAATGTAAATAAAGTTGAATGTCTGCACCTTCCTAAAGGTCTCTCTACGAGAAGCATGTTATGTTGCCAATCAATTTGACATTTCTTTCTGAATTCAAGACTCCCCTGGTCCTGTCTGGTTTTGCTCATATGTATGCTGTCCTCCAAGTCTATAGTGCCTCCTCCTCCTCGTATGTGCTGCCTGAAAATCAACTGCACAAGAGGGTTTACTACATGCTGTATTACTTCCACTGAGCTCTGTCATGTTGAGGTATACATACCCTGGCAACTCTAATGTATAATTACATGTTCTCTCATTTATGAATCCCTCTCTTAATCAAACTGAGCATGAATTAAAATCAAAATCATAGACTTATTCATCTCACATATATAACTTTTTCTTTATTAGTATTTTTATTAGTAATGCTGATAAACTATACTGAAGGCATAAAAATTAATATAACAACAACTAAATAAGGGGATACACAGAAAGAACGAGTAGAAGACTAGAGAACAGTTGCTCAGAGCTTCATTCCTGGAATGTCAAAAAACCAATCTATTTGCATTGACATATTCAATGTGAAGACTGGCCATTACTATGACTGGAACTGGACCTTGAGATGGCATAGGTTGGGTATGGATGGTGGTCCCAGAGAGTATATCATAGCAAAGGCCTGAGCATCTGGCTTGGACATGTAGCCTAGTCCCTGGAGATGATGTGGTGTAGAGGTTGCCTTAGTCTCTGGCCCCACTCTAATAGATACCATCATCTTTCTTGGGTTCCAGCCTAGCTGGGGATTCTGGCATCCCGTGTCCAGGTCCTCCTCGACCTCAGCAGAGTCAGTGCATAGGGAGGGTCCTGCCACACGGGGTAGGTGCCTCAGCTACCAACACTTTCCATCATTACCTTAACTCTCTCTGGGGTCCAGGTTCTGATGGGGTTACGGCCTCTCTACTTCTTGACAACTGCAATGTAGAAGGGTGGCGTTCGTTAGAAGACACAATGGTGCCTTGCTGGAAGGAGCCTCTTCAGTTGATATCTGTTACCTGTCCCTTGCAGCAGGCATTGCTATTGGTTCTCAGCATTCACCGTCTCCCCTTAGACAGGGCAAGAAAAAGGGGTGAGGGAAGCAGTGGGTTTTTATATCTAAATGTGTATTTCTTTCTGCTATTGAAAAAAAAAATTAAAAACACACAAAAAGTATGTAACACAAGCTGTTATTAGAAATATCATGAGATGAGGCTCAGAACCTAAATAGACTATGAGAAGCCTACATACCGGAAAAGTATGTGAACCAGACTTCATTCTCCTCATGACCTAACTCTCAATCTCCACAGCACAAAGCTCCTGTCAGCCTCACTTCCCTTCAGCATGTGGCCTTCTCCTTTCTTCATGGCCATCACAGTATCAGTCAGATTCCTCCCTACAGTCTGTTTGTATCAACACCAGAGTTGTTAATAGCCAACACAGCACACATTTTAAGCAGAGTTGGTTTTCACAGGTGTCCGGCAGTGAGCACACACTGATCTTCAAACCCATTGAGATTTCCATAGATGCTGTAATCAAAAACCATGCAGTGCCTTTTTCTTTACCTGCACATTCCAATAAATGGGGGCTGCTCTGATAAAGGAAGGGAGAGGAGTCGTGTAGATCAAGAGAAGTTGGGGTCTAGCCGTTGTACCTTGTTTGTATTTTGTAGAATAATATGAAATCCACATGGGATTGTGTAGTGAGCAGGTCATTCAGTGTTAAGAAAATAATTTGTAGCTTTGCAGGGAAAGTGTTGACCCTATTTCATTTGACAAAGGTACTACTTGCTGACAGGTAAGAAGACCCATAAAAGCCTTGGTATCTCATTTACAAAGAAAGCCATCAAGTAAAACAAAATCTACCAGGATGGCCAATGGAGGAAATTAGGGGAGAAACAAAATATGATCAGCTTGATTTATCATTAAAAAATAACTATGAAGGTCAGGTTAGGTTTATTGTAAGAAATTGTAGATCAATGACTACATTTGACAGTTTTACACTATGTGTCATCTACAAAGTGTTTTAAATACTTCTAACAATAGCACATGGGTGTTGTCATTCACATGCTTTGTACAAACATCAAGTGCGTGTAACTATGCTGCATCTCACCCGTTTCAATGTGATGTCTATTCCTGATTGCTTAGACTGAAGACATTCTGAATAGGACCATCAGTACTTTACATGCCTGGAAGGACGCCATGAAGGACCTAATCCCTGCGGTGGCTACTCTCAAAGGAGCCTCTGATGCTATGCTGTCGAGAGTCAAGGGAGTGCAAAGCAAAACTGATGTCGTCCTTGAGGGAATCAAGGCAATTCTCAAAAAGGTGAGCCATCTGCTTATGTGTCTTTCCTTTATGCCACTCCTGAAAGAGGTGATTCTACCATGAAAAATTAATTTTGAATTATTTCATTTGAAATGAAGGAAATTTAGGAAATATATTTTTCATAGTTTTTTGAACAAGGTTATTTTCTTTATACCCAGAATTCTCTAATGCATTTTATTCAGAACCTATGAGAGCAGGGATCTCAGAGGAAGTAATAGTTGCTTTTTCGTCATCCTTAGACAAGTAGCATTACTGGGATGCTTGAACACATCTAGGCATCTCAGCAGGTCTTCTTGTGTCTGTCATCCCAGAACAGTCTAAGTGATTACACATCAAATTAAATCCTCATCATTTCTAAGAATTCTCAAAGTATGTGTTAGGAAGAATAGATGTAATTGAAACATGGATGACCAAGAAACACTTACATACCACAAAAGTATAAAGATCATGCTGGGGAAAAGGGCTGAGGACATGTACAATCCCCTTCATTGAAAGAGGAGACACTGGCTCATTTGTTACCCCTGTTAATCTGAGTCTAGTTGTCATAGCAGCTTTCCAGATTCTCCATGTGAGAACACATTTCACTTGGGATCACTTGGGGTCACTTGCCTTTACTTGCCCTTTAGAAACATAGTCTTTTCAGCTTGAATTTTACTGTGCTAATGCTGTCAACACTTCAGGGCTTTGATACATGACTGACTACCCTTGTGACCTAACTATGCTATTCCTCCATTGTTTTGTGCAAAGTTACTCTGTGTTAAGAAGAACTACAGACTAGAGTTTGTGAACAATTCAGTCTTTTATTGCCTCCCTTGCAAGAGTTAGGATCTCATAACGATCCCTGAACTTTATCCTGGAAAGAGGTGAGGTAAATTGTACTCAGAATTCTAGCACCAGCATGACAGAAAAGGCACCATGTGCTCTACATATTAAAACAGAACTTGAATCTAAAGGCGTGGCAGAAATCAATGAGGGGCTTCACATCACCCAGTGCCCTCCAAGTGCATGTACATTTACACCCCCACAGACGCTCATCTGTGTACCTGTGCTTGTGCACTAATGAAGAAAACAAGCAACTCACACTAACAAGGTGAATCATTGCTGTGCTTTTCATGGTTAGGAATACCCTGGAACTGAAGAGAGTGCCTACCCTGCGTGGACCGGATGGGCAGACCTGAAGTCTCCCAATGAGGACACTTTCCAGTTTGCTCTTTTCAACATGATCCGCTGTCTGAGCAGGGATACGAACAGGGCTGACAATTATCTCAAGGTCCTGAGGTGCCGTGAGATCTATAACAACGAGTGCTGAGAGCTGGCCCCATCGTCTGCCACAGAAATGCTCCACAGGGTTCCAGACCCACAGGAATCCTTTAATCTTTATCTTTGCATGCATGTATTGGTAAATTAAATAAAAAAAAATGATTCTTCTGAAATTTCTAATTCAAAATGTGTGTCAGATTATTTTGCCTATTTATGTAAGACTGATGCAAAGTATTGCAATGTTCCTATTAAAATTGTCATAAATACATGAAGCTTAACTGGCATGAAGATACTTGTCCACTTAGTTTAGAATCACAGTAATTTACATGTGTGAAATTATTAAAACCAATGAAGAGATTACTAAAAGTCAACATAGTCATGCTAACACATAGGTATATTTATGGGACTGAGTATGAAAGCAAAGCAGTCTTTGTGCCAATCTTTACAGTCTGAGGACCGACAGTACAAGTTCTACATTTTACATGATCCCGAGTACCACAGATTGTCAGTCATCTAAATCTGTTAGGATTTCATTCTGCAGTGTTCCTAAATAGCTCAAACTCTCCTCATCCATCACCCTCCTCAACATCCACGTCATCCAGTCACTCCACCTCTGACAATACTTGATGTCACATTCAAGATACTTAACACGTGATCTCCATCCTCCCGTAACAAAGCTCCCTCAGCAGGGATGGCAGATCTCACCTGGTCTAACAGGGCTTCTGTTTGGTGTTCTCCAGATCCATTCCTGAGCCTCACTCAGAATCCAGTAGATTAACATGAAAGAACGTGGGGCCATAACAGAGGTAATAAAGAATCCACTGCTTCTGTCCTCTCGTGCCGTGTGCTCACTGCACATCCAGTGGACCCACAAGGGATGGCGTCTTTCTCTGGTAAATTCCCTGTCCAGGTCCCGCTCTCCACTCCACAGTCCTGATATTGCGCCCTGCTTTCCCTCTCTCCTCCTGACACCCTCCCCCATGTGATGCCGAGCAGGAAAATCAGCTCAAAGAATGCTTTCCACCAGTTGACACTAGAACCTCTGTATGTGGTCCACACTAGCAGGGCCATGCCCATAGCTCTGGGTAATGGCTGTGGCCTCCCTGGGGTCTCCACAATCTCATGTCTCCTCTCTTCTTAGAAATTCAGAATGTGTCAGAACCTCATTTTTATTATCTGGCCTTCACAGAGGAGCAGGCGCCCATTCTTCCCATTTGAGACCAAGGACTGTTTATTTTTATTTCTTCTCTTGGCAATGATCCTGCACTGACGGGCCTCTCCACCAGTCACACGTAGGCTGACCTGCCTCCCTACCAAACACACAGTGTTCCACTTATTTTGTCTGGAGAGAACTGATTACTAGAGGATTGAGGAGGTTGTGGTCCGTCTCAGTGCCACATAGGACCATCAGTGGGCTGAGCTCACTCCTCCTTTGAAGGCAGGTTGATTGTTAGGTTATTAACAGCATTTATAGTAGCCTTTTAGCTATTTATAGACAATGTGTCATCAAAGATGGCCTAGTCAACGTGATACGGCACAATAAAGAGAAAAGAGAGGGTTAGATTGGGAACAAGGTCTCATGATTTGAAGGGTAAGATGGTGAACTTGTAGCCTAACCTGCATTTCTGTGTGTGTCTGTGTGTTCATTTTGTGTGTGTTTTGCACCTTTTTATTCATATGTGTGTATATAGTGACTTTTTTGAAGTGTGAGCACATGTTTTTCAAAGCAGGGTGTCTTTTTACATGAACCGACACATTTGTACCATGCATGACTGTACTGCCTGCATATGTGCGAGTACACCAGTGTCATGCAGTGCCCAAGGAGGTCAGAAGAAGGCGTTGGATTCTCTGGAGCTCGAGTTATGGATGGTTGTTAGCTGCCATGTGGGTGCTGGGGATTGAACCCCTCATATAAGTAAATTTCCAGAAGCCTGGTAAACTGTTTCCTTCTGGACATCCATCATCCCTGGCTCTCACAATCTTTCTAGCCCCTCTTCTGCAATACTACCTGATCCTTGGGTGTGTGAGGTCCAAGGACCTACACTCTGCAGTCTACATATTCTCCACATCTTGGGCAGTTGTGGCCTTCTGTGTTCATCACCCTCTGTTGCATGAGGAAGTTTCACTGGTGAGAGTTGAGTGATGCAATAGTATTCTCTAGTCCCTGTTCCGATAAGCTCCTGAGCTTAGGTGAGCGTGAGGTGCAGAGGTTCCAATGTAAATGTGTCATTTAAGGCTGGGCATCTCTCAGAAGCTTCTTCTCTGTGTGTGACACACACACACACACACACACACACACACACACAGAAATCTTGGCATTCTGATACTTTAGTGTACATGTAAGGCAGTATGCAAACCACTCTCCAAGTCTTATGCAGTTGAAGGGTTTTATCTTGTAATACTTAGTATAGTCAACTCACCCAAGATAAACTCACATGATATTGAACACACAGATATGGAAACAAAGATTTAACAAAAATCCAAACACTGGATTTTTAGACAATATGTACCTTGTCTAACCAAATCCAAGCTCTTCTTTCACTATAACCTAACACGCTTCAGTAACAAGCTTGCATTTCAAATGTAACTTCTTTACAAATTTGCAGAAATAGCATAAAACAAACCAAAGTTAAGATCAGGAGGTTTTCCCATGAGCTCCCTAAATCATACTGAATAATCAGCATTTTCTATACATAAGAAAAGAAGGCTGAGATGCTCCAGTCAGTACAGTGCTTGACTTACAAGTACAAGGATCTGAGTTAGATCCTCAGAAGCTTTCAAAGATGCCATCTGAGATCTGTACTTAAAAGCCAGAGACATATGACCGTTGAGGATCAATGACAAGCCAGTTTCACTATAATTAGTGAACTTTGGACCAGTGATACAACCTTTCTCAGTGCAGTGATACGACCTTTCTCAGTGGAGATGAACAGCCTTCCAGAGAACCACACCTGAGTGTGTACTGTGCATCTATCTACACATGTACACACAAAAAATGACTATGACCAAGTCAAGGTCAGTTTCCCTTTTGATAATTATTATTTATTACTTATTCAATACGCATGTTCATATGCACTGAAGTCAACAATGACAGAACTGGGAAAATCTGTACCAGATAGCTATTCCCTGGACTCCAACCACAGAGGTCAATTGTCCATGAGATTTTCTCATGAATAGATGGGGCCAAAGTTGTTCATGTTAGTTAGATCCATAACTCAAAATATAAGTTTCTGTGATTTTCACACAACCTAGAAAAGAAGTTTTTCATAACAGAAATGGATTAGTGGACTGAGGTAGAGGGTAAACGTGTACATATCTCCTTCCACCCAGACCTGTGTCAATGTCCAGTTTATAAAATGCTATGGAGCAAAAATGAGATCATTTCTAATTCTGGCTGTGAGTCAGATTAACCAGACCTATCCTGAGTTTTAAGGGACATGTGCCCCAAGTTGCTCCTTTCTCCACTGCACATACATGTGTGTGGGAGGTAGTTCCTCATACATATTTGTGAGTAGAGTTCTTTACCCTGTAGACAAAATGGGACTCCAGCTGTGTCTGGAGTTCAGCTACAGATCTCAACAGATGCAGTTCTGATAAACACATTGAAATTCACACATGAACGTTACAACAGGCTGATTGCCACAGGTTGGAGTTCTGTTGCTTACGTTCAGAATGTCCTCTCTCCCACTAGGACTTCGCCACTGGTGATATTTATAGGAAAGGAGGTTGAGCTGATCTGAGACCTAAAGCAAAGAGATGGACTTAGAAAAGAAAAGGCTGATGAAAAGGGGCCACTGGAATTCAAATGGTGTAAGGTTAGTGTCAAGATCACACTAGCTCTAAGGTGCCAATTGTCACTGTCCTAGCATACACTGAGAAGTTTTCTCCTTTAAGGTACGTGCTCGAGTGAATGAACTGTGGGGACATGGGTTTCACAGCACATTTGTAGTTGTGCTTAGGGCTGGACTGTCAAACAGTCTTGTGTTGTTGATGTGAGAGGGATCATGACAAAATTGCACACTCATCCTTGGGCCACTCAGCCATAGTTTGGTCAGTAAACAGCCTGTAGCCAAAACACAGGTCCAGAAATGATCAGAACTCATAATCAATGGAAGGAGCCATGTGTGCAGTGGAACAGAGTGGGCCTTGCTTCTTCTTTTGTCTTACCTGTAATGAGCACTAGAATTGGCTCCACTTACATAGAATGTCAGCCCCATGTGGCATGCAGCAGAGGAATGTGAGTTTAGTGCAGAATGGACACAGACAATGAACAATAGTTTACAGTAATGACCTCCATCCATGAAAGCCCATCACCTCACTCTCTGGAGAAATCATGTGATGTTTGCTTGAGGCCCTTCATCCTGTATTCTTATAATCAATTTTTGCTTTGTTAAACCATTTCCATATATGCTGCATCCTAATTAAAATTTATACTATGTCAAAGCTGGGAACAATTGATAAACTGTCCCAGTATATAATGTTAGCCTCTACACTTAACTGATTTTGAAATATAAAGATAACAGTCAATGATTTTGAAAGAAGATATACCACATGCATGGACAAACACATGCATGTGATGATTTCCCAGTTTGTATGATAAACTTTCTCATGAGGTGTTCACAAATATATTCTTATTTAACCCAAATTACAAATTATTCCAATCAAAGTCTCCATTAAGGCACATATTAGGTTAAAAGAGGTTTATTGCCCATTATTTATAAGTAATAACTCATTTTTCGCCTCAAAACATAAAGTGGAGTACACTGTAAAACACTGAGGACAATTTAAAGTTAGGGAAATACCTATTCTTTTTTTCACTGAGCCTCAGGAGCTCTTCTTTAAATTTGCTCGATTTTTCTCTAATAGTTCCTTCTTCCTTTTCATATATTGTAACTGGAAAATCTTCAAAGCACACTCATGTTAAAGGCTGGTCCCTAGACAGTGTCATTATTGCAAAGAGGTGGAAAGTTTAAGACGAATCATCAAGTTGATGGTGGTAAAGATGGCAGATATTTGTCTTTGAAGAGGTTATGGCCTCTCTCTCTCTCTCTCTCTCTCTCTTTTTCTCTCTCTCTCCTTTTCCCACCCCAAACTTCCTCATTTTAAATCATCATGATGTACATTGGCCTCCTCTTCCCCACACTTCTATGAAGCTGTAAAGCTTGAAGTCATAGGTCTTGGGTATAATATACAATGTACACACTATTTCCCATCCTCAAAACTATGTTAGTAAAGTGTGTACATTTTATCTAAATTTAAGTAATAGAAAAATGTTTCTTAAGACTATTTTCTCTCTTGGGGGCTATAGACATGACTCAGGGGGTTAACATGCTTTCTTCACACGCATGGGGAATTTTATCAGGATAGTGAGTTCAAAAGGCATGGGAACATAAAACCACAATGTCAAGACTGGGCAAAAAGCAGAGTCAGGCATACCTTGGGGCTGTCTAGCAAGCTGGCATTTTAGAGCCACAGGTTTCCTATCCAGGGAGAGATGCTGTCACAAGAAGCATGGGGGAGAAGACAGGAAGACATTCCGTGTTCACCTCTCACCTCCACACGTGCACACACATGCACATTGACTTGAAAACATACTCCCGACACACACAGAGGAATATCTGACTTATGACTCTTTACTCCACCATGCAGCAATGACAGTACTCCAAAAACAGCCAAGCCTCAGGCAGTGGAGATCCTTTACCTAGTACTAGACTCATATAAGATGAGTACCCAAGGCGTTGAAAGCACAAACTGGAGACAAAGTCGAAAACAAACCTAAATATAAGTATGACTTAAGAGGCTCTATAGAAAGGTCAACAAATATTTGGTCTGAAAAATAGAATCTGAACTTTTCTGTCATGTAAGTAAATACCCATTATCAAAAAATTCAAAGCCATTTTCAAGATAAAAATTTTTAAACATTTAAATGTAACATTTCACAAATTAACACACACACAAAAAAAACCACAAAATAAACCTCGATCAAGATCAGGAAGTTTGTTCTAGGTTTTTTTTCTAAACCATAAAATTGTATCATAAAACTATTCTATAAATGAGACCAGTGGACTGAGAAAGTGACTCTGTCATGAAAGTGTCTGCCTTGCAGTAATAAGGACCTGATTTCCAGTCAAGAACCCACAGATATGGTGATCTAATCTTGTAATCCCAGCACTTGGTCAAATGAGACAGGAAGATCCTTGGGGGTTATTAGCCAAACATTTTACCCCAATTGGTAAAGTTCAAGCCAATGAGACCTCATTTCTCAATAGAGATCAACAGTCTTCATGAGAAAGATAAAAGACGCTGTGATCTACAAATACATGTTGCCTGTCTTCTTTTCTTGTGGAGAGAAATGCATATTCACATAAAAAAATACCAAAGACCAAGTCAGAATCAACACACAGCACCTTCATTTTTACCAATTCATCATTATACATTAATATGCAAAGGAAAACCTAGTTTTAGAGTGTCAGATAAAACTGACCATTAGGTTAGAAATTCCCTGCTTCCCAGCCATGGAAGCTTGGCAGTCACGGTTTTCCTCGTGGCTGGTTGAGAGCAAAACAGTTCGTGGAGAGGTGGGTCCATAAATTATAAACTCGAGTTTCCCTGGAGGGACAGAGTGTAGAGCAGGACAGAACCGATCCTTAACGGCCCAAGCACCGTGTCCACAGATTCCACCGATTCAGATTGTCAGCACCCGGCAGCAGAGAGATGGTGAACAACAAACCACAACAAACCACAAAATACAGCAGCGTCTGTCATTCACGCCGAGCTGGTCAACTTTCTTGTCTTCTTGTCGCATGATACACGATTGAAGTGTTTTGTACTGAAAGGGACATTGGGAATCCAGTGTTTTCTGGGAATCCCCATAGGTCCGTAGACTCAGTGATGCCTTCTACTCTCTTGATGCTGACCACCATCTGTAGCTTTTCATGCTATAATGCTGCTCTCTATATGGCTTACTGATTTGGAAATATGTCTGAATGGATAATAGACATGGAAATTAAAGAATTTATAAGATATTTTCCAGAATACAGTGGAAAAGCTGTAAATGTCAAGAGAGTTTATGGAATATAATCCAAACTGCCTAGGATCAGTTTCTTGTCCAGAAGTATTTGGAAGCATAGAATGCTCATAGTACCTGTTGCTGCCAGTTTTGTTGGTTACAGGCCAGAACTAAACACACAGACCCTATTGTTGAAGAAATACCATGTATTAATTTAGAAATATGGAAAATTCAGGTTAAAAATGATCTAGAAGCTTTAGTCACATGGAATAGCTTTAATAACACCCAAAATACTATGTAGGTTACTGCAGGAAGATTGTCAGCAACTGGATTACCCAGCTACAAGGTAAAGCCATATGCTAAGCAAGCTTCTGTAGCTGTGAAAAGCAGCATGGCCTTTTAGAGCCAGCAGCTTTGTAATTTGATTAGAATCCATTGATAAAGATATGAATCCATGTGTTACATTGTAAGACAATGTTAAAACGTGCTTCTGATAGGGTCATAAGATCCACTAAGGAGTGTATAGTCAAATTTTTATGAAATTGATATCTAATGCCTGTCTAATTACTTGATAAATATTTGTGGTTAGGACTATAGATTACTGGAACTGTCACCTGCTTTGCAGGAGAAATAGTTTACAGTATTTGATGGCTACTGTCATAGATTCCTGTTTGGTTAAACTGCCGAGAATTCTGTGTCTGTTCTATGGTGGCTGAATGTCCACGTAGGAATCATAATATGTAACACCACTGGAAATACTCAGGAAACAGTTCAGAAGTCATGACAGGAAGAACATAAGGCCATGAAGTAGGGGAAAGCATGACACATAAATATATTTCTCTCACCTGTCCTGATCTTGAGTCATCCTTGAACAGATGGCTTGGATGGGCTGAAAAATAACCTGAAGCCTAGGGAAGTCTTACAGTGACCCACATGATACATATAGAGGTGGGACTGTGGTAAAAGTGAAGAGGAAGTGGATAACCCCTGAGGGGAGAGAGTCACTCCATCGTTGTGTGGGCTGTGGGCATTGGTTCTTCTGCCTCCACCTCTCCCAGAATGGCTTGGCTTTAGGGACAGTCTTTTAGTATATATATGGGGCAGGAATTTGACTGAAGTCTGGAGTTTCACAAAGTAACTTTCCTGTTTTGGTAGCTACACTGGGTTGGAACATCTCAGAGATGCAGCTGTCTTTAACTCAAGCATGTTCCTGTAAGTAACATCCAGGTTCTTCTAAGTAAGCTTTATCGCTGTATTATTTTATCAATGAATTGGGGTAGTATAATTTCTTTGATATAATCAAGACCCTATTTGGGGTAAACTGACATTTTTTCAAGTCTTACCTGGTGGCAAACTTTAACAGACTGAAATGAATTTTCTAGAATATAAATGCTCAACAGACTTTGAGATCAATGTTTTTAGGAATTACTATTTCTGTTGGAGATCGATGACACCATCCTGAGAGACTTTTTTTATTTTCTAAATTGACATGTTTGAAAATAATGACATCGTGGTGCTTGTATCTGATGTGTAGTTGCAGTTGAACTTCTTCATTGTGTAAGTCACCTTCATGAAAAGTCACTGCTCAATTCAAAATCATCAAGTAGCTGAAATTAAAAATTCGGACTTTATTGAAATCACAAGTCTCTATGTTGAAATTTTCTAAACACCAGAAGGATGAATATAAAATCATTGGCGTCCTGGGGGAGTTATGTGTTCGCACAGTTAAATCAACCTGCATAAACATTCAGTTCTGAGCCTAATTTAGTCAGTGATAGCAGACTTTTTTCTTAGAAATTTGGTAAATGCCCAAAGGCATAAAGAAAGGAAAAGCAGTCTTGTACTGACAAGTCACCTTAACTTTGTGTGTTAAAATTAGAAGTAAAATGAACTAGTAACATGCAGAAGATTTAATTTATGAAATGGAAAGTGGGTGTTAAACACTCAACATAGTAAAATATGTGAAAACAAATGATATAAACAGTTTTGGTGCAGGGTTAGTTTAAATTTCAAATGGCCTTAAATTAGGGTACTCCTTTTGGAGCAAGTCAAAGATTTGAAAGTCAATCAACTGTCAATCTTTGTATTTGGGAAATATAATTATTTGCCTACATCTGAACAATGGGCACAGTGTCTTCCCACTTCTGGTATATAATACTATATCATGCAGCAGAAGGCCCCCAAAGACGGAAGTCCAAAGGCTGTGTAACTCCAATCACCTCATTTACATATATACTGCCCCGTGGTATTCTCTTTACAGCAGGGACAGTCATGCTGCTGGTAGTGTCAAATTTGCTTCTCTGGCAGAATGTGGCATCCACCTCAATGGATGACATGTCCGTTGGAGACCTGTACAATTTTCTTGCCCACAAAACCTTTGCCAACCGTAACAGTGCTTCATTACTCTACCGTGAGTACGTAAGTATCACGTTTACTTTTGGTTTTCTTTGAAATGGCTTTTAAACATTATGTAGATCCAACTAAAAGTCTCCACAAACCAAAATCAAATCAGACACCTTCATAGGTCAAGTAAAGTATCGGACACTAAACCCTGGAATAGCAAGAGTGGGGAGCTTGACGAAACCGCAGCATTTTACAGAATAAATGCTTATATTTTACACTTCACCGTGGTAAACTTTCATTGTCTTTATTATTTTTATTTTGTGTGTATGAGTGCGCCTGTGTCATGCAAAGTCTGTGGAGGACATAAGAAAAGTGTCAGAACTGGGGTTATGGATGGTTTGTAGTCACCATGTGGTACTGGTAATTGAACCTGGGTCCTTTGCAAGAGGTATCATTGCTCTTAACTACTGAGCCATCTCTTCAGCCCCTATTGTCATAAACTTTTAAAAAGCTACTTGTTTCAATATATACTTCGGACAGAAATCCATAAAGAATCGCTAGAGAAGAAGTGTAAAATCCTAGTCTTGTATGAGTGCAGTCAATCTCTGTGGGGGATCTTCACTATTCTGCAGATATCCAGTTTAAAACAACATTCCTGCATTGAATTGAGTTTACAGAATCAAACTCAGCTGATCTCAAACCATGTAAAGAGAAAAGAAACAGAAATCTGAGTTGCTTGGTAAATCCAAAATGCTAAAAATCATTGTTTAAAAAGTCCAGTTATGAGTTTCCAGTTACAGTAGGACTAATTTAGAAGTGAAATATGTTGTGTCTGACCTGTGGACAAATGTCTGTTCAAGGTCATTTGAGAAGAAGAAAGTAAATTACATTTCAATGCAAAATTGGCAAACTAGAGGATAAGTCTCTAGACATGTAGTAAATAAATATTACTATTTTCTTTTCTACATACAAGAATTATATATATATATATACTAATATTTTAAATCTTTATTCATTGTTATTTATTTGCTTTAAAATGTGTCCAGATTTTGTGAATAATTTTAGCAGCATCTATAAGATTGCATTCAAGATTTGTCCTGGACATCATATTCTATAGACAAAAATGATTTGGTTATAATAGAAAGAAATTACATAATTTTACAACCTTGGGCCACAAATTAGCATGAACTTCATAATATGGACTCACACACACTGTGCTACGGCACTCAGTTCAAGTCCTACATAAGGAAGATACTTACAACCTTTAGTGTTGTTGGATTTTGTGGGAGTTTCGGGTTTTTTTCCAAACTCTACCCTTTTTGAAGGGCAAAACACCAATAATGATGAAGGGAATTGTTTCAGAGGCTTAATAATTAGATTGCTTGTCAAGGGCAGGAAAATCTAGGCAGCTTGCATTTTTTTGTAATTCCTTGATTTTTATGCAGTTGTTACGGTTAGACATTAAATGTCTGTGGGATCCATTGATGATCATGATAGGTGTTTTCTTTCCACTCCAAGTTCCCAACACATTGTAAATTTTCATTGTTTCTAGGGTCAAACGTATGCCAACCGAAGTTGGTACAGGCAAGACCACCCTTGCCACATTGGCGCCCTCCTAGCATCAGATGTCAAACAGCGACTCCAGTACACAAAAGTAAGTTTCTTCCATGGCTTAAGTGCAAAGCTAAGTTTGTGCACTATCTGGTTCTGCTGTGGGTCATTAAAGGTGCTAGAAGACGTGTAGTTATCACTGGCACGATAAAAGAGAGAATGAATGAGTTTCATTATACTGTGATAATTATAAATTAGATCAAATGCTAGCTCACATAGTAAACGAGTCAGAAATTGTCTCCAGAGAGGACCAGTTTTTACCACACCCGGCCTGAGGAGTGTTGTTAATCCTTGGGAAATTTTGAACTGAATTGAGCATGTATGGCTGGATATGCATTAAAGTACATGTGTAAGATGTAAGTTGTATGAAAGGCCTATTAATACAGTTCCTGTGCTGGTAGTGGATGATACGCTTGCATTGTTCTTTAAATTTTGGTAAATTAGTATTAATTCACAAACAATTAAAAATGTGCAGAATATATTGCCTGGCCTAGCAAAATGAAAATAACTGTGGCCAGTTTCACTAACCTAAAACACAGTGAGGCGCACCTTGCGGCATTGTTATCATTTTACCACAAAAAATTAACAGCATTCATGCAAATCCTCTCACGCTGCTGCCTACACTTTAACACCTGTGGCTAGCTCACCTCACGGTGTCAAGAGTTGGTTTCTTTGAGTTTCAAGAGTCTCCTGGCCCTGCTTCTGTGTCTTCTCATGTGCATGCTGTCCACCCTGCCTTCCCTGCCTCCTTTTATGTCTCAACTGAAAATCAGCTGAACAAGACGTTCCTCTATGTGTTGTGTTCTTCTCATCGAGATGACGTCTGCTGTGCTGAGGTTTCCATATCAGCAGCTTGAATATGCAATTGTTTTGGTTTCTTCCCTCTGACTCCCTGTCACAACCATTCATTACAAGATTTAAACTAAGCTGCGTGTGAGTACACAGCTTGCACATGTATTTTTCTCTTCAGTTCTGGCATCAATAACCTATA
Organism: Eospalax fontanierii; assembly: GCA_035773235.1. Classification (NCBI taxonomy): domain Eukaryota; kingdom Metazoa; phylum Chordata; class Mammalia; order Rodentia; family Spalacidae; genus Eospalax; species Eospalax fontanierii. Next base: position 4,058,592 of record CM069547.1, read on the forward strand.
CAAAATATATTCTCATTATAATAATGTGATTATAATGAGGAAATTCAAGGAAGAAGTGAAGAACACAAGAACTGTTCTCAGAGCTATGTTCCTGGACTACTTAAAAGCAGTCTGTTAGCAAGATGAATTTAAACCCCACAAATATCCCGTGACAAGGTTTCATTAGAAAAATAATGAGCTGAAGTGCTCAAAACCTGCATAGACCGAGCACATCTTAGATTACAGACAAGGTTGTGGTCAGGGCTTCATTCACCGCACAGCCTAGCTCTCCATCCACAGCACAGGGTGCCAGCACCCTGTTTAGCCATCACCCTCTGTCCCCCTCCTTTTCTTCCTGTGTTTCATGCATTTCCTTATGGTATTCATTAGATTCCTCCTAGCATTCCATTTCATCACTTTTGAGTAGCTAAGAGACCAGACAAAATACATCATGACAGAAATGATAGTCACCTATGACCCGGGTACACGTACACACTGAAAGGTCAGAATCCTCAGTGATTTCCCTTGACACTGTTATTAAAAGCAACATTGTGTCACTGTTCTTTGCCTGTGCACATCAACAGATGCTCTTCTCTGTTAGATGCAGGTGGTAGGGAGCCATGTTGATCTGGACATCGACAGACTCAGATGCCACGTTATCCTCATCATACCTTTGTTTAATATCTCACAACAATATGAAATGTTAATATATGAGTGATCAGTTTGAATCATGATAGTGAAAATGGTTTGGACTCCTTGTTGTTGATAATGGTGGCATCTAGAACATCTTGGGGCAGGTCCTGTGGGCACCTGTTGAGTTCCAACACAGCCTGTTTATAAATCACAAGGAAGAAAATCAACAATTAAATAAAAGACAGATAACCAGAATGCAGATGGCACAATGAAGACGGGAAACAAAATTGGATCAGCTTGATCTCCCATTAGAAAAAAAATAATTATATATATATATATATATTTAAAAATATATAGAGAGAGCATATATATATATATATATATATATGCTCTAACTTAGATTTGTTTTAGTAAAGTGTAGACCAAAACCCTACATTTTACATTTCTACAATGTGTATTTCACACTAAATGCCTTTTATATGTACTTACTAATAGCAAGCAGGTATTTTCCTATAGCAACTCTGTGCAAAGACACATGTATTTGACTGTGCTGTATTTCACACAATTTAATGTAAAATTCAATCTTGATTGCTTAGGATGACAACATTCTGCAAGAGATGATATTTGTTTCAAGTTCCTGGAAAATCCTCCTGAAACAGATAGTGCCAGCAGTAAATCATCTTCCAAGACTCAGTAAGAGTTTAGAGACAAGAGCCAGCGTGGTAGAGGATGCAAATGGAGTAATTTTGGAGGCCTTGAGGACAATTTCGAAAAAGGTGAGACTGTCTCCACATTACTGTTTCCACATTTCATGAATATCCCATAGAAGAAAGACAGGGTTTCTATAATGAATGGAAATGTTGAAATGCTTCTTTAGGAATAATGACATCAATGTATTCAGGTGCTTTACAACATTTAGAATAAGGCTTGGCTTGTAAATTCCACCTACTCTGCTTCACACAATAGCAACTCGACAGAAAACAGTGGTTTCTGATGGTAATTCACCCATAGCTTTCCTCGTGGGGGTGAAACACTTCTGATGAGTCAGCAGTTCTATTTTTGACACTCATGCCTTGAATTTCTTCATCTTTCCATATTAATTGAAAACTCTATCACGCTTGATATTCTGGAAAGTTAGAAGATATGACAGATAGATATAGTTGAAAAGAAGAGGATCAGGATACTCTGGGAGAGTCCATGCAGTATGAAAGGCAGGCCACGGGAAGTCCTGAGGACATGTCTGATTCCTTTAAATGAAACAATTGACACTAACTTCTCCATTGTCTCTTGGTTAAATCCATGTCTATAGTAAAATTTCAACTTCCTAATTATCCATAAATTCTTCCTTCAAGAACATCACTCATGTGGGATTAATTGCATTTCAAAAATATATATAATTTATCACTTAAATATTAAGATTGCTAAAACCTTTATGGTGCCTTGGCCCAGGTACATGAAAAGCCATAATTTTGACCTAAGTATTCCATTACTAAATTTTGTCCCAAATGTCCATTCACCCGTTAGAAATAAAAAAGACTGTGTCCTAACAACAGATGTTTCAGTCTGTAAGTGCTTTCCTTGCAAACATGAGGATAGAGCTTGAACCCCAGAATCCATGTGGAAAAGGCCATGTAGTTACTGGCTTGGGTTTCTAATCCTAGCGCTAGATAGGGAAAGACAAGTAGATGTTTGCTGAGTTTTCTGTTACTTAAAAACTAAGGTAGGCAGAAGAGTTGAGGAAAGATTATATGAGCCAGAGACATTGGATGAGTGAATGTAAGGAAATCTGGTTGTCCAGACATGATCAGGCAGGTGCAGAGATGAACTCACAGTGCTTGTGACAACAAGCCCAAGCCAAACAAATTCCAGAATTAACAGGGAGGTAAGCAAGAAACCTCAGCCCCAGCTTAGGAACGAAGGGAAACTGAGAGCTATTGAGAGCAAGGGACACAGCTTTCTTTAAGGGTGTGAGACATTGGGTAAGCTGACCAGGCTGAAGGGATGGACCAAACCCAAGAGTACAGGGGAACACAGGTTAGACTTTATAGGCTTTTGAAACAATAGTGATAGAGGATTTAGTAAGATGGAGAAGGTGTCTGAAGATGAACAGAATTTATTGCATGAAATTCTCAAACCCAATAAAATACTAAATAATAAAGAGCAAACGTGGCTCAATAAACTAAAAAATGTATAAATCAACTAAGGAACTTTACCTAAGACTAATCAATGGCATCTAAATTCCTGTGTCTACACACACACACACACACACACACACACACACACACACAAACCATATAAATATGCACATAAAAACACAACCAAGAAATAAGGACAAAGTAATAACAAAATATAAATAACACCTGTGCATTTATGATTAGCTTCAGCTGGGAGAAGAAAATACTGTCGACCCTTCCTGGATGAACCTGCCAGACCTGAAGTCACCCAATGAAGAAACTCGGCGTTTTTCTCTATTTAATGTGCTGCGCTGCTTGTACAGGGATACGCGGAACTTTCACAATTATATGCAGGTCTTAACCCAAAGGTCTCGATGTCTATACGCTCAGTTATATGTCAACTACTGAGATTAACCTTGATGATCAAGCCCTTCAAAACTTCGTTTACATTTATCTTTCAGAGTCTTGTGTGAGTATAATGGATTTCTTCTTAAAAAATAAAAACTGACTTTATAAAGGACCGATTAAAAACAAAAAATGTGTTAAAGTTTCTTTGGTCCATTTAATATAAAGTTTATCCATGGTACTATGAAATTCTCATATGAAGTTGTCAAAAATAAATGAAGTTTTGCTTACAAATAGCTGTGAGTTTACATTCGAATCATAGTAAGTTAACATAGATGAACTTATTAAGACCAAGGAAGAAATTACTATTAATGTGTAGATATATTCTGCCTTGAAATGGAAATATGCTGGTAGGTGGTAAATGTAAACCATCATCTCTGAAACAATTTTCATAACATAATATCAGAAAATTTTAGTGCTATAGAAAAGTGTAACCTCCTTAAGTGTGGTAGATTTTCATCAGTCTGGAAGCTGTTAGGTGCAGTTAGGAAGTGTCTGTGCATCTCTCTAATAACTGTCTTCGGCGTGATCTCCTTAGCACCATCATAGACAGACTCCATGTACTCTGGTCACTCCATCTGACAAACTTCATGTCCTGTTAAAGTAACTGAACACCTCCCTTCACCCTCCATTACTAACAACACACAGCGAGTGAAGGAGATTCTGCCCATCCCTGCAGTGCTTCTACCAGTCCCTCCTCTGTGTACATGAGATCCTCTCAGAACCAGATCACTGGGAAATGGGAAACCATGATGAGCAGAGGCAACAGCCACTAAAGTGCATGTCTGTGACGAGCTCAGAGCCAGTTTCCTCTCAGAATCAGGTGCTTCGTAGTGGGACACAGAAGTGCTGTTCCAACAGGCCCAGTGGGACACATCGGGGGATGCTGTCTCTCTCAGCAAACATCCTCTGTCCAGACTCCACTGTCCACCAGACCGCTCTGCATCACTCTTTTCAGTCTCTCTCCTGGTCCAGCACCATGATGGCATACTTAAAATAAGGAATGCTTTCCACCAATGGACACAAGACCCTCATGTGACGGGCGCACAGAGTGGGAACAGCACTGGATGAAGACTGAAATCTTTCCAGGATCTCTAAAAGTGCCCTCTTCCTCTCATTCATTCTGACATTCTGACGGAGATGAAAGCTGAATTCATTAGTAGACCTGCACTGGAGGACTACGTACCATTCCTCCCCACGCTTGAACCTCAAGAGTGATTTTCTCTAGTTACATATTCTTAGAATCACAGATATTCTCTACGAACGCAGTGTGTTATCATACATCACCCTGCAAATGCATTCTGTTCTAGTTGTCTACTCAGGAGAGAAGAGGTTGGTTTAGAGTGACTCAGGTTGACGAATGACTCTCACCTCAGTGTGGTCTAAACTCAGTGTCTGCTCCCCCTAGGGGGCAGCAGTGTCATCCGGCTCTCTGATATTCTTACAGTGCCTTTCCCAGGCATTTACTGAGAATGGATAATTAGATACAGCCTAGCTAACTTCCTAAGAGACATAGAATAAAATATGAGTAAGTAATACAGAGAAAGACAGAAGGTGGAAAGGAAGGAAGAGAGAAGGAAGTGATTAAACAGCAGGTTGTAACCCATAAGATGATGAACATGCTTCAATATGAATCTCCCTCGTGTGTGTGTGTGTGTGTGTGTGTGTGTGTATGTGTACACTATATGAAGATGCATGGGATAGAGGTTGGTGTTTGGAGTAGTTTTCTATCATACCTCACTGTTTTTTGACGAGCTCTGAAATCAATGTTCATCATTTGATAAACTTGCTGTTGAATGAGCTCGAAGGATTTGTCTCTTTCATCTGGGATTATGTGTCACACTGCCTCATTTGGTCTTTTTATAAGGCTGCAGGTGATCCAGACTCTGGTCCTTCTCATCCTTGCATAGCAAGCATCTCACAGGCTGATTCATCTGCCTGAACCTTGGCTTTTAGAACCTAAATCAAATGTTTCCTGTTTTCCTTTCCTGAAACCTCCATCGGCCTTAGAAGTATTGTTTAGTCTATCTACCAAATAGCCATAGATCGACCTAACCAGATCTGGAATGCTCTGGAAATCAGTATTAAATGCAATTTACTTTCTCGTTTAAACAAAAAGATTTTCTCCACATTTATAATGGCATTTTACCTCAGAGCAGTAGACCCATCTTATCCCTCACTGTCAGAGTTGTTTTCTTTTGAGTCCTGTTCCTGCTCCTTGACCACCAAACTTTCAATGACATAACAGTATATTTGTGCCCAAATAAGTCTATCAGAATGCTGTTTTGCTACCAATACATGCCAGATATAACATTATGTGAAACAAAAGCTATAGTGTGTTTATTGTAAACATGGTCTTAAGATCTGGCAAACCACTGAGGTTTACCTGTGTTGTAACACATGGACACATTTCTGAATTGAGATGAGGAGACAGTGTTGATAAGGTCACCAAGTAGAAGGAGAATGGATATTTCAGTATCAATTCAGGGAAATGAGGCAATCAATGAAATGGAGTTGATTTTTTTAAAGATTAATAAGACTGAGAATTTTTAGACAAAAGAAAGAAAGAGAAGATCCAAGTTAACAACCTCAGCCATGAAGAGTAAAGCAAACCAGGAGCCAAGAAAGCCATTAATGCCCAATTCAAAGCTCTGTCTTTACCAAGCAAAGAGATGACAAAATGAAGAAATTTCTAAACATGTACAGTCAACAGAATTAAATCAAAATGATGCAAATAATTTAAATAGACCCTTAAGAGCCACTGAGAGAGGTACAGTAAATTGAAATTTCCCAACTGAAAAGAGTACAGCTCTAGATGGACACAGTGCATTATTCTACCAAAGCTTCAAAGCAAAACTGATACCAATGTTCCTCAGATTATTCTTCAAAATAGAATAGAAAGGAACACTCGCAAACTTTTCTATGATATTCTAATTATGAAACCAGAAAAATATTCAACAAAAAAGGAAATTATAAACCAAAATCTCTGATGAATATAGATATAAAAATTCTGAGAAAAATACATTCTGATTGAAAGAAAGAACATATCAAAAGATTATATACCATGATCAATTTGACTTTATTCTAGAGGTGCAAGAATGGCTCAACATATGCGAATCAAAAGTGTAATCAAATACATACAGAGACTAAAGTTCAGACCAATGCAGCAATTTCATTAGATGATGAAAAGGCCTTTGACAAAATCCAATATCCGTTCTTTTTGAAATCATAAAGAATATAGGGATATAATAAAGGCTTCATATAATACAAGCAATCTACAATTCACAGCCAGCATCACATTAAATGGAGGAAAAGCTGAAAGCATTCCCATTGCAGTCAGGAGCAACAGAGGGATGTCCACTTTCAACATTCCTGTTCAAAATAGATCTTGAAGTCTTAGCTAGAGCAGTGAGACAAAGGAGATAAAGGGGCTGCAAACTGGAAAGATGAAAATCAAAGTACTGTTACTTGTAGATTTTATGATTCTACATAGAAAAATATCCTAAGTACTTCAAAAGAAAACTCCTAGAAATGATATATAGAGCATAATAACAATCAATAAAATTAACATCCCTAAATCAGTAGCTTTCTTATATGTCAACAAACACACCAAGAAAGAAATGCAAGGAGCAGTTCCATTTGTGGTAACTGCAAGAGCCATAAAATATCTCGGAAAAAGTCTAAATATGAAAAGAAGGATTTGTACAATAAAAACTTTAAAATATTGAAGAAAGCATTTTATATTTATATAAAATTATATAAAGCATTTAATTTGTTTATATTTAAGAAGGTAACAGAAGATGAAAAGAACCCCCATTCTCATGGAATGGTAGCAGCAATAGTGTAAAAATAACCATAGTAACAAAGACAAGCTACAAATTCAATGCAATATACACTGGAATTTTGACACAATTCTTCACAGAATTTGAAAAAAATAATCTCATGTTTCATATGGAAAAACCAAAGATCCCCAGCATAGCCAAAATTATACTAAACAGTAAAAGGACTTCTGGAAACATTACCATCCCTGATCTAAAGCTATACCACAGATTTACAGTAATAAATTGGTATGATAAAACAGACACATTGAACATTGGAACAGAATTGAAGACTCATATTTACATCCATCCATTCATTACCACCTAAATTTTCACAACAGTGCCTACCAAAATTAAATAACAAATACACATAGGAGAAAAGACAGCATTGTGCCTGTTGTACAAATGGGTGCTGGTCCAACTGGATAGAGGCATAGAAGAATGAGACAACATCCCTATGTCACTATGCACAAAACTCAACTCCAAATGAAGCAAGGACCTCAACATAAGACATGATTCCCTGAATGAAACAGAGGATAGAGTCAGGGTACATTGTACCTTCTCAGCAGAGGAAAGGACTTTCTGAACAAGATTCTGACAATGCAAGCATTAAGTCCAAAACCTGACAAATGGGATCACATGAAACTAAAACAGATTCTGTACATCAAGGATATCATCATTCTGGTGAAGAGGCAACTAGGAAAATTGTGGGAAATCTTTACCAGCTTTACCTCTGACAAATGCTTAGTATCTAGAAGATACAAAGAACTCAAAAAACTAAACATTAAAAAACCAGCAATCTGGTTTAAAAAGGGGGGTCAAGGAGTTGAACAGGGACTTCTCTAAAGATGAAAGGAAAATATCCAAGAAATACTTTTGAAATGTTCAGCATCTTTATTTATCAGGAAAACTCATATTAAAACCACTCATTTTGCTCTTCTCAGAATAGCAAAAATCCCCAAACAAGCAACAGCATACACCATGAAAGACATAAGAAAGGGGGTGGAGGGTGGGATCTTATTCCCTGATTGTGGAAGTTCAGACTGTTACAGACATTATGAAAATCAGTGTGGAGTTTCCATGAAAAGTTAAAAATTAATATACCATTTATATTTTATTTACTAACCATGCTACTGCTAGGCATAAACCCAAACAACTCCATATCCTACTATGGAAATATCTGTTCATACATGCTCAATGCTGCTGTTCCCATAACAGTCAGGAACGGGGCAGAGGGAACACTAAGACTCCAATGGGAGAGCAATGGCTGGGAGGAGGACAATGGGGGAGGGGCAGCTAGCCTAACACTAAAGATATTTTGAGAGTCATATGGAAAACTACCAGTATTGAAGCTTTTTAAAATACATACATTGACGATATAAAAAGAGTTTGGAGGGAGTTGCCCTATAATCGGTCATTAGAAATTAGATCAAGTGCTAACTCAGATGGTGGTAGATTCATACATCACCTATGCAGAAGCCCATTTCAACCAGTGTGCTGCCTGTGGGAATGTACTGAACATTATGATGGAGTGCTTGAACAAGACTTTGACATTCTTACTTCCTCACATACAAGTTTAAAATGTAAATGTTGCTGTATTTGCGATATATTACTGAAGTGTCCTCCCTTGAAAGCATGCTATTCTACTGGCCCTCCTTGTATTAATTCTGCATCTCACATGCATGTTCCATTCTTGCTGGCCTGAGATCTGTGTCTGAAATGAAAATCATCCCCAGCAAGAACGTCCTCTACAGACTCTGCTCTGAAGCATGACCTCAGTTGTTGTAATCTCTAAATTACTCTACTATTTAAGTGTGTTCTCTCTTCCTTCTGAATCATTGTCATAACCAATCTTAGTGAAATGGAGATTTAGCTCCCTGTGTACACACATACATAGTCTGTTCTCCATGTACATACACACATAGTCTGTTCTCCATGTACATACACACATAGTCTGTTCTCCATGTACATACACACATACCCTGTTCTCTGTGTACACACACATAATCTGTGTTCTCTGTGTTCATACACACATGGTCTGTTCTCTCTCTGTGTACATAAACACATAGTCTAGTCTCTAAGTACACACACACACATAGTCTGTTCTCTCTCTGTGCACATACACGCATAGTCTATTCTCTGGGCACATACACGCATAGTCTATTCTCTGTGTACACACACACATAGTCTGTTCTCTGTGTACACACACATAGTCTGTTTTCTTTGTATATACACACATAGTCTGTTCTCTGTGTACACACACACAGACATAGTCTATTCTGTGTGTATACACACACATAGTCTATTCTCTGTGTATACACACGCACATAGTCTGTTCTCTGTGTATATACACACATAGTCTATTTTTCTGTGTACATATACATTTAGTCTGTTCTCCATGTACACATACATAATCTGTTCTCTGTGTACATATACATATAGTCTGTTCTCCATGTACACACACACATAGTCTGTTCTCTGTGTACATATTATACATATAGTCTGTTCTCCAAGTACACACACACATAGTCTATTCTCTGTGTACATACACACATAGTCTATTCTCTATGTACACACACACATAGTCTGTTCTATGTGTTTTTATTATGGGCATCGATACCCTATACAAACACTATTAGTATAAATAAAAATTGATTATAATAAAGGGGAAGAAGACAGAATGAGAGAGAACATTTGTCAGATCTGCTTTTTCTAAATACTTCATGGTGCACTGTTTCCACTGATGAATTTATTTCAAATATTCTGTAAAACAAACTATTCTTACTTCACTGACTGAAGGTAATGGCTAAAACTACAGAAAGGTTAACGAGAATCCAATTCACCAACCTGATGTAATAACATACGTGTGGGCTTCATCCAACTCAGTGCTCCTGGTAACCCGCATTTACATCACCGTTTGATCTGCCCCTTTCTCTAGCATCCTTTGCGTTCTTCTTTTGTAATGTTCACAAGAGTCCTTCGTGCTGTGTATTTTCCTTGTGAGTAGCTAACAAAAACCATCACAGCATGGCAAGCATTTTAATCAGAGATGGTTTCCATGCATTGTTTGGAGATGAAGCTCCATCTATGCTGTTACTAGACACAAGCCTGTAGCCTCTTCTTCACCTATATCTGCCAATGACTGTGATTCTCTGCTAAGGAGCAAAGAGTCTTCTAGACTGGGAACAGTGCATTATGAATTCCAGGGTTTCCTCATTGTATCTTAAATTTAATAGTCCATAATAATACAAATACCATAAGTGAGTGACAATTTGAGGCCAGCCTGGTAAACATGGTAAGCTCCAGGCCAGCAAAGCTACATAGTCAGATCTTGTCTCTAAAAAGAGTAAAGACAGGATGGGGGGGAGGAGAGAAATGAAAAGGAAAAGCTAAATAAATTCACGATGAGTATATGAGTGAGGAATCTGATTCAATATATGGAGAAGTATTGGGACAACTTGCCAAGGACAGTGTTGGCATCAATTGCATCTGATTCTAGTGTTTGGTCACTTATTGAGTCCCGCAAAAGTCTTGGTTTCTCATCCACAAGCCCGCAATGAAGAGCTCACATTCACCAGCAGGAAGGAAGGCAGACTTCAGAGGGAGAACAAAGCACTAACGGTGGAACCTCATTAGAAAAAATTAAGATACAGTTTATGTGACTAGAAGTTTTCATGTTACTCTGTATATCAGGTAATTAAAGCATTTTGCATATACTTACTAATAAAAGTTCAATACTATAGATTACCTACTGTGTGTCAGGACCACAAGTGTGTAACTGTTCTGAATTCACTCATTTTAATGCAATGTTGAATCATGGTTCCTTAGGCAGAAAGGCCACTGAAGGTGATTATCTGTGTCTAGTAATCACCGACCCAACCTACCTCGGCAACACCTGGCTCCTGGGTTGTGGTTCCAGGAGGACATTGTGCTCCCCTCTTAAGATCCAAGAGGTGAAAGGAAAAGGTAAAGGAGTTCTAGAGGGGATTAAACTGTACTCAAAGGTTGTGCTCACTCTTTTCCTATGTATGAAAACACTGGTCTGTGAGTTAAGAAAAGAATTTTGAAATACTTAGGTTGGAAGTGTGAAATTTAGGAAACCACTTGCGTAAAGCTGTTCAATAAGGACTCGCTAGAAACTGAGAACCTCATTCAGAAAGTTTTGTTTCTCATAGTAGTTGGCTGAATAGTTTTCCTGAGTGTTGTGAAACACACCTGGCTAACTCTCCAACAGTACTTACAAAGGTCACCCTGGAACTTTGCACACTTTAACACATTAAGGGATAACACCTTCTTGCTTAAGTTTGGGGGGGGGGCGGGAAATGCATGGTATGAAGAATAGTTTAGTTCAAATTTAGAAGAGGATCAGGAGAGGAAACCAGAATCCATAATGTAGGAAGGGAGTACTGGGGAAGGTTCTGAGAGGTGATAAAGTCCCTGGAGCAAGAAGACTGCAGGAGCTCTCCATGTCCCTGGTCATGTTCACATCTACACTCAAGAGCAACTTCCTCTTTCTGCTTCTGTCTCTCCTGTGAGAACGTATCTAACCTGGAATCAGATGGTAAGCGTACATAGAAGAACCTAAATGACAGAAGAAATTAGAGGTAGCTTTGAAGAGATAATGGGGTCCATTCTCTCTCTCTCATGGGTTCTTTCTTTCTCTCTCTCTCTCTCTCTCTCTCTCTCTCTCTCTCTCTCTCTCTCTCTCTCCAGAATGCAAATAGGCTCCCTGCATCACCTGTTCCTAACATATTTTTCTGTGTACACAGCCACATTTCCAGAGCTACAGGATCGGGTGACCATGTGCTGATCCTCTGAAATTGTAATGAAAGTGTTTCTCCTCTTAAGATGAAGTCTCAGTTCATGTACCACCGTAATGCAAAGCTGATTAACATAGTAATAAAACAATCCAGTTACAATTTCTCTTCCTGTCTTCCCCTTAACAATTATCATTTCTAATGAAACAGTTTCAGACATCTACATTAAATATACTATTTCTGTATAATGATAGTCAAAACTGGAATAATTTCTAGGTTTTTGAGAGTCATGAAATATCCAGTAGGCAGTCAGGGATGCCTCTTTGGTATAGATATCCATTTACAATTACAAATAAAAATTTGAGTCATAAAAACAAGAAAAGGAAGTAAAATATAAAATCAGATTAGAAATCAATGTAAAGCGTCCTCCACTCGCATGCCACAGAGCTGTGGAGGAAGCCGTGAGCCACTCAGAAGTGTCTTTTTCATTGAAGGTGGTAGGTGAATTACACTGAAACACTTAGTTCATTCAGCTGCTTAATTGAATGTTGTGGGTCCAGCAAGATGACTCCACAGGTAAATGTGCTTTCTACCAGGCCTGGTGACCTGACTTCCACCCTGGGTCCCATGGTGGAAGGAGGTTCCTCAGACCATTACATGCGTGATAATCATGGACAGTTATACATATGTACACATGCATACATATATATGCAAACACAAATAAATGAATGCAATAAAATTTCTTTTTAAAACTGAGTTTTTTAATGAGGCACTAATCACACACATATCACTTAAATGCACACTAAGACACAAACAGTAAATTTAATAAAAAAGACACTGGTTGAAACATTTCTATAAAGATTGATTACATGCAGTATAAAATTATCTATCAAAATGTAGTTTATGTTTGTGCTGAGACATGGCATAGAAACACGTCCAAACCCTCTCATCCAAACTGAAGGACCAATGAAACTGCAAAAGTGTTGATTGGTCCAGGGTGCTGTCGGAGACCAACTCACGGTGCTATCTGAGATGGCCCAGGGTGCTGTCTGACAGCATAGCTAGCATTTAGTAGCCTGCTAGTTTGTTCAGGCACAGATATCACTCTTGGGTTTATAGAAATGAGTAAATCAGACAAGGCCACCTGACCACCCGAAGTTATATTGTAGCAGAGAGAAGAAAGACATCACAGCCAAGATGGTGAAAGAACACAGTGAATTATGGCAGCAGACAGTCTGTGCGATAGACAATAGAAACTCACAGCAAGATACTTAAGAAATGTACTTGGAGAAAGGGAAAAACAAGTTAAAACATCCATCTATATGAGATTGATTTAATATAATAAATATTTAATAACTCCCAATTGATAGAATATTTCTAAGGCCGACAAATATTTCAATCCATTGCTCAAAATTTTCTAAACTCAAATGTAAGCAGAAAAGATTCTTAAGAATGTTTGTTCTCACAGCGGGTGGAAATGTGTCTCACTGGGTAAATGTTTGCTGCACAAGCGTGAGGACCTGTGTCCAGGGACTGAGCCCAGCAAAAAGGTAAGTGGAGCTAAACACAGCCATACCCTCCACGCTGGGGAGAAAACAGAGACAGGCTAATGCAGGGGCTGCCTGAACATTCACACTAATGGAAACATTAAGTTCTAGGCTCAGTGAGATGATATATCTCAAAAAATAGGCTAACCTTGGACAGGAAATTCATGAGTTGCACTGTAAGACACTGAGAAACACGTACTTGAGGAAGTCACGGGACACAGGACGGAGGTTATGATCACATTTTGTTAAATAATTGTGATAATTGTGATTTGCCTGCCACTGTGCACTGGAAGTCTTTGTGTTTCGGCCTATAGATTACTGGAACTTCTACCTCTTTGTGGACATAAGCATTTTGCAGTGTGGTGTATTACTGACAGAGATCCACGCTTGGGTGAACTGCTGAGAATAGATGTCAGTTGTTGAGGTAAGGGAACCCAAGTCTCCGAAAGGAATTATATGCATTTGTCTCCATTGGAGGGACTAGGGGGATTTTGCAGAAGGTATTAGAAACAATGGAACTCAGGAAAATTACTACCGAATAAGCACATTTCTCTGCCTTGAATCAACTTACCAGATAAACTTTTGAGTCTGGAAGTATTGAAGTGATTCAGTTTACTAGAGTTTAGAATTGAATACACATATCCATCATCAGAACACCAATGAAACTGACAGATGTTGAAATTATTTTTAAATTTATTTTGTTGAATCGTTGTATATTGCATACAGAATATTTCAGTCGTAATCATCTTTATAACCCCTTTCCCAGTGGTACCCACTCCCATTAACTGCCCAACTGAATCCACAGATTCTTTCATCTATCTTAAGTTCTAATGTGTCCTAAACTGTTCCTCAGTGCATACGCATCCACTGAGGTCTAGTCAGCCTATCCAGAGTCCTTTACTTTTGGAAGACTAGCTCACCCTCAGCCAACAGTAATCAGGAGCCAATGTTTCTTCAGCAGAGTTTGGGGGCAGCTACTCATTTCCACAGTTCTGTGCTGGGTTTTTGTCTGCTTGAGCTTGCATGGGTCTTCAGCATGCTGAAACCATTGCTTTAGGTTCATGTGAGCAGGGTCCCAGGAGCTTGTAGGATCCTATTTCCATATGGTCACACGCCTCCTCACTGGCTCCTACACTCTCCCGGTCCCTCTTCTGCAATGGTCCCTGAGCTCTGGGTGAGTGAAACAATATTGGCGTCCTGTCCAGAGACCCACACTCTGCAGATACCTAATCTCCATGCTTTGAGCATTTGACCCTTTTGTGTTACTATACCTGTGTTGCATGAGGGAGTTTCAATAACGAGAGTTGAGAGATTCATTAGTGTCTTCTTTAGCCCTTTTTTATGTTTTCTGAGCCTTGGGTGTAGAGGCTGCATTAAACACGTGCCTCTTAGTTATGGGCAGTTCACAGACAATGTCTGTGAGTTACCAGTTATAGTACTCTGCAGTGGTCTCCATCTGGCGCAAAAGAAGATTCTTTGATATGTGATGACTGGGATAGCTGACTGTAAATATTATATATTTTAAACGTAGTAGGAAGTTACATTAGTCTAGGGATGTGACAGCCTTGGGGATTTCTCTAAGACCTATAACCTCTTCAGCCATGCATATTTGACTAGGATGACAGCCTTGGGGATTTCTCTAAGACCTATAACCTCTTCAGCCATGCATATTTGACTAGGATTACAGTAGCACACTTGAGTTTCTTCCCATTAAGTGGGTTTAAGATCAACTAGGTAACCATTGATTGGCCCCAAGATAAAAGTGCCACTACTGCATAATTGTCATATGCTGTGCCAAATTATGAAGCTGGTGCTGGGTCATCAGTTGATATTCTCCCTTAGCTACTTATATCATACTCCTCAGAGCTATGAGATATATTCTTTAGAGGAAGTGAATTCCATGTCAGTACGAGCTCCAGTGCTCAAATTCCGGTCTCCAAAGTATGTACTGTCTTCAGCAATAGGGTCTTACCTTCAAGTTGTGGGAGGCTGTTAAAGACTGGCAATAGCCTGTGTAATTCTGGAAGTCTCTTGGACAACCATGACCACTAACTCAAAGGAAGGTTTCTCCTGTCTGACATTGTTTATTGTTCTGTAGCCTTTAGCTACATGGATTCATGTAGAGATATTGTATGTGTATTTGTCATGTGTAGGTTGTTAGACTAATATGATTGTTTTTGGTGTTTTACACTAGCTAGGCATTGCTTCTTTCCTCTCTCTGCGTGTATAACCCTCCCTCCATGTCTTCCTCATTAAAGTGTCCCCCTTTGCCACATTTCTCCCTTGATAATTCCAGTCTTATGGCCTCTCTTGAGCTCCTTCTTTCCTTGTATCCCCATAGTTCCTTGTGTAACTGCCCCTAACACATTCTATTTAAATACTCCTATTTTATCTATTTCTCCCTTAGTAACACCTGCCTCCTACTATTCTTCTCTCTCAGTTCCTTCTTTACTTTACATCCCTGGTTCCTTTCCATTTTCCTGGCTCCTGCAGATACATCAGGATATATACTCACATATAAAGGTTTGGTGCTGAGATCCACAATGAGAAAGAACATATGTGATTTGTTTTCTGATTCTGTGTTACTTCTCTTAGCATAACAGTTTCTAGTTTTGTCCATTTGCCAGCAAACTTCATGATTTTGTCTTTCTTTACTTCTGAGCTGTGTTATGTAAATGTACCACATTTTCATTGTCCACTCATCAGTTGAGAGATACTCAGGTTGCTTCCATCCATTAATTATTGTAAGAAGAGCAGCATGGTTTACAAGTATCTCTGGAACAGGATAAGTCCTTTGAGTATTTGCTGAGGAGTGATATAACTGGTAAGTGGTATATGGTAAATTCATTTTCATTTTTTAAGAGGTCTCTACACTGCTTTCCACGGAGATTGCATGAGGTTATAATACCACCAACAGCTAATGAGTGTTCCTCTGTCCCCACATCCTCCTCTTGGTATCATTTGCTCTCTTGATTTTAGTCAGTCTGACTGGGGTAAGATGAAATCTTGTTTTAATTTCCATTTCCCTAATTATTAATAATGTTGAACACTTTTTTAGATGATTTTAGCCATCTTTATTTCTTTTTTGACAACATTCTGCTCAAATTCTTTGTCCCTCTTTTAATTTGGTCATTTGTTTTCTTGATTTGTTTTTTGAGTTCTTTATTTATTTTGTATATTAAACCTCTGCCTAATTTGTTGCTGGTGAAGATTTTCTCCTACTCTGTGGTGTTTCTCTTCATCTCCTTGGCTGCTTGTTTTGCTGTACAGAAGCTTTTTAGTTTCATGAGGTCCTACTTGTTGGTTATTGACGTTAATTCCTTAGCAACTACTGTCTGATTTAGAAAGTCCTTTCTTACACCTATATCTTATAGGCTACTGCGAATCTTCTTACAGTTTCAGAGTTTCAGGTTTCACATTGAGGTCTTTGATCCATTTTGAGTTGACTTTTGTGCAAGGTGAAAAATAAAATTCTAGTTTCATTCTTCTACAAGTAGATGTCTTGTTTTGCCAGCACAATTTACTGAAAGTGTTATCTTTCCTCTAGTGAGTGTTCTTGGCCCCTTTGTTAAATATCAGGTGGCTGAAATTGCTTGTCATTATGTTTGGGTCTTTACTTTTGCTCTACTGCTCTACAGGTCTATTTTTGTGCCAGACCCATGCTGTTTGTATTTTTTATTTGTGTGTGTGTGTGTGCTCAGATACACAGGACACCTTAGTAAATGGCAATTTGCATTCTCTTGAAGCTAGTCACTGTCTATAAATTTCATAATATAATGCTATCCTCTACATGGCATACTAATTTGGAAATATACTGAAAAAACAATAAAGATATAAGTAAAAGAATTTTAAGATACTTCTCAACATACAGGGGTAAAAATCTATGCATGAGAGTCAGCTTCTTCTCAAGAAGCATATGGAAATTTGAGCACACGATTCCCTCATCTGTATATCCTACGATCTGTGCATTTGGTTACATACCAGAACTAAACAGGCAAAATCTACCGCTGAACAAATAGCAGATTGTAATTTTTTAAAATGTGAAAAATTCAGATTTGGAGTGATCTAGAAACTTCAGTGATGTGGAATGGTTTAAATGTTGGCATAAGGCACTATAAAGGTTGTACAGGAAGGCTGTGCATGGTTGTCTCACTCAGCCACAGGGCAACTGTTGGCAAAACGTGTGTACATGTGAAATGGTGGCACAATTTTGGCAACCAGCAACTTTCTGCTTTGATTTAAAGTCATGGTTAAAGAATAAATCAATAAATCCATGGGTTACATTGTGAGAGAATGTGAAAACTTGCTTCCAACAGGGCCATAGGTTCCACCAAGGACGCTCAGGTCAGTTTTTGGTTAAATGGAGGTCTTCTGCCTGTCAAACTCCTCTACAGATATCGTGCTCATACTTGCAGATGATGGAACTCTCAACTGCTTTTTGGAGAGGAAGAGCTTATTGTGTGTGGCAGGGACTGGAAGAGATTCACGTTTGCTGGCGCTGTTGAGAACTGACGGTTTCTGTGATGTAGTGGCCCACTGTTTATAAAGAAATTAAATGCATTTAACACTACTGGGAATACTCAGAGAACAATACAAAAGATGTGACTGAAAAAAACATGAGACCCTACATTAGGGGAAAAGGATCACAGATAAATTTATTTCCTGTGCCTGTCCCAAATTTGAGTGATCATAGAACAAAGATGGCTTTGATGATCTGCAAATAACTTGAAGGCTAGGGACAGTATATCAATAATTTAAACAAAACACATAGAGGGAGAACTGTGGTAAAAGTAAAGAGGATGTTATTCCCTGAGGGAAGATAGTCACTGCTCCATTACGTGCGCTAGGGACGCTTCTTTCTGCTCCCTTCCAGCTTGCACCAGTTTATTATGACTTTGGGGACAGTCTGTTAATATATATAGGAGATGGAAATCTGACTAAAGTCAGGAGTTCGAAGAAGTAAGAAGTGGCTTTCCTGAGTTGTTAGCCACAGAGTGTTGGAACTTCTCAGAGATGCAGCTGTCTTTAACTCAAGCATGCTCCTGTAAGTAACCTTTCATCCGTGGTTCTTCAAGTAAGCTTTATCACTGTATTATTTTGAAAAGCTGGATTTGGGTAGTGTAATTTATTTGGCATTATCAAAGCCCTGTTTGGGGGAAACTGACATTTCTCCATGTCTCATCTGGAATCAAATACTAACAGAGAGCTGGAAAGAACTTTCTGTAATATAAATGCTCGGTAGACCCTGAGAACAGTGGTTTCCAAAGAGGATTCTTCTGCTGGAGATGCAAGATCATATCTTGATAGATTATGCATTTTCTAATTTGACGTGGCTGAAAAGAACAAGGATAGTCTTACCTTTGTCTGATGTGTAGTTGCTATAAAAAACTTTAACTGAAGCATTGTCCTAAAACAAGGGATTACCCAACTCAGAAGGATCAAGATGAGGGAATGGAGGATTTGGACTTTGTTGAGTAACAGAAGATTCACTGTTATGATTTTCTAAACACCAGAATAATGAAGTTAGAATTTTTTGGATGCTGTGTCTGAGATATGTGCTTGCTCATTAAATGAATCCGCATAAAGATTCAGTTCTAAAGCCTAGTGCAAGCAATGACACAAGACTTGCTTCTTACAAATATGGCGTGTGCCAAATGACACCGGAAGTGCATGCATCTGCTGATATACCGCCTTAATTTGGGGTAATTCATACAAGAAAAATGAATTAATGAAAGGAACAAAATTTGTTTTTTAAATGGAAAACAGGCATGAATTCCACAGTTCTTACAATATGTGAAAATGTAGAATATAAAACGCTTGGCTCAGGTTCAATTTAAGCTTCAAATGTCTTTAATTTGAGTAACAAATAAAAGTTAGAGAAAGTCACCCAACTTTCACGCCATGTATTGGGTAACAGAATAACTTACCTACATCTGTGAATGGGAACACTTTATTCCCATTTCAGATACACAGAACTGCATCATGTATCATAAGACCCCTGGAGTGGACAAGGATTCTCCCGACAGTGAAACTCTTGGAGCCTCATTTAAAGAGATCATTGCAGTGTGGTTTTCTCTTCACAGCAGGGGCACTCCTGCTGCTGTTGGTGTCAAACCTGCGCCTTTTGCAGAATGCCATCTGCACATCACTGGATCAGATGTCCTCTGCATACCTGTATAATCATGTTGCCTTCCAGTCTTCTCTTAATCTTTACCGTGTCTCATTACTTTACCGTGAGTTTGTAAGTATCTCATTTATTTCTGGTTTCTTCTCTAAAAGACCTTTTAGAATATTCTACAGATCAAACTAAGGCATCATGAAAATTTCTCAAATACAATGTCTTCATTGTGAAAGCATCAAATACTAAACTATGGACAATAGATAGAGTTTTCATGAAACCACTAAGGTTTCAGAGGATGTAATGAATTTTTTCTCTTACTCTGATAAACTTTTAAAAAGAAACTTGTTTTGAACCCATAGTTTAGACCTAAATCCATAAATAATTGCCAAGGAAGGACTGCACATTGGCAGTCTAATGTGGCTGAAGTGAGTCTCTTTTGAACTTTCTTTAATTAATGATCTTCAGATATCCAATGTGGGAGAATATTTATGTGCTGAGCTGTGTGGACAGAATCAAACTCAGCTGATCTGAAAACATGCAAAGAGAAAAGAAACAAAAATCAGAGTTTCTCTGAAAATCCTAGATGCTAAGAATCAATTCTCAGCAATTCCAGTGATGAGTTTCTAGTTCTTGAGGGAGGCTAATTTAGAAATGTAAATAAGTTCTGTCTTCCGAGTGGGCAGATCTGTTCAAGGCCCATTGACACGGAGAAAGTAAATTACCCTTCAGTGCAAACTTGCTAATCTAGGGGATAGGTCTCTAGACTTGTTATGAATTAATGTTCCTGTCTATAGACTAGTATCTTTTCTCATTCCGTATTCTTAGCTGGCAATCTTTTATGTACACCATGTTTCTGCAAATCCATTAAGCTTTTACAGGTTTGCTGAATGTTAATATGCAGATATGAATTTTTAGTAAGTACCTTAAGTAATTCTAGTCATCAGTTGATTAATTTATAAAAACATTAAATTATTTTTGAATTCTTCATTCATTCATTACTAATTTTTTCCTTAAAATATACCTGGATTTTTCTACATAACTGTGCAAGTATCAATAAGATTACATTCTAAATTTGTCATGAAATTAATATGTTGTGGACATAAAACTATGCTGAAAATTGAAAGACAAGGTGTATTTTTGTAAAGGCCTATCAACTCAGAACAAAAAGTAGCAAAAGATTCATAGTGCAACTTCCCGCCCCTCAACACACACACAGATTTTATGGCACTCAGTTCAAATAAAGAAAGACAATATTTAAAACTCAGTGTTGTGGAGTTTGGGGATCCTGTCATGATTTGTTTCTAAACAATAACGCTTACAAAGGTCAAAACAACAACAGAGGGCCTGGAGACTTCACTGGGTGATTCAGAGGCCTAGTTGCTCTTGCAGAGCACCCAGCTTGATTCCCAGCACACATTGGGGGCTAACAACTGTCTGTATCTCCAGTTTCAGAGGATCCAGCGCTCTCTTATGACTCTGAGGACACTGAATAACACAGGTGCATTCATATATATGGAGACAATACACTCATACACATAAAATAAAAATAATAAATAAAATAATTTAAAATAACAGGGAGAGGTTTGAGACTTGAGGATTAGACTTCTTACATACGGACTAGGAAACCTTTGTTTTCCTCCATTTCATTTCTATGTAGTTCTGTTAAAAACAGAACATCTGTCACATACATGAGTATTTTGGTCACAGATATTGTCATTCTAGTCTGAAAATCCACTGTGCTGAGATATTTCATTACTTCCAGGATCAAATGTATGCCCACCCAAACTGGTCCAAACCCTACCAGCTCTGCCACACAGGTTCCTTGCTTACTTCAGAAATCCAGCAGCGTCTCCAACACACCAAAGTAAGTTTTCTCTGTGGTTTTCACCAACACAGCTGAGACAGTACATTGCCTGTTTGTTCTTCAAGTTATCTCAGGCTCTATAAGATGCGTGGTAATCACAGATCCAATAAAATGAAACAAGAATGAGTAACCAAAGAACAGTCACATTATATATAGAGAAGATTAATTAAATCAAATGCTAACTCAGATCATAAATGACTCATAAATTGTTTATACAGAAAACCATTTTACCGCACCTTGCCATTATTCCTTAGTAAGCTTTGGACCGAACTGGACATTTATAGTTATTCTTGTACGTGTGGAAAAAATGAAAATATAGTTGTGCTGATGGAATATTAATAAGCATGTACCTATAAGGCAGATGGTAAAAAGTAGACAGAAAACAAAATAGGATCAGCTTAAGACACCTGGGCACCAGTGATTGACTGGCTAGGACTTAACATGTATGATAAAATACATGCTGGTGGGGTTTGGAGAGGGCGGATGTGGGAAGGAGTCTAAGTTTGATAAGGAACTGATGTATGAAATGTATAAAACTCAACAACAACAAAATAGGATTGGCTTGAACCATCATTAAAATTATAAAAGGCAAAATAGATTTATTTTATCAAACTTTAGCTCAATGTCCTAAAATTTGCACTTCTACAATGTATTTCTCATACCAAACGTCACTTGTACATACTTATTAATAACAAACAGATATTGTATCATACCAGCTCTGTGCCAATACCACATGTGTGTGACAGTGCTGTATTTCACTCAGTTCAATGTAATGCTTAATGTTGATTGCTTAGGATGAAGTCATTCTGAGAGAGATGACATTTGTTTCACATTCCTGGAAATCCACCCTGAAATACCTAGTGCTGGCAGTGACCGATCTCCCAGGACTCAATGCTAGTGTGCTGCCAGGCGCCAGAGAGGTGGAAGACAGAAATGAAGAAATTTTTAAGGCCATGGTCGCGATTCTCAAAAAGGTAAGGGCTTTGCCCACGTCTTTGATTATCTCACACATGAAGGCATTATTTATACAAGGAGCAGTGAATGCTGAAACACTTCATCTGGGATCGTGACATATAAGCATCCAGGTGCTCACAGCATTTGGATGAGGAGTGGCTTATCAATCTTGCCTGCTCCAACCTTCTTTTCTCAGAACTGCACACACAAGGGATCTCAATTTAATCAGTCATTTCTCATAGGACTTGATCCCTAGCTTTCCTGGGTGGGGTGAACACTCCTGATGACCCACCAGATCTTCTTTTGACCGTCATGCCTTCAGCTCCTGCATCTGTCCAAGTTAAATGGAAAGGCTGTCAGTCTTTGAACTTGGAAAATTACAGAATATGCAGGCTGCATAGAGTTGAAAAAGAGGGGGGCCAGGGTACTTTGGCAATACCCACAAAGTATAAATGGCATGTCGGGGAAAGAACTGACAGCAGTGTGTCCATTTTCTCTTTGTTAAATCCATGTCCATTTTCTCTTTGTTAAATCCATGTCTTTGGGGTGAAATATCCATTTCCTGATCCCTCATATGGGATTAGTAATATTTCAGAAAAAAATATGTAGTTATATATTTCAAGGTAAAGACGGCTAAGACCTTTATGATACCTTGACCTAGATACATGAAAACCCATTATTTTGACCTAAGTATTACATTACTAAATTTTACACAAATCTTCATTCACCATTTAGAAAGGATACAGGCTAGAGCCTGGGAAGATGGCTCATTCTATAAATACCTCCCTTCAAAACATGAGGGTCGGAGTTCAATCCCCAGAATCAATTTGGAAAAGGTAACATGGCTTAAACCTGTAATCTCAGCACTAGGTAGAGACACATTAGTACATGTTTGGTGAAATTTCTGTTTAAGTGATACACTGTCTCTCACAATATAAGATAGACAGAAGAGGGGAAGAGAGATCGTAAGAGCCAGGGGTGGATAAATGAATGCAGAGAAACTCTGTTCTCCAGACACAGCTAGACAGTTTCACAGGTGATCTCACAGTTCTTGTGACAGCGTGCGCAAGATCTACACAAACACAAACCACACAAAATCAATTGAATGTGATGTTGAGCAAGAATCCTCAGCCCTAGCTCAGGAGCAGTTTGTAATTGATAACTGCTGGGACAGGTAAACAGCGTTTTCTTTAACTTACAATGTATGACATTGTGTAAGTTGACTAGACTCCAAGAGAAAATAGGGAACACAAATGGCACTTAGTAGACCTTTAACAAGCTAATAATAGAGGGCATATAGTTGGGGTTTAGTAAGATGGGGTGGATAGGAGGAGAGTGTCTGGATACAGCCAAAAGCAATTTTCAAACTCAATAAAATATTTCAAATAATAAATGATAAGTAATAAAATGAACAATTTTAGTTCCAGAAATTCCAAAAAAATATCCATGTAAAAATCAGGTGAGGAACTTTAGCCAAGCTTGACTCATGACCTCCAAACTTCTCTGTCTGCATGCACACACATACACATACACACACACACACACACACACACACACACAGAAACTTCCATATATTTACACATAAACATAAGTACTAACAAACACAATTAAACAATAAGGACCAGCTAATACTAATGATATAAACAATACCTGTGTTTTCATGTTTAGATTCACCCTGATTCACCCGAACCAGTGTACGGTCCCTGGGTGGGGCTGTCGTACATGAATTCAACTGATGAAGAAACTAGCCATTTTATTCTGTTTAACCTGATGCGCTGTCTGTACAGGGATACACGTAACTTTGATAATTATATCAAGGTCCTGAAGAAAAGGGATCGAGATCGACAACCAGATGCAAAGTAATCCGTCTACCACTGAGAATGTCCTTGGTGATCCTGCCCTTCAAAACTTCTTTCAATTTTATTCTTTTGAGTTCACACAGGAGTACAATGGGTTTCTCCTTAAAAAATAAAAACTGACTTGATAAATATATTTTATTGATTGTTTTTCTTCATACAATATATCTTAATCGTATGAATGCCCCCTTCACTATCTGCAGTCCCCAGAGTGCTTGCATTGGACTTCAAGCATTTTGCATGTACGTTAAGGCCTATCAAGTTGAGTTTGTGTACCCAGATGTCCCTCAGTGTGAGTTCATCCACCCACCGGGGCATGTTCAGCCTTGTCTACCCTCACTCCTTTAAGGAAGATCAACTCTCCCTCGCCAAGCAGTCAACAGCTGGAAATAGCTCCTCACCAACGTTGAGGCCTCCTGACTACTTCCTCATTTCTATGCTGGTTTTTATCTGAAGTTTGCATGGGTCTTGTGCATTCTGTCACCATTGCTGTAAGTTCATATTAACAATGTTCCAGAAGCCTAGAAAACTGACTTTTAAAAAGGATCAATTCAAGGAGCTGGAGAGATGGCTGAGAGGTTAATAGCTGACTGCCCTTGCACAGGACCTTGGTTTGATTTCAAGGACCCACTTGGAAGTTAACAATTGTCTTTAACTCCAGTTCCAAGGGATTCCATGCCTTCTTCTGACCTCTGCAGGATTGCACAACACAGGTGCACTTACACATGTGCAAGCATTGCATTCATTAGATCCATGATACTGTGACATCCTGGTATAAAGTTGCCACAAATATGTGATGATTTGGTTTGTAAATAAGGTAATTGTCAACAGACTTTAGAATCGCAGCAAGTTAACACGAAAGAACTTAAGACCAAAACAAGAAATTACCGTTTATTTGTCTATACATTCTGCCAAGAGAACAGAAATATGGGACTAGGTAGTAAATATAAACCATCATCTCTGATCCAATTTTCATAGGATAATATCAGAAAATTCAACTACTATATATAATGCATCATCTTCAGGTAGCACAGATTTATCAAAAGTCTAAAACCTGTTGGTATACTTTTAAAAAGTGACTCTATATTGCTCTAATAGCAATTTTCAACATTGGCATTATCATAAACAGAGTCCACTGACTCCAGCCACTAGGGGTGTGGCAACACTTTGTTTCATATTCGAGTTTTTTTAACACTGTCTTTTCTCCTGCCCGTTATTAATGAAATCCGGCAATTAAAGCAGTTCTCATCCATTCTTACAATGTTTCTATCATTTCCCTGTTCTGCATATATTTATATGTGTGTATGTGTGTGGTTTTGTGTATATATATGTGTGTATATACAAATATGTGTGTGTAAATATATGTGTGTAGGTATATATATATATGTGTGTGTATATATATGTGTGTATATGTGTGTATGTGTGTATATGTGTGTGTATGTGTGTATATATGTGTGTGTATGTGTGTGTATATATATATGTGTGTGTATATGTGTATGTATATATATGTGTGTGTAAATATATGTGTGTGTATATATGTGTGTGTATGTATATATATGTGTGTGTAAATATATGTGTGTATGTATATATATGTGTGTGTGCATATATATGTTTGAGACCTTCTGAGAATTCAGAATATTAGGAAATAAGGGAAAAGGGCGACAAGGAGAGGCAACAACTAAAGAATATTGCTGAGAAAAACCTCAAATTCAGTTTCCTCTAGAATCAGGAGCTCATAGTTGGGCACAGAAGTGCTGTTCTAACAGGCCCAGTGGGACACATTGAAGGATGCTGTCTTTCTCAGCAGACATCCTCTGTCCAGACTCCACCACACCGCTCTGCGTCATCTTTTTCATCCTCTTTTCCTGGTCCATCACCAAGGTGGCACACTGGTAATGAAAAGTAGCTTGAGAAATGCTTTCCATCAAGTTGCACAACAATTCCATGCATCGGGTGCACTCCAGCAGAGCAGAGGCAACAACCCTGGGAAAAGGCTGGGCCCTCCTGGGATCTCAGCTGTCCCCTTCTCCCATCAGTGCATATTGACAACTGATGAGAAAGTCACAGTCATGAGCAGACCTGCACCTGAGGAATAAGTGTCCATTCTTTCCCACATGTGAACTCCAGGATTAAGTCTCTCTGTTCACAGGTTCTCAGAGTTTCAGACATTCTCTACTAACATAGTATGTCATCCCACGTTACTCTCCAAATACTAGATTTCTACTTCTCGACTCAGAAGAGAAGTGATTGGTTTAGAGTGACTCAGTTTCTCCAATGCCTCTAACAAAAATTGAGAGCTGAATTTATTGTCTTCACCCCTTAGGAGGCAGCAATATTACCAGGCTGTGTTGTGTTTTTAAATGGTTTTGTCAGGAATTTATTGACAGCTGATAATGGAGACGAATCAATTAACTTCACAACAGACATGAAACAAAAATGTTGGTATTCAATAGAGAGAAAGATAGAGGCTGGAAAAGGAGAAATATATGTAAAGAAGGAAGATATTAAAGAGCAAGTTGCAAAGAGTTAGATGATCAAGTTGTTTGAACCTAAAACTACCTTTGAATGTGTATGCATGTGTGTGTGATAAAGACAAGGACAGACATGTAGATACAGAGAGAGTTTTCCCTGAAACTATAAGACAGACTGATCTACTTAGGCAAAATTTTATAGTAGCATCAGAGTAATAGTTGATGCTGAATAAAAAGAAATTGGTTCAGAAGAAAGCTAAGAGAAAAGAACTGAGAAAAGATTTAGATGGTTTTGAACTTGAATTTTCAAGGGTTGATAGAAGACTGACAGAAAACAGAACCCTAACAATTCATTGAGAATATTTATTTTAATTCAACCTTGTATTATGGGCAAAGAACCCAAAATATCCAATCATACAGGCTTTAAAAATTAGTAACTAATCCATGATTTTTAAAATAGATACATGGTATCTTCCAATCTATAATTGTATATATATTTTTCTAGTGTGGTCACAAAAACCTCGGTGAGCATTGTTATGGCACAGAAATTATCAAGGACAATTTCTGGAAACTTGGATAATTTATGCTTATTTTATGGGATGATGGGTGAGGGGAAGAAGTTAGAGTAAGAAAGAAATTCAGTAAAGGTGAAAAATAAAAGTATGAATCTAGTTTGAGAATCAGAAGTTGGTAGAAAAGACAATGTTCACAAGTCTAGATGCCATTAATGCTCCAAAACAAATAAAGACTGCTTGGCAAAGAAAAAATGGGCATCAAGAGAGGCAGGAGAACTCCTGTCTGGGATTACAAAATAACACCTCAGGAGATGAACAAGGATCCAGGAAATCTTGACTAGAATACAGAAATGACAGAAATATCCAACTGAAAAGGCTAGGATACATCAACCTGGTATCTAAATTGGAAAGAACATGTTTTCCCTATATTTTTTTGAGTTTGTACCAAAGATCCCCAATATGATTTTACTTATGTAAATTACAAAAAAGAAATTAGGCTTGAATGTTTATACTTACCTAGTTAGTAGAGGAGTCCAAACGTATATCACCCAGCATTAATGAGTTTTAAGATATGTCTCTCCTTCACTGGATAAATGTGCTAAATTACAGAGCTTCATCACCCATGCGGAGCTCAGGTCAGGCAACAGCAATGATTTCAAAATAGAAAGTATAAACACGCTAAAGACAGTCAAAGACGATAAGAATAAAAAACAGAACAGAGACCATGATAACGTGAGCAACTGAATGAGAGAAGTAAATCAATTCAAGACACGCAATCAGAATCCGTTACAAATAGCAAACTGAAATAAACCTTGAAATTTAAAAAAGTAAGCAAGTCAAAAAATATTCTAGAAAAGTCTCACCAAAAGTTTACATTACATAGAACAGAGACCATCACACCTTGAAGAAATGGTAGAGGAGATGGGTCCTGTAGTCACAGAAAATGTAGCATCCAAAATAAGCCAGCGTGGCTGGATAGATGCTCAGCAGTTCACCGGCTGCTCTTGCATAGGTCCTATGTTCGGTTCCTGGCACCCACGTGTCTGATAACAGCCATTCATAAATCCAGTTCCAAGGGATCCAGCACCTTCTTCTGACCTCTACAACCAGTGCAGGTCATCAATGTACTTACATACATGCAGGGATGCAATCTTACACATAAAATAAAAATAATAAATAGGATATTTTTAAAAGTGTAATATCCCAGGGGCAGCTGGTGCAGCACATCTAGGGACATAAAGGAAGTCCAAACCCATGAATAATAGATAAGTCTACAAGGGAGAGCCAAGGGATCCTTTCCATCCTGGCTCTGTGCACCCTCCAGCCTTGGAAGGGTGCTGGCTCTGTGCACCCTCCAGCCCTGGAAGGGTGCTTTGTTCTACCATTTTAGTCCTCAGGACAGCGTGGGCCTCCAGGATCCTTCCCCTCACTGATCCAGAGCTCAAACCCACTCTGTGTAGTCAGTCAGAACCAGCCCACCTAATCTTCATGCTGACTTGTACCTAGACCCCTTTCCATCCTTCCACTAGAGCTCCAGACTAGCCTGGCAAATCAGATTCAGCACACGGGGTCACCATTCCTTTGTCTTGGGACCTCCAAGACTAACATCTTCTCCATTTAGCTAGGTAGATCCGTCTGTCTTTTTTCTCCACAAACATGTCTTGAGCGCAGGCCCCTTCTTCCTCACACTGCCGAAGAGCCCCAGAGGAGCCTAGTTAGCTAGACTGATCAGGCCCACCAAGTCACCATCCCCCTGCTTAGGGACCAGAAGCACACATGCTGTTCTAACACTCACACCTACACTTTTAGCTAGCCATAACCTGGCCTCTTCATCAAAATCATTGTGACTAGGGCCTAAGCCCCTTCACTTTATTGGAGAGTACTTGACTAACTGGGTTGGAACCATACTGTTAAGCCAAATTAAAAAAAAAATTAAGAGAACCTGAAACAGACCAACTAATTATTCATACCTGCACACCTGATCAGAAATCGTCCAAGCTTTATCACCAACAACTAAAACACAACCAGGCCTGAAGGGATGGCTCAGGGGTTAGGAACACTGACCATTCATGTAGAGGAGCCACATGGTAGCTAACAACTGTCCATAACTCCAGTGCCAGGGAATGTGATGCATTCTGACCTCCCTGGGCAATGCATGTCTCAGATACACTTACATACATGCAGGCAAAACACATACACATAAAATAAAATTAATAGATAAAATTAAAATAGACAATAAAAATACAACCAACCATCAACTCAACAAAGACAGGTTAGAATTTCATGTCAGAAAGACAACTAACTAAAAATTTCATATAACCAAATCACAATGCCAAAACACAAATAATATGAAAACCCAAGATAATTTGTACCCACAAAATCCCACCAGTCTTATAGAAGTGTTCCACAATGAGAACTACCCAGAGGAACCCCAATACCCAGAATTTAAAAGAACAGTCATAAATCTGATCAGAGAATTCAATGACTTTAAAGAATATACAAAGAACTAAAGACTCAAAGAAGAATAAACTCTTGACTGAGTTCTCTCTATTTGCATGTTCTCAGAGTCCCAGAGTCTCAGAGTCTCCAAGTCCCATTCTCTACTAAGGACATTCTCTACTAATGTAGCGTATTTTCACACATCACCCTCCAAATACATTGTATTCTATATTCTTACTCAGGAGATAAGTGACTGGTTTAGAGTGATTCAGATTGTCGAATGCCTCTCACTACAACACAGTCTAAACTCGTCTTCTGCAGCCCTTGGGAAGCAGCAGTTCACCAGGCCCTCCTGTAGTCTTACAATGGCTTTCCCAGGAATTTATTGAGAATGCATAATGAGATACGGCCCAGGTAACTTCATAATAGACATGAAATAAAATATGAGTTATTAATATAGAGAAAGTCAGGGGTGGAAAGAATGAAATGGCAGGCTGTGATCAGTATGATGATGGACATCTTCGAATCTAAACTTCCTGTGTGAGTGTGTGTGTGTGATGTGCATACATTTCTGTGTGTGTGATGTACGTGTGTATGAAGATGCACACGCTGTAGGTTGAGGCCGGCATCCTCCTCTTGTTGCGTCATCTTAGTTTGATGGGCTCTGAAATCAGTGCTCTTCAGTTTGCTAGACTAGATGAGAACTGAGCTCGGGAGGTTTGTCTCCTTCTCTCCCCTGGGGTTACAGGTCACACCACCTGGTTCCTCCTCTTTCATAGCTGCTGTTGAGCCAAACTCTGACCTTTAGCTTTGGCACTGCAAGCATCTTACAGACTGATTCATCTCCTGAAACCCAGACGTTTGAACCCAACAGTAAATGTTATTTATTTTCTACTTCCAGATCCTTGTTCTTTCCTGAATTTGCAGTTCATTTTAGAAGTTTTTTTTTTCTTTATCTACTGAATATCAACAGTTGTACCCAACCCAAGCTTGAGTGCTCTGAAAACCAGAATTCAATGTATTTTTCTCATTTGTTTAAACTAACAAGTATCCTCACCATTATATAAATACTGTAGTGGAATGGTATTCCAGTCTCATCTCACAGCCAGAGCAGTTTTATTTTGAATTCTGTTTCCGCTCCTTGACCTCCAAATCTTTGATGACATAATAGAATACTTGTCCCCAAATGAATCTATCAAAATGCCCTTCGTTTATGAACACATGTCATTTTTCAGACTTTGTTCTTTTAAAGGGCAGAAGAATGTTAATAAACGTATAAACATTGTATTTTAAGTCATTTATTGTAGACAAATATCCAGCCCATATTAATATATCTACCATGATTTAATGTATTCATATATTAATTGCTTTCCCATAACCTCATATATATTTCTGAAAGGAAAAATTTATTTATCAGAGGTAATATTTGGCAATCAATTACAACTATATTATATGAATCATAAACTCTGGAGTGTTTATTGCAACCATGAATTTAAGATCTGGAAAACCAATGGGGAGAAGATAGTAATCTGCTTCTCTTTGGTAACATATGAACACCATTCTGAAGTTCTCAGGAAAACCAGAGAGAAGGAATTAATGTTTATAGGGTCACCAAGTGGAAGGGCAAGAAGATATTTGAGAATTACTTAAGTCATGCCCTGCTCACCAGATTGAAGCTGAATTTCTGTCCTGAGGTATTCCTCCCGTAAGATGACATGTGAGGAAACGCATCATAGCAAGAGTCAGAGTGGTGATGTCAAATACAAATGGATGCCCCATGCTGATTGCAATTGTCATCACCAATACTACAGGGACGGAGAGTTATATGACTTATGGCTTTGAGGTAGAATTTTCAAGGCTTGATGGAACCAATAGACAAGAAAGAAAGACAGCATGCCTAAAAATTCATCAAGAATACTATAATTATACCCTGTATCTTGAGCAAAATACTCCAAGTGTTCATTCATATAGCCATATGAAGAATGAGCAAATAATCAGTGGTCCTTAAGTGAATATCTGATTTCTTCTATTGTTGACAGTATGTATAGAGGGTGATCATGAGGCCCTGTGGGGCAGTTTGCTATGGCACTATAGAGGATGTTTTGTTGCAACTTGGAGCACTTATGTTTATTGTATGAGAAAATGGCAGGAGAAGAAATTTAGTGCAAGAAAGCAATTTGATCCCAGTAGAAAACAAAAATATGAATCTGGTTTGAAAGTTGTGGGAGTGTGAAGTTGGCAGAAAAGGACAATATCCAGACACAAGTGTAGGCGTCCAAATGAGAGGCTCTGAGGGAGACCAAGGGCAGCTCTGCCGAGAGAAAGGCAGCAGGGTAAGGATGGACAGAATCATCGCTGGCCAGGACTGTGGGAGACACAGAGCTGAGTCTGAACAGACACCCACAGCTTAGGACTCAGACAAATGAGTGACAGGACAGTCCTGCGGAGGAGAGGAGGAGGAGCTAACTTAGCTGCCGTCTAAATGCACATGAACTCTGCTTTCCTGTGTCTTACTCTCACCCAGCAAGCACTGCAGTTATTATATTGTCCAGAGTTTTCTCACGTCCTTGGACACTACAGTAACAAAAATTGTTAAGCATGGACAATGTATAGTTAAAAAAAAATCAATGCAGTTCCTCCCAGAGCTAGCACAGCACCATC
The DNA here is from genome assembly GCA_035773235.1 of Eospalax fontanierii. Taxonomy (NCBI): domain Eukaryota; kingdom Metazoa; phylum Chordata; class Mammalia; order Rodentia; family Spalacidae; genus Eospalax; species Eospalax fontanierii. The sequence goes on from CM069547.1 coordinate 4,090,786, forward strand.
CCCTTTTCATTTTTAACCCCTTTCTCTAAGAAGTCCTTCTTTCTTTTCAATTTGGATCTAGACTATTCCCCAAACACTCACACACATGCTGAAGGCTTGGTCTCTGTCCAGCACCATAACTTCAAGGTTGTGGATTCTTAAAGAAGAGCTGACTAATGGAAACACTGGTTGTGTAGACTTGAAGAATGATGAGCTCAAGCCCCTATCCCACCACTTCTCTCTTCTATCACAATGTTCCTCCTTTCTGATCTCTATGATGTTTAGTAGCTCTCCTTTAACACAGGTTGCCAACATACTGCAGAGTTTGTAACCACAGACCCAGGGCAAGGAAACCAGGTGGTCATGACCTAAACACTCTGAATCTGTGAACTAAAACAAACCTTTTCTTTTGAATATGATGTTCCCAGGTCATTTGCCACAGTAAAGCAAATTAGCACATGCATATCTGTCCACCTGTGAATTTCTCTTCATGTCTTATTCTCAACAGACAGTTACCTGTTCAGAAATTAAATAACTTTAAACATCCACTTTAAAATTTTTCCTACGTAATAACTGCTGTAACCAGGTAGCGTCGAATTTCTTGAAAATGAAACATCACAAGAGAAGGAACTCTCTCCTTGTGATTTTCAAAACGCCCAGTAGCTGAACCCTTCTATATGCAAAGTTACCAACTTAGAGATTAAACAAGGAAAAGTTAAACAATGAGCAAAGCTTAGAAATCCATGCACAAAGAGTTAGAAAGAGGAGTGTGTTTACAAAGAGCCACATGCTACACCAGTGTGAGACTGCAGGTTAGCCAGCTCAAGACTGGCTTCTCTACCAAGATCTTGTACCGATTACACTGAGAAGGTCAATCAATTCATCTGTTTATAAATAATTTTGTGTGGTCAATAAATGGCTCAGCAGGTACAGGCACTTACCACCAAGCCTGATGACCTCAGGTTAATCTCTGGAAAGCACATGGCAGAGGACAGAACTAATCTCATAACATTGTCTTCTGACCTCCACAGGATGCCATCTGTGCCCACCCACACACATGCGCACATCCACATGCAGCACACACATACACAATAAATGAAATGCAATGTATTTTTAAATGATTTTTAATCTGTTTCAAAACTACTCATCCCACTTAAATGCACTAAGTGCAATATGCAGTAATTTTAGATTACAACAAAAGATATCAATTTGTATTCTTTTGTAATGATTCATTCTAGTTAGAACATTGAAAGTGTCTCCAAATGTAGTTTATGATTATGCTGAGGAAGAAAAGAAAGAGATTCTCAGTCAGCCTTACTGAAGTCCCCACACGCCCCAGCATAGACAGGGTTGGGCAGTCTCTGCTTCAGCCCAGGCGGTACCAGCCAAGAGTCATATTTTACAATTTCTTGGTTACTACTGATTGGAATATCCCCTTTTTCCAATAAAAAAATCAATACTGTTTATCTGAAGAATTTATCTACCAACTCTTCATCCAGGATCCAAAACCTACCAAGCTTGGACAACAGCAAATGCAGAAACAGCAAAGAAAAAGCATAGTGTGAGATGCCCAGACAATGTTCCCCTCCAAAGAAGCACCTGCTAGTTCTGTGGGAATGTCAGACAAGGACATGAACCCATAAGAATCCTGGAATACAGAAGGAGCTACAGTCAAGCAGGGAGGTCCTCCGTGCTCTGTGAGCCAGGTCATCCTGGGTCCCCATGTACACCTGAGCCTGGAGCAGCAGGTTGCGCAGGGAGGCACTTTAAGATGGATGCCTCCCCTGGGCACCAGGCTTGCAAGGTCCTGGCCTTTGGCCTCAACCTTAAGGAGGGACAAGTAGAGACCTACATACTCAGCCACTTTTGATCCAAAAACTAGCACATGTGAGGACAGCCCTGCTCTGCTCCACCCCATGTCCTGTCTCTACAGAGTGCCACAAGGCTTCCAGGCCATGTTCATCTCCACGAACCGGAGGAGGCCTTGCTCAGTAATGAGCACAGCTACAAGTTTTGGAACAAGGAGGACACTGACCACAGGGTGGCCTGGACCAGGGACTGAAGCCACTGGTCTCCCTGCAGTCCTCTGAGCACCCCGACAAGAGACTCTCCATCTCAGCTTCAACACTTGAGCATGCAGAAAGCTGTCCTGGCAGAAAAGAAAACAAGCTCTGGAGGTCTCTGAATCTTCAGAGAGGGTCCCCCATAGGCCCCCCCGGGACACGTCCCAGGGAGGTCATCGCAGTGAGTTCTGCCGCTGTCTGTGCTGATTCTCATGTGCTGTAAATAGACAACTGAATTTTCTTTATTTTGACTTTTTGCCCTGGGAGGTTTCTTACAGTCCAGACTAGTCATCAGCTGAATATGTGACAGAACACGACCTAGAATTCTTCCTGCTCCACCAACACGTGTCTGCCCAGTGCTGGGACTACTGGCACTGCGCCTCACCCACCTGAGACTGTGCCTCACTCACCTGAGACTGCACCTCACCGACCGTGCCTTCATTTCTCTTCCTTTCTTTTACTCTTCTTTTCTTTTCTAATAAAACATCTTGCTCCTTGGCCCAGCGTGCGAAGATTGATGCTCCTTTTCCTCTAGCAACTGTGAGACTTCTTTACCTTTCATGTTTTACCAAAGCATGGTTTTGTAGAGAAAGGGGACATCATTTGGTTTGGTTATTTGTTTGCTTTTTCTGGTCCTTTAAAAATATTTTCTATTATTTTTATTTTATGTGTATGAGTGTATTGTCTGCATGTGTGTAAGTGCACCCATGCCATGAGACATCTACGGAAATCAAGAAGGTGCTGGGTTCCACAGGAACTGGAGTAATGGATGATTGTCAGCTGCTGTGTCGGTGATGAGACTCAAAGCCTGGTCCTCTGCAAGAGTAGTCAGTGCTTGTAACCACTGAGCAGTCTCTTCAGACCCTATTTTTGGTCTTTTTGAGATGGGTCTCCTGGAAGGTCCAGCTGCCCTAGAATTCGACAAGTAGGCCAGACTGGGCTCCATTTCAGAGAGATCCGCCCACCCCTGATGTCTGGGATTAAAGGCGAGCCCCCGCTGCCATACTTGCAGGCTTCATTTGTGGGTGTTTCTTTGGAGGGATTGTTTGGGGATTTTTTAGAGGCTGAATTTGGTCCACTAACACCCTCCCCCACCCCGCCCCCCGCCAGGTCTTGGCATCTATTCTTTTTTCGCTCTTTCTTTTATTTCTCACTAATTAATGCTTTTCTATGAACACATTTGGTGCTGGGTTTTGGGGGGTTTTTTTGGTGATTTTAAATTACTTCATTCTTCTTGATGGTTGTTGTGGGACTTTTAAAATTATGTTATTTCGATCTAATTGTGACTAAATAGATATCTATTTCTTTTAGATTTTCTACTTTAATAGAATGCAGATTTTTAAATATGTTCTTATAGTTTTCTGATTTTCCTCAGGGTCTGTTGTAATGTTTCTCTTTTCATCTGAGTTTATTCCTTTTAGTCCTCTCTCTCTCTGTGCTAGTTTAGCTTACAGTCTGTCAATCTTATTAATCTTTTGTAAGAACAAACTTTTTCCTCTTCTTTCTATTTTCTTTGTTCCTATATCATTAATTTTGTCCTTAATTTGTGTATTTCTTCCCTTCTGATCTTTTTAGGTGTGATTTGTTCTTTATTTTCCAAAGCCTTTGGATGTATCATTCATTTATTTTTAGGTGATATTTCTAATTTTCAGGTGTAGGCGTTTTATGCTGTACACTTTCCTCTTATGACTGCCTTCATTGTGTCCCATAGGTTTGGGTATGTTGCGTTTTCATCTGGACTCAGGTGGAAGCACTTTTAAATTTCTGTTTGAATTTCTCCCTTGATCTGTTTTCTTCATTCAGTAGTACACTGTTTGGCTTCCATGAATGTATGCATTCTCGCCTATTTTTGTTGTTATCAACACCCAGTTTGATTCATTTGCCATCAGACAGAATGCAGAATAATATCTCTATTTCTCTAAATTTGTGGAGATTTGACTTGTGTCCTAAAATGTGATCAGTTCTGGAGAAACTGAAGAAGTGGGCTTCTAAGGAGAAAGCATATTAACAGGTGTTTGGATGGAATGTTCTGTAAAATAGTAGGACAAAGGTCAAGTCTCCACAGATTAAGGAAAACTGAAATATCATTCCATATTCTATCCAATGACAAAAGAATCAAACTATGTATCAACAATAATAAAATGGGGAAAGAACACATATTTGTGGAAGAAAACAGCGCACTACTGAATGCAAATTGAATCCAGGGAGAAGTCAAGAAGAAAACTGAAAAAATTCCCGTACTTGAACGAGAATAAAAGCACAGTATACCAAACCTACAGGGTACAAGGCAAGCATTCCTAAGAGGAAGTGCAAGGCATTAAATTCTAAACCCAGAAAAATAGGTGCATCTCACAGAGGTCAAATAATGGTTCACCTCAAGGACTTGAAAAGCAAAGAACAAGCAACCTCTTCGAGGAGCGGAGAGGAAGAGACAAGAATCAAGACTGAAATCAATGGACTAGAAACAGAATATTATCCAAAGAGTTGAGGAAAGTTAGAGTTGGCTCCTTGAGAGTATTGACAAAACTGTAGCCAAATTAATCAAAGAATGAGACAGAGACCCTGAGGAATTTAGAAATCCTGAGGATATACTGTAAAAATCTCTACTTCGCTACACCAGAAGATCTAAGAAATTGGAGAAATTTCTAGAAATGTTTGGCCTACTGAGGTTGAATCAAAATGACACAGACAATTTTGTAAAACCTTTAACCAGTAATGAGATCCAGAAATTAAAGATTTCCTGTGTAGAAAGGACCCAGGATCAGATGTATGCAGTGGAATTCTACCAAACCACCAAAAATAACTAATACCAATACTCTTCAAACTGTTACTGACCTAGAAATTCAATCAAATGCTGCCCATTGCACAGCAGATTCATGAACTGCCCATGCAGGTGGTCATTTTACCAGTACTTTGCTGTGATGTTGTTGTTATTCCTTTGGAAATTTGGAACTGAATCAAATACTCACAGCTAAATACACAGCTGAATACATGCTTACAACTTGACTTAATAGGCAGAATGCATGAAATGTGGGGGGCCTAGATGAGGGGAGAGTTCTGAATATCATCACGATGTATTGTATGAAATGAACAAAATTTCAGTAAATGTATATTTAAGAAACTTTTTTGAGACTGTGTTGGGGCAAAACTTTGGCATAACTTTGGAACAGACTGTGCACTTTGAATATGGTCAATGGGCCAGAATCCTTTAGGGTAAAGCCTTTCAATGGTCTTGTATGCAAACACTTCAGATCATCAGTGTATACTTGATTTTGTAATGTGTGTTATGTTTTAATTCAGGCTGTATGAAAAAGCCTTATGCAAATGCACAAGTTAATAAGCTAATTTCAAAAAACAACTTTAAAAAAAGTTCAAATAGGATTACCCTGCATGGGTGAATAAAAGGAAGACCTGGGCCACTAATGAAAGCCTCAGAGTAAAGCATAGGGGCCTCCCTACTGGTTATTGGTCAGGAAGTCCCAAGACATCTCCAGAAGAGCTCAGCTTTGACCCTGGTCCTTGGTTTCCCTGCTTCCCTTAACCACATAATAAAACCCTGTTGCTGAAGAAATTGGTTCTTTAGTTGCAGAACATAGAAAACAACTTCAAGCTGACTGGGAACTTCCTGTTTTATAGTCCTGGAACATGCCTGGGGAGAAAAGGCACGTGGGCTCTTTTCTAGGTCTGGACTCTGCATACTACAACACTGACCTTTCAGGGAAGATATGTCCTCCGGGGCCGTCGTATCGCAGCTATTACAGGCTAACTAACTGTAGCCTCAGACTGGATTTGAGATTTGTTCTGCAGAAGCACATTTCATGGCTGGTACTGTGATCCTGGCCCAGGGAAGGCATCTCCAGGGAGGGCGTCGCCGCGGAGGCCCAGCATACATCTTAGGGCAGAACTTGCTATTATTATTTTTCTAAATGCTTATGCTTTCAAATTATCTTCAAAATATGTTTATACCCACAGAGTCGGGCTGCTTTTACCCTTAACCTTGGCTAGAGAAACTCTTCGTGCAGTGGGCAGCAGTCCATGGAGAGATCTATAACTGGTCAGTTCTGAGAATAAGAGACAGAGTGCTCAGCTCTGAACACTGTGTGTCGGTGTCATTTCAGTTCCTCCATTAAATGTTTCTCAAAATTCATTAAATAATAGATGTTAGATGTCTCTTTTTCTGAGAGGAAGAGAACAGAAGCCTCACATATTTTTATCTGTTTCTGTTAGGGTTAGCTCTCGGTTCCTACAAAGCTGATGAACACATTAAAATGTTTGAGTGAAAAAAATGATGATCGTCTGCTAGTAACAGGAGGGGTATATTTTCATGTTCAGAGTATCTCCCATGTTACCAGAACTTTACAACAGAACAGAATGATGGTTACAGCTGCAGAGGGTTTAGCTGGTATGAATATACTAAAATCTCAAGACTGTCTGAGAAAATGAAACACTGACAAAGGGGGTCACTGGGGGCAAATGGTGCAGTGGTTAGTTCCTATCAAAGTAGTTGTAAGGTGGAGAGGTGATCCCTGCATCTGGTCTCTTATAAACTTCAGGGATTAGACTGGAGGTCAGTGAGCTCTAGGGAAATATGCTTCACATTGCATTTGGAGAAGTTTGCTTGAGGGTACATCTTTAGATAATCTTGTACTGTTGTGGGACATGGGAGCATAATGGCATAGAACATGTTCATTTATTCACAAGTCATCAGGACACAGCTTTGGCCAATAAACAGCCTGTAGTGACCACACATATTCATAATCTGACAGAACCTAGAAGTTAGCTGGAGGGGCAGTAAATGTGGCCTACTAGAACAGGGCCTGTGATCTTCCTTACATCCTTACTGGATCAAGAACACAATCTCTGTAAGAACTGATTCCACCTGGTCTAATTTGCAGCCCCAGGCAAAATATCAGGATAGGGAAACAGGCTCAGGAACCCATTCATTTGCATTAATCAACATGCCTTTTGAAGGAAATAATTGACACATGCTTTGGACCTTTTCACTCTGTGTTCGATGGTTTTTATTATTGTTAATTACTATTTTGCTATGTTGAAACCTAATGACAATTTGCACTCTCAATCATCTGCCTACCATCTGGAAACTTTTCATGACACAATGCTGGTTGGCATCTGCACGATTTACTGAAATAAAAATCATATAGATTACTGTCAAGAAAGTGGAGGAAGGTACCCAGCATACACAACAAAAGTCATGGCTGGTTATTGAAAAAGTCACAAGGCTAGTGAATAAATTCCCAATGCCTAGGGTTGGTCCCTTCAAGGAAGTTTGTAGAAAGGGATTAACATGAGACCTGTAATTCCTATATGCTATTGTAATCACTGTTTGCACATCACAGACAAATGTCTAAACTCTATGGCTAAATAAATTCCAAGTTTGGCTTCATGACATGAAAAATTCAGACACTGAATAATCTAATAACCTCCACCGTGATCAATACCTTTCATGGTGCTGAAGGGCACTGTGCGGGACTCTTTCAGGAGAATTGTTACCAGAGGGACTTCTGAGTTACTGGGTAATGCCTGTTCACTTGTGAAATGTTGAGAAAAGAAGCATGATTGCCTCCAGCAACTCTGGTTTGATTTAAGGTCTTTGTAGAACATGTGCTACATTATAAGACAACAAAAACATGTGTTTTAGATGGTTATAGGCTACACTGAAGAAGTTATTGTCAGATGTCTGTTAAATTGATGTGATGGACCTGTCAAACTGCCTTTATCATGTTTAATGTGCGATTAGGTGTGTAGACTGCAAAAACTGTCACTGGTTTTGTGGAGAAAAACATTTATGGTGTTTTCTGGTTCTGATGGAGACCAATGTTCTGCTAAATTTCTGAGAATCCTGGACTGTTGTTACATTACCCTGGAATACTGATGAAAGAGGAATCTATCCTTATCACCACTGGAAACACTCAGGGAATGCTGTAAAAGACGTGAAGGAAGGAACATAAGAACCGGAAGTAGAGGAAAGTGTCACAGATAAGGGTAGCTATCTCTCTTCTGTGAAATGACTGTGAGACATCAAGCAACAGAGATGTTGATTGACAAATAACTCAAATCCTAGGGATATGATGGCCACCAGCCAAACTATATATATATACATATATATATATATGTATATGTGTATATATATGTGTATATATATATATGTATATGTATGTATAGTGGTAGTTCTGTGACCTTTAAGATGTTCATTATCCCCCAAGGATCTGCGTCATCACAGCTTCACCTGGGCTACAGTCGTTTCTGCCCTGCGGCTCTGCTTGCTGTGAAGACTTTCTGATATATATATGGGAAGTGAATGCTAACTGAAGGCAGGACTCAGTCGAATGAGCAAGTCTGAGTTGCTGATCAGACTTTAGTGAAAACTCTCAGAAATGCAGCCATCTCTGACCCGAGCGTGCTCTTGTAAGTAGCTCTGCTCCATGTTCCTCTAGTCAGATTAATCAATATATTATTTTGCCAAGGTGGGTTTGAACTGTATGCTGTTTTGTAGTCATTAGTGCCTTACCTGAGGGAAACTGACATTTGCCTTTGCCTCATAGGGAGACATAAAACAGGAAGGACTCTCTATGGTAAAATTGCACAGTAGTCTTGATAGCAGTTTTTCTAAAAGGGAATCTTTCTTTCTTGACACCTGACCATATCCAGCGATATTCTGTGTGTCTGTGTGTCACTGACACAAGGGAAAAACGAGTGCAGTGTTACTGATAGCTACTGAGTGCATCCTTTTAAACATCTCCAAATGCATGGGACAGGGACACCTTCAGAAGTATTCTAACTCAAAATGACCAAGTTTCTAAAACTGAACAATTGGACTTTATTGAGAACATAAGGTCCTTTGGTCCAATTGTCCAACTCCAGAAGAAAGAGGCTAACATCTCTGGTTGTTCAGTTTCATGTATCTGACTGCTCATTTGAATCAATCTGAGTAAAGTTCAGCACTGCAGCTGAATATAGATGATGATAGCAGATTCTGTCTTTACAAATCTTGCATGTTAATTGACATGGTAAAAAGAAAAGAATTTTGAGACTTACTAATCACCGTTCTTTGTAGGTGACTTTGCAAGCAAAAATGAATTAGTAAGAGCCATGAAACTTATCTTTCAAATGCAAAAGAAAACCATTTTCTACTTTTCTTCATATCACACTGTAAATTCATTCCCCAAACACACGTGTTACATGAAATAAACTCTTTTGTAATGTTAATGATCTAGAAGTTTAATTTTGTAACTGTGTTTAGTCACACTGAATAGTACATAATTTTTGTCAAATTTGTCAGGATTGGGGTGCTGCAATTGTAATGTTTCCTATCATAACTCAGTAATATTTATCTAGTTGTATGATAGACTCATGGTGAATGTTTATGTGAACTTGGTACCCGTGAAACACATCTATTTTAGAAACACTTTGGATGTAGTGTCACAAACGGCAAAAGTGACTTTACTACGGCACTGACCTGTGCTTCCCGTACTATCAACAATCTAGGTCGCTCTGGCTATCTGCTGCATTAGCAAATTCATGAGGAAAAGCACATTGATCATTTAAATATTTTAAAGACATGTTTTACACAGCAACAAAAACAGATCTGTTCTTTATAAGTAGTGGGAACAATCTGCTAACCTGGATCCCTGGGAACATGGGATCGTAACCTACCACACAGATGCATATGAGAGTGTACACGTGTCCAGTACGTGACACGATGAGGGGTCAAGTCCCTGTTGTTTGGGTCCTGCTTCACTCGCTAGGAAATAAAATGTTGTGGGAGACTCATGTAAGCCTTGTCTTTGATCTACTTTAGTTTTATTATAATTACACAGGCCTACTGTCATCACACGGTAACTATATAGCTCAAATTTAGGGAAAATAAAATAAAAAATCAAAAGTTTTAGTAAAAATGAGAAATTCACAGGTCTAACAATGTGAGATGGAAGTCCTAGCCTGTGGCATCATTTTTATAATAGAATTTTGTGAATAACCTTCAGTGTTAAGAATCCTGCCATCACGTGTTCAAGTTCCTCAGGCAAAATGATGAACAGATGAACTGAACTGTCCAACTTGCAAATATTGGATATTGAGTTTAAAAGTTACAAATTTATGGATATTCTGATAAATTAAACTAAGCATACATTTTAAAACCATTAAAATATGTGAATGATGAAAAACCATGCTGGTTCATGGTGAATTTAAGCAGCAAACACTTTGAAAGTTGAAAGGCAGCTTTGGAAGAAGCACCAATGCTAGAGAGCGCCCTCTTTTCAAGGAATGCATCGGGACCTGTGGCTATGGACCTACATTTTCTCCACATGAAAAATTTATTCTCCACTCCAGCTGTGCAGAACAAATGGTGCTGCAACTGGCACTTGGAATGCTGAAGTTTTCCTTAGAGAGGTTAACTCCTGTAACCCAGGATAAACAACATCTTCGGTTGTGGTTCCGTTTGCAGCAGGCACTCTTCTGCTGCTGCTAGCATCACACCTGTTCCTGTGGAAGAATGCATTCTCCACACCAACCTGTGACGAGGGTGAGGAAGACTGCCAGCTGTCCACTGAAGAACTATTTGACCGAGCAGTTGTTATGTCTCAGAAAAACTATGATCTCGCCACACAAATATCAGATGAGTTTGTAAGTACCTTACTTCTGGTTTCTTCTCCATAGGAACTTTCAGAGAAATCTGCAGGTTAAACTAGAAAGCATTATGACCCAGATTTCAACTAATATACCATCATAGGCAAAATAAGATATCAAATAATGAAAACTGGGCCAGGAAAAATGAGTAGTTTCATGAAATCTCAGAGATTATAAAGAACAATTTTAATAAAATTATAGTGTTTTTGCTCTTTTAAAAAAATGTAACTCTTTTTCAACCAATACTTACTGAATTAAATTAAGAAAAATATGGCTAGAAATGAATTCTGATTTCCTGGCCCCCCATTTAGAGGACCAGTTTTCTGGACAGTCTTCCTGGAGCACTTTGCAGATATCCAGCTTAGGATGACTGAATTTCAGTGAACTGTGTGCACGGACTATAACTGAACTAATCTCAAACCATGTATGAAGAAAAATACAGAAACAAAAACAAGTAACTACCCAGAATCTCCTACAAGCTATGAATCATTTTTTACAGATTTGCGGTAATGAGTTTCAAAGTACAATTGGAAGTAGAAATATGTTTGCTCTTCCTAAAGGATATGTGTAATCTGTTGAAGGTCAGACAACAAACACAAATTTAATAAGACTTCAGTGCAAAATTTAGCAATCTAGGGAAGATGTCTCTAGGTTTGTAATAAATATATTTATTTATCAGTTTTATTTTATGTGTTTGAGTGCATTGCCTGCATATAGTTAAGTGCATCTGGGTCATGCAATGCCTGCGGTGGAGAAGGTGGAGAGGAGGGGATTGATCCCGGGAAGGAGAGTTATGGGTGGTTGTTAGTCACCATGCAGGTTCTGCAAGAACAGCCAGTGCTCTTAACTGCTGGGCCATGTCTCCAGCCCCAATAAATTATTTTTCACTGTTTTTATTATTAATGTTTCCTTCATTCCCTCTTTTAGACTGTCAATCATCCAGCTTCAGAGTATTCCTAGGAGTTCATCAAGCTTTACAGTTTCACTTATTATTAGAATCAAGTGATATATATTTAAATAATAAGTACATTAAGAAAATACAGGTTTTTATTTATTGATAAGCAAATAGTATTTTTGAATTATTCATTCATTGCTAAATAATTTCTTGAACATAGGCCCAGATTTTATGATTAATATTGATATCATCAATATTATCATATGTAAATTTATAATGATCTTGGTGTGGTCCAAACATAAACTCCCAATGATATTTGAAATGGTGCATTATTTTTAAATGTCTAGTTAAAAGGAACATATAAGTTTGAATCAACAAGAAACAAGAAATTCATAAATATGAAAACATGTGCACCACGCTATGGCACTCAGCCTAAATCCTAGAACGAGAACACACTTAAAATATTTAGTGTTCTAGAGTTTAGGGACTTTATTGCTCTTTTTACAATAGTTAGCTTGTTTTTCTATTCTTTTTTAAAAGTGTTTTGCCTGCTCATATATAAGTGCACTCATGTCGTGCAATCCCCACAGAGGCCAGAAGAGGGTGTCAGATACTCGGGAACAGGAGTTCCAAACAGTTGTTAGCCACCATGTGGGCTCTGGGAACTCAACACTGGTTTTCTACAAGAGCAGCCAGCGCTCTTAGCCACTAAGACATATCTCCAGCCCTTGACTGTCCTTCTTAGAATGAACTTTAAGAAGGACAAGCCGACAGAACGAATGTAAAGAGGAGAGTATTTGGGGTTTAGAAAGCTACATTTTATTTTTAACGAGATTGCATTTCTTCCTAATAAGGAAGAAAATGTAGGCAGATGGTATTTTTTAATTCCTCAATTTCATTTTTTATGTAGTATTTGTTTGTTAAAAATTCACATCTATCAAACACATCTCATTCTGGTCATTACTGAATTTATTTAATTCTAAAACTCCAAACAATTAAAATATTTATTTCTAGAATGAAAACTTTGCCAAGGGTCGGGGGTACAAGTCCAGGATTCCCAACACCTGTCACACAGCTTCCGTCTCTGCTCCAGAAACCAATGATGAAGTTGAGAAGACACATGTAAGTCTTCTTTCCTGATTTTCACAGAAATGGCTGAAGCTCTAACACTGGCTCTCACAGGCCTGTTTTGGGCACTCAGTAAAGTGGCAGTGCATTAAGTGCACATGGTCTTGGTGCATTTAATCCTGAGAAAAGCTCTATAACACAAGTTTTCATGGTCTGTAATGGTCTGAAAAGTTATGTAGAATTTGTAATATTTGCAAGCTGAGAAAGAGTGTGAATCTGGGCTTCATTCAACTCAAGAGCCCACTATTTAACTTTTCTTTTATGTGTAAGAACCAATGTCCTTTCTGCAACCCCTCATAGCCTGCCTACAGGATTTCATGCATTCCATCTTATATGTTAAGGTCTATTGAGTCAAGTTGATGTCCCCAGACGTCTGAGTCCATCCACAGACACCTGGTCAGCCTCTCTAGTGTCACTTGCTCAAAAAAGATCAACTCTCCCTCACAGGAAGTGACCAGGCGTTAAAACCTCCTCCGCTAAAGCTGGGGCGTGCTGGGCCTCTCCACAGCTCTGTGCTGGTTTTCAATTGATTGAGTTTGCATGGGTCTTGTGTATGATGACATGCTACCACAGTGCTCATAGCAGCCTACATAGTCCCAGCTCCTCTCCTTCATGGATTTTATACAGTTACTTTACAGTGCTTACTGGATTCTTATCTACTGATTTTCATGATCACACAAGCAGTTAACAGACATGATAGCAGTTGTTTACAGTGAGAAATGATTTTCTTGCTTGATTCTGGTAGTGAGTACACACTGCAGGGTCCAGGTTCACCATGGCTGGCACTGATAGTGTTACTGAAAGCGCATACCAAGAAACGGTGGACTCGGCTAGGTGCGGGAGGGAGAGTGGCACGTGGACTCGGCTAGGTGCGGGAGGGAATGGGGCATGTGGACCTAGTAAGGCACAGTTCTGAATGCCATGTTTTCTTCATTGTATCTTTGTTTAAAATCATAAAGTGACATGAAATCATGAGCGAGAAGATTAAAAGTCTGATTTATTGATGTGAAGATGATTTGGACGACTTTCCACTGGCAGTATTGATATCTGTTTATTGGCATCTTGGTTTCTCATAGACAAGAGAATCAATCACATGGGAAAGACTTCACTGGTAGCACAGATGGTAGAATTTGGAGAGAAAAGCACGATCAGTTTGACCTCTCAGTGGGAAAATGTTGTTAAGATCAAATCAGATTTATTTTTGCAAACCATTGGCTTTAATTTTGCATTTCTGTAGTTAGAATCGTGGACCAAAAGCATTGTGAATGCACTTGTTAAGAACACATGGTTACTGCAATTCACCTACAGTGTGAAGACACATATGTGGAACCTTGCTGTATTTTACTTGATTTAATGTGCTGCTTAATTATAATTTGTAGGGCAAAAAACTTCTGCAAATGATGATTAGTATTTCCAGGGCCTGGTTCCACCCTCTGGAAGGCCTGGTGAACGCAGTAACTGCCCTTAATGGAGCTTCTGAAGATATGCTGTCAAGAGCCAAAAAGTTGGAGGAAGACAATGTAGGACTCCTGGAGGAGCTGAAGACATTACTCATCAGGGTGAGCCCACTCTTCATTTTACTTTGTTGTGTTCTAAGTTTTACACCTTAAAGATCTGCTTATTAAATTAATTTTGAAATATTGGATTTGGAGGAGTTATATTTAGATATTTACTCCGTGTACATTATGGAGAGAAAGGGAATGATGGCAGCTCCAACCACCTGCTGAGATTCTTTTCTGAGAACCTCACACGAGGAATATCGAAAGAAAGCAGTCCTGATCACAGCGATCTCTTCAGTAGCTTTCCTGAGTGTGGTGAAACACTCCTGCTGAACTTGGCATATGTTTTTAGACACCTTATGCCTGGACTCCTTCATCTCAAGGCATTGAATAAGAGAGTTAACCTGAAATTTAGGAAAGATATGTGATGTGGACAAGAGATTCAGGTAGGAGGGGGTCAAGATGTCCCACCAGAACTTGAAACGTGTGAAGGCCCATCAAGGAAGGTGCTGGGGACATGTGAACTTCTCTAAAATAAAGAAGTGGAAGCTAGCTCATCCATTGTCCAGATCCATGTCCACAGCTGAACAGCAACTTCTTGGATCCTCACCTTTCTAATCCTACATAGTTCATCTAGGATCAACTGCACATCAGAACATATATACATGTGTGTGTCACTTTTACTTTTAGATGGCTAATGCTTTTATGGTACCTTTGCCAAAATATAGGAAAATCCAACTGTTCCATTCCTAAATGTATCCCAAAGTCCATTCATCATGTATTCAGAATGTAGCCTTGTAATGGGGAGATGGCTCAGACTTTGGGTGCATTCCTCGCAAGCATGAGGCCCTAAGTTCAATCCTCAGAATGTAGAGGCCCTTGAGGAACTCTACTCAAGTTTGCCCTCTGACCTGCAGGAACATAGGCATCACACACTTATCCATCCATGTGCGTGCACATAAACACACATGTACACAAGGAAGGAATCAGAATTACTAACAATACAAACAATGTCTCTTCTATTTTTGATTAGGTTTATCCTGGGGTTGAAGAAACTGTCTACCCTGTCTTCATGGGACTTCTGGAACTGAAGTCGGACAATGAGGACACTCGTCTTTTTTCCTTCTTTAACCTGATGCATTGTCTGCGCAAGGATACACATAATGTTAACTTATATCTTAATGCCCTGAGGTGCCGAGTCATTCATAACAACAACTGCTGAATGTACATCTATTCGTCTCCTGCTCAGCTGGTCCTTGATGATACAGATCTTCAAAGCTTCTTTTAAACTTTACCTTTGGGGTATATACATGGGTAATATTTGTGCCTTCTTTAAAAAAAAAGTTAAAATTTGATTCTTTAGAAATGTCAAATTCAAAATGAAAATTTGTCAAAATGTCTTTTGTCTGTTTAAAATAATATTAATTCATGGTGTTATGACATTACTGTAAAAATTGTCACAAACAGGTAAAGTTTGGCTTGCAGATAAGACACTTGAAAACATTAGAATCACAGTAAGTTAACATGAGTAAATTTACGAACTCCAAAGCAAAAGATTATTCATCAGTAGGTACATTCTGCTGAGAAGAGGACACCTTGTGAAAGGTTGTTAAAGGAAAACCCTATGTGTAAGTCAATCTTCACAGCGTGGCAACAAGAATCCCAAGAACTGTGCAAATACACTATGCCTAATTCCCTGAACTCTTCAAGGAGACTAAATCCTGTTAGGATTCTATTAAGAAATGTCTTTATATTTCTCTAATGACTGTCTCCAACCGTGGTCTGCCTTGGCATTATCTTAGATTCCATATATTCTCGTCATTCTGGATCTGTCAGCACTTCATCTCACATTCAACTTATTAACCCATTCTGTTTTTTTTTAATTTTTTTAATTGAATTTATGTGTATTTCTTACAGAACAATTTAACTATCTTTGTATCCCTTTCCTCACTGGCATGCTCCCATAACCCCACAAGACCCATGCATTCTGTCATTGACGTTAGTACCTATTGAGTCAAGTTAGTATCTTGAAAGTCCCTCAGTCAAGTTCATCCATTGAGGTCTAGTCAACCTATCCAGAGTCCCTCACTTGATCAAGACCAGCTGTTCTTCACCCAGCAGTAATCACTTGCCAATACTTCTTTGGCTAATATTGGGGCCTGCTGCCCATTTCCTTAGTTTTATACTAGGTTTTTGTCTGTTTGAGTTTGCATGGATCATGTGCATTCTGACACCACTGATGTAGGTTCATATGAGCAGGATCCCAGGAGCCTGTAAGACTGTATTTCATTATCGCCATGCACCTGCTCCTCTGGCTCTTACAATCTTTCTGCAGTGGCACCTGAGTCCTGGGTGGGTAGAGCTTAATATAGGAGACCTGTCCAAGGACTCATGGCAGTTATCACAGTCACAAACCAGGGAAGGCAGATTTCATCAGTTCTTACAGGGTTTCAGCAATTTCCCTCTTCTGGATATTTCTACCTGTGAATGCCTCAGAATTCAGGAGATTAGCCAAAAGGAAAAGAGTGACATAGCAAAGGTCATAACAAATGTGTATTACTGTCAAGGGGTCAAGTTCAGTTTCCACTGGGAATCTTGGGGGATACTTCTGCCATGGGGCACACTTGTATTTTCCCAAACAGCTAGGGGAGGGCACATCAAGGAATAGCACCTTTCTCAGAAGACATTTTTCTTGTAAGACTCATCTATCCACACCAGAGTTCTGCCATCTGTGTCATCTGTTTTAGCCTCTGCTTCTGATCTCCTCACCTGGAAAACATAATATTAAAGAATATAAGCTTAAAGAATTCTTTCCACCAACTAACAGAATCTCTTGCACGAGAAAGTCAAGTTCATTATCCAGACATTTACCAGAGGAATAAGTATCTGTTCTTCCCTTCTTCTGAACCCCAAGAGTCATTTTCTTTGTGAGCAATTCCTTCTGTTTGGTTATATGGACACACTCCACGACCCCAATAATTATGACAGTTCCTGCTTCCAAAACAGAACACAGTTTTATTTATTCAGTCTGGATAGATGCCACTGATCATAAGTAACTCATGTTGGTGATAGATTCAAGCCCAGTATGAGGAGTCTCATCTGTGTCATACCTACAGAAGCATCAGTGAAGTTCCTAGACTGTCTTTCCAGTATATGCAGTTTACAGAGATTTTCGGGCAATGTGTGGTTTATTATAGCACCTGACAGGACTGAAATAAAAACACATACCAGTTTAGAAACAGAAAGGAGCATTTTGAGGCATGGAGAGAAGGGAGGAAAGGCCTCAACATCAAGCACTTTTGAAAGACATGTGTGAAAGATGCTCTTAGAATGCTAAATGTGATGGAAACCTAAACCTACCCTAACTTTTAGAATCAAATAGCAAGTATCCTTTAATGCTCACTTTTTATCTCTCTCTTTCTGTTCTCTCTTGCTTTTAAAAAATGCTCATTTCATGAAAAATACCATATGATTTTGTCTACAGAATTGTTGAAACATTATATACATACAAAACCTGGGCAATGTACAGGTCCAAATCTAAGGACATTAAAATAATTTCCCATACCCCAAGGAACATTTTCCAGCTAAATCTATCTATTCCCCCATAGACAGAGGGCTTTAATCTGAATACTGTTCCTTTCTCAAAGTCTGATGAACAGGCACTCAGAGCATGAAAGGTACCATGCCCGAATTAAGTTGCCATCCTCTCCATTGCCTCCTAAATGTATACAAAATGCCAACCGCTCCTTTTCAATCATTCTCTTTCAGGGTGGCAGAAGATCTATCTGTGTATGTCTGATGTCTATGTCATTCGTTGTTGAAAGCAT
The DNA here is from genome assembly GCA_035773235.1 of Eospalax fontanierii. Classification (NCBI taxonomy): domain Eukaryota; kingdom Metazoa; phylum Chordata; class Mammalia; order Rodentia; family Spalacidae; genus Eospalax; species Eospalax fontanierii. Next base: position 4,108,823 of record CM069547.1, read on the forward strand.
CTAATTTGATTCTGCTTTTCCCATGACATCTCATCACCTTATGGTTGTTCACAACACAGAGGGCAATGTTCACCCTCGCTAAATTTTGGAAACAAATGACAAATCAGCTTATGAAATGTAAACTGCAGAGTGTTTACACCAAGGACAGATTTAAGAATTCTGTGAAATCACTAAAGAGGTGATGGTTAAAGTCCTGAGTTTGATGGAGACAATCCATTTAATTCCTTCACTTTCAGACATGATTAAGTTGTAAATGTTATATTCAATCAATGAACTACAAAAGCAAATTTGGATGAATAAACAGCCGACCCCTTTCCAAACACAGCTTCCCTCCTTTTTTCTTCTCCAGAGGTTTCAACATAATTGAATACTTGAATAAATGGTTCTTCTGTAGCAAGAGCAACAACAGTAGTGTCAAGACAGAAAACAACAGAAACGTGTATCACACACATGACTTATCTAGAAGCTCAGCCTTTCTCTACACCTGTTGCTGACATTGGCAGATGTCTCACAATCCTGGCATCTCCAATATCCGGGGGTCTTCACCACAGCAGAGGCCACTCCATCACCAACACCAATGGCTGCTCCTGCTCACCTGGGAGGAAGTCTGAGCTGAGACATTTCTTCAACAGATGATTTGTGGGCATGTCTCAGAGGCATTTTCCTAATTGTTAATTGATATAAGAGGGCTCAGCCTACTGTGAGCATAGGAGTAATATACCTGGACAGGTGGGGCAGGGCTGTTTAAGAAAGCTTTCCTCAATGGTCTCCGTCAGTTCCCACCTCTATGTCCCTGTTGTCTTGGCTTCTCTTGATAATGGGCCATGAAGTATGGGAGAAATCAAATACTTTTTCCCTAAATTTGCTTTTGGATATAGCGTTCATCAGAGCAACGGAAAAGAATCTAGAACAGAAATAGACACCGGCAGTGAGGTGTTGATGTGATGGACCTGAACTGCTGAACTTTGATCCCTTGGCATGTCTGTGGGAGGAAGGAGAAAAAGTTTTGAAACTTTTGGCTGGAAAATACTTTGAGTGCTATGAGCTTAATAACTATTCTGCAAACTTGGAAGATTATGGTGAGAACATACAGACGACAGAGACCTGGTTTGCGAACTTTCAGAGGGCGAGACTCTATGAGGGATGTTTTCATGACATAATTGAATTAGGACTATGTGAAAAAGAAACCTTCTGTGCCAGCATGGGAGAAGGATACAGCTTTAGCTGTGCTGGAAAATCTGCTGTGATTGATAAGACCAGATCTTTGAGGTGAAATCTGAGAAGAATTTCCCCATCAGACTCAGCACACAGAAGCCCTGGTTCAGTAGGGGCTGTGAGGCATAACCTGGTGATATGTAAGAATCTCCCACGTGGCATTGGAATTGAAGGCATGATACAGTGATGAATAGAAAGAAACTGCGATTTTCTCTGAGAGAGGTCAATGAAGCCCCTGGTGAAAGAGTAGCCTCAGATGTGTTGAGAGTCCAGCATATTGGGGATGCAGCAATCATGAGACATCAAAGACAACAGCAGGTGTAGAGTGGAGCCTGAGTCTACCAGACAAGCTTTGTGTTATGCATATGACAGAGCTAAAGAAGAGGTAGAGTCCAAGCCCTCTGGGGCCAGAATATCACCAGTGAGTCCAAGACATCAGACGCTGAGCCACAGGATTTGAGCTACAACACCTGACTTGGGATTTGTGTCGAGCTCACACTGTTCCCTGGTTATTTACTCTTCGAGAAAAGAAGTATGAAGTTTATTTTTGATTTTGCATCAATTATTTCAGAGAATTTACAAGTTAGTTTTTGTCATATTGATACAAACTTGAGTTGCCTAGCAAGAATGAACTTCGATCGAGAAATCCTGGCCAGTGGAAATATCTGTGACACATCTTTTAAATCATGAATTTGGGTAGAAGAGCTCAGCACACTGTGGGGATGTGCACCGCTATCTCTAGGCAGGTGGGCTTGGGCTACGTGAAAAAGCTAGCTGAACAAGCCAGGGAGAGTGGGCCAATTAGAAGCAATCCTCAGTGGTCTCCCGTCCCATGTTGAAACATTTTAAGTTATAGGACTTTTAACCCATGCATCATAGTCACTACAAGGACTAAAAAGTGATGTTAGAAAATTTGAATTTTTAGGAGTTCCTGTGGAACTTGTGAGAGAAAGTTTCATAAATATGTAAATCACATTCCTAAAGAAAGCATATTGACTATATATATTCTAAAGGAAGAAGCAAAGTTTCTCAAAGTACACCAGGTAGACACCTGCAACTGAGATCCAGTTTTTACAAAGTTGCACAGTGGCGGTGGTTTTGAGATGAAGCTATGAATGTTAGATGGATTCTGTTGGATGAAAACAGGAAGGGCCCATCTATCCCTTCATCTAAAGTGCCTGAAGTGCAGGTGCATCCTACGTCTTCACAAGAAGTAGAAGTTTAATACACATACTGTGGTAAGAACTTGGTGAGCAATCACATTTTCTTTTAGCAAACATTTGATAGCTATCTTTTTTTCTGTGTGCACTATTGTAATAATCAGATGAGGCCTGGTGAGTCTTACATTTATGTTATAGAGGACAACTCATAGAATTTGGAGAGTCTGTGGTCTCAGAATAATCTATGAGAAAGCAGAAAAGTATCACATCTTCGTGAAAGAAAACAGTGTACAAAAATTGGAAAACCAGAACTATTCATCTGGCTTCAGGTCTGTAGGGTTATGTTGCTGATAGAAAAATAGGATTGAGAAACAATTTGAAATATGTTGAGAGACACAAAGAAGACACAGAAGGATTTCAAGAAGAGCAGGGGTAAGAGACATCTGAGGGCATCAACTGACCAGGACTCCCATGGGGAAATGTGACAGCAAACGCTTCAAAAAGACAAAAAACAACTTGGCACTAGCTGAAAATAAGAAGAAAAAATACAAGAGAAACATTCATGAGGTAAACTGAATTTATGCTCAAATACTTACTGTCTTGAATTTCTTCCAAATTTGTCCCAGAAAGCACCAAACTTCCTCAAATCAGATGACATAGTTGAGACTAATGACTCTTCTGAACTACACATGTACCAGAAGACTAGAATTTATACTTCTAAAGGCAGCAAGCTGTGAGCCAGGCATTGCCTTCAACCCTTAAATAAGACATACATCAGAAGTCATAGAGGAAGAACGAGACTGAAATGAAATCAATGCTTATCGTGACCCAGCCAGCCAGAAGCACGTGAGCTTGATTCTCCCTCAAGTTCTGTCCACCTTATCTAACTTGCACATCCTGATTGCCATCATTTGATCAGGAATGCTTCTCAAAGTCTTGTGTTTGGGAGCTGTGGCTCCTCAGCCTATGAGATTGTGGTAACAAGCTATCAAATTGACATAGACCAGAGTTATCTCAGAGAGTCTAGGCTGAGGCACTGAAGGCATCATAGTGGCCTGTAGCCATGTCTGTGGGGAAGTTTCTTGATGGGGGCGGTGGCTAGCCCATTTCTCCATGATCTTTGCTTAAGTGTCTGGCTTAAGCTTCCTGCTTTGAGTTCCTGTCTTGCTAACCTTCAGTGATGATCTGCTACCTGGGATTGTGAGATGAAGCAACCCTTTCTTCTCAAGTTGTTTTTGGTCTTGGCATTTATCACAGCCATGAGGAGCATCATAGAGCACTGTGATGAGGTTGTTGAATCTTAGGATCTGGAGACTGGTTAAGTGGCTTGAAGAGGATCTTGGCACCTTAGTTCTGTCTCTGTCTCTTTATTCATATCTATCTTACTGTCTTTCTCTCTCTCTCTCTCTCTCTCTCTCTCTCTATCTCTATCTCTATCTCTATCTCTATCTCTCTGTCCTTTCTGGTCACACATACCCGACAGTGTACTATGCATCCACAGGCCCTCAAATGGAGGTTAACTGATCTTGGGCTAAAACCTCTGAAACAGTAAGGCATAACTTGATTCTTTTCATGATTTTCCCATGTGCTATGCAATGGTAGGAGAGAAATGATAAGCCTTTTCAGAATCCACGTTTGACTGCGTCCTATACCTCACATATGGAAGATGTCATTAATTAAGAGTAAACAATTGTAGGTGAAAGAAAGGTGGCTCAGCGGTTAAAGCACTTGCTGCCCTTTCAGAGGAACTGAGTTTTGTTCCAGCACCCACTGCAGCTCACTACTATCCTCCACTCCAGTTCCAGGGGATCCAGTGCCCTTTTCTGGCTTCCACAGACAAAAGGTAGGCAGGTAGCCCAATGCCATGAGGGCAGGGAAACACTCACATACTATCAGTGCCCAAGATTATAAAGCTTAAGTATGTGTGTTATATGCATTTGTAGAAGACATGTCTATGTGTAGGTGTGGGTGTGGGTGTTGGAGCCTGTGTGTTCACATGCACAGGCCACAGGAGAACATTGCATATCTTCCTCTGGGGTCTCCGCCTCATTCCCCTACAATGGGTTCTTATTTTCAGCAAAAGTTGTCATCAAACAAGGACCCCTCAAGAGACTGAATAAATAAGTCGAAGAAGATACTAGAGGAAGGAAAGACTTCCCATACTCACGGATCAATAGGATTAATATTGTGAAAATGGTCATTCCACTAAATCAACAAACTCAATGCGATGGCCATTAAAATTCCAACATAATTCTTCACAGAAATTGAAAAATGATGTTAAATTCCATATGAAAGCACACACACACACACACACACACACACACACATACACACACATACACACAAAACCCAGGCTAGCCAGAATAATAAAAAAATAAAGAACCGCTAGAGTAATTACCATTCCTGAGCTTGTTATATTACAAAACTGTAGTAATAAAAGAGCATGGTGCTGGCATAAAAACAGCCAAGTTATTGGTAAAACAGAATTAAGGACACAGATAAAAGGCCATACACTTATAGTCACCTGATTTTTACAAAGGACACACACTTCACACTCCACACTGGCCCAGTGACAGCATGTCCAACAAATGGTTCTGGTCAAACTGGATGACAACATGTAGAAGAATGAAACTAGATCCCTATCTCTCACCAGTCACAAAACTCAGCTCCCAGGAGATCAAGGACCTTCCACATAAGTCCCCATGCCCGAATCTCATAGAGGAGAAAGTAGGATCTCCCCTGGCCTTACGGGCACAAGAAAGGACTTTGACCAGGACTCCTGCAGCATAAGCAGTGAGTCCAATAACTGACAAGTGGGAAGTCATTAAACAAAAAAGCTTCTGTTCAGCAAAGGACACTATGATTTGGGTAAAGGGACTTTCTATGGATTGGGAAAATCTTTACTAACTTTACCTCTAATGGTGGATTAGTATCTAGAGTATATAAGGAATGCAAAAACAAAAATCAAACATCAAAAGAAAAACCTCAAACCACCCAATTAAAAACTGGAGCAAGAAGCTGAACAGGGAATTCTCTGAAGGTGAACTCCAAAGAAAATTTTGATCATTTTTTGTACAGAAGGATATATATATTAACAATACTTTGATATAAATAAAAAGTATACTTAAAAATGGCTAAGATCTAAAAACCAAACACCAAAAACTACTGTCAAGGAATGGGAGAAATGGCCAATCTTACCCAACAGACTCTATAAACACCCTGGACCACTGTCATTGCCCTTGGTTGCCTCCCAGAATTGAAGATAAGACCCTATTGCTGAAGATACCGCACAATTCCAGCACAGGAATCAAGCGGGAATGGACCTAAAAGCCTTCTCCACAAGCACTAAATTTCATAATGTGTCAAACTGACAAGGCATCTGCTGAAAGAAAAGTAACCAGTAGTTCTATGCACTGAGTTCTATCTGACCTGCTGCTGGGGAAATAAGAGATCCTGAGGTTTGGAACCAGTTCTGGTGGTTCCCCAAATGGTACCAAAGTTTACTCAGAGAAAGTGATGCAGAATGATTAAGACCCAACACAAATGACCAATTCATTGGTTCCTGTTAGAGATAAAGACTGCTTGGATTTTGTCAAATGCTGGAGTGAATTTACTCAAGACATCAGGTCTTTGAGCAGTAGAGGATGGTCATGAAGACAGAAATTAAGAACTGAGCTAGTCCTGAGCACGAACAGCCATCTGTGTGTCAGAGAGACCAGTGTACAGTTTCCCCCTTAGGTAAGTATGTTGAATGTGATTTTGCCTTGGTGATAAGTAATACGAACGACATTTAGAAAGTTTTGCTTAAGGATGAAAATTACTGTATGAAATGGAAGCCTGTGGCAATGAAGGAAATTGCTCACTCAGACTTGAGTTCCTTCAGAGGACTTGTGATTAAAACAAACAAAACAACAACAAAACAAACTCCTGGCCCCCATTTAGGAACAGCCAGTTCTATGGCAATGGTTGTTTATACTCTCCATGAAAGGGGAATTGTGGGACATTCACCAGACATCCAAGAATTTACTTCTTTTGTTCCCAGCTCTGAGTCACTTCTAGGGACACGCTACTAGAGATGGAAAGTTTACTGAAGGCAAGCCTCGTCATTAGTCATTACCCAAGCCGCTCTTCTCAGGTCCTTGGTCACAGCAAGGGCACAGACAAACAGACAGACAGACAGAAACACACATGCAAAGAGAGAGAGAGAGAGAGAGAGAGGAAGAGATGCTTGTAAAGCTGTGTGAGGAATGTGCCATGTTTCTTTACATACTAAACAGATTAGAGAACAGCAGAGCTCTCACCAGAAATCCTAAAAGTCAGGAAATAATGGAAAAAGAGACTTTAAGAGGTAAATATAAATAAGTCCCAACTAAGATCATATTATCCAGTCATGCTATGCTTTATTAACCACAAAATAGACACTCTGCTGTAAACAACCCCAGTATATTCAATGGCTCAAAACTGGAATTTGATAGTGTCTTTATACTTTTCAGAAGAAACCTCTGATAGTCTCTTGATGTCTTCTTTTTCATCAGTTGATCAACTATGCATTAACCAAATAAAGAATATTACATTTGTACTTCAGAAATCATATTCCTGATTAATGTATTCTGACTGGATACTGTAGATAATTTGAAAAAAGAACCTTTATTTTTGTGCATATTTGTCTGCCAAATGAAATAATTTATTTCATATGCAATATAAATATAACCTCTCAGAGTACAAAAATGTATCAAATATATATGTGTGTCTTCATGTGTAGGCATACAGTTTAATACATAAAACAAGGACTCTTCATTTTTTCAAATGATCTCATCAAGCATTTATCAACAAATTTATAATCCAAAGTTCTTAATAGAATCACAAGAAAGGTAAAAGTTAAGACAATACAGGACATGATTCCTTCAAGAGTTAATGTATCTTTAAGTACTGAATTCAAAGATAATAGTATGGGAAAGTGCAGTATAAAATTCAAAATCTAACTTGTGAAAATGACAACAAACGGGGTAGAAAAACGTAGGTCACTGAAAGAAACGAATTCAGTCTGGAGGAAAAAGCCAAAACATTTGTATTCCAAATAGGACCCACACACATTACATTCTTGTTTAGAATGTGATAGAAACCCCAGAAAGATGGTAAAAATATTACAGAAATGGAAATGAAATTCACCAAGAAAACTGAGTTTTGTAAGTATCTAGACATCTTAAAAATGAACACTCACTACATCAAATTAAAAATAGTGGAAAACAAAAACAGTAGTCTAAATCAATCAGATGAAACATCAAGGTTGGAGAGAAAGTTCAAGAAATACAGGTTTGGAAAATCCATTCTTCAATCAACAGACTAAACCAGGACTACTCTGTTTATGACTAACTAAATAGCCAAACAATTCACAGAACAGAGATAAAGATCTCTCATTTACAGTGTAGCCAGAATTTTCTCAAATTAAATGGGAAAAAAGAAAACCTAACATCCATAAATTTTTTAGAGTATTCAGTGGATGAGAGCAAGGAAAAGCTTTGATGAATCATTATAACCAGGAATAATCAGCAGCCTGTTTAAAAAATTTCATTCAAAATGACTGGCTTAAGAATTATCTATAAAACATATCTGGCCATGATGCAAGGGGATTGTGAGAAGGGGTTAACTGAGATGGTAAGAGAAACCTGAATGTTTGGAATCGGTGGCACAGTCTTAAGTCTTGAAGTACAAGCAAAATGAAAAAATGAAATTCTAATGACTGCTGGTATGCCATCTTTCTACACCAAGTCCCAAATTTCAGTGGGTTATGCTCCTCCCTCCACAGATGAGAGACATTCAAGTTCCCATGCTTTTCTTACAGGATTAAGTGCAACCTCACACTGTGAGAAAACATTATTTCTTCTGCCCTTAAGTTTCTTTTCTAAGATATTTGATCATATGAAGAACACATTGTCATGTGTGTGTATGTGTGTGTGTTTGTTTGTGTGTGCTTAAAAGTGCATATATATAAAATTATATACATTTTAAGAGAAGCTTAAACTAAAATATTTCCTGACTGTTATTCCAGGATTGTAGAGGATAATTAAACAAAGCTCTTTATTATTTCATTTTTATGTGTAAGTGTATCCATGCTCTCAGAGGACAGAAGAGGGCTTTGGATCTCCTGGAACTGTAATTAGACAGTTGCTAGCTACCAAGTAGATATTGGGATTAGAATCCTTGTCTTCTGCAACACAGCCAGTTTTCTTAACCGCTGAGCCATCTCTCTAGCCCTTAAAATATTTTATTTATTATTTTTATTTTATGTGCATGTGTGTATTACCTATATGCATGTAAGTGTCCCCTGTCATACAATGCCCACGGAGGTCAGAAGAGGGCACTGGATCCCCTAGAACTGGATGGCTGTTAGCAGTCATGTGGTTGCAAGGAATCAAACCCAGGTCCTAAACAGGAGCAGCCAGTGCTGTTAACCACTAAGCCATCTCTCCAGCTCCAGATTATAATTAAAGAAATGTTGCACAGTAAAGAATACATTTCTTAAGAAAATGTGAGCAAAGCAGAAATAAAAATCAATGATCATGCTCCCCACAGTGACCCAAAATTCACTAGAATGAATACTAAATAAATAAAGAAAAAAACATTATTTCCAATAATTTAAAAATAGTGAAACAATAGGAAATAGTAAGACTATATCAATAATAACTCTACATTAAAATTATCTTAACACTTCAGCATAAAGATTCAGATTAACTGAATGCATGAGATGTCTGAATCCAATTATCTCTGGTCACTGATAAACATTTTGTAGTGCCAAAGATCTCCTTTAAGACCATGAAGCAAGTGTTAAATACAAAGGAATCAAAATGTCATTCACATTTATTTCCAACACGTGGGAGCCCGAGACATGCAGATCTTTGTGGGATGGAGCCAGCCTGGTCTACAAACTGAGTTCCAGCTGAGGCTAAAGGAAGATCCTTTCTCAAAGAAATCAAAATAATCTTGTGTATCCTGTGAAATCACAGTGCTATAAAACTAGAAATCAATCACAAGAGAAACTATGCATATTAGTCTGATAATTAGAAACCGAGCAATGCAAGTCATTGAAAAAATCATGGAGAAAATTTTCAGTATGGTTTCACTATAACACCTCTATAAATGATTCAAACTATCATATTAAATTAGCTTACAGTAATCATTAGCTTTTGCACATAACAATGGTAAAAGGCACAGGGAGAGATGATGAAAGCACTCCCAACCAAATGTGAAACAGTCTCAAAACATAAAGGATCTAAGAATCAGCTCCCTTTCCTTAAGAATAAAGACCATCCATTGATTAATGGAAGCTCCTCATATTAAATATGGATGTGCAGATAAGGAAACAAAGGCAACAGTGAAATGAGTGAAGAGGAATTCCTCAGAGGGCGAGAGCTTTTGCCAACTATAAAAATGGAGCATTACTATCCAAAATAAACAAAGAACTCACAAAACATAAAATCACACAAAAAATAAACTGAATTAAAGAGTGAATCTGGAGCTGAGCACGGTTTAATCCTGGCAGAGGAAGGTGGATCTGTGTGGTATCGAGCCCAACCTGGTTTGCCTAACATGTTCCAGGCCTGAGAGGGTTCCAGGGAGATACTGTCACCAAAACAAACAGAAGGATCTGAACCAAGAAGTGTCAAAATAAGAAATACAATTGCTGAACATAGATCTATTATACTGTTGGACAACCTTAACAATTGTGCAATGCACCTTGAATCTATTTTGAGATTTGATCCCACACAAATCAGAGTGACTACAATCAAGAAAAAAAAATAATTTTCATGAAGGTCAAAAGGGGTCATTTCTTTCAGGGTTGGTGGGATTCCCACCGCTGTGGATTTCAATATGGAAACAGTCACAAAAGTAAAAGCAGATCTCTCACTTGATCTGCCATTTCTGTTGATGGTCTGGGTGTCCTGCCATAGAGCTACCTGGTTAGCTGAGTTCACTCAGCTCTTTTCACAAGAGATGGCAAATGAAACATCCTACATATGTTTCAGTTGAATAATGGGTAATGAAAATTTGGTAGATATAAACAAAAGAATTCCATTTAGTTATAAAGAAAAACAAAATCATGAAATTTGCAGGAAAGTGAACGGAACTGGAAAATGTTATACTGAATGAGATAATCCAGACCCAGAATGACAAATATACTCATTTATTTATGACCCATAGCACCAAATGTCCAGATATGAATATGGAACCTGAAGCAACCACAAAGTCAGGAAAGAAGAAAAGAGTCATGGGTCCTTTCACACCATCTATATTCACTGGGCCGTAATGTCATCATGCCACACCTGAGCCCTGGCATGGGGAACCTCCTTTTCTGATGGTCAGGGAATTTCAGTGGACTCCCAAAGCATATGCTACTGTCATTCTCTAAGACCCAACCACTGAAAATACTATCCACTTTGGACACAAGACTTAGAGGAATCCTACTAAACCTGTTCTGGAAGCCTCCTTCTTGATACTATCTCTTAACTTATAGGAAGGAACTATGCATGCTGCTAAGGGCGAAAAACATCACACAGTCCTGCCCAGCTTTAATGTCTACGAACACCAAAAATGTTCAGCTTAGCAAAATACCATCACAGTGCAACAGTGTCACTTTCACCTTGGGGGTAATGAACAGCTGTCTAACTGGACATCAGACACACTCAATAGAAGGGAATTCCTGTCTGGCTTGTGAAAAACTAGTGCACTGAGAGGTCATGAACCCAAAGCAAACCAAAAATTTTCATTTTTCAAAAACCAATGTAATCTCTAATTCTGTTCTAAGTAAGTATCCTTGCATCCACAAGTAGCTCTTATCACTTATCAAAGCTTCTTCTGCAACAGGTAGAAGCAAAATAGAGATCCATAATGGGCCAAAATGAAAGAAGTGGCCTTGGGGTGCCCCAGCCATCTGATACCTCTACAAGACCCCTACACCTATATCTTAAGGGAAATTAAAGAAAATGAGGAGGAAAGGTTAGAGAAGACAGAGGACCAGGACACCTCTTATGACAGTATCTACTGGATTTGACATAGAAGCTGAACTCATGAAATCTCAGTAATACAGTTTTCTAAACAAGATCTGTATAATCATAGCTTTCAACATGCCATCATGTGCGTGGGAAATTTCACACGGCTCTACATCTAGAGGAAGGGCTAGAGGCAATCCACGGTTACTCAGTGGAGAATCACAGATAGTCCCCCTTAAAGGTTATCCTATTGCAAATGGTCAGTCCTAAGCATATGTTTGGACAAGTCTGAATGGACTCAGTAGATAGTATGTGTAAATATACATTATGTATATAAATATATACATAATGTATATAAATACATACACAATGCAAAAAAATTGAAGAAGAAACCACAGTGTTAAGAATATGTGAGGGGGATTTGAGAAGAGTTGGAAACAGGAATGGAAAGAATGGGAATGATTTCAATATAGTACAGATATATGAAATTCTGAAAACAATACTAAATTTACATGATATAAACATAAAGTAAATAGATATTTTTAAATGAAAGAAGTGAACTATTCTAAGATATGATATATGTTTAAGGAACACTAAAGATAATTTAAGTTTTAACACACTATGTTAGGAAACCACTCATCAGGGTGGTTGTATTAATAGTTATTGCTAGAGAACTGATTTAGTCAGATTTGTGCTAGCTGAAGATTTTTCTTTCCAAGCACATTGCATAGAGGAACAGATTCCAGGAATCTTGAAAACCAAGATTCGTTAGTTGGATCACAGAATAAGGTAACATGCTTGTTCATACCTTCTAGATAGGTTCAGGCCATCCAAACATAGAAAGAGTATTTTCTTCTCATATGTTTCTCTGTTAGGATGTTGCAATTCATAGGGTCAAATATCTCAAGACCTGTAAGACTCTAATCACGTGAACTCATTCAGAGTTGATCAGAGAACACAGTTGTTTAAGTGCTTTGAAATAATCTTCATGTGAATAAGTCTCTAAGGGCACTTGAGCTAAGACTTTTCCCATATCCTTCATGGAAATTTTTAAAGAAGAGAAAAGACACATAAAAATTAAAATACATAAGAGTGTATATTCATATGCTAAAATAGACTAGTTGTTTACAATTCTCTTTACAAACCATAACGCGAGCCTAGATACAATATTTCTAATGAGTACCGTGGAGTCGATCATAACGTGTTCAATGCAAAATCAGCAGGCAACTTTCCTATGAATTTCAGCCTTTTAAATTTTCTTCAGCAAAGCAGTGCTCCACATGATGTTCACCACTCATCTCATAGTACAGCCAGCTCCCCAGTATTAATCCAGTAGTCTTTCATACCTCTGATCTGAAGATCTTTAAAGCTTAAACCCAAACCTCCATTCAGGAAGGCCGAAACGAGGTATGCAGAACAAATAACACTGTAAGTGAGGCACTAAACGAAATCTGTAAGTAAAGACTCAGTCAGCAAATGTCCAATGTCTTCAAGTTGATAGTCATTTCAAATGTAACTTCCTTAACTCTTAGCACCAATGTAACCAAACAACCCAATCCCAAGACCAGGAGAGTTTGCCAGGAACTCTCAAAGACATGAAACTTAAGATCCAGAGTACTGTTTGCAAATAATAACAGTCCAAAACAAACCGACAAACAAAAACCCATTTTTTTTACAAATTCATGAATATGTTTTTTTTGTATTTAAAGGAAAACCTAGAATCAGAGAACCACAAAAGTCCATTCAGGCAGGCCCCTACATTCAAAGCATAGTGAACTAAGACCTAGCATCTCTCTTGCTGAGAGGCTCAAGTCAAAACTGCTATTGGGTACCGGGGACCATAAACCCAGAGTGTCAGTTTCTGTATTTAGCAAATAGATAAGGAAACAGAAACAGTAAAGGAAAAGTATTTGCTTCATTCTTTATTTATCCTCTAGTTAAAATGAAGGAGTTAAGAAAACTGTAATTATGTCCATATGCCTATGTCCATGACTATCCTGAATTTTATGGAAGCTGTAGGACTTAGGTTAGATCATATCTAAGTGTAACAGTGAGTTAAACTAACTGTACTGTTCCTGGAGTCTGAGTGAAGTGGGCCAAAGGTTGGCCCTCTTCTCTACTGCAGACACATTATGTGTGGGAGGTAAGCACTTCATGCATTTTGGATGTAACTATGTTCTTGCTGCTAGATCTTTCCTTTGATAGATGGAGAGTCAGTCTCATATTTTAAAGGGAAGACTTGGCTCTTGACTTTTGCAAAGCTCATAAAATACAAATAGCATAAATCAGAAGAGGACAGTGGTACTCAAGCTGGGGCACACGAGTCCCCCTACTTAGAATACAATCTGTAAAAATGAATAGTGGGGTTGGTCAGGGAGACTTGGCTTATCTGAGAATAAGGCAGATGAACTAAGAAAAGGAGCTTGCACACAACGTTGTGACTAGGAGATAAAACTAGTAAGATCGGTTCCAGCAGTAGGCCAACAATCAAAAATAAAACGCTCACAACGGCCCCGATGTTATACAGCTGAGGCCTTAGAAGTTATTAAAATCTGAGTACCATTTCCTCAAGTGTACTTCCCCACCAGTATCGAACTGCTACTGTGGAGATGGAAGATCATGTGTGGATGGGCAGCTGCATAAAAGGAAAGACAATGGTAACTGCAACAGAGTGAGACTGGGAAACACGAGATACAACACCGAATTACAGATATGCTGGCCCACTTTTGACATGAAGACTGTTTGGGCTTGATGAATGGTATTACCTACCTCCCAAAGCATCATGGGAAACTGGATACACTGCACTACCAAAGATCTCATTTAATACCATAAACCAAGTCTTAAATACAAAGGAATCAAAGTAATTCCTTATATGCTATTAGATCACCATGCTCTAAAACTAGCAGTCAGTGGTAAGAGGAAGTTCACATATTAAATAGATACTTGGAGATTGAACAAAAGTTGTCACTAATAAATCAAGGTGTGTTGGGCAGTTCACACTACAAAGTTACAAATTCTAATGGACCCCTTCCCAAGGAGCTGAGGACTTCCTTCCAGTAATGGAATAAATATCATTCTGATGTGATTTCTCTGAAAATACAGCAAGTCATAGGATCAAACATCCTAAAACTTCTCTCAGGACACTAAAAGGTAGACTCATATAGTGTTGATGATGGAGTACAGTCGTCTAAGCTCTTTGATCTCACAAGGCAGCTAAGCCTCAGCCATCAAATTTTCAGTATCATGCTAATTTTTAAATAAACAGCCTACTGTACAAATGGTGCTTAAGGCTTATGTTAAATCAGTGTACACTCTGATGTCTTCAATTGGATTCATTACTTACAGATCTCTCCAGAGACTATAAAAGGGCCTAGATAAAATATTTTTCACATTACAATACAGACATTACAAAATTTATTGACTGTAAAAGCAAGCAGACAGTTTCCTAGAATCTTAGTCATTTAACCTTTACCCAGCAGAGCAACAAATCAGTACCCTACATCTTACATCTCCAACAGTAGAGATAGTTCACCCATAGCACATGATACTGAAAATGTCCCCAAGATCAATCAAATAGACTTCCAAATCTTCAAAGTGAAGTCAAGGATTAAACCAAATCCTGAAGTCAGGAACGGCAAACAAGGACCGTGACTGAGGTACCAAACCAGATCTGAATTTTCTAATCCCATAATTTGATTCCCATTCAGCAAATGGCTCATCATGTTCAATATAAACATGAATCATTTCATGTAGAACTTTTTTGACAATGGAACCAACAGCATGCATACAGAACACCAAACTGAATTCAGGGCAATAGGATTTTGCCAGGAACTTCCAAAACCTTAAAACAGAAGCCAGAGTACACTACAAATAGCACCAGCTCAAAAAACAAAAGCAAACCCTGAATTCTTTACAAATTTATCAACATTTATTGATATCAAAAGACAACCAAGGATCAGAGAACCACATAAGCTCCCTCAGGTGCTAGGAATGCTTACATTCCAGGATAGAGGACAGTTAGCCAGCAGTTTTTTTGCAGATGGACTCAAGTCTGAACTGCTTCCTGGGCATTTGGGTCCGTAAACCCATCAAATCTATGTCTCTGTTTTTCAAACATGTAAGAACACAGAAAGGGTTAAGGGAAATTGGCTTTTTCTTTGGTTTGTCCTCTGGCTAAATTGAAGGAGCTAGGGAAATTGGAATTTCATCTTTATATTCATGCCATTGGCTATTCTAGTTTATAGAAAGCTGTAAGAGACAGGTTAGATCATACCCAAGAGTGACAGTGAGTCAGGTTACCTGCATTCCTTCTGGGGTTTAGACAATATAGGTCAAAATTAGCTCTACAATAGACACATTTTGTGTTTGAGGAAAGAAATCCATGCAGTTTGAGCATGAGAGAGGTCTTGTTGCTAAGACTATGCCTTTGATAGGCAAAGTGGAAACCTCTAATAATTTCTTAAAGATCATGCTTAGGTCTGATCATTACAAAACCTAATACATATTTTGTCAATTAAAAAGAAGATAGTCTATTAGACAATACAAAAGGGGAAGAGGGTTGTGAGTCCAATATTAGTTTTCTGTTAAGAATGCAAATCTTCCTTTGAGAGCTTCGTCATGGAATCACAGTTCTAAAAGTGTAGGTTTGTTAGATCTCACTGCTTATATAAAATTAGTCTGAGCAAAGGAAAAAGCTCACGAAGTTTGTAACTAGAAGGAGAAACTGACGAGTTATGTGCTGGAACAATCATAAAGAAAATGTTAACAAAGAATAGATGCTATGCCTATGAGCTTCTTCTAAAACTTTAGTGTCTAAGTCCCAGGGCCCTGAAGTGTCAAATGTGAGGCCACTGATTCCCATCCAACATGCTAATCTGGAGGTAGAAGACCTTGTGGGGTGGTAAGAACTTTAGTTATTTCCTTAAAAATACAGTGGGAAATATATTAGTTCAATGCCCTACTGAAAAATATGTAAACAATAAACTTAAGAGTATATGTGTATAGCTGAAAGCTATGTAGAAAACACACACACACACACACACACACACACCAGTGCCAGGCAGGAGAAAACTCGTTTTGATTTTTTTTGGTGAGAGTAGTCCAAGAGAATCCCAAAATAATACAGGCTATTGCCATTGCCCTTGATTATCAAGAACTTGAAGGTAAGACCAAATAACTAAAGACAGATCACATTTCAGACACAGGCTTGGAGCAATCACTGTGGTACTGACCTGGAAGCAATCTCATATGGTATCAGAAGACAGTATACAAATTGCCAAAGGAGAAAACTAATCAAGGATCCTACCCAGCTGTAAAGCCTAATACCCACAACCATGATTGACCCAGCAAACTATCACCATTGATGAAGTTGTAGTGCTGTTATCCTGGGGATAATCAACAGCTGTCTAGCTAGAATTAAGGCCCACTGGATGGCAGGTAAGTCATATGTGGTACTAAAATCATAGTCAAATATACATACCTGGAGAAGTCATCCACCCCAGAGAGAAACTTCTGTCGCATTGATAGAGCAACTTTATTCTACTTATACTTACTTTATTCTAAATATACATCCTTATATTTATAGACCAGTATATTTTCACCTCTCAGTCAAGAGGGATGCTCTTTTTGCAACAGATGGAGACACAGGGTTCCAGGACTGGTTAAATGCAGAGAGTATGTGTCTGTGAGACGCTTAACCCTAAGTGACACATCTGCCACCTCTACACACAGGATCAATACATCTCTAAACTCTCACCGGAGAAGTTTCCTTAAGCAGCAGATGGTAATTAACAGAGAAAGCAACAAATGGCCAATGTGTAGAGAACAAGAGGACACAGAGGACTTATTCATGGATGTGTCACTTATTTCAAACCTCTGTCTCCCTTGGCTCAGGGATCATTGATGGGACAAAAGGAATGTAAGAGCCAGAGGAGGAGAATGACCACAAAGAAACAGAGTCCTCCAGACTGCTGGTCAGAAGCTCATATGAATTCATAGCAATGGTGATAGTGTGTACAAGTCCTATGCAAGCTCAAACCAGATAAAATCCAAACATAGTCATGAGGAAGTGGTTAAGAAATTCCAACCCAACCTAAGGAACCTTTGGTAATTGATGGCTTCTAGGAGTGGGACAAACAATGTCTTACAAGGATGGGACTCTTGTTGATCACAGAGAATGGACCCTTGCTGATGAACATTTGGGTATATAAATCAGAGTCTACAGGCCATATATGTATATACATATATATGTATATATGTATGTATATATGTAGATGATAGATGATAGATAGATAGATAGATAGATAGATAGATAGATAGATAGATAGATAGATGAGAGTACCTTAAATTGGTCAGGGTGCAGTAGGGGGCTTGCTGATAGAGAAGGGAATCTAAATACCATTAAACTGCGTTGTATGTAATTTTCAAAAATTCAGTAAAAAATGTAAATAAAGAAATAAAAGTAAAAGAAGAAAGAAAGTTAAAGAGAAAAAAATGTGGGCAGTGCTGCCTGAAAGTGAGAGTGACACAGGGTCACGGAAAACATGACGCTGAACTAGTGCCATGTAGACTCCTTGGGTACAGGTGGATATACTCCATAGCTACCTTCCTGCACCTCAGAGTCAATGGATTGGTTGAAGAAACCAAGGAAGGTCAAAAAGGGTGAGCTCCATTTGGGGGATAAGTAATCACCAATGTCTTAGAGACTTTGGTGTTTGTGTTTCTCCCCCAGAAGTATGCATGACTCTGTTCAGGTCTCACTTCATGCAAACCACCTTTTAAGGCACTTACTTGAAGGTGAGACCTACCAGTGTGCAAAACAGGAGCGCCTGGGGAGGAAAATTGTTCACCTGGCATTAGGCCCTTTCAGGAGTGTTGTAATCAACAGACAACTCATGTCTGAAAGCTCATGTCTGAAAGGGAGCTGTCAGAACATCCCACAGGTATGACTGAAAGTCACAGGAGGAACGGACAGTATGCTTATTTGCTTCATTGCAAGCTCAAGAAGCACCCAAGTCGCCACATCCTAGGAAACTGCGGCTCCACCCACCATGCGAGGAGAGGAGACTGAAGGCCTGTGCCACAGGAGTGTGAGCTATAGACTGCTAATGAAGTCGTACACCTTCCATCTGTGTTCGCCTAGCCTACGTTGCTCTTTAAAGGAAGCAGTGGGTGTAAGCTTGGGCCCGTTCCCATATTATATTAAAACTCGATAGAGATTTCTTTACTATTCTCTTAGATGCTGAGTCACATGGAAAATGTGTACTCCTTTGAAGCTGATTGCTCTCTATAAAGCTTTCACCAAAGAATCCTAACATCTACATGGATTACCTATTTAGAAAAGCATCAGGAAGAACAATAAAAAAGTAGTTACAAAAAACTGGGGAAAAGTTTCCTGACACTGGTAGGAAATGCATATCTGACAGTCATGAAGACACTGAATGAAATCACAGAGCCTATACTGGATTTCCCCTCAAGGAGTTGTTGGAAAGGACAGCTACGGAGTTCACACATACATGGACTATTGGCACTGCCCATAATTTCATGTAAGAACTAAATGGATGCACGCTGTTGGTGAAGACACTAAATAGTTTGGTTTCACAACAGAAAAAGTTGACATAGAAAGATCTGTCCATGCTAAAAGGCTTTGATAGTGCCTAATAGAATGATACAGGCTGCTCAGGCATAGCCATATAACCATCACTGTTGATCCTGCATGTCCACTTGTTAAACCCACCGTCAAGCCTAGCAAGGAGTGCACTGTATGGTGGTGCAATGTTCTTATCTTTATATGTCTATACGTTCAACCAACTGCTTTCTAAATTGACTGAAGGTCCATTCTGTGAGTGGGAGGGCGGCATGCTTGTTTTCTAAAACAGTACAGAACAATGTGTTTAGGGTTGCCAGTAAGGACGCTACAGCTCGTGTTTTCTTAAACACGTACCATGCGCTTATGAAATTAGTATCTGAATATTTTTGTTTAGACTTATAGATTGGTGAAACTATTACTATACTATAGAGGAAGAGCTTCAGTGTTTGAAGTTACTTGCAGGGACTGTAATCTAGTTAAAATGCTTGAGAGTTATTAAATGTTCCTATGGCATGATGACCCAGTATTCACTAAGTAATTAAACACATATAGTTGTCTATGTCCCCAGGGAACACTGTGCAAGATGTGGCAGAAGGAATAGAAGAACCTGAAGAACGTGTGTGAATAATTTCCTCCTGTCCTGACCTCCTCATCTGTCATCATTCAGCAGAGATAACTTTGACAATCTACAAATAACATGGTACCTTGTCTTGGTGTATAAATAAGCACAACAGTACAGTGGTAGCAAGGACTGTGGCAATGGCTGTTTACACTCCTCCCGAAGGGAGAGTCCTGGAACAGTCAACAAACATTTCAGACTCTACTTCCTACTGCCCCTGGCTGTGTGCAGCCCTTAGGGATAGATCTGTAGAGGCGCAGTTTACTTAAGACAGATCTGTGAATCAGCCTTCATTAGTCAGTACCCAAGCTACACTGTGGTCTTCAGAGATGCAGATGTCTCTTAATCAACCATGGTTCTCTAAGTAAAGTCTTGTCTATGTGTGGGTGGAATCCTTTCTTTGCAGTCCACTATCAGGAGTGGCTAGACATTTGCTAATATTTGATGAGAAGTAATGCAACATGAGGCTTAGAAGAGCTCTCCCATCATTACTTGAACACAAGTAAACAAGGACACAGTGGACTCTTTCCGCCTTTGAT
This sequence comes from Eospalax fontanierii, assembly GCA_035773235.1. Taxonomy (NCBI): domain Eukaryota; kingdom Metazoa; phylum Chordata; class Mammalia; order Rodentia; family Spalacidae; genus Eospalax; species Eospalax fontanierii. The sequence continues at coordinate 4,128,931 of CM069547.1, forward strand.
TCTGAAAAGTACAGGGACTCTCCTTCCCCTGTAGACAATGTGATAATGTCCAGAGACACACTGGATTCTGTTATTGATCTGATGGAACAGTAGACAGTATTACTAATGTCCAATTGGTAGAAATCACAGATACGGCTCCACAGTCTTCCAATCAGTAGGACTACTCTCTGAACAAGGACCATGCAGCCCATAAAATCTGTACTGAATCTAACAAATTAGATTTTCTTAAAAATAGAAAAAAAAGCACATTGGTTCTATTAGTCTCAGCTATATATATAAAAAAGAAATACCTTTAGGTTACTGGGTCTCATATATGAGTTTAATTACTTGAATCAAAACGATAGTTGTTCGCTCCCAAGCAGACAATGGTAGGCTTGTGTTTGCCATTGCTTGCCCATTTCACATAGGCCAAACGACACGGCAAAGGGAGGAATAGGGTGGTGCAACACAGTTTCTGTTCTTTGTAGGTAGTATTTGCAGAGGTTTTGTTTGAGGAAATAGAAAGATAAAAAATTATAATACATGTTAATGAAACATAGTTATGATATATGAAATTTTAATAACAAGTGATGTGTTCTAATTTTCTCCATGACATTCCATATTCCATTTTGGAAGAGAGAGTCTAGTCAAGGCATGTAAGGGGGCATGGTGAAACATTCCATCCTATAGCAAAACTCAAAATAAGCTCAGGGAGTAAATAATTCAATAGCTTCAAGAAGCCCTGAAACTGACCAGATTCCTAGACCCTCCACATTCTTCATAAGCAGAAGGTACTACTGGGTGAAACTCTCACACCAGCCAGTTTGCCTAGGAGAAGAGAGAGGAGCTGATCATGCTGGGAGAGCTCAGCTCACTGCCGGAAACAGAAAACAGTCTCCAGCTGGTGAGCGGCCTGGGACTGTGCAGAACCCCCAGGTTTCCTGGCTCTCTGAGCTGTCACACACTAGGGCAGCTTTGGGTGACATATCTGTCCTGTAATTTCTCCTCCTGCATGTGCCTCCTCACCCAACAGACTCAGTGGCTCATCACGGCATTGACTTAACCACGTGGCCACCTCATCTGACACTACTCAGTGGTTCATAGCTGGACTCTGGTGGTATCCTCCCTGCATCCAGAAGCCACAGCTAGTAGATTTTTCCTGTCTTACTGTCATCAATTGATCAACTGAGTATCCATGAAATAATTTTAAACACCTACTTCTAAAATAAATTCCTGGTTAAATCAGTTGAAAAGGGAAACTCTTTTCCCATAAATGTTTGGTTATAAAACAAAGTAATTTATTTCACAAGAAGTTAAAATCTAATCTCAGTCAAGGAAATACAAAATTATATGTGAACATGTATCTTCATATTCATGTAAAAATCACTGAAGATAGTCTAAACAACCACCACTCTTTGCATTATCTCTTCAATAATTCATCAACAGATACATTTTAATCCAAGTTTCACAAGAGAGTCGCAAGACAGCTAAAATATAAGGCATATAATTCGCCCAAAGATCACAAGTCTTCAAATATTGAATTCCACACTAGCGCACGGGTTAAAATGAAGTATAATAATTCAAAATTTAACAGGTAATAACTATTAGTAACAGCAAACAGGAGAAAAACAAGCATAATAATGGAAGGAAATCAATTCAGAATCCACAACCTAAAGTCAGAAACAAAAGGCCCAACTAACTATTCTTTTTTTGTTTTTGAACAGGATAGAAAATGCAGCAATATGGGCCGAAAAATCATTGTCATTAATATTAATTTTCCCAAGAAATCTGAGATTTTGTAAAAATTTATAAATCTAAATATTATCAAATATGTCAAAGTACCAAAGCAAAAAGAAAACAGTGGAAAGTCTAAAGAGTAGATTAAATCAACAGGAGAAAGTATATTAAGGTTGGAGAATAAGTTCAGTGAGAGAAAACATTGGAAAATCAATGCAGCAAGCACTCAATAAACAGATTAAATAACATGACTACACTAATACATGAACTACAATATAATAAAAATTTCATGAGATAGAGAAACAGCTCTGAGATTAAAAACTAAAGGCTTAGAATATACGATCATTTAAAGTACAGTAGAAACATTTCCAAATCAAGGGCTCAAACAAGGCAGAGACATTATGCACCCTCAACAGATAAACTCAGACAAAGGTTTTTGATGAACTATGAAAGTCTGGAGCCTGTTACCGAAAATCTTCACTGTCATGCTGACTCATTAGGAATTACCTGTGAGAAATATTTCTAGGCTTGTAAGAGAGGAGTAACTGAAGAGTAAATCCAGCCTGAATTTAGTGGGTTGGAGGCATTATCAAGTGGACCTGTGTCGCGTCTGTCTCTCGTCCAGCAAGGAAGACGTGACCCCGGACTCTTCTTAAATGCAGTTTATTCAGGAACCTTGAACAACCTTTTGGCTTCTTAACTTTCTAACTTCTTCTTCCCGGGAAAAGCCCGCCAGAGAGTTAAATCCCCTCCTGCCAGCCAACCCCAAACTACCACGTGGTGAAAGCAGATAGGCGCACACATGCGGAAGCAGGGCCAGACCTCAGCCACAGCCGATTATGGAGCTGTTTGCTCCAGAGAGCGCCCACCTCGGGATGGTGGAAGGCAGGAGCAGGCGCCATCTTTAAGACGCAGCAATCCGCAGCTCTCTACAGACCTGGAGCCTATTCTGAATGAAAAAAGAAAAGAGAAATACAAATGACTATACATATTCCCTTCTTTTAGCTTTACAGTGACCAAAGTTTGAGAAAATAACGTCATGCTCTCCCATCCAAAGATGGGGACATTCAGGCACCCTGTTTCCTAGAAAAGATGAAAAACAGTCATGAAATGTGAGAAAAGTAATTTCTTCCTTCTAGTTGCTCTTTTCACAGCAAGGGCACATAACCATATGTCATTCTCTACCTATATATATATGTGTGTGAGTGTGTGTGTGTGTGTGTGTGTTTGTGTGTGTGTGTGCACATTTGTATAAGGCTCTGTAAGAAACACACATCAGGTTCCTTGACAAGAATATCAGAATAACAACAGATATTTGAACAGAAACCCTAAGTTTCTGCTCCAGCTGACTCCTGATTCTACAACTCTCCTGCCGTCATGGGCTTTCTCTCTGGAAACATAAACCCAAATAAACTCTTCCATAAATTGACTTCGTGGTGATGTATTATCATAGCAACAAAGTCACTAAAATTCCTTTCTTTGGTGTGGTCAAGACAGGATGGAGGATTAGAGGAAAGAGAAGATTCTGATCACTGAATTTTTGGAGACATCAATATTGACATGGTCTCAACTTGAATTCTTCCCACATGGAAGCCACATTAATGTTTTTACAAAAAGCCTCCTAGCAGGAACACAGGGATAACATCTTATTCACACTGTAGATCTGCAGTTTGTGTCATCTTTAACGACCTCTGCTGCTGGTCCCCTGAACTTGAAGGCATCGTGCTAAGGAAAAACAGTTCTTAGTGTGTTTTCTGCAAAGCCGTGTAGGAATCTCAAGATGAGAGTCACACCTGCCGTGAATGGCAGCAGAGGAGGAGCATTGCTGGGCACTTCCTGGTCTCTCCACCAGTTTCCTTCCCTTTAGTCATAGAGATTCCTAGAAACAGAAGGCAAATGGGACCTCTGTCATAGTACTGGAAAGATAAACATTAGGTGATATCAGTTCATTTCTCTACTGATCCAAGCACAAGTAGTCTGAAACATGTCCCCTTTCGAGCTGACTCAATCTTTACTTGATATTTCTCATTCCTTTTTCTTTGTTTGGATTTGGAGTGTCTTCCAAAAGTTCGTGTTTTGATGATTTGCTCAAAACCTAGTGCCACAACAATAGGTTGGCACTAAACTTTCCAGCATAGGACTTGGTATAAAGAAGTCTTTCACTGGATGTGTGCTGGGAGGCTGGGCATTGGTGTTCTCTCTCTCTCTCTCTCTCTCTCTCTCTCTCTCTCTCTCTCTCTCTCACACACACACACACACACACACACACACACACGGACACAGACACAGAAACAAGCCCCATCATATTAAGTGTGCTGTCATAGGGCCAATGAAGCACAGTCAGGTGACCATGAACTGAAATCCTTAAAACTGAGAACCAAGTAAATGTTTTCTTTTTTCTAGATGACTAACAGCATTTTCTTTACAGAATCCACATGTGATTATATCTTCATGTCCTGCTTTCAGCAGGTGGTGAGCAATGAAGGAAATAACAATGATATGAATAAATATAGAACTCTACTTCTAAAATATTGCTGATATCCTATAATGGAAGCCAGAACAGCTTTCTAAGATCTTCACATTCCAGTGCATATTTTCCTCCTTAACACTATACTGAAATTCCTAGTAGGCACTCAGTTATTCTTTCTATGTGGGAATCTTCTGCCACAATCACAATGAATTTGATTAGACAGATAAGAGAAGAAAATCAAATAATGAACATTTAAAGGAAATACTTCATTCTCAGTGCAAACAGGAGCTTAGTTTTACACAGAGGACACTTCATGTTTTGCCACCGTGAAGGGCGACTGGCACCTAGCATGGGTGACTTTCTCAATGAGAGCTGTGTGTGTGGGTTGCACGGAGAAGCTTATCCAATTCAAGTGTTTGAAGTGATTTTCAGAATTTAAGAGACTCAGAACCGCACATATCACTTAATTAAACTAAGTCAAATGAAACTAGTAAAGTTTAAACTGAATAAAGCTAAATTGAAACACTTTTGATACTGTTTTGTAAACATTCACTCAGGTATCATAATAGATTTAACTATTTATTTCCACATGTAGTTGATTTCTGTGTTTAGAATATAAAAAGAAACTTTTGTTAACATGGTCAGGCCAGTTGAGCCATACTTTAGGTACAATCACTAATAACCAATTAGTCATCAGAATTGCAGGAGTCACAGATGCTGTTACTGGCCACTAAAATAAACAGTGATAACTTATTTATAAAGGTCACTTTGCAATTGCTAGCTCCACAGTGATATCAAAGAAGCAAAGATGCCTGACCTCACGGAACTTAAGATCCAAGCTGAAAGACAGAAAACACACAAACAAAGAACCCAGATAACCCAAACATGTACACAAGGTCTCTGTGATGCTCAGGAGCAGATAGTCTGTGATCTTAACAGAAGGAAACAGAAGAGCATTGTGAAAGGTTTCTGGAGAACATGTGGTGAGAGGAAAGAGCCTGTAAAACACGAGGCAAAGCTCCAGAAGAATGTCCCAGATCTCCCTGGGTTAGTCAGACAGAAGCTGCCCCTGGGTCACAGATCCAATGCTTCTCCTGTGCAGCAGGATTTAAGCCCACACCACATTATTTTAAAAATCCCTTTTTCTCTCAGGACCTAAGATTGGGATGTGCCCTTCAAACTTCTTCAGACACAACCATTTCAAAAATCCCAACTCTTTTTAGTTGAAATAAAAAGAAAAAATACAAAAAAATTTACAGTAAGCTCCTCCAAATTTAGTCATTTAAAATATTTTAATGAGTTTTCGAACTTCATGTACTGCACTTTGGTCGTATTCACCCCCGTGTTCCCACTTCCTCTTCCCAGATCTGCTCTCACCTTCCACCCACCATCCATCTCTGTGGCCTCCTTTATTCAATATCCATCAGGGTGTCTATTTGTGTTGTCCTTATACTCCTGAATGTGGGGCCATCCACTGAACTGTGCTGGGTGTACTTGGATGGACAGCCTTACTCCCTTTACCAAAGCCATCAACAGTCCTTATCTCTTTGTTTAGGGCTGGGAGCCCTGGAACCTTTTCCTGTTACATGCTAGAATGTTGATTGGCTTGATCATATGGGGTTTTTATGCAGGGAGACACAACTGCTGAATTCTCGGGAGCACTGGACCGGTTATCTTTAGACCTCCCCAACCTCTGCCTCTATGATTATTCCTCTTACTCCACCATGGCCTCAGAAACCAGGGGAGGTGGTGTGACCGAAATGTCTCATTTGTAGCTGAGCATTCCACTGATATTTATTCTCTTTCTTTGAACTAGTTGTGAGTTTCTATATTAATCGCAGTTCACTGCACAGATAAACTTCTCTAATGAGGACTGAGAACTGCAGTGATCTATAGAAGAATGATACAGAATCCAGGAGCAGTTTTGTAATTCAGAACATTGTTAATGCAAAGATTTAACATAATTTTGAAAACGGAAATCAATAACTAATCTTATTTACTAAAAAGTACCAGTTTCCACAATTATATGATTTAAATTGTCACATGTTTTTGTAATTATTGCTACAGCATTTGAAATTCACATGAACTTTGAGCAAAGAACTTGAGATATTGGTGATAGATATGAAGATTCTAAAATTTTCTACCGTCCCTCATCTGTAGACTTGTATGTTATGCCTGCATAAACAAATACATAAACTTTTGTTTAGCTATTAAACAAACAATTCATTTTATATGTAATTTAAATGTAAGCTGCTATAATACTTCAAACAGCTGGAAATAAATTTCATCTACATACATAAACTTTGTAAAGTCAGTGATGTCATCATTATTAGACTTTTTACCTTCCCATCAGCAGTTCAACCATTCAGAAATTATAATCCATATTTCACAAGAGAATCCTATTAGGAAGAGTGAAAATCTAAAAGAAGGTGACTAATGATCTATACCAATTAATTGTTTTTTTCTGGCTATTTTTATTACACATCTCCACTTGGGCAAAGAACTAATGAACGAATGAAAAAATACCCAGATTTAGGGAAAACAAAATACATAGTCAGCTAAGGATAGATATTCACCATGAACCAAATAAAGAGACATAGCCACACATCTTAAATTAGCCCTGGCAGGCAGAAGAATTTGTGTTTCCAATAAGTTTTTATGAGCTGAAAATTGAAGTGGCTCTTGATATGTTGGTTAGGCATTCTTAAGAATTCTAGGGGAAGTTTCCTTTTGCCCTTTTGTATAAAATCTCATTATGGTGGTATAAGCAAGTTTTTGGTTCAGTAGTATTTGTTGCTTAATGGAGATTTTATATCAAGGTTTATTCTTAAAATTATTTTATGTACTTTTTATTTTATTACGTTTTTGTGCATTTCATATAATAGATCTTAATCAAATTTAGAGCTCCTCAGAATCTCCCAATAGTGTCCCCCCCACAGATTTTATGTTAAGTCTTATCTGGCCAAGCATTTGTACCCAGATATCTGTTGGTCTAATCAGCCTAATTAGAATCATTCCCTTAAAGATCTCTCCTTCATCGCACAGTCATCAGTTGCCAATAGTTCCTCAGCTTGGATTGGAACCTGCCGCCCATTTCCTCCCATGGGTTTTGTCTGATTGAGTCAGCATGGGTCTGTGTATACTATCATCAGTGTTGCAAGTTCATATGAGCAAGTTTCTAGAGGCCTGAAAGTCTCTCTTTCCTTAATTAATCTGTGGACGCTGACTCTTACAATCTTTCTGTTCCCTCTTCCATAATGGTCCCCACGCTGAGGGTGGATAAGGGCTGTCATTTCTCTAGACTAACGAAATTTCTTATTGTGTGTTAACTATGGATCCTTATATTTAAAGACAAGTATCCCAGTCACAACTCATCAAAGTAGCTTCGTTTTGCAACAGAGGGAAGCTATTGTGGAGTTCTGTAGCTGGAATGTATGTCTGAGAGATGCTGAGCCCTCTCAGTGGAACCTCTACACCTAAAGCTCAAAGCACACAGTGGAACAGGGGACTCAGAGAACATGAATACATCTTTCAACTCTCAACAGTGAAGCTTCCTCATACAACAGAGCGTGATGCACACAGAAGGCCGCAACTGGCAAGGTACGTGTCCCTATATCAAGGTTTGTTAGAAGGATAGACTATTTCATCTTATTTGGTGTGATTACCTACAAATGTGTTGGGGGAGGGCAGGTTAACAATACTTTATTCCTAAGTTGAACTGTCATAGTTGTTTCCAAATTATGAAAAGTTCTTTTGACTTGATTCCCTATGAGGCTGCTGCACATTTTTGACTAGAGACCGTGACCATATACACTAAGAATCCTGTTCCCTAGAGTCACCTAAAGGTAGCCACATGGAACACTGGATTTTTCCCTCCAGGTCCAGGAAACCATCACATGAAACCCCTGTTCAGGTAACTCAGCCTCCATCGAGTCAGAATGCTGACCCAGACTTATACATAAGGACAATATGTAAAGATTTGCAGTAATACACAGAGCACTAGAGATTGAGGTAAAAGAACTGCACCTCCCCAAGAGGAGCAAATGACTTATCTCAGAATTTAAAGTCAGGAACGTCAAAGTTCACTACAGAGGACAAGAAGCGAGTGAGTGCTCATTCAAGAAATCTCCACTTTCCTCTCACATGACTAATCAGTCAGTCACCTGTTCAGCACATGTCCTAAATGAACCCTCAGAAAAGCAGGAGATTCCAATACACCTCATTTACATATGGGTAATGGAGAGTAAGATGAAGTTTGCATGGACATTGGAAGTCTCTCATACTGTTTGGAGATGAATTTCCCCTCTCAAAGCCTCAAAGCGTACGTAAGAAAACACTGGTTTTTCTTTTCTTGTCTCCAATTAGGGCTGAGGATCACAGATACAGAAGAAGAAGGATCTCAGTGTCTGAGGGTGCATTCATCAGGGTTTTAATCAAGTCTTAAAGCAGTCAAGATCAGAAAAGAAAAAAAAAAGTGACAAAGAGGATGTATGAAGCCAAATCCAGCAAAATTTGTGCATAATCAGTCCAGAATTTCTAGACATATGTGGCAAAAGGCCAGATGCTATGACTGTGGGCCGCTGGAATGCTTTAAGGAACTCTGGAAACAGTGCACCTAAGCAGCAGGAGATGAGCCAGTTGCTCCACCACACTCCCTCCCATGGAGCAAGGTGGACTCGTGTAGTGGGCGCTAACCAGGGCAGTGCCGTGACAAGCTGGGAAAACCCTGCATGCAAGGGCTTTGGTTGGGACCTGAAGACCCTATGCTGAAAGTTAGATGTCATAAGTATACTCAAAGTCACAATTACAAACTAAAGTCAGAAAATAATCTGGGCTACAGTCAACAGTAGCTGGAGAAGTATAGTGCTGTAAAGATGTAAAGGCGAACAGGACTCAGCTTGTCGGAAGTAGGGTGAACGATCCTGCCTCAGAGTTCACTGTGCACAATTTTGTCCTGAAGGTAGGACTCCTGAAACAGGACGTGCTGCATCCCCCATGAGGGGAGATTTGCTTCAGGGTGAGAAGTCCTAAGCAGACATTTGTTGCAGGGCAGAGGCTGTGGGCGTTTCCAGGAAACACTCAGGGCAGATAAACAATTCCTGGCCACAGGTCAACCAAGAACCAGTTGTAAGAAAATGTTTGTAGCATGTGTGAATGTTCCAGGTCCTCCTTGGTCCCCAGCCAGGTCACGTACTATTTGAGCTAACATCAGTTAGCCAAGTCCATGAACACAAAGATCTTCAGTGAAAGAAATTCAGTAGCGTAAGAGGAATTAGGGTGGGTTATAGACAATTGAAAGTCAATGCTACTTCATCTAACTTTGCTCTGTAGAGGAAACAATTGATATAAGAATGGGACTTTTTCAAACTGTATTAAAAAATAGCTAAGAATTTATTTCATGTCCACATAGGAACAAAATTCAGCTGTCAATTTGCCCTTTCTTGAAGCAGACAGCAGTATGCCTTGAGAGAACAAGTTAGCCCTTTCTAAGGATTCATTATGTAACATTAACCTCTGCATGTCTTACTGATTTGATAACGTACCAGAAGGATTACCTAGGCATTAACTACTGAAGACAGGTATTAAGCAGTTTATGAGAAGTGACACACAAGTCAGATACTGTGGAATTTGTAAGAAGTTACACACACAGAGATACACACATACACACACACACACACACACACACGGGAAGAAGATACTACTGACTCCTATAAAGTTGTTGAATGATATATCAATGCCTCTGGTGGAAATCAAGTTCCCTAAGCTCCTCACACACTTCATTCTGCTGATGCTGCTATTATACCAATACAAGAACCAATGGGTTGGACTCCATTGCTGGAATCACCTATAGGAAAAAAATACAGTTCATTTTGTATGAAATCAAGTGAAAGCATGGACCTTAGGAAATCACAGACTCCACTAAGAAACATAGTTTTCTTTTTAAGTGGATGTGATGTGGCCCTCACAATGTCTTTCAAACATTTCTATCAATGCCTGGTTTGTAGAAAGGTGCATTTTATATTGGTTGCTATTTACTGGGAGACACTCAAGTTCAGGCCAATGGCTGAGAAGAATCACTGACGCTATGACTAGGTCTCTACATTCTGAAAAGATCGTACACATATATCACCAACTCTAAGTGTTAGGAAAGATAAACTTTTACAGAAGGAACGTGTGTGACTGAAGGAGAGCGGGCCGTGCTGCGCACAGCAATCCCCTACTGGCCCAACGTGACCATCTTCGGGGAACAGAGATGGATCTGCAGATCTCCAATTAAACAAGGGCAGGGGTCAGCGTCTGGAAATAAGCAAAAGCATAAAGACATACTTATGTCTCAAGTAATGTTGATAAGGCTTTTCACCTTCCCTGAAGCAGAGGAGCCACAGGATTCCTATCTGGGACCCTAGAGCTTACTGGCGCTCCTCCCAGCTGTGCATGCACAGGGCCATCTTCCATAGTATTTAAGAGTTAGCAAGTTTGGAGAGGCCCAGGTTTGGGTGAAGCAGCTTTCTTGAGTGGCACACATACCGGGGTGGAATTTGAGAGATGCAGTTGTCAAAGAATCAACCACATTTCTGTAAGTACCCACTGCTTCTTCCTCTTCCTTGTGAACCTGATCTGCCCATTGAGTGTTCAAGTTTTACCTAGATGGAGACCTTCCTTTCAGCCCTATCTTGGTACATCTTGTGTTAATAGGCCTTTGTAATGTCTCCCAATGGAAAGTACAGGAATTAGAAAAAGACAATCTTAAAACTACCTGCAGAATGCACAATAGACTTTACAATGCTTAAACATGGTAGTATCTCTCTTTATGGCAAGTGGTAATAACTAAACAATATTTGTGGCTTTATTTGAGCTTTGGAAAGAAGAGTCAGTGAAAGCTTTGGAGCATGGATGTAATTCCAATGCTAGGAGAGGAGAGACAACTGACTTGTGAACCCTCGGAGTCTAGCAACCTAGTCTACTCAGCAAGCTCCAGCCAGTAAGAGACCCTCTATCACAAAGAAAAAAAGATGGTTGTTACTTCATGAATAACAACTAAGGTTGTCCCTTGGCTTCTGCTCACACTTACATATAAGTGTATTTTCAGGCACATACACACACACACACACAGTATAAATAGATACCATATTGCAACATTAATAGCTAATGGGTCTAAAACATAGATAATGTTAACGTTCTTCTAATGCCAGAAAAGATCTCAGAAGAAGGAGAATAGAGTTCACAGTCAGTGTTACTAAGATGGAGGAATGGTAATTTACTGGGGACACAGAAATCAGTGTGGCCAAATTGCTACAACTCTTTAAAAAGGAATGTAGTGTTTTTTCCTTTTCTGGCTCTTGCATATGAGTCTTCCCTCTTGAATCACCCTTCAGAAACTTTGAGTTCTTGGACCTAATGTGGACAGTGACAGGGATGCGTGCTCTATACTGTTTTGCTGGTTTGGTATACACTTACGGACTTTGCAAAAATATATAGAAGTTTGTGATAACAAATACCTATATGTGACATTGGAGAGAAAACGGAATAATAACTATAGAATTTCTGAAATGGAGACCAGAGAGGATTTTAAATTAAGCTTCATCTTAGATTACATCTTTTCAGAAGAGAAGACACACACACACACACACACATATGTTTCATGTAATATATGCATCTAAAACCAATATAAAATCTAGAAAAATCATGGTTATGAAAATCAAAGTTTATAATGTCAGTTGTCTAATCATAATTTAATTATGGAGCCAAAATATTTTTAGTTACATTTTATACTACAAAATTTTTGATATATTTCACTTTTATTATTTAAATTTAGGTATCCATCTAGGCATAAATGTTTAACATTTGCCTAGTTATGTGTTGTACATGTGGTTGATGTGTTTAAAAAAGATCATATGGAACTTAGTTTCCTGACAAGCACAGGTTTTAATCTAATAAATTCTTGGAGTTCATGTCATGAAAGTTATAAAGTGATTTTCACATGAGTTCTGAATCCTGATTCATTCATATTGAGTGTAACTATTAATATGTTGGATGTTGAATTACTTAATAATAAGGAATCCAAAAATGATCATAGTCAAATATTGAAAGATGGTTATTTCACAGAGCATGGAGGTTAAAATAAAGGTTACTATTGCTTCTGGGCTCATGTGTTTGGAGGTAACGTTTGCTCTGTACATGAGCAACTTCTGCTGACAGTGCATCTCAGGATACAGAACGGTCACCACCACCCAGATGTATCTGAGAGTCCCCAGATTTGGACGGAAAAGTCCATAGGGCCAGCCTTCTGCCTTCCCTACAAACTCGGTGTGGAATGAAGGGAAAATCACTTGACCTACTACGTGCTCTTTTTCATCTATACGGTATGGGTATGGTGAGATTACTTAGGTCCAGTCCACACACAAGGTTATTATAAACATAAGCTTTGTAGGAAAAATAGTCTGAATTATTTTGGAAAATGGCAAATGCATGGAATTATTGTGAGCAGCAAAGCTAGCCTAAAACCTTTCCATGACAGAACTCTGCTCATTGTTAGGATTTATCAGGAAAAGTGACTGTGTGTTAATTCTTATCAGGCATCAAGATAAAACAGACAGACAAAGGGCACTGTCCTTGTTGAGATACAAATACTGTAGGAGTTAAAAACAAATCTTCCAGAAAGTGACCACTGAAAAGAGTATAAACTCTGAAGACATTAAACTGTCTAGGAAGAATGACTTAAAAACAGTCACTGAGAACTAACTTAAGGTCTAGGTGTTTGAGAATTTCAGAATCATTTCCAATAAGAATCTAAATATGTGGAAAGTCAAGAACTTCTCAAGCTATATCTGGGAAAATGTAATTATTTATTTAAACATGAAAGATGTTTATTTATTACCAGTGTTCCATAATAGCAAATCATACAGAGTAGGGAACTGGAAGAGAGAAAACTGCTCTTGATAAGCAAAATAGAATTAATGTTGTTCACCTCGGATGAACAGATGTCAGAGCAGACCCTGTTTCTATGTGGCAGGGACACTCTTGTTCCTGTTGGTTTCAAACCTGCTCCTGTGGGAGAATGGCGTCTCTGCATCCATGTATGACAATGAGACCGATGATGATGAGCTGTCCCTTGAAGACCTATTTGATCATGCCCTCAACCTGTCTCAAGATCTCTTTGACTTTTCTACAGAAACACGTGAGATATTTGTAAGTACTTCATATGCCTCTCTGGCTTCTACAAAAGGAAGCCTCTTTCCAATTGCCAGAACCAATTTTTCAGATAAGTTTATTTCACAGGGAGAAGAAAACATCACCCATTAACAAGTGTAACAATAACAGAAGAATTTCATCAGATCTTAAATGCAAAGTAACATGTAGACGGGATGAAGAGGAAATAGGACATTAAATGAGACTGCAGATCTGATGGGAAACTTGACAAAGGGTTGACTTTAATACTTTAAGTTTAGTTTTATGTAGTACCTATTTTTTAAATTAGGCATATAAAGCTTAGAAGATGGTTCAGTGGGCAAAACTGTTCCTTGCAGATGTGAGGTGCTAAGGATCCCTACAACCCACACAAAGCCATGCGTGATATCTCATGTCTGCCATGCCTGTACTCCTATAGTGGAATGAGTGGAAGGGAAAGAATACATGAAAGCTTGAAGTTCAGCTCTCCTGGCAGATCCAGAGACAAACTTCAGATTACTCTTTGTTACGCAGTGGGGAAAACAAGGACCACACCTAAGTTTGTTCCCTGAATTCCAAACTTGCACAGTGGCACACATCTGCCACCATTCATACACATGAAAGAATGCACACGTATATATCACACACACACAGACATTAACAATGAAAGAAAGTTACCAAATGTTGATCAATCAAATGTATTATGATTCTGGTTCTGCATTGAGTTGCCCATTTGCAAGTTATGGATAACTCACGTTTTTCATCAGTTGCAGGATTTAGAATTTGCACCAGGTGGATGGTTCCCTGATGGAGCTCTTATCAGCTGCCGTACAACCACTGTAGCCGTTATGGAGCCTGAGGAGATCCCAGTGAGTCATTTCCTGAGGTTTTCACCTACAGAATTATTATTAATTATTAATTATGATTAATTATTAATCATTGCATTGGATTTACTATGATATATGACATTACGGGTCCTATAAGAAGTCTAACAAACACACATGGCAAAAATGGAGAATGATACATCATCAAAGAACACTCTGATTATAGCTGATTAATAAATAAAATTAAAGCTTAAGTAATATTTGAGCAGATTCATAGACTGTTAATGCAAAAGACCGATTAACAGTGCTTACCTCTGAGATTGTCCTTATTGAAATGAATTGCACATATCTAATTAAATGCATTCTTGTGTATGTACAGAAAATGTAAACACAATATCATTTATTACTGACCACTATGACATGGCTTCATGACTTTCTGGACCTGCCCGGCTTTCCTTCTGTTTCTTACCTATGTTTCTCTTAATGGCTTCTCTCTCATTAACTGAAAGTCATTAACTGAACAAAAGGTTTCTGAATCTCTTCAAATTAGCTAAACACCCCGAGTGAGTGCCTTAGTGAACAGCTTGACCTATTACCACAGATGAATTCTTGCAGGAAAAGCATTTGGGCCTCTTTCCCATGAGAGTGCTGACATGTATTTGATCTGATCTTGGTCTTGTGGGCACCTACTGAGCCCCAGAAAGTCTTGGTTCCTCATGGACAAGCAAAGTAATCCAAGAACACAGGTGTCCTAAGGAGAGCAGACGTGGGAAGTCAGAAAGAGAGAAAAATATTACCAATTTGATTTCTCATTAGAAAAGTTGCTATGAAATTTGAAATATTTAGTGTTATTTAGGCAAACTACGGGCCAGTAACTGAAAATTTAAATCTGTGCAACATATAACAACTACAAAATTTTTTAACATACATGTGAGAATGAAATGGACATCTTAGCTTAGTCTTTTTCAGGAAATTCAGTTACTTTAACTTGTAATTCACTTACTTTAATTTTGGTAAATTATCCACATTTAGGGTTTACTCCTTCTCAAAGGATTACTCAGTATGTTGGAACCTTACAAAGACCCACTGCATCACATAGGAAATGAATTGGGTGATGTGAATCAACCCTCTGCCACTGTCATATCAAGAGCCAAAACCCTAGAGGAAAAAGTCAAAGAACTTCTAGAGGGTGTCAGGAGCATCCTCACAAAGGTGAGAGATCTCGTTTCTTTTTTCCCATTCATGAAACATGTGCCCATTGTAATACAAAATGAATATATAAGTACTGAATTTCAATATAGCAAATTCAATATAGGTATCAAACTTTGTGCAAAATCTCACTAATTTATGGTTTCTGTCAGCTTCACCCTTCTCTAGGGTTCTTTACTCAGTATTTCAGAGTCTAAATATGAAGTGACTGTTTCTCAGAGTACTTTGATTATCCCCTTCTTTGGCAGAGGGACAGGCTCCTGACTACCACACTATAAATCCATGACAGGGCCAGCAGGGTACTACCTTCATCTAACACCAACAAGTGAATGGAATTAACCATGTGTTAGAATTTGGGTCCATACGTTCTAAGGAAAGCATAACTACCTGAAAAATACAAAAGACAGTGGTGCACTATCAGAATCCACAAAACACAAAGCACAACTCAGCGTAGTACTAAGGACTCGTTTGGCAGCAATTCCGCCATACCACTGGGTCAGACTCATATTTTTAGTCAGATCACATTTCTCAGATTCCCCATCAGGGGACTAGTGCATATTTTGGTGCCCAATACAAGAACACTCATCTTTCCCCGGGTGTATGAAAATTCCTGCACTGGGTGTAGTTTTACAATCACGCTACCCCCAAATATTCATCCAACTTTCAGGAGGAGTAATAACCAGTGAATTCTAATGGATAATTTACTGTCCTCTGACCGATTAGGTTCATCCTGGATTTAAAGAACTTGAGAAGTATCCCACATGGAAAGGAATGGCGTCCTTGCAGTCGGATGATGAAGAAAGGCGCCTTTTTGCTACTTATAACCTATTCCAGTGCCTGAGCGGCAATGCATACAAGGTCAATTCATATCTCAAAACACTGAAGTGCCAAATGGTCTACAACACTGATTGCTAATCTCATCCGTTCTTTGTAAATCTGCTTTTGAAGCTTCTTTTTATTGAATATCTTTGGAAACCTTGTTTGACTGTAAGAAGTTTAATTCATCATCATTTTTTCCTTTGTATAATAAAAAAGCTAAACTAGTATTGATATATTCATATCAAAGCATGACTTCATTATCAGAAACGTGCTTTGTCAATAAGACAAGTCACAGTCAAGTTACTGCAGCCTCACACACCCCGTGTGTTCCATAGACTCCTCGTCTAACGAGCCATACTCAATCTATGTTCATCTTTACCTCGTTTTTAGGAGAAGTGGAACAATTCTCTGTTTTCCATCCCCATCTTGGGTGGTGATATATCAAAAACACATTAGTGACCAGGACTCACCTTGAATTCCCTCTAGGGACAGGTGTCTGTTTCATGGGGCACACTATTGTCTTCCTAAGACAGTCTCCAAGCATTGACACATCACGGAAGAGTGTCTTCATCAGGAGAACTGCCCAGTTAGATTTTCCTTTTCACTCCACAACTCACCTTGTTTCATCCATTAGAGACTTGGCTGCCAGCTCCCTTACCTGAAAGCAACTCAGCTGGAGCAAAGAGGCCTACTGTGTGCTTATTGCAAACTGACACACAGGAATCTCACACATCAGAAACATTCCAGGAGTGGAGAAAACAGCATTTGATCCTTGCGGACCTCTTCCTGGAGTCTCTAATCCTTTCCTTCTTACACATTTGGATTCATAGCGTATCAGAAATTCACACAGGACACAAATCATAAATAGTAGTGAATGAATAAACTTAAAAGGAACTTTTTTTTTCTCCACTGAGCAAACCACAAGACACAGGCAGGCTCTGTGCACATTCAAGGGCTCTCTGTACATCCTCAGGATTTCATACTCTTTGGTTATTCTTACTGTTTGCATCTGGGGTGTCTTCAAAAGCTCATGATTTGAAGACTTGCTCAACAGCCTTTAACAGTGCAATGCGACAGTGCAGATTTTACAAGGCATAACATGTCGAGGACATCATACAGCTGAGAGTGTGCCTTAAAGTCCTGTGATGCTGGAGTCTCTCTCTCTCCCTCCCTCCCTCCCTCCCTCCCTCCCTCCCTCTCTCTCCATCTTTCTCTTTTGGTCCCACCATCCGTCTACCTCCCTATTGATCTCTCCCTCACACTCTCATCATAACATTCCATGATCTCACCAGGTGGCTATGTTTTAAAAGCTCAGAATCTGAAAACCAAATAATCATTTCATCTTTTTAAGGAATATTCACATATTTTAAATTGTACTTTGGACGAAGAATATTTTTCACGAACAAGATATTTGTAAAAGTCAAAAACTGAAGTGGCTGTAGGCACATCGGTGATTCCTTCATAGGAGTTTAGGGCGGGATGCATTTTTCCCTCCCTCAATTTACAGAAAAGCTCATCCTGATGACATAAACAAGAGTTAATACAAGGAAGATTTTGGTTCAAATAAGTGTTGCTTAGTGGAAATTGCTTACCAAAGTTTCATCAAGATGGAGTATATTCTTACTTGACTGTGAGTTTGTAGGAGTTTGATAAAGACATATTTTCCCTTTCCAAGAAGAGATCTCATAGTCTTTTCCCAACTGTGATTGATGACTTCTTATCATGTATCCTATGAGACTAATAGACGTACATAGATGTTAGACTACAACTACGGCATCTCATTAAGAACAGTTTCCAGCCAGGCAAGGTGGTTCATGTCTTTAATTCCAGCACTTTGAAAGAGAGAGGGGCAGGTGGATGTCTGTGACATTGTGGCCAACCTGGTCTATATAGTGAGTTTCAGCTTAGGTGGGACTACAGAGAGACCCTGCCTCTAAAACAAGCATTCGGACAGACAAACAAACAAACACCAACTACTCCCTTGCAGTTTCCCAGAGTTAAAACTGAGAGCAATTGATGCTATTTTTGATTGCAGGGACCCATCACATATAAATCTCTGTGAAGACTATTGGTTCAGGAGTCAGATGTCCAACCTCCATCAAGTCAATATTATAGACATAGACTAATACACAAAGATGACACCCCTATTTTTTCACTCTTTTGTTTGAGACAGGATCTCCCTGTAGCCCAGCTTGCTATGCATAGCAGGCTGGCATTAAACTGAGAGATCTGCCTGCCTCTGGCTCCTGAGTAATGGGATTAAAAGATGTTTAAGCATTCTGGGTTTGACACTCCAAATTTTAAGATAACGTAGAAAATACATCAAAAAAGAAAAAAAAATCACTTAGACTTCTCTTATCAGAGTCATCCAGATAACATTGATAAAGTATTTCTTAGGATTACAAACCTTAGAGTAGTGATCCATTAAGAAATATACTTATTAAGGATTGTATGCAACATTCAAAGATCTCTTTAAACATTTCTGTGAAGGTGTAGTTTGTGGAGAGATGCTTTATACTAGTTGGTATTTCCATCACTGACGCTGTAACAAGGACCCTACTTTCTGAAAAGATCATACAGATGTATCTTCAACTCCAAGTGTCAGGAAAGATAAACTTTTACAAAAGTTACACATGTGACTGAACAAGAGCAAGCCATGTTGCACACAGCAATCCCCTCCTGGCCAACGTGACCATCAGTCAAAGAAGAAGAGAGATAGACTTAGAGATCATCAACTTAGCAAGGATAAGAGCCAGTGCCTGGACACAGGTAAAAACACACAGATATACCAAGGTGTCTAGTCATTCTGGTAAGTCTTTTGACATTCCCTGCAGCTGGAGAGTCAAGAGATCACTATGTGGAGCTCTTGACCTTACTTCCTATGTTTCAATTATGAGTGTCCATAGGGCAGTCTCTTAGAGTATTTATGTGGGGAGAGTGCAGAAGAACAAGACTGCTCAAAGGAGCTTTCTCCAGTGGCACTCATACCGAGGTGGAACTTTCAATGATGCACCTGTCAACAAATCAACCATATTCCTGTAAGTAACCTTTCAACCTTCCTCTTCAGTGTCAACCTGACAGACCCACAGAGTCTTCAAATTTTCTAGAATGAAGTCCTTTGTTAGAGTGCTATCTTGTTGGAGTTTGTGTTAACAAGCCTTTATAAGTATCTCCCAAGGGGAATTAAGAGTACAGGATTAGAATATATAAATTCTTTAATATATAAAAAATTTGCACACCTTTAGTCCCAGCACTCAGGAGACAGAGGCAGGTGGATCTCTGTGAGTTCAAGGACAGTCTTGTTTACATAGTGAGTTCTAGGCCACCTGGGGTTAGAGGGATGCCTTGTCTCAAAAAGACTAAAAAATAATTTGCATGATACACAGTAGACAGTTTACAGTATATGATATTTCTTAAACATGGTAATCATTCTCCTTATGGGAAGCAACAATAACTAAGCAGTATTTAGGGTTTTTATAGAAGCATTGGAAAAAGGAGACCATGAAGGCCAGACTTAGAAATTAAGTTGTAATCTCAATGCTGGGAAGTCGGGGGAAGGGGATCCTCGAGCCTAGGAACCCAGCTCACCTAGGCCCCTCAGCCAGTTGCAGACCAGTAAGAGGCAGCACCACAAAAATTAAAGCAAGAACAAATATATTATGTATTAAATTAAGTATGAAATAAATCATGGAGACATCATGTTTAGGAAAACTGAAGTCTGTAATAGCAGCTGTATAATAATTTAATTGTGGAGCCAAAATAATTTTAGTTACCTTGTTTACCACAGTTTTATCTCTTGAGTTTAGGTTTTCTTCTAGGCATGAATCTTTAACATTTTCCAGATATATGCTGCACATATTTGGGGGGGAATTTGAGAAAGATCATATGACACTTCACCCCTGAAAAGCAAATTTTTCATATCAGAAATTCACTAAGGTTCATGTCATGAAAGATAGAAAGGGATTTTCACACAGTTTCTGTACCTTGTTTCTTTTGTATTGTGAGTGTAACTACTGATATGTAGGTCTGTCTCTGTCCATCTGTGGAATCAGCAAATTAATGAGGAATCCAACAATGATCATTGTCAAATATTGAAAGCTGTTTATTTCACAAAGCAGGGAGTTTAGATCAAATCAGGATTACCAGAGCTTCTGTGCTCCAGTGGTCAAAGGTAAAGTTTACTCTGCACAGAGAACAACTTTTGCTGACACTTTAGCTATGGAAATAATGTCGCCACCCCAGGGCTCCAAGGAATGTAAGACCTCAAGGTGGGGAGAAAACACCTTAGGACTGTCCTTCTACTTCTCTCTCCACATAAAGATTGAGGGAAAATCACTTAACCCAGTAGGCGTTCTCTTCCATCAATACAGTTCAATGGTATTAATTAGACCCAATCTACCTACAGGGTTATTAAAAATCAGTATTTAGGGAAAACAATTTGAAGCATTTTTACAAATGGCAAATGTCTGGAATTATTGTTATGGGTTACACAAACACACCTAAAGCCTCCTTTTTGTGACAGGATTCTTTTCACTCTTAGTATGAGGTAACAGACAATTACCTGCTAATTCTTATCAGGCATCAGGAAAAAACAAGTAAAGGGTGCTTTCCTTATCAAATTGCAAATAATTTATAGGTGGTTAAAAACAAATCTTCCAGAATCTGACCACTGAAATTCAGCGTAAATTCTGAAGAGAATCTATTCACAGAAAAGGACTTAAAAACACTCACTGAATGTTAACTAAGGTACAAATGATTGAGACTTTCTGATAACAATCTAAAAATGTAAAATGTCAACTGTTTCTCAAATTACTACATTTCTTATCTAATTAAATTTTCACCATGGAAAATGTTTATTTGCTAACAGTGCCACATAACCTCAAATTATATAGTAGAAGGTATCAGGAAGAGAGAAAATTACGTTAAAAATATTTTGGGCTGGAGAGATGGCTCAGTAGTGAAGAACACTGGCTGCTCTTGCAGAGGACCTGGGTTAGAATCCTAGCACTGGCTAACAGTTGTCTGTAATTCCGGTCCCAGGGAATCAGATGCCGTCTCTGACCTCTGCTGGCATTGAATGACAGGGGTTCAATTGCCTACATGGAGACAATACATGCATACACATAAAATAAAAATAAATTTAAAAACTTTTATCTGTTTTTTCAGTGTATATAAGTGTAATGCTCTCATGTAGGTAGTAGTACACCCATGGTTGTGCAGTGTCCACAGAGGTCAGAAGAGGGAGTTGGATTCCCTGAACTGGAATTACAGATGGTTTTTAACTGCCAAATGGGTGCTAGGAATTGAACCCGGATCCTCTGCAAAAGCAGCCAGGGCTCTTAACCACTGAGCTGTCTCTCCATTCATTAGAAAATTACTCTTGGTTATAAATATAAACTACTGTTGTTCACCTCAGATGAACAGATCTCAGAGTAGCTCTTGTTTTTGTGTGCAGGGACACTCCCCCTCCTGGTGGTGTTAAATCTACTCCCCTGGGAAAATGGGGCCTCTGCACCCATGTATGACATTGGGACTTCTGATGGCCAGGCGTCCCTTGAGGAACTATTTGATCATGCCATCAAACTGTCTCAGAACATCAGAGAGCTTGCTCTAGAAACACGCCACATATTTGTAAGTACCTCAGATACCTCTCTGGCTTCTTCTCCAAATGGGAACCTTCCTGTCAATCATTGCAGTGTACTACGGTTAGTAGACAGAATCATAAACCAATTTTCAGATAGTTTATTTCACACATAAAAGATAGCATCAGCCACTGACAAGTGTAACAAGAATGGAATTTCATCAAATCTCAGTGGAAAAGTCAAGCATACAGGGGGACAGAGGAAAGTGAACAAGCTTCGGAGATGGTTCCATAGGCTGTCCTCACACTCCAGGTCTGAGGCACTGAGGATCCCCACAACCCACATAAAGCCAAGCATGGTAGAGCATGTCTGCAATGCCTGCCCTCCTACACTGTGATGGGAGGTGGTCTCACGAAAGCTTGCAATCTGTCTCCTCTGACATATGCAGTAACAACCTGCAAGGCACTCTGCATCAGAACGGGTTAAGAAACAAGGACCCACAGGTGAAGTTGTGTCCAGTCTTCACACTTGCAATGTACCATGTTTATATGTTCATTCGTACACACACCTGCACACACACCTACACACAAACAAATGCCTACACAACACATGCATGCACACACATGCTCACACGTGCACATGCATGCACATACATGTACAGATGCATGCACACACACATTCACACGCAGCCTACATGGAAATGAACAATGAGAAACAGTCATCTGACATTGATCGATGAAATGCATTGATATTCTGGTTCTGGATTAATTTCCTGATTTCCACATTTGTGCTAACGCAACACTTTTTCAGTTGGAGGATGTTCAGTATGCATCAGGCAGGTGGTTCACTGATGGAGCCCTCACCAGCTGCCACACAACCACCTTAGCTGTTGTGGAGCCTGAGAAAGAAAATCAACAGATTCCAGTGAGTCTTCAACATGAGTTTTTCACCTATAGAATTATGCATTACACTGGCTTACCCTGATGTAAGACAATACGAATGTTACAGGAGTTATAGGAGGCATGAGTAATTAAGGAACTATCTGATTATACAGTTGATACACAAGAATCAAAATCAAAGACTAATTAATACTTTAGTGGATGTATGAGTGTTGGCATATTTTGACCTGATTCTGTTCACCTCCTGAGTCTCAGCAAGCCTTGGTTCATCATGTTAAGAAAAGCAATCAATACATAGACTCCATCAGACAGGCAGATGGAAATTCAGAAAGAAACAAACCTCAGTTATTGTCAACTTGATTTCATATTAGAAATGTAGTTACTCAGATGTGAGAAATTTCATTTTATTTAGGTAAACTGTGGCTCACTTGCTGAAATTTTACACTGTACAACATGTACCTTCTTCAAAAAATGTTTTCTATAACATAAGAATAAGAGATGGATATTTTAGCTCAGACCCTTTGAGAAGAATCTCCATGAAATTAATCCTATTTCAGTTTGTTTAATATAATTGTATAATTGTCACTCTGTAGGATTTACTCCTTCTGAAAGGGTTACTCAGTATGCTGGAACCATGGAAACAACCACTGTATCACATAGGAAATCAACTGGATTATTTGAAAGATGTCCCTTCTGGTATCGTATCTAGAGCCAAAGAATTAGAGGCCAAAGTCAAAGAACTTCTAGAGACTATTAGGAGGATTCTCAAAAAGGTAAGAAGTCTTCTTATATTTCTTTTCTCATTCATGAAAGATTTGCTAGCTATAATGGAATATATATGCATAATAATAATATTTATATATGAGTATATGCTGTATTGTGACATAGCAAATCTAAGTATCCAGTCTTCTGAAAAATCCTAGCATTACATGGATTTTGTCCTTATCTAAGGTACTTGACTCAGTACTTCACACTCCAGAAATTGCAACACAAAATCACTTTCTCATAGTTCTTGAATGATCCTTTCATTGGAGTAAGGAGAGGCTCCTGGTTTCTGTACCATAGGCATTATCATAAGAACAACATATTTCCATGAAAAGGATAAAAAGTACAGTGACATACTATCAGAATCAGCAAAGTACATAGCACAAGTCAAGATAACAATGAGAACATGTCAATGTTCCTTCATGTAAGAATGGACTGTAACTCCACAATGGCTGCTTGGTCAAATTCATGTCTGCAGGCAAATCACGACTTCCTTGTTCTCTATACAAACCTCCTACCCTGGGATTGACTGCATGCTGGGAAACCTGTCCAGTTATCTCACTTGTGGAATTTCATGGGTAACTCATTCATACTAATATCTTGCCAGTCACATGAAATTATATACATTTGAATAAAATTGCATAATCTTGTACCACCAAATATTCATTCAAAATTTAGAATTAATGTTGACTAGCAAACTCTAAAGAATAATAAGTGACTGTTCTTATGCTTATTAGGTTCGTCCTGGATTTGGAGAACTTGAGAGATACCCAGTGTGGAAAGGCATGGCATCTTTGCAGTCAGATGATGATGAAAGTCGTGTTTTTGCATTTTTTGATGTATTTCAGTGCCTAAGCAGTGATTCATATAAGGTCAAGTCTTATCTCAATACCCTGAAGTGCCAACTGGTCTACTACACTAATTGTTAATCTCACATCCATCCTCTCTAATTTTGAGATCACTGCTATTCTGTCAATTTGGGAGCTTCTTTTTACTGCACAATGTTTGAATGTGTGATTGAGTATGACAAATCCAATGTATTAGAAATTCTTCCCTTCACCAAATAAAAAAGTCTATCATTCACTTCAAGGTGTTCATCTGAAAATGTGTCATCATCAACAGAAGTTTCCTTTGACAATAATATAGGTCACAACATAATTTAAAATCACAGTGAGCCCATATCAGTCACATCATTAAAAACAAAGAATGAGATTGTGAATAATCAGTGCTTCCATTGCACTCAGACCTATATAATCTCTGGGTACTTTTAAAGACAGTCCTGTTCTGTAGGGTTTCATAGTAAAAGGATAAACAATGAACAATAGGCAATGAAGCTATGCACGCATTCCTCAAAGTTTGTAAACAGTCAAAAAGTATTAGACTACAAACAGGGAATATTATGATTTTATACATCTAAGTTGTAGAGTTCAAGTTTAATAAATAATGGCTTTTCTTACAAATTAAAGTGTGCTCTTAATTTTTTTATTAATGAAAAAACTTAAGTCCAATATAATTAGAATGCCAATGCACAGATGTTAACATGTTATGTAACATAAGTCCAGAAGGATGATACAAAAGTCGGAGCATAGTCTATGGGTTTAAAATTTTTCATCTATACAAATCAGGAGAACATTGTGAAAACCATGAAAGCCACTGCTGACTTTGATGAACAGAGGATAAATTCTCGACTGTGTAATAGGCATAAAACTCATTTTGTGATAACAAATATTTTTAGTTTTTAAATCTTTCTAAAACAAGAAATTCACAAGACTATTCAAATAAAGATATTTAAAACAATATCAAGAATCTTTTTGTGTGATATAACCTCGAAATATCTTTCCATTGTAATGGGAAAGAAAATAATCTTTTTTGTCTTATTTCTCTTATTTAATACTTAAGTTGTATTACCAAGCAGGAGATCAGCAAGAATTAATTATTTTTATGTTTCAAATGTTCATTATTTCCAGATATCATAATTATAGGCATGAAGGTCAAAAGTATACAATAAATTATTGAAACAAATCAGTGCAATTAGCAGTCCCTCATTTCTGAAACTAGTTCACTATGTCAAAACATTTGTAAAAATGGGTGTAAAATCTGTTAATATCATTTGTAATAAAAGCAAATAGAATCAAAATATGATTAAAATTTCTAGGAGAAAAACAAACCATTAAGAATAACAACAATAAAAACCCAGATAAGTAATTGAATATAATTGTAAAGATAGCAGTTGTCAGCTATCTGTTGATGGAAATATTGAGATGCCTACAAATTTTGATTAAAATAAAAACTCAAATAAATATAAAGTTCAATGGAGAAACAAATGATTAATCAGAGTCAAGATTCTAAAAGAACCAGAGGAGAATATTGGTTCTGTTGGAAGTCACAACTTCCAGAAAACAACAAATGATTATTACACTGGAATCAGCCATTAGCTAGTGAAGCGAAGTGCCTTTTGAAAGATTTTATTTACATTCATATCTAAGTCAGTATGAATATATTGCCATCTCCATTTCTAAATTATTATGAATAAATGGGATTTTCTTTGATTTGAAAAATAATATTTCCCTCCATAATAAATGCACATAACACAAAGCAAGGTTTGTACTATTTGGACTATTTGGAGTTTAGTTTCAGTGCTTCTTAGACACTGAGAAATCAGTAGTGTATTAAGTGAGAAAAGAAAGTGTTGTAGCGGAGGAATTACAAGGGGTATTTTGTTGTTGTTATCTCCTCTTCAGTCAATCTTCAACATAATATCACAGAGACAGAAGGAGGGACACAAAGTATTTGATAACCCAAGATTTTCATGCATACATGCTTTGTAAGGAATTAAAGCAGTAAAGACTAGAAAAGTTAAAAAGTTAATAAAGTGAGTCCATGTTTGTACTATGACTTACACTGAATGTTAAGGTAGATATTGACAGAGAGCCAGATGTTATAACTCTGAACCTATGGAGCATTCCAAGTTAAACTCTAAAAGCATCCCACTGAAGGGGTGGAGAAAGGAGTTCTCTTGAGCAGGAACTGTCTAAGAAAGGTCTATAACAGGTGGTAAATTCCCTTGCCTGCATTGGCATTGAAGGGGATCTGAAGTCCTTACATTCAAAGATGATTAAGAGAATCCTGACAGATGTTATAAGTAACCCTAATTCCTAGCCGTACTCTAAGGAAACAGTGGATGGATAAGAAAAATGACGTAAAACTGAGAAGTACCAAGATTGACCTCAGAGGAAATGTTGACCACCCTCGCCCCAGGGAACACACACTGCACAATTCTCTTTGGAAAGCAGTGATTCTTAAACAGGAGACACCTCAGATCATGTGCTGCCTATTTATGTGGATGTTTTCACTTGAGAGGGAGAACTATGGAGGTAAATCTGAAGGATGGAGATTGCTCTCACAGCCTTGGGGCCATTTCAGAAAATACTCAGCACATTTATAAACAGTTTCTGGCCACAGTAGTAATACAGAGTCAGATGTGGGGAAATGTTTTGGCAAGGTGAATGTGCCCAGGTCCTGCCTAATCTTCAGCCTGTCCATGTGTCATCTGAGCTAATTCCACCTAGCCAAGTTGGTGAACCCATAGGATGTTCATAGTAAATAAAGGCTCAATAGCACCTGAAGAATGATTGTGGGTAAAGAGAGCTGGAAGTCTTAGTGTATGGCATGCAAGCTGTGCCACCCAACGGTGCTCTTTAAGGGAAGGAATTGACATGATGATGGAACCTTTTCAAGCCATTTTAAACCCTTGCTCAGACTGTGTTAAGTGTCCACATAGGTACAAAATTCAAGAGACTATACGTATCTTCTTGAAGAAGGCAGCATTACGCTCTCAGAGAACCTTTTCACTCCCTTTAAAGCTTTCATTTTGCAGTGATAACCTCTACATGACTTACTAGTTTGGTAAAACATCAGGAAGAATACAGATGCATTCACTGCTGAAGACAGCAATAATTTGTGACAAACTCCATATGAATATTTTAAGATGTACTTCTGATAGTTATAAAGATATTGGGTAAATTATCTGTTTCTGGAGTATGTTGGTTTTCCATGACTTAATGACAGCAAAACTAACAGGATCTTGATGCTCCTGTTAGATAAGTGCCAGAACTAATTGGTTGGACTCAGTTTCTGTATACACTCCATTTTTTCATTTGTGATATGGAAAAATGAGGTTGGGACTGAGATAAAAACTCCATGCATCTTTACTGTTTTTCATATTTCCAAAGACACTATGGAGTCTGCTTGTGGGGAACTTTCACTGAAAGGTCTGCTCAGTCTCCTAACAATGCCAGCAGCAAGTACATCAGGGTACATTCACCAGTGCAAGCAGGACTTAGCAGTTCTGGTTCCACATAACTTTTTGACTTGAGATAAGAACAGCACTAGAGAAGGAAACCCATTTTCTTACATTATATCAATCAAAAGGATGAACTTAGCTGCTCAGAGATGCCACTAACAAATCTGCTCTCCTTTTGTGATTAGATAAATATGATGTGCATATTTAACTGTCTTCCAGAAATTTCCATTTTTTTACTACTTTGGGCACACACACTTTATAGCACTAAATGTTTACTTACACAGGTAAACTGCAAGGACTAATTGAACAATACTGTGGCATAGTTTTCCAAAGTTCAAAGAAGATGAATATACATATATAACATTCTCCAAATGTCAGAGAAGATAGACTATTTTACAAAAAGAATTAGAGTGTCTAAGGAAAAGTGGTAAGCCCTAGAGAAACATTTCCTTCTAGGCTGACACCTCTTCCAGTCCTGAGGGAACAGGGATAGATGTGTAGATCTCTAATTTTGCTAGCACAGGAGTAAAAATCTACAAATAAGCCAAAACGTAGATATACCAAGGTCTTTATTTTGACGAGGCCTTCAGTATTCCCTGAAGCACAGCAGTCTTGGGAAATATACTTGGAATTCTAGATCTTATTTCTTCTCCTCTCAGCTATGAGCCTCCTTGCAGCAATATTCTAGAATGCAGAGGATGTGAAACGCTGTCTGACTAGACAGTCCACCCATCTCGGGAATGGAGCTTAAGAGATGCAGCAGACAGTGTATCAGCCTTGCTTCTGTAAGTACCCTCTCACTCCTGGTCTCTGTGTAAATCTGATGAACCCTTTTGTTCTCCCAGCTTACTTGAATGGAATCATTTCTTTGAAGTCTTTTCACATCTGCATTTGTAGACATCTGTACATGTCTCCCGTGGAGCCATAACACAACACAGTTCTTAGAAGACATTTTGTAACCTAGAAAGAATCTGTACAAGAGCACAACAGACTGTTTGAAAAGTGATTTGAAAGTGTGAATATTCTCTTGGCAGGAGCTAAGTAGTGTCTATTTGAAATGATGGAAGAGAGGGCAAAATGAAGCCAGACTCAGTGATGTAGATGTGTCATCCCCATCCTGGGGAGGCAGATATGAGTGGATTGCAAGCCTGGCTGGTGAACCTGCATAGTCTACGTGGCAGGTTACAGATCTGTGAGACTCCCGCAAAAACAAACACAACATAAAAAGGGTGGTGGTTATTATTCTTTGACTTTTATTCATCCTTTCAAATATGCACGCACACACACACACACACACACACACACACACACATGCACATACTCTATTGATTATTGATGAGTGTGATGGATGATTTTAGTTGTCAACTTGACATATTAGGTTTCGGGGAGCCTCAACTGGGAAATTGCCTCCATCAGACTGACCTGTGATCATTTCTGTGGCGGAATTTTCTTAATTTTTGAGTGATATGAGATGGCTCAACCCACTGTGACTGGTGCTACTCCTGGGCAGATTGTTGTCTGTTGTATAAGAAAGCAGGCTGAGCATGGACCAGGGGACCAAGCCAGTGAGCAGTGTTCCTCCAGGGCCTATGTTCCAGCTCTTGCCTCCAGGTTCCTGCCCTGAGTTCCTACCTTGGGGTCCCTCAGTGACGAACTGTGACCTGGGAGCTGTGAACCAAATAAACCCTTTCCTCCCCAGGTTAGTATTGGTCATAGTGTTTCATCAGAATTGAAAACAAACTAGAACAGCTAGTTTAATGGTGTCTAAGAAGCAGAACTAGTGATGGATCCTCAAAAATAATCTATGATGTTCCTTTTTAAACTGCCCTCAGTTGTGATGAGAAGATAGTCTTATTTCGGCATTTCTAGTTCATAATGATTGTGATCTCTCCCTTCTGATTCTAGGTCAAAACTTGTCTTGACATGACTGATTTGAACTTCATACGAAAACAACAAGGGGATGTGAACGAGGAAGAGGAAGAGAAAGAGATGACCATGCGCAGGCCTGCACAGTCAGACACTTCACAAAGTACTCAATTAACTGCAGAAATACCATCATAATAATTAACAAATGGACATAGGAAACAAAGGCTTTCATGTCACTGGAAGCTTGTTCATATGAACTTAAAGCAATGGGTGGTATGGTCCACAAGACCCAAGTCCACTCACTCAGAAAAGGGCCCAGTGTGGAGAGATGAAATCAGCTGGCAGCCAGCCCTGGTCCATCCTAGCCTGGGAACTGTTGGCAACTGATTACTGCAGGGTGAGGGAGAGTCGACCTCCTTTAAGATCTCTAGATAGGCTGACTAGACTCCAGTTCATGAACTTGAACCCAGGACATCTGGGTACAAATGCTTGACCAGATAGGACTTAACATATATAACAGAAAGCCTGAGGGGGGTGGGGGACATGAATGCAGGAGGAAGTCTAAATTGAATAGGAATTATTGCATGAAATGCACAAAAACTTAATAAAAATATCCTAAAATGAACAAAATGTATTACATTAGCTGAGGAAAATAAACTGAGGCTTTGGAAGATTATATAGAATTTTTACCACCTGCTGGCTCAGTAGGCATGGGAGTTGTCCGGCTTCATCCTACCAGAGTGTTCTCCCTCTTGATCTTGTGCTCCCAGGAGCCATCCACCATTTGTTACCTTCATTTATATCTGCGTATCTTTATAGATTTCCCTTTACAGTGCCCATTGGATTCCTCTATATTCTTTATTTACCAGTGGAGTAGCTAAGTAGTCCCTGTATTGCAAACAAATTGGATGCTCTAGTAAATGTGAGGCAAATGGAATGGGGTTGGCTGAGGAAAGCACATATTTGAATAACTGGTTTTGCTCATGGGGTCTTTGTTTTTATATCCTCAGATAAGTCAAAACATCTTCAATGAGTAAAATTGTGAACAATGTATTTTATTAGTCTGAAGAATCTGAGTGGAAATGATTTGGGTCACTTGCCTTTGGCACTGGTAACAATTATCTTTTCCAATTCTGGTCCTGGTGGTATCTACTGAGTCCCAAGAAAGACTTGGTTTCTCCTAGACAAACAACACATTCAAATATGGAAGATTTTACAGGTACAGTAGATGGTACAATGACAGATGAAAAACACAATATGATCATTACAATGGTTCATGAGAAAAGGTAGTTATTTACACAAAATAATGCAAACATTTAAATTTTACAGGTTTGCATCATTTTCTTCTACACAGAATGTTCTACAATCCCATAGGAATGACAAATACTTCAGCCACTCTAATTAAAACACATATGCAAGCAATCCTGCTGTATTCCACTTTTTAATGTAATTGCTCACCTAATGGTGCTTAGTGTGAGGCATTCTGAGAATGATACTCAGTGTAACCCATGCCTGGAATGACCCTCTGTTCCACATAGTAACAGAACTTGGTGGCATGACAGGAGCACCTGTTGAGATCCTATCAAGAGCAAGATGCTGAGTCCACAGCCAAACGGCTTCTAGAGCACATCAAGGGAATACTCAGACAGGTGAGCTGTCCTCTTTCCCTCCAACTTCTGAATCAAAAATTATGTGTTTCTGTAATGAATGTATAGTTAAAACACTTCACTTTGCAAGAATAAGACCCAAATCATTTCACACTTGTCTAACTATCTGCCTGTAGAGGTAGATGAGGTTCACACTTACCTTAGGCTCCTGAGGTGCGGCCTTGTTCATGGTGATATCTGCAACTACTCTGAAGAATTAGATGGTTCTTTTCTCAAAAGCTCCTTTTATTTTCATAACTTTTGAAGGTATGTTTGAATGTGACACAACTCTTCTTAAATAGAAAGAAACCTTTAAGTATGCCACTGTGTAAAATAATGATTTGTCAATATCTTTGTTTCATTTAATACTCTGAATGTATCAACTGCATGACTCTCCTAACACAAATAAAAGATGCTTGTTTACCAAAGGAAATAATTCACTTCATTTAAAATCATGGTGAGTTAATGATTATCAAGTTATTAGAATAAAGGGGTAAGATTCCTCTTAAAAGTACAGTCACATTTCCAAGACTTTGGAATATGGTGATACATGAGATTACCAGTTTCTGCAAGTCTCCTTTCTTAGTGAAATGGCAGAAAGTACAGTTATCATTCAACTTTGACTGGGTTGAGACTGTTTTAATAGAATATTGAGGATATAAGCATGATGTGGCTTTGGATTTCTCTCGTAACCGTCTTGAACCATGAGCCGCAAATTCTCCTCTCCTTAGCGTCTTCTGAGACACATTCCATGTCTTCTCTTCACTGTGTTTCTAACAATTGCATTTCATACTCAAGTTAACACTTTCCCCTCATCCTTCCATAGACAGAGGTGGTCAGTATCTTAAATGCTCTTTCAGGTCCTGCTATGCCACATCCAACCCCTTAATTTTGTAGAATGGGATAAGGATTAGAAAAGATGCGAAATTCTCTCATCCACAACTTATGTGGTGGAATCTAACACATATTGCTGTCAAGATCTCAACCTGAGTTCCTACTAAGAGTTCTCTCCTGGGGTATACTCATACTGCTGTTTTCTCATGACACCTGCTTGTGGGACAGCTCAAGCAATTGCATCTTTGTCAAGATATTCCCTGGCTAAATTTTCGTATTCACGTCACAGCTCTGCCTTTTTCTTCATCCTTGCAGTCTCTGAGGCAGGTCCCCTGACTGAAGAGACACTTCTATTAAAGAAAGTGGCTCATGGTGTGATTTCCATCAACCGACACAGAAATCCCATGCGTCAGGATCATGCTAGAGGGACGTGACAATAGCACGGGAAAGTTGCTGACCCATCTTGGGGTCCATACCTATTTTCTTCTCATCCTTCTCCTTGTGTAGATTCAGACTGGTTCAGAAATCCAAATTCATTACCACACATTCACCATTCTTATTCTTTTGATAGCCATGAATTATTTTGTGTAGGAATACTTGCCTTAGTATAGTTCAGACTGACATTTTCAACATGCCGCTAATCCTAACAGTCCCCCAACAAAAATTGAAACTCCTGATATTCTCTTTATTCAGTTTGGAGTACCACAATCGGCTGAGTGAAGTTCAGCTTGTCACCTAGTTCTAAAGGACCCAACAGCGGGCTCAACTCACTGTCAGATCTCCTTCAAGGAAAGTGGATTGTCAGCTTGTCTTTCCAGAAAGTATCAGGGATTTGCAAGGTTTTATAGACAATGAGAGAGAGATCAGCCAGCATGTTAATAAACATAAAATGAAGAAATGGGAAGGAATGAAGAAAATTAAGTTGGGGTTCAGGAAGAAATGGAATGAAGTTCTAAAAAAAAATACATGGTGTGAAGGTTAACGTGCTGCTAGGATACTAAACTTCAAGGAAACCTAAAACCACCTCTATAATTAGACCCTCATGGCAATGTTTAACCTCTCTTCTTCTTTCCCATGTCTTTTTCTTCTCTCTTTCTGTACTGAAAGTCTGATTTGCATTAGAAGAATCCTTTTCTTCATCCAGTAAGTTTCTGTAACTCCAGTAAAAAAGTACTAGAAAATTCTGGATATAAGAATTCAAGAAATGATTCCATCATATAATAAAAGTTTCCAAGCCTTATGGGACCAACTGATGACTTCTCACAACCAGAGCTGCTTTTACCTGAATCTTGTGTTTGCCTCTGACTGTGATAATCTCTGTCTTTTAGAACTCATCACAAATGCATGCTCTAACCAGCATATTACTTCCTGGATGAGGCAAAATAGAAATAGTCTGATATATTCCAGCCTTTTTCATTCAAAAGGCAAGAGACTATGGTGAGATCTCTGCAGTCTTTATATCTAAGTTATTGGTTGTCAAAAGCACCCAAATTTATTTGTCTCCCCACCTAACTTCCTTCCGTATCTACATGCATGTTTAGCACTGAATATGGTAACTCATCACACGGAAATTTGGCAATAAGTGAAAATTTGATTTTGTAAAATTTATGTTTCACAGTAAAACAGGAAATACAATGAAGCATGAAATTTAGAATTCCACTTAGTCATTCTCATGTGCTGGGAAAGTTCAATAGTGACAGGTAACTGAAATTTAACTTTCAGCAACGTATTACAGCTTTGAATTCTATATAGATTTATTAAAGGATAGTGAGAATGGGTATTTCAGAAGAACATAACAACCATACCCTCTCCAATGAGAGTGAATATACTTTCTTCTATGGATTTTAATATAACATTATATTTGGAGAAATATTCCTATTAAAACAAGAATAAAAATACTGTTGCAAAAACAGAAAGAAACTAACACCAGAAAAGGATCAATTTGCTAAACTAGCAAATCATACATCATGGGCACTGTGCAGACCAAAAGAGAGCCTAAAAATGTCTGATTCCCAGGAGTTTTAGTTGAACTTATGAGAAAGGAATATATATATATATATGTATATTTATTATAAGTATATTTGCATGTATATACGCAAATTTCAGGGTAATGGACACTGCTAAACAGCAAAAAGTTGTAATTGAGTCCACCGTCATGACAAGGATGATGTAAGACAGAGGTTTGGAAGTTTAATGAAATGCTGACAGACCCAATAAGAAGACAGTATATACAGCGATTCATCGCCAGTCTTTCTATAACATGGACGTATGCCACATCTTAAGCTAAGCTGAGACATGGTCTTAGGCATTAGTGGCAGTGCACAGTCTTCTTAAGTGCACATTTCCCATAGACATTGTCCAGCTGTGATAGAATGTGCAGTGATGATGGGAATCCCTGGTGACAGTAGCATTTTTGTGACAGTTCATTTATATCAATTTTGAAGTCACGCTCATTCTATGAATGAGCTTGCACATTGCAGTGCAAGAAAGGAATCCTACTAGTATGTGAAAATACAAACTTTTATATGGGCAGAAGTATTTTCAGGAAATTACATTTGGAGAAATGGTCCTGTTAAAGCAAGAGTCCAAACAAGGGTGGAGTAACAGGAGAAACCAACACCAGAAACTGATAATCTGATAACATAGTAAGTCACATGTCATGTGGACCTGATGGGAAGCCAAACTGCTAGAATGTGAAAGCCCCGACATTTATACATGGACTCAGGGGATGTGGCACGGGTCGAAAAAGAAAGGTCCAGAAGCAAGTTCAAAAAGCAATGCTGACACTAGATGAAATTCAACAAGGGCTCTCCAAGGGCGATGATTTAGAAGGCTGTAAGCCAGGTAGAGGCATCGTCAGGCTTTGGCTCTATGTGGGATTGAAGTACATGTAAGTGGCTAAGAGACTTCAGGGGCTGAGAATTAAATGAAGACACTAAATGATGGAAATGTCCAAGAGAATAGAAGATAATTGACTTGGACTTTATTTTTCAATACAGTTTTTACTTTATACCGGAATTTATCCAAAATATTCTAATTTAAGAAAATCTATAAAATGAATAGAATAAAATGATTCTATTAAGTATGCTCTCTAGCAGAACGACAAGTATATTGTTCATGAATAAGAACTTAGAAGTCCTTTGCATTATTTAAGGAGTTTGAGCAAGACATAAGAACTCTCTGCTCCCTTTGAACATTTGTCCAGCTTACTCAGAATGTATATGTCCTTCTGGACATTTGAATCTGGAGTATCCCACCAAAGTCTGTGTCCAGAAGCTTTGTTCCATAGCCTTTGGCAGGACTGTGAGGCAGCAGAAAATTTAGGAACCCAATATAAAGCAATTACAGAAGTGGACATGTGTGCCTTGAATGGGATATTGAGCTCTCTGTCTCTGTCTCTGTCTCTGTCTTGTCTGTCTCTGTTTCATCTGTCTCTGTCTCTCTGTCTCTTTCTCTCTCTTTCCTCCCTCTGTCTCCTCTCTCTACCACGAATATTTGAAGAATACCTCCCCCCTACCAAGTTGGAATATCCTCCCTCATCCGCAACTCACTGTGTTATCACAGGCTCGAGTAACAACATTCTTACACTTTGGAGGCTGAGAGCCAACATAGCTCTTTTCTCCTTTTAAGATGATTTTCTCAGCGATTTTTTCACAGCAATGGAGCACTGACAAACCCACATTTTCAGGAAACATCTCTGATTGTCTCTTCCTGTCTTAGTCTCATCAAATCGTCCACTAAGTTCTAGTTATGGAAATAATTTTAGACATCAGTTTCTAAAATGATAAATCTACTTCATGGTGGCTGACAGGATATTTTCTAACCTCTTGAATAGGAAACTCCAGTAACAGAATAGTTTTCTCCCTGTCTTTCAAAATGCTCAATAGGAAGTCAGACATACTTCTTCTATGTGAAAATCATCTGCCAGAGTCACAGTTTATTTTGAACTTAGCGACAGTTAAAAAAAAAAAAAGAAAACAAGGGTAGACCTTTTGAAAGCAATTCATACTCAAATGGAAATAACATAGCCTTTTATAAGTAAGAGCCCACTGTATGTTGAATCACCACCACGGAAGCCATGGATTCAGAGAGAGCTGCGTGTGAGTTGCACTGAGAAGTGTGATCAATGTGTTTGATTAAAAAAGGGCTAGAGAGGAGGAGGTGGTTTGAATGTGATAAAAATACATTGTATGGATTTCCAGAATCAACAAAAAATGATTTATAGAGTTTTAGAGTCTAAGTCTTTAGTTTAAGACTCATAACCACTCAAATCCTTAAATTACATTAATTCAAATAGAATCAATGAAGTTTAAATTAACCAAAATCAAACAAATCTTTCAGTTAAGATTTATAAGTGGTCATTAACGTTATCACAAATGGTTTGACGATGACTTCAATGCAGCAGCACAGAGATTGTTCTCTTTGCAGTGTCCTTGCTTCACAGGCCTTTGAACTTGAATTTGATCTCTTAGAACCATAAAATAGGGAGATGAAGCTGCCTGTGACTTTAATCCTCCTCCTAAGAAGACAGAGACAGGCTTTCCCTGGAGCCTGGAGTTGGACAGTGTTTGTGGAGAGATTGTCTCAAAACATTAGATGAGGAGTGACTGAAGAAGTTATTCAGTGTAGACCTCCACTCTCCACATGCATGAACACACATGTTCATGGATACCATCACACACAGGAGCACACAGATACATGCACAAAAGCCACCTAAGCTACTTGTGTTGCTTTGTTACAGTGATAGCAGTACTTTGACAGAGGGAAGGAACTTAAGGGGGAATCGATTTATTCTGAATTAATTTACATGAAGCACACAGGATAATTAGAAATTGCATTTCCGGCTGAATTCTAACTCGTATTTAAACACATTTGCCTCTCACCCCTTTGTCTTCTTAAACTTTCTTTCATGCTCTTCTATTTTTTTCTAGAGCACAGACCACCTGTGACAGGTCTCAAGGTAGTCATGCTGTCTTCTCTCTCCATGCTGAGTCTGACTATGATCCACAGTGGAGGCAAACTGGTCCTCTTTCTCCTTTAATGTGGTACCAGCATCTGCAAAAGTACCCAAGTATGGTGATACGAAAACATATGTAAGTTGAGAGACAAGAGTATCACCCTGGTCTGACCTGCAAGTTTGGGGATTTAGTGATTGCTAGTGATTGCTAGCAAAGCTTTCTTTAATTAAATTTAGTTAAACTGTAAGTTCTATTAGTTAGTTTCTGTAACTGTGATAAAGTACCATGATCAAGGCAACTTACAGAAGAAATAGTTCATTTGGATTACAGTTCCAGAAGCTAATAGTCCATCGTGGCGGGGTTGGATGGTGGCACAGGTGGCCAGAACAGACTGCTGAGTACTTATATCTTCAAGCACAGAAGCAAAGGGAGAGACAGACTGGAAGGTGGACACGCTATATGTTTAAAAGCCTGTTCCAGTGCTGTGCTTTCTACAGCAAGTTCATGCCTCCTAAGGTTTCATGACCCTCCCAAAACAGCACTAAGAATTGAGAAGAAAGTGCTCAAGTACTTGGAGCCCATGGGGACACACTCATTCAAACAACTACATTCTGCTTTCTGGCCCCCATAGGCTCAAGACCATATCATAGTGAAAAAATTCATTTAGTTTATCTTTAAGAGTTCCTGTAGTATTAATAGTCAATAATATTTAAGAATCTAATTTCCAAAGTCTCTTCTGAGACTCAAGACACTCTCTTAACTCTAAGCCCTTGCAAACTGAAAACCACATTACATATTTCCAACATACCATAGAACCGAATACACACTCCCATTCCGAAAGGGAGGAATGTACCCATAATGAGGAAACAGGGACCAAAGTCAAACTGAAACCCCACAGGGCCAACACACAAGTCCTGTCACTCTGTTTCTAATGTCTGGGACTTCAGTTCCAAAGGAATTATATGGTTCCACCCCTCCAGCTTTGCAACCTGCAACATGTTCTCACTCTTGTGTTAGATGCAGCTCTCCTTGGTAGATTTCTTGGGGTACCAACTGCAATCCAAGGATCACCTTCACAGCTTCGTATAATGGCCCATCAGAGCCTCTTGGTCTGTCACAGTCTTCTTTAAGCAGAGACTCCCCTGCTTCACACTGCCTGGACTCCGCAGCTCTCTGACTCTGCAGAAGAAGAACTGATGACCCCCTCGCTCTTGCATCTTCCATCCCTTCAGGGTCAGCACTACCTGAATGACATTGCCATGTCTGTCCTCCAGCTTGTGATGGATCTAGGCCCAGTTCATCCACATTAGCAGCTGCTTACATGTGTTGTGGTTTTCTAGGGGAGGAGGCTCCTCTAAGGTTTCCTTTCACAGGGAAGTATAACTGGATGGAGCACTGCCCTGGATGTTTTCTTTCCATTGTTAAATGAAATCTGTAGGCCTCTCTTCAAAGACTCCAGTACCTTTTCAGAGAGAACCTTTCCTTCTGCACAAGCCTCTGCTTCACTATTCATAAGTTCATTGTGCTCTTTTTCCTCTCCAAATTGTATATTATGCGTTTCTTCCTGCCCTCTTGCTCTTCTCACTGTAGGTCTGCATTATATTCATTACTGATAACCATATCACTGAGTCTACCTTAGCCTGCCTTGACATTTCCTCTGCCAAAGAGATTAGTCCATTATTTTTCAACTTAGCCTTAAGCAAGCTTTTAGGCTGTGGGAAGAAGGCAGTCAGATGCATTGCCAGAACACCACAGGTGCTGTGTAAGTCCTTGTTTCACTCCAAAGCTAGCCTGGTTTAAGCACTACTTTCCTTCAGGCTCCTAATAGAATGAGCCATGAAACTCTGCTTATAGCATTCAACTACTTTTTAAGACCAACTTTCTAAATTCTTCCTCCTCCCTTCAAAAACCCACATGGTCAGGTTCTTCACAACAATTCTGTACTCCTAGTAGCAGCTCCTGCATTCGTTATTTGCTGTTGTTATCATAAAGCATCTTGACCAAGGAAACTTAGAGAAGGAAGAGTTTGTTGGGCTTAAGGTTCCAGAAGATGAGTCCATCATAACAGGGTTTGTGGTAGAGGTGGCCACAGTAGAAAGCTCAGTACTCACATCTACAAGCAGGTACAGGAAGGAGAGAGTTCTAAAGTGGAAGTGGGTAAGCTATATACTCTTAAAACCTGATGCAAGTGACCCACTTTCTCCAGAAAGACCACACCTCCTAAAGGTTCCTGCGCCTTCCTCAAGCAGAACCACAGACTTAGGACAAATGTGATAATTTTCTCTTCTCTTTTCAGTGTGAACATGGATTACATTTGGAGATTCAAGTGATTTGCTGTGTGTGTGTGTGTGTGTGTGTGTGTGTGTGTGTGTGTGTGTTTGGTGTATACATCATGACTAACTGGCAATCATCAATTTATCAAAATCTGGAAAGAGAAAATGCACCAGAAAACATCGCAAATCTAAGGAGGAATATGAAAATCCAATCACTGAAAAGATCCTTGGGATTCTTAATAAATGTGACTACAGAAAATTTTCATAGTACAATGCACTCAAATGCTTGTGATGGCGCATCTTCATTGTTTACCTGACTAGATTAATAATTGCCCCGGAAACACGTGGTTTGGCATGGCAAGCATGCACCTCCTTCTTTGCTGTTTGCAGGCTAACATCAGCTCTCAACTCCTGCATTCATGACAAGCAAGTTAGTTTTGTGTGAGGGAAGAGACGCTGGCCTGACAGACATGGAGTGTTCCAGCAGAAGACCGTAGTTACAGCGGGAGAGACTAATGAGATTCTGAATGGCTGACACTGGGATGGAACTATGATGAGGCTCTGGAATCCGTAACAGTCTTTGAATGGTAGAAGGTGAGAGGTAATTCCATGGCCCTCCCCACTGTAGAAGAACATCGCCTAGTGGGCAGTATACCAGGTCAAGCCAATGTTGCCTCCATGCAAGACCATTGCAGAGCACCCGAGGACCCAGGCTAAAGGGTGGATTTGTGAAACCCTTAACGATATTCTAAATTCGTGATTATGTTGAGAACATGGGGGACTACAAGCAATGGTGGAAGAACATGGAGACGAAGCAGAGACTGTGAGAAGGATGTACTTGTCCTAGCGGTAGGCAGAGAGCACACTGCGTGCACTTCTCCCTGCAGATAGGACTGCTGATGGTGGCTATGCCACAGGAAACAGCCTGCAGTTCACATCTGGAGAGTTTAGTGTGAGGCTGTGAACTGTAGGTGATCTTGTGTTGCTGAGGAAAAGGGAGTCTGTGGGTGGCGATTACTCACTTAGCCTGAAACCCTTTCCCACAGCCCTGATGGGAAGATACTGCTCCTGAGCATGCAGTCTAGAAAAAGACTGTCAGAGATGGGAAACCACCCGGAGGGGCGCTGGGTTTGACAGGCATGCATGGGCTCTGCTTCGTCTTGATCAGTAGACGGGTTAGGCAAGTGCCATGGGAGCCTGCTCTACCTCATCACATTGGTGGCTTCATGTCGGAATCAACATGCTGTTCAACCTATGTAGCTCATGAAAAACAATTATGGATCACAGACAGCTAAAAGGAGCAGCATGTGCCATCGCACTGCTCTCCGTGTTGTGCTGTGGAGGAGAGTCTAACCCATTTGTATTACGTCATCACCCAGATTTGCCTAATGTCCGTGTAGATGTAGATCCAGAAGTCAAGTTTCATTTTCTTTTTTTAATAATTTTTATTAATGTTTTGACTATCTCATATGATATGCTTTGATCACATGCACACCCCCTCTTCAGTCACTTAATAAATCTACCCCCTTCGCCCACCAACATCATATCCCATTTTATAAATACAAATACAGGAAGCCTGTATTTGTTATTTTTAACTAGTGAAAAATCATTTAGCTGATGGGTTATAGGTTCTCCTAGAGAACTCATGGAGTTCTTCTACTAAGTAGATTTGACGTACTTATCAAAGTGCTTTCCAATAGTTTCTGTTGAGACCTATCAATTAATTTAACTGTCACCTTAGTTTGTAGGGTGACACTCTTCACAGCAGTCAGTAGCTATAGAGAGTCATTTACTGAGAATAACTGACCATTGTGCATGACGATTGATTGTTCAAAGAGAATCAAGTACATATCATCCTTTCTGTCAGCAAACACTGTGAAAAAGCATTGGACTGTAGGTACCCAAGGAAAAGGGAGAAACAGTGGGGATAGTAATTTCCTCCTGAGATATTATCATCTGTCATCATAGAGCAGAGGTGGCTTTGGAAATCTCCAGAACAACTTGGACATGAGTCAAAGTCCAGAAATAAGCCAAAAAATAACCAAGATGCAGATAGGTCTGTGCTAATGTAATAAAAATGTTAATACTCCTTGAAGAGAGACAGCCATCCGCCACTCAGTAGTACTCATGACTTCTTCCTGCCTCATGGCCTGTGCATGGCCCTGGGCTATCTCTCTCTCTATATATATAGGAAGTGGAAAGCTAGCTGACTGTAGGACTCCAGGGGAGCAGTCTTCCTGAGTTGGTACGCTTCCATTTGGAAAACTTCTGAGATGCAGCTGCCACTGAGCCAAGCTAGCTTTTGTAAGTAAACTCTCACCTCTGCCCTCTAAATAATATCAATTGATCCAGATGTTCATCAAGTTTGGTTGATGTAATTCTTTCTTTGGTACCTTTGGTGTCCTCAACTATATGAAGACATATGTGTTAATATGTCAGCAGAAGTGACTCAGGGTTTCTAAGACCTTTGCAATCATTCTCTAGAAAGCAATGGGACAGAGGCACAGAAGACTCCTAGATTAATAGTTCTGAAGCAGAGGAATCCACATTTCCCTGGATACATTTGGCATTATCCAGAGATATTTTGATTTGTTTTTATTGAGGTGAGGGTAAAAGCAGGACTGTGTTACTGGTATCCAGTGGGCAGGAACCAAGTACTTATTAAACATCTCCCACTGTACAGGACAGCTTCCAGGCAAGTAATATAGCTCAGAAACAAAATGTTGCTGAGTTTGAGAAACTGGAATTTACTGAGAACACAAATCAAAGGTTCTAGTTTGTCTTAATTTGAGAAGGAAGAAATTGAAGTTTTATTTTGGGTCTTTCATATGAATTTGTTTTCTGGAAGAATCTGAAGAATCTTTCAGTTCTTGAGAGAAGATTTGTGTTTTAAACCACTTGCCAAGTTGGTGTTGTCCAAATGACAGAAATGAAGAGCAAGGCAGCTCTAAGAAAAGGTCTTTATTGTTCTTGTGACATTGAAAGAAAAGAATAAAATTAATCTCATGAAATATAATAAAAATTGGTATATTTCACTTTACTTAGACTATGGTAGTCTCTCATATGATAAAGAGGTAATACCTTCCTATATAAATGTAGTACATAAAACATATTCTTGGAGACATCATATATAACAAAACCAAAATTTATTTAACATATATTTTCTAGTATTAGCTTAACTTTGAAGCTGGAGTGGTCTTTGCTGACATAGGACAGACACCACTTTCTGGTTTGCTTTGAGTATCTGAGTTTGGGTACTTTCTATGAATAAAGTGTCTTAGTTTTACGTTGGACATTTCCAATTGTATTTATGAAAGATTTTGTGGGACTTAGTTTTCTGAAAGACATCTTTTAATTTCAGAGTACTTTCAGGAAATTTAAAAACTGATTTAATTGGACATCTGCATGTTGTTCCTATTCTGTTGAAAGCATGAAATACTGATACATTAGGGGTTTTTCTCTGTACATCTGATGACTAGACAATTGAACGTGAAATCAACACTGGTCATTGTCAAAACATTTAAAGCTGAGTTTTTTTGTTTTTTTTTTCAGAGAAAAGAGTGTATGTAGATTAATTCTAGCTTCCTAAAATTTCTGATATAATGTCATAAAGTAAAAGTTTATTCTTTGTAAGTAATGGTAATGACCTCAGCTAAAACTGAGCCTTGGAGATGTTAATGTGATCCTTGCCAGAAAGATGTACAATTTAAACCCACAGGTACTTCCTCTGTGACAAATAGATGTGGAAATTACAGGAGGTCTGCCTCTGTGCAGGAGGTCTGCCTATCACACCAGCTAATACCAGGTCTTAAGGAAAGACATTTGCCTATATAAGCTTTCTAACTTAATGTATTTTATTATAATTATAAATGTTGTGTCTACTTACAGGATTATTATACATTTACTCTTCAAAGAAAGTAATCTAAAGTTAATAAAATAGTAAGTGTATTGGATTTTAATATGAGCTAGCAATTCTAGGCTATGGTATTGTTTAGAAAATCATTTTCTTCATCTTCTGTATCAATAATGAGGAGAAGTATGAATTTGAAGCAACTTTGCTATGCTAGTTACATCAGTGTCCAAAATGCTAATATTAGCCATTAAAAATTACAACTTTTTGGAGAGTCTTGTAAGTGCAAACAAGATTTAATTCCAAATGCATTAAAATATGTAAAGAAAATGACTTAAAAATCCTTGCTTAGAATCAATGCCAGTTCCAGACATTTGCAAAATCCAGAAGAAACTCTAGAGCAATCCAAAAATATGGAACTCGCCTACTCCTCAAATTATCTATTTGTCCAATATAGTTACTTGCTTAAACACAGTGGAAAAGATTTTCTGCTATCCCAGCTATTCAATACTAAGTCATGCAGCCAAAGGCATTTCAGAAGTTTAGGAATTCCTAGAGAGATTTAGTCTGGACCATCTCAGATGGATGGAGCGTCCCTGAGAGGCTTCTGTTTCATTTCAGCAGGGTCACTCTTATTGCTGCTGATGTCAAACATGCTCCTTTGGGAGAATGTGGCCTCAGTTCCTAAGTGTTACAGCCATGATGGCCAATGTGAGGTGTCCACTGAGGAAATGTTTGACCGTGCCATCAAGCAAGCTGAAACATTTCGTTCCCTTGCTGCAGACCTGTATGAAGAGCTTGTAAGTACCTTGTCTACTTCTGACTTCTCAAAGGAACCTTCATGCTAACATTTGGGCTGCACTAGAATCCAGTCAAGTAAACATCATGGCCCAAATTTCACATACAGCACCTTCACATGTTTACCTTGGTGAAGAAAGAAAGCATTAACTAATGAGAAGTAGATTAGTTAGACTGGGAAAGTCACATGAACTTTTAGTGAATTCAATGATTTTTTTATCTAACATTATCTAAAAAGAAAACTGTGATATAAAACCTAAAAGGCATGGTGCAAAAGGAGCTGAGATCTCGTAGTGTTGCTGCATTCAGGGGCAAGAATGTCTACTGCGTGTTTCCCTTGGATCATTGCAGATATCAAATTTTGGAGAACTGGCTTGCAGTGAACTGTGTGGAGGGAATAGAACTAACCCCAACCGAAACTATGTAAGAGGGAAAAACTGACTTTCCAGAAACCCCCAAACACCAGGAATCCTTGATGAAAGATTCCCAGTGCTAGAGTTTCTTCAACCAGAGTCCTGGCATGGATGTACGTCTAGGGTTACCTTTGCCAATTGTT
The DNA here is from genome assembly GCA_035773235.1 of Eospalax fontanierii. Lineage (NCBI taxonomy): Eukaryota > Metazoa > Chordata > Mammalia > Rodentia > Spalacidae > Eospalax > Eospalax fontanierii. The sequence goes on from CM069547.1 coordinate 4,173,467, forward strand.
TTGTGTTATGTGTTCAAGTTCAGTCAGTGTAAAGGAGAATAAAATAGACAAAGCTTCCATACCACAGTGAGTATCTGCAGAGCCTGTCTTTAAGTGTGCAATAAATATGGATTCAGTTGCTTTTTACTCATCCCTTGTTTTATTTTTTCTATTCTTGTCTCAGTTCCGAAATCCGTATTCCTCAAAAACGTTCCTTGATTTTGTAAGTATCTCACTTCCTTCCAGCTTCTGCCCAAAAGCTTCATTCGTGTCGCGTCTGGCATGGCGTACTTAGATATGAACGTACGATACTGATTTTTCACCCGCTAGGTTTCCCCTCATTTCCCATCTAGACTGATAATCTTTCCACTCCTTACTCTTCCTAAAAAATCACTAAGTTGTTACACATTTGTTGACACTAGTGACAAATAATATATATTCTAGATTACACATTTATGTAATTGCAAAACTTAAGTATTTATACAACGATTACTTCATATGAATTCAATTTATGTTTTATTTCCCAAAAGCAGTCAATTTTTGAGTACTTTTCTCAAAAACCAACACAATTTCATTCTAAAACTGCAACGAATTTTGTATGGAACTCAGATAAACTATAATTCTATGGTGTCTAGGTGAGGAAATATATTCATTGGGGTTGATGAAAATGAAAATATTTATAAATATAGATAAATATGCACTATAGCTATAGGTTCAAAAACAGGGAAAATGATCTCTAAACCACTCAGCTCTCGATACTTTTTCTTTCTAATGCTTCTCTTCCAAATAGCAACTTCTCGGAAGAGTGAAAAAGAAAAGTGTAATGGAGGATGGAGTGAGAGATTGGAAATTTAGGCAGAAAGCCTTAGGAAATATCAAATTTGGTGGAATAAAAATTGAGAAATGGGCGACCTTCTTAATTCTGTCATCTCAATTTTGTGCAGTTTTCACTATTAAAAAACGCACATCTGTCCAACGTATTAAGATTCTAGACAGGGACTCATTTACTCAATTTCCAGTCTTCCATTAACTGACTTTTGTTTCATCATTTGCAGCTAGCACGGATTATTAGGGAAGAGAGGGCCATTATTTTGGCCAAGCAAGTCTGCTTCACTGCTTCCATCGAACTTCCAGACGTCAGAGAGGAGCGCAACACAATAAAGGTGAGTCTTCGTCCTCGTGCTTTACCAAACCACAGAAGCAGTGCCCGGGTTGGTACTGCTGTATGGTACAACCGGCATCGATGGAAATTCATTCACATGTGTATATGCGACTCAGATACAGCAGTACTGATTGTAAAGTGTTAATGGATTCTGTATCGACTGCATTCTACTTGATTGAACACTACATCTTTTCTTCTTGATTTTCAAAGCTCTCCCGATTGTCTTCTGTTTCTTTACATAGTTGCATATGTCTCCATGGTTCTCTATGCTTTAATTGAAAGAGAACTGAACAAATGGTCCTGGGAAATACTATGTTACCTTAGGATGCAACCTTGCTCTAATTTGTGATGGGAAGGTCTTCATATTACTGTAGCTAATTTGTAACTGTTGTCATCTCTCTCCTGATTCCCTGAAATAACACATGTGAACATGATTTACATTTCACATGATGCTATAAAAATAAGGGAAAATGAGGACTAAGTGGTGGAGAAGCAATAACGTTTCTTGAAAACTACTTCGATATTCACATTTCACAAAGCAGTGTCTTGGCATTGTTGTATTTGATCCTCACAAAAAACAGCAAAAGGTTATTATTCAAGCTGAGGAGAAAAGGCTTTGAAAGGTTATACAAAATTGATTGCATTTGCACAGTGAGCAGGTGTGGGCATGCAGGCTTCAATCCAGCGCAAGTCCGCATTCAGCCTGTGTCTCAGTGCTGACCGCCCTACATTTCATCGCCCCTTGACCTCTCCTCTCCTTCACATGCCGCATAGCTTTCCTTTGCAGGGTTCTCCGACCTCCCATCTGCCCAGCAGTTCGCTACCATTAGAGTAGTCTACGAACACTAACACAGAAAGAACTTTGAATCGGAGATGACTTTCAGATAGTGGCCAATCAAAACTTGATTGTGATTTCCATCTATTCTGTTACTGAAGGCAATGAGCTGCTGATGTAAATAGAATATACATGCCAACCGATGTGGACGCACTCCTGGAGGCACAGGGCAAGGAGTTATGTAGACGCAGGAAAGCACATTAATGCACATCAGGTTGGCTTCATTGAATCTTTCCTCTAATACCCTAAAATCACCTATAAATCATAGATAAATATATTAGTGAATGACTTGATTTATTACTATGAATGAATCCCTGGACAAAAAGGTTTGGGGATCCTTGTCTCTGACACCAGTGGCCTCTGCCTTTCTGTGTCAGTTCCTGTCTGTTCCGATTGAGTTCCAGCAATGCTTTGTTACCTCATGGATTAGCAAAAGTAATCAACTAATAAAGATCATACTGTGAAAAATGGTGTTAGATATTTTTTAGGGGAAAGCCAAACATAATCACTTGACTACTCATTGGAAAAACTGATTATTACAAAGCCCAGAATTTATTTAGTTATAGCAGACTGCCTAAATTTTATCAAGTATACAACACATGTCAAACATACATAGAAAAGAAAAAAGAAAAAAAATATTTCAGTCAAGCCTCTTCCTAAGCATCACGGGTAACTAAACTTCTATATTGAAATCATGTCAATATAATGGTTCAACTGTGTTTGTTAGACCAAAAGGTATCTGAAACTGTTGATCAAATTCGTGGACTCCTGGACCAACCCTCTGTCTCTACTTGTGACTGAACTAGAACACATGAAGGTCCCTGATGCTATCCTCTCAAAAGCCAAAAATATTCAGGAAACCAGCAAAGAACTCGTAGCTGACCTGAAGTGGGTACTGACCAAGGTGAGCACCACCTATCTTCTTCCTTGTGAGAGAGGAGAGGTCTGGAATGATCAATGCATTTTGAAATACCTCAGTTTGTACAAGTAAAGTTTTGATGTTTGATCACATCGACAACCTCACCCTGGAGCTGCTGCTTACAGCTCCATACTTCCCAGAGGTACGTTCCTTGGCACTACAGGGATCTGAATGACACACAGCTGACCCAAACACTCACCTGGATAGAATTTTTCCTGGGTGAAGCAAATGACTTCTTTGTCAGATTCACTTAGGAAAGTCTTCTCTAGACTCTGCACATAGAGCACTAAATACATCCCTGATCATGCGTGAGGTTTTCATACATAAATTACATGGAAAATAGATTTAGTGAAATGGTTTAGAAGCAGAGTGTTGCAAGTCAGCATCTAAGAAATATAAAGATAGGTAAGAGTTCGCTGTGGAAAGAATTCACACCATCTCCTCTGTGGTCTCATGGCCAAACATAAGTCTTTGTTCAGACAGAAATGGGCTGATGTGCTCTGTCTGTTTGTGAAAGTGTATAGTTCATGTAGGATAATTGTATGTCAGTAAAAAATATGCAACAGTTATGCAGTTAGATTTTTAAGGACTTATAGATTTAGGGTTTAGATACACGAAAATCCATATATTTGGTGAAAGTATTACATTTCTAAATTGAATATATAGGAAGACCCAGAAAAGACTAACAATATGAATACTGGGTAATTTATGATACGTTTGGTCCTTAGGTTCACCCTGATGCACAAATGAAAGAGAAATACCCCGTCTGGACTCACATTCCCTTTTTGCGGGGAAATAATGAAGAGCTTCGAAACCTGGCAATTTTCAATGCTGCCAGCTGCCTGCGGGGTGATTCCGGCCAGACTGCAAACCATCTCAAGTCCTTGAAGTGCCGAGTAACCACCAGGAATAAACTTTGTTAAGTGCACGTCCATCCCACCTTCTTCCGAGACAGTCCTCGACAATTCATGGCTAAGAAATTTCTTGATGTTATACCTTCTGAATGCATGTATAGGTATAATGTCTCTTTTGAAAAAATAAAATATCTCTAGAAAAGCAAACTATGAAAACACCATTTTACCTTTGTCCGTTTAATAGAATATCTATCAACACCATTAGTGTACTTCTCTATAAAATTCATCACAAATAATGGATGATAAGGTTTCACAAAATAGAACTTACGGCTTACACCAGTCCATTTATTTAATAAGTAACTAGTTCAGTTATGCTAACAAGAAATGGAAACGTTAAGTTTGGTTTGATGGTACACATGTTTAATCCTGCACTTGGGAGGCAGAGAAAGGCAGATCTCTGTAAGGTTAATTTCAGTCTGGTCAACATAGTGAGTTCTAGGACAAGTGTGGTTTCAGGAACAGCTTGACTCAAAAACAACAACAAAAGCAAAAAAGAGTAAAATAAAACAAAACATAAAGGAAATAGAATCTTCAGAGAGCTTCATGAAAGCCTTACTGTCTCCTTGAGTCAAGGTTCACAGTGAAAAGACAGCCAAAAGCAATATGTAAATAGTCTACACTAAAGATGAGTTGGTGGGGGACTGATGGGCTGATTTAATCAAATTTCACTGTACACATGTACAATAATTTCAAATTAGAATTTAAAATAGAAATCAAAATATTTATAGGATATAAGTCTCAAAAGTTCTAGATTTCTTTTTTTTGAATTTTTGTGTATTCATGCATAATATCTCAATCAATCTTAATTACATTTATACCTCCTTTATACCCTCACGCACCTCCACAGCCCTTCTGGAATTCATACACCTTGTCATTTGTGTTAGGGTATATTGTGTCAAGTTAGTGTCCGTGGACATTCCTCAGTGCAAGTTCAAGCACTAAGATCTAGTCAGCCTATCCAGGGTCTTTCCCTTTAGGAAAATCGACTCTTCCTCACCCAGCAGTAATCACCTACCAATGTTTCTTCAGCAAAGATTGGAGTATCCTGCCCATTTCCTCAGTTTCATGCTTGGATTTTGTCAGCTTGAGTTTGTGTGGGTCTTATCATGCTGACAGCATTGCTGTAGTTCATATGAGCAGGGTGCCAGGAGCTTATAGGACTCTGTTTCCATATGGTCACACATCTCATCCCTGACTCTTCCAATCTTTCTGTCCTCTCTTCCACAATGGTCCCTGAGCTCCGAGTGAGTGAAGCTTAGTGCAGGAGTCCTGTCCAGGGACCACACTCTGCAGACTCCTAATCTCCATTCTTTGGCCGTTTGTGATTTTTTGTGTTCCTGGCTCTCGGTTGCATGAGGGAGCTTCATTAACATGACCTGAGAGATTCATTAGTGTCTTTTTCCCCCTTGTAATTGTCTTTCAACAATTAGCTTAAATACAAAAATTATTTATGAGTTCATTAATAATAGCAACCTTGATATTGATAAAACACCTAAAAGTCTATGTAATCTGTAAAGAGAGAAGTGGTTATCTGAGTACATTTTAACTGTCAATTCCAACTAAATGTCCTTGAATACAGACTATTTTGTACTGTAAGATCCTCTTAACATGATCCTGAGGCTGATTTTAGACTAGATAGAAAGGATTCTTTTGTTGTTGCTTATTAATTCTCTAAAAAACTTAAAATATCTAAAATATTTTTATTGAGTGTTTTTGTTTTGAGACAGGATCTCCCTGTAGCTCCAATTATCCTGGAACTCACAATGTAGACCAGGTTGGCCTCAATCTCAAAGAGATTTGACTGCCCAGTCTCCCCAGTGCAGGGATTAAAAGCATGAGACACCAAATCCAACTCGATATGAAAGCTTTTTAAGAGATTTATCCACAATAGGAATCAGTCCTGTAAATAAATAGACAACAAATTGAAAAATGAATTAAAATCAAGAAAATGGGATTGAGGGACAGACAGGTATTGAATCAAAGTCTATAAGAAAGAGTTTGAGTAAAAGACAGGCTATACAGGATAAGATGCTACTAGAATAATAAGTTTTGGTAAAACCTAAATCTACAGCTGAACATGTTCAAGGTCACAGATTAAGTCTTAAGAAATACAAAAGAATCAAAGGAAGCTCAAAGCACAAGAAAACAAGAAATGAATATCAAGACCCCTGCAGAAACTGCACAAATCCATGAGTGTCACTGGAGACATCTGACAGGAAATAGTACATAATAATAAAACTTCCTAGAAACACTGAAAGTGAAAACACAAATAACCAAGTGTTTGTCATGTAGTTTTGACAGTTCTAAGAGGAAAGTTTACAACTATTTGTGCTTACATTAATTAAAGCATCATAAAGATCTATCTAAACAGGATCACCACATGCTTCAAGGTTCCCATTAAAGAGGAACTATGCAAATACCAAAGCAGTACATGGCAAAAAAATAATAAAGATGAAAAAATCAAGTTGGTCCGCTAGAGGTTTTGATCGTAGGTATACTGGAAACTTCCAAAACAACATAGAATATGGGTATTGTTCCTGGTGACCACACTAACTTAATGGTCAGACCCTATTGGTGAGCACACCAAAAATTTTGTTCATGGCACATGAAAAATTCAAGTTGGTTCTTACCAGATTGTATCCTGCATGCTGAACAGTCTCAGTTCTCTTTGCACTGTAAATTGTTGTGTAGGTGCTAGGAGGAAAAAAGTTGTTAATAGTCCTACCCAGCTACGGGCCCTGTGAACTACCATAATGACTGGATTGGAAAGATATGCTCATGGGTCTGTCTGATTATGGTAGAAATATGACAGAAAACATCTGCCTTCCGATTGGAATTAAGATCACATGCATAGGTGAACATACATGCATGGTATTGGAAATCTACCAAAGAACCCTTGGATGGGAGTTCACAGGGATGAGAACTGAACATATTCCTGCTATTCTGCAGCCAGCAACGATCTGTAACTCCAGTTCCAAATGACCTGGTGCCCTCTTCTGACCTCCATGGGTATTACATGACATGGGTGTCCCTGTACTCATATGGGTTATACACTCATACATATAAAATAAAAGTAATAAAGTATTAAAATACACTGTAAGAAATTCCCAGAAGAATTAATACAAATAGAACACTGAAAAATCAATCATGTTCAACAGTGTACTCCTGCAAAACTGTAATATGAAGATTGAAAAAGACATAAGAACGAACAATACTCCAACCTAGTAGGGTATCAACCAACCTACTTACAAGAAGTTACAAATCTCTATCAATAATAACCCTAAATGAAGATGATCTTAACTCACTAATTAAAGATGCAGGACAGCTGACTGGAGCAAGAAAAGGAATCCGTTAACATTCTGCCTCTGAGAAATATATCCCCTGCCCCAAATCACATTTCAGGCTATTAATCAAGTCCTAAATTCAAAGGAATCAAAATAATCGCATCAGTTACTTGAAATAACTGTCATAAATTTGTACAGGTACCAGGTGTGGTATCACATACATTTAACAGTAGCATTGAGTAGGCAGAGGCAGGTATGTAGAGCTCTGTTTTCAAGGCCAGCCTGGTCTACATAGTAAGTTTCAGCCAGCCACTGAAGGATACACAGTGGCACACAGTCTCAAATATCTATATCTGTAACTTTATTTATATCTATATATAAATTTCAAATATATAAATATTTGAAAATATAGTACTTTATTCATCACATGCTATAATTGAACTGTTTGTACATATAGAATAATGAAACTAGATCCATAATTTTCCTTGTACTAAAAAATAAGAAAACTGGCTATATTGTTATTTGATAAAAATAGAGTCAAAGAAAAATTATTAGAAAATGATCCTTATATAGGGATAAAAAGACAAATTAAACAGAAAGACAAAATATTCCTAAATATGTAGACGTCAAACCAAAAAGTCCTCAAATACTTTCAGCAAAAAACTGATGGAATAATGGCAGAAATGTCATGTGAGTTAACAACCACTCTCTGACTGGACTTAAGGTCTGCCTCATAAGGATGGAAAACATACTTGACACTGTATCAAGACCTGGCTAGACAGGTCACAGGTCCTTAGAGAGAACCTCTGACTCTGCTAAATGGGCATAGGATTTAACCGACTCCTACTGAATTGTGATTGCCATAGATAAATGCATCCCAAGTCTCACCAGAAAGGCATTTTTATGCAGCAGAAGGTGGTCACTACAGGGAGGTACAACCACTCAGGGTGCAGAGAAGAGAAAAATAGACTGAAGAGTGCTTGGTCCTGAGTAGGACACCTAAATCAAACTTCTGCCTCTCAAGGCTCAGGGACCATTGTGGAAGGGAGGTGTAGAAAGACTGTAAGAGTCAGAGACAGTGGATGACCACAAGGAGACAGAGTTTTCCTGACAGCTGGGCAGTTACTCATGGATCTGTCTCTGGCAGAATTGTTATGGCAGAAAACATCTGCTTTCTGCTTGGAAATAAGACCCAGTATATAGAAGTCACTCTAGGCACTCACAGCTATGTTGACAATGCGCAGCTGACCCACGTAAGTCTGTGCCAGACAAAGGCCCAGCATAAAGGTAGAGAAGTAGGTAAGGAGCCTCAGCCATAGCCAAGGAGCTGTTGGCAGTTGATACCTACTGGGACAGAGGGTTTTGTTTGTTTGTTTTAGGGTGTAATTATAGGTAGATTAATCAAGTTTCAGTGGATGGACCCTCAGCAAAGGGCATTGGGAGAACCAAATTAGATTTGATAGGCATTTAGGCATTCATATATGTATGTGTGTGTGTATATATATATATATATATATGTGTGTGTGTGTGTGTGTGTGTGTGTGTGTGTATATTTCATACGTGTATGAAATGAAATTGGGCAGATAGTGGAGGGGGTCTGAATATATTCAAAAGGCATTGTACAAAATTCTCAAAAATTCAATAAAATATTTAAAATGTGGGGAGGTGAAAGAGCAAAGAAATAAATCTGGATTGTAACACTTAACATCCCTCTTTCAAAACTGATGACTACACAATAAACCATCAGTACTGGACTAAGCCTAATCTGAAGGGCATCTCAAGAACTCGGAGGCATAATCCCCAAGATATTCTACAGTCTCAGACCAAAGCAAATTTCAGTGAAATTTAAAATGTTGAAACCACACATGCTACATTATTAGGCAATGACAGAAAAACAGAAATCCTTAAAATAAAGCTGTGCAAATTTAAAAGTCACAAGTTATTTGTGTTGTGGTATTTTAGGGACAGATTGAGCTTGCCATTTTAACAAAACCTCATTCTTGTGACGGAAGCAAGAGTCAATGCTAGGAATTGTTTTCAGTCGACAATGTGTATAATATTTCATGCATAATACTTACCCAAGCATCACCTATTCCCTCTTGGGTGGATTATGGTGTGGATCAAGGTGGAGGTGGCCAACCCTACAACCATCTCCCAGATACGTTGCCATAGTCTTTCTAACAAAATACTGCTAGAAAGTTCTTATGATGTGTTTTCTTATGAAACACTTGCCTACATTGGGGCAGACAATATCACCTCCTATAAGGACCTTGTTATTTTATCTCACCAAGGGCTGGTTACAAGGAGGTCTAGAGAGTTCTCTTAAGGTCCAGGGAAATATAACATAAGTAAGTTTTTGATTGGATTATTGCTACAGACATCAAATTCTCTGCTATTATTCAGACAATTAAAGTAGATATGGATTAATACACAAAAGTCACATAAAAAGTTACAATGTGCTCTTAGGTCAAGGAAAAGAATGCTTCATTAAGAATTACGTACTAAGACTATCAATATAGGATAGAAGAAACCATTTACCATATGAAGAGCTCTTCCAAAATGTGTCCCAAATCAAATAAAATCATATAAATGTTCTAATATCTAGTCTTCAATAGTTATTTTATAATGCAAAAGGCAGTATTCAGCTACTATGCAGATGTCAGACAGTGGACATTGTCCATCTCATGCAACTTGGTTCTGTAAAAAGCTACTCAAGAAGAGTCTACATGGCTTTCATACCTTAAACACGGAAATAAATCGTAAACCAAAAATGTAAGGCAGTAATGCCTATGTGGGCTATAGAGAGCAAAGAAGGAATTAAGTGTTCCAAGAAGTAAACAGAAACTTTCTGTCACATAATGACATAGGCATTCAGCAAATGCCCCAAAGAAGCCTACAAAAGACAGAGAATTCAAGCTTGCATTTTTAATGTACTTGCACTGGGAGAATAAAACAAAAGAATGTCTCACCGCAACAATTTAAGTCTTCTTATCAGTTAGGGTTAGCTCTCAAATCCCAAATTTATAAAAGGTGCATTCGTACTGTAATTTGAATAGATGAAAGTCAGGCAGTCAAGGACTGTGTCAAATGTTTGTCTTTATATATCTGCTTTCAGGCAAGGTCTTGTCATAGGATACCAGCTACAGTTGGATATGAAAAATTGGAGTGAATGAGACCTGCACATAAATTGATCTTGTAAAGGGCTAGTGCATTCAAGATGAGAAAACAAAAAAGCTGACAAAAGGTCCCTTGAAACCAAATGAGGCAGGATATGTGCTGTGATCAAGTCAGTTCTCTAGGGGAAATGTTAAAGAAGAGGCAGATGTAATGATTATGAGATGTAAACACTGAATAACAGTGTTTAAGGGGTAGAAGATAAACAGGGGTTCCCACTGCACTCCTTACTGAGGACTGTCATCTCAAAGAGAGGCAGAAACCAGGTCACATAACACAGTGATCTATACTGCCTTCATGGAAGGCCATTGCAGAACACCTGAGGAGCCAATGCTAAAGAATGGATTTCTGGGACCCTTAAAGATGGGCAATTAGACCAAAACTGATAGTAAGACCCAAAACACTGGAGCCTAAAGGCAACAATATAAGAATATAGAGACATCACAGTGAACCCTTAGAGGATTGAGCTCCTCCTAGAGGTAGACAATTAGCCCTAAAGAGTGAGTACGTTGTGTACAGTTCTCCTCTGTAGAAAGGAATGCTGAATGAGTGTGTGCAGCCAGACACAGGCTGCACATCACATGAGGAGGTCTTAGCATGAAGCTTTGAACTGTAATGACCTTGTGTTATTGAGAAAAAGGGAGTCCATGGGGTGCAGATTACTCACCTAGCCTGCAACCCTTTTATAGCACTGTTGAGAAATAAATATTTCTGAGAAAGAGACTGTCAAAGGTGGAAAGGCAACTGGATTGGGAGTGGGTTTAGCAGGTATGTACTCCTTCTTGACCCACAGCCAGGCCAAAGAACCACCACCTGAACCAACTCTACCGTCAGACTGCTGACCCATGTGGAAGTCCCATGATGAGGAAGCTAGACAGGTCATAAACAAAGATTGTGACAGCCAGATGTGGTGGCACATCTGGCTAGCCCAGCACTTGGATGGCAGTGGTGGTGGCACCTCTGCTTAGTTCTAGCACGTGGAAGGCAGAGGCGGCCAGATCCATGTGTGAAGTCGAGACCATCCTTTCCTACTATCGAGTTTCGTTTGAACTGAGGCTGTGGGGAGACCTGTCTCATCACAAAACAAAGGGAAAATCAAGAATGTGTCTAACAGACAGCTGACAGGATCAGTGACTGCCAGCCCACGCTATTCCACCCAGCTTTGCATTCTGGAGAAAAGAGCTGATGCACACCTGAGAAATTTCATATTGTATTTACTGCACTAGTCCTAAATTTTATTTAGATTCCATGTATATTACAGAATCTAGATATCAATTTGTATTTTCTTACAGCAGGTACAGTAGCCTACAAAGATCCCGATGTACCTCTGAAGGCTTTCAATCTATAAAATCTAATCCCTACATGCTCCTATCATTTGTTAAACTGTCTTTAAGGACGCTAAATATAACTCTTAAAGAACTTACGAGAAGGTGCATATGAGTGTGGGGAAGGCACTCCTGATGGCCATAAGGCTATTAAAAATATTCAGATACTCAGTTGTATATAAACACATATGAATACACACACACCCATATATATATATATATATATATATATATATACACACATTCACACATGTACAAACACACCCATATATATATATATATATATATATATATATATACATACAGATATACACATACAGACACACACATACATACACACATACACACATGCAAACATCTATATATATAGACACACACATATATATATATAGACATACACACACACACACACACACATATATATATATATATATATATATATATATATCTACACACTTCATGGCACATCTTATCCATCATTCATCGTGGAACAGAAAGTGCTTTGGAGATCTCCAAAACATCTTGGACATGAGTCAAAACATGGAAATAAGCCAAAAAATCACAGACACAGATAGGTCTGTGGTGATGTAATAAATTTGTTAATACTCCCCAAAGAGACACAGTCATGGGACATTCATGAGGGATTCTGCATAGGACTTTTTCCCGCCCATGGCTGTGCATGCCCTTGGGGCTCTCTGCTAGAGTATAAAGAAGCTGGAAAGTTGCCTGGATGAAGGAGCCAGCAAAGCCACTCACGAGAGGCCTCACTCATGCTGCTGCGGACCTTCTCAGAGATGCAGCTGTCATCAAGTCGACCATGCTTGTGTAAGTAATCTCTTGTCATTGGTTGGAACCTTTTCTTTAATATCATCTATGTTCCATTTGTGACAATAAGATAGTTATACATACTTCCCAAGAGGAGCTAGTAGAGTTCACAAGAGTGCCCTAGAAAGCAGCTGCACATGGACACAACAGACTCATAGATAAGTGGTTCTCAAACACAGCAACTCTGCTTCTCCTGAAGACAAGTGGCAATGTCCAGAGACATTTCTTGTTGTCATCTTTGTCAAGAGAGAAGAACAGGGCTAGTGTTAGTGGCATCAAATCAAGAAAAGCAAGGATGGTATTAAACAGCTTCTAGTGCGCAGGGGAAGTCCAAGAGCAAGGCATATTGTACACCTAAACCACGATATTCCTGAGATTAATAACTGGCACTTATGGGAAACAAGAAAGTACATGCTCTTGGTCTCAACTCCAGAGAGAAGAAAGAAGTGTTTTTTCTGGAATTCGTGCATCGATGTGTCTACTTGAGAAACCCAGAAGATTCCTCAGTTATGAATCCATATTTGTTGTGTATACTGCTTTGTGGAATTTGGTAAGCGAAATTACAAGTCGAAAAGACAGTCAAGCCTCTGTGAAAGAACATTCCTTTCTTTGTAGGCAACAGTAGCAACAGTAATGAGATAGTGAAAACCACGACATTTATCATGAAGTGGAGAATGAAGATTTTTTTTACCTTTGCTTCATCTTAGAATGTTTAAAATCTTTAGATGATGAAGGAGTTAATACATTCATGAAAATATTCATTGGATAAGATCAAACTTTAGAAGCACAATATTTATGGGGAAATAGCAATTCACATTATAATACAATTTAATTTTGCAGTTGAAATGCTGATTGTATTGTACACTGTATAATTTTTGGAATACTTAATTTTGAGCCTTTTTTGATATTTTTCCAGGTACACACAGTTAGATGTGTCTTAGTTCTGTATTGCACACTTCCTATAGCATTTACACAAAAGCACATCACTCATGTTCCCCAGAACCACCCTTATTTTTACATTCCTTTAGTTGCAGTGTCATGGGAATTAAAAGGCGAGTTTTAATAGAGTCTCCAACGGAGGATTCTATCATGTTGAGAAAATAAATGATTGATGTCAGAAATCTGCCCTGTCCATTTGCTACAATCTCAAATTGGAAATAAAACCAGCACAGATCACTGTCAAAAATTTGAGAATGATGTTTTACAGATCAGAAAATTTAGATCAAATCAAACATACTAGGTCTTCTAATATCTGTAATGGAAGACGAATTTTTCCCTTTACAAGTAATGTCAATAATTCTGCTAAACTGGGCTCTGAAAGGCATTCTTGCCTCTCTTTTGCACAACATGTGACAAAGTAGGGCCATGCTGTAGATATCCTGCCTCCCCGATCAGGCAGCAATGGGTCTAAGGAAATAATTTATTCAAGCAAGCAATATTTCCCAACATACATTTTGTTGGAAAATGTGAAGACACATCAACCCCAGGATTATTGTTAAGCCGAGTTTTATAGAAATATAATCTGTAGCTTTTGATAAAACAACAAATTACATGAGATTTTTATCTTGAGAGTATCCAGCCTAGGGAATCATATTGATGACATGATTCTCCACCTATGGAATGCTAGTAATCATGCAGTCAGCCTTTATCCATATCAGACGTGAAGATAAAGTACACGGATGCAGTGTCTAAATGCAAATATGGGAGGCTGAGTTAAACAATGACAAATTCTTGGAGCACCTGGCATTTGAACACCAATAAACTTAGCATAAACTCATAAAATGTAAAACAATCCAAAGAAAATGACAAGAAAACACTTACTCATAATGAGCCAAATTTCTTGATGTGTGTAATGCTCAGAAGTGATCGGGAGATATTCAAAACATGAGGGAAATTGACTACTTCTCAGCTACACATCAGTCCAAATGTAATTATTTGTCTAAATTATCACAGTGGAATCCATATTTCTACAAAGACAGCTTTACATTACCAGCTCATGTAACCAAGGATATCTTTAGAGAGGATGAGTCTTGATGGCCTCAGACAGATACATCATCCCTGACAGACTCTTCTTTCTATGTATCAGGGACACCTCTGCTGCTGCTGATGTCAACCGTTTTGCTGTGGAAGAATGTGGCCTCAGGTCCTGCGTGTGACACCAAAAATGGGCACTGTGAAGCTTCTCTTCAGGAGCTATTAGACAATGCTGTCAACCGGTCTAAAAATATCCGTGACCTCTCTACTACAATGTGGTACCTATTTGTAAGTGCCTCACCTACCTCTGACTTCTTCCTCAAAGTATCCTTCATGGAATTATTAGACAACACCAGAGTCCAAACAAGTAGGCAACATCATACATATTTCAGGCCATATATCTGTCTTCATAGGAGAAGGAAGCACTAGCTACTGGTCATCAGAACATGGAGAATTCGAGGGGCTTGTGAAATCCGGTAGATTTCAGAGGAATTCAATGATGGTTGAATAATTTGTTTAATTCACTTTATTTTAAAAGAACTTTGAGAATTTTAAACTTGGTCCATTAAACCCTAAAATAATCTGTGGGGGAGGAGGTTTTGCTTTCTGTCCCTGGGCACTTGTTCGGTTAGTATTGTGCTCCTCATGGTGAATTCTAGAAATCCCTGCAGATAAAGTCATTGCAGTGACTTCACAGAAAGAACAGGTGTGACCTGAACTCAAGTGATGCCAAGAGGCAAAAATCACCAGGTATTAGTTTGTTCAAAAGCCAGACACGGTAGGAATCCTTGTTTAAAGATTTCTAGTGCACGAGTTTATTCAACAGAAGGAAATTTCAGGCCTCTGGAAATTTGCTCCGATGAACTTGCTGCAATGGTGACAGCATGCACAGGACCCAGGCTGACTCAATCAAAGAAAAACCCAGCACAGACAAGGGAAGTGGGTGTCATGCCCCAAACTTAACTGAGGAGCTAGTCGCAACTGATGACTGCTGGGTGAGGAAAAGTAGATCTTTAAGAGAGTGAATCCTGTGGATGAACCTGCACTGAGGGTTCGGTACAACTGCTCGACCAGATAAGAGTTTTTATATATATATTATATATATATATATACACATATATATATGTATATATATATAATATATATTATATATATATACATATATATATGTGTATATATATATATAATATATATATATGCCAGAATGCATGACATCTGGGGGCAGAGGTATGTGGGGCGTGGGTGGGGAGGGGTTTAAATTTAATTAAGATCTGTTATAGGAAATGCACATAAATTCAATGAGATATTTTAGAAGAGTTAAACAGGTTTTCTCTTCCTGGTTGTTGAATGCTGTCTATTCAAGGTCTGTTAATGATCAGGAAAAGAGCTGATGGCTTCAGTACAACCATAGGCAAAAAGAGAGTGTGCCTTTTCATTTGGAAAAAGAAAAGAAACATGTGATCATGCTGTCTGTTTACTCATGAGTTTTTTTTTTCATTCTTACCATCTTCTCTCAGTTGGCCAGAAGGCTGAGTTCAGAACCATTCCATGACACTGTAAGTACCTAACATCCTTGAGATTCTTCCCCAAAGGAGCCCTCATGTCAGGGATTGCTGTAACTTAAATATGCAAACTTCCTGCTGTAGGTTTTACTCATTAGTTTTCTGCTCATTACTCATAATTAGCTAACAATCATAATAATTGATTAAATTTTCCAAAACTTACCAATTGTTGATTTTAAACAATAGATATTTTAAGTAATATACTCAAGAAAATATAATATTGAAACAAACACATTGATTGATAAGAAAACATTAGTTACTACTTTTATTTGTAATTCTTTTCATGTTTACTATTCATTTAAATGACCAGATTTTCCTAAAAACATTATATTATTTATTATCTTTAGATGTTACAAACACTTTCTCCTAGAACACTTTTTCCTACAGCGAGCTGTGAGGGTAGGTAAGCATATAAATTTTCATTATACTCATGATCCAACACAAGAAATAAAAATATTTGTGGCTTATCTGGAGCCATGGAGATGCCAACACTTTGTGACTTCACAGTAGGTAAGCATCAATACACAAACAGGTTTTTTCTCTTTCTACTGTGGTTTATTTTCTTTACAAAGGTACTGCGATTACTATGACTAGAGACATGCTCCCATGTAAGCTCAAGATGTAGTCAGCAGTTGATCCAGCTGACACATCTCTCCTCACCTCTCATTATGTTACACAGCCCAGGATCATTTTCTTCCTCAGTGATGAAAGTTCTCCAGTTACTTCTTATGAAAAAAAAAATGTCTTTTCTTCACATGCTGCTTTCCAGTTCTAGTCCCGTGCACGAGCTACTTTTCTGTTACAGTGGTAAAGCATCAAGATCAAAACGGGCTTACGAAATAGTTTATTTTGGCTCATGTTTTCAGGGGGATGAGTCCACAATATAGGGTGGAATGGAAGCAAGTGGCAGGCTCTCAGAGGCCAGAGCAGGAAGCTGAGCATACCCCACCATTGACTCCTTTAATCCTGCGATGCCATCCCTCCTAATGAGCTCATGAGCTCTCAAGCATTATCTCAAACTGGGGACAAAGAGTTCAAATGCTTGAGCCTACAGGGGCATCTATTTAGGGCTGACTACTGGAACTGGATGAACAATCCGGGAACTCATCCTTGGAGAAAACTGATTCTCCCTCCACCAGATGCCATTGAGTGTCTATAGCTCTTCTGACAGAGGCTGGACCCTGTAGAAATACCACCTTCATGCTGGTATGTCAACTGGTGTCCTTATTTAGGTCTTCTTTAGACAGTCTCATTGTTGGGATTACATGGGTATGGTGCCCCTGTCTTGTCGGGACATCACTACAGAGCAGTGGGCATCCTGGGCCTCTGAAGTTTACAGTCTTTCTGTCATCTCTTCTGTAAAGTTTCCTGATACTGAGGTGTAGGGATGCTATAGAAGTCATATCAGTTCGGGTAGGCAGGCACAGCACATTACAGGAGGCAGGTACTCTTGCTTCAAACTGTATTTCCTACAATTCTCATCAAGAAAGAAACTTATTGTCATATTCACACATTATCAGTGCCATTTTTTTAAAAGGTAAGTTCCATGTTTTAGTGCGTTTGCAGAATTCTGAAACCACTAACCTTCACAGTTCCAGGGGATTTTGTTTCCCTTTTATTCTTTATTTTTATTGAGTGCTTGCAAATTTCATACAACAGCTCTTAATCAAATCTATATCCCCCCACCACACACACACACACACACACACACACACACACACACACACACACCGTGCATTCTGCCGTACACGTTGAGTTGTATCTAAGCAAGCATATCTAGTGATTACAAGTAAGATCTACTCTTCCTCTCCCAGTAGTAATCCGTCTCCAACAGTTCCCAGTCTAGGGCCAGCTGGTGGCCCACTTTCCTCCTCCACTCTGGGTCCTTGTCTGAGTGAGTTATCTCGGGTCCTGTGCCCAGTGCCACAAGTTCCACATACAAGCCTCCAGGGGCCTGACAGCTGCTGTTTCCCTGTGTTCATGACTAGCCACGGATCTTGCAATCTTTCCACCACCTCTTCTACAATGGTCCCTGAGTTATAGGTGGGTGAGATTTAATAAAGGAGTCCTATCCAGGGACATAAACTCTGCAGTCACTTATTCTGAAAAATGTGGCCCGTTGTAGCCTTCTGTGTGAAGCAAACTCAACAGAGCATAAGGAAGCTTTGCTGGTGAGAGTTGAAGGTTGCATTAGTGTTCTCGCTAGCTCCTGGTCCTCTGGGTCCCATGAGCCTTAGGTGTAGAGGTTTCACCGTAGGTATGTCACCTAGGACTAGACGTATATCTCCCTGTGTGATGCGTTGTGGGAGTCTACAGTGTCCACCATGTGTTGCAACAAGTAGCTTTTGGAGGAGTAGTGTATGGCATACTTGTCTGTAAATATAAAGATCCAGATTAAACATATGGTAAGAAATTTCATATGGTAAGAAGACTTCACGTTCAACCAAATAGCTGTTGATTACTGACCCTCTCCATATAAAAATGCCACTATTGCACCACTAGAAGTAGTTTTCTCTGAAAATCATTATGGTTATTAGGGTTTAGGCTTGGTTTGGACCATTGTTTGATTTTCTCATTAGCAGTTTTCATAGTACCCACTAGATCTATGAGAGCTAAGCTTCAGTTAGAAGGTTTCTGGGTCAGTCTTTGTCCCATCGCTCCAAGTACTGTGTTCAAAGTGTGTCCTGTCTTCAGCAGTAGGGTCTGATCTTCAAGTTCTGGGGGATAACCAAGACCTCCAGCAGTAACCTGTGTTATTTGGGGAGTCTTTTGGAATTCTCTAACCAACCACATGAAGGCACTGTGCCCCTTGCCATACATGACTATACAGGTAGGATGAATCCTTTGGGACTATTCCAAGGAATGGAGTAAGGGATCATATGGTACAATCATTGTTGCTTTTTGAGAGTTCTCTGCACTGCTTTCTCTGTTGATTGCACGAGTTTGCATTCCCATCATCAGTGAATGAGTCCTCTATTTCTTTCTTTAGAAATTTAAATATATCATTTTAGAGATCTTTAATGCCTTTGTTTAGGTTTATTCCTAAATATTTTCTTATTTTTGAGATATTGTGAATGTGAGGGTTTCTTTGAATGTTTTTTCTTAATCCTGCTTATTTTTACATAGAAAGGCTACTGATTTTTCTAAGTTGGTTTTGCAACCTGCCACTTTATCAAAAGTATTAATAACTTCTAACAGTTTTCTGGTGAAATTTTTGGGATCTCTTATGCATAATATCATATCATGTGCAAATAGTAATAATCTGACCTTTTCTTTTCCAATTACTACTCTTTAATCTCCTTCTCTTGTCTTATTGCTCTTACAAGATTTTCATGTACTATATTGAAAAGGAGTGGGGATAGTGGACATACTTGTCTGGCTCCTTATTTTAATGAGAGTGTTTCTAGTTTATCTCCATTTAGAATGATGTTAGCTTTGGTATTTTGAAGAGCTTTAATTATATTGAAATATGTTCCCTCCAGGCCAATTCCTCCCAGGACATTTAAGATGAATGCATGTTAGACTTTGTCAAGGGCCTTTTCTTGCTTCTATTGAAAGGACCATGTTATGTTTGTCTTTAAGTACATTTATATGTTTCATTACAATTATTGAGAATGTATTTTGAACCATCCCTGAATTTCTGGAATAAAGCCCACTTCATCCTGCTGGATGATCTTCTTGATGTGTGTCTGTATGCAGTTTGCAAGCACCTCATTGAATATCTTTGCATTTAGGTTTACTAAGGGTAGGGGCCTATAGTTTTCTTTTGTGTTGTTGTTTTAACTGATTTTTGTATTGGAGAAATATTGGCATCATAGAAGGAGTTTAGGAGTGTTGCTCTTTGTTTCTATATTTTTGAATAATTAAAGCAGAATTGGCTGTAGATCTTCTTTAATGGCTGCTAGAATTCTGCTGTGAATCCAACTGGGTCTAGACTTTACTCAGTCCGCACATTTTGTATTACTGATTCAAATTCCTTATTTGTTATGGGTCAGTTTAAGCTGTTGATCTCTTACTCATTTTTGTTTTCGTAATTATCTACATTGGAATTACCAATGCCCATATGTGCTCAGAAAACCTGCCATTGGCAACATCTTCAAGAAACAGTGACACACCCCCAAGCAACTATCAACTGGAAATAGCTGCTCTATAAGTGTTGGGGCCCAGTGGTAAACTTCCCCATCTATGTTAAGATTTTGGCTGGCTTGAGTTTTTGCAGATTTTGTCTAAGGAAATACAACTGCCATAAGTTCATGATTCCTATAAAAATGACCAGTATTCCATGACAAATTTTGTCATAATCAACACAGTAGCATCATTCCAAATCTATGATAAAAGTAACATAGCACAGGCATTTATATTACATGGTAATTGAAAACCAAGGGGCAATTCTGTAATACCAAGGTAAGGGGATGTACCCATTTAGACCAAAACAAAGCAAAGAAGTAATAAACTCAGAAATATTTGCACTATTGGGCTCAAATATTAGGAAAAAAAATCATCTAAAATATACAGTTAGCTACTAGCAATTTCGTTCCTTTTTATTCTTTTCTTCCAGTTACTAGATTTTAGGAAAGTTGAAAAATAAGACATGACACACATAGAGAATACATGTCTGAGAGATGCCCACCACTAGGTGACATATCTACAGTGGAAGCTCTACACCTAAGGCTCACAGAACAGGGTGGAACAGGGGGAGAAGAGACTGCTAGTGCATCCTTCATGCCCCCTCAATCAGAACGGCCCAGAGTGGTGCGGGGAAAGTGGTGGCAGGCTGGCCCTAGTCTGAGAAAAACTGGAAACTGACTATGGCTGGCTGAGGGAGAGTAGATCTTCCTTAAGAACTCGAGATGGGTTGACTAGACTCCAGTGGATGAACTTGCATGGAAGGACATCCAGGTAAAATGCCTGACTGAAAGGGACTTAGCATTTATGACAAAATGAGATGCATGAGCCCCCCCGGGGGGCATGAATGTGGGAAGGGATCTAAACTAGATTAAGGAATGTTGTGTGAGATGAACAGAATCCCAATAAAATAAGAGAAGAGTAAAGACAGGACGGAGAAGGAGCTATAGAAAATTGATGAAAAACTGAAACATTCCTGATGGAACCAAAAGAGGTAAAAGTTCACATCCTTAATTCCCATTTGTATGTAGTGCTTATGTAGAAAATCTGCACATATAACAAACATGTTAATGTTCTGGGCATATAGATTCATGTCCTTAATTCCAAAATTCAACCTAACTGTGGTTTTCCCTCATTTACAGCAACTAGTGCCTAGGAGTGACTGCCACACTTCTTTCCTGGCCTTTCCAGACACAAACAGAGACTTCAAAAAGATGCAAGTGAGTATTCAACCCAGATTCTCCCAAACAGTTGAAGCCTGGATTCTCTGAGATGCAGGTTATCACACGCACCCTAGCAGGGTTGGCAATCACACACACAGCCAAACGGAAGGTGAGTGAACAGTCAGCTGTGATCACATCTTGTAGTTGAGAGTTACAGGTAAAATGTTAAATAATATCGTATCAGATCCTTTAGTTTTTCATGACGTAGGAAACACTGAACTGAACTGGACACCCATTGTCACATATACATGTGTGTATATATATATATATATATATATATATATATATATATATGTGTGTGTGTGCATATGTATACATATATATATATATGAAAATAAATATATATATATGAAATTCAACTGGAGCTGTATTTATTTAAAGGATTTTAAGTTTTTATTTTATGTGTGTGTTGACTATAGTCATGCATATGCACTGTGTGCATGCCTGGTGCGTGCAGAGGCTGAAGATGGTATCAGACATCACCGAGTCATTTCTGCAGCCCCCCATTGTATTTATTACGTGTCTGACACCTGCTGTACTGGCACATTTTACATTCCTGACCATGAAACCAGAGCTCCTTGATGTTCAACAATACCATGATTCTATTTCTGCTTCTTATGTATATGATCTCTGTCTTCCCCTCGGTCTTAACTGAAAACAAAACGGCCCTGTGAAATACTACGCTATATTTCTCAGAACACACCCATGCCCTCAATTGTGACAAGAACATCTCAATATCCAGGCAGCTCTAATGTGTATTTGCTGTCCTCTCTCCCTTCCAATTCCTGCTGTAACATATCTTTACATGACTTAAATTCAACATCTTGTAATTATAGTAAGGGACAGTTAGGACAAAGAGGTGGAGGAAGAAAGAAAATTTCTTGAGAGCTACTACATTGATAGACATTTCACAAAGCAAGGTTCTGGCACTGGTCCATTTGACCCTCACAAGATCTAGCTGAGGTAAGGAAACCTAGGCTCTGAGAGGTAATTTGGTATTTTCACACCTTGCATGCTGAGTACGAGTGGGGATGTGAACTTCATCCCATTCACGCTCCTACTCTTTGTCGTGTTCCTCAAGGCAGGCTGCAACCTATACGGTCCTCACCACTGAACTCACTCCTTTCTTTCAAGACCTGCCATTTTTATTATCACTAGAGTTACCAACAGATACCAACATAATGAACATGATAAGTTGGAGATCGGTTTCACGTATGATCCTTACAGTTAACACACTCTAGAGAGTCAAAACTTAATTTTGATTTCCATCCATACTCCTGTTAAATACGTTCTGGTGCCACTATCCCTCACCTGCAGAGGCCACAGCATAGTCAGGTGTGCTAGAGCAATGGAGCAGGAGTCTGTTAGACTGAGGGAACCACATTCATGACTATCTTGCTGCCTCCCTATATCTTTGCTTAAGATCCTGAAGTAACCTAAAAGTCACAAGTGAATATATTACTTGCGATTATTTATTTGTGTGCATGAATCTTTCTTTGTGTGATAATGATTTGGGCCACTTTCCATTGTGACTGTTGATATACAATTTACCAGGGTCAGGACTATGGTTACCTACTGAGTCCCAGGAAAGCCTTGGTCCTCATTGACAAGGGAAGCAGTCATATAGAAAAGACCTCACCATGAGGGAAGACAGTGTACTTCAGGTAGAAAACAAAACATGGTTAATTGGATCTTTCATCACGAAGCCAGTTATTTATAGTTATTTATAGAAGTCATCTCATGTTATTTTAGCAAACTCTAGTAGATCAATGACTTAAGTTTAACATTCTACAGTATTTATTATCTCTACAACCTATGTCCCATACCCTCTAAACAAAAAGATATTTTATTTCCATCTTTTTGTAAAACATCACGAGCACTTAAGCATACTGTATTTCAATTGTTTTGATGCTATGTTATTTGTGTTTTCTTAGCCTGATGTTCTATTGAGTGTGACGCTTAGAATGGTTGGTGCCTGGAACAATGCTCTTCAACATTTAATGACAAAAATGAGTAGTGTGTTAAGTACCCCACCCAGACCTGCTGTCAGTGCCTTTTCATTAGCCAAAGAAATTCAGAAAAAGAACCAAGAACTTCTAGATGATCTTTATTGGATACGAAAGAAGGTGAGCATTCTCCTTATGCATTTTATTCATAAAATGACTGCTTTGTGAATGAGAAAGGAATGTTTAAATAACTCACTTTGCTATTTTAAAATATTCTACTTTTATGAGTATGAGTGTATTGAATGTGTGTAAGCACACCCGTGTCAGATCCTTTGGAACTGGAGTTACAGAATGTTGTTAGCTGCCATATGGGTGGCAGGAACTGAACCCAGGTCCTCTGTGAGAACAACCAGTTCTGTTAACCTCTATGCCATCTCTCCAATCTGAAATAACTCACTTTGCAGGAGTGAAAATTAGGCCTCTGATCTTCTTGACATCCGAACAACTTAAGGGTGATTGTTGGTGTCAGCCTTCTCAAGATTCTTTTGGTTATTCCCTTGCCCACTATGTATCTTTATTTAAAATAACCATTTCTCATAACAAAGTGAAAGACAGTTGACTGTTTCAGCAGAGTCTCATCATGGTAACCAAAGGGCTATGTTCATCTTATAGCACCAGTTGCAACCCCATGTGTCTAAAGTTTAAATATAACCACATGAAGAGTATTTTTATGGAAAAGCTAAAAGGATAATGATGCCCACTGTTAGTAAGTTTAAATTACAAAAGCCACATCAGGTACAATGCTGAAGGTATCTCTCCTTTAGATAGAGAGACACCACCTCCTCCAGTGTCCCTTTACCAAATCTGTATCTATCATCAAATAGCAACTTCCTGGTTCTCAGTTTTCTCCTATAAGAACACACACAATGGTGATGAATAATTTTAGATGATTAACAGATTTATATGTCCCTCACCCCAATACATGAAATAATTTCCTGTCTGAGGTCTCATATCCCCAACTTTATGCTGAATCTAAATTAACATTTTAGAAAGATTAAGAACACAGAAACACTAACAATTTAACTAATGAGAGACTATTATTTGGGGTATTAGGTTCACCCTGGAGTTCAAGAAAATGAGAACTATCCTGCCTGGTCAGAACCTGCATCCTTACAATCAACTGATGAAAAGTCTCGTTTTATGGCTTTTTACAATTTGGTGGAATGCTTTTATTTTGATGTGTACAAGATTATGGATAATCTAAATCTCCTAAGATGCCTAATCATCCAGAAGAATAACTGCTGAGCCCTCAGCCATACTATCAGCTTCTGGGTCGATTGGCAATCCATCCCTTGTAAGCTACTTTAATTTTTATACCTTTGAAGTTTATTCTTCTGTATAATGAGTCTCTTTTAAAATCAATAGATGATCTTTATAAGTGTCAAAAATAAAAATCTAAGGTGTCAAATTTTTCTTGTCCACTTAAGATAAATCGTATTCTCGTGAACAAATTTGTAAAACAGTTAAGAGGTAAGCACATCATCTGGGAGATCTGGAGAACTTGTTCTGATCACTGAAAAGTCTTACACCACATGGGTACACTTCCATGCATGCAGGCAATGCATTCGTACACATAAAAATTAAAAAAAAACATATATAGCTTAAAAAGAATACACCTTCTTATCATTATGACTATCACTGGTTCACTTTCGGAAGTTCAGCTCTTCCTCACCTAACAGTAATCAGTTGCCAATCTTCGGCAAAGACTGGTGTCTGCTGCCCATTTCTCCAGTTCCATGATGGGTTTTTGTCTCATTGAGCTTGCATGGGTCCTGAGCATGCCAACACCATTGTTGTATGTTCCTAGGAGTAGGGAGCTTGTAGGACTCTATTTCCGCATGGTCATGCCTCTCCTCACTGGCTCTTGCAATCTTTGTAGCCTCTCTTATGCAATGGCCTCTGATCCCTCAGTGAGTGAAACGTAATACAGAAGTCCTATCCAGGGACCCACACTCCAACACTCTGAAGACTCCTAATCTCCATTCTTTGGCCATTTGTGACCTTTTGTTTGTGGCTCTCTGTTGCATGAGGGCGTTTCATTAATGAGAGTTGATAGATTCATTAATGTCTTCTTTACCCCTTGTTCTATTTTGCATGAACCTTAGGTATAAAGGTTGAATGGTAGATGTGCCACTTAGGCATGGGCAATTCACAGACAGTGTCTGTGTATGACCAGCTGGGTTCTCTGTATTAGTCTCTGTCTGGTGCAACATAAACTTCTTTGATGAGTGGTATACTTAGTATGAGGACACATAGTTTGCACTTAGTAAGAATTTATATTATCCCAGTGATGTGACAGCCTTGGGGATTTCTCTAAGATCTATGATTTCATCAGTCATGTGTATTTGGCAATGATGTGTGCTGTTTTAAAGCCTGTGCTCTTCTTCACTCTGGGGGCACCCTGCTGGATAAATCTCATGAACATATGCTTTCTGCTAATCACACATAGAAATCACATGCATTCTATCCACTCTCGCAATGGAGGGGTAATAGCCGAGGCTCACTGACTCCTTCTTTCTGGGATCTTACAGTCTTTCCTATTCATATAGATCAGACGGAATCGGAAAGTACAGTTCATTTTCAGTATTCATCTAGGGAAAGAGATGGCATTCTTCCTTTCTCTGAACCCAGTGAACAATTCTTTCAACAATCAGCATACATACAGGCATTCTCTAGGAGGTCACTAATCATGGTACTTCCTACATTGATAAACCCAAATTTCAAGTTATTCTTTTAGGAGAGAGGTGACTGAGCACGGGGCAGTCACCAGTATCGCTTAGCAACCTCAACTCTGCTTAGTCTCCGTGCCAGAGCTTCTTTGAAGTTTCCAAAGTTGTCTTTAATCCAGGTATCATGGACTTTGAAGAATGGGTGAGAGTTCAGTAAGCATACAGACAGACAATAGGGAAAAAGATGAGTTCGAATAAAGAAAGGGAGATTTTAGGGAATGGAGGGAACAAAGGAAAAATATAAGAAAAAAAAATGGGTGAAAGATCATAAACGACACAAGATGCTATTAGAATAACAAACTCTAAAACGAATGTCGGCTGGAAGCGGAGGATGGTAGGACATGCAGGGGCTCATGGAGATGGGGGAGGAGGGCCGTAATGAGAGGGGAGCTGCTGGAAGGTGGGTCTCATTGGGGGGCACTTGGACTGGGGAGGGAGGAGAGGAAGAAGAAGCAGTGATGAATGGAACTCGGAGCACTAGGGTACTCATATGGAAATATGCTGGATCCAGAGCCCTTGAGAAATGCACATCCAGTGCATTAGTGCATGTGTATACCTGGGGGCATATGGCAAGGAACACAGTGCCAGACAGGAGAGACCTCCCTTCGAGTGGTTGGTCAGAGTGGTCCAAGAGACTCCCAAAATAATACAGGCTCTTGCCAGAGCTCTTGATTATCTTCCAGAACTCAAAGGAAAGACCCTCCATAATTTTGGACACAGGACTTGGGCAATAGAACAGTATTTGACCTGAAAGCCTTCTTCTACCTGAAGTTTAGTTCTCATAATTCTAGAAAATACGATGCAAGCTCCTAAGGGAGAAAAATCAATCAATGGTCCAACACAGCCCTAAAGCCTAATATTCATAATGACTATCACAGCACACTCCCTTTATTAGTACAGTAATGACACTGTTATCTGGGAGACAATTATACCACATATCACTATCAAAGAAGCTTCTTTTTGCAACAATGGAGGCTACTGCAGAGTTCCACAACTGGTCACACACAGACAGTATACATCTGAATGATGCTCAGGCCTGGGTGACACATAGAGCGAAACCTCTATACCTAAGGCTCATGACACACAGAGGAGCATGGGGGGTAGAGAGAATTTCAGTGCATCCCTCGACTCTCACCAGCGAAACTTCCTTATACAAAAGCGTGTTTGCATATAAGCAGCCACAACTGGCCAAGTTCGAGAGAATAAATGACTGCAGAGTATACGTCCTGGAAAAGACTCCTATATTAAACCTCACCCTCCCACAACTCAGGGACCATTGTGGAAGATGGGGCAGAAAGGTTGTAAGAGTCAGGGTTGGTCTATGAACGTAGGGAAACAGAAACTTTCAGGCCACTGGAAGATTGCACATGTGAACTTGTGGCATTGGTGGTATTGATCACAGGAGCCATGCTGACTCAATTAGACAAGGGCCTAGAGTGGTGAGAGGGAGAAGGATGGTGGGCCAGCTTTACCTGGGAACTGTTGGAGACTGATTACTACTGCTGGGTAAGGGAAAGTAAAACTTATTTACAATCTCTAGAAGATTGACTAGACTCCAGTGGGTGAATTTGCACCAAAGGACAACTGGGTGAAAATGCTTGACTGGATAGGACTTAATATCTGTTGCAGAATTCATGAGGTTCAGTGGGATATGGGTTATGGGGCATGAATGGAGGTCAGTGTCTAAATTTGGTTATTAACTTCTCTGATTAGTCCCTTGATGCTTTGAATTTGTTTCTTTCTTATTTAGCATTACCCATTGCCTTGGCATTAGTTCAGTGATTGCATATTTAAGTAAACCTTTATCATAAACTCAACGCTCCTGGAAGACAGAGACATTTTTAACTTCATGTTTATTATGTGACATGCTTAATAGAGAAATCTAGAGACACTTCATGATTGTACCCTAACCAGTTACGTTCAAAATGTTCTCGTCACTTAGTCTTAGGTAGTTCATTAATAATATTTT
The DNA here is from genome assembly GCA_035773235.1 of Eospalax fontanierii. NCBI lineage: Eukaryota > Metazoa > Chordata > Mammalia > Rodentia > Spalacidae > Eospalax > Eospalax fontanierii. The sequence continues at coordinate 4,201,472 of CM069547.1, forward strand.
CTTTCATTACAGTCTGAGAGCTGGCTTATAAGAGTAGGGGCTTTGTTAAGGCATACCAGTACTTCCAGTCATCAGCATTTTGATCTTGCTCATTCTTTGATTCTCATACCCTGATCCACATTAACTTACTGTGTCTCTTTTATCATTTGACCTCCTCTTATTTGTGATAGGGCTGTCTCAGTACTGCCAAAGCATTTAGTACTAACTGAACCACAGATACTGACAATGTTTATTTTTATACAGTGACATCTGATTTTATTCTATACATGAGACCCATTACACACAATACCTTGAAAAGATGTTTACGAAGCTCCAAAAGGCAGAATCCTCAATGACCTCTCAAACCCTTGACATTGAGCAGATGTCCCCTCCAATAATTGCACATCTGAAGAGTGTGAGGTAATGTGCAACTGTGTGTGTATCCACATGCAGGCAGTAGGTTAATTTATAAAGAACAGTCTTGTAAACTCCTGTTTTAGGTAATTCAAAGTATATGTGATCCGACCAGTAATTGTAGCCCTTATTTTCGTCGATTTCAGGAAAAACCTATTAACCAAAATCATAGTCAGTCACTTATTATACTGAGTACATTTTATGTTATTTTTACATTTAAGTGCTCAATATTAAGAGTTTGAACTTCAGTCACAGGCATGGAATTTCATGTGTCTAGCACAGGATCCTCTAAATCTGTCCCTCATCTAAGATTAGTAGTAAGACTCAGGTACATATTTTTAAAACAGTAAATTTATCCCAGATGTATGTCCTTCTGAACTGGGCAAGTGAAGGACCGGGGAGGCAAGCTTGAGCTTAGACTTGTGTTGGTTCATGGTCAGTGGATGTCGACAGCCCCAGGTAATTTTGATAAGAAGGTCTGATGAGGACTATGGGAGTATTTCACTCTGCTCGGGAAAGATACTGTCCAAGTCACTGTGACTAGCATCAGTGAGAAGTTTCAAAATCTACCGTGCATCACCACCGTACTGTCTTTAACAAGCAAGTGAAAGTTTATGAGAAAGCATACCATGCTGAATATGCTCCTGACACATGTTAGAAGCTCTTCGTAGTCTGTTTTAATTTCCTTGGCAACTGACGTGATGAATTTTGAGGTTCCTTTCATTTGTTCAAGCGCAGGTACGACCCGGTGCAGGGTGCTGTTCCAGGTACGGACTCTGCTGAGGATCAGATACGGAATTTCTTGAAGCTAAGTACCAACAATTGAACAATAATTGAATATTAAACGAAGTGGAATACATAAGAATTCAATACATTAGAACACTGATTCCATGTGTTCTAATGGGACTATAAAATGCTTTTGTTTTTATAAACATGATGTACGCATGAAACGTAAACCGCTAACAGGTTCCCAAAATGAAACCATCTATTTTATGTAGGCGACTGCTTTCCCAAAGATCACCATGTCTTCTTTCCACAAGACATTCTGCCCACAGAGCTCCCTGTCAGATCGTGCCTGCCGGGTTCTTCGGCTTGACAGAGCTAGCCAAAGGCTTTATTTCCATTACGTCAACTCTCAACAGCGCTTTTCTTTGATCGCTCACTCTTCCCCCATTTTCCCGCAGTCGTGGGCACCACACCTAACATGACACTCGGCATGGCAAAGCCAGAGGGATGCTGTCGATCTTCAGGTGAAGACCAGGGCTGAGGACTCACTGAGATCCTGCTGGAGTCATCCAGTTCGTAGAAAGTGTTGTGGGAAAAGAGGTGGCAGGGGTAGAGCTCTCCAATTATGGACTCCTGACGCCTCAGATGTTCTAACATCTGCAATCATTAAAACGGAAATCCGGTTAGCTGGAGTTTGGGACTTCGGTAAATGGGGTCATGGCCAGAAGACTAATGCATTTTATACAGCTGTAGATTTTACATCTGAGCACTGTAAGAAAACTAAAATTAAGGTATTAACATAGTGAACCCTTTCCTATATAATATTCTTTTGTATTTTTATCTAAATTTCTAACCTCTCAAACTCATTTTCTGTTTACTATTCTCTTGTTTGCTGTAATTGAGAGAATTGTTAAAAATAGAAAAACTGAAAACAAGTGTTTTAAATATCATTGTTCTCTAAGATTTGAGCCCAATTCCGCAGAACACATCTTTATACTTTTTTCTCTTAGTACAATCTGATATTTAAACGGACATTATAAAACTGTATGGTTTATTACTGTTACCACTGAATGTACATGTGTGTACCAAATATCCTGAGTGAATTGTGCTGTATTTTACAAAATAAGATATAAAATACTGACAACTTTTAGAAAATACTAATCAGTGAAGATATTAAATGCACAAAATATTTAATGTTTACATATTAACCTATATATAATAATTTAAATATAATATTTACTTAATTTGTGTTCATAAAATATATATTATTTAATGTTAGTAATCAATGGTTCTGTGAAAGTTTAATGGATAAGTGTTAACTTAAAAGCCTGTCGTTCAAGAATGGATAATGAAAAATCTCATGAGTTAAAAGACAATGTTAATTCATATTTATTGAAAACACAAGGATACCTTCTTTTAGGGCTCTTGGCTATACTGAAGCCACATCTGTTCTCTCCTTGATACCGACTAACTTTAGACAGATATCAAATAACCAGAAGGAAGAGACCACTGAGTTTTCAGTTTTAAACTAGCACTCCTGATGAACAAACTGTTGCACTGGAAATCTTTAAATAAGGATCTTAGAATTTGAGTGTTCCTAGAAAGATTATTTTTTTCTCTCACTTGACATGGGTTCAGTTTAGGAGACTTCTGTTTCCCGCACATGAATCACCACAATGCATATCTCCTTTGTGGATTTCTGCCCTGCACTGAATGAATATCTCCATTATTGACTTGTACATTACCAGCAAGATCAGGAAATCAGAATTCTTCCCATGGAGAATTCTTCTGTTATACTTTTAGTCAGGCTTTCTATCTTAAGTAAAAATTATACAAATATAGAGAAAATTTTGATGAATCATGGTATTATTTGCATATCTGATTTCCCAAAGCTGTTCTATTCTCCTTCTGTGTTTCAGTGGCTGAGGTTGTCTTTACCTGTGAATTTTGATTATGTGAAATTTGGTTTTTGATACTCCCTCATTTGAGTTGAAGCATAAAAGCTTGTTTAGGAAAGTCAATGGAGACAAGAGAGGTACTTACAAAAGTCCAGTAAGGTTTCAAAGTGGAACTGAACTGAAATGGGTGAGGAGAGAAACTTGTAAGTACAAAGAATACATATGCTGATCGCAAAAAAAAAGACATGTTCTCTGGAAGCCCATTTTCATATCAAAACCTTGCCTATTTTCCTCTCCTGGACTTTGACTGACTAAGACGACAGCATTCATCCATAAGGAAGAGAGAACCAATGTCCTCTTTTAAGTCGTCTTCCCACTGAAATAACTCATACACTAAAAATCTTTAAACAGAGACTCCTGGCATTTAGGAGATTCTCAGAAGGTGTAATATTTTGTTTCCCCCTGGAGCAATTACAGTTTGATTAGTTCTGATCGATCCCATGTGACTCAGTGCAGCGAACTTGTCCTGCATTGCACCTCCACAGTCCGGAGCGCACGCAACATGGGTGCTTGCTTCAGAGATCCCAGCCCAGCAATTAGAGTTCTAAGCTAATGTTGTAAGAACATGTTTTGTTTTGGTTTGATTTTGATTTTGGTTTTTTGTTTGTTTGTTTGTTTGTTTTTGTTTGAGACAAAGTCTACCTGTAGCTACAGCTAGCCTGGAACTTGCTGTGTAGACCAGGTTGATCTTCATAGAGAAAGATCCACCTGCCTCTGCTTCCCAAGTGCTGGGATTGAAACTGTGCTCCACCATGCCTAGCATAGACACAAATAATTTTTAAATACAGCTCATAAAATAAATGAAGAGAACTTCTTGACCTGTCCTTGCATTCTTTGTGATAAAATCTCGGGAAGCTCCCCATTGCAACTCCTTCTCCAGAGGCTAAAGCCCGCCTTACCACTTTCAGTGTATTATCTGAAATTTGATCTCCGATGTTGACATGCAGTGTAATTGTTAGCATGAAGGCTGGAGGGGGACATGGAAACGAGTGAGATACTTACAATTTTAAACATCATTTTTGCTGAGATTTCCCTGATGGACTGAAACAGAATGAGCAGAATGAAAGAAAACTTTATGAGTAAAAGGACAACAGAAACACACGTTTATTGCATAGCGACATTCTCTGAGTACTCATTTTTGTGCTGAACCCTTGTCTAGTTTCTCTTTCATGACATTCAGTAACCTTGAACAGATAACAGATAATCATAAAAAAACACAATTTGATTCACTTCCACAGTAGCAATGTCACTGAGTAAATGTAGACCTTGAAAATCTTGGAACAGTGACTCCTAACCATCAGGATTTCTAAGAAGGCACCTATGTTGGTTTGCCTCATGTTGAGTCATGGCAGGTTAGAGCAGTTCTGCTCATTGCATGGGACTTAATGCACTGTATTTCTTCTCTGTTCCAAATCTGCAGGGATCTGACTGAAAATATCACAGGAGACTGGTCTATTCCAAATAAGGGAAGGAAGGCACAGCTCATCCCTAACGTGATTTCTCCAATTTTTTTGATGCAAATATAAATTTAAGAGAATTTTTTAAAGCATGTGAAGAGAGACACATTTTAGATCTCACTGAATTCTTCGAAAAGCTTTGAGATTTCATGAAACTGTCCCATTCTCCTTCCACTTTTTAACTGCAGATGCTCTCTTTTAAGGATGGAAAAGTTATTATTAGAAATTTGATTCATGATCTCAAATGTGCTGCAGAATGATCACTGACAAGAAGGTGGCTTTGGGGAAGAGCCTGGAAGGACATAGGGTACTTACAAAAAACCTGCGCAGCTCCATGTTGAGGTCACTGATGTTCTGAGATAGTATCCAGGCGTGATCAAACAGGGAGTGGAGGGCTAACTCATGACTGTCGGTCTCAATTTCACCCATCGGTACAGAGGCAACTTTCTCCCCAAGGAGGTTTGTTACCAGCAACAGCAGGAGTGTCCCTACTAGACAGAAATACTAGCTACTATGAGACATATTCCCCTGAACTTACCAAAGGTAATTCTTTCTTGTTTATCAAGAGTAATTTTATCACTCCCCAGTGCCCTCCACTGTATGATTTATGAAAGAAAATTTTGTGCAAAGAAAATTTTGTGCAAATAAAATTGCCACAGCTGTACATCTTCACATCTTCTAGACTTGTCTACTATGTCCTCACAATTAAATTAAGATTAATTTTGTTCAAACCAAGCAGCTCACAGAGGAGACCCAGTAACCATTAGAGTTAGAACCATTCTTCCTATTAGAGTTGTTACAGATTGGACAAATAGACTCTTGGGATCGCATTCCATCCAAATGTCTCAATTTCTTCAAGTGTTGCTTTTTGAGGTGACTCATCCTGTGTTTTCCAGCAATCTGTCCTGACCGTTTGAGGTTGTGTAAGCAAAACCCTTGTTCCTTCAAATAGACACTGGTAATATTTCTCTGCTCTACCTTTTACCAATTAAGACAAGGCAAAATATTTCTAGGTATTGCAGCATGTCTGGAAGGAAGGAATTCCTTGAATGGATTACCATTTGTTTTCTAGGGCAATGATTAGAAAGAATTTCTTGGCTCTGTCTGCTCTTATATTTCAGGGTTAGACATCAAAAAATGTTCATTCTCTCCAGATAGGCCAATAATGACATCAAAAAAAGGAATCATTCAAGCCAGCTTGTAAAATAGTAAACTGTTTAAGCTCAGTCTGAGGAACCTGTGTTGAGTTACTTACAGGAGGAACCTGTGTGCAGAGTTACTTACAAAATTGCAGTTGAGTCAAAGTCAGTTGCATCTCTGAGGGGTCTGTGCACAACTGGGCCGCTGACTGGGGAAACCTGACTCACTTGTGACTTCAGTTAACGTTCCGCCTCCTATATCAATAGCACAGCCTCCCCAAGGCCACACACTGCTAGGGGAAGAACAAATGATGTGTGGAGTCAAGGTGCAGATCTTATACATCTTCAGTCTCAAACAGTGTTAACAGTCTCATTAACATGACCACTAACCTAGTCATAGTTGCATTATTTAATTATTTTCTTGACCATGACTAGGTTCCATGTTCAGCAGTAAATCACCTCAGCTTCCATGAAGCCTGATGTAAGTTTCCAGCCCATGTGCCCACAACACTCTTTGTCATCTACATATATGCATATATAATTTCATATTTACATTTACATAATCATATATAATTGTTTTTGATCTTTTTTTGGCACAGGACCTTAGTACGAAGTCATGGTGGGCCCGGAACTTGATTTGTAGACCATGTTGATCTTAAACTCACCAAAACCCTACTGAGTCTTCCTCTACAGAGTTAGGTATGCAGGACCACACCTCGCTCATTATATACTTTTATAAATAACTTCTGAAATGTTTGTTTAATCTTAGATAGGGTAAAATATTTAGCTCATTATTTTCTGAGCAAAGACAAGACCACACGATCACACATTCTATGTAGTTTAAGATCTGTGAGTCTTTCCAATAGCCATAGAACAATGTAAAGTACTGACCTCTGATTAGTAGGCCCATAAATTCAGCAATACAGGGTTAAATACAGAGGCTTAGAATACTTTCTGATAGGCAAGTACATGGCCTTCACGCTGCAACTTAAGAAATCTTTAATCACAGATTTTCAGTTGAACTTTCTATGACAAACATAATTTCTGTCCGTGGAACTGGCAGAAATATATTTGGACTTAATTCTAATAAAATATATTTCCACTTGTAACAGATATACCATTATTGGATGTGTGAATACTTCTGGCTTAGCTTGGCAATAGCTTTGATATGCAATAAGCAGGTCCTTTAGAAACATTTCACAGCAGTGGCTAGCATAGCATCAACGAATGTGAAAACTTCATTTCAGTCCCTTTCAGACATATCTCCTTATTACACAAACAGAATATTTGGCTATATCATTCATAGTTTCTTACATCTAATAATTCTTTTTCATAAAGTTTTAAAAAATATTTTTTTCTTATTTTTTATTTTTATGTGTGTGAGTATACTGCCTACAACTGTGTAAGTGCACCCATGTCAGAAGAGTATGTCAGATTCGCCTGAATCTGGAATTATGGAGGATTATTAGCTAACATGTAGGTGCTGGGACTTGAACCCAGGGCCTGTACTGAATGGATGACCACTGTGTCCTCAAGGGTGAACGCGACTATGAATCATTTGGGAGGTTATAGGGTCCAAACTAGAGTTCTTAATCTGGAATATGAGGTGGCAATGGTGGTCTCCTGCTGACGTGTAGAATGCTGGTTCTTTGGTGAATGTCCGACCAATAAAACTCATTCCTTGACAACCGCTAAATGTACTTGGAGTACTGAATAGCAGTAGATGGATTTGGACATAGAGACGTGAAAGTGAAAATGACTTAGTAGTTCCTGTCTTAGGAAATATTCTGTCCCAGATATCACACAGTGCTCTTTTCTACACTAAAGAAAAATATGCCAGGGACGGTTCTGTTGGGTTCATGCTGTTCTGCAGAACTGGGAGTCTTTCTTGAGAGCTTGAAATATAAACTGAAATCCCTCATCAGGAGGAAATAAAAGACCGTGGTGGAAAATTTTTCCCCTCTCTGGACACTTTCATCAGACACATCTGAGCAACAAGGAGGAACTGGCACCGGGAAGCCTGGAGGCACTGAGAACAAAGACCCTTGCGAGGAAGCAGCTATGGTGGGACTTGGAACAGGCCTTTCCTCATTGATCCCTGATGGGAAAAACCAGAATTACCAATTCTGTGGACTATTGGAAGGGTCCACAGTTAAGGAACTCAGTTGCCTCATATAGGATAGCAGTGACTTATTTAGAATTAAATGGGTTAATGGCTCCCATTCAATGTGTTTTGCTCAACAATTATATTTGGGGAAAACAACTGCAATAAACAATACATTTTTTAATTGTTTTAACAATATACTTATAACTTTCTTATAACACCCTAATAGCATCATGATGGTATCAGTTCACATTGATTTGAGAGAGGACCATGCTCTCAAGCGATCTGACGTATCCTCTGCAAATGTTCCTTATGTCATGCTAGGTCTAGTCTCTCACAGATGTGCACAACCAAAGTTGTCTGAAGCAGTAAATGCAGCAGATCCAATTTTATAAGGATACCATGCATAAATGTATGAAAGCATATCCAACTGTAGGAAGTTACTGAAGACAGTCCAAGAGCAAGAATTCTTAGTGGTAATGCTTAGCAATGAACCAGGTACCTCAGAGACAAGAAGATGTAAATATTCCTGAAATGAAGGAAATTTTTCCAGATTATGGTGATTCCATTGATTTTGAAACAGAATTCGTAATGCTTGATGGAAGTTTGCTAAATAAAAATAGAAAGCAGCATACACACCAATTGTTACTATCATTATTTACTATTTGCGAGTTTTGAAAGTGCATTTTCCACCCCAACTTCATACCTTGCTTCTGAAACTTAATGATCGCCTTACTGTAGTCAGTCGTTGCCTGGATATAAGACCATCCACTGGAGCTTGGGAAATGGAGTAGAGCCCCTATCCAAGAATAAAATTGTCTTTTGCTCCCTCAGTAGTCATCTAGTTGCCTATCACTCCTCAGTGAGATGAATAATTCTGGTGTTCCCCCACCCAACCTCCTGAGGTTTGGCGGGAGTACCCCGGTGCATGTAGTCAAAGAAGCCGTGAGTTCATGTGTGCAATGGCCTTGTATGGCTGCAAAATTCTTTTGCACAATGGTCTTCCAGGACTTTTGGATTTTCCAGTCTTTGTCCCCTTTAGGGCTTGTCTCTCCACAGTCTTTTATTCTCTGAAATATGAACAGTTATGACTCTCTGTTTTAGTTGCCTTCTACTCAAAAAGAAGTTATTCTGATGAGGGTTGAGAGCTAAAACTAATCTGTGATATGAAGATAGGGTTTTAGGGGCCATTTAATAAAGTGTCAATTGAGCAGAATAATTTTTGTAGGTTCTCCAGTAGGGATTATGAACTGTCCAGTCAGAGATCTTGGTCTAGTTAACAGTGACTGAATTTCCATCTTGTGGCTCAAGCCATAAATTCAACCACAAATGTTGGTTACTCCCATAACAATTGTGCAGTTTCTGTACTAACAGTTATGCTTTTCCTGGTCACTCAATATTTTTGCTTAAAGGTTTCACAGATAGGAAAAACCGTTGGTTACTTTTCTCCTCCCGTAACATTTGTCACAATGAAAGTAGCCAGTTGGGGTTATTCTGCTATATCAGAAAAACCTGATTTCTTCATGTCTTATGACTGAAGTATGTAATATCTTTGTGGATATGATTATAAGATCTCAGGTTCACAGAAGATAACACAGAACAAGGACAATACCCTGGCTGTTTTGGAAGTCTCTGAGAACCCACTACCTGAGAATTGTTCAGTAGGTAGCCCCAAACTGGCATGTTTTGCATTTTTAATTGAATTTTTGTGATTTTCATACAACACTTTGATGGTGTTAATGAACTCTCTCACTCTCTGTCTCTGCCTCTGTCTCTATCTCTCTCTCTCTCTCTCTCTCTCACACACACACACATATACACATACACACAGCCTATGGAGTATGATTGGGGACAATGTCCTTCAGTGTAAATTCAACCACTGTGTCCACTAAGAGTTTGAATCCTGTAAAACACTATCTTCTCCCCTTGCAGAAGATGTCAATTGCCAAATGTTGTTGAGGTTGGGCTGGAACTTTTTACCCACTTCCCCATTTTTATGCTGGAATTTGTCTGATTTGAGTCAATGTACAGAGAATGAGGCTGCGGACTATTTACTCCTGAATAAGACAGCTGTTTCTGACTGTACGCCATCTAAGCAAGGCTCATGTGAAAGAGGGGACATGTATTAGTTACTTTTCTGTTGCTGTGATAAAAGAGTCTTTTTGAACTTACAGTTCCCGGGGAATTAGAGTTCGTGATGGCAGGGAGGCGTGATGGGAGGAGGTGCAGGAGCAGAAAGCAGAGGCTCACGTCTTCAAGCAGGCACAGAGAACAGAGAGTGACAGGAGATCCAGCAAGGCCTAAGAACACTCTAAACCCAACCCCAATGATGTGCTTCCTCCAGCAAGGCCACACCTTCTAAGATGTCCCAAAACAGTGTCACTAACTGGAGATGAAATGTTCCAATACCTGGAGTCTATGAAGGACATTATATTTCGAACCACCCAAAGCAGAGAGATTGTATGAACCATAGGGGTGGATGATCACAAGAAGGCAGTCTTTCAGACAGCTGGGTATTTCCTCCTGTGAACTCACAGCAATTGTGACAGTGTGCACAAGTCCCACCCAAGCCCTAGGTATTTGTCCACTGGTCTGATGCATCTGAGAGAAGCAATACTCCCACATATTGGGTAACAGGGTAACTACATTAAACTGTTTTATGTGTAAGTATATCTTGTGGGTAGCTTCTACAATAGTAGATTTCCATATGGCTTTTTCTAAGATCTTAAAAGTATTAGTTAGCCGTCACCTTAACCTTCCCTTCCCGCCATCTCACCCCCCAGGCCACTGCTAGGTTCCTTTGTTGAGTTCCACTCTTAGCCTTTCACACCACCTGTGTGCCACTTCTGCCTTTCTCTTTTCTGTCTTGAAATCTCACTCCCATGCTTAATGAGTTTCATGGTATTGATGGCCTCAGTCTTGTTTCTTGCCTTCTAAAGGTAGTTAGATTGCAGCACACTTATTTAAGGTTCAAAGCTGGGACCCACATAGGAAGACCACGTCTTCTTTGTCTTTGTGAAATTCTCTGACCTTACTTTGAATGATTTGGAAAAGTAGGCATCTGTGTAGTTGGGTCCTCTGGGTAGAGTCCTCTGGGTACATGGAGAAGACTGGTGCAGCTGGATCATTTGCTGATATATTTCTGGAATTTTGAGACATTTATGCACTGATGTTCATATTGGCTACACTACTGTAAAGACCATCATCCAGTTTCCTTAGGCATTAAAGACCCACCTTTAATTTGAGAAGCAGCTTGTTATGGGCTGTGACTCAGAAAGAGTAAAAGGGCAAAGGAAGTAAAAGGCAGAAACATACATCTCTCTCTTCTTCCTGATTGTGAAAGCAACGTGAGCATCCAGCTCACTTCCCTGGGATGATGACCTATGCTCTCCTTTCATAAGCCCACATTGAACACTTCCTGAGCAGAGTTGCTTTCATCAGGGTTTTCATCTTAACAGTGCAAAAAGCAATGTGGACATAGGTCATTACCTAAGAGTCATCAGTCTCCCTGACCTAGAGTCACTTCCAAGGGACCTCTGAACTGTATTGGAAGAGGCAGCAAACTAACTCTTTGAATCTTGCCTGATCACCTGATTCTTGTTTCTTATTTTCAACATTATTTTTATTGGAATCGCTTTAAACAAATAACATTATTGCATTGAAATATTTGTGCAGAGAATTTTCATTCTTAATTTGCATTTAGAATTTGTAATAAGAATGAATTCCAAACTCATATTACAGCAAAAGTGTGATTTCACAGTATTATTGAAGCTTGGTTGTACAGCTTTTTTTTTAATAAATAATACTCAAATAATATAGTAGGTATATAGAATTTTGAATTTACATTTCAAAATACGATTGTTTATTTTTTAGTTTGAGAGTTATGTCAGTTTAGCTATTAAAGTACATTCCTAAAAATTGTGTCTCTCAGATGGTGATTTTTAGCTCTAAAAGTCAAATTTGGTGTTTTATATTTTCTATAGATCATAGATGAGGGTACACTTGAGCTGTAGAATAGTAAGAAAAGATAGGAAAAATCTCTTGGTGCCTGAGTGGGAAAGGTCTGATGGCAAGGCTTGGATGCCCCAAACTACATGTGGAGTCAAGATCATATCTGCCTATCAAGAGAGGTGGGAGGTCCATTCTAGAGAATCAGTCCTCCCAGGACTACACACTGAAAATGACAGAAACCTTCCCTGTCCCCAGTAGCAGCCCAACACAGAGGCAAAGCCATTGCCAAGCATATCCTGGTACTATGGGAAAGGGATGGTGGGAAATTCAGCCACTCAGAGAAGGCTGATACTCCTCCCCAATCTCTGGAAGTCCTCCATCCTCCATTCTGCTCCACCATTAGCCCACCAACAGTGTAATGTGGAACTGTGGCTCATGACTGGGGATGACAGCTCCAGCTCACAGAAGGAGACCAACATGTTGAGACCACAGGACAGGACAACAGCCACAGCTAACAGGAAGGGGTGACAGCTCCAGCTCACAGAAGGAACATACCAAGACCCTCTCCAATATAAGTTGGCCTTAAGGTGGAATTGTAAACTACCCCACATTCTAATTCTTTAACTCCATTGTTTTACTGTTAATTGGGAGACTATTATGATTCTCAAAACTTAATCTACTTTACCATGCTGTAACTAAATTAAGTTGTGAGTTGTCTCATCTGTCAACCCAATGACTATGTTTTTTGTAATCAGAAGGTCTCAATGCTATTCATACATTTAGTAAAAAGAATGAACAAAGATGTAGATACTTTTTATTTTTATATTTTGACATATTTGAGTATATTCTAAGGAGACCTATTACATTCAAGCATTATTTTAAAAGACTTAAAAGGTAAAGAATCTTTGAAAGATAGGTCATAGGGGAACATCCCCAAACCCAGAGAATGAGCAAGTGCCATCCCCCACAAGAAAATCCGATAAATGTCAACTCTACATGTGTCAATAGGCAAGGAGAAGAATGATTTATAAAGAGAAGAGCAACGTTCTCCATGCCCTACCCGAAACTTTGGAAGATCTGACCAGACAGTGCAGTCCGTGTTTTCTTGGATCTACAATCTGTCTAATGCTCAGTGTGACAGTCAGACACTTACTGTTTACACAGTAAGTGAACACTTACTGAATACGTGAGTATTTGCATTTGCTTCTAAATGTTGAATAACATACTGTTCCTACCACTACATATCTCTAATATTCCTCTTTCTAAATTTAGATCAATTAAGACAATGCAAACATGTCTCTACTCATTACTGTGTGTCTTTGGAAAATGAAGACTCAGGAGAAACACTAATCCAAAGGTGTATTGCATTTTTGCTTTCTAGAGCAAACATTAGGAAGTGTTTCTTAGCTCTAAGTGGCTTCACATCTCAGGGTTAAGAATCAACAAATGTCCATTCACTCCAGACAGGGCAAAATTGATACCAAAAAAGGAAACTCTCCGGGGCCTGGAGAGATGGCTCAGAGGTCAAGAGCAATGACTGTTCTTACAGAGGACCTGGTTTGGTTCCCAGCACACTCATGGCAGTAACCAACATGTGTAGCTCCCTTTCCCGGGGGATGGGGGCCTCCAATGCCTTCTTCTGACCTCTGAGGGCACTGCAGGACATGGGTGTACTACATCCATACAGACAATACAGTGATATTGTGCAAATAATGATAGTAATAATAATATCTTTTAAGGAATAAACTATCCAAACCTTGGAAAATAATGCAGTGTTTAAGCTCACGTAGAGGAACTTGGGGGCAGTTACTTACAGGAGGGTGTGCTGGAGTCAGGAGAGCTGCATCTCTGAAGAGTCTCACCACAGCTTGTCTGCTGAATCTGGAAAACTGCTTTACTTCAGACCTGCGCTGAGTTAACCTTCCACCTCCTATATAGCTCAGCAAACCATCACCAAGGTCACACCCTGCTGGAGGCAAGAAGTTCTCTCTGGAGTACAGGTGAGGATCTCATGATTCCTCACTCCCAGATGATGTTAACAATCTCATTACCTGAACCACTAACCTAGCTGTACTGCATTGTTGTATTGGTTTTAGGACCAGAACTTGGCTCTACTTTAAATTGCACTTTATCAGAGCCCCCTCTGCTCCATCAAAAGCAACATGAATTTCAAACCCAAGGAAAACACTGTGTTCCTGAATTTTCATTCTTTTCTTCAGTTCCTTAAATACCTATTTTAACTCTTATGAAATCTTCACTGACGGTTATGTAGGATATCCTATCTTTGGAGCATTGGGAGTAGTTACACATTTTGAGCATTTTAATTTTTATGAGATTTTTCATTGTTCATGGCAAAACTGTAAAGTGTTTGCCTCTCCATACTAGATCCATAATGACTGTTAATTTGGGAGAAAACACAAATTTTAAGAAGAATTTTTGGTAGGCAAAGCATATTCATTTTTCCAAACCACATCAGTCTTCCTGTGGTACCAATTCTTCAGTACAATTCAAGCCTAAGTCTCTTCAGAGGAACTCTGCTTAAATCTAGTCATTTTTGCCTGCAGCTATAACAGTTGTGCCACTAGAGGGTGAGTGGATACCTCCAACTGTGAAAGTATGTTCAGAGTATGGAATTGTCAACTTAGTCCCACTAAAATTTACCCTTGTCACGCAACCCTAAAATGTACTTTAACCCAGAGTCACTTATATTTGATGTTTGTGTCCAACACTCTCTTCAGTCTTTTTTCCACAGGCAGCTTCACTTTACAGAGGCTCATGGGAAGCAACTGGGAGGCTGCAAGGACTGGACAAGAGTGTATTGATTGGAGAGAGTTATAAGAGACAGACTCCTGCTGATGTGCAGAATGCTTCTATCAGTGAATGCCAGATCAATATAAAGCAATCCTTGATAACTCCAAAGTACATTTGGAGCACCAAGAAGCAATGGATGGATTTTAAAATAGAGACGTGTAGATTATTTAGTAGTTTCTATCTTGGGAAAAACTCTCTTTCTCCATTGAAAGAAATATGGCAGGGATGTTTCTGGTGAGTTTGTGTTGTGCAACAGAACTTGAAATTCTTCTTGAGAGCGTGGAAAATGAAATGAACTTCCTTGTTTAGAGGAAATAAAAGTTTTGGGGTAGAATTTCTTTCCATCTTTGGACACTTCCATCAGACATCTCTGACCCACAAAGTGGAACTGGCCACAGAGCAGTCTAGAGATACCAGGAGACAAGGGCACTGTGAGAAGCCATTGTGGTGGCAGTTAGGATGGGCCTTTCCTCATTGATGATGGCAGAGCTGAGCTTGAGTTCTACCCAAAATATCAGTTCTGTGTACTATTAGAAGGATCCCTAGATAAGGAAGCCAGATGCTTCCTAGTGGATGTCAGTGTCTTGTTTAGAATGAAATGGGCTGGTGACTCTCATTCAACCTGTTCTGATCAGCATTAGTATTTGAAAGAAACGACTTATGTAAGCAATAGAATCATTCATCATTTTCATATTGACCTGCTACTTTTTATAAATACCCTGAGATGCCAAATGATAATATCAATTCTTACTTTTTTGACATGTAATTATGGGATTACAATTAACTGACCTGTCCTCTGTGAATATTCATGCTGTTCTATATCTGCTGGCTCACAGATGTGCACAACCAGAAGCATCTATATATCAAAAAATGTAGCAGATTTGAAATTCCACATGTAAAAACATTTACTTTTGTACTAAGAAAGATCTCATGGGTGATACTAAGCAAAGAATCTGAGAGACTAAATGACAGGAAGACATTAAAGACCACTGAGAAGAAAGAAATTTTCCAGACTATCATGTTTCCATTGATGTTGAAATAGAGTTCTAAATGTTTCATGGAAGATAGTCAGGTAAAGTCAGAGACACGCTATGCACAAACTCTTCTCCTTAATCTTTATTTACTGCTTAAGAAATTCATCCGTATGTTTGCCCCCCAAATACAGATCATCACCTTTCCGTTCCTTCTTCATTCTTACTTCTTAAACCCTCTGAGTTTACTGAATGAAGTCCCGAAGAGAATGCGTAAAGGACCATCCACTGCAGCTTGGGAAGACTGTTAGCGGCCTCACCCATGAAGAAAGCTAGCTTGCCCTCCCTCAGAAGACATCAATTGCCAGTAAAACCCCTGTGAGGGCCAAGACTTCTTCAGCCCTTCAGTCCTCCAGGATGGAGTTTTTTTCTGGCTTGACATGCATCTCTTGTGCAGGTATTCACAGCGCTGTGAGACCGTGTGTGCAATGGCCTTTCATATTTGGAAAAATGCTATATCACATCAGTTCTCCAGTACTTCTGACTCTTCCAATCTTTCTACCCCAACTTCTGTGATTCCTGCTGAGTCTTGGGTGTGGAAGTGTGGTATACACGCCCCATTTGGGACTCCGCATGTCATAGTATCTTATGAAATTTGATCAGTTGTAAACATTTTAGCTGCCATCTACTGAAAAAGAAGTTTCTCTGATGAGCATTAAGAGATGCAAAATTACAGCATAAAGATAAGAATTTAGGAGGAGTTGAATACTGTTTCTATTTAACAGAATCGCTGTAGAAGTTTTTTCCTAGGACCTATGACCTGGGCAGTCAGAGGTACTGGCCCAGTTAGCAACAATAGACTTAATTTCAATTTTCTGAATCTGACCTTAAATCCAAAAACAAGAGGTTGGTTACTTGGGAATATCTTTCCAGGTCATTGTTGTAACTGGTAGGTTCATAGACAGAGAGGACAGTTGACTCCATTCGTCTGTCAGTATCATTCATACAACATTCTGACAGGATGTGTAGTTGAAGTTGTGGTAAAGCTTCTAGGTCTGAACAAGTTTGGTTTCCTCACGACCTATAACTCAATTTCATGGCATCTTTACGAATAGGGCCATACTAGCAAGTTTTGAAGAGTAACATAGAGCAAGTTCAATAGTCTGTCTTGTTCTGAGAGTCTATAAGAATCTACTAACCAATAATTCAGAGGAAGATAACCCCAAACTTTCACAAGGATTTTTTTTTATATCTGAGAAAGACATTATGTCCCAACAGGATAACCCCAACACACATACATATGGGTTTATGTCCAATTAAAGTATGTGTGTATGTGTGTGCTTGTGTGTGCATGTATTTTAGGTGGCTTCTACAGATGAACGTTTTTTATAGGACTTTGACCAGTTAATTTAGTTTAGCTAATGCTCGCTGTGAACTTTTCTTCCCCTGCCCTCTTATCTCTCACACCACTTAACACCTCCTGCCTCTTTTTTTTCCTTTTCCATGTCATTCAACCCTTGTTCTACTAGCCCACCACATACCATCGCCTCTTTGTAGTTTCCTTGTATAAGTATTCCAAGTAAAGCACATTTAAATAAGATCAAAGCTGGGATCCACATATGAGAAAGACCGTGACTCATTTGTCTTTGTGGATATAGAGTACTTGACTAAGACTGTTTATAACTACATCTATTTTCCTGTAAATTTGATGAATTTATTTCTTTATAGCTGACTAAAATTCAATCTTGTATATGTACCACAATTTCATTATCCATTCATCAGTTGATAGATTATCAGAATGTGTCCATTTCTGACTATTGTGAGTACACTTATCATACAGAAGGTCCCTAAAAAATCTGTTTTCAAGCCATTTCAACTCTGCACAAACCTGTCCTTAATCTTCTTTCTTGTTGTTTTCTTTATTCATCCATCCCAGTGTTCATCCGCCTCAGTGGCGTTGACACTATGCAAGTCTAATTAACACTCCAGCCACTGGTAACACAGATCCAGCAAAGCCTTTTCTGATTCTATGATAGAGCTTATGTATGAGAGGAGAGAAGCTAAAGAGAAACACAGTGTCCCTCCTCACGCTCTCATGCGGTTATCATATTGATATCACAGTTAGTTTACCAGGCACAGATCAGTTGAATGCTCATGTCTACTTCAAATATATACACAAAAGTCCTCTATACTACATTCAACAAAGCAATGAATCCTGCTACAAAGGCTTCCAGACACGGAAGCCAGCTAGAATTCTGATTGGGGGCCACAATGTATCCTAGATTCATCATGTCTTGTGTTTATAAAATAATTCACTATATCAAGAGCCTCAGAATGACTCTTTTTAGGACAGGCTGAGCATACTGCATAGTACAGCAGTGTGAGGCTTGTGATTTGGCAGTACTGCGCACTACAGTGCCTGGACCCTAACAATGCTTCAGGTCTCACTCTATCCAGAGAATGTTTCCCTCATCACTACTTTTTGCAAAATTACTAATAGTGAGTCCAAATATTTTGGCACCCAAAATGAGCTGAAACAGATGAAATAAAATATAAACAAATGAATCTTATACTGGGCTGTATAAGCAGCAAATAAAGTGAATGCTCTGTAAGCAAAATATGGATATTCCTATCATACAACTACATCAAAAATGTACCTTCTTTACAAATAAGGACAAAGAACACTAAACAGTTACTATCCTGACTGTAAGATTTCACTAGGAACTCACCAACTCATGATTATTATTTTCAAGTTGTACATTGAAGGTACAGACTTCTTTCTTTCTGAAATCTAAAGACCTTTTTTCTTCACAAATTCCTCAATACTTAATTACCTATGACTAGCATTTGAGTGGGATTGAACTCAGGAAACATCCCAACGGATGAAATTTCCTTCCATTCCAACCCCTGGAAGATAAATCACGGTTGTGTTCCTGCATATATTAAGCCAAAACTGTCCCTGGACACTGAGGGCCATAAGCTGCTGCCTCGGTTTCCATTTTTCCCAAAGAAGCAAATCAGTAAAGGAAAAATGAATTGTTTTAATTTAGCATAGGCCAAGTTATATAGAGAGAAAGCTGTCTGAATTAATTCCCTCATCAACGGCTGTTTCTATCTAATAAGGAAATGGAAGAATTTTCAATATTCATCTGTAAATATTCTTGATCTCAATTTCCATTGGAAGAGTTAAAGGTAACATACTATCAGATAAAAGATAGAACTTCATGTTTCTCTGTAGAACATCTCTCCAGCCACAGGATCACATTTATAGTAGGAGATGTTTTGCTGAATTCTAAAGACAAGACTCGCATGTAAAGTGGGTTTGTGAAGTGATAAAGCCTTCAAAATGGTTTTAAAAAGAAGAGAAAAAGAAGAACTGAAATGGAGTCACTCGAAGGAGAATATGACGAGAATTAAATGGCCACAAATCACAGTCTATTGGAAAATGTCCATTGGCTGTCAGGGGTTATACTCCTGTGTTTCTGGGAAGCAATGATGTCACAACAAGAGTTACTGGCTCAGAGAAAGCTGTGCAATTGGTGGTCTCCAAGAATTATATAGATTCTGGCTCAATGTTGAGGGCCAGACAAATAAAATCAATCCATGATCCCAGCAGAATGCTTCATGCACAGCAATGCATGTGCTTGGACAGAGTCGTGAACATGAACATCGTGCGGCCCTTCCTAGTTTAGGAATTATCCTGCCTCCGGTATCTTCTGGTATGCTCTCCTCCACTGAAAGAAAATAATGTATGTGTTGAATTTGCTCCTAGACTTCACGGTGTGTACCACGTTGAAGACTGCTGTCTGTTGGTGTGGAAATGAGGTGTATATTTGTGGGGAGATTCGACTACTTGGAGAAGGAAATTTCTCATCTGGCCTAATGCTCTTTTAGCAGACATACCTGCTGGATGCAGAGGCAGTGGTCATAGGAAAACCTAGAAGCAGTGCAAGCACGAAGCATTCTGAAGAGTCGCCTGGGGAAGTAGGTTAGAGTGTCCTGATTTGGCCCAGCTTGTCCTAGTGTGTTGGGCATAATGCGGGATGGGCCTAGCTAGGCCACCTGCCAGGAGGAACTGAGGAATGGCTCTCGTGGTCGTGGTGCTCCATACTGGTTGATTGTGAAGCCAGTTTTAGCCCAGCACCTGGAGAGAACCTGATCCACCTGGGAACAAACTGCAATTGGCTGTGGTCAGGATTCCACCCCATAAGGCTATTGGCTAACAAGACCTATAAGACTCTTTGCTCTTTCTTGAATAAATGAGTTTGCAGCAGACCACCACTGCTGGCTTTCCGCTCAGCTCCTCGAGTCTGTGTATTGACTTTGTGCCTACTCACCCACTTCCCTACAGGAGAGCTCCTTTGGTCCCCCTCAGACTGGTCCTGAGTGCTGGGATCCCCAACACCTAAGGTTCATGCAACATAGAACAAAGGGTAAAGAAGACATTAATGAATCTATCAGCTCTCATTAATGGAACTCCCTCATACAACAGAGAGCCACAAACGAAAGGTCACAAATGGCTAAAGAATGGAGATTAGGAGTCTTCAGAGTGTTGGAGTGTGGGTCCCCGGACAAGACTCCTGTATTACTTTTCACTCACTGAGGGATCAGAGACCACTGAATAAGAGGGGCTACAAAGATTGCAAGAGCCAGTGAAGAGAGGCATGACCAAGAGAGGCATGACTATATATATATATATATATATATATATATATATATATAGAGAGAGAGAGAGAGAGAGAGAGAGAGAGAGAGAGAGAGATATTAATAATAATTAATAATATGTGTACGAGTGCATTGCCTGCCTGCATGGAAATATGCCCATGTGGTACAAGACTTGCAGTGATCAGAACAAGTTCTCCAGATCTCCCAGGTGATGTGCTTACGTCTTAACTGTTTTACAAATTTGTCCATGAGAAAAAAAGATTTATCCTATCATACAACTACATCAAAAATATACCTTCTTTACAAATAAGGACCAAGAACACTAAACTTCACGGTGTGTACCACATTGAAGAGTGCTGTCTGTTGGTATGGAAATGAGGTGCATATTTGTGGGGAGATTCAACTAATTGGAGAAGGAAATTTCTCATCTGGCCTAATGCCCTTTTAGCAGACATACCTGCTGGATGCAGAGGCAGTGGTCATACGGAAGCCTAGAAGCAGTGCAAGCACGAAGCATTCTGAAAAGTCACCTGGTGAAGTAGGTGAGAGTGTCCTGACTTGGCCCAGCTGTCCTAGTGTATCATAAACTATTCCATTTCTCTTTGGAAGGAGTGACAAGTAGGTCAAGGGCTCTAATGGAGAACCACAGTGTATCCAGAGAGGTGAAAATGTTAGTGATCCCCAAGTACCCTGCTCTTATCAACACTGCTCTTTTGAGGAAATAATTGACTTAGCAATGTTGAGAACAGTTGGTTAACATGGTTAATCTTCTTTGATGCTGAATGCAAATAACTCACAGTTGTGGTGAAGAGGTAG
The DNA here is from genome assembly GCA_035773235.1 of Eospalax fontanierii. Classification (NCBI taxonomy): domain Eukaryota; kingdom Metazoa; phylum Chordata; class Mammalia; order Rodentia; family Spalacidae; genus Eospalax; species Eospalax fontanierii. Next base: position 4,222,463 of record CM069547.1, read on the forward strand.
TTCTTGGCTTTTAATGATCTCACCCGTGCAGTACAAAGCTCTGTTATAGAGTGCTAATATTTGCTGCCTCATAGAAGCAGGAGACTATCAAAAGGTAAAAGTAGCAGGCGACACTTTACGTGAAGGTCCTAGGCATGAAAGGGTAAGTACAACAGAAACTTGAGATTACTGATGTTTCTCAGTGCCAATATGCTGGCCTTGTTACTAGGGTCTGAATAACAGATGAGGTTACCAAAGAAACACATAATCACAGATCATCAGGTAGAAAAATACAAGTGAGACAAGAGAAGTTCTACGGACAAGCATGACTCTCTGACCTGTGAAAGTGCCAAAAATGTTCAATGGAAGAAGTGAGATTTTAGTAGAAGAAAATTCTACCTACCAGTTCCTATGGAAATTTTCTGTAACACAGGTTTGTTAGGTACTTTTAAATTTTCTGAGTTTTTACTCCCTATTAATAAGAAGTTCCAAGTCACTTGCCTTCCTCAATATTTAAATTTTAAGAAATTCCAAAGTTATAAAATACTATAAAACTCATTCTTTTAAAACAATATTACCCTGATGTTACAAATTGACAAGGATATTGAAAAAACAAAACAAAAGAACACTTTGTATGAGACTAAAGCAGAGCCTACTATTAATTTAATTATTGGTAAACCAAATTGAACAACAGAGTTGAAAGATCATTGATCATTATTACCTGAGTATTATTCCAGTATTTAAACACTGTTCAATATATGTAAATCAATATACTACAAGAAATAAATGAACTCCACTTTCAGTACAATGAAGAAATATGTCTGAGCAATGCATATATTAAATCCATCAGAAACTGAGCTCTAAGGACACTACAAGAAGGAAATCCTTCCATGCTTGTGGAGTAGGTTTTTCTGTAGGATTTATGACCTCTCTAGCCATGTGTATTTGGCTGTTTTCCAACACCACACATAAATTCCCTCTCATTGAGAGGGCCTTAATTGTATTTAGATAGCTGTTGATTACACCCAAGGTAAAGTGCCACTAGTATACCAATAGCTTAGCTTGGTGTGTCTGTCATTATTGTGGCTATTAATCTTTACAGCTGGGTTGGAGCATTGATTGGCTTTTCTCCCTTATGAGCTTGAATAGTTTTCTCTGACACTACAACAGGGATGATATTTCCAGGTCATTCCAGTTCAATTGCTCCCTGTCCTATGTCTGAAGTATGCCCTGTCTTCAACAATAGGGTTTTCCATTCAAGTTCTGGTAGACAGTCAAAGGCTGTGCAATAGCCAGTGTTTTGGGAGGGAGTTTCTTGAATTACCTTGATCAGTAACTTGAAAGGAGATTTATCCTAATATTTTTGAAGCAGTCTCTTTAACCAAGGCTGTTTTCTAACTTGCTAAGCAGCAAAAGATGACATGGAACTCTTGAGATTTCTGCATCTATCACATAAACAGTTGGGATTAGGTTTCTGTGCCACTAGGCCTAATCCACATGGCCCTGAAGATTAAACTTTGGGCTTTGGAGATGTTGGGAATATACTTTACCAAAACAACATGGTTGGTCTTACATATGTCTCAAATGTGTTAACTGCTATAATTCTAGACTTATTTATCTTTTCAGACCAAAATATTTTTGTTTCAGATATTTGAGCATTGTTTTGATGTGTATATATTTAGATTATATTCTTTTCCTTTTTAATTGATCTTTTCATCCTCAGATAAGACTCTAGATGCTTTTTTATCTCTAATGATATTCTCTTGCTGCCTACTCTTATCAAATATTGATATGACCAATTTCCAATTTCCTTTTTTAATAATTTATTATTCTTTGTGCATTCTGATAATATTCAGATCTCTTCCTCCATGTTCTATCAGATTCATCTCCACCTTCCCCATTATGATTGATTTCATATCCTATGTTACTTTTTAAAGGCCCATCAGGTCTACTTCTGTTTCCCAAGTACTTTTTATGTTGGGTCCATCCCTTGGAGCATAGTCAATGAACCTATTAACACGTCCTTTAAATAATTGACTCTCTCTCCCCTAGCAACTATCAGTTTTTTAAAAACACTGATGACTCACTGTTTTTAAAAGAGAACTCAGCTGTGAGTTCTCTTCCATGATGGGATTTTGTCTGGCTAAGACTTGTTCAGATCTTGTGCATGCCGTCAGAAGAGAATGGGGGTCATATGGGAAACTTCCCTGCTGTGTCTGGAAAACACTCACTCATTGCTTCTTCCACCCCTCTGTCTCTTGCATTCTTTCCACCCTCTCTCCTGCAATGGTCCCTGAGCCTTAAGAGGAGAGGATGTGATATAGTGTCTCACTTAGAGCCCTAAACTCTTCAGTCTCTTATTATCTGCACATTGACCAGTTGTCAATTTCTTTGTTAATTGCTATTTGCTACAAGAAACTTCTCTGGTAAGGACTCAGAGATGCATCAACCAATGGGTTTAACAACAATTCATCAAAAGTCAATTTGATACTATGGATTTAATACTATGTCCATCTTGCAGAATAATTGTAGTGTGCTCTTCACTAAGACATTTGACATATCCAACCACAAGTTCTTGGTCCTGATAACAGTTCCAGAAATGCAAACCATGTTGTGAAGCAGGCTCAAATATCAATCAGACAGTTACACCGTAACTCACGTCACTGTTGCAGCAGTCAGCATCTCTTGCTAGGCCACTGCTTATTGAAACTCCCAGGGTTCACAGCTGGGTAAGAATGATGATGACTTTTCTCTTTGGGTTGTATGCATAGGACCTTCCCACACTCTGGATGCTGGCCAGCATTAGACAAAGCTTTAAGGTCAGTGCCACCTTGATTTCTCCATGATTGTTCTATTAATCATGTATGTAATGTCTTCTTTCACATTGTCTGACCTTCGGGTTCTAGAGGGCGACCTAGAGCAGTGGCAAGAGTCATTGCTGTTTGTGGGTCTATGGCAGCTCCCGCACTAGACAATACCACCACCAGCTCACATCATCTTCACAAAGGAGATTTTCAGTTCTTCCTTTCCAAATTGTATCCTCTTTACCTACCTCCCTTTCAGTCTTGCTATAGCTAAAACTTTAAAGCCTGTATTGAACAGAAACAGAGAGAGTAGACACCCTAGTCTTGTTCCTGACTGGAGTGGAAATGCTTCAGTTTTTCCTCATTGATATGATATTGGCTGTCAGCTGGTTGCATATTGCCTCTACTTTGTTGAGATATGTGCTCTTTATCCGTAAATTCTCTGTGACTTTGATCATAAAGGGAGGTTGTATATAATTAAAGTCCCTTTCTGCATCTAATGTTATAATCAGGTGGCTTCTTATCCTTGAGTCTATTTATGTAGTGGAATTACATATGTGCATCTGTGGGATGAAGCCAACTTGCTCACTGTAGACGATACAGTTGATGTGAACTTGAATTTGGTCTGTAAGTCTTTTTTGGGATATTTACCTCTGAACTCATCAGGGAGACTGACCTATAGTTTGGTGGTTGGGTCTTTGTCACTGTAATACTGGATTTAGTTGTATTCCTTTTCCATTACGAAAAATTTGAGGAGTATCAGTGTTGGTCCTTCTTTGAAGGTCTGGTGTAATTCTCCACTGAATGTGTCTGGTCCGGTTTTTCACATGGGAGTCTTTAATTACTGCTTCTATCTAATTGAAAGTTATGGTTTTCTAAAATTGTTTAATTCATAATAATTTAACTTCTGTAGACTGTAGATATCTAGAAATCCATCCATTGGTTTAGATTTTTCAGTTTGGAAGAATGTAGATGTTTAAAGTGTGTCTTACTTATTCTCTCAATTCGCTCTGTGTCTGTGCAATGTTTCCATTTTCATATCCGAGCTCGTTACTTTGGGCCCTCTCTTTCTTTGGTCAAAATGGATAAAGTTTTGTCGACATTTTAAATACTTTCTAAATAATGAAATCTAATTTCATTGATTTTCTCGATGTATCGGTTCTAATTCATGTGCAGTAAAGTCATGAACTTGTTTTACTTTTCATCTCTTAGGGAGATAAGGACATTGAACATTTCTCACATATATGCACAATTTATATTTCTTCTTTAAGGAACTATTTGTTCAATTCAACATTGTAGATAAGTTAATAAATAAATAGGTAATAGATTGAAGATAGATAGAAAGATGATTAATAGGTGATCGATAGGTAGTCGTTAGGTATGTAGATTGATAAAGAAAACATAAATGTGCATAGGCTAAACAGGACTCTCCTTTTGCTGGCATACCTGGAAGAAACTGTTCGCTGTCACCTACTTAGGAGGCTCTCTATTTTGTTGATTATCTTTATTACTATGAAAAGGCCTTTGGATTCTTTCTGATGCTTCTGCCACTCTTACAAAGTCCTGTCTATGTGTGTCTGTCCAGTGTTGTGCTGTCACTTGAAAGACTTCAGGTTTTACATTTAGATATTACACCCAATTGACTGACTCTTGTATAGGGGAAGAGACATAGGTCGAGTGTCGTGGTTCTTCGTATACATTTCTGGAGGAATCGTATGTCCTTACATTATATTTCCCTGGTGTTTCTACTGTGAAATTTGGATTATAATTGGTTAGGCCATGAACTGTTAAAATAACACTGATTACTCAGTGTTTTAAAAAGATTTATCCACACATAAGAAAAGACATGTTCACACGTAATTTTATTCTTTGTAGTTTGTGGTACTTTAAGAGATCAGTTTTAAATTACATGTGAAATAATTATTTTTTTACTAATAAAATAGCTATACATATATATGTACATATAAAATAACTACTCTAGATTTCTTAACAACAAATGTCCTTTAACAAGGAGAAATTTTGGAAAATCTCTTTCTACCATTAATGGACCATGTTCTCCAGTTTCATGTTCTGTAATTTTAAATGTGATAGTTTTAGACCCTCCTTTCACTGGAGGACTTCTGTCAGTTTAGGGAACCTAATTATGCCCTCAATCTAGTGCTTCCAACACTTTACAGCTGGAGAATTCTCCCCAACACAGACTTAGATTTTTAAGCCTGTTGTGAAAAATAGAATACCCTTTCAAAATAATACAAAGTGCTAAGTTTTTTCCAATATAAACTTTCGTTCTTTTCTTTGACTTTAGTGAATTTAAGTGAATGATCACCTCTGAGCCTTAGGCTCAAGAACTCATTCTTAAGCAGTGATCTGAGGAGTCTTCTCAGTGCAGTTCAGCTTATGCTCATGTGGCTTCTGTAGTGGTAAAGTGACCTATGGCAGGAACACACCTGTCAAATCATGGTGTCCTTGTGTGTGCATTGATTTCAACATGTCTCTAGGAATTTCCTTTTCTTTCCCTGACTCTATCATCCAAAGAAATTGCCATCATGGCAGATGATTTTCGCATAGAAGAGACATGTCTGCTGCCTACTGAAGATTTTAGAAAGTTGCTAAGCTGAATAAATTCAGCTACTGAGTTTCCTTTCCAAGTGATTAGAAAGAATTCAGTCTGCAGTCATTAGATAGAATTACCACTTTAGAAGTAGATGTCTAAGGCTATTAATTAGTGCTTAGTGGACCATTTGAAGAGAGTAAGACATCAGGACAATCAACAGTGGGCTTGAAAAAGGGGTTAGTCGATTCCCACAGCTGTGACAGAATGCCTGAGAAAATCATCTTCAATGGAGAAAAACGTTTGTTTTGGCTCAAAGTTAACAACGTTTTCTTCAGTTGACACTTGGGCCAGTGACAGCACAGTACCCTGCAGAGGAGGTGGCACATGGAGACTGGTAGCAGAGAACTAGTCGCTTATTCATAGTTGAGAGAGAAAGAGACAGAGCAAAAGGAAGAGAAAGAGCGAGAACACTCAGTACCCTGTTCAAGTCACACTCCCAGAAACATCAGGTTCCTTCGCCTCACTTTTCCACTACACCACTCTAGTGCCAAAGGCTGAAATATATGAGATTTGGGGATACTTCAGACCCAAACTGCAAAGTAAAATTATAAACTCTTAGATAAAGTAAAAGGGGAACAGGGAACAGTTAAAGGATGGCTCAGGGGTGAAGAATACCTCACCTGCTGCTCTGGTAAAGGACTTGGGGGTCTCTGTACCCATTTGCTGACTCAGAACCATGTGTTCTAAAGCCCTGGTCCCACCAGTCCAGTGTCCTCTTTTTGCTTCAGGCAATAGATGGGTAGGTCTTTCACATACATACATGTAGGTGAAACACCCAAACACAAATAAAAGTAAAAGCAAAGTTAAAAAAAGGAACAGGCCAATCCTATTTAAACTCCGTGAAGAAGAGAAGCTACTCACACTGAGCAATTAAACCCCTTTTCTCTGACACAATGCATTTTCATGTACTCATTTCTGTGATTTGCTTAAGTTAGAATTTTTTATTATTTACGACAAAGTCAAGGACATATTGGAGCGTTTAGGCAATGTCTACAGTAGAAAAACGTCTGCTGAAAGTGACCTCTGATGCTGACTCTCCGCTTATAATGAAGTATGTTCTTTTGCGGAAGAGGTAGGCTACACACATTATAGAAAGCTTCTATGTAAGTTGATGTTCTTTCTAAAATTTTTTCAATAAGTATTTTATCTAAGCATCATAATGTCTCCTCTAACTATAACAGTCATGTGATCTAAGAGAAAGTTTGGATTATTTGCACTTTTTCACATTGCTTCGGATACATACATTTCTTCATTTAGCAGAAGCCATTACCATGACATTAGTACAGGAATTTGCGTATTTTAAAACCTCTATTTAGCTTTATTTTAACAAGAAAGCTAAATGTCTTGGAAGACAAACTTATCAAAAGTTATCTGAGAATTCCATGCATGCGTATGCTGTGTACAGATTAAAGCCACACCTTGTTCCCTCCCCTCCAACCCACTTAGTGCCTTCTGCATGTGCATGGGTGTAGAACTACATTCTGGAACATGAGTCTTTTGCAGGGGACTCACACCTCATGCTCTCCTTCCCTCAGCACACATCAGTTGCCAGCAGCTTCTCTGGTAGACCTGGCACTTCACAAGCCCTTTCTCCATCCATGCTGGGATTTGACCAGCTTGACTTTGTGAAGATCTTGTATATATAATCACAGGTCTTGTGGGCTCCTGAGTGAGCTCTGTCATGTCCAACAAACATTGTTTGAGTGAAGATATCTGTGACTTGAAGTCTTCCTGCCGGCCCTGACTGATGAGGATTTCGGGAAGGGGATACTAGATATGTGTTCTACTTAGAGCTGTACATTCTGCCATCTCTTACTTTATTCATGCTGTGTAGTTTTGTCTCTCTCTGTTAATTGCCATCTATGCCAAAGGTGCTTCTACGATGAAGGCTGAGAAATGCAATAATCTACAGTATAAAGCTAGGAACTCAGGGCTCAGTGTAACTCTATATACATTTGGAACAGCAATAGCATTAGACTCCCCCAAGGGCTTGTGAGTGATGAGTCATGAGTTTTCTGACTGATAAACAATATAATGCATGAATTCCAGGATGTTGAGCTGCCACAGTTGTATCATGGGCATTGCCTCCTAGGGCAATCCTGATTTTATCTTACATGGTGCAAATCTGGGCACTATTACCGAGTACTTTTCTTCTCCGTAGCATAAACAGAACCTTGCAGCATTACAAAACCTTGACAGCAGATATGAAGTTTCCAGACCATTGTGAGCTTGACTTTTCCATGTATTATGACATAATCATGTGAATTTTCAGCAATAGGCCCTTTCTGTTCAATTCTGGATGATGATCAAGATCACTGACTTCCAGTCTGTGTAGTGTCTACAGTGTATGGCTTCCTATTTTTTTCAGATACATCAATTTCTGATTGGTTTCTTTTTGTTTTGATACTATGACCACTCTTCCTAAAGCTTGAGCATGTCTTCAAATACCATCATCTTACACCTAAATCCGCAAAGAAGTACACACAGGGTCATTGTAGAAACAGTGGTTGTTTTGTTCTGAAACATCTTTTCTCACTGTGTTTTTTGCCAAATCTCTATAATGACTTTAGTTGTAATAAACATTGTCCAATATCTTTGATTTCAGTTTATATTATCATTGATATGAAGCCTTTTTTTTTCAACACACCTGGGTGATTTATCAGAAGCCTAAAAAATCCATGCTTGTTATACACTTTAAAACATATTTTCTAAAACTGAACACTTTTTACCAAATTGTAACTTACTGTTAATTTGTATCACCTGTGTTAGAAACTATTGAGAAGAATGTTAAATGGAAACAAAATAGAATTACATCATTTTGAAAATCAATACCTTAAAGATAAAGTAAGTATGGATCTCATCAGACTCTCTTGACATTTGAAAAAAAAATGATGAATTTTACCAAAGATATTTCTATGTTGCCTGCCTTCAAGAAGGAATGGCAGGTGTGGAGTAAGAAATGTCACCTGCTCACATATTTGAACACCTGGTCAGTAGGTGGTGCTGGCGGGGTGTCCTGGGATCTCTAGGGGCTGTGGCTTAGCTAGTTCAAGAAAGCATGTCACTGGGAGCAGGCTTTGAGAGGGTGTAATCTTGGCCCACTTTCAGCTTCACCCTCTTCCTGTTTCCTAGGAGTGCTTGCAATTTTGAGTGCTTCACCTTCCCCTCCAGGTGCACCCTGCCATGCAGCCCCCACCAAGACACACTCATCCTTCTGTGCCCTAAGCCCAAATAGACTCTCCCTTCTGTGATTTGCCTTGACCATGGTGTTTTATCAGAGCAACATAAAAGTAGTTAACACATAGGGACTGATGGGTTGTGAAAAGGTTGTGTTCTGAAAGAGAGGGAACTTAAAAGTCAGAGGCAAAGGCAGGATTCAGGCAGGAAGAGCTTTAGAGCTGGGGGAGGGGATGGTTTGTGTGGAGAATGATGTTGGGAATTTTTATTATGCAGAAGAAATGCTTTCTGATTTTTTACATGGAGAGTGGTTTAGGGTTTTGGTTTGATTTGTTTTATCTAGAGACATAGGTATTCTAAGGGGGAAAAAAGGATTTTCCTTATGCCAATGAAACCTGGGAATCAAGAGAAATGGGATATGAAAGAAGACGGTGGGAAAATTTGTTATTAGCTGTTGGGTTTCACTTGTTTTTTTGACTCCATAACATTTTTTATGGATCCTTTAAAGATCCTTTAAAGAATATTTTACTTGTTTTCTTTCTTTGGGTCTTTTCTTCTTTTGACTCCTCTCCACAACCCTGTTCCCTTCATTCCATCCCAGCCTTTTCATTATGTCTATCCAAATGGCAGAAAATTCCTTTCAAATAACTCATAATTTTTGGGAATACAGTGTGAGAATTTACTTTCTTTTAGGGAAATCAGACAATAAGATGAGGCCACATTTCGGTTCCTTTGAAGTAGTTGACAAGCTGACCTCCTCTCAAGCAGTCCTAACTTTCTAGTCTGAAGAAATGAAATACTAGGTGTTTACGTTTTTACTGATCGAGTGTTAGGATTAGTGATCTCCTGAGGAGTGTCTTTGTGATTTACTAATTTATTCAGGTGATTCAAAAGAAAGGGAGACTGCGACTCCCATGCTCAGGAAGTGTGTGTTAACAAATTTGACAGTGCGGTCTATTCTGGGTCTATCTGAACAGCAGGCAACAGCTGTCAGGGAGCCCAGAAAGCGTCAGCAGTTAGGTAGCACTTGGTGCTGGAGTGATACTGACGAGTCAGCATCTTCTGTCATTTGGCAGAAAACAGACTTGGAGCCATTTTTACTTAGCTGAGTTCCTTCAAGTGATGTTGCAGATGGCAGAGCTTTGGAGTAGAAGGGAACTCTAACCAGGGATGTTTCCTGATAAAAGCACTGCAGCTTAAGATGGTCCCCACAACCAAGATTTTTTGGAAAACGCTAATGTGCCCCATAATAGTAGCACCTGCCACTAACAGGGAAGTTGAGTCCTTGTCAGCAATAGTTGTGTGATATGTCAGTGAGCCCTGAGAGTCTTAGATATCCATCCTGTTCTGACAGTACAAAGGTAGTAGATGTCTAGATACCCAAAGCTGAGGAGCATTACAGGAACTGGCCACGTGCTCTTCCCACTATGGGACTTGATCCATGCTAGGACAAATTAATTTGGATACGGTGAGAAGTTAAAACTAGCCAAAGTAGACTTGTTTGTCACATAGTCAGGAGAACATACTGATGCTGACTAGCGAGCTGTTAAGGAGAGGAGAATTTGGAGGAACATGATTGAGAACACTTATTACAGACATTTAGACCTGATTCATACCTCTCCCTTGACGCCTTCTTTCAAAATATCTTGTCATTTATTCATAGTGAAGTTGCATGGAAATTCTATTTTTATCTGTTTCACTATGACAGGTAACTTACAGAGTAGCTGTTTTTAAAGTACCCCAAGTATTTCAAGTTATTAGTATTATGGCTATCCTTTTAATTCTGATCTCACTCATTGGTTCCAATATGTTGAGCTCCAGTAACTTACTGTGATTCTAAACTAAGTTCTGAATTGTTTCAGAGTTTGCCAATCAAATATCTATTTGCTTGTGATTTCAGAGACTCAATACTACTGATACATTTAATATTAAATAAACAAAATATACAAATGGAATTAATCAAAGTACTTAGAAAACACTGTCGCCTCTGCTCCATAAAGACTGATAGGAATTTCATGCCCAAGGAAAGTCTGTCCCAGACTTTCTTTCTTTTCTTCAGTCACAAAGATTTCTGTCAACTTTTTTGAAATATTCAGTTAATCTTAGATAAGGTGACATACTTATTTCATTGTTTTCTGAGCACTGGAAGATAAGGCAACTGTAACATTTAAACATTCTGAGTAGTTTAACTTGTATGACTCTTTCCTGGTATTTGTAGAATATTGGTAGGTATTTGCCTCCACAGGCTAGATCCCTAAGTGCAGTAAGGTGAGGTGAAAATATAAATGTCCCTTTTTGTTAGGCAAAGTACATTCATTTAACCACACCATATCAAAGGCCTTCCCACTGCAGATTTGGACATCACCATGCACAGATTTTCAGCAAGACTTAATTTAGCAAACATAGATTCTATTCATAGAACTTGTCTTCTCTAATCAGAACATACTTGGCTGCTGAACATGTGTCAGTTGTACCACTAGTGGGTGCATCATTACATCTGGTACATTTGGTAATTACCTTAATTTTGTCTGAGAAAGTTCCTTAGTGAGATTGAGCAGTATCCAGTGTAGTACCATCTAGCACTATGAAAGTGGGGCAAAAATTTGAATCTCTCCATCAGTGCCATTCAAATAACTCCCTCTCAAGCAACAAAAGCATCTTGAATCTAATTCCATAGAATCATATCTTTATGTTCTGGGCATTCTACACACTTTCTGTGGTCAGTATTATATGTATGACCATTATGTTCTCACTGTTGAACAACACATAGTAAGTATCTCGGAGGCTATGTGGCTGGAACAAGAATTCTTTGACTGAAGGAAAGGTGTACATGTTGGTCTCCAACTGAAGTGTAGAATGGAAATGTTTTGGGGAATGCCAGACCACTGAACTGAAGTGTAGAATGGTAATAGAAATAATCCATGATATCCCAAAGTGCATTTGGAGCACTGAGGAGTCCCAGTTGATGGATTTAGAAGTTGAGACATGAAGATGAAATGACTTAGTATTTCCTATCTTGTGAAATATTATTCATATATTACTTAGAGCTCTTTTTTTTCAGTGGAAAAGGTTAATTGAATGATTCTTTTCTGCTGGTGATTGTGCTGTGTAGAAGAACTAGAGAGAAAGTCTTACCCTAGGACACAAAATATAACTTGAAATAACTTGTTTGGAAGAAAGGACCATCTTTGCAGTAGAAACCTTTCTTCTGTCACTAAACTCTTTCAGGGATAGGTGCAATCAGCAAGGAAAAGGTGATCACAGGACAGGGAGAACCACAGGGCACTCTTAGGAAGCACCGGATGGCTTTAGGAATGTGGTCTTACCAACTAGTTCCGGAGGGTAACAAAGCAAGGACAGTACTCTGCTTTATGTTGGGAGTCTATGGGAATTCAATAACTAACTACACAGAGTCCACAACCCACACCTTGCACTTTGATAGCTCCTGTCTTCTGAAAGAGGCTTTATCTCCCCAGAGAGAGTAGAGAGTGTAACTCAGTTCATCTCTTTTACATATTCATGTTTGTATTTTGTTGTACTTAGTTGTCCTGTATGTCAGTTGCTACAATTGTAGGTATTGGATCTTCTTTAATAGGAGAGAGCTGGCATGGGGGCTCAGATTTCTGTTAGATAGTGGCCAAGTATTACCAGTGTGACAGATTAGAGAACCAGTGATGGGGTAAAGGGAGCTGCTGGCTAGAGTCACAGAGGGTGGTGGTGTGCAGAGCCTACAGTGGTGTGTCATCCTTCTCCACACTCATTGCTGTCCTTTCTCATCACAGGTCTTGCTTCGTTAACCATAGTTAGTCCTCACTATAAACCTTTCTTTCCTGACTCCCACAGTCCCCATTCCACTTAACACTTCACGCCCCAGTGTTCCTCCTTCCCCTTCTACTGCCACGTTCCTCTGTCTCCCGTGTCCTCAGCCTTGACAATGGCCCCTGTACTTCATGGCCCCTTCCAATTTCCTGAATTTTTACAGGCATTCATATAGATAGATAGATGATATATAGGTAGGTAGGTAGGTAGGTAGGTAGATAGATAGATAGATACAGAGATAGATGATAGATAGATATAGATATAGATATTTGACCACATAAGACATATGAGAAGGAACATTTCATATTTGTCCTTTGGGCTCTGGTCACCTTTCGCAGAGGGGTTTTTCATAGATCCATCCATTTACCTGAAAATTTCATTTTCTTTAGAGTTGAGTAAAATTCATTCTGTGAGGCTGGATAGATGGCTCAGCAGTTAAGAGCACTGGCCGCTCTTGCAGAGAATTAGAGTTTTGTTCCCAGAATCCATACTGTGGCTAACAACCCTCTGGAACTCCAGTTCCATGAGATTCGGTGCGCTTTTATGACCTCCATTGACATTACATGATGTGACTGAACTTATATACATGCAGGCAATACTCTCATACATATAAAATAAAAAGAAAAATATTAAAAATAAGGTGTAAAATTCCATTGTGTATGTGTATGACATTTTCGGTATCAATTCATCAGTTGACAGACTTCTAGGCTGTTTCAGTTTTCTCAGTATTTGTACATGGAAGAGGAATTATCTCTATAGTGGAGTGTAGAGTTATGTTGGAATATGCCCAGGACTTTATAGTTAGGTCACATGATAGATAGATTTCTTCTTTTTTAAAACACCCTTCACAATGCCAGAATGTATTGACTAACCAATACATTTGTTCACATTGTCAGCCTTATTTCTTGCAATCCTTTAAGGGAGTCGCATTTTGCTTGCTAGCTGGCATTCACAGCTTCTCTCATTCTAATGCAAACTGGCAGGCCACACATTAACATGTCACACACAATATACAAAAGTGTCCATTCCAGAATGGCAAGAGTTGAGACAAGCTGGAGGGGACTATAGGGAACCAAATGAGTCTTCCCAGAGCAGTGCAGACTGCTGGATGGGCAGCTTGAAGTGGGCTGAGCCCACATTCATAGTATGCTGGCTAGACTATTCTGCATTCCCTCCACAATGCTAACTTATGTGTGAAGACCACCTTAGAAGAAGGCCTCACTAGTATCTCTCTCTCTCTGCCTCCTGATTGTGAAAGCAATGTGTGTAGCTACCACAATTTTCCTGGAGTGATGGACAGAGCACCTGTGCTTCATAGACCCCACTGCGACTTCCTCATCAAAGTTGCCCTCATCAGGTGTTTCATCAAAGGATTGAATAAAGGAATCTGTAGAAAACAAATATATATGTCATTAGTCTTCACCATCTTGAGGAAATTTTATTGGACTACTTATCTGCCTTTATGCACATTATCTGTACAAGTCAGAATTGCATAAAGAGTGGACCCATTTCCATTTGCAGAACTTGTCCATATCACCTGGACCCTTTCTATGACTGGCTCCAAATTGGTCCTGTAACCACTACCTGCTTGTCACTCAGAGCCCTCTGCAGAACAAACCCAGAATTTTGTAAATAAGTTTCAACAAAAGACCCTCTTTTCCCAGGACCACATAATTTCACGAACTCAAGTGATACTTTCTAAGTCTAGTATATACCATTCCTCCCATCAAGAAAAGTACCAAAAGTTTAATGCCTTTCCCTATAAAGAATACATTGTATTAGACAGACAAAGCATTCACCAGTAGGTTAAGCTAAATACATTCAATGTTACCGCCTCTGTCTCGATATCTATATCCTACTGCTCATACTTTCAGATGAATTTCAAGATTGTCACAAATTAATGATCAGTTCAATGAGCTATTTGTCAAAGCAGAAGCATTCAGAATATTATTAGATGTTAAATATATCTAAAATTTAAGAGTAGGATTCCAGTTACAAGGTTCTGTGCCCACATATGCTGGCAACACTGACTGTTCCGATAAGGAACTTCCTGGAGTGAGTCTCTTGCAATGAGATCTCCTTTACCACGTTGTAGGTTCACTGCTGACATCTGCACCTCTTCTGCTTTTCAGTGAATTCTGTGATCACATCATTCTTCCACAAACACTGTATCAGTTTTGACCCTCTGTCAAGGGTTCCCTAGAAACTATACGTTGAAGAACCACAGATTTCCCAAAATTCTTTCTTGACCTCCTTTCTTGATTTTTCTTTATTCATCCCTTTTCAATTGCTTTAGCACGTTAGAAGTCCAGTCTACACTCCAGTGATTGATATTTGGGTCTGTCAAAGCCTCTTTGATGTAGCTCAAGCATGAGAAGAGAGAGTCTAAGAAGCTCAAGATTCCCTCCCAAACTTCTCACATGGTTGCCTTGTTTATAGCCATGCTGATGGTCTGTTTTCCAGGCACAGACAAGCTGGGATCCAGTACCTGCTTCTGGGTAACTGCACAACCCTCGTCTACTCTCTACTTATCAAAGCAGAGATCTAGCAGCAAAGAAGCCTGCTAGGCGTAGCATATGGCTGGAATTCTGGTTAGGGGTCATAAATATAACAGAGGGTGATTTCGTACACTTGCCTATAAAATTGTCAATAAACGATGACAAAAATTCATTAGAGTTTTTATCACGTAGTACATCAAACGCAGTATTCCAACCACAGTATAAACTTACACGGAATATACCTCTTATCCTCATGAACTGCAGGGAAACTGATAATGATTTAAAATGTTCACTGTACCTAAAATATGAAGATTAAACCTGAATAAAAACCTCATCAATGTAAAGGTAGATTACGTAGAGCAGTGAATAAAATTAGGACTCTAGTAGCAAGATGAGAGTTTTTCTGTGGCATCCCAGCAACGTTAAAGAAATAGTACCTTCATCACAAATGCAGAACAATAGCACATAAAACTCCATCTGGACTGTAAGAGATCACAAGGGACTCCCATAGTCATGAAAGTCAATACGACACTGCTATATTCAAGTAATAAAATGAATGTTTAGAATGTTCTTTACAAAATCAAAAGTCCTTTCTCTCTACAAATTCAATATGCAATTACAGATAAAAATACTTATGAATGATTGAACTTGGGAGAAACATCCCAACAGATGGGTACTCCATTCCACACACAGGAAACAAAAGATGGAAGTTGTGTTCTTTCATACATTAAGTCAAAACTTCTCCTTGGCAATGATGTCCATAAACCATAAACTAACGTGGATCTCCCTCTCCACCGAGATTTAGAAACTAATAGGTAAAAGAAAATGGATGGATGTAATTTAGTCAGGACCAAGAAGTTATCTAATATAACTGCCACCAATGCCCATTACCCACTTGTAATTTATAGAAAGCTGTAGATCTGAGCTATATCATTTATAGATTGGAATGTGAGAGAAGTTAAAAGACGTGTTCCTAGGCCAAGCCACTCGGCTACCCAGGCTTTCTCCACTCCCTGCTACACATACAGATTTTGTAGATTTCTAGCAGCTGTAGAGTGGGCACATACTGTCCATTCTAAGCACGTCCATTGATAACTGGAGTGGAAGACTTTTCAAAATCCATTTCAATTCTGCTTAAACTTGATTCTACATGTCTGCAAAGCACACTCATTCTGGAAATATAAATGCAAAAGTCTGGTGATGATGGGCAAAGGGTGGTACTTCACGATTCTATGCAGAACATCCATCCAGCAGGACATTCAGCATTGGAGCACATTTGCAGTACGAGACACTTTTCTGGGTCTCTCTGAGAGACATTGATGACGCAAGCCACGAGATTGACTGTCTAAGATAACGCTAAGGAATGAGCACTTGGGAGCATGGCTGAGGCCACTGGAGACATTTTGGGCCTTTTCAGGTTTCTGCCCTAACCAGTTCTGTTCAAAGCATCATTAGTAGTAACTCAATGCAGCTGATGGTAATCATATTTTCTGTCATCCCACTATGAAAATTGGCTTAGAGAGACTACTGAATTCTTTAACCCTTAAAATTTATTGAATATCTTTATTCTTTAAAGTGTATTTTTTATTTTTGTACATTTTACATAAAATATTTGATTATCTTTATACCCTTCCTCTATCTGCACCGCGATACATCCCCCACCACAATCCATGCATTCTGTCATATCTGTTAAGGCCTATTGAGCCAAGTTAGTAGAACAGTTTTTAATAGTGATCTCACTCCTTGATCCTGAGAACTTGAAGCATAGCAATTCACTGTGATTCTAAAGGAACTTTTAAGTTGTCTCAGTTGCCAATCAAGCATCTTCTGTTAATTGTAGCAGAGTTTCAGTGCTATAGATATATTTAGTGCTAAATAGATTAAAGAAATCGACTAATTTTATTTTCATAGTTTAACATATTATACTATTTTTTTTCAAAAAGACACTGAACAGTATTTTCAAACAGCATAAAATGAAACAAAATTTCAAAAGGGAGGATCACCAGCTATGATCTCAAAACCCTATGGAATAGCAATTTTTGTCACCAGTGAGCACACATTTCAGGAGCTTGAGGTAAAGTCCCACTGAATTGGTGTCAATGCCCAGGCAGAAGTTGAATTTATAAAGAATAATCATGCGAGATATTTGATCAGATGTCTGTAGGTGTAAGAGATCCTGGTTGACAGGGGACATTTCATTGTCTTCTACTCCAGGAAAAACCTGTTGACCAAAATGATAGTCAATCACTTATTGCTTATATTTTTATTTGTTCATTATTCTTCCTTCTAAATACTCTGTAGGATTTATGGAAATATTAGGAATATGAATTCTCAGTCACAGAAATGGACTTTGATGTGTCCAGATCAGGGCAATTTAAATCTAATACTCATCTAAAGGTTAGAAGCAAGACTCATATCTTCCATTTCTAACATTAAATTGACCCTACTTGAAGAATATCCTTTGTAACTTGGTAAAGAGGAAGACAAAGGACAGACTTGTGTTTGAGCGGGACTCAGGGATACTGACAGTGGTGAGGTCTAATGAGGTATTTAGGAGTATTTCACTGTTTGCAGGTAAAGTGCTGGCCAAATCACTGTTCAGGTATGTGTTTATATCCTTCCCCAGGGAGGAAGCATCATATAAGACTGGTTCCTGCAAAGTGAGCTGTATAAACATTCATCACTCTATTCAGAAGAAACCTCTTTCCTGAATAAGAAAAGTGAATAAATGACCATGTGTGCTCGTACACACCTTTAATCCCAGCATTTAGGACACAGAGGCGGGCAGGTCTCTGTGAGATCAAGGCCAGCCAGGTCTACACCCTGTCTCAAAAGAAAACTAAAACAAAACAAATAGGACAAAAGAAAGGCAAAAGCGCAAAGGGTGAGGACTCAGCTCACCTTGTTGATGATCCACCTAGTGAGCTCCAGAAGATCTTCATTTCTGGTTTCAATGTCCTTGACTTTAGATATGATTGCATCAGGGGCTCCCGTAATACTTCTGAGCTCAGTCAGGAGGTGGTGGAGAGTGTCATTCCAGAAGCGCAGAGGTCGGACTATGATCTTTAGAAAATCTTCAACCTAGGCAATCATAAGGAGCGAGCACAGAGGACTGCTTTTGTGTGCTTTGCAATCCAGAGGGCTTGAACACATAGCCCATCTGCAATTCTTAGGGGAATATCAATTATTTTACAGCTAAGAATGATAGATTGTCAAATTTGAAGCATTTACCTAGTTATCTGAAATGAAATATTATGCTATAGAAGTGAATACATTTTAAATTAATCAGTACTTTGATCATGTTTTATTCCCCATCTGAAATTCTAACATTCTGCCAATAAGATCCTGTACCTGTTTGTTTTACTTCTGTGTGAGACGGGGATCCTTGGCTGGGACTCAGTAGTTTCCTGATTTGGGAAAAATAGATGCCACCAATACCAATGGTAAGTCAACTAAGTCAAATCAGAACGCTATAAATTGGATTACTTCTCTTTCTTTTCTCAGGAACTGGTGTTTACACTGGGATTTCTTAAATGTCAACAGCATTCTTCATATTCTAAGAACCTAAATTTAATTACATCATTAACATTTCTTTAGCTGACATGGTCACAAATTCTCCTGTTAAAACACAAACATTGATGTCAATTGAAACTCTATGTCTCCCAGCTCATATAGAGAAGTCATAAGATCCGAGATGGTGGTCTTAGAAGGAAGGGGATTTGAGAGGTGATTAGGTCATAATGGTAGAGGTCTCATGAATAGAATTAAGGAATAAACTGTGAGGATTTAGAGGAATCCCTGTTCTCTCCACAATGTGAGGTTAAAAAGATAAGCCAGTCTTCCCTTTCCAGTGAACCTTATCTTGATACTCTACCCTCCAAAGCTGAGATAAATGAATGCTAATGTTAATGTAAAAATGATTTCTCATAGCTATACTCAATTTTAAGTTATTTTACAATATTAAAACAAAGATAACATGAAGAAAACCTGGCATTAATAAATGTGGTCTCCTCAATCTAAAGGATGCAAGGCTTCTGCATGGAATCTGAACACCGCTTCTGATGGTGTCCAAGTGAGGAGCAGCAGTACAGATTAAATACGGAGATTCCAGTGAATATTTACTGCTAAGGATGTGCATGAAACTCATGTCTAATTTTAAATGAATGTACATGCATACATGAAGGCTATATAACAAGAAACATGTGCCAGAAAGGAGAAATCTCACTGCAGGCTGTTGGTCAGGGTAGTTGAAGAAACTCCCAAAATAACATAGGCTATTGCCACTCCCTTGATTACCTCTCAGAATTTGAAGGTAAGACCCTACTGCTAAAGACAAGATATATTTTGGTCACAGGACTTGGAGTAATGGAGATGGAACTAACCAGGAGAGCCTTCTCCCTGAGGACTAGTTCTCATAGTACAGAGGATATCTGCAAACTGCTAAGGGAGAAAAACAATCACTTGTCCATCCCAGGTACAAAGAATAGTAACCACAAGTACTGGACCAGTACACTATTTCTATTGCTACAGTAATGGCATTGTCCTCTGGGGGGCAATCAGCAGTTATCCAATTGGACTTAAAGCCCTCTCAATGGGAGGGAATTCGCAGGTGGTACTGTGAATATAGCCAAATACACACAGCTATAGAGGTCATTGAATCCTAGAGAAAACTCCATGTCTGTTGTGTCTACAGAAAAACGAAATTTCTTGCTGTATGATAAATATGGACTCATGTTTGCAGACAAGCATGCAGTACTCCACTCATCAAAGAAGCTTCTTTTGCAACAGATGAGGGCTATTTCAGAGTTCCACAGCTGGTCATACACAGAGAATATATGCCTGAGAGATGTTAAACCCTAAGTGACACATCTATACTAGAACCTCCACACCTAAGGCTCATGGAACATACCAGAACAGGGGTTGGGGTACTAATACATCCCTCAACTTTCACCAATGAACTTTCCTCATGCAACAGAGTACGATGCATTCAGAAAGCCAAAATGACTAAGTTTTAGAGAATAAGAGACTGCAAAGTGCATGTCTCTGGATAGGACTCCTATATTAAATCTCACCTGCACATGGATCAGGGACCGTTTTGGAAGAGTGGGGTGGAAAGACTGTAAGAGTCAGGGATGGTGCGTGAACAAAATGTAACAAAGGCTTTCAGACCACTGGAAACCTGCTCATATGAACTTGCCACAATGGTAACAGCATGCACAGAATCCATGTCAACTTAATCAGGCAAAAAGACAGCATAGTACTAGGGAAATGGATGGCAGACCCCAAACTTACTGTAGGGTGAGGGGCAGTTGATTTTCTTTAAGTGAGTGACACTACATGGGCTTGACTAGACTCCAGTGGATGAACTTGCACAAGGGTGCTATTTCTGTGTAGAAGCTTGACCTGATAGGCCTTAACATAGATGACAAAATACAAGACATTCAGTGGGTGTAGCTATAAGAAGGTAGGGATGGGGAAGAAGGTCTAAATTTGATTAAGATCTATTATATGAAATGTACAGAAACTTAAAATATACAGTAGAAATAAATAAATAAAATAATAAAATCCTTGTGTGTTAATGCTCCTTATGTAGTATAGGGATAAAGAAAACCTCCTAACATATACGTGAATGTAGTTTTTTTTAATTGTAGATGGTCAAAGTTTTCTACAGAATCCGTAAAATCCCAGGAACAATATATTGGTAAAATACAATACTTTGCACTATTTATGATTATGCTACAGGATTCTTCAATATTTGGTTCTATTTATAATTTAATACTATATCATATGGTTTTTCATGCATGTGTGATTGCCATTCCTAATTTTAGAGCTTATAGTTACCTGCAGCACAACAAAGCCAGGGAACTGCTTCAGTTGTTTAGGTGAAAAACCAGAGCTGCGGACTTACTGCGATCTTTTTGGCTTCCTCTATGGTTCCTGGAGTTTTGCGGGAAAATTTTTGGCAGCTTCTGATAGCCTTACCCCGGAACTCACGATCTGTTTTAAAGCTTAACATCTGTAAACCATGAAAAGAAATTCAGATATTTGAAGTTCAGGAATTAAATAAATGACTCTATAACCAGAATATTAATGCAATTAACGGATGCGTAAGTTTTACAAATGAGCACTGCAAAAATACTAAAACCTAAAATTTAATAAAGAAACACACTTGACTATGTTTTCTATGCAACATGCATAAATGGATTTCACATTTCGTCTAAGTTTCTAACCTCTTAAATTTCTCCACACTATTATCCTCTAATTTTCTAACTCACCCTGAAGTTTACTATATTTAACAAAAGTCCTAAAAATAGCAAAACTAGAAAACAAAAAGTATTTAAAAAATATTTTTTCATTTTTGGTTTAAGCTCAATGCCTTAGAACACACAGATCTATGTTCTTTAAACTCTTGTTTCCTTTTAGTCCAAACAGATTCCTTTCTTTAAAGTACTTATTGTGAAAGTATATATTTTCTTTCTATTACCAATGTGTATAGACAGCTGTACCATTCAACGCTAATCAAAGACCTAGAATGGGATTGGTAAAAAGTAAATCACTAACCGGACATTTTAGAAAAAGCTAATCAATAAAATACAATTTGTAAAAATACAAATTATTAATGTTAGCTTGCATATTGACTAATATGCAGTTATTCAAATAATATTTACTTATATTAGTTAACATATTTTTATATAAAGTAATAACCAATTTGTATAAATTTAGTGGGTTCCTGGGAATGCTAAGGTTTAGAAAAATTATTCAAGTGTAGGGGAAGAAAAAACTCATGAGTAAAAGACAGCATGAATTCGTATGTTTTGCAAAGGTAGAGATGCATTCCTGTGCTCCCCACGGATATACTGAAGCCTTATCTGCTTTGTCCCTGACATTGGCTCACCCTGTAGAGATGGCATAGGACCTTCAGGATGGCAGAATGCATCTTCACTTCTAATCATTCATCATCATTGCCTCATACTGAATAACTAGAGATATTTAAAGACTCCTAGTATTTGAGGGTTTCTGAAAAGATATCACATTCTCTCTCACTTCTTGACAGGAATTCAATTTAGGATAGTTTTATTCCCTATTACAACTCACTATAAAACAGTTGTACTTTATGGGATGTCAGCATGCACTAAGTGAAGAATGCCAAGGCAGATTGGCTCCCTACAAGTGAAATCAGGAAATCAGAGTTTTCCAACCACTGTTCTTTTAAAAATAGTTTTAGTTATTAATATTTATGTTATGTGCGTGCCTATATTGCCTGCATGTATAGTGCACCCATTTTGTGCAGTGCCTGTGGGGGTCAGAAACGTGCTGACCTGGAGTAATGCATGGTTGTTAGTAGCCATGTGGGTGCTGGGAATTGAATCCTGGGTCCTCTGCAAGAGCAATCAGTGCTCTGAATGACTGAGCCACCTCTCCAGTCTCTCAACACTATTATTAGCTTTATGCTCTTAGTCCAGAATTAAATAAGTTAAAAATACATATTTAGAAAGAAATCTTGAGAAACCGTCACATTCTTTGCCCATCAGATTTTCTGTACCAGTTCCTATCACAGGTCACCTTTCGGAAACTTGGGTTTTCTTTTTACTATGAAAATGTATTCATTTAAATATGGAGTTTGATGCTAAAGTGCAGTATACTCTACAGCATGGAGGGTTTGGACGGGCGTGCAAATGATGAGGTACTTACAATTGTATTGAAAACTTGAGCTGAGAAGTCACTGTTGAACTGAGACGGGACAAGGGAAATGAAAGAACAATTTGTGAGCAAAAGACTACATGACAGCAGCAATGAACATTCACTCCATCTTGAGGACACTTCCTGAAGGTGGCCATTGTAGTAAGAAAGCTGTGCCTACGATGTCTTTCCTAACATTGAGCTTGAAACTTGTAACAGCCACCAGTGGGGAGGGGAGAGCCTGCTTCACCTCCAAGACAGCTGATTCATTTCTTCACTTCATGTCATACCCTGGACATTTTAAATATTTTATATATTCTTTATTTATTATTTTTTTTCTATGTGTGTGAGTGTATTGCCTGCACATTTGTAAGTGTACCCATGTCATGCAATGTCCACAGATTGGATCCCTTGGAACTGGAGTTATGGATGGTTGTTAGTCACCATGTGCATGCTGGGAATCAAACCCGGTTCCTCTGCAAGAGCAGCTGGTGGTCTTAACTGCTGAGCCACTTCTCCAGCCCCTTTTTAATTTTTTTTGCCCTGGACATTTTTTAATAAGAAATCTTGGCATTTAGGAGTTCCTCAGAAGGTAATACAGTTTTCATCCTTGAATCATCACATTTATGCTATTCTTAGTTTTCTATGTGACATTCTGTAAGGCACTTCTGCACTGCAGATGGACAGTGCACTAAATGTAGATGATAGTGGAGACTGGCCTGCTGCAAAGCAGACAAGATATCAGGGCTGTTCTCCAGCTCCATCATTTGCATTTTATGCCATTAATTTAAATATGAGAAAAATAAAAAGAACTAAGTAAAGACAAATATTAACAATCATTGAATTCTTTGAAAATATTTGAGATTTCATGAAACTGTCACATTATCTTTCAGTTTTCAGTAACTAATTCTCTCTTTCCATGTCCATGATAGGGATGCTACTAGAGATTTGGGTCATTAGACTTTCAAGTGTTGTGCAGTGCAGTCATTGGCCAGAAGGTTCCATTGGGAAAGAAATCATAGGTGAGATACTTACATATAACTTGCGCAATTGCTTATTGAGGTGACCAATGTTTCCAGATAATAGCATGGCCATATCTAATAGCTCCTGGAGGTTCATATCTCGAAGGCCAGTTCCATTTTTATGCCTGTGTGCAGAGTGCACATTCTCCCACAGAAGAAAATTTGATACAAACAGAAGTAAGAATGCCCCTGACAAAATGTGCAATATAAATTAGGGAGTTTGTACAATTTATAATGGCAAACTCATTAAATCAAATACTCAAATTCTCAAAAAATATAACACTGTCTAGTATCAAAAATTTACATGCAAAATGACAAATAGCTATTTTCAGCCAGGTGTGCTGGCATAGGCCTTTATTACTAGAACTTGGGAGGCAGAAATCAGTGGGTTGCTGTTATTTGGAGGGCAGCCTGGTCGACAAATTAAGTTCCAGGTCAGCAAGGGCTACACATATTTCAAATAAAAATACTTAGATTCTGATAATACCTATTGTAGAATGTAGCTTTTAAAAAACTGTGATGATTTTCTAAAATTATTTTACGCATGGCACAGATTGCGTATAAGTATTTATGAATTCATTCTATCCAAAGTACTTAAAATCTGGGAGTTTTACAAAGAGACTAACGATTTCGCTTTTACACATTATAAATTCCAAACTATGATTGTTAACTACTCATTTTAGTTGGAAACATTATCAAGAACAAAAGACAGATATTAGCTGAGTGTTTTTTTGGAAGAATCCTTTTCTTGAACAAAATAGTCAAATATCTATAGATTCATATCTCCTAACCGTCCTTATTATGGTCCCCAGAACTGACATGATTAAGTTCACACAAGTCAAACACCTCATAGAGAAGACACACCTACCAGATAATTTTAGTTATTTTCCTTCTAAAGCTGATAGAAATTAAGTGCAGAGACCCTTGTTGCCTCACATCAGCCAAATGTACTAACTTCACACTTCTGGATTTTTGAAATAGATCATTTATTTTCTGGAGCTTTCTTGGCCATTTGAATTTGTGCAAACACAATCATTGTTCCTACCACTATATACTGTTAACATTCCTCTTTTCTACCTTTGTTAAACTAAATCAATACAAAATACTTCTAGACATTTCTTCAAGTCTCCAGGGAAAGGCAACCCCGATAAAAATCATTGTTCCAAGAGTGTATTATGCATTTGCTTTCTAGAATCATGATCCAAAAGTTTTTCTTAGCTCTATTTGACTTTACATGTCCTAGTAAGGCATCTACAAATGTCCATTCAACTCAGACAGGGAAGTATGGACACTGAAAAAAGTAAACTATCCAAATCAGCATCGAAAAATTATACAGCATTTAAGCTTTGCTATAGGGACTTGGGTGAAGAATTACTTACAGGAGCATGGTTGAGTCAAAGACAGCTGCATCTCTGAGGAGTCCCAGCACAGCTTCACTGCTGACCCAGAAAAGGAATTACACAACAGCCCTGCCTTCGATTACCTTTGCACCTCCTATATAGTCCAGCACACCATCCCTAAGGCCACAGTACTGTAGTGTAGGAGGAAGTAACTTCTGAAATGTAGATGAGGGTCCCATGATTTGTCCCCCTCAGGGAAGGTTAACAGCTTCCTAACAGTGATGATGAAAGTGCTGCATGGTTTAACTTAGTTCTTGGCCATGACTAGAGTCCAAGTTCAGTTGTACATCATCATAGCCATTTCTACTCCATGAAGACTGAAGGCAATTTTATGTCCTGGGAAAATAGCTACATCACAGATCGTTATATTCTTCTTTAGGGTCTTATATATTTTGGTCATATTTGAAATGTTCATCACCAGAAATTCCATTGTTTTCTAAACCTTAGAACATGGAAATCAAACAGTCAGTCATTCTGAACAGCTTAACTTTTGTGATTTTTAGCCAATGTCTATAAATAATATAAAGTTTTTGACAGTACATAAAAGGGACATAAAAGCAGTAATTTGATCAAATACGGATATTTAGAAGACTTGATTTTAGTAAGCAAATCACATATATCCAGCAAGATAGTACCACAGGCCTCCCTGTTAGAGCCTAGGAGGTATCCAGCCAAAGATTTTCAGTCAGGTTGAAAGAAGTAAGAAGCATAGATTCTGTCCATGGCACTGGGCTTAAAAACAATCTAACATATTCGGCTTCATCTGAAGAGTTGTACTATTAATTGTGGGGCTCATACATCTGGTTTGACTTGGTAATTAGCTCAACTTAGGCTGAGAAGTCTCCTTAGTGACATTTCACAGCCAACATAGTGCATCTGGGTCTTTAAAAAGCAGGCAACAGCATTGGATCATCCAGCTGTTTCCCAGAGAGATTTCTCCATATCATACAGTCAGGAGTAGGTTCCTCATTCGCTCCCACATCTAGCATTGTTTACATCAATATGCTGTCCATAGTGCATTTTATGTAAATGTGATCTAACTGTCTAGCAGCCCATAGGAGCCATCTACAAAGCCACAAGGTCTGAACCAGGAGGTCATTGGTTGGAGGAAGAGCTGTCAGTGGTAATCTCCTGCTAATGTGAAGAATTCTAGTGCTTTGGTGAATTCTAGACCAATGAAAATCAAATCATAATAATACAAAATTAATTTGGATCACGATGAGCATTGGATGGCTTTGCAAAGAACGTCTAGGGGATAGAAATGAGGTGGCTTTCTTTGTTGGGAGATTTCCTGTCCCATATACAATACAGTACACATATTTCTTTTGAAAGAAAATTTCTTAGGGAAGTATTTCTGCTGAGGTTTGTGTGTGAATATATTTCTTTGTAGGAAAGGAGAATCTTTTGGGTGAAAAGGTTTTATTTCATTTCTTCAGAAATACTGACCAATGATAAGGGCAGAGAAGACACTGAGAACCTGGAAACTTCTGAAGCAGCTGGTGGAGAGGCTGAGGAAGGCCCTTTCCTGTCGTTCCTGACTGGGTTGAGCAAAGGGATTCCTCCCAAAGTACCCATCCCTTTGTCTTGAAAAGGCCTCAAGGGAAAGAAGAGGAATAGATGCTTGGCAGTGGTGATAGCTTCTAGAGAGCTAAACGTGGAAATGACCTCTTTCTCCTTTCTCCACTCAGCATTGATATTTGAAGGAAGCATCTAAGATAAACACTAGAAATTTTCATTATTTCAACAATAATTTGTTAACCATTTGATATGCTTTATGCCAATCTCAACCCTCACTTGTTTTGAGGAGTAGTCCTGGGCATTAAATAATCTGAATGATTTTTCTGAAAATGCTCATTATGTCAAGATAACATCTAATATGTCACACTTGTAGACAAGCCAACCCTAAGAGTAAATGCATCAGATGAGAATCTGGGAAGACACCATGCATGAGTGGTTAAAGGAGCAGCCCCCAAAGGATGAGGTTATGGAATAAATATCATACATAGAGTATTATAGCCTTTGCATTAAGGTAAATCTCACTGATACTATTCAGCCACAAAGCAGAGTCTCTGAAGACTTGAAATACTTTTAAATGCTTGATGGAATACTGTTAGATAAGAACAGGAAGATAACATGCACTTTCCTTCCCAAATATATGTCCTCTTTTCATTTTATTTTTTTTCCTTTTTAGTGACTTTTTGTGATTTCACACAAGCATCACTACCTTGGGATATAGCTTCTTTGGGTATCTCCCAGGAGTGATACCGCTGGGTCATGTGGTAGATCTATATCTAGCTTACTGAGGAGCTTCCACACTGATTTCTGTAGTGGCTTCATGTGTCTGCATACCCCACACCCGGCTAAGTTGGTGGTGAAGATCAACCTCGCATGTGGGTAGCCCCATTTCCTGGACATTGTCTCAGACTGCGTTAAAAGCACAGAGGACGTGGAGCCCGTCATTCCACTCTCTCTTCTTCCCAGTTGTGACAGCAGTGTGTGCAGCCACCCACCTTCCTGCTGTGACGAAATGTGTCCCTTTGCAACATCAGTCACAGTAACCCTTCAGTCACTGCAGTTGATTTTCCAGGTCTCTGATCAAATTAGTCATAAGGAGAATATGCACGAGTGCCTTACCAGTGATTCTGTGCTGCTCGTATGTTTGAGGTACAAAGTTCTACAGAGCTGCCTTCACATAGAGAGTTCACAACATTTCCACTGCCAGGAGAAAATGGGGAAGGCCCTTCACGTCTTCAGAACTTTGCCATATTCCCTTGCCCCTTGTGTATGACTGCCTAAAGATAGATCCTGAGGCTACAATTTGATCATTACCCACAGTAGTCTGCTGAAAGGATTTCAGGATTTCTGAACATTTGTACCCAAAAGCTTTCATTAACCATGAACACATAAGTTCTCAAGTAATATCTACAAATATGTTATGTCCTGTGTGTCCCAAAAGGATACTTACATCAAGCTTAGTATCTCTCAATATGAACTTTACGCTGCATAATATCTTTGGTAGACATAATTATCCACTTCCTGTTTAAGGTAAATCCATTTCACTCTAGTATCTGAGTTACCATCTCTATACCTCAGTGATTACTATGTCTACCAAATTTCAAATGTGACATGAATAATGTTCAGTTAACTAAAGGTTTTGCCAAAATAGAATGATACAGCATATTAGTATAAATTAAATACATTCAGAATTTATACTGAGAGTCCGGTTACCAGCACTGTGTGCACACACATGTATGAAACATGCTCCATTTTACTAAGTAAGGCCCTGAAGCAATTTCAACCCAATGAAATCTTCACCACATTATAGTTGTCAACATTGATAACTTCCTTTCTTTCGGTGTTCTCTCTTGCCCGCATTAAGGTATTCCAGAAAGACAAGTATCACATCACATTCTGTCAGACTATTTCAAGAAATTCTCTTTGAAATCATCCAAAATCTCCATGTATCCTTTTATTGTGACCCTCTTTCTTGATTTTTTTATTCATTTCATCTCAGTTCCTTTAACACTTTGCAAGCCCGATTTTCACACCAGCCCAGCTACTCAGGTCCATGAAAGCCTCTCCAGTTCCTATGCTGTTGATCAGGCAAGAAAAGAAAGATTCTAATGAGAACAATTCAAACACTATCATCCTGTTTTATATTTACAGTTTGTTCACCAAGCTCACAGTACTTGGTCTCTGATGCTTACTTCTGACTGAATACAGAAGAACTCTAATTCTGAATGTAATGAACCCAGCAACAAAGAACTCTGCTATGCACAGAATTTGGCTAGAACTCTGTGTAGGCCAAACAAATTTAGTATAGGCCGTTGTTCCAGTGGTTTTTAAAATTGCTATATATCCGCAAAAATCTATTTGTCTTTATTGCACATTTAAAAAAGGCTATCTGTCCTCCACTGTTCAAGATTCAGACTGTCTTGATATCTTACCTCTTATCCCCATGTATTGCAGAGTTAACCAAGATAACTCCCAGTGGTTTCTTTCTCTAAAATGTGAAGATAGGTATTTGTAGAGTGGATTAATTCTCCGAGGGATGAGCTGGATGGACTAACTGTGGAAAAACATCTCCTTCTCAGACCCAGTGGTACTTACCCAGGAGCTGGGAAAGTCCTACACCCCTCCCAACCAGTCCATCAGTCTTGGGTGTAAGACTTGGAGGGGCTAAAGTCGTTTAAGCTGAGGATGCCACAAAGTGGGCCCTTCTTCTTCCCCTCCTTGCCATTTTGGGTCTGAAGATGCAAGATCCAAGCCTGGCTGTGGACTTAATGCTGTAAGTTATGGATGGGAGGGAGGGCACCCACCTTCTCTAAGTAACCCCCCACCCACTGCTCTGTTAGTAAGTCCAAGTAAACTAGCTACAATTTACCTAACTGTGAGTCGGGGAGTTTGTGTCTTTTTTGTTGTAGGGTCTGGGGAGGAAGGGACTAAACTTAGCACATTCCAGGAGGAATCTTAGCAACAGTATTAAATCAAAATCAGAACAAATGAATGCAAGAGTCGGTTCAATGGAACAGCAAAGTGTTCTGTCTGGGAAACTGAATGCTCTTGTTACACAGCCAAAGAGAACTCAAAAAATGAACTTCCACATTTTCCTAGAAAAGAAACTGTGAACACCTCCGTGGTTTTCTCAAGGCAAGACTCATTCTTCGCACTCAGGATGTACGAACATTTTCCCTGTACAGGAAATTCAGCTGCATGATTTGTGGTACATTGAGCCATGTGCCTCTCTAGCAGGTGGGTCTACCTGATAGACAATGATGACGGGGCCTCTTAGAAACACGAGAAACAGGAGCTTTCTGAAGAAGCATCTGGGGTGGCAGGTAAGAATGGCCTGTTCCCCACTAGGCTCTGAACTAGCCCACCAATGTTAGCTCCCTCCAAATTAGCCCTCAAGTGATCCTGGGAAGGGTACGAGGTAGGGAAGCCCAATAATCCACGGAGGATGACGGAGCATTACAGAAACTCCAAGTTCCAGCGAACCCTGAGCAACCCGCTCTGCCAACCTGCCTTCAGAGGAAACACTTGAAATAAGAAATGGAACTTTTGGATTTGAGTGGGATCTGGTTGGCGTTTCTTTTACTCTCCTTGAGTGCTAAATATCAACATCAACTCACATGCAGGGAAGAAGTATCTGTTGGCTGCAGCTTACTGCAGCAGTGCCCTGAAACTTCCACTGCTAGAGCTAACCAGGCTCCCACTCACGCCCACAGTGCACTCACTGACACTTCTGTCTCCTGGTTACCACCACAGAGTCCTTAGTCTGGCTACTGAGCAGTTAACATCTGAACATGTGTGGGAATATACGTGCACGTGAGTCCACTTGGCATAGAACACAATGGGAGTTTTTCTCTGTGTCTCTTCTCTTATTTATCTTGTGATCATCCTGCTGTCATCCCCTTTTGATTACCCTCACACACCTGCTTTTCTACATTTATGTCATATGTATATATAATGTATACTCTTATGTATTTAAGTCTGATTTGGTATTTGAAACCAATGGTAGTGAATAAGCATATTCTACTCTGTGGAAAAAAATTATATAATTATATTTCTGTAGATCCAAAATTTGAGACTTAGTGACTTTTCTCAGGTTTGGATTGATGTCTGAAATGACTCCAAATCTTTGAAAAATATGTCACTGAGATTAATTTGTGATGAATCCTTTGAAGTTTTCTCTGTAGAGAGCTTAGTGCCTTGAGAAGTTTTGGTGATTTTCAGTGCTACTGCCTCCTGGCTTTATTTTCTACTCTGCGTAATATACACGATGATGATTAACATTTTACATGCAGAATGAAAAATAATTTTCAGGTAATTGTTATCATGGAACATAAATTTATAAAAATGTTTTCCCAAAGTTATTATATACATGAGATATATATATATATATATATACACACAAAATAAAGTTGTTTAAATTCCTTCTAGTTATCATCTGAAGGATTTGAAGGATTTAAAGTATAAGCAAAGTACAATAACGCTAATAATTTTGGTTTTCAATTTCATCATTATTAATTTATTTCAGTTGGAACCATTATCAAAAATACTAGGCAAATGACAAATATTGATGTAATATCTCTTCTTTGAAAGAGTACGTTGTTTAAACAGAATTGTCAGAGATATCGAGCCACATCAGTCACCTCTATTACAACCCCAGAACAGACATTATGATTAAGTTCATTCAAGTCAAGCAACTCATAGACGAGACACAAAGACAAGACTGAAACACGTTAATTTCTTCTACAGTTGTAGGAAAATCTACACATATGTTCTTGTGACCTCATTCCAGTCAAATGTATTGATTTCTGCACTTAAATTTTTTTGAGAAGAATAATTTTATTTTCTAGAGCTCTCTTGCACATTTGAGGTTCTTGCACACAACTGCTGTTTCTAACTGTAGATATTGTTACTATTACTCTTTTCTACCTTTGGTAAACTAATACAATGAAACCTGTCTCTAAAGATGAACCTTTTAGGAACCACTGCTCAAGAGTCTATTATGCATTTTCTTTGTAGAACAAGGCTTGAAAAGTATTTCTGATTTCTGTCTGCCTTTATATGTCAAGGTAAGGCATTGTCCAAGTTCCATTTACTCTAGATAGGTCAAGGAGGTCACAAAGAAATTTGTCCAAGTTAGCATTGTAGAATTACACAATGTTCAAGTTCAGCTGGAGGAACTTGAGTGCAGCCAAACTTACCGGAGTGTGATTGACTCAAAAGACAGCTGCAGTTCTGAGAAGCCCATCACAGCTCAGCTTCTGTGTAAAGAAACCAGCTTCACTGCAGTCTTGCTTCCAATTAACCTTCTATATCCTATAAAGTTCAGCAAAACATCCACAAGGCCATGATGCTAGACTGTAGGAGAAAATGATTTCTGGGATGTAGATGAGGCTCATGTGATTTGTCCTCCTCAAGGACAGTTAACTGTCTCGTTACAGTGATGACTGAATTACTTATAACTGCATTGTTTATCTTACTTCTTGACCTGTCCACATTCAGGTATAAATCATCATGGTCATCGCCACACCATGAAGACTGCTAGATGATTTATCTGAAAACCAGCTGTGCTTCATGCCTCAGTTCTGCTGGTGAAGTTCTTACTTTTCTCATAACCTCTGAAACCTTCCCTGAGTTTAGGGTAGGGAACCTACTGACTTCATTGTCTTCTGAGCCTTATAACACAGACACAGTAGTGGTCACACATTCTCCATTCCTCAGTTCAGGAGTATCTAGTCTGTTTCCTTATCCTTGGTATTGTAGCTGGAGAGCAATGATAATAGATGAGGGACTCTCTGTGAGAGGATGTGGACTCCCTTGGATAACTGCCCAGGAGTTCTAGCATGGTCATTTTGGAGATCAATCAATATATATATTTTTGAGAACCTTCAACACTTATTTCCATAGTGGCTGTGCCAGTTTACACTGTCACACTCTGGCTAACTCAGAGGGGGAAGCTCACTTTAAATGTGAATAGCATCATTTCATGGACAGTGTCTCAAACTGAGTAAAAGGCACAGAGGAAGTGGAGCATATCATTCATCTTCCTTGACATCCTGTTTGTGAAAGCAGTGTGAACAACCTCCTCACCGTCCATGATGTGAGGAAATGCGTCTTCCTTCAGCATAAGACACACTGAACTTTTACACACCAAAGCTGCTTCTATCAGGTGTTTGATCATAGTAGCAGTAAGTGGGAATTTGTCCAGATGTCATTATAAATTATCTGTTGCTCTTCATCCATTTAAGGCATATCCACAGATTGACTGAGCTGCATTGGGATAAGGAGCTGACATTGTTTTATGGGTCAGAAGGAAATGGGAGAATGGGGAGAATGGGCACCTTCTCATATGCAAAACTTGCAGTATTATCTGGCTCCTTGTGCATGACTGGCTCCAGACTGTCCATGTGGCCATGACTGGTTGGTCACCCCTAGCTTACTGCTGAAAGTCCCAGGGCTAATGAACAGTGTTCACACCCTGAAGCTCTCATTACCCAAGAACACGTATATTCAACTTAGTTTCCTATATGCAGGAAATTCCTTTCAACAATGATATATACTACATAGTCCATATATCAGGATAGCTACAGCTGGCTTAGTATCTTTGAGTATAAAATTTACACTGTGTAATATCTTTCATAGCTTTAGTAATCCACTTCCAGCTTAAGTGAAATCCATTTCACATAAATGTATCTGTCTCCATATGTTTTCTTTGCTTCTCACTTTCTCTAATGAATTTCAGGATTGTCCTGAATTAAGGCATAATTAACAAAAGCATTTGTCAAAGCAGAAACAAATGCATATTATTAGGATACCAATACAGTCATAAGTTACAGTTGGTATCCTTTTTACCAGGGCTGTGTGATCACATATGAAGGCGATATAAATCACCCCACTAAGTAACAGCCTGCAGTGATTTCTAGACAATGAAATCTCCTTCACCAAATTAGGGAGAGGAACTTCAATATGTATACCATTTCCTCTCATCAGTGAACTCTCTTCTCCACTGCAGCTGGTGGTGGGCAGCCTCTGAATCAGTCCAGATAATCACAGCCACAGGTTATATTTCTGTGCTTTAAAATTTGGGTATTTGGGGCTTACTGAATTTTAGTATCTAAACTGCATGACATTCATCATACCCTTTCTTTTTAAAAAAAATGCTAATTTTCATTTCTTTGATTCCTGCTTCACAATTTTATATTCTTCATTCCAATTGATTCATTTGTTTTATGTCTATCATGATGTTGATCTCTCTCTCTCTCTCTCTCTTTCTCTCTCTCTCTCTCGTCGCTGCCTAGCAGTCCTTGAATATTCTTGATACATGCTGGAAATCCAGTTGCCTTTAAGGAGATCTGGCAGTGTGATGTGCCTTTATGCTAGATTACTTAGAAGAAGCTGGGAAGCTGAGCTCCCCTCCACTAATCACATCTAAACTAAAAAAGGTAGAATACTAGGTGTTTTATGTTAGTATTAAGAGTGTATTAGTGTTAAGAGCCTGCTAAGTAATGTTGTATGATTGGCTCTAATGTGATTGTTCCTAGATAAAATTAGTCTGGGATTAAAAGGAAGGAGAAAGGAGAATGGCATCTCTCAGTCCTCAGTGAAGAGTTCAGAAGAAGATGCTGTAAGGCTGATGCGTATCTCCAAGCTTTGGAGTAGTGAAGAGAATCCAGCCAAGGAATGTTCCTTGATAGATGCCCATCAGGTATCATGGGCAACCAAACACAAGTGTGTGCCTTGAAAAAGGCACCTGCTACTGAGAAGGAATTCAACCTGAGGCATTTGATATCACCGCATGTGTAGATGATGGTAGACTTTTCTGATTTTGTTTATTCTCTCTGACAAATTCAAAGAAATATAAAAATCAGAACAGGAAGCAGCATTGCACAGTCTGGCCAGCTCTACCTTTTCTGATGTATGGCTTTAGTGAAAAAAAAACAAGGACATGTGCTGAATAATTTGATTATTAGATGAAGTTAGAATCAAAGCCAATGAACCTTGTTCGACCCAGAAAGAAGACTGTGTCTAAGATGATGCTAAGGGTTCAAGGTGTCAAGAAGCACGGCCGAAGAAGACTGTTAGAACAACCAAGAGAAGATGACTGCGGGAACAACCAAGAGAAGATGACTGTGAGAACAACCAAGAGCCATTTCACGTTTGTACCCCAAGCAGTTCTGTTCAAAATGTGCTTTGAAATCACTCGTCCTGTGGTTGTATGGGAACTGGGATTTTCCGATATCTCACTGTGCCAGTGAGCTTATGGAAACTGCTGCCTTTCCTAAAGTGTTCCATATTTCCAAGTCATTGGTAGTATGAGTTTATTTTTACTATTGATATCACTCTTTCATTTTAAGAACCTTATTCACAGAAAATTATTGTGATTCCAAATTATGTTGTAATTTGTCTCATTCAGTGATTAAAGTATCTCCTGTTTGTGTTATGAAGGTTTCACTGGTATTGATACATTTTGTACTAAATGGACAAATGATACGAGAAATTTTATTTTTATATTTTGATATATGTAGGCCTATTTTTATTTTTAAAGTAGACAAATTACAAGGAAGCATATCTTCAAACAGTATATAGGCATATCTTCAAAAGAAAGAATCATAAATACCATCTCTAAGTCCTAAGGAGTTGCATGTTTTGTCAGGAAAGAGCCTACACATCAGGAGCTTGAGATAAAGTTCAAGTGAATACGTGTCAACCCCCAGGCACTCATACAATTTAAAAACAGCAAAAAGTTGAGATTGGTCACCGTCTTTCTGCAAGTATGATTTCTCCAACCAGACTGTGTGGTCCTTGTCTCCTTCAGTTCCAGGATCAGCCTAATCACCAAAATGATAGTCAGTCACTTCCTGTTTACCAGCTTTTTCATATGTTAGTTTTCCTTCTAAATCCTCAGTTAGGTTTAGATAAGTGTCCAGAATGTGAATCTTTAGACGCAGGCATGGAATTCCATGTGTCTAGCCCACGGTGCTTTAAACCTGCATCATCTAACAATCTAAAGTATGACACATGTACCTTTCTAACCTTAAATTGATCCCAGATGAAGCATTTCTTTTGCAACTAGGCAAATGGAGGAACAAGAATTTGTCCTTTGAGCACAGACATAAGTTTCACAAACACCAATGGACGCTGACAGAACAGGAGTAATTGATAGGAGGTTCCAATGAGGTATTTGGAATACCTCTGCCCAGGAAAGATGCTGTATCAATTATTGTGGGAAACAGCTATGTTTTTCTATCTACCCTTTAATGAGGACTGTGCATACAAAATTGGATTCCTAAATTTTGTTCTTTCAAAGTGAGGTGTTTCTAATTTTTCATTCAATTCAGAAATCTACCCTTTCACAAGAAAAGTGAAGACTGGTAACACTGCTCACCTTCTTGGCTATCTGTCTGATGACCTCCAGAAGTTCTTTGTTTTTGGCCTCAATGCCTTTGGCTTTTGCTAGGATCTCATCAGGGGCTCCTGGCATAGCACTGAGCTCAGTCACAAGGTACTGCAGAGTGTATTTCCAGGTTCCCAGTTGAATGTGTATGACTTTTAGAAAGTCTTCAACCTTAGCACAGTTAATAGAGAAATCACATTAAAACCATGGAAATACAGAATTGATTTACTTGTGCTTTGTCATCAGAGAGGCTGAACTAAAATATCATTTGTATCGGGATGTATTCACTCTTATTGGGGTGTTAGAATTTTTGATGAAAATGTTATAGATCTTTAAAGTTTAAAACATTTACCTAGTCTTCTAAAATTAAGAAATAAGCCATCATATTGATGATGTGATATCCCATTTGTAATTCTACAATCTGGCATTCAACTACGATCTCACATGTTTGATGGCTTTGTTTGTTCATGAGAACCCAAGCCTTTGCTGGGACTCGGTATGTTCCCACAAGGTCATCAGTGTCAATAGCAAGTCATATAACTCAAATTCATCACACTAATAAATTAAGTTCTTCACAGTATCATTTTAGGCAAATTTAGGTTTGTAATACAAAGACACCGTGAAAGATACCATGTGTTAATGAATCTCGTTTACTAAGTCTTTAAAATTCTTTGCCTCTTGGCTTCAGCTAAGCAACAAATCCCATGGTGCAAGGAAACTCGACCCCCTGGCCTTTAATGAGAATATTGATATGAATCACAATTTACGTTTCAAGCTTGAGCATGTATTCACTGCTAGATCCATGCATGAAGCTCATATCTGGTCAAAATGCCTGCTGCATTCATGTCTTTAATCGACTCTAGTTGTAAGGAAAATGAAAGCTAGAGAGCAATCCTAAAGTTGCTGCACTGGAAAGATGTAAAGTACATGGAAGAAAGGAGCAGGTCAAATACTGATGGTGACTGGAGAGACAGCTCAGTGGTTAAGAGCACGGACTGCTCTTGCAGAGTGCACTTGTTCAGTTTCCAGAACCCACACAGCAGCAAACAACTGCCATAACTCCAGTTCCAGGGGATCCAATGCTCTCTTATGACCTCCGCAAACACTGCACAACATGGGTGCAATATACTTATACACATAAAAAATAAAAACAATCAAGCTCCACCAGTTTCCAGACTAGGACCAGCCCACCGCCAATTTCCCTGGCTCCATTCTGGGCCCTTGTCTGATTGAGGTAGAATGGATTTGGGGCTCAATGTCACCATTGCTGCAAGTTCACATGTGCAAGCTCAGTGGCCTGAAAGCCTCTACTGGGTGAGGAGAGTAGAGCATACTGAAGATCTCTAGATGGACTGACTACACTCCAATGGATTAATTTTCACTGAAGGACATCTAGGTACAATTTCATGACTGGATAAGACAACATGTATGGCAGAATGCGTGTGGTTTGCTTGGTGGGGGTGCAGGCATGAATGAGGAAGGGGGTCTAAATTTGATTAAGAACTGTTGTATGAAATGTACAAAAGCTCAATAAAACTTAAAAATAAGAATAATATTTTTTAAAAATACATACTGATTTCAAAATGAGTTGCTAATACATGGTGGTTTGTGATTAAGAATGAGGAATTAAGTTGGATGAAGCCTTTGCTTACATCTGAGCGGTCATGCTGGTGATAAAAATTCTAGAAAACCTTTTGAAGCCTCAGTTCCTTGTTTCAGCTATACTCTACGGTAAATAATTGCAGAAACGCCAGTAAAGCACACTGAGAAGTGAGTCACCACAGAGTATCTCCCGCTCCTTCTTCATTTCCCCGACTGCTTTCTCATGACATTTAAATCAGCTTGTCAGATAGGTTTGTCAGGGAATAGGAACAGAGAGATAATAACAAGTGTCAGTTTGAGCTGCTGTGATTTGTAGACTCTCTCATGACTGAGGGAATGGTTTCATTCTGAGGAACACTACATATTACTGGTAGAGCCCTCGGATGCTACTTCTTTTAGTTAATTAGAGGACTATGGAAGTTACGGAAGAATAGACAGAAAGAAGCGCAAGTAGAATCAGCAGGTCTTCACAAGTAAGAAGAGTTAGTATGATGTCCCACCATGAGAAACAGTGCAATGAAGACATTAGTAAGGCACAGTGAAATCAATTTCATTTGCATTTCTTAAGCATTTATATGAATGCATATTTTTCAACATAGATGTGCAACTCAGCTGAAAAATAGTAAGTAAAATCCTGGGATCCTGGGCAAGAGACTGGTAAATGTCATTAGTGAATGACGTGATGCTCTAACTACAACACATGACTGGGCTGCAGTATTACTTAGTATTTTCTAGTTATAATTTGCCTACTATGTTATAGAACTTTTCTTTGTTCATTCTTCTACCACTTTCCTACAGGTGTAATTATCACAAGCATTAGAGTGCTTAGAACAATCTACAGCCAGGCCAATCTGGTGCGCTGCTTGCATTTTTAGTGAAAAACAAAGAGTTGAAGACTTACTGAGAACATTTTGGCTTCATCTAGGCTTGCTGGAGCATAGCGGGAAAAATTGTGGCAGACACTGAAAGCATTACCCATGAAGTCCGTGTCCTTGTAAAACATCAGCATCTGCAAATACAAAATAAAAATCCAGTGATTTGGATTCTGTAAAATGAATGGAAGAACAAATTATTAATGCTTTTAATAGATGAAAAAGTTTACATATGAGAACCAACAAAACAACAAAAACAGCCTCCACAATTTACTACACTGAAGGAAAGCCTTAGGAATGCCACAGCACAATGCAGAAAGTATTCGAAAAAGAGCATTACTGCAAGATTTAGGACCAGTTATTTGTGAACTTATATATATATATAAGTGTATATATATATATATATATATATATATATACACAGACACATGTGTATCTGTGTGTGCGTGCGTGTGTAGCGTGTGTGTGTGTAGTGTGTGTGTGAATGTGTGTGCCTAAGTGCGTGTATGTAGTGTGTGTGCAGTGTGTGTGTAGTGTGTGTATGTAGTGTGTGTGTGTGTGGTGTCTGTGTCCATGTGTGTAGTGTGTGTGTAGTGTGTGTAATGTGTGTGTCTGTGTGTGCTTGCATGTGTGAGAAGTGTGTGTGTGCATGCGTGTGTGTGTGGTGTGTCCATGTGTTTAGTGTGTGCATAGTGTGTGTGCATGTGTGTAGCATGTATGTGTAGTATGTGTATGTGTGTACTGTGTGTGCATGTGTGTCTGTCTGTCTGTGTATGTGCACGCATATGTGAGTGTGTGTCTGTACATGTGTTTGTGTAATGTGTAGGTATTACAAAGTTTCATGTTTCTTTTCTACTACCCTCGTATATTCACACCTGGACTTTTCCATGTTAAAGATTCTTGTGTTTGGTAATGAGCCGGAATCCATGGTGGCTGCACCCATTCTCCAGTCCAAAGTTAAATATTCTAAACAAAATTTTGTAATTATGAAAATGTTTTTCTGGGATTAGCGAGATGACTCAGTTGTTAAGAACAACAACTATTTTTGCAGAGGACCAGGCTTGGTTCTGAGCACCCACATGGAGGTTTACAACTGTCTTTAGCTCCAGTTCCAGGGGATCCAGTGACCTTATATACATACAGGTCAAACATTCATACACATAAAAGAAGTCAAATATTAGAAACATGCTTTCTGTAATACACCGGCTATTTTAAGAAACACTAGCCAATGAAGTAATTGTAAATATAAAAATATTGATTACTATTTACATATTAACAAATATAAACTTATTTAAGTAATATTGCTTGTATTATTTTAATATTAGTAATTTAAAACCTTCTCAGCTAATTTGTTAAAATTTAATGAATTATGAGGAATGCTAACAATTTGAAAGATTGTCATTCAAAAGTGGGAAATGAAAACTCATGTAGAGAAAAGACAACATGAATTCAAGTTTAATACAAATTCAGCGATGCAGTCTCCTGTTGTCCATGATATACTGAAGCCTTAAGTGTGTTTATCCTGACAGTGACTGACCTTGAACAATAGCTTATCAACATCAGGAAGAGAGAGCCTATTTTCACTCCTAAACCAGCCTACCTGCTGAGGAAACTGTAGCAAATAGAAAATTTAAAGAATGATTCCTAATATTTGAAGTTGGCTAAAAAGACATCACTTCCTTCCTGACAGTGTTTCGCTTTGGTTGCGTTCTATTCCTTCTCCACAACTCACAATCGATTGTCTTCATGGGGTATCACAGTACACGAAGTGCAGCATGCACTGCAAGCACGCTCCCACTTCAGGAATGAGTTCTTCTCCACCTCAATGCTAATAGCGTTATGTATAAATATTAAAATCAAGTTAGAAGATTACATTTAGAGAAAAACTTGATAAACCATTGCCTCCTTTGAAAATCAGATTTTCTGAAAGCTATTCCTCATTTAGAGTCTGAGGCTCTCTTTTCCTTGTGAGGGTGTGTTATTTGAAGCAATGTTTGACACCAAAATGCTCTCTAGTCATGAGCATAGAAGCTTGTGTTGGGCGAAGATGGAAACAAATAAGTACTTACAAATTCATGATACATTTTTGAAGAGAAGTCACTGTTGGCCTGAAAGAAGAAAAAGGAAATGCAAGAACAGCGTGTGCGTAAATGGCAGTGTGGATGGGTCTTCATTCCCACTTTAGAGACCCCTTCTCAAAGCGGACATTGCGGAAAGGCAGGCTTTATTTATTCTTGTGTAGCCTTGACCAGAAACGTAAAGCATTCAACCAGGACCTTGGAGAACCTGCTTCACTCCCAAGTCAGCTCTCCCATTTAACATCCCCACACACTGGACATCCTTACAGAAGGATTGCCAGCGGGAAGAGGGCCTCAGAAGCTAGTTTTTGGGGGGTTTCCCTGCTTGAATCTTTGGTTTATGTTTATTCATTTCACAGGACCCTCTCTGCAAGGCCCTCCTCCTGTCCTGGACATCGCAGTTTACGAAGAAGGAACTGAAGGGGTTTCTGCTATGGGTCGACACGAAAATCAGAGTTGTTCCCCAGCTGCATTGTTTGGAAACCATTTAACAAATGGGATTTCAGAAAAAATGCTCTAAATAGTTAAGTAGAAACAAATTTGAAAAATCCTGAATTCTTGAAAATGAGATTTCATGAAAGTACTTCATTCTACATAACAGAGTTCTTAGTAGCTGAGTGCATTTCTGACATGCATGTAAAGTACTCTAGTAAGTACTCTAGTACTTTTAGACATTTATGATGATTTTAATGTGGTAGAATAAATCTTTCTAAGTAAGAAAACAGAGGTCAGTAAGTTACTTACAAATAACTGATTCATGTCTTTATTGAGGTCATTGATGTGATAGTTTAGTTTTAAGGCATTGTCCAACAAGTCTTTGAGCGAACTCTCTCCATCAGCAGTTCCCCTGTTATGTACCTGTGCCAGGCACACATTCTCCCATTGGAGAAGATTTGACACCAACAGCAGCACAGATGTCACTGATTGGAAGACAGGAGATGAGAGAGGAGAACTACTCATCTGAGTTTATCCACAGTAAGTCTATCTTAGTTATCAAGAGTAATTTCATTTCTCCCCCAGTGTCTGCCACTGTGCAACTTGGTGCTTTAGAGGAATGGTAGTGATCAAACATCTCACACCCTGAGAATCACATAATTACATTTCCATAGATACATAATGTAAACACAAAAGCACAACTTTCATTTCAAAGGTGATAAAAGTGTATTCTGGAGCCAAATATGGGTAACCATGGCCCAGGAACACAGATTCAGGTTATCCTAAATTTCATGTTCCAATGAGGTAACAGTTTCACGAACTTTTTATAGTAATAGTGCAAAGAAAAGTCATAAATCAAGACATTTCTCAAATATGTGAGTGGAAGCGTTAAGTAGGCAGATACAGCAAATAGAAATCTCAGCTCCAGGCCTCACGCTGTCTGATGACATCCAGCCTTTGGTTGGTGGAAGTTGGTGGTCTGATAAATTAATACATTCTAAAAAGTATGCTATCCACTATGCACAGGATGTTAAGTAAGTGACAAGGGTGGGCAAGAAGTGGTTATTTAGGGATCTAAACATGACCCAAGATAAATGGTAATTAGGCTGTGGACCTGTAATGTTACAAATTTTCCACAATTAGTGAAGTTCTAATCAGCTGACCAGCTTTGTAGAATGCTCATCTTTAAGATACAAGTTTTCTAGGAACTTTCATTCAAAATCGTATGAGAATTGGTATCTTTTCTCGTTTTCAGTGGTCACTGTCCCTGAGACTGTTTTTAACTCAGTACAAAATATTTGCATTTTGAAAAGGACAGCACATTTCTGTTGGTTTCATCTTCATGTCAAATAAGGCTAAATTGGGATTGCCCCTTGAACAATATTGAGAAGGAGAGGATCCTGTCTTTTATGAAAGATTTTATTTATTTTTGCTCTATGTGCCTCAGTGTTTGCCTACATATATACAAGGGCACCCATGCATGCAATGATTGTGGATTTGTGAAAGGGTTGTTGGATATCCTAGAATTGGATGGCTTTAGCTGCAGTGTAGGTGCTACAAACTGATCCAAAGTCCTCCAGAAGAGTAAACAGTGCTCTTAACTGCTGTGCCACACCTCCAGCCCCTAAGAATTCTGTCTTGAAAAGGACTCTGTAGGCTGGATTTTCTAGTTCAAAGTAATAATACCATATACATGACATTTTATCAAAAGTTTCGCATTATTGTTATACATATTTGAATTTCTCAATATCCCCATTGATAGATTGGGCATATGGAATATTTCTGAAATTTAATTTCTATATTTATGAAAAAGAAGTCTTTTCTCTTTGATCACATGACTGTTCTTGATGTTATCTACCTTTCACTTTGTAAAACAACCTTCTCTAAATGAAAACCTTTACAATGATCAGTGTGGCTTCCTAACAATTCTATTTTTCTCAGAGGGAACAACCCAGAACTCGAACATATCAGTCATTATACTCTCAAGAAGATGAAGCAGAATATATGTATCAAAATTAAATGTCTATTCATACTTAGTGATAATAGTCTGAAAAACTATGTTGCATAGAAACTTTGATAAATGCAATTTGAAATGTACAACATAAACTGGGGAATTGATAAGATTTAATGATTTTACATTCCTCAACTCAAATTCTCAATATAACTAAAAATGTAAAACACTGTGTAATATACAAGATAATCATCAACATTTTACATGTAAAATAAAGAGTTATTTTCAGATAATTCCTGTTGTATAATGCAAATTTTCTAAAACAATGATGTTTTACCAACATTATTTTATGTATGGTAGATATTTATGCATAAATATGTGCATATAAATTCGTTTTATTCATCATCTGAAAGATTTTAAGTCTGAGGGTTACAAGGAAACTGATGATTTTGGTTTTCACTTCA
Source organism: Eospalax fontanierii (assembly GCA_035773235.1). Taxonomy (NCBI): domain Eukaryota; kingdom Metazoa; phylum Chordata; class Mammalia; order Rodentia; family Spalacidae; genus Eospalax; species Eospalax fontanierii. The sequence continues at coordinate 4,265,764 of CM069547.1, forward strand.
TGAAAATCAGTTCATCCCTGTTATCAATTCATTTCAAGAATAGGAAACAGGCGGCAAGTACTAGAACAATATCTTCTTTTTAAAAGGATGATTTGCTCAATCATAATACCTAAAAGACAGTACAGATCTGTATCAGCCAGCCTTGTCTACATGTCCTCAGAACAGACACTATGACTAACTTCATTTAAGTCAAAATCTCATAGGGGAGAATTCATCACATAGACTCTTCTGACCTTATTCCAGGCAAATACATTAATTTCTGCACTTGTGACTTTTTGAGAAGAATAATTCCATGTTATAGAGCTCTCTTGCTAATTTGAGGTTCTTATACACCATATTTGTTTCTACCTCTAGCTACTAGTGATATTCTCCTTGAATAGCTTTGGTCAACTAAGATAATGTATAATATCTCCAGATGTTTCTAACATGTCTCCAGGGAAAGATGACTCTTTGGATCCAAGCGTATGTGGTGCATTTGCTTTGTAGAGCAATGATTAGAAAGTATTTCTCAGATCTATCTGGATTTGTATGTGATGGCCAGGCACTGTCAAAGGTCCTTTCACTGTTGACAGGGTCACAAGGGCAAAAAAGAGTACATTGTTCAAACAAGCACAGCAGTTATACATTTAAGATTAGCTAGAGGAGCGTATGTGCAGAGATACTTACATGAATATGGTAGAGCCAAAGACAGCTGCATCTCCTAGAGTGTCAGCTCAGCTTGACCGCTGATTCAGGAAAGGTTTCCACTGCTTCTTGCCTTCAGCTAACATTCCACCTCCTATATAGTTCAGCACAACATCCCCAAGGCCACAATGCTGTGGCGCCAGAGGAAATACTTTCTGGAATGTAGGTGAGGGTCCCATGATTCATCTCCAAAAGGCAGGTTAAGAGTCTCAGTACCATGCTGACTAAAGGAATCATATCTGCACTGTTTAGCTTATTTCTTGCCCATGACTAAGATCCAAATTCAGACGTAAAGTGCCAGGTCTGCCACCATCTAATGTCCATGAACCCTGAGGGGAACTTTGTGTCCTGGGAGAACAGCTGTGTTCTAGACCATCATGAAACTCTTGAGGCTCTTATCTATTTAACTCACTGTGTCTGGGATCTTCACTGAATCTGGATTCAGGAACATATATATTTCAATATTTTCTGAACCTTTGGAACACTCACCACAGTAACAGTCATACATGCTGAGCAGTTAAACCTTTATAAATTTTAGGCAATATGTATACAGTAATATAAACAGTTTGTCTTCATATATAAGACACATAAAAATGGCAATGTAGGATGAAAACACAGAGGTGCAGAAAACTTTTTGTTGAGAATTCACATTAATATTACCAAATAACACCACAGGTCTCCCTGTTAGAGGTGGGTGCCCTAAGTCATAGGTTTCCATCCAGTTTTACCATAATGAACGAAGGTTCTGTCCATGTAGCTGAGCTGAAATAAAATCCATCATATTTGGCTGAACCTATAGCAATTACCCCACTGTCAGGACATCTTTAACTGCAATGTAGAGTGGGTAATTCCTTTATTGATATTTCACAGCAGTAGCCAGCAGGGGGCACTATGAAAGTCAGGCAGCATTTCAGGTTTTCCAGCTGGGTCCCGGTGAGACTTCTCATCTGTACAACAGAACATGTGTAATGTCATTCCATGGTCTCTCACAGCTAGCCACTGTCCAGCACTGTGCTTTACATGGGTGGCCACTTTGGCAGATAGCCTGTAGGAAGCCTGTGTGAAGAAGAATTCAGTGACTGGAGGATGTGTAAATGATGGTGTCCTAATCAACCCATGGTCACCCAAAACAATTAAAAAAAAAAATTGAACCACTGAGTAATATAGGATAGCTTTAGACTAGTTCCATAACGAAGAAAATAATGAAGTTTTTCATTTGTTGGGGATATCCTGCCCCACTTTCCTCCAGGGAAAGAAAATATTTTAGGAATGCATTTCTGCTGGGGCTTGTGATTTGAATTTGTTTGTTTGAAGGAAAAGATAGTCTTCGGGGTGAATAGTTTTATCCAGCCCTTGAACATTTCTCCAGAAAGTTCTGATCAATAATAAGAACAGAGTCACAGAGCAGAGTAAAGGTGAGGAGAACAGGAAAAGCCACTGGGGAGGAGGTGAGGACCATGCTCCCATTGTCCCCAACATGACTGAGCATGCGGGCTCCTCCCAAAGTTCCCATCCCTTTGTCCTCTGAAAGGGCCTAATGATAAAGAAGACAAATACTTCACTGACGGTAGTAATATCATAGAGAGCTCCCTTTCAACTTTATCTACTCAGCATTGATATTTGGAGGAAACATCAGACACAAACACTAGGACTCTTCATTATTTTAATGATGTCTTGGTAAATTGTTTATGTGCAGAATTCAATTATCAACTCACACTTCTTTGGAGGGGTCCTCATAGGCATTAAATGATCTGGCTCATTCTTTGCAATGTAAAATCATCTATTTCACATACATGGACAACCAAAACCTTCTATAAAAACATCATATGTAGCAGACTAGAACTTATGAGTGTACCATAAAAAGACACAAGCAAGGACTGTGATTACTGAAGAAAGGCCATGTATAGGAGTGTTTGCCTTTGTAAAGAGGCAAATACCACTGATGATGCAATGCCCAGAACCCTACTGAATGCAGAACAGCAATGAGATAACTACATGTGAACTGAGAAACGTTTTCTGGTCTTTGTAGTTCCATTAGCTTTAAATATGTTTCTGAAATTTGTTGGAATAGTGCTAGGGAAGACTGGGAAGCCAGTGGGCGGGGCATGTTGACACACGCCTCTAATCTCATCACTCAAGAGGCAGACGCAGGTGGATCTCTGTGAGATCGAGCCACCCTGGTCTACATAGTGAGTTATAGGCCAACTGGTGCCACAGGGAGACCCTGTATCAACAACAAAACAAAATGACAACAAAAATTAGAAAGACATATACACACCATCTCTTTCCTTGTTACTGTTTGAAGTTTCCATAAATGCGTAGAATGGGTTTTGATCAAATCCACCTTCCCTTCACTCTCCTCAAAATTATATACACTCACCACAACTTTCCCTCATTGTTGAGGGAAAGCACGCTCAGGTTATACTTGTTTGTATGGACACCCATATAAAAACAGTCAGTCTACCACGATCCCCTTACTTGAAGGAAAGTGACTCTCCCAAGCTGCCATCATTTGCCAGTAACTCCTTATGTAGGTGTGGGACTTTATGAGCCTCCTCCCACTCATACTTGGAATTTGTCTGACTTGATCTTGCATGTGTCTTGAATGTGTAGTCACATCTGCTGTGAGTTCATGTCAAAGAACTGACTGTAATGTCAAGAAATTTCTGATTTGAATTTGTTCTCCCCTTCTTCTGACTCATGGTCTCTCTGATCCTCTTCTACAGCAGACCTTAAACAGTAAAGATCTATAGGACCGTTGTCCCTTTGAAGGCTGAACATTTCACAGTCTCTAATTCCTTCCACTGTGACCACTTTTGCATCTTATTACTCAACATTTACTGCAAACTACACTTCTCTGATGAGGGTGGTGACCTGTATAACTTGATAAGCATAAAGATACATATTTAGGGTGTGATTTAGTAACATGTCCATTTAGCAGAATTACACTTGTGGGCTCTCCTCTAGAGGCTCTGATATACCCAGCCAGAGTTGTTGGCCCCGTAAATTTAGCAGGCATTAATTCTGTCTTATGCAACAGACATTAAATGTAATCAGAGAGCAGTTTGTAATTCCCATAGTCTTTGTACACTATTGCAGAAATGGACATGTATTACCAGGCCGGGCATTCGTATAGAGTGCCGGGTTCACAGATAGGTAAGACTGTTTATTTTTTTTTTCTCATCTAGTAGTGCACACACCTTCAGTAGTAAGAAAGCTAGCTGTTATTGATATAGCTTCCTAGTCACTACAATCATGATTTATCACTATCCTATGGCTCAGTACGTGTGTCTTCATAGGGTCTTAGCCTCATGCTCTGAAAGATAACAAAGAAATGGCAACAGGCTGCATTTGGTGAGGTGGCCTCTGGTACATCTGCCCACCAACTCAAAAAAAGAAACCAATACCTAACACTCAGCATTTTATTTAATAACCCATGTTGTGCAGGAGAAGCATTAATTCCTCATACAGTGTGGTAGGATATATCTGTTCAAATGAAAAACACCCCCCAAAGTCTCATACACTTGGACGTGTAGTCCACTGCTGGCTCACTGTTTGGGGGATTATGGAATTCTTAAGCGGTGCAACCTGGCTACAGGAAGTACATCACCAGGGGAAAGTTCGGGGTTAATAGCTTCACCCCGCCTCCTGCTGTACCTCCTTTCTTCCTATTCACTTCGCACGTGTTTGGCAAGCTTTCTGTTTCCACCACCAGGCCATACCTTCTGTGCACTATAGACTGTCTTTCTAGAACCACAGACCAAAATAAGGAGTTTATAACTAAATTTTTTTCATGGTTATTTTATCACATCAAAAAGTAATTAAGATACACAGTAACTCCATTTAAGCATTTTAATATTCATACATATACAGTTTTGGAGTATCTACAATGATGTTACCATGTGGCCTTTTAAAAGGTCTTCAGTGTTAGCCCCACCATACCCCATACTGACTCTACACAGCCTTCCTATCCCCCACCTCCACGTTAACCTTCCTGGCTCATTTTTTTTCAAATTCAGTCTTAAAATACTTCTGGACTCCAATTCCTTCTCTCCTGAAGTATCATCTCTCCACTCTCCAGGGTCCTTTACAGTTCTTGTCTTCCATAGATTCTGTAACGTGAGCACATATCTCTAAATACTGAGAGTTAGGCTCAAAACCTGAGAGCGAACATCTGACATCTGTTCTTTGGGATCTGGGTTATGTTACTCAGAAAGATTTTTTTTTTTTTTGCAGCAACACACTTACCTGCAGATGTTATTATTTTTCCTCAGAGCTGACTGAATCTCCATTGCCTAGATCTCATATTTCCAGTACACATTCATCAGCTGACAGATACCCAAGCTGTTCCCTCTTTCTCAGTGTTGTGCTCAGAGCAGCAGTGAAGATGAGGAGCAGTATCTCTGGTTGGACACAGTCTTTGAGGTGTCTGCCCCAGAGCGAGGCAGCTTTGGCATGTGGCAGATATATTTACAGATGTTTTTTAAGAGCGTCCACCCTGATTTCCATAGCGGGTACACAAGTTTTCAGTCCCGCTATCCAGCTAGCAGTGGGGAAGATCAGCTTTAAGTGTGGGTAGCACTCCTTCATGCAGCATGCCTCAGACTGAGTAAAAAGTGTTGGAGGAAGACACAAAAGCATTTATCTCTCTCTGCTTCCTGCTTGAGAAAGCAATGAACAGCCACTTCCCTGCCTGTGTCGTGATGAAATGCATTCAACTACAACATCAGCCAAAAAAAACCTCCTAACCAAATTCCCCTTTACCAGAGATTGGCTCGAACAGGCTAGTAACACCAGGAATTTGTACAAATGTGATTCCCTAGTCATAAGTCTTTGTCTTTCTGAAGCGCATCCTGAGACCCTCGGAGCTGCCTTGGTGTAGGGCGGTTCACAGTGCTGAACTGGCCCGGCGTAAACGGGAGTGATGGGCACTTTCATGTGCAGAAATTTGTCATGTTGCCTGTTTCCTTGTGCGGCTGCCTCCAGGCTGGCCTGTGGCTACAACTTGTTTATCACCCATAGCTTTCTGCTGGAAAGGTCGAGGGTTTTGTGGATAGCATTCCCACCCAAAGGCTCTCATTTCCCAGGCATACATAAGGTCATCCATGTCTCCTGTCATCAGCTGATAGCTACCACTCTGGTACAAACCGTGTGTTCCATACAGCAAGTCACATATGGCTAGCTTAATATCTTTCAGCATGAAGTGTACCTGTATACTATATTCAGTAGGAATGATTGACCACTTCCTGCTTAAGCTAAATCCACTTTACCTAAAAGCCTCTGTCTCTATATTTCTATTTGCTACTTACTTTCTACAATGAAGTCCAAGGTTGTCATGAATTGATGTTCATTCAGCTATAGGGGTTTTCAAAATAACTTAAACACTTTAGTAGGGATTTAATATAGTCATTAATTCTCTTTGGGAATCCAGTTGCCAGTGCTGTGTGCCCCATACACCCTAATTATCTGAAGGTTTCCACGCAGTGACCACCTGGAGAGATTCCACAGAATGAAATCTCTTCACCACACTGGCAGCCTCAGTATCAGTATCTGAACCTCTTCCTTCCTTCAGTGAACTGTCCTCACCACAGTAGAATATTCTGAAACACTTGAGTGTCACATCTCAAGTTCTGTCAGACTTTCACAAGAAATTCTCTTTGAAGTCATTCCTAATCTATAGAAGTCCTGAAATGAAATAAATTAGCTAGGAGTAAGTCACAGGGAGGTGGGAGATAGAGCTAATCAATGAGTGTGTGAAGATAATTATCAAGTAGTTTGAAAACACCTTCAGGTATTTTCTTTAGAACTGATTTAAGTGTCCATAGAAATATCCTTAAACCTGTTATTAACATGCATAGTTTTCCTCATACTGTTATGGCCTGTAGTTTGTAGGCCATAGTAGGCTGGGTTGATAACTGTGCTCTCTGTGAATTTGTAGAATGTAGAATACCAGTCTGTCCCCTGCTGGCTTTCAGAACCTGCTTGGAAAAGTCAAGTTTAATTCTGGTATTCCTGTCTTTGTATGTGGTTTTCTTCTCTTTCTCTTACAACTTTCAGGATTGGTTCTTTGTTCTGTCTGTGTAGTTAATATTGTGATTATTATGTGATGTAGGGAATTTTTGTTGTCTTGTTTGCTTGGTATGATGTATGTCTCTTGGATCTTGATAGACATCCCTTATCTTAGATTTGGGAAGTTGTCTACTATTATTTTGTTGACAATACATTCTCTGCTGTTGATCTGGTTTTCTTCATCTTCTATACTATATTAATAGATTTGGTCTTATATATAGTATCCTAAATTTCCTGCATGTTCTGCTCTTGGACATTTTTTAGATTTAACATATTCTTTGACTTGTTGAATTCTTCCACTGTGTCCTCAAGGCTTGATAGTCTTTCTTCAAGGTTATCAGTTCTATTACATGAGGATTTTCAGTGAGTTTTTTTTTTTTCATTTCACTGATTGACTTTATTATTTCAAATTTTACATCAATTTGGCCTTTCTTCAAAACCATTTTTCTTTTTAAAATTTATTTTCATTTCTTGGATTATTTTCCTCATTTCACTCAGCTGTTGATATTTTCAGGGCCTTCATTCTGGCCTTCAAGCTTGTCTTCTTTGAGTTCATTGAAAAAAATGTAAATTGCTTTTTTGAAATCATTGTCCTACACCTCAAGTATGTTGCTTTTCTCAGGAGACCTTGCAGTGGATATACATTTCTGGAGCTATACTGTTCTGGATACTCATATTGTTTATGTTTTTCCAATTGGACCTAAGCATCTGAATTTAGGACAATGGTAGTGTATCCTGGTATAGATATCAGATCTTACCTTTGTTGACTGGATGTTGAATCTTTGTTTGCTCTTAATATGATAGAATGTAAACAAACTGAATGATGCTTACTGTTCAGTCTTGTGAAAATTCTGTGTTGACATGTGCATGTGGTGTCAAGTGTGATCCCCACCCCACAGCAAGGCAAATGTGGACATCTTGGCTCGGGAGCAAATCTTCTGTGGAGTTAATAGGTTCTTACTGCCAGTCTTCAAAACTCTATGGGGTTTTTTGGTGGTAGGATTTGGGGTTGCAGTGGGAATGAGAAGTGTTTCCTCCACCTCCACACCAAGTAGGGAGCCTAGAGATTGGCTGCTTTCCAGAACGCTAGGTCTCTGGGTCACATAGGGTAAGTACCAACAGTTCTTCAGCTATCACAAGGCTTTCTTGTCTACCTCCTACATCCATGCTGGGTTTTGTCTAGCTTGAGCTTGAGCAGGTCTTGAGCAGCTCTCACAAGCACAGTGAATTTATGTTTGCAACTGTCTTATTGTGTCCATAGGATACAAATTCTTTGTATTCATCTGCTACCTCTGGCTCTGAAAGTCTTTTTGCCCATTTTTGACAATGATCCCTGAGCCTTTTGGAGGACAGTATATTTTTCCCATTTAGGGATGAGAATTCCTTGATCTCTTATTCTCTTCACACTGACCAACTGTGGATCTCTGTGTTAGCTGCCATTTTCTATAAGAAGCTTCTCTGGTGAGAGCACATTAGTTGTCAGTTTAGTACTCTGTCCATTTAGCAGAATGATAATAGTATGTTTCTCTGATTAGGCCTATGACCTGTCTAGCCACAGGTTCTTGTCTCTGATAAAGGTACCAAGTATGGGCTCCATATTGTGAAGTAAACTCTAAAGTCAATCAGAAAGTGACTACTCACATAACATTCTGGCTACTGTTGCCTCAGTGGATATATATTGCCAGTCAGGTCAGTAGTTATTGAAGCTTGCAAGATTAACACCTGTATAAGGATGATGATTTCTTTCTCTTATAGTACACTCATTGCACCTCCCAGCACTATGAAAGCTCTCCAGTAGGGATGAAACTTCAAAGTCAGGATGAGCTTGATTTCTCTAGTTTTCTTTAACAGCTCACATATGTAGTATCACCCTGTCAATAATTTCCCCTACCTACAAAAATTAAAATAGATCACCAAGTGTGGTGACCCATATCTGTAATCTCATCAGAGGCAGCAGGATCTTTGTGAGATCAAGGCCCAGGATCTACATAACAAGTTCCAATCTAGCTGTGGCTAAAGGGAGATCCCATCTCAAACTTCCCCTACTCAGAATTATAATACAGAATATCAAAATTTTATTTGAGCTTTTATCACATAATACAATAAAGATAGTACCACAACCACAATGCAAGCCTTATTTTTCCAGAGAATCTATTACCTGCCCTCACATCTTAAAAAATTATCAATAAGCAAGTGCAAACATTTGCTGTCCCTAAAATGTGAATATACAGGTTAAATAAAAATCTCAGCATACTCTGTGGGACTTTGCTCTCTGAACATTGACTAATTGTGGGTATCTATATTAATCATGATTTTCTGCATAAAGTCAGCTATTTCAAACCACTGTTTCCCAAGGATTAGGGATCATTGTAGAAGAGGAGGCAGAAATATTGTAAAAGCCAGAGGCAGGGGCATGATCACTAGGAAACAGAGTCTGAGTCAAATGAACTCACAGCAAAGTGACAGCAAGCACATGTTCTATGCAAATTCAAATAAGGTAAAATTCCAGCATAGACAGAGGAATGTGGGTAAAAAATTCCAACCCAATCTAAGGAAGTTTGGGCAGCTGATGACTTCTGGGTCTCAGTAGATAGATCCACAGGGAAGGACGTTAGGAGACACCAATCACACTCTATGGGTCATTTTATACATAAGAGAGTTCACTGAACTGGGTAGTGACCAGTGGAGGGATGTGTGGAGAGGACAGCAGCTTTATGAATGAAAACTGTAAAAATTACATCAAAACTCTCAGCACATGACTGAAGAAGTGCGGCACAGAAAGTGAATTTTCTGTTTTGCAAAAGGTGAGTTTTCCTGACACGGATCCAACAAGATGTAAAAGTTGAATATTCTTTAAAATGAGAACCAACAGCAAAATTGATCCACCTACGAACTATACACATTCATGGGGGACTCACCAGTTCATGGAAATGAATAACTAAACTATTATTTTCTAGTAATAAGCATTTAGAAATAGTCCTTCCAAAATCAAAAGCCCACTTTTTCTACGGATTCATCAATATGTAATTACTGGCTACTTACACCTCAGTGGTTTTGAGCTGGAGAAAAACATCCCAACAGGTGTGAATTTCTTCCATTCTCACCACTGGAAACAGTAAATGAAAGTTGTACCATTAGATTATGCAAGACTGTTTCTGGGTACCTAAGTCTATAAGTCTGCTGCCTCAATTTCCATTTTTCACAAAAATTTAGAAAACAAGTTGATACAAGAAAATGAAGTGATTTATTTTTATCCTGGGCCAACATGCTTGAGAGAGTTTCATAATTTAATTCCTGCGTCAACTGCTTTTAGTACTCTATAACTTACACAAAGCCATCAATGTGAGCTACATCATCTGAAACTTGCTGTAACTAAAACTGGAAATCCTAATTCACTAGGGAGGTCTGGCAGTGAGCTGAGCCTTTAGATTATTTAAAACAGTTGTGAATCTGTAGTCCCATCAACCAATCACAAATCTCCAGACTGATTAAACAAAATGTTAGTCTTTAATCTGTATTGGAGAAGCATTGGGATTAATGCCATAATCAGGAATATCTGGGTTACTGACTCTAAAGTGATTGTTTTTGGATGAAATTAATCAGGGGGTTCATAAAAAAGGAGATTAGCATCTCTTAGTCATGAGGGAATGTGAGTTAATGGGTTTAATTTCTTGTTTCCTCTGGATCAATATGAATAAGAGAAAGAAGGAAATCTTTAGAGGTCTGTAGTGAGTCTGTGTTCCACTACTGAACTGGTCCTGATGAATGAGACTTCTGAGCCAGTTGGTGGGAAACATACTTTGACCATTTCTTTAGTAGCGTGTCCTGGAAGCAAGGAGACCTGAGGCTTAAGGAATGACACAGATAGCAGAACTGTGGAGTGGATAGGAGACTCTAACCAGGTGATGTTCCTGAAAGTGGTACTTTTCTTTATGTTTCTCTAAGTAGGATGTCTTGGGTAAAAACTAGAGTGCCCCATAAGAAATGCAAGTGTCACTGGGAGGCAATTCAAAGTAAGCCTTGTCAGGAATAGACCTTTGATATCACTATAAAAAATAGGAGAAATTCCCTCCTTTCCTAATCCCCTTCCCATTCTGACGGTGTCAAAGGAATGGGTATCAAAGAGTGAGAAGAGAAGAAGCATTGCACTGACTGGCATTCGCTACATTCCCCGGTGAGTCAGTGTGACATCACTATCTTCCCTGGTGTGTGAGTGTCCCACAAATCGCTAATTTGAAAGTACCATGAAGTTAGATCAAAGGATACTTGTTAGACACAGAGGAGAACACACAGACTTTGTCTAAGATGATGCTATAAAGTCAAGAATTCAAACATTATGGTTGAAGGAGATTAGTACATATATCTCAAGGAGTTTCAGGTTTGTGCCCTAACCAGTTCTGTTCAAGGAGTTGTATATATATTTTGTTATTTCACTGTGAATGTTGGCTTAGAGAAGCTGCTGATTTTAAAATAATCCCAGTAGTTCCAAGTCCTTAGTGCAATGGGTGTGTTTTTAAAAGTGATCTCACTCTTACTTTTGATAACTTGATCCAGAGTATCTTACTGTGATTGTAATAAGATTTTGTTTGTATTATTTAACAATAAAATTAGTGATAGAAAGGCTTCAATACTGTTGGAAAACTTTATTCTTATACCTTTATAAAGCTGTTTTCTGCCTTTATTTTTTTAATGACAAATTAGACAGACTCATACCTCAAGCAGTATATATGATTATAACATAGCTTCAAAAGGAAGGATTATGATTACCATCTCAAAACCCTAAAGAATAGCATATGGTACCACCAAAGAACACACATTTCAGGAGCTTGAGATACAGATCAACTGCTTGTGTGTCAATCCCCAAGCAGATGGACAATTTATAAAGAACAAAGAAGCGAGACCGTTCATCAGCTGACTGTAAGCTTTCAAGATCCCAGGAGACAATGTACTCCTCATTTTCTTCAATTCCAGGAAAAACCTAATAGCCAAAAAAAGTGATAGTCAGTCACTTATGTTTCACACTGTATTATTTGCATGTTACTTTTTCTTATAAATGCACAAATGGATTTACGGAAATGCTAAGAATGGGAATGTCCAGTCACTGGCCTGGAATTTCATGGGACTGGCACAGGATTCTGTAAAACTATTAGTCATGTAAAAATTTGAGGAAAGACCTATCAGTTTCTCATATTATGTTGACCACAGGTAGAGCCTGTCCTTCACAAGTAGGCAAAGGGAAGAACTGGAAGTTGTCACAAGAACATGGATCTGTGTGTGGGCAAGATCACTGGGTACTGACGGGACGGTGGTCATGGTGATAAGATGGCATAATGAGGCTTTGTGAAATATTTCATTGATCGAGGAAGGCACAGGCACTGTCCAGGTTACTGAGCAACAGTAATGTTTTTGTATCCATCCCTCAATGAGGACACTGATATAAAACTGGAGGTCTATCTAAATGGTGTTCTTGCAAAGTAGGATATTTCAAAATTTGTCATTCTATTCAGAAGTCAGCTTTTTCATGAATGAGAACAGTGAAGACTATGAAGACAGCTCACCTTGCTGATTATCCATCGAATGAGCCCCAGAAGCTCTTCCTTTTCGGTCTCAACATCTTTGATCTTTGATAGGATCTCAGCAGGGACTCCTGGCATAGCACTGAGCTCTGTTACTAGGTGGCGCAGAAGGTCATTCCAGAAGCGTACTGGTCTGACTATGATTTTCAGAAAGTCTTCAACCTAGGCAATTATAATGGAGCAGGCTCATTAACAGAAGTGACATACACATAGATTGCTTTGATGTGCTTTCTAGTCCAGAGAGGCTGAGCAAATATATACACTGGTAATTGTTATGGGAATATAGAAAATTTTGTAGATGAAAATGATATAGATTAGCAAATATTTAAATATTTACCTTGTTTCCTAAAATGAAATGTTAATACAGAATTAACTATTTTTTAAAATCACATTGATCCTGATATTTTTTTTTCCAGTCTAGAAGTCCGTCATCTGCCCTGACAGTAAGATCTTGTGTATGATTGCCTTGCTTGTACATGAGAACACAAGTCTTTTCTTTGTGTTCCTTTCCTGAATTTATTTTTCTTTTATGTGTATGAGTGCATTGCCTACACATATGTAAGTGCATCTGTGTCCTGAAAAACCAGTAGAGGCCAGAAGAAGGCATTAGATCCCCTGGAACTGGAGTTACCTACAGCTGCTTAGTGGCCATGTAGATACTGAGAATGGACCCAGGCTCCTCTGGAAGAACAATCAGTGCTTTTAACCACTGAGCCATCTCTCTTGCCGCCCCCCCACCAATCTTTTCTTGGACACATTAGGTTATCAGAACACTTGCCCCAGGAAAGATAGATGTTACCATTGTCAATAACAAGTGATTTAACTCAAGTTCCTCATACTAATAAATTAGACGTTCACAACTGTGTTCATTTCTTCATGTTATGTTAGAATATTAACACAAAGGTACTGTAAAGGAAACTTTCCATTAATAAATGATGTTTCCTCATTCTACATGACTCCCTGCCTCTTCTCTCTAGCTGAGTAACATATCTGGTCATATTTCATGGGAAGAACCACAGCATGGCCTTGCCACTGATGACAGCATGACTGAAACACAGTAGGACTTCAAACCCCAGGGCATTTTCACTGTCAAGTCCATGTAAGAAGTTCATTCCTGATTTAATGCTAGCTTCGTTCACAACTCTTATTTGCTTTGGTGATCACCAAAATGAAGAGAAGAGAGGGATTCAATAGACACTACATTGGACAGATGTGAAATACATGGAAGAAAGAAGCCAGTCATGTATGATGGAAGAAGAGGATGTTGGAGGCATGGTGGTCCATGACTAGAAATGAGGGTTTGAGTTGGATTAAACCCTGGCTCCATACCAAATACACGAAAGCTTTCACAGACTCAGTTGCTTTGTCTCAACTAGCTTCTGTGACAACCAATTGTAACCACACCAGTAAAGTATATTATTATGGACACTGCCATGAAGCGGGTCTCTTCCTCTCTTGTTTTTTCATTTTAAATTCTTGTTTTCATACCATCCTCAAATAAATTCATTTGAGGATAACATGAAAGGAATAGGAGAGATAATACTTATAAATTAGAGCTCCTATGATGCACTGGCTTGTTATAACAAGGGCTTGGTTTCACTCTGATGACTATCACATAACATTTATAGGATCCTCTTGTCCTGATATTTCCAATTAAAGGGAAGAAAAGAAAGAAGCCCAGAAGGGCTGAACACAAGTAAGAAACAGACACAGAATCATGAGGGCCTTGCAATTATGAAAAGAGAGGCTGATGTTCTGACTTGTGAAATGCTACCAACCAGGAGCCATCAGCAGCACATGATCAATGCAATGTGCTGGCATTTCTTAGGCATAAATATAAATGCATTTTTAAAAGATAAATGTTCAATTCAGTTCAAAATCTCCACAGAATAGTATGTAAATTCCCACTGACAGATGATGATACAATTCAGTACTCTAAACACTCAACTCAGGACTCTAGTGTTTAACACTTTGGCATTATCACCCATGTGACTTCATTTTTCTTTGATCGCACTTCCTGCATTTTGTACAGGTGTGATGATCACATCCATGACCGTGCTGAGAGTAACCTAGAGCACAGCAGAGTCAGTGCACTGTTTCCGTTGTTCTGGCAAGAAACCAGAGCTGAAGACTTACCGCAAGATTCGCTGCTTCCTCTATGGTTGCTGGAGTATCCCGAGTAAAATTTTGGCAGCTATTGAGAACCTTACTCATGAAGACCTTATCCTTGATAAACTGTAATATCTGCAAATATTAAAATGACAATTGGGTTGTTGGAAGCTTGGGAAATGAGTAAAAGAATCAATGCTGAGAATATCAATGCATTGAACAGATGCCTAATTTATACACTAAGCATGGCATGAAAACCAAAACTAAGGCTTTGAGAAAATGTTCCTTTTTCCAACTTTATATTCAAGTACGTGTTCAATCTCATTTCACTTTTCATCTGACTTTCCATTCTCTTTATCTCTTACCCCCTTTGGTTTTCACACACTTCCTAATATTTGCTATAATGAAAGGAAATCCTAAAAATGGGGAAATCAGAAAACACAGTGTCTTAAAATTTTTCTTTCTTTAGAGTTTCAACTTAATGCCTGGGAACATATGTATCTCTTGTTTCCTGTGGGATAAAATTGATTTTTTTAACTAGGTATGGTAAAATAATATGTTTTCTTCCTATTACCAGTGAATGTGTACAACTGTACTATTCAAAGTTAATTAAGATCCTGAATGGAATTGTGCTAATTAGGAAAAAAATTGACAAATAACTTGTTATTTTAGAAAATGCAAAATAATAAAGACATTAAAATATAAAAATATTAATTAACATTCAGATATTAATAAATGTATGATCATTTAAATATAATTTGCTTATATTATGTAAATAGCTATTATTTAAAACTAACAATTTTATGAAATTTTCATAGCTTACTATGAATGATAAAAATCTCAAAGATTCCTATTCAAAAGTGAGGAATGAAAAGTCCATGAGTAAAAAGGCAGGAATTCATAATTTTTGTAAAGGCAGAGATACATTCCTGTGTTGCACCCAGTTATACTGAAGGCGTATCTGTTTTGTTCCTGAAGCAGGTCCATGTTTTAGGGGCTCAGGGTCTCTTTTACCTGTGGAGGCGTACTAACTGAAATTTGGAGTTTGAGGTGTACAGTCATGAGCGTGAAGGCTTTTGGAAGGAAGACGGTAAAGATAATGAGGTACTTACAAACGTATTGAACATTTTTGAAGAGAAGTCACTGTTGAACTGAGACAGGATAAGGGACAAGAAAAAACAACTTGTCAGTAAAAGACAACACAAATACACATGAGTCTAATGTTAGAAACACTTTCTGTGGGTACCAGTGAAGTAAGAAAGCCTTGTCTCTTTTGTCCTCCTTAACAATGATCTTCAAAACTGTAACACAGGCAGAAAGAAAAGGAGAAACTGTCTCACTTCTAAACCAGATTTCCCATTTAATAATCTCTGCACTGGAAATCTGCAACAGGGATTTTTAGCATTTAGGAGTTGCTCAGAAGGTAATATTTGCTTTTCCTGGCTTGAATCTTCTTGATTTACATTTGGTCCTTTCATGTGAAGGCACTCAGTGCAATGTTTTCTCTGTACTGGTTGTCTGCATGCTGAGTGAAGATGCCAGTAGAGGCAGGGTCACATCAACACAAATGAGGAAGTCCAAGCTTGCCCCCGGCTTCCTCACTTAGGGTTTCATGCTACAAATGTAAATATGAGGAAAAGTTTTTTAGTAAAGTAGAGACAGAATTCTTTGAAATCTTTGAGAGCTCTCTCTGATCCAGTTCTTACTCGATGACTGCTTTTCTACCATGTGTGACAGGTAGACTATTAGAAAGTTGTTCCATGATAATTTCAAATGGGGTTCAGAGCACTCATTGGTTCCTTTCTGGAAGGAGTCAGAGGGAAGGTACTTACAAATAACTTGTACAGTTCTATATTGCGGTCACTGACGTTTTGAGAGAGCATCAGGGCACGGTCCAACAGTTCCCTGAGGGAAAAGTTTTCAAGGGCAATTCCACTGCCAGGCTCGGGTTCAGAGGACGTGTGCTCCCATAGGAGAAGGTTTGACAGCAAGAGCAGCAGGAATATCCCTGATGTATAAAAAGAGGAGCCTCTGACATCTATTGGTCTGAGGTTATCAGCAATCGTTTAATCTCTCTACTGTTATCAAGAGCAGGTTTATCTCTCCCCAGCGCAAGCTTGGGCAAGCTTGGCACCATACAGAAAATGCAGTGAATAAGCATCTCCTCTGTGAGAACATATTTACATAATTACATTTGCGTATTTTCAGGATCAATGAGTTTCCTCATGTCTATATTGCTACCAGAAATGACTGGAATTGTGGAAAATTTGTATCTCAAATAAAATGGTGAATTAATGCTTTGAACTCATTCTCTGAAGATGGTCTAATGCCTTGGGAATTTATGGTGATTTTCAGTGGCCACTCTCTCCTACACCTCATTATAGTTTACTCAGTGGGAAATATTTACATTGTGATAAGAGCAGCACACTTCTGTTTGTTTAATCTTCCTGCTGGATAAGAATGAGTTTAGCTTTGCCTTTGCATAATGCTGAGAGCAAAAACAATCTGCTCACTAAAAACAATGATAATTCATATAATTGTCATTTTACCAAGATCTTCACATTGTTCTCGCTCTCTCTCTCTCTCTCTCTCTCTCTCTATATATATATATATAGAGAGAGAGAGAGAGAGAGAGTTATATATATATATAACTTTTAGAATGTCCCTGCTGGTACAGTCTCATGAAACCACATGATACACATAACAGATACTTACAAAGTTGAGTGATTTTCCCCTTGCTCACTTGATCAAAGAAGCTCTACTGATCTTCATTTATTTACTTTTTCATTTTCTAAACTACCCCCCTTAAATTAAAATTTTCATAATGATCTATGTTGGTTTCTTAATAAATTTTATTTTCAATGTGGAACAAACAAAATTATAATATATAGATGATTAATATTCTTTAGTACATGAACCCAGATATATGAATAAAATCAAAAGTATATTTACATTTAATGACACTAGTATGAAAAAAAAATTCTGTTCCACAGAATCCTAGATAAATTCAATCTGAAATGCATAACACAAGTTAGGGAACTGAAAAGACTGAGAGACTGAGAGACGGACAAAAATACTCAAAATAACTATAAATACAAAACACTGTGTACTATATGAGATAGTCATCACATTTTACATGCAAAATAAAAATGGTTATTTTTAGATAAGCCCTATTCTAGGATTTTCAAGAATCATGTATCATTTCTGAAATTTATTTATGGTAGATTTGTGTGCATAAAAGAAGTAATAGAATTTATTTCTGTTTATCATCCTCAGGATTTAAAGTCTAAGTGTAGTCCAAGGAGACTAATGAGTTTGGTTTTTGATAACCTTATGAAATTCCATTTGTGCTTGTTAGCAATTCATTTTAGTTGGAAACATTAACAAGAACAGATGTTAAATATTAGAATAATGCCCTTTTGAGGCAAGATATCTTGTCTGAATGGAATAATCAAAGGTGAACAAATTCATATGTGCCTCACCTGTCTACGATTTACTCAGAATAGACACTGAATAATTACATTTGTTCAAATCAAGCAAATCACAGAGGACATACATGAACTGGAATGTTACTGTTTCCACAAGTAACGAAAAGTCAACACATAAAGCCTTCTGACCACATTCCAGTTAAATGTACTAATTTCTGCACTTTAGATGTTTGATATGAATCAATCCATGTCCTTTCTAGGCATCAACAAATGTCCATTCACTCCAGATTTGGCAACAATGACACCAAAGGCATAAACTGTTAAAGTAACATTGTAAAATAACTTAGAGAATTTTCTCAGCAGAGGTACTTACTGGAGTATGTTTGGGTCAAAGACTCCTGCATCTCTGAGGAGTCCCAGCACAGCCTGGCTGCTGACTCAGGGAAGGTGTTTCCCTACAGTCCTGCCCTCTGTGAACTTTCCACCTCCTATATAGTCCAGCATATGATCCCCAAGGCCATGTACTGCTAAGGTGCAGGAGGAAGTAATTTCTGAAATCTAGGTAAGGGTCCCATGATTTGTTCCCCTCGGGGAAGGTTAACAGCCTCATTACCAGGATGACTAAATAGTCATTTCTTCATTGTTTAGCTTATTCTCGGCCATGACTAGTGTTCAAGTTCAGGTACAAATAACCTGAATCATCTCTGTTCCATGAAAACTGCTGACAATGTTATGCCCTAGGGACTTGGCTGTGTCCCAGACTTTCATTCTTCTTTTCAGTTTCTTATATGTTTTCAGTCATCTCTTGTGAAATGTTCACTGAACCATGTATAAGAAGGAACTATGTAGAAGGAACTGCCCTGTTTTCTGAGCCTTGAAACAGGGGCACAGAAATAGACACATATATGAGTGGTTTATCTTTTTGAGTTTTAGTCAACATCTAATAATAATGTAAAGTATATGCCTGTACATACTTCACACATAAAAGCAGAAATGTATGGTACAAATACAGATCTTAAGAAGGCTTTTTGTAGGTAAATTGCTTTAATTTAACTAAATAACTCAAAACCCTTTCGGTTTGAATCTAGAATATTCCCATTCACAAATTTTCCACCAGGCTCACCATAATATGAAAATATTTTGTTCATGCAACTTAACTTAAATATAAGCCAACATATTTGACTGTAACTGCAACAGTTGTATAACCATGCATAATATCTTTACACCTAGCTTGGCTTTGTAATTTCCTCAGTGTGAGCTGAGCAATTTCCTTAGTGACACCTCAGAGCAGTATAAAGCCTTGTCCCATGTGGCAGCACATGGGAACTTACAACTGGATCGCAGTGAGATCTCTCCTCATGCATCCACATCTTAAATTCAGAACTGTATTCATCCTATACAGTCAGCTGTCAGCTTTACAGAGATGGCCACTGAGGAATCACTGCTGAGCAGCTCATAGTGGGCATTTGGGAATGATAAGGTCTCTACAAGAGTCCATTGATTGGAGAACAAAAGACAATTGTGGTCTCCTGGTAATGTGAAGAATGCTAGTGCTCTGGTGAATGTCAGACCAATGGGGGGAAAAAAAACATGAAAATAGAAAACCAATTTGGATCAGCAAGCAACACTAGACAGATTTAAAAATAGAGCAAAAAGGTGAAAGCTATGTAGATTCCCTGTTCTGGAAGGCATCCTGCCCTGGGATTTTACATCCCGTGAAAAAAAGTATGTTAAGGAGACATTTCTTCTGCAGCTTATGAGGTAAACTCATTTGTCTGGAAGAAAGAGGAGTCTTTGGGTGGAAATTTTCATCCCATCCTTGAACATTTCATCAGCCATGTCTGACCAACCATTAGGCAATGGACACTGGGTTCTATAAATTCACTGGGAACCAGGAAGCACTCTGATGAAGGCGGGGAAAGGCCTGGGTGGGCTGATCATGTGGTTCCCACACATGTACCCGAATAAATCACCCATCCTTTAACCTACAGAAGGGGCTTCAGGAAAAGGAACTTAAATACCTCCATGGCAATGTCTCAGACAGAGCTAAGTGTGGAAATATCTCCCCTTCACCTTCTCTACTCCACATTGATATTTGAGGGAAACAACTGAAATAATCAATAGAAATTATTTTAAAAATAGCCTGCTAAATTTGTTTTCAATTATTTATAAGCTGAATTCCAGTATGACTTCATACTAATTCAAACCAATTGCCATTAGCATTACATATCCTGGCTCATTCTCTACAAACACTCATTGTGTCAAGGCAAAATCTACTATCCTACATATGTAAACAACTAAATCCATCTATAAAAAGGGGAAATGCAATTGATTTAAATTCAGGAAAGACACCATACATGAGGGAAAATAAAACATACCCCAAAGGATGAGGCTATTGTGTAAGAGTGTTGACCTTTATGCTGAAGCAGATTTCATTGATGGAGCAAAGCCAAGAACCACAGTGACCCCAGTACATTAGGACATGACTACATTGCTGGCCCTGGACTGAGAACTGTGGGAGGCTGATTAGTACTGGGAGACGGAGAGTGTGCCTCACAATTTCTAGGTAGCCTGATCAGACTCCAGAGGACGATTTTGTACTGAAGGACATCTGGGTACAAATGCTTGACTGGATAGGACTCAACATGTATTGTGGAATGCATGAGGTTTGGTGGGCGAGTTAGGGGTTTGGATGGGGGAGGGGGTCTAAATTTGATTAAGAATTGTTGTATGAAATTTATAAAAGCTCAATAAAAATCTTTTAAAAAGATATAACTACATGTGAGAAGAAAGTTGTCCAAAGTATTCTTTCTGTGGTTCGTTCCAATGACTTTGAAATATATTCTAAATGTCTGATGGAATGTTGTCAGAGAAGAATAGGAACACAGTATGTCACATATGTGTCACAATGTGTCACAATATGTCACACACTGTTATGTGATTTATCTATTTCTTAGTCTTTCATGCATGTGTATAATCTGTTTTGATTAAACAGACCTCCACTTGCCCCCTCAGTTTCTGCCGTATCCCTCCCATCACGTTTCCTTCTCAACTGCATGTTTCCTTATTAAACACATTGTGTTCAATATTTGTAGCCCTAAGTACATTGTGGAGGTTCAGCATAAAAGAGAAACTACCTACTGAACTCCTTTAATGGAGAGGGAGCCTGGTTAGGAGTTATGATTTGACTCAGAACTATCCGTCCTGAACAAAGGACTTAATTATATTTAGTGAAAACCACATTAGTCAAGGTAGGGGAAAGTTTTAAGAAACTTTGTCTCTAAGAATCTTTAACCAGAGTTTGTAGGAAAAGTTATTTGTCCTACAGACAAAGAACAGCATTCAAAACCACAAACATATCCATGTGTTGTTTATGAAGTTACTGTGGATTATGTTGTTTTCAGCATTGATCTTTGGTCTATTTTCCACCTGTCATACACAGGTACCTCGCTCTGAGTCAGGGCATCAGGGCATACCAGAGTCACAATGAAGAACATAGTATAAGATTAAACCTAAGCATTCAGACTGGTTTGCAATAATTAATTACATTGGACATTGTTTTACTTAAAGTCTCGTTAAGTATAAACAAGCTTAGTATACATGAGTATATAGTATTAAATTATCTCAAAGCATTTGATTAACATAGGCCTAAGAATGTCATTCCCACATTCCACACTTGTAGGGCTACTGACTGATACAACGTCAGCCTATCACTGGCCTCTTCTAGAAAAGTGAAGAGAAGTGACTCTAACTTGCCAAGCAGTGGTTAATTGGCAATAATTTCTCTAACAGGAATGGGGCTTTGTCAGAACCCCCCCACACACACACCTCACAGTGAGATTTTGACTGATTTGGTCCTGTGTAGCTTTTGTGTGTGAAAGCACACTACTGTGAGCACAGGTGTGCAAAGGCCTTGGAATGTAGAGAAACTGCTGTTTTGTAACAGTCTCCTAGTACTTCTGGTTCTTACAATATCTCTACCCGCAGCCCACATCCACAACAATGTTTGAACCTTGGGAATGGGGATAGACATCCCATTGAAGGCTGAGCATTCCACAGTCTCTTATTCTCTACCATAGACCCACTTATGAGTTTCGTCTCAATCAACATGTACTACAAAAGCAAAATTGTCTGCTAAGTGCCATGGACTGCACAATTCCGTAATTCTATCTTGGCTATGAAGATAAGTATTTAGTCCAGGTTAATAATATTAGGCAGAATTATTCTGCCATTAGGCAGAATACTAGTAAGCTCTCCCCTAGAGATTATGAAGGACCTAGCCCAGTTGTTGGTCCAGTAGACAGAAGCAGGCATGAGTTCAATCTGCAGAGTAGGCCTGAATTTCAATCAGAAAGCAGTTGATTACAACCATAGTATCTGTACAACTATTGTACCATAGGGCATACCTTGCTAGGGTAGTCATCATTGTACCTAGAATGATTAATGGCTAGATGAGGCTATTGGTTGCTTTTCTCACACAACAGTGTTGATAGTGTGCACAGCATCTTCTATGACTATGAAAGCTCATCAGTACAGAGGAAACAGCCCAGGTAGCACAAGTTTGATTTCTCAATGTGCTCAGACTCAAATATGTGGTGTCTTTGGAAGTGGGCTCTTAACATCAAGTTCTGAAAGGTGACCAAGAACAATGGCAACAGCCTATATTTGCTGAGATGACCTACAGACATCACTGACCAATGAGCAGATGGGAGGTATGAAGCACCTAGTACCAGCCTTGTTATTTCTTAGCCAGTGGCATCCTGGAGAGGCACTAGTTCTCCACACAGAGTGATGTGGTGCGGTAGGTCAAGCGAAAACATCCCCATACTCTCATGTGTTTGAACACATGGACCACAGGTGGAGGCTCTGATTTCACAAATTACGTAAACTTTAGGAGTCACAAATCCTGCTATAGGAAGTGCATCCCTGGGGTAAGCCTAAGGGGATTTGTAGCTTTATCCCACTTCTTCCACAGACTGCTTGCTTCTTGTGTAAGATGCGATCATTAATCCTTGTCTTCCTGTCACCATGCCTTCATGGTCATTAGAACACACTATTCTGTAACTGTAAGTCAAAATAAACACTTTTTCTTTAAGTTGATTTTAGTCATGGAAATTCACCACAGCCCAAAGAAACTAATTTATAGATAACTCTTTACACTCACACACACACATACACATATACACACACATGCACACACACACACACACAATTTTAGGGAGGCTTTACAATAATAAGTCACTGAATGGCTTTCTCAAAGGTCTTACTGTCAGCTATCCTTTCCCATACTCTGTCCTTCACCCTACCATCCCGTCCTTCTCCCCACCTAACCCCCCTGTCCTTCTCCATTCCTGCTTTGTTTTTCTCTTTCACCCTTGAAAATACTCTTATTTCTCTAACCCTTCTCCCACGAAGCAGCATCCGCACACGCTCCATGCACAGCGTGTCTCACCTCTGCAGGCGCTCCAACCTTAGCACACGTCTCTAGACAGTCAAAGCTGGCATCTATGTAAGAGAAAGTATATTTGGTGTATACCCCCTGGAGTCAGTCAGACTCACTCAAAATGATTGTTTCTAGCATCATCAATCACCTGTAATTTTCTTTTCTTATTTGTAGAATTGCATTTGTATGTGTCCCACCTTTGCATTACATACTCATCAGTTGATGGTTATCAAGGCCAAGTCTTCACTGGGTGAACATGGCAGTGATGACGCGGATGAGGAAGTATCTCTACAGAAGTATGCGCAGTCCTTTGAGTGTCTAGCCAGGGCTGAGATCTGGGCCATTCGGTAAATCTCTTTCGAGATGGTTGAGGAGCTTCTTCACTGAGTTACATAGAGGTTATACCAGGTTGCATTCTGACCCTCTGCCCACCTTGGAGGTGAAGAGTCATTTTAGACGTGGGTAAGCTCAGTTCAAGGCTGTGTCTCAGACTCAGTAGAAACAGTAGAGGAAGTGGAGAAAAAATATTCGATTGTTTACTGATTGTGAAGTAGTTGAATGGCCACCTCACCTTTCCCACTGTGATAAAATGTGCCTATTGTGAAATAAGTCACCTTGAACACTTCCTCACCAAAACTGCTTTTATCAAAAGCTTGATCTGTCATAGTTGCAATAAAGGGAACCTGTACAAATGTCATTATGAATGAGTCATTAGTCTTCCTCTTTTTGAGGCACACATTCACTGCCTTCAACTGTCCTAGTGGAAGGAGATCACATTGTATAACTGGCCACGAGTATGTGGGGGAATGGGCATCTTGTTCCGCAGAACTGGGCAATGTTACCCGGGCATTCGTGTATGAATGACTTCAGCTGGCCGTGTGACCAGAACTTGTTCATCATCTGTAGTTGTCTCTTGAAATGTTCTGATGCTTTGTGAACAACATTCATACCCAAATGCCCTCGTTTCTCATGAGCACAGAAGTTCGATGTCACTTTCTGTCCTCAGCTGGACACTTACATTTAGCTTAATATCTTTCAGTATTAAGTGTACACTATATAATGTTCTTGGTAGATATATTAACCACTTCTGATTAAGCTAAATCCCTTTATCCTTACTGTGTCTGTCTCTGTTTCTATAACTTGTTGCTCATTGCCTTTACTGAAAAGCAAATTAATAAAGAAAATGAATTGATTTAATATAGTCTAAACAAGCATATTGGGAGAGGCAAAATTAATTTGCTCCCCAATGCCTTTGATCATCTTATAATTAATATAAAATCTAATATTAGGGATAGAAATGTTGCATATGGAAAGGCGTGAGAATTTTAATGGTGTCTTCCTAAGGGAAAAAAAAAAAAAACACCCAGGATTTTTCCATTTTCTATTATACATGTTCCAAAGGTATGTCTTGTGGGCATTGTTTTTGGTAGTTTTGTTCCCTGAGTAAAGAGTGGAAGACCTCAGCACTCTTTTGTTGGTATTATTATTCTCCCAATTATTGTATAAATGACAAATTCACTAACTCTGTAAGTTGAAAGGGCATTGACAGTTAAAGGGTAAAACTTCATGGTTCCTCTAAAATAACTTATCTCCAGCCAGAAATTCAGCATAGGATCATAATTACAATAGGAGACACTTTCCTTGATCTCAGTGATTGCCATATAGAATAGGTTTGTGAATTGCTAAGAAAATCAAGATGTATTCCAAGAAGAAAAGGTAGAAAAGGGTTTCACTCAAGGTGTAAGATGATAAGATGATAACGTTCTTTGGAAAACGTTAAAAGCATGCTAGGTTGATCCTCCTTTCCCTGTGGGAAGCTCCAGGGGCTGAAACAAAGTTCACTAATTGGAAAAGATGTAAAAATCATGGTCTCCTGCTGATTTGTTGAGTGCTGGTGCTTTGGTGGGTGCCAGATCAATGGGAATCAATCCGTGATGAACCAAGGTCCACTTGGAGCACTGAATTGCAGTAGCTGGATTTGACTGTAGAGTATGAAGATGGCTATGAAGCAGAATTCCCATGTTGCATAACAATCCTGTACCTGATTTAATGCAACGTGCTTTTCTCCAAGGAGAGAAAATGTGCTTGTGTTAGATTTATTCCCAGAATGCCTTATGAATGTCAGAGTTGGAAAGTTGTGTCTTATTCTATGAATTTAAAGGGAACATGTTTGGGGAAAATAAGACTTTGTGAATGGAAATTTTTCATGAAGCCTTGCACAGAAGTCTGCCTGATAAACAGCTAGTGACCAGAGAGAGGCCTGGAGGCAATGTGTCAGGGAAAGTTTTGAAGAAGGAGCTACGGAGGCAGGGAGGATGGGCTTCTTCTCAATATTCCCTTGTCAGGGCACTGTTCACTAGGACCCCTAACAATGAAGCCAAATGATTTATTGAAAATAAGTTCATTGATTACCTCCTAGATACAAGTGGCTCTAATGCATCAATTTAGATGGTTTATTATGCCAGTTGTTGTGTTTATTAGGGTTAACAACTGGGTTGGACCATAGTTGATTTTTCTCCCTTAGCAGCTTACACAGTCTTCTCTAGAATTATGATACTTGGTCTTCAAGGAGGAGGCTTCTAGGTCAGTTCCAGTTCCATTGCTCCAAGTCCTGTGTCTGAAGTATGTCCTGTCATTGCAATAGGGTCTTACCCTCAAGTTCTTGGGAGTAATCAAAGGTTCTGGCAATAGCCCATGTTATTCTGGGAGTCTCTTGGACTCCCCTGACCAAAAACTCTAAGGGAAGTTTCTTCTGTCTGGCGCTGTGTCCTTTGCTATGTAGACTTCAGGTATGCACATGCACTCATGTTCAGATATCATATGTGTATTTTTAAGGGGGGGGTGTTAAAGCATTGTCCTCTGGCTTTTCATATCACCTAAGCTCATTTATCCCTCCTTTCTCTCTCCCTAACTTAGCCTCCTCCCTCCCTAGTTAAAGTCCCATTTTCCCACTTTCCCTTTGTTAATACCTGTCTCCCACTGTCTTCCTTCTTTTGAGTTCCTTCTTCTCCTTTACCCCATGCTTCCTCCTACCTTATTCCATTCTCCCCTCCCAGGTGAATAACCTCTATCTAATTGGGCTTAAAGCCCTCTCAATTAGAGGACCTTTTGGGTGGTACTTAACAGTCAACTACACATGACTGGAAAGGTCATAGATCCTAGAATATAAACATATCTCTGACATATCTCTAGACAAATGAAATTTCTTACTGTATGCTAAATATGGATCATTGTATTTACAAACAAGTGTACCATACACCACTCATCCAAGAGCTTCTTTGCAACAGAAGAGAGTTACAGAATCCAACAACTGGTCACACAGAGAGAATATATATCTGAGAGATGCGCAGACCTAAGTGACAAATCCACAGGGGAATCCCGACACCTAAGGCTCATGAAGCATGGCCGAAGAGGGGATAGAGAGAATTCTAATACATCCCTGAACTCTCACCAGCGAATCTCCCTCATACAATAGAGTATGATGCACACAGAAGGCCACAAGTGGCCAAATTTAAGAGAATGAGAGACTGAAAAATTCATGTCCCTGGTTAATGTCCTACATTAAACCTCACACAGAATGGTTCAGGGACCATTTAGAAAACGGAGTGGAAAGATTGTACGAATCAGGGATGGTGCATGAACAGAAGGAAACAGAGGCTCTCAATCCTCTGGGAACTTGCTCATATGAACTTGCAACAGTGGGTGACAGCGGGCACAGGATCCATGCAGACTCAATCAGACAAAAACACAGCATAGACCTTGGGAAATGCACAGCAGACCCCAACTGTAGCTGAGAATTATTGGCAACTGAACACTGTGGGGTGAGGGGGAGTACGTCTTTTTAATGCAGGCTGACTAGACTCTAGTGAATGAGCTTGCACTGAGAGACATCTAGGTACAAATGTTTGTTCAAATAGGCCTTAGTATGTACTACAGAATCCATGGAATCCATTGGGGGGTTACAGGGTTGAAGATATGGACAGGGTCTAAATTTAAGAAATATGTTATGAAATGAATAAAACCCAGTAAAACACACATTAAAAATAACGGTGTCTTGCAGTGCTCTAAGCAGGTGACCACCATGCACCATCATATATCAAACATTGATCTTTGGAAGAAATAATTGAAATAAACAATGGAATCTTTATACTTTTGAATTATAGGTTGATAACTTGAAAAAAATCTCTTGAGGTATTGAATGCCAATAAAACTGTACACGTGTATAGAATGAGTGCTCATGGCCTTTAAATCACCGGACCAAACTTTTCAAATTTTCATAAGTTATGCTACCATCTACTGACACACAGGTATGGGAACTCTCTATGACTACAGTAAATATAGCATAGAAGATTTTTCTGGAAGACACTATGCATGAGTAGAAAAATATAGTCACAAGCATGAAGTGATGGAAGATATTCTGAGTGTCAATGTGGTTATTACACTTTAATTAAATGATTATTAAGTGAAATCTGTTGCCCTTTATCCAAAAGAAGGTAATCTACATCTGGGAGACAGGCCAGTGTCTTCTCCCTTAAGATTCAATCTAGTTAGGGATTGCCACTCATCTGACCAAGAGACTACCTCTCAGAAAGGCAAATTCATTTTAAATCATGCTTAAGTGACTGATGGGAGTAATAATTAGCCCTTTGATGAGATAATGTACTTTCCTGTCCAGAATTAACCACTCTGCAGCACAATCTCTTACCTGTGTGATGATGTTTCTAGGGTTTTCCCTCTGTTCTGAGTTCTGACTCAGAAACAGGTAATTTTTTTCTTCTCTTCTGTCTATTGTACTTACCAGGTCTAAGTATGCTTTCTTCTACTTGTCTGGGCCTTCTTACTCTTTCTATGAAGTTCTTCTGTCCGTCCCCTGATTTCTTGTCTGTCATGCATCTGACCTCCATGGCTGTACCATTCAAATGAAATGATTCTCATTCTCCCTCTTAAGATTTTACCTGTGAATCTATAAGAAACTTTGATAAAATTCACTTCTGTGGCTATCACTTTCACTCTTCAATTTGCAAGTCCAGCATGGGAAAGTCATTAGGTTGGCATGGCTTCAGCCCCAGAACAGATTCCCTTTTTTGACGCTACCAACAAGGGATCCTATACATCCTCAAACAATACTGGCCATTGCCTGGGCTCCTGGATGTCCACTGAAACAGAATGGTAAGATCCTCTTTATAGAGACCTTTAGTACTGGTTATGGTTATGCCCCCCAGTGCTCCCCCTCTGCCTTGCAATCCCAGTTCCTACCTGTTCAACATGTTTACAATGAATTTAATTCCTTCTTAAGACTTCTATTTCAGTTCTGTGTCATTATTCAACAGAGGTCTTTACCACCACACCTAAGATATCTATCATAAGTTTCAAATTCTTTTGTGTTAAAAACATATATATGGAACTAGAGAGATGACTCAGAGGATAATATCACTGAGTGCTCATGCAGAGGACATGGGATCAATTCTCAGCACCCAACCCACATGGCAGCTAACAACTGTCTGTAACTCCTGTTCCATGGGGATTCAGTACCTTCTTTTGACCTCCACTGGCACGGCATGCATGGGTGTATTTACACATAAGCAGGCAAGACACTTCCATACATAAAATAAAAATAATAAAAATAAAATATTTTTTAAAGTATATAATATTATAAAGCATATTTTATAAAACTGATAAATGACAATCTCTGTTGGGAGAATGAGCAGAATGTTCAATGGGGTTAGATGGTTTTGACAAAAATAACTTGGATATAAAGTGCAGAAACGTCTCACCACATATTCCTGCATTTCAAAGAGAAAAGGATGAAATATACCAAAGCAATTATCATTGTGCATACCGTCAGGAGGCAACGCAGGACTCCAGAGATCAATACGGAGCAGGCTGCTCTGTTGCATTCTGAAAGACAACGCTCGTTGGAGGACAATGCTCGATGCAGAAGAAAGCAACCCTGCTACTGGGAAAGTGAATGCTTTGACTAAACGATGACCATTTAAAGCATCTTGAATTTTTATAATGAGACAAAAATAATTGCTGAAAGAGGACATACAGATTATTCTGTTTTTCTTTGTCTCTAGAATTGCAGAGATTGAATACATGAAGGACAGGTGCAGCTAATACAAAAGAAATTTCAAGAAATCTAGAGCGAGCAGAGAGGGATGTGAGAAGAGAACAGAGGATAAAATTTTTTATGAGGGTCTAAAAATTAAACCAGTTTTAGGTATTTATGGATTAGTCTGGCATCATCTAGGGGTGCTACTGGCTTTTATTCATTTAGTGTTTACCTTCCATTGCTCTGTGCCCCACAACTCGGTTCCTTCACACCCCCACACACCATTTTTCATTGTCTAGAAAACAATAAATTCATGAAGCATGTTGGAAATAGAGCCTTGCAATTCACTCTGTTCTGACAGTGATCAGAGAGTAAGAAGAACCCACAGCCTCAGTTGCTTAAAGGACACAAAGAAGCTGAATCTCAAGCAAAGCTCAACTCTCAAGATGAATAAATCAAATACCGGTGTTAACTTTGTATTCGGGAGCAACTAGGATTGGTGGACCCCCGCTGTAACTTACTCTAATGTCATTGTTCCCAGACACAATTACTCGCCAGCTTCGAAAGGATGGAAAACTAGCCCATTTCTTATTGAGTGCACACTGGTCCAGTCTTAAATTGTTGAACAAGAGAAGAGAACTGGATGCGACCAAGGAAGGGTTCTGTGGCGACCCTGTGCTGTTTCTACTCCACTTCCAGAGGGTCCCTGAGATCCCAGGGTCAGCTGGGGGAAAATATGCTCTGACCGCTTTGGTTTAGCAGTGTGCCTTCAGAGACAAATGCTCTAAAGGATGATGCAAATGGGAGAGCTGCGGAGTTAAGATGGAGGAAGGCACAGAACAGAATGTCCCCGGTAAAGTGCTCCCTCCTACAGGAGTCTGGGGAGATCACTAGGGTGATCTATGACAGAAGCATCTGCCACTGTGAGGGAAGTCAAACTGAGCCCTTCTTAACAGTGCGTCTTGATGTCTGGAGTGCACTACCTGTGCTGGTGACGGGAAAACGATCCCCCTTTCATAATCCTCTATCCCATCCTGACTAAATCAAAGGAATTGTTACCAAGAACCAGGAGCTAGAGATGCACTGTAGGAAATGGCCATCTCTGTTTCCTGAAAAGTGAGATAAGCCACAAGATAATGAGGGAAATGTATTAAGTAATTTCAGGATGAGATGAAGCTGAAATTAGACCTAAGGAGACTTATTAGACAGAGTAAAGAACGTATTGAACATCTCTAAGATGAGGCTAAAGAAATAAGATTTCAGAGGAGCAGGGTTGAAGACGGTCATTAGAGAAATCTAGTCATTTGTGTTTATAGCCTAGCAGAGTCTCTTCAAAAATTTCTTAGTAGGTACTCATAGTTCAGATGCATGATAATTATATTTTCTCACTTTGCTTTGAAATTTAGCTTAAAGAAATCACTCACTTTTTAAAGGTACATCAAATTTTCCCAGTCCCTAGTTTAATTATTACTTTCTTAAATCTGATTTCAGTCCTTGATTCAAACATGATCCGTATTAACCTACTCTGACTCTAAGAACATTACGAATTGTGTCACTTAGAACCCACATGTCTAGTTGGGGATAATGCAGTATCAAGACTAGTTCATGTATTTAGAACTAAATGAACCAAAATGAGGACAATATTTTTTGATATATCTAAAGAATCTTTTATTTCTCAAAAAAGACCATACATTCAAAGATAATGAAGTTTCAAAAAGATGAATCAGTATCATCTCAAAATCCGGAAGAGTAGCAGATGTCTCCATTCATATGCACACACCTCAGGAGCTTGAGATAAAGGTCAGCTGAGTGAGCGTCAACGCGGAGACAGTAAGACAACTTATAAAGAGTATACACACGAAGCTCTTTGTCAACTGACTGCAGGCTTGCAAGATCTGACCAGACAGGGAAATCCACATTTTCTTCGGCTCCAGGGTGAACCTAGGGGTGAAGAGGATAGCCACTTATATTATAAATGCCTGTATTTGATTCTCCTTTTCCCTTCTCAATGCTGGATTTTATTTGGGGAAATTTTAGCAATGTAAAATTTCGTGCACAGTCTTAGCATTCCATGTGTGTAGAACAGAACCTTATAAATCTTTTAATGCTCTGAAAACTAGAAGCAAGGTCTGCATATATATTTTCTTACATTAAATTCATATTTGAATGAAGCATGCCTTTCACAACTAAATGGATGGACGATGCAGATGTTGCTAGGTGAGGGCGATCTCGTGTTTAGTCAAGGGGTAATGTAGGAACTGGTAACCGTTCTCTCAAGATTCAGAGAGTGGATTATTGTGATAGGAAGGTCTAATAAGTTATTTGAGGACATTGTGCACTGCCCAGGAAATATGCTCTTTAAATTGCAGTGAGGATCAGGCACCCTTATGTAACATTCAGGTGTAACACTCAGTACAGGAGTCACCTCTTTCAGGATATGCAAAATGAAAGGAAAGAAGACAGTTCACCTTGAGAAGTATTCTCTTGATGTGCTCTAGAAGCTCTTTGTTTTTGGTCTCAATCTCTTTGGCTTTTGAGAGAATCTCATCAGGCGCTCCTGGCATAGCACTGAGCTCAGTCACCAGATGGTACAGAGGGGTCTTCCAGGCATGGACTATACTGAGAGTCATTTTCAGGAAGTCCTCAAACTATAAAATGCAATTGAACAATCCCAATAAGCTAAGTGAAAAAGGATTCATTACATGTAGTTTTTAATCAGAAACACTGAAGTATGTTATCTGTTTGCTTTTCTTATCAGAAGGTATGCTTTCATAGAGAAAAATGGTATGGAGTTATGAAACTTAAATCATTCACATACAATTTGCCAAAAAGAAACAACTTCCATAAATAAACGTTGTTTGTAGTGAACCATCAGTTTCTATCTGCCATTGCCCATCCTGATCTGAGTATTTTGATTGTTTTTTTTTTTTTTGTCCAGAGACCAGAGAAACCCAAAGCTTTTCTAGGAACAGTAGTTGTGTACGGGATCTAACTCAGGAAGATAAGTATCATCAGTGCCAATGGCAAGTAAGTTAACTCAGATTCGTTACACTAATAAACTACATTGTTCACCAGTTATGTTCATTCTGGTTTTTGTGTCACTTTAGGATCTCGGTAGAAAGTTAACATGAGCATAACCTGATCTTAATAAGTGTGGTTTCCTCAGAGCTCAGCACTTTTTCACCTCAAACAGAGTAAAATCTTCCCTGGCATTCACAGTTGCAAAACAGGGCATGGCATTTTCTTAAAAAGCAACAAGAATGGAAATCACAATGGACTTGTTACTCTCCGGTGTGTGCAGGAAATTCATCTCTTATTTAAAATGAGTGTTATGTTGAAGTCTTTTGGATACTCTCCTGATAATGAAGACAAAGAGTAGGTCAGACTCCAATATTCCTAGCAATGGATCTAGGAAACACTATGGAGGAAAGAAGGCAAGACGGTGATGCGAATACAGGTTGATACGAGTGAGTACAGACCATACAATAAAAATGCTGGCTTGAGATGGAGGAAGCTCAGACACCCATTATGACTGGACATTTCATAAAACAGTTTAAACTATGTGAACCCTTATCTCAGCTAATATTTGTGAGTAGTAATAAAAGTGATGTCAACAAACTACTTCTGTGAAATAAGTAAAATATAAGTCTCTACAAATGTTTTCTCTGGTCTATCTCTACTTTTCCTTTTTATTTTCATATGATGGTGTTATTAAAATTTCTCTTTGGGAGAGGCAGACCAACTCAACCTGCTTCTCTCCCCCTGCCTTGCAACCCAAAAAAATCATCCCAGGCCTTGCAACAAACACACAAATTTCTCCACTCACGGTTAAACTGATTCTAGCTGGTTTACTTGGGCTTACTAACAGAGCAATGGGTAAGGGGTTACTTACAGAACACGGGCGCCCGCCCTCCCCTCGGCAAGTTCCATTAGTAAATCCTGGTGGCTGGGATCTTGCAACTTCCTGGTGAACAGATCCAAATGGCCCATGGGGGAGGGGAGAAAAGGCACCCATGTTCCGTAAGTAGCCCCTTACCCATTGCTCTGTTTGGTCTGTTCAAACCTGGGGGTGGGACAAGGCTGAATGCTGGGTCCGCCATGAGAAAATTTATGCAACAGATGGTCATATTAATTCATTTGAGGGAAGTTGTGTCTGGGAGTCAGAAGGAAAAACATCATAATTACAAATTAAAGTCATCATGTTATGTAAATCTTCCCATCACAACTAAGGGCAGGATTTAATTCTGGGGAACCTTCTATGGTTAGGTACTGTTGAAATAGCATTCTCTAAGGGAAAGGTTTCTGGATCTGCAACATTACTTAATGTGTGATCTTACCATATAGCTTCCACACAAATTGGTTTTTCTTTCATTGCTTGCAGATGTGAGTGCCACAGCTAGTCCAGTGCTAATAACAGCACAGAGTATGCTTTGGTCCTTTAGTTGGAGAAACTGGGAAGAGGACTTACCGGGATGGTTTTGGCTTCCTCGATTGTTTCTGGTGTGTTGATGGAAAGAGTGTGGCAGGTGTTGACAGTGTTGGCCATGAACTGCTTATCCCTGATGGACTGTAATATCTGCAGAGGTCAAAACCATCATTCAGTTGATTAAAGTTTGAAACTGAATAACCCAGTTCATGACCAGAACATTAAAGCATTTGAAAGATGTGTAATTTTCCACTGAGCACTGCAAAATCTAACATTGAGAAATTAAGACAAAAAGAAAGAATTAAGAAAGTGACCCTTTTACCTAATTTCTTTCACATGAGCTCAGTATTCTCATTTGAATTTTCATATAACATTCTAGCCTCTCATCCTCCTTCCCGGTTTTCTATTCTCTGAGTTCCTCCTCTTCCTAAAAATTAAAGTACTAAAGAGTATAAAGAGTACTAAAGAGCATAAGACTTGCAAAATACTAAACAATAAGTGCTTTGAATGCTTTGAGGATTGTGTTTTGTTAGAATTTGGACTCCTTGCCATATATATGGGATATCCATCTATCTATCTATCATCTATCTATCTATCGATCGATCGATCTATACACACATATACACACACATATATACACACGTATATATATACACACATATACACACATATATACATACACACATATATACACACATACTTATATATAAGCATATATATATATATAAATCTGTTTTTCCTTATTTATCCAAACTAGTATTTCTTTTAAGTAGGCATTATAAAGTTAGACATTTCCTTTTTTAACTAGTGAATATGTATACTTATACCACTCAGCGTTATTCATAAATCATGAATGGAATTATATTCTTAGAAAATTAGACATAAAAATAGGGCTTTTCAGGAAATGCAAAACAATGAAGGAATGAAAATATGAAACCAGTAATTAATGCATTTAAGAACTATATAATCAACTACCATATTTACTTATATTATTAACATACTTATTAGTTAAAGGTAATAACTTTTCTGAAAGTTTATTGGACTATTAAAAATGTTAGAACTTGAAAGACTGTTAGTCAATAACAGGAAATGGAAACTCATGAGTAAAATCAGCACATGAGCTCCTATTTACTGCAAATGCAGTGAAAAGTTCTCTTCATGCCCAGGGTTGTAGAGAAGCCTTATCTGTTTTCTCCTTGACATTGTCTGACCTTTAATACATAACATACGCTCAAAAAGAGGAGAGAACCTAGCTTCCCTTCTAACCCACCCCTCCTAATGAATAGACTCTAGAATTTGAAATCTTAAACCACAGTTCTGACATCTGGGATTCTGGAAACATGATCGTTTTTATTTCCTCCTCTTGACATGGATTAAGTTTATGCTTTATCTGTTCCCTCCACACAGCTTTCTCCAATGCAATTCTACTTTATTGGATTTCTGCAATACCCTAAGGAAAGAATGCCACAGGAGACTGGCTCCCTACATCTTCATCCAGAAGTCAGAGCTCTTCCCATACACATCACTACCCTTACAGCTTCATCCTTCAGGTGTAATTTAAGGTAAAGCTACATCAGAGGACAACTGAGTCGTGATCCGCCCAAATCCTCCTATTTTCCTTCCATCTTTTAGTTACTGACATTTCCTTTTACCAGTGGAGGCGTTTTCTTTGAAATTCAGCTCTTGATGCTTTGTGTGTGAGCTGCAGTACCATCACTAAATGAGGGCTTTGCCAGGGAAGGAAACATAGATACATGAGATACTTACAAACTTATTGAACAGTTTTGAAGAGAAGTCATTGGTGAACTGAAACAGGAAGGAAAAAAAGAATGAGAACTTTATGAGTAAAAAACATCATGAATCCATATTTATTGTATATTACTAAGACACATGCCATGGGGTGCCCATTGTTTTACTGAAGCCTTGTCTACGTTCTCCTCCTGGACATCAGGGGACACTGAACACATAACATATAGTCATCAGGAAGAGAGAACCAATTTTCCTTCCAAAACAATTCTCCCACTTAATCAAACACATTCTGACACATTGTTAGATCTTAGACGTTTCTGAAAAGGCAGGATTTTTCTTGCCATTCCCCTCCTCATGTCATCACACTTTCCGATTCTTCCTTTCCATTCCTTCACTTCAGGTCACTGGAGCTCACTTCCTACCGGACACGACTGTGAACTGAGGGGACATACCAGCGGAAACTGGCGTCTTGCAAAGTAAGGAAATCAGAGCTCTAGATCTCCAGTTATGTCTGTTGTTTTTCTTCAGGGGGCGGGGGTTGTGTTGCAAATGTAAATTAAAGAATCTTTTTAAAAGAATAGTTTAACAAGTGCAAATGTTAAAACTCATTGAATTATAGAAATCTTTGAGATTTATGAAAATACCCCCATCCTCTTTATTCCAGTTTTCCATACAACATACTTTCTTTTCTCTTTAAAAGATGTGTTGGAAATGTGTTTCATGATGTTTTCTCTTAAACTATAGTGCAATGTGATCATGGACAGAAGGTTCCACTGAGGAAGAAGCCAGAGGTAAGTGAAGTACTTACGAATTTCATGCGCATGTCTGTAGCAAGATCACTGATGTTCTGAGACACTGTGATAGCATCATCAAACAATTCATGGAGGGACCCCTCCTTGGGGTCATCCTCCTTGGTATGCATAGGCACAGAGGTCACTTTTTCCCACAGGAGCAAGTTTGACACCAGCAGCAGCAAAAGTGCCCTACCTACATAGAAACAGGAAGTACTTTGAGATCTGCTCCATTGAGATTATAAGTACTAATTCTATCTTAGAAAACAAGAGTAACTTATGTCTCCCCAGTACCTACACTATATGACTTGCTGCCTTACACCCCCCGTGACGTGAATAAATATATTTCACTATGAAAATGTAATTAAATCAATTCATTTGCACAGATAAAAGTTTGAGAACTTGGTGACTTTGGAATTTTTGGATTGGTATCTGACATGATTCTGAAGTTTTCATACATATAGAGTTTATGTTAGTGGTAAGTGAATGCTTTGTGGTCATTCCCTGCAGATAAATTGATGTCTTGGGAATGTATGCTGATTTTCAGTAGTCAGACTCTCCCAATCTCTGTTTTCTATGCAGTGACCATATTTGTATCTTCACCTGGACAGCATGGCAGCTGTTTTCTGTAACTCGATTCTTAATAAGGAGAAATAACGAATGTCTTCTGCATAAAACTCAGGATGGAGAGAATGTTCTTTAAGAAAAAAAGATTCTGTAAATCGGAGTTGATGACCCATGATAATAATTGCATGCACATTCCATTTTACGGATTTTTATATGGAATCATCTGAGAATTTGATCTTTCCAATAATCTTGTAGTAGACTGGGCCAATTTAATACCATCAAACTATATTGATGCAAAAGATTTCTAGGGTTAAGAGATTAACCCTCAGTCTATTCACAGCTTGTGTGAGACATAGTACTGTGGGCTTTCCCCTCTTCCCATGCTTTGCACATCGTGGGGCTTCCATGTGTATTTGGGTGGCTTGGAGCATATTCATTGCCCTGGGGCACAGTGTCAGGAGATACAATTACTTGTAAAGAAAAACTTGACCTTAGATTCTATGATCACAGAAACCCTAGTAATCTTGATGTTTATTCCCTTTCCTTGATCTCTATTGCAGCTACTCTTAAATGAATACTTTGATCATGGGTAGTGTTGCTTTCATTGTCTTTTTACTGTTCAAAGATTGACCAAAACAGGACAGTAACATCTAAATGATTTATACTCTCAGTAGAATAAGCTTTCATGTATATATCCAAATGAAAACTATATTTACATTTAGAGACGTGACTCTGAAAAAAGTAAAACTTCTGTTCAACACAGCTTTGGTAAATACAATTGGAATAAATGCAAGATAAAATTAGGAAATTGATAAGATTTATTCATGGGAACCACTCTAAATCAGTTACCCAAAATGAAGAAACATACTAACAATTGTGCAGTATGTAAGATAACAATCAATGTTTTACATAAAACATTTACATAAAAACAACTATATTCAGGTAATTCCTGAAGTTAAACAAAATTTTTCAAAAAAAATTATGTACTCTCAAATTAAGCATATGCACAGCAGATATTTAAAGACATAATACCTGTGTGTCTATTTTTTCCAATTGTCATCTGAAGAATTGTCAGTCTCAGAGCAGTGCAAGGAGATAATGATTTTGCTCTTCACTTCATAAAATCCAATTAATGCGAGTTACCAATTCATTTAACATGGAAACATCATCAAAACAAGAAAGCTATTAGCATAATGTCCTTTCATAAAAGGTATTTTGAGTAAATGAAATTGTCAAAGCTCTATAGATCCACATCAGCTAGCCTCATGTACAGCTTCTCTACAGTTGAAAATATGATGTTTGTTCAGGTCAAGCAACTCATAAAGGAGACACAGGAAACAGAACATGTTATTTTCAGCATTCTGTATTTGGCACTTATGGGACTCACAAACTCCATGCATGTCTCTCTTTTTCTATTTTAACTTTTTGAGACGGATCATTCCTTGTTCTGGAACTCTCCAGGCCATTCAAGGCTGTGTAGCCACATCTTGGTTTCTAGCACTAGACAGCAGTATTATTAATTTTTCATATTTTAGGTCAGTGAAGACAAAGATGCGGCAGAAAGAGGACAAGAGCCACGGCTGGTGCATGAGCATAGGAAATAGATTTCAGGTCTGTGGGAACTTACTGATATGAACTTGCAGCAATTTTGATAGCATGAACAAGTCCCATGCTGACTCAATCAGACAAAACAACAGGATAGAATTGGAGAAATAGGCAATGGGCCCCAACCTTAGCTGAGAAACTATTGGCAACTAATTACTGCTGGGTGAAGGAAAGTCAATCTTTAAGGAAGAGACTCTAGATAGACTGAGTAGACCCCAGTGGATGAACTTGCACTGAGGGACATCTGGGTGCAAAAGCTTAACCAGATGGACCTTAACTTACATGACAGAATGCAAGAAATTCAGTGGTGGGATGTGGGAGTGCAGATAAGGGTGTGGATCTAAATATGAGGAAGAGTTATTGTAGGAAATGCACAAAATCTCAAAAAATGCACAAAAAAAGACAATGCAAGACAGTGCAACATATCTTAGGGCCATGAAGCTTCCCCTTGGAGGACCACTGGCCCAGCCTTGCTCCGTGACCACTGGCCCAGCAATGCCTTGTGCATGTTCTCTCTAGAGCATGATTAGGAAGTGTTTCTCAGCTAGATCCAGCTCTACTTCTCCATTAGCCATCACTACAGATAAAACAGTCATAATGTCATAACACTAAATAGCAATCCATTCAAACCTGATTTGTAATATAAAAAATTCATTAGAAGAAAGTTGGGTGGAAATTTCTTACCGGAGGATGATTTGGTCAAAGACAGTGGCATCTCCGAGAAGTCGCAGCACAGCCTGCTTCTTGAATGAGCAAATGTGTTTCACTGCAGGCTTGCCTTTCCACACCTATGTACTCCAGCACTGCCACCCCAAGGCTACACACTGCTAGGTACAGGAGGAAGTAATGTCTGGAATCCAAGCAGAGGTCCCATGACTCTTCCCCTTCGGGGACACTAACAGCATCATTATCATGGTTCACTACCCTAATTCTATCTGCATTGTTAGATTGTTTCTGGACTGTGACGAGGGTCCAGCTTATGTTATAAATCACCACAACCACTTCTGCTCCATGATGACTGACAGCAGCTCCAGGTTCTAAGTAAACAGCCATGTCCCAGATCTGATTTTTTTTTCTTCCAGTTTCTTCTTTTTAAAATATTTCATTTATTATTTTTGTTTTATTTTATGTGTCTGAGTGTATTGCCTGCATGCATGTAAGTGCACCTGTGTCATACAATCCCCATGGAGGTCAGAATAAGGTATCAGATCCCCTGGAACTGGAGTTATGGACAGCTGTTAGCTGCCATTTGAGTACTGGGAACCAAATCTGGGACCTCTACAAGAGCAGCCAGTGAGTGCTCTCAACTGTTGAGCCCCCTCTCCAGGGTCATATATAGTTCAATAACTTCTTCTAAAATGTGCAATGAATCTTGGATTGTATGATTATTTACTACATTGCTTTCTGATCACTAGAAAACAAGGCCACAGTAACAGTCATCAATTCTAAGCAGATTAATCTTCATGATTCTTTGCCAATATCCATGGAACACAGTAAAGTATGTGTCTTGATATAGTAGGCAAATAAGAGCAGTAATTTAGGGTGTAAATCCAGTTTCATAAGTATTTTTTGGTAAGCACATCACATTCATTTAGCCAAACAATACAGAAATCCTTTTTGTTGGAGCATAGGACATCTGTGTCACAGATTTTCAGTCAGGTTTACAGTAATAAACAGAGGTTCTGCCCATTAACTTCAGCTTAAATCTAATCAGGACATGTTCCATTTCAGGTATAAGAGCTGCATTGATATAGGCTATAAGTCAAAGCACCTGGTTTGGTTTGGTAATTGTTTGAAGTTTGGCAGAGCGTGTTCCTTAGTCAGACTTCACATCACTTGTCAGCATGTGTCTTCTGGCACTACGAAAGAAAGGCATGACTCTGTGTCCCTCCTCCTCAGTCCAAGTCACTTTTCTCCATACCGTGCAGCTGGAACATGCAGCTAGAATATGTGGCATCTAACTCCATAGTCTCTTGCATTTAGCACTTTTTTGTAACCAGCACAGTGACATTACTCAGTACTTCATGGATGGCCTCTGGGGCCTCACTGTTGTACAACTTATAGGAAGAAAAACTAACCTAGTGTTGGGATTACTCAGTAACCTTGTGGTCTTACCTAGTACTTTTCCAACCATGCCTGGTACCTGCTCTCAAATTCTTATTTTCAGTTTTTACTCTTCTTCTGAAAGGTTTTGCAAATCTTCATGACACTAGACATCATCTAGATGCAGTGTAATCCTTTACATAGTCATTTGATTCTTTGAAGGGACAGAATTGCCTGCTTCAAACAAGTACACTTTAGGTTGAACTCTACTAGAATTGTTAAAGGCAAAACAAAGACAGGTAGCCTTATAACAAGCAATGAGAAGGGCTGACTTCCTCTTTCAGTAATTGGCTCGTTGGAGGAATGCTCTATATGAGGTTTATTCCAGAGAGTAGCATATTCTGTCAGCTTTGTGCATCTAGCATCAACTAGGAAATCAACTGTGATCATATTGCGGATATAGAACCTATAACCATAACTAACCAGAGAACATGGCAACGCCACTCATGTGGCAGAACGGAAAATACAAGAGCAAAGGGCTTCTGGAAAATTGCCACAGGGTTGAGAAGAGTCCTGAAGCTCGGGAATGTGTGGCATGTCTGGAGACCACAAGGAGGTCTTTAAAGATGGTGTGAAGAGGTAAAGAGAAGTGTAGGCTGCAGTAGAGGCACTGGGATAACAGAGACGTGGAAAACATGATATTTTCCACTGAAAGCTTCAGGCACTAAGTAGAAACAGGCAATGAAAAAGGCCACGCATGCCGTGTGCAACAGAGTTGGGTTAGCTGTGCAAGATCTAGAGAGCTGAGGTGATCCCACGGCAACCCAGATGGTGCAGACATGCATGTGCTGCACCCCATGTTGGGCTTCAGTCCTTTCTCAGTTGGATAATTCTTGATCTGCTTTCATTCCTTCCTTTGGGAATGGGATTATTTCTTTGTTATGTGGTATATCACAACTATAGATCTTGGTTTTATTTCTAAAAGATTTTACGTTAAATAATTGTCTTGAGTCTCAGAAGAAACAATGAACCCTTAGTGTGAGACCATGAAAGACTATGAGCATTCCTGGATATACTCAGTGAATTCTGTGTTGACACGTGTATTAGCCTATGAGGGAATGGTGTATAAAGTTAAGGCTTAAAAGTGGTATTGTTTGTGTCATGTTGAAAGAAGTTAGGTGGTTAATATATTGCCAAACTTACATGATCTAAAGTCACCTTGGAGACAAACCCGTAGGCATGAGTGAGGGAAATTCTATACTGGGCCATCTCAGGGGTAAAGATTGCCCATAAACATGGGAAGCACCTTCCTAATCGGTATCTCAGACAGAATAAGAAGGAAGTGATGCAGGAACATTCATCTCTGTCTGTTTCACGAATGTTTAAGCACTGTGTCCAGTCACCACACCATCGCTCTCATGCTGAACTGGGTCCCTTATCAGTACAAGTCCTTCCTTACCACACCACTTAGGGATGGGGCTGGAGAGAAGTTCAGGGGTATATTCCCAGGGCAATGTGGCTAGTCACGCAGGTTATACCCACACTGTATTACACATGCAGATTCTGTGGGATAAAAGCTCCTTCCCAGTTGTAGATTTGGCAGATGATACAGATACCAGGGCCTTTCCTTTGACCATTAGAGAGGGAAAGACTTGTCAACATTCATCTGCAACTATTCTTGATCTCCTGAGCCCTGAGTGCTTGACAAACACACCAAGTTCTCAAATAGAAAGTAACTGATTACTAAAGGTTTGGGCTTCAGTGTTTCTATTTAAAATAGAACAACATTTACTGTATGGACACTTTGTGGGAACTCAGTGAGAGAGACTGTTGTGTAAAATGGGTTTATGAAGTTCTAAAACAATCAAGATAGGATAGAAAAAAGATCAGCATAGGGGGTTCCTCAAAGGAAAACATATGAAATAATTATAATGACTTCAAATTCTTTGAAAATTTGTATGTTATAATGTGTAATTGTATGTTAATAACAGGTCAGGGACTATGCACCTTTGCCTCTGGGAGATTATAAAGTCAGAAAACGTATTTATTGATTTTAGGAAGAGATGCCAGTACTGATCGTCCGCTTATTTGTAGAAAGCTGGTCTTCCGGTGAATGCCAAACCAATGAAAATCAGTTAATGGTAATCACACAATGTACATGAATCAGCAGCAGCAGAGGGGCATTTGGATGCAGAGCTAAGGATATGACAATGATATTCCTATGTTGGGCAATTATTCTGCCCTGAATACCATAGGATAATCTTTGTCCCAGTGAAAGAAAATAGGCGTCTTGGTTTTGTTGCTGGAGTTCAAGGTATATTGAATTGAGAGTCTTCTACGAGGCATGAACTGTAAGTTGAGCTTATTTGTATGGATTTGTATGGAGGAAAGGAGACTGTTGGGGTGGAAACCTTTAATCCATCAGTCGACCCTTATATCAGATAGGTCCGCCCATGGCAGATAGGACTACACCACAATGAAGGCAGTGATTCAGGCATAGTATGGAGACAGTAAGAACCAGGGAATGTCTGATGAAAAGCTCACTGAAAGATGAGAATGGGCTTCTTCTCCATTACATTTTATTGGCTGAGAAGCAGGTGTTGCACCCAAATTGCCCATTCCCTGACCCTGTGAAATGGCCTCCAGATAAGGAAGCCAAATTCCTGAGTTTTAGAGTGTACTGCAGACAACTCAGTACAAGGGCCACAGCCATGAACCTGCTCTACTCAGAACTGGTCTGTAGATGAAGCATTTAAAATAAGTTACAGATCTTTCTTTTTTAAAAAAATTAAAGCTTGCATTCTCTTCCTTCCTTCCTTCCTTTTCCTTTCTTCCTTCCTGCCTTCCTTCCTTTCTCCCTCACCCGGCCCCCCAGGTATTGAATGCAATGTCAACTCATACTTGATAGAAGGAGTTATGGCCTTCTTAATGATGACATCCATTCTCCAAAAACTTCCATCACATTATGCCAAGAATCTATTGCTTCACAGATTGGAGCAGATGAGAATTTACAAGAAGATACCCTGTGTGAATTGAAAACAGTATGCTCAGGAGCTTGAGGTAAGTTCAGGAATTCTGGGTGTCTACCTTTTATCTTCCTGCTAAAGATTTCAGATTCATCGATGGTGGTAAGCAAAGAACCAGAGTGGTCACATAACAGTCAATATGCAATGACACCTGGCATGAAAGGAGTTTCTCCAGATTATCATGATGGCATTGGCTTTGAAACAGAGTTCTAAGTTTTCTTTTGATTAGTGTTATAAAGAATAGGAAAACAAGATAATCAAAAATTCTTAAGGAATGATTTTAAAATGTAGATATGTTGTATATTCTTTTACTTCCCTGAATTTTGCTGCCTAGACACTTGCGTTCTTTATTTTGAGGTATTTTAATACTAATTTTCCTTCATTCTTCAGAAATTCACAGATGTATATAATGAGGCATGATCACGTCCAAGCCCAGTCTCCCCTTTCAATTCCACCTAAAACCACCCCAGCATGGCTCAT
Source organism: Eospalax fontanierii (assembly GCA_035773235.1). Classification (NCBI taxonomy): domain Eukaryota; kingdom Metazoa; phylum Chordata; class Mammalia; order Rodentia; family Spalacidae; genus Eospalax; species Eospalax fontanierii. Next base: position 4,309,812 of record CM069547.1, read on the forward strand.
CCCACCTTCTCCCTTTTCTCTCATCCTTTGATAACCCAATCAGTCCAATTACTGAACCCATATAAGTCTTATACTAGGGTCATCACTGGAACATGGAAAATCCAGCAGCGGCCACATTTTTTTTTTTAAGGATGATTCTCCCTCTCCCAGCAACTATCAACTTCCAATAATTCCTCTATATGTTGTGGGCCCTGAGGATCTCCTTCCTTATCTTTGTTATGGGATTTTGGCAAGACTGGTCTTGTAGAGGACTTGTGCAGGCAAACAGAGCTTCAGTGTGATATCCATACCGGATCAAGGCACTCACAGAACTCCTCCTCATCATCAGTTTCTTACATCCTCTCTGGACATTTCCAGGATGTTTCCTGAGCTGTGATGGTGGTGACGGGTACAGGTAAAGAAGACTCATTTAGGGCTGAACACCTGTCTCTCAGTCTCTGCGCTCTGGCTAGTTAATACATCACAGTATTGACTGCCGCCCACTCCAAAGAACTTCTCTGACTAAATTTGAGAGAAGCCCAAAGTAATGGGTATAAATACAAATACTTAGAAGGAAATTTGGCAACATTAACATTTAGTACTATAAAATAGCAACAGCAAATTTCATTCTAAGACTACGGCCTCCCTGACGATGGGCTTTTGACCAAGATTACAGTACTAGGCATAAAATTCCCCTCTTATGGATCAGGCTTCAAATCCAGTCATGATGGAGTACATTAACCCATAACAGTGGTACACCCACGGGCATATCTTTCCTTGTAGGTCAATATTATAGTTTATGGGGTCCAGATATAGACCATTGTGAGATGACTGAAGTCTTTTCTCTCAAGCAGCCTACATAGTACCTTCTGCACTATGAAAGCTAACCATCTCCTGATTATTTTCAGATTGGTTTCTCTGTGTCCTCTAGCCAAACTGAGTGGTGTGGACAGCAACAGGGTCTTTCCAGATCATTGCAGGGGATGATCTTGGGCAACAGCAATCAGTGTTTTGTTTTAGAGATAACTGGAGGAGCTTTGAATAACTCCTAGTAAGCTATTGCATACCTTGCACTGTGCTTTTTATTGAATAACTCTTGTGTGCTGGGAATGACATGGCCCAACCATGCAGAGTAGTTCCCTTTGATCTTTCTTAAGTTATACTTTTTAAAATTAGCTTACTAATAAGAGTGGGATTTCATAAGACAATTTCATGTACTCTTGGTTTTGATTAACTAGTCACTTCCCTCTACTTTCTTCATCCCTAGACCTATTCCATCTCAAGCTTTAATCCCCAGTTTTCCCAACCTCAGTTCATGTCATATGTTTTCTACTGACAGTACAATTAGAGACTTGAGTGGGATATATGAAAGTAGACATTAGACATTTGTATGGTTCCTTGTAACACGCTTCACGTGGGTTAGCTCTCCATCACTCCAAGAAGCAACATTGACAGACTCATTGTGTAAACCATCATTAGCCCAATAATAAAAATAAACCGGGACAAAGCAAAATAGAAAAAGCAACTAGAACAATTTCCCTGTGCATAGAACAGAGACTGGTATTTTAAACAACATGCTGGTGGACCAAATTGAACAGCAGAGGAGAAAGGTCATGGATCATGATCAACAGAGTATTGCTACAGTATTTAAAGACTGTTTAATACTTGTGGGTCAATGAATGTACTTCACTAAATGAAGAGACCCAGGAAAACAAGTCACATATATCTCTTAAAAGATACAGAAAGATCATCTGCAAAATTCATAGCCTTTCATGAAAAATGTCCCAAAAACTAGAAATAGATGATCAATAAACCACAGCAGAAGTTGTGTGTGGAAAGTCTTTAGGGAGTATTTTAAAAACATGGAACAAGTGAAAACATTAGCACCCAAACCAGGAGCAAGAAGAGTGTCCTGTCTCTCCATTTTATTCTATTTAGTGCTTAAATTCTTGATTAGATCATATGAAGGGAAAGAGATAAAGAGGGTCGAAAGCAGAAGTGAATCAATGTTGAAAAGTTCCTAAAGACTCCAAAAGCAAACACTCACAGCTGATACACTCTTCCAGAAATGATCAAGGTACAAAGTCAGCAAGGAAAAATAAGAAGCTTTTCTATACACCAGTACTGAACCTATCTAGAAAGCCTTAGAGCAAAATCAATTCACAATATCATCAAAGGAAAATGAAACAACCAGGAGTAAACCTACACATGATGGAGAACTATAACTCAGCAGTGAGCAGGCCATAATACCTAAGAGAAGACAGGCAGAGCGGTACTCACCTTCATTCCCAGAGCTTGGTAGGAAGAGGCAGACAAATCTCTGTGAGATCCAGGCTGGTCTGTTCTACATAGGGAGTTCCAGGCCAGCTGTGGCTACAGGGAGACCTTGACTCAAAAAGGACCAAAAAAAAAAAGTAATAAGAAGAATATGTTCAAAAAGACAGTAGATGAAGGAAACTCTCCCTAGTTCATGGAATGGCAGAATTTCTATATTTAAAATGTTTAGTTTATCAAAAATGTCCAGAGATTGGATAGTTGTGCAATGCAACTGACAGTGTTCTCAAAACAAGAAGAAAACAAACCTGAACTCCACACAGAAGAACAAAATCCTGATTGCAACAGCAATACTGACTAAAAAGAACAAAGCTACAGGTATCAATAATCAATACATATATTCTGTAGAATTCATGCATTCACAATGAGAATATTTTTTAGAACACTTGTCATCATGGCATTGGAAGAAAGACCTCTTAAATTAACAGTCTTGTAAACTTTCTATCTATACATAAGGAAGCAGCACTACTATTTCAGGAACTGTACTTCAAGGTAAATTATTAGATAGCTGGAAAAATAGTTCTTTGAGTACAATGCTTGCTACATAAGCAAAATAACTTGTGTGATACCCCCAAGAAGAATTCCAGGCACAGTTCTATAATCCTGAAATATCAGCAGTGGGAAAGCAAAAGAAAAGTGATTTCATGGATCTTTGTGGTCAGATAAACTAGGAAAATTGCTGCTCTCTATGTGCAATGAGAGAATCTGTCTCAAAAATATAACTGGGAGATAACTGAGGCAGAAATAAGCACTCCAGTCTCTAGATGACTGCACAAGATGCTTGTTTCCATAAAGTCATAAACATACGAACCCCCCACATACACAGTGCCAACACACAATGATTAGAGATTGTAAAATATGTCAATGGAAGAAGCGCAATTCTAGCAGGAAGACATAGCTTTTTGAGACAGTTTCTTAACTTAAGGTTGGCTTTGAACTTGCTAAGGAAGCGAGGGTGATTTTCAACTCCAGAAATTCGTACTTTACCACACGAGAATTGGACCTAAGGATCTGAGCCACTAAACCTCATTTGTGTGGTGCTTGGAGATGAATTAAGATGTGTAGGTGCTGGCATACACTGTTCAAGAGTATCAGCATCCCCAGCCCAACGTCATGTTCAATGCGTTCACAAAATGTATAAAGTATTAATGCAACATATTGAAAAAGACTAATGATTGTATGTGATTGTGGTTTCTGTATGCAGCCCCTCTAAGGGAAAATCATTGAACTAGGGTATGGTAAGACTGTACCGATGCAGAAGATCTGAAAAAATCACAGCCTTGGAAAAATTATGATTCTATAACAGAATCCATTCTGCCTTAGCACCTACAGCAAATTCGCCAAGATAAAGAATTCTTCAACATAAAAAATGTCTGATAGCTGTAACATTCTTACATAAAATGAACACTGTTTTCTCATGACTGTCAAATTCCATTATTTAGAGACAATAAGAATAACTCTAAATTTGTGCAATTAACACAGTTCAAAAAGATACTTGATTAGAACAAAAAGAATTCATAAAGAATTCATAACTTTGAAAAATCTGAGTCAAAACCAAAAGTATATCACTTCAAGATCAGTAGAGTACTACTGATGTAGTACTAAATGTATTATCTATAGCATTAGATGAAAAAGAAGAAAGGTTCAGAAATCAATCCTTGAGATTCCTACCCAGAGAATCAAGAAAAATTAAAATTGGTGGAGAATAAAAATAACAATTGCAACAGTTGAAATCAATGAAAACAACCACAGGAAATAGAGAAAACAGTTCCTTGTCAAAAAAAATCAGTAAAGTTTATAAACTTCCATTACAGAGACAAGATCAAAGTAAAGGCAGAGATCACCAGTTGCTATGGTGTGAATATCCCTTCTGTAAGAGCATGGGAACAGGAAAGGCTTTAGTATATCTGAGTAATAATGACTCAGATATAAACTGGATCTGTAACGTGATAAAGCAAAGAGCCTGGTATGAGCAAAGGGCATGTGAGGAAAAGCCCACACCAACCAGTATGTGACACCTTGGGGATAATATGAAGGCAACATCACTAGGACCATTTGACAGTCAGCTGTGAGGCTTCGGGGTTTGTAGGCTGTACTATCTAGAAAATAGTTCTCTGACGAGACAGAAGTGTAAGCATTGGCAATACCTTTGTAGCTGCAGAGGAAGGATATCCAGGTGGGTGAAATCACTCCAGACTGTTCCTGTTCCCTAAGGAAGAGCCAGTGTTGCTCCACACAGGGTAACAAAGATCCTCTGTTATCTTAATATCCACTAATAACATGCTGAATCATTCTGCCTAGTTGAATGTTCTTACTAAGGGAAAATGAATTCATGGAATTTTCCCAAAGCGCTGGGGGCAGTGATCAGCAGTGTGTTTATATGGAGGCAGAGAGACAGAGGAGAAAATTACTGGGCTTGGGCAGGGAAGAGCAGTCATCCCCAAGGCAGCCACAAAGTGTGTTTCCTGTGCAGAAAACTCTGATAAAGGTGATGTCCTGCTGGGATACATGAACTAACCACAGGTGCAGAGTATTTCCTAGGGTTGGGAAATAGAAGGTGACCTTATAAATGTCTTTTAATAAGAGACTCTGGGAGTGAACACTATCCATCTGTCACTGGGTGACATCTGCAGACAGATGTGTCTGATAAGGAGGCAATAGTCACTAGGCCAGCCCAGAGCAAGACACAGGGCTGCCTAGACCTTGCCTTTCCATGCTGACAAAACTAGTGCCTTGTGTACCATGCTGCCAAGGTGTGAGACAAGCTTCCAGTACATACTGGGCCCCTCTGGACAACAGTAATGCAGGCAGCTCTCCATGACATCAACTTGATAAAGACTAGTAACTAAAGTAGTTCACAATGGAGAACTAAATAAGGTAGTGTCTCCTTTCTCACTTATTTTTCCCAAAATGGTTTTGAAGTAAACAGGTAAAATAAGCATTGCGATCTTTCTTTTTGGAGTTTAACATCCCAAGCTTGTATACATTCCTTGAGATGCTAAATTCCAGTATCAACATGTATAATTTATGCGCCAGCAGCCATGGATTAGCATAACTTTTTGACTTTCTGTGAGAGTTTCATTTATTATAGTAACATCTATTATCTTATGTATTTGGGAAACCATCTAAAAGAAAAGTTGACATTTTGAAAGATAGTACCATGCCTGGTAGGAATAGGTGACACCAAAATCTGCCAGTTATTGAAAATTCCCGAGGACAGCATGGTTAGCTTGCTTTGAGAGCCTGACTCCAAAGAGGACCCTGTGGCCTCCATAGCATAGAAAACTGTTGCTTATGCTGAGACATGTCAGAACTAAAAGATATGAACTTGTTCCAGAAAATACAACTTGGTCATTCTTCATGATATGGAAGAATTAGGCTCAGGCTCAAGAGAAGTTCAAGTACTGCCAACTGGCCTCACATTGTCACATGAGAGTAAACTGGTTAATGGAGTTAAGTGTCAGTGTGGACCCTGCTCTGTCAAAAGGTAATGCAATACCAAGTCAAACAAGGAACAGCCACTTGTCCAGTTGATACAAAGTGAATGTGCACAGCAAGCTACATCCTCATTGGCTTTAAACCCATCTCTACAGGAAAGAACATATGCTCAGCACTGTCATCCAGCAGAATATTTTTGGTTGTCCAGCAGAAAGCCCTCTGCAGTTGTTTTGTTCAGTGGATGTGAGGGCACTACAAACTGCCTTGTAAGGATATGTGTGTGAGATGATAGACTGCTGTTATCTGCAGAGTGTGCAGAAACAAACTCTACATTGTTCCATATATATTAGCAAAGATGAACAAAGGTTAAACTACTTAGAATAAGTGTCTGCTGCTGTACACTGGGGTAAATGAATACTAAGAAAACCAAATAATACATATATCACCATATCCAAAACTCAGGGAACATTGAAGAAGTGACCAAAATATATAAGAAACTGACGAGAATGAAATCTGAGCATGAAATTTCCACCAGTCTCCAGGGGTCACAGAGGACTGTGATGATCTATGATGTCACTAGAACCCTAGTCATTTACTGTGAATAAACATTGGGGATATAACAATGTCTGTGGTGATGGTCACTAGGGTGCTAATACTCCCTGTGGAAGAGCCCTGGTACTCTCAGCTTGGATTCTAAACATTTCACCCTCCCGTGCTAGAGTCATGTATGACCATGGGGATTATGTGCTGGACTACAAAGGAAGTGGAATGTTAACAGAAGGCAGACTGCTGCAAAACAGATTTTCTGACTTCACTGTGCTCCTCTGAATTCCTGTCTTCTTCGCATCTTACTAGAGAAGGCCCATATGATCTACTCTTGATGGGCAATACAAGGACTCTCTGGACCATGTTCAACCTCATCACATCCTCATATTTTAGCACATTCCCCTCATCTCATGATGGTTGAAGTCATAAAACTGGAAAGGCAGAAATGAGCAGTATATATGGTGTTTCTTTTCCTTATTTGTTCTAAATATCCATTTCTTCCTCTTTTAGAGAATTAGATATAGAATAAGAAGATACAGCAAAAATATGCCCTCACTGATTTATGACAGAGTATCAAAGATTTGCTACTTAAAAATTTTTGTCACTTTAGAATATTATGCACTTAACAGATTTTTTTTCTACTCAAGCCAATCTCTTCCATCAAGATTGGGGTTGATTTCATCTCAATTGTCCTCTTTCCTCTTACTTTGAGGATTCCACTCCCTAAACAATAACACACTATCATGTGTACAAAAATTAACAATCCCCTATTGTCTCTTGACTGAACACAGATGTTAATGCCCTTAATACTTACTATGAGGAATATATGTGAAATCAGATGATACTTTATAGCCAAGATATTTGCTATTTTGATAACACCAAAATCTATATTGTGTTCCTCCTGGAAACCATAAGAATGCCAAATAAAAAGCCCAGTACCAGGTGTAGTTTGAATTCTTATGTGAAATTACCTTGTTGTGTCCAAACAACACTGTTTCCTTGTAGTCATCCGTTGCCTGTGGCTCTTATGACCTTGCTACTCCCTCTTCTGTGATGATTCATGAACCTTAGGAGGAGAGGATATCAGTGATATCAGTGTCCCATTTAGCACTGAGCACTCTGAAGTCCCTTACTGTCTGTATGCTGATCCATTGTGAGTCCACCCCTTCAGGCACTGGTGAGAGCTGTTCTAGAGACCCCCAAAATAATATAGGCAATTTAATAGTAGCATATTGTGGAACATACATCACACCTCGGATGCAAGTCATAAAAAATCATATTGGCACTGAGTAGGAAGGGTTTTTCTTACTGTACCAGCAATGCGTCATCAAGGGGCCTCAGAAGCAGATGGGATAGATTTGCTCTCAGAAGTGGCTTTGTTGTTCCATTCAGAACTTAAGAGCCTTGAGATTGATGAGATCGTTTGCGTAAAGTGGCAGCTTAAGAATGGGAAAGTCTTTCCTAGCTATACATATGAAAATGGATTAAAATTTGGATTATGCAAAGAACTAAATAAAATAAATACCAAGAAAACAAGCACTCCACCCAAATACCAAGGAAGAACTAAACAGAGAGTTATCAAATAATAAGTGCAAATGACTAAGAAATATTTTTAGAATGCTAAACCTCTTTAGCCATCAAGGAAATGCAAATTAAACTGCTTTGGGATTTCATCTTACCCCAGTCAGAATGGATAAGAATCAAACAACAGGTGATGATGAAGATTGACAAGAATGTGGGGATGGTGGAACATACATTGATTTTTGGTAGGGGCGCACAATAGAAATCAGTGTGGATGTTCCTCCAAAATATAGAAATACATCCACCTTATGGTCCAGCTATACCACTCTTCAGCATGTACACAAAGGCCTCTATACCCTACTGCAGAGGTTCTAGTTCATACATGTTCATATAGAGATTCTAGTACATACATGTTCAATGCTGTTCTACTCACAATAGTCAGGAAACGAAACACCCTTTAACTGAATTGAAAATAAAAATTTCTACATTAACACAATGGGACATTATTCAGCTCTAAATAAAAATAGAATCATTAAATTTTCTGGCTAATGTATGGAACTGGAAATAATCATTCAGCAGTAACCCAGAGACAAAAGGACAAATACCATATTTTCTCTCTCATACATGGATGCTAGCTGTGAATCTTTAGATATGTGTGTTTAAACTGCAGTGCCCATAAAGTCAGGAAAAGAGTTAAAGGGCCATGGATGGGGGCTTTCAAGAGAGAAGAGAGGGAACTAACCTGGGGTTAGTTAAAGGGAGTTGTTGAATAATGAAGTAAGAAGTAGTCACTGGTGTGTGTGTGTGTGTGTGTGTGTGTGTGTGTGTGTGCACGCGCATACAGAGAAGAGAAGAGAGAGCTTGGGCAGAATAACTAACACTTAAAGGTTTTTGAAAACACTAGGTGAGTGAAGTGTTCATCAGCCTTCTCCAGCTGCTAACCATGTCGCCTACAATTATGATCAGCTTTCAAGGTCTTCCCACTTGTGTAATAGCAGAATGGATTTTATGTGAGTCATCCACCACTTTTTAATAAAGATTTAGGATTTAAATCCTGTGTAACAAAAGGCAACTCATGCCTGACTTGACAGTGTTAACTGGGCCAAGAACCTGTGGCTAAGTACATAGTAGGTCCTCGGGGAGGGGCTACTACTCTTATTTTCTACTTAACACTGCTGAATCCCTTTGAGTCACTATGTGTGCCTCCTGGAGTATGCCACACATCATTTAGAGAGATCTTATACATTCTAAGAGACAACAGAAAATCAACACATATTAATTCAAGAAGGCAATGGTGTTAAAATTGGATAACACATTAATATAATTTAGTAGTTTGTGAGAGTCAGAGATTAAGGAAAATAAAAGGATGCAGAGACCATTTTAAGTATTGTCATAATACTCTTAACTAAACAGCAGTAAGGATTCTTGATTGGGGAAGGAAGCAGAGAACATTGGATGCTTGGTGACCTCAGCAGGTCAGGAATCTAAGGAGGGAATGAAGAGACAAGACTCAAAGAGACAGAAAAGCTAGATGGGTTAAAGAATACTGGTAAAAGTCAAAGTAGGAGTGGCACTAGTAACGTAGAGTTTTGTCCAAATATGGACAAGAAGTTCTATTCTTAAAGACTGGCCAAAGATACAATAACAAATGTCCCTCACGTGATTGCTTCACAGGCAATTGGAGGGAATGCCACTAAACTGATTTTATGAAGATCCTGATACCAAAACAACAGACACACAACAAAAGCACATTGTGTGATGAACAGAGAGGTTTTCCATAAGGGAGTTAGAAACCAAATTTATTTGTCCATCGCTAGTGTATTTCCACTGTGGTAACAGAAGAAACATTCAACACTCAGTAATATAGTAGAGATTATAAACAGACTAAGGCATTCATAGCACATTACCTTCTAAACAGAGGCAGGAAGACCTTTGAAAGATTTCAACATCTGTTCAAGGTGAGCATCCTGACATAATTTAGAAGAGAAGGAAAAGATCTTTATCTAATCTCTATACAATAAAGGTTAAAAATGACAACCGTTAGTGAAAATCATGCATTTTTCAGGCTAGAAGGCTATCTGTTGATCCTAAGGAAGGCATGCTATCACCCTCCACTAGTGATCAGTCTCCAGTAGTTCTCAGTCCAGATCTGGCTTGCCACCAATTTCTGTCACTCCACTTCATGCCTTGCCTAATTTGAATTGTTGTGGGCCCTGTGCTCAGTGCCATCAATGCCACAATTTCACACGTGCAAGCTTCCGGATGCCTGAAAGATTCTGATTCCCTAAGCCCATGAACCAACCCTGGCTCTTACAATCTTTCTGCCCCCTCTTCCCCATTGATCCCTGTGCCATAGGTGGGTGAGGTTCAATGTAGGAGTCCTATCCAGGTATACACATTCTGCAGCCTTTATTCTATGAAAATTGGCCATTTGTGGCTTTCTGTGTGGAGAGAGCTATGTTGTCTGAGGAAGCTTCACTAGTGAGAGTTGAGGGATGCTTAGCTTCTCTCTACCCCCCTCTGCTCTGCTCCATGAGCCTTAGGGGGAGAGCTTCAGCTGTGCTCTGCTGGTTGTTGTGGTTACAGAATTTAGGGTTGGGTTGGGCCATTGATTGATTTCTCCCCTTAGCAGTTTCCATGTTATCATCCGGCATTATGGGAGATGAACTTCAGGTAGGTTTCCAGGTCTGCTTCTCCACTGCTCACAATCCTGTGGCCCACGTATGTCCTTCTTCAACAGTAGTGTATTATCTTCTGGGAAACAACCGAGAACTTTGGCAATAGCCTATATTATTTTGGGAGTCTCTTGGACCACTCTCACCAACCACACAAAGGGAATTACGTTCTGCCTGGCTCTGTGTTCCTTGCCAAACAGCCCCAAACTCTATAGACGTGCTGTTTACACACTGTGCACTCCCAGGGTTGTCAGTGGTACTGCATTGCTGTCGAGGCTCCATTGCCCTCCAAAATTCATTTATCACTGCTCTCTTTCCTCCCGTCCTCTTGTGGAGATACGGTGCTTTCGTATTTATTGATACTAAGAAGAGCTAAGGAAACAAAACAACCTAAATGTCCTGCAACTGACAAAAGGATAATGAAAATGTGGTTTATTTACACAATGAAGTAAAATTTCTTTTGATTTATTCGCTTTTATTTTATGTGTGTGAGTGTTACGTCTATATGTATGTAAGTGCACTCATGTGCTGCAGTACCTGTGGAGGACAGAAGAGGGCATTGGAAGCCCTGAACTGAAGTTATGATGGTCCTCTGCCATGTGGGTGCTGGGATTTAAACCTGGGACATCTGAAAGAGCGGCCATTGTTCTTAACCACTGAGCCTGTCTACAGTCCCTTTCTTACTAAATTCTTAAAGAATAAACAAAATATTTTAAAAAGAAAATATTCAAATATTTAATGTATGTAAGTTTCAGAATTGCATAGAACATGTCTTATGAACAGCCATGTCTATGATGATCTTTGGCTGAAAGAGGAAAGCTCATAAGTGAATTTTGAAGCAGAAAACAATTCTCTTTATAGCCTAAAACACACGAAAATGCATCTATTAATGTGGAAAGAGATTGAAACATGGAAAAAGTTATTGCTGAGACTATGTCATGACAAGTGGTGATAAATAACACTTGTTTATTTCAGGAGTTGATAAATTTTCTGTACTATTCAGTTTTTTTTCCTTTGTTTGCTTTTTTTTTTTTCAAGAGGAACCATGGAATTTATGGTTTGCATCTGAACACTACTTAAAGTTTGCTAAGTTTCAGGTGGTTCGACTTCCTGTTTCCTTTTACTTTTTTTTTTAGTTATTTACATTTATTTTATGTGTGATTGTTTTTCCTACAAGTTTGTAAGTTCCCTTTTGTCATTCAACATCTGTGGAGGCCAGAAATGGAGTCTCAGATCTCAATAAAATATCAAAGACTTTTTTACAGGACAAAAAAAAAATTACAAAATAAAATTAATATCATGTATAAGAACTGCTGGTAATGGAGGATAACTGACAAAATATATCAATGTGAGTGAGAGACAATTATTTATTTCTAATTAAACAACCAGTGTAGCAATATTTAAGTGTTTTGCTGCTTAAGCTGACGGGTAGACCAGTGCAATAGAATAGAAGAACAGGACCTTCTTAAAGGCACCTCAGTGTCATTAGAGATTATTACCCAAGTTTATGAATGTGACTACATGAAATTAACATGCTTTGCATCTCCGTGGTCACTGAACAAAATGCTAGAAGATGACCCAGTGGAAGAAAGAGTTCCCAAAGCACACACACCTTTGTTTGTAGGAGAGTTTATATCTAGAATGCATGAAGCAATCTCAGAATTGAACAGCAAAATAGAAATCATCCAATCAGTGAAGAGGCACATGTCCTGAACATGCAGTTACCAAAATCAGGCATTTAAATGGCCAATAAATACGTGATTAAATGTTCACTCAACAGTAACAGTGAATGTACATTAAAACTCTTAAAACTCATTCTCAGTACAATATTGGTCATTTAGAAAACAAAAGCTTGTGGGCATGTGAGGAAAGCTTATAGATGGCTGGAAGGAATGTGAACTGATGATGTCACCATCGAAATTGGTGCGGAACATCTTAAAAATGCAACAAGTGGTTGTCATGAGATCCAGCTGTAACACTCCTGTGTATAGGGCTGAAGGATTCTAGGTTAGTGTCCCAGCTGAATCCTTGCTCTTCCAGACTTCTCACTGCAGTATCTATATTCTGACCTACAGATGAGTCTAGATGACGATCCATGGATAATCCTTAAAAATGAAGTGAAGTCTCCACACAGAATAGAATTTTATTCAGTTATGAAAATGAATGAGGTCATATTGAATGCACAAATGGAGATCAACAAGTCATCAAAGTCAGCTACCTGCAAAATGGCAACTAACAGGTTTGCTTTCTTACGATGATAACAACTTCTACATGAATGTAAACCCACATATGTGACAAGAAAGAAGAATGAACATCTGGTGGGAGGTCAAGGCCTAGAAGCACTGAGGCCAGAGAAGAGCAGGTAATGAGGGAGAGAACAGAGAGGAAGGTTCTCTCTCAAGTGCTGAATCCAGGTAATTCTGTGTGTGTGTGTGTGTGTGTGTGTGTGTGTGTGTGTGTCTGTGTATATCTGTGTCTGTATATGTATGTGTGTCTGTGTGTATATGTATGTGTCTCTGTTTCTATGTGTATGTATGTGTGTGTCTGTGTGTATGTGTGTCTGTCTGTGTGTCTGTGTGTCTGTGGATGGGGAGCAGAAAAAGGCATGTGGACTCACCTGCACAGTTCATTGTTTTATTCTTTTCTTTCACCCTCTCTTTTTGTTGTTCTAACCAAGACTTCAAATACTGTATTAAATAAGAGTGGAGAGCCTGGATACTTTATACTGCTTCTTATTTTAGGGGAAACGTCTTATTTTTTCTCATCGTATATAATGTTGGTTGTATCCCTGTAATAGTTAATGGTCATCGTTATTAAGTCTAGTCCCTCTATCCCCAGTTTTTTGAGAGTATTTATCATGAATGTATGTTGAAATTTGCCAGAAAGCCTTTTCTGTTCTTTAGATGGTCATGTAATTTATTTCTTTTCATCTACCGAACTCTATTTTGTGACTATAATGCTTTGTATATATTGGGAGATTCTTAGATCTCCAGAATGACAAGATTTTAACCATGCTTATCTTTTAGCTATGTGGTCACTTTGGTTTTATAATTATTTTGATGAATACTTCATCAGGAAAACTGGTATAGAGTTCTGTTTTTGTGATGTTCTTACTGTTTTTAATCAAGATCATTCTGATTTCATGAAATAACTTTGGAATTGTTCTCTCCATTTGTCCTTTACAGGTTCAATAGAATGAAGTAGGCACCCTGTTACCTTTAGTGGGACACATCCCACTATATATTTGAGTAAGTTTTAAGGGTAGAGTTACTTGGCTCTGATTTCAGTAGGTTTTCCCCATCTCTCTTTAATTCATGTGTACCTGTGACTCCTCTGTACCCCGTGACTCCTCTGTACCCCGTGTATGTGTGAATCCTTTGTCTGTCTCATCCCTCCAGAGATTCACAAAGTGCTAATCTTCCCAGGCGTCCCACATTCTTTGTCCCTTTCCCTTTGAAGAGACACCTTGATTTTATTCATTTCTATTTACTTTATTTTTATTCTGTGTATGAGTTCGTTGCCCGTGTGTGAGTACACCAGTGTCATGCAATACTCTCAGAGACCTGAAGAGGGAGGTGGATCTCTTTGAAACTGGAGTCATGAATAATTGTAAGCTGTCATGTGGGTGCTGGGAATCGAATTCAAGTCCTCTACAAATGCACCCAGTGCCCTTAACTGCTGAGCCATCATTCCAGCACCCTTGACTTTATTTTACAATGGCAAGTGCTTCTAGACCACTTCTTTTCCACCGGTTCACAACCCTTCTGTCTCACAAGTTAGATTGCCGTTTTGTGCTTTAAACGTCTAGACACAGCTTTTTTACTCTAGAATGGAACTCTTTTCCATCCATTCATAGACTAAACACAGATTCTCCAAATGTATATACATTGCTCTTTATAATACAAAAATCATTACCATATATTAATATGTATGCAGCATAATGACGGATGTTAAGTATTTGTTTTAAAATGCAATTTCTTATCTTCTAATTCCATATATATAATATTATATATATATTAAGATTGCAGCTTCTTTCTGAGGATGAGGGTACAGCTATATTATAAATTAGATTCCTGATGAGTTGACACATATGGCATTCTTTTCATTTTATCAGCATGTACTCCATCAAATGATAAACATTCCATCTCATGACCACCTCAGTCAATAAGAGGACTGATGAGATGAGTCAACATATCTCAAAAGATGAAATATAAAGAAAAAATAATGTGAAATTTGTTAAGATTTACTAGTCTATGGTGTGCTGCAAATGAAAACTGCAGACAGATTTCCACTGTGGCAAATCAGTTCAGTAATCATCATAAAAACATGTAACAGATGGTGGTATGTGTGGGGATATAAGAAGCCCTTACATAGTCCTGGTAGGAACTTGAACTACTCCACTTACCATGGAAATCAGGATTGATGTCTCTCAGAAAAGTCAAAACAAGTGTACCATAAGTTCTAGCTATACCACTACTGGATATTTGTCTAAGACTCCTAGTGACCCTTTTAAAATAAAGGTACTCCCACATCAATGTTTAATTCAATGCTTATCCTAACAGTTATGTCAAATAATAGAAGTAATGTCTGTTTGTAGATATATGGATACAGAAAATGTGGGCTGGACCTGGGAGATAGATATTTTCATAGATAGGTATCTCAGGAAAATATCAGTGATGTACCTGCCACAGAGAGATGATTCAAATTGACACCTTGTCAGCAATAAGTCTTCCACCACATGAGAGTGTAATGAGAGAATTTTCTTTTGTTTCTGTCCTCCATCCCATCCTGACAAATCAAAAGAATGGATATCAAAAAGCAGGAGTAGAAGAAGAGGTACAGAAACTGTCCTTATTTGCGTTCTTTGAAACAAAAGACAGGGATAATGTACTAAATAATTTAAATGGGAGGTGAATTTGAAACTAGAACACAGGAGACCCTCTAGACACAGAATAAAGGGATCATGTGGAATGTGTCTGAGATGACGCTGAAAAGAAAGAATACAGAAGAGCATCGTTGAAGACATTTATTAGAGAAATCCAGAGTCATTTCATGCTTCTAACAGATTCTATCTTCAAAAAACACTTGTCAAACAGTCATAGAAGAATTGCATGGTGACTGTATTTTCCATCATTTAATTGGGAAAGTTGACTTACAGAGATGGCTGAATTTATTACTGTGTACATAGATTTCCAAATACTTATTAGAATGTAAAATTTTAGTAGAAATATCACTTATTGATTCTAATGTCTAGATCCATATTAACTTACTGATTCTATAGAAAGTTGTCAGTTGTCTTGTTGGCCAAAAAACATCACTTATTTTGTGATGT
The DNA here is from genome assembly GCA_035773235.1 of Eospalax fontanierii. Classification (NCBI taxonomy): domain Eukaryota; kingdom Metazoa; phylum Chordata; class Mammalia; order Rodentia; family Spalacidae; genus Eospalax; species Eospalax fontanierii. The sequence goes on from CM069547.1 coordinate 4,325,637, forward strand.
TATTAGAAAGATCTCAATAATGCATTCATTAGTACTAATGAATGAAAAATATTGACAAATTATATTTTTATAATTTATCTAAAGGTTCTCTTTATTTTTTAAAAGAGATTCATCATTCTCAAGCATACTTTCAAATACACAAAACTAAAAGCTCAGAAGGGATGGATTTTCAAGAATCATATGAAAACAATGAGGAGTAACAAGTATCTCCATGGGTCAGCACACACTTCAGGAGGTTGAGATAAATGTCAACCCTGTCTGTGTCCACAAGCAGGCAGTAACATAATTTGTAAAGAGCAAGAAACTGAATGTCCTCATCAGTTGAGCTCAAAGAAGGAAGATCTGGCCAGAAAGGATAGATCACGTTTTCCTCAATTCCAGGATGAACCTAAAGGCCAAAATGATAGACAATCACATTAATTACACTCTGTACTTGTTGGTCATTTTACTTTCTAAATGTTGAATTCTCTTTAGGATAATATTAATAATTTAAAACTTTTTTGATAGGCATGAATTTTCATGTGTCTAGCAAAGGGTTCACTTGATAACTAGTCATCTAAAAACTAGATGCAAAATTTATGTTTACATTTTTTAATTAAATTTACTCCAAGTGAAGTGTATTCTTTCATAACTAGAGAGATGGATGACCAGGAAGTTATTTCTTAAACATGAACTTTTGTTAGAATAAGGGACATCAGCGACAGATATGCCTGTGGGTGTTGTTATAAGAAAGTCTAATGAGGAATTCGGGAGTATTCCACTCTGTCCCAGAACTGTTCAAATTACTCCAAGGAACAGTTACATTTTTGAAGAACTGTTTTCAGTCTGTCTCTTAGAGAGAAGATTGCACACAAGCCTGGGTGCCTAAATTTTGGTTTTTCAAAAGTGAAATGTTTCAAAATATATCATCCATTAAGAAGTTGTACCATTTATGAATGAAAAACGTAAAAGGGAAGACAGCTCACCTTGCTGAGCATTCTCCTGATGTGTGCTTGAAGTCCTTTGTTTTGGGCTTCAATGTTCTTGGCTCTGGATAGGATCTCATTAGGGGCTCCTGGCATACCACTGACTTCGCTCACTAGATGGTGCAGAGGGTCATTCCAAGCACTCAGTATACTGAGGATTATTTTAAGAAAGTCTTCAAGCTAAGCACCATTCAGTGAGCAGTCACATTAACGGAAGTGAAATGCAGAAGGATTAGTTACATTTATCAATTAGAGAGGCTGAGCTAAAGTATCCATTTGCTACACTTAAGAGGATTCACAGAATTTTTATACATGAAAATAATGCAGATTGCTAAAATTCAAATTATAGACGTATTCTTGGCCAGATGGCAACAAACTGTCTTATTAAATAGCTGCTTTCTCTAATGAGCTACTGCATCGATCATACTTTGTTTCCCACCTGAAATTCTGCCATCTTACTTCCCTGTAAGACCTTAGGAGTTGCTTGCCATGGAGAACCCAAAGCGTTGCTGGGACTCGGTCGGTGACCACAGACATGATTCAGGAAAGATAATGCCACCAGTCTCAATGGCATATTATTTCACTCATTCATCACACTAACACACTGGAATGTGCACAACACACTAATTTATAATTTTGAGGTTATTTGGGGGATGTTAATAAGAAGATTCCATGAAGACATTCCTCAGTCTCCATGACTGTGTCCCTTCCATCTAGCAGAAGAGCACATTCGTTGGTGTGCACAGGTGAGGAATGGTGACTGCACTGCCTGTAATAAGAACATCAATGGAAATCACAACGGAGCTTTAACCACACAATGTGCCAAGTGCCGGGATCAGATAAGAAATCCGTATGAATTTAAAATGCTTGCTGTGTCGATGTATGTTAACTACAGATAGAGACAATGCAAATTAAGAACCGCTAGGAATCCAGTGGACACTGTAAATACTGCCTATGAAGGAGAGGAGTAGACCACCTGATGACGCCGTGCTGGCTGCTGGGAACACGGTAGCCTATGACTGCGAGTGAGGACTTGAGTTCAGTGAAGCCCACAAAACTCTTATTCATCATGGAGGGGTACACATTGCACTAATCTCTTCAAAGCTTTTGTGATGATGTGTGGGGATCTGGTTACTGAGCAAGCCAAGCAACTGCAGATACCCTAAAGGGATGGCAGGTGTCTGACCTGCTCTGCCTGATGTGATATGAATCTTCCTTTCCCCCATCCCAGACCAGAACCAGGTTTTTGGGTTTCGTTTCCTCATTCCTGAACTTCCACAACCTTCCTGCCTTTACCCCAACACCCCACCTTTCCCGCCTTCTATAACGGTCAGAGAGGCTTCCCTATATAAGCCCCTGCATTGGCTCTAATAACCGAACTACCCACCGACGTAGTCTCCCGGGAGGGAACTCCTCCCGCCGCACTCTGAGCCACCTGAGGTCCCGTTCCATTGTCCTCCATTCTCTGGCATGGCTGGAGCACAACAGCCGTGCTGGAGATGGAGATGCACCCACAAATGGCGCCCAACGTGGGGCACGAACCCACGACCCTGGGATTAAGAGTCCCATGCTCTACCGACTGAGCTAGCCGGGCTGGAGATGGAGATGCACCCACAATGATGTATTGAGACACTGTCAATATGGTGCTTAGTGAGGTGTCTAGGAGTGGAGTAGGGTTCCACACGTCACCTCTTCAGCTTCACTTTCCCATAGTATTTTACAAGATATCTACATCAGTTCATTTGAGGATAAATTGCAGTTATGGAAGGTGATCAGAAGGAAGAGATGGTAAACATTATAAAATAGAGCCGCCATGATATTTCAACACTCACAACTGAGAGCATGGTTGCAGTCTGCAGCGTATTGCAGAATATTGATAGGACCCACTTGGTTTGGAGTTTCCAGCTAAGAAACTCAAGAATGCATGGAAATCACAGATGAACAAAAGCAGAAGTAGAACCTAAGAGTCTTGAAAACCATGAGGTGTGAACACGGGGTCAGCACTGAAAAAGTTGCAGTGAGAATTAATTAGTAACAGAAACACAGTAGTCCTCGACTTTCTTGTCCATACACATGAATGTGTATTTAAACAAACATGCCAAATCAACTTCAAGTTTTCAACAGAATCACAAATAAGTACCCACTGGTAAAACAGAATCCTTTAAAGGGACAATTTCTGGGTGTGTGTGGTGTTGCTTGACATTTGGTTTTGCTTTGAGGTTTCTCTCATTGCTCACCCTTACTTCTTCATCCCGCAGGTGTTATTACACGCCTGCTCTCAAGTTTAGGATTAGCCCAAGGTACAGCGAAACCATGGCACTGCATCTGCTGCTCAGGTGACAGACTTGTCTGAGCACTCACCGAGGTACTTTTGGCTTCCTCTTTGGTCTCTGGAGTGGTGAGAGAAAACGTGTGACAGTTTTTGAGATTTTCAGTCACAAACTGCTGGTCCTTGAAAGTCCTTAAAACCTGATTATGTTAAAAGAAAAAGAAATCGAGTTTGTTGGCCTTTGGGAATTAAGTAAATGAATCTGTAATGAGAAGACTAACGCTTTTCATATATGTGGAGTTTCAACGAATGCTCACTGCAAAATAATCTAAAACTAAGAATTAAGAACACAATGCCTTTCCCTATTAGAGTTTTACTTATTTTTGTTTTACCTGCAACTTTTTAATCACTCATCCTCTTTCCCTCATCACCATTCTTTTGCTTCCTTATTTTCTGTGATTTAGTATAATGAACAAAAACTCCAAAAATATCAAAGCTGCAAAACACAAGGTCTCTTTGTCTAGGCGTGAGTCTAATGCTACTATGCAAATATAGCTATATTTTAATATCTTTTTTTCCTGGTAGTACAAACAAAAGTTTGTTTTAACTAGGAATTATAAAATTAAAGAATTTCTTTTTATTACCATTGCATCCCTAAATAAAAGTTAATTGTAAATTCTGATGGAACTGTTAATTGTGATAAAACTAGACATAAAAGACAACTTTTATGAAATACTAAGAAATTTAAAATAAAAACATAAATTAATGGTTGTGTATGCATTAATATGTTACTAATCAAGTATTGTATGTTCTTAAATATATTATTTGAAATATCTATCATTTAAAAGTACAGATCAGCTCATTTTTGAATGTTTAATGACTTACTAGAAAAGTTAAGGATCTGAAAGACTGTTGGTAAACCACTGAGAATGAAAACCTAATAAATAAAAGGCAGCATGAGAGACTGAAGAAATGGGTAGGTGTTCAGAGAGAACTTCTTTTGCAGAAGACTGGAGTTTGCCTCCTAATATCTATGCCTGGAGGGTTGTAGCCATTTGTACCTCAGCTCAGTGACATCTGACCTCCTTTCCTGGTCTCCACTGGCACCTGAACTCACATGCACATACTGACACACAGTCACATACATTTTTAAAGATCAATTTCATAACTGCAGATGCACATTCTACGACTGCACATTGTTGTATTGAGTGCTTATCTCTTTTTACCTAGATATCAGCCCAACCAACCTTCGATGTATAACCTACACCCTACACCATCCAGAAGAGAAAACCTACTTTCATCACTAAACCCACTGTCCTATGAGCAAACTCTAGCCCTGGAAATCATTAAACAAAGATTACTGATGGCTAAGGGCTCTTGAAAAGCCATTGGTTTTCAACTTTTTCTCCCCCACCCCTTTCTTGACGTGGTTTCAGTTCATTTTAGCCTTGTTTCCTGCAAATGTCTAACTAGAGAGCTGCTCTACATTACAGCAAATATGCAGCAGAGTCACAGAAGGAATGTAACTGGAAGTGCCTCCCTTTAAGGATGATGAAGTTTTTTGTAGGGAATGAAATGAAAATCAATGAGTTACTTACAATTTTATGGAACTTATTTGAAGAGAAGTCATTGTAGAACTGAAACAGAATGACAGAAATGAAGAAAAAGTCTTGAGTTAAAAACAGAACATGAATGTATATTTATTGAAGATACAGAGACACGTTCTCTGTGCATCCCTTTTACTCTTTCTCATTTTCTTCCTTGACCTTGAGTGACTACAGCCATCTACAAGAGAAGGCCTTTCCACCTGTTAAACAGTCTACCCACTAAATAAACTCATGCACTGGAAGTTGTTAAACAGTGATTCCCCCCAGTTTTAAGGAGTTTCTGAGAAGCTAATATTTGACGGGGGGTGGCTTTTCACATCTTGGCATCAGCACCATTTAAATTAGCTGTACTCAGTCGCTACACTTCTGCATGTGGCATGTGCTGTGCATTCAATGACGCACAGCAGACTGAGAATGGCCTTCTGCGCAGAAGGTCAGGAAACAGGTGCTCTTACCCAGCTACACTTCTAGAGTTTTATGTTACAAATATAACTTTAAGAGAACAGATTTTTTTCCTATTGTTAAGACATTTTTTAAAACATGCTTATTGATTCCTCAGGAACTCCATACAATGTGTTCCGATCATATTCAAACACATTCCTCTATCCCTGTCACCTACTGCCCCACAGGCCTTCATATCCCTTATTCGTTTTCCTTTTATAAATGTCTACTGAGTCTAATCTGTGTTCCACCAATGCTCATGGGTGTCGATCCAACCACTTGAGTCTGGTCAGTCTATCAACTGTCATAACCTTCAAGAAAACAGACTCCCTGGACCAGCAGCAATCAATAAACCATACACCCTAAGCTAGAGATGAATTTTTATTTTTAATTGTTGAAATATTTACAAATCTTTGAGATTTCATTAGATTGCCTATTTTCCATGCTCCAACTTAGGTAGTTGATGGTACTCTTGGAAATGTGGTTCTTGGTGGTTTCTGCTTTAAATGTTAGTTTTGTTCAATTACTGGGAGGGAGGTTCCTTTGGGGAAGGTCAAGAAGTAAATGAGGTACTTACAAATGTCTTTCGCATTTCCCTAGAAATGACACTGATGTTCTGGGAGAGTGTGATGGCATGATCAAACAGATCCTCGAGGGACATTTCCTCATGATCCTCTTGCCCACCATCCTGCATGTGCTCAGAGGCCACTTCCTCCCATAAGAGTAGGTTTGACAACAACAGCAGCAGGAAGATCCCTCCTACAGAGAAACAGGAGCTACTCTGAGATCTGCTTAGCTGAGGTTACGAACGGCAATTCTATATTGGTCATCAGGAGGAGTTTATCGGTACCCGATGCTTTCCAGGGTACGGTTCTCTGTGTGCTGCAGCAGCAGTAGTGAGCAAACATCTTCCACTGTAAGAAATTATTTCAGGAGTTACAAATGCATAGCTACATGGCTTGAGAAGTTGGTTGCTTCCCACATTTAGGGATTTTCATCCTAACATGTGGAAATGAAGTGAATTGTGAGCAAACGCTTTGAAATCCTTCTCTGCAGACGTCTAACGTCCTGGGAACTTATGCTGATTTTCAGTTGTCACTCTCTCCAACACTTGGTTTTTAGCTCAGTCTGCACCATGTACAGTTTGACGAAGACAACACACTACCTGTTTCTTTTACCCTCAAGTTTGAAAAGAAGAAACATATGGCTGCCTATCATTCAGTACTGAGCATAGAGATCTGTCCTCAAAATTGTTCTGTGCCCTAGATCTCCTAACCCACAGTGATAATTCCAGGCATTTGCCATTTTACCAAAAGCTTCAGATTACTTTTTCCTTTTCTGAAAGCTGAGATGTGCAAGAAGTACCTGTATCACATCATGAAGATATTGGTGAAGGGGAAGGCTTTCAGGTTAAATGGTTTTTCCTAAGCTATCTTATTAGCAGAGGGAGAGGGGAGAACATCTACAATCTGTATTTTGCTCTCTGTTTTCACACCTTAAAATTCTTTAGACTCTCGGTTGTATCTGGGTAACAGGGAAAAGTTCTTTATTACAGAGGCTCAGTGTTATGAGAGGCTGTCACTTGTAAAATGCAAACTTTACCTTTGATCATGTGACCACAGAATCCCTAGTAATATCAGTTTTACCTATTTTCTTAGCATCGTAAGCACCACCTTTAAATTAAATTTTTGACAATGATCAGTATTGGATTCATCACCAATTTACTTTTCAAAGAGCAAAAACAGACACGTAACATACCAATAATTTACCTGCTCAAGAGGATGAAACAGCACATAGTTATGAAAATGAAAAATCTATTTAACTTTTGTGACATTAGACACAAAGAAAAATCTCTGTTCCCCAGAACCATTGACAGATGCAATCAGAAATGTTTGCTACAAAATTTGAGAATAGGTAAGATTCCTTCATAGAAAATAATGAAATTCAAATACTCAAAATAACTATAAATATTTTAAAAATACTTTTAGTACACAAGATAGTCAACCATTCACTTAAAAAGTTAAAAATATTTCATAAATTCTGTTATAGAACTTAAAATTTCAAAGCTCTTGATGCTTAACCAATTTATTTTATATTATAGATATTCATATAAAAGTAAGTTTGTATGCATTACTTACATTTACCATCTGAAAGGTTTTCAGAGTCTAAGAGCAGTGACAGAGCTCATTATTTTGGTTTTCCAATTCATAAAATCTAAATTATAGCTATTAGCAATCCATTTATCCTGGGAATAGAATTAAGAATAGAAAACAAATTTCTGTGTAGTGCCCTTCTCTGAAAGATTTTTTTCTTGAATGAAATTGTCACATTTGTGCAGATTCGAATCATTTAGCATCTACTAAAATTAAAAATCTGTTATTATTTCAAGTGACTCACAGAAGAGACCCAGGAATGGGAACATGTCCCTTTCATCTATGGTTTTTATGTGTTGAATCCCACCACTGCTGTCAAAGTTTTATGTCAAATGTCTCAATCTCTGCACTTTTGACTTTTGAGATGGGTCATCCCATGTTCTGAAATACGCTTGGCCATTCAAGTTGGGCAGACACATACCTGGTTTCTAACATTAGACGTTGATAATATTCATCTTGTCTACCTTTTGTTAGTTAAGACAATGGGAAATAACTCTAGGCTTTGCTATGTGTCTCCAGGGTAAGAAAAGTCCTTTTTAAGAGCCACTTATCCAAGAAATTCCTTTCCAGAGCGATGGTGACAAAGCACTTTTTCAGTTCTTTCTGGCTTTGTTTCTCTGGTTTAGACAGGAACAAATGTCCCCTTACTTCAGATAGAGCAACGATGAGACCAAAAAAGTAAACTGTCCGAATCCTGCTTTGGAAGATAATACAACGTTGAAGCTTATTTAAAGGAGTTTAGATGAGTGTTACTTACCAACACATGATTTGGACAAAGTCAGTGGCATCTCTGAGTAGTCCAGCACAGCTTGCCTAGTCACCCAGGAAAGTTACCTTCCTGCAGTCCAACCTACAGGTAACGTTCTCACTCCTATATAGTGTAGTGTACAATCCCCAAGGCCACACACCGCTAGAGGGCTGGAGGAAATAACATCTGGAATCCAAGCTGAGCATCACATGACTCTTCTCTGACAGGAAATTATCAACATATACTGGATTCATAGGACCTAAAATTAAAAAACAAAACAAAGAAAGTTAATACCTTATGCTAAATAATGAAAACAATCACTGCTTTGCTGGTTTCCTACAAAGACCAATGAATGGAACAGCAAAGTATGTCACAGACAGTGCCACACTCAGCTCTATATACTATACCTTTATTAGGATGCATATCTACTGTCAAATGGACGGGATCTAGGGACAGCTAGGAGACTCTGATCTAAGGGGTGGACTGCATCTCACTGTTGCCACAGAATTTGAGAGCATTGTATATGTGACAGTGGAGTTATAGGTATCAAGACATAAGAGTGGGGACTTCTTGAATCTTGCCTTAAAGTATCTGCTTTCCAGATACCCCTGAGGCCAGACAGGGTCTAACATGTATGTAGTCCCTACAAAGAGGTCCTGAATTGCCATTGTGTGAAGCTGGGAAGGTGAAGACAAAGTTACAATAGAGGTAGCAGGTTCCTGGAGCTATGAAAAGCATGGGTATTTCTACTGAGGAAAGCTGCAGGCATGAAGATGAACTAGTCATTGGGAGAGGCTGTTCGTGCTTAGGGCATCAGAACACATGTGCTACATCTGATCCTTCAGAGCCAGTATGATTCCACCCCGACCTCCGGATGACAATTGTGGAGGTGCAGGACTGGCTGCTAGTTTCTGTCTTGCTTTCCTGGGATCATTCTGAATAGGTTTCTGTTCCTCCTTTTTGGAATGGGAAGTCTTGCTTTGTGGCATCTTAGGTTGGACCTATGTATCTGGGTCACAGTTAAGAGAGTGCTTTAAATCCTCACAAGAGACATGGCACTTCAGAACAGTATTGAAATTGTAAAAGACTGTGGAGATTCATGGATGGAATCAAAGTGCTTTGCTTTATGACAAAGGTTATAATCTGATGGGGAAGAGTAGAAATTTATTGCTTAAAATTAGTACTAGCTTGGCTCATATTGATGAGAGTTGCACTTTTGAGACTGACATGCATTGGCAACTAAATATGATCTACAATCACTTAGAAGACAAAACTCTGTGCATATCGTAACAGCATTAATCTCCCTCTGTATCATGACTGTGGAAAGAGTATTAATGTAACAATGAAGTGACCTTTTTCATTATAAAACAAAATAATCTCTTACACACCATACAACTTATATGTGAGAATGTCCAAGAATGTGGGTGGTGCATTCCTGAGGTTACTCTGTTACATATGTAGATTTTATGAGATGTGAGATCCTCAGCAATTACAGGTCTGGTAGAGTTACTGGGTTAGAGTTGGAGAACAGAAGCTTTTTCAACTTTTGAGGATGTTCTTGATCTCCCAAATCACGCATACCAGACTGCACTGTTTGTAAGTTAACAGGCTGATAGGTAAAAGGTGGGATTTCAGTGTTTCTCTTCAGTATACCGTCTCTCCAGCCAGAGATTCAACAGAAGACCTTATTTACAGTAGGAGGCACTTCTCTGGATCTCAGTGACAGAAAGTGTTGTGTAAGTTGGGTTTGTGACGTGCTAAAGCAATCAAGAAGAATGAAAAGGAGAAAAGGGAGGTCACTCAAACAAAGGTGTGCTAAGATTTACGCAGATCTCAAAGCAGAGTTTCTTGGAAATGTTAAAAGCATGGTGAAATGTTTGCAGCTTCTGGGAGACTATAAAGTCTCAACTTGATCCTGTTCATTGACTGGAAGAATCGGTAGCAGTGTTGGTTTCCTGCTGCTTTGTATAGTGGCAGTGCTTTAGTGACTCTCATAACAATGGGAATCTATTCGTGCTAACCCTAAGATGCATTTGTGACACTGAACAGCAGTGGATGGATTTCTAGAGAGACTCATGGAGATGAAATGATTTAGCATTTGCTGTATTAGGACATTGTCCTGCCCTCCAATCTATGCTGTGCATTTTTCTCCAGTGAAATAAGGTGTGGAGGAGATGGTTGTGATGCTAGCGTTCACACTGTAACCCGGAAATTAAAAGTCTTGACTAAAGGTATCGAATTTAAGTTGAAGTTACTTGTCATAGAAAAGAGCTCCTTTTGTAGAAATTTTATTCTGCCTCTGGACACATTCAGCACGCAACTCTAACCTATGAGGAGACAGAGACTTCAGGGGAATGTAGAGACAGTGAGGAGGACCATTCTGAGTAAGCAGTTGTAGAAGTAGGTGAGAACGGACCTGTTCCTCATTAACCATTACTGGGTGGAGCTGTGTCGTGAACATGCCCATTGGATTTTATGAGACGTGAGATTCTCAACAATTGTAGGCCCATTGGAAGCCAAATACTTCATTTAGAAAGATAGTTATTACAGAGTTAAATACGTTACTGATTTACATTCACCTTGTTCAATTTAGTTCAACATTAAATTTCCATGAGGAACCATTGGGTTACAAAGTGGAATCTTTCACTTTTAATTTAGAGCAGCCTAGCTTTTCTTTAGGTTGTGAATGTTAATATCAGCTCAAACTTGTTTGGAGATGTTATCATGGGCATTATGTTCGGACTCATCTTTTGAAAACCTTCATCATGTCATTCAAACAGAGCAGACAGAGACAACAAAAACCGCCGATAAAATGGTAATTGTAGATAATGAGAATTTACAGGAAAAGACCACACATGAGTGGACCGAGGCATACACACAGGCCTGAGGCCACTGAAGAAATTTTATTTACAACTCTGCTTACCTTTGTACCAAAGTAAGTCTTATTTGGAGTACTAAAAAAAGACTCAGAGTAGCTTTAGAATGGTAAGAAAATTATCACATGAAGGAAGTTTGTCAAGCCTATCATAGACTCACCGTTATTGAAATAGAGTTCTAGATCTTCGATGGGATGTTGTTAGATAAGAATAGGAAGACAGCATTTGTACAACTCATTATTATTATTATTTATTGTTTAAGAATTTTATATAATGTGATTTGAGCAAATCCATGTATCATTTCCTCCCCTTCATCCCCTTCCAAAACTCAGGAGTCACATTTCCTTGTGAATTTCGTGGAATCTTTCTAGAGAGCACTGAGTCCACTCGGTTCTATCAGTATGAGCTTGAGTGAGGCACCTTCCAGCAGAGCATGTGCTGCTGTCAGGGACCATATCCCTGAAGCAAACTAACTCTTCCCCAGAAGCCATCGATTGCCAATGTCTCTTCAGGGATCAAAATACTCAAAGATCAGCCAAAGGAACGTTTGACAATTGTGCTGACCTCAAATCAGAGTTCATTGGGAAATGTCAGTAGCTTGTCAGGGTTATGCTTCTGAGTCTCAGGGTGTATGTCAGGTCCTGATGGGACTTCATTGCCCCATCCAGAATGTGAGTCCTCTCTTCATGTTCCTCAAGAGAAAGCAAGAATATCACCACCTGATCCCCCACCTCCTCCACACCCTCCTCCAGCCTGGGCTCTCTCCAGTCATTCATCTAGTAAGTGGTGAGTAGTGCTGGTGATTTCAAACCCTGGATATCCATGTCCAGCTCTACCAGATGTAGGTGGAGAAGACCATTCAAGACCTGAACAACCACCTGGTCTCTTAAATGCACAGAGTGAGGAGCCAGAAGACTGAGAATCAGAAACTGGAGGCAAGCTCTTGGAACATCCAGAGAAGAGGTGCTAAGAAGTCAGAGACTGAGCTACTGCTTCAAGACCTTTGAGGACATGGGGCTCAAATGTGTACAAATGCTGTTGACAATACCCACATTGTCCCATTGATCAACAATCTGTCTCTTGTTAATGACAACTTGGAGTTTCATGAAGACAGAACTGCTCTTGCTCCAGTCTGTGGAGAATGACAGCTATGGACTCTGAATGGTTGTTGATAACACGAGTTGTAACTGTGTAGAGACTGAAACTCTCAAGGAGTTGCTGTTCATGAGGACAAACTATGAGGACGAAGTCAAAGGCCTAGAAACCCAATCTCCAGTTCAGAGTTTCTGGATGTAAATACTCCTATACCTCACAACATTAAAATCATGGCAGACATTCCAGACCAGTGTGAAGAGCTGCCTCAGACGAACCATGAATACCAAGAAAATAACTTGTCCCAACAGACTGAAGAGAGTACCACAGCTATTATCACTCAGTGTGTCTAGATAAGAAGTGTCAGGATAACACTTGAAGAGCAAAGACGCAACTATCAGATCTTGAATACAGATGTCTCCTCCAAGAGAAACAATATGATTGGCTTGGAAACCAGACAGGGGGACATGGAGGCCCACTATGCAGATACAGCAGCTAAGTGAGATTCTGTTGTACCTGGAGTTAGAGCTGGCACAGACTCTGGCACAGGGACAATGCCAGGCCTAGGAACACGAGGCCCTGCTGAACATCAAAGTCCAGATGGAAGTTGACACGCCACCTTCTGCCACCTGAGGATGTCAGTTTCCATGATGTCCTGCACATCAGCATCTCTATCCAAACCATCCATAACACAATGAACTTGCAGGATCCAGGGTGCAAAGTGATGCTGGAGACTAATGGCACCTGAGCTCTGAGACGCTGAGGCAGAGACACAGGACCCCCTAAGGACGAAGGACAGGTTAAATTTCAGAGGTCAAAAAATTCAATGATTAGAGGAAGAGGTCTGAGTGGTGGTCTTCTACTGATATGTATTTGGGTACTATTAGACCAATGAAAATTAACCCCTGAGGCCCTCAAAATGCGTTTGGAGAAGTGAGCAGCAGTAGACAGATTTGCGTATAGCGCTAGGAAAGTGAAAATGACTTAGAACTTACTGTTTTTATATTATGGAACAATTTTCTCTAGTGAAAGAAAATATACAAGTGGTGGATTTTTGCTGGGAATCATAGTTGACAACAGAATTAGAGTCCTGCCGGGAGACAGGAAATGAAATTTGGACTCATATACGTGGAGGAATGGAGCCTTGTGAGGAAATTTATCTCTCATCACTAGACCATTTCTGCAGACAGGTATGACCAGGAAAGTGGCCACAGGTCAGCCTAGAGGCCATGAGACTCAAAGAGGTTTCTGAAGAAGGAGCTGAGGTGGCAGGTAAGGGGGAGCCTGTTCCTCACTGATACTCACTGGGCCCAGCAATGTGGGCTCTTCCGAAATAATGTATCATGACCCATTGGAAGAGTCCCTAGGTAAGGAAGCAAAAGGTCCCGCTGAGAAGGACAGTGTATCACAGACAGCTAATCCAGAGGTGATTTCCCATGCACTCTGCTCTTAGCCTTTTAAGGAAATAATTGAAATAAGACATAAGAAGTGTCTCCCCTTGTTTTACAATTGGTCTCTTCTCTCTCTCTCTCTCTCTCTCTCTCTCTCTCTCTTTCTCTATTTTTTATCCCCATTGATGCTGAATGCTAATATAAAATCACACTTGTTTGGAGGTGCTTTAATGGAATGATAATGATCCAACCCACTCTCTGTCACCTTCTTTATATCATATTAACCTCTATTAGATCACAGATGCACATACTCCATCTCTAAGAACAGCACACAAAGAAAATGGACATTTTCAGGAAGACTGCATACCTGAATCACCACAGGACAGCAAGGAGGTGACTACTTGTGAGCTGAACCAAGTTTGTCTAGACTAACTTGGTTCAATTAGCTTTGAAATAATTTTAAATGTTTGATGAAATATTCTTAAATATGAACAGGGAGTCATATTGTCAATATTTACAGAGAAGTTTTGTAATATAGATACTGTTTTCTGTGTGAATTTTTATTGCCTGGTAAAAATCAAATTCCAGACCACTTGATTTCCTCAACATTTTATTTTTAATATTAATTTTCCTTTACTCTTGAAAATATCATGGATTCATACAATGAAGCGTGGACATGATCATGTATATGCCACATCCCCCTAACACTCCCCTCACAAACTGGAGTTCTCTTTATTAAAAATGCACTAAGTTAAACTAGGGTCTTCCATGTGTTTATGAGTGTGAAGACATCTACTGGAGCATGGAAAATTTACCAATGTCCGAACATTAGAAAGAGGGGCAGGAATGGGGGCATGGCTCAGTGGTTAAGAGCCTCTGCTGCTCTTGTAGAAGATCAGGGTTAGGTTTAGAGCACCCACACTTGGTGAGTCACAATCATCTGTTACTCCAAAGTATCTGTCACCATCATCTGAGCCTCTTGGACACTTCATACACAGTACATATAAAAATAAACAGGAACGCTCATGTTCACAATCTGCTTGGGTAGACTGCTCTGGTGTCGGTCTTGTTCAGTTTACCACAGTCTTGCAAGTCATGAGTAGGGTATTGTCATGCCAGGCCGGACATTACTTTTCACAGCATTACTTATTTTCCTCTGGCTCCTACATTCTTAGTACCTCTCCTTCAATATGTTCCCTGGGCCTTGGAGGTGACAATGATAAAGATATATTGCACGTAGGGTTGAGTACACATGTCCTCAATGGTCTTAAAGCAGCAGCTCAGTCTCTGACTTCTTAGCACCTCTTCTCCGGATGTTCCAAGAGTTTGCCTCCAGTTTCTGATTCTCAGTCTTCTGACTCCTCACTCTGTGCATTTAAGAGACCAGGTGTTCAGGTCTTGAATGGTCTTCTCCACCTACATCTGGTAGAGCAGGACATGGATATCCAGGGTTTGAAATCACCAGCACCTGCTAGATACTGGCTGTACTGCTCACCACTTACTAGATGAATGACTGGAGAGAGCCCAGGTTGGAGGAGGCTGTGGAGGAGGTGGGGTATCAGGTGGTGATGTTCTTGCTCTCTCTTGAGGAACATGAAGAGAGGACTCACATTCTGGATGGGGCAATGAAGTCCCATCAGGACCTGACATACACCCTGAGACTCAGAAGCATAACCTTGGCAAGCTACTGACATTTCCCAATGAACTCTGGTTTGAGGTCAGCACAATTGTCATACATTCCTTTGGCTGTCCATTGAGAGTTCTACCCCTGAAGAGATATTGGCAATCAATGGCTTCTGAGGAAGAGTTAGTTTGCTTCAGGGATATAGTCCCCGACAGCAGCACATGCTCTGCTGGAAGGTGCCTCACTCAAGCACATATTGATAGAACCAAGTAGATGGGAGCTCTCTAAAGAGATTCCATGAAATTCACAGGGAAATGTGACTCCTGGGATTGGGAAGGAGTTGAAAGAGAGGGAATGAGGGATGGATTTGCTCAAATCACATTATATAAAATTCTTAAACAGTAAATTATAGTAATAATAATAATAATAATGAGTTGTACAAATGCTGCCTTCCTATTCTTACCTAACAATATCCCATCAAAGATCTAGACCTCTCTTTTAACACCAGTTGAAATTCTCAGCATGGACGATTGGCCAATACAAACAGAAGCTTCTCTGCTCAAGTTTTGGAGCTGTGGACATTTATAGAGTACAAATATTAATATTTAGAGGACGATGTTGTTTCCAATCTGCCAACCCATGATACAACATCCTTGTAAGATCTCATATAGTTGATTGCTATGCTTGTCCGTGAGCACCCAACATACCTTGCTGGTACTCACTAAGGGGTTCCCGGACCTGACTCAAATAGAGTCTCCCCGTGTCAATGTCAGCTCCTACTCAGAACTGACAATAAACTAGACTGTCCTCCACGGTGCTCACTTAGGGTATTAGTAGAAAGATACAAAGAAGACATTCTAATATAAATGATTGTGTTTTGCTTGGGCTCCATGACTCCCTGCCTCTTGTTTCCAGCAGAGGAACACATTTGTTTGCATGTACAAATTCTCAAGAGTGACCCTGCATTGTCTTTTATAAGAGCTTGGAAAAATGTTCCATAATATCTTATACCAAACACAGTAAGTTCTATGTCATTTTCACTTTCCTAGTGCTACACGCAAATCTGTCTACTGCTGGTCACTTCTCCAAATGCATTTTGGGGCCATCAGGAGTTAATTTTCATTGGTCTGATATTCCCCAAATACATATCAGTAGAAGACCAGAAGACCACCATTCAGACCTCTTTCCCTAATCATTGAATTTTTTGACCTCTGAAAATTAACTTGTCCTTCATCCTTAAGGGACCCTGTGTCTTTGTCTCAGCATCTCAGAACTCAGGTGCTGTTAATCTCCAATGGAGTTCTGACCCTCCAGTGTGTGTTCAGTGCCAAGGTCATATGAGAAATCCATTTTGGATCTGAAATAGTTGCTCTATTCATGTAGAATAACTACCTTAGAGATAACGCAAATAAAGAACAGCGAGGAATCCAGAGGGCATTGCCAAGGAAAAGGAACCTATACGAAGGAGAAGAGCAGCTCAATCAGGGATGCATCATCAGCTCCTGGGAGCATGGCAGCACATGGATGAGAGTGAGGCCGGGGTCGGATGACATCCACATCACAATCTTTACTCTCCATGCAAGGAGTACATCTTACATTAATCTCTAGCAGCAACGTCAAGAAAGTACTTGGTGAAATGTCCAGCGGTGGAAAAAGTCTGAGTTCTTCCTGTACTTCTTCTTGCTTTACTTTTCTTTATTGTTTCATATAAAGTGATATTTCAAAGCAATCATTTGAACAAGTTATGGGCTTGAATCAGAAAGGAAAGGTCATGGCCATTGTAAGTAGAGTTGCCTTTCTCATGGCACGTTCAGGCACGGTTTAATTGTGGAGAGCCACATGTAGTATTTAGAGCAGCTGCTTGTTCTGCTACTCCCAGTTAGAGCCAGAAATGCACAGAAGCAAGGAGAAGCGGAGAAGCGAGCACATCAATAAGAAGCGGAAGTGGGGAGGCTTGGAAATCAAGACGAGGACTTGATGTGGAAAATAATGTGAAGAGTTACCGATGATCAGCCACTAAATCATATAAAGAACACAGCTGTGTGTTACTGAGTGTGACATGTATCTCTTATGTGTGTCTTGCAGGCACTTTTTAAAAATAAATGTTGAATATAGTTCAAAGGTTTCTTACAGAATAGTAAGTAAAACCCCAGCGGTAAGACTCACAAGGCATTATCCCCTAAATGGACAATGCATAGATATGCTCCAAAATGATTTAACACTTGATTTCATTTTTAACTACCAACTCTCTAACATTACTTTTCTTTCACAGCTTACCCTTCCGCCAACTCTTGAAAGATCATTACCACACCTATTTTAGTTATTATAGCAGTCTTCAGCATAGCAAAATGTGTGGACTGCTTCAGTTGATGTGAAGAGCTGAAGTTCATGACTCACTGACATCTGTGACTTCCTTTTAGTTATCTGGAGTGTTAAAGGAAAATGGTCACAATTTTTGAATGTCTTGACCAAGACCTTCTGATCTTTGCGCAACTATACTTTCTACAATTGTTAATAAAGAAATTGAGTTAGTTGGAGTCTGGGTATAAAATAAATGAATCAATTACCAAAATATGAAGACATTTAATAGACGGGTAATTATTATAGATGAACACTGAAAAAAAATAATAAATTTAAAGAACTAAGAAAGTGATCTACATTTGGCCCAGTAGAGCTACAATCTGATTTTTTTGTTCATCTAATATTCCAACTTGTTATCAGGTGATTCTTGACATAGCATGTACATTTTCAGAAATCATGGTGCCTTCCCAGCTTTTGATGTAGATAGATACTCATTAACAGGTCTGTAAACCTTCCTTGCATTATCATCTGAAGGATTTTCAAGGTCTAAGCAGAGCTCAGGAGCTAACGATTTTGGTCTTTCACTTCATAAAATTCAATATGGTTGCTACTAATTCATGGTATTGGAAATAATCAAGAAATAAGCAAATATTAGCATAATATCCTTTTTGAAAGACTATTTTGCTTGAAGAAAATTGCTCAGAGTATACAGATCCACATTTTTTAGCCTTTCTACTTTTCCTCAGAACTGAAAGTGTAATAAATTTTATCCAAATCAAGAAACGCATAGAGGCCAAGAACATGCAAGATTATTCCCTCCACGGTTTTTGTAAATTTTACTAATATGCTCTTGTGGTCGCATACCTGTCAGAAGTCTCAATTTCTTTGATTTTGACCTTCTAAGATAGATCATTCCATATTCTGGGACTCCCCTGTTTACTTGTGGTTGCGTAGACAAAATCCTCGTTCCTAGCACTATCTACTAGCAATGCCTTCCTTTCTTAGCACAGATCAATTAAGATGTTGCACAGTGTCTCTACACATTGTTACATGTCTCCAGGGAAAGAAGACTCCTTTTGAGAATCACTGATCCAAGAATGCATTGAGCACCAGGCATTTTCCAGAACAATAATTAGAAAATGATTCTCAGTTCTGTCTGGCTTTACGAATCCCAGTTAGGCATGACCCAATGTCCATTCACTCCAGATAGGGCATATAAAAGGGAATATTCCAAACCAGCCCTGAAAACACTGTGTTGCATAAACTCACATAGAAGAATCTGGAGAAAAAGTGTGCAGAGTGATAGCTGAGTGAGAATCGGCTGCATTTCTAAGGATTCTGCCCACAGCTAGGCTGCTGAATTATGAAAGATACTCAGGTAAGTCCTGCCTTCAGGTAGCTGTTCACCTTCACACAGTCTCGCACACAGTCCCAAGGCAACACACCACGAAGGGCAGCAGGAAATATCTGGAATCTAGGTGGAGACCTTATGACTCTCCCCCGAATGAGTGTCAGCAGCCTCACTCTAATGACAAGTTAGCCGTGTCTGTAATCTCCATCCCGTTACAGACCATGTGTGTGAGTGCATTCTCTGTACATGTGTAAGTGCATCCATGTTGTGTGATGCCTATGGAGGTCAGAAAAAGGTGATCGATTCCCTGGGACTGGAGTCATGGATAGTTGTTAGCCACCACGTGTGTGCTAGAAAATCAAGCCTGGGTCCTCTGCTCTGCAGACAGTAAAACAGGTAGATGGAGACCGCTGTAAGCTTCAGGCTCTCAGCCATTACGCTCATATCCTCCCACATTGTTGGTAGAATTTGGATGGAGTGAAAATTCATTCCACTGTTTTCAAAGGATCAAGCTGCAGAAGCACAGTCACAGTCACATGTTCTGAGCAGTTTAACCTTCATGATTGTGCTGGAGAGCTTCAGTTGTCAACTCAACACACCTAGGAAGAGGTTGCTTCAGTTGGGGAATTGCCTCTATTGGACTGGTGATGGGCATGTCTATGAGGCATTTTCTTTAGTGTTCAATGATGTGTAAGGGTCCATCTCACTGAAGGCGGCACCATCCCTGGGCAAGTAGTCCCAGGATGTACACAAAAAGTAACTAAGTAGCTGAGCAACTTGGGATGGGGCAGGAGGGGGGCTGGGAGGTGATGTGCTTGGAGGCAAGCCAGTAAGCTACATTTTGCTATGGACTATACTTCAGTTCTTGCTCACAAGTTACTACTCTCCCAGTCCCTTGATAATGGACTGTGAGTTTTAAGCCAAATAAATTTGTTTTCCCCAAGTTGGTTTTTGTCAGTGTTTTATCTCCAAAGAAACTAAGACAATGTTTGGCCAGTATCCATAGAACACTGTAAAGTGCTTCCCTCTACATATTGGGCAAACAAAAGTAGTTATGTGGGGTTCAAATGCCAATGTTTAGGTTCTTTTGTAGACATAATGCATTTATTTCTCCAAACCATCTTAGAGGTCTTCCTGTTGGAACCCAAGACTTCCCCTGTCACACATTTTTTGGACAGGGTTACAGTAACAAACATAGGTTTAGTCCAGGGAACAGTGTTCAAGTCTAATGAGAACATGTTTGGCTGTACCTGTAAGAGTTGTACCACAAAGCATTGAGTCAGAACATCTGACTTGGCTCAATAGTTGCCTTAACTTATGCTCAGCATGGTCTTTTGCGACTCTAGGCGGCCAGCATTGTCATATCTGACACTTTGAAAGGCAGTACTGTAGGACCTTAGACCTCTGCAATAGTGAGACATCCCCTCACCATCACGGAGAACACGTGGGATCTCATTCCATAGCCTCCTACTTTTAGTACTGTTGGCACAGACACACTGTCAGAGTCAGTATTATGTGGTTGGTGGTTGGAGCATTACTGCTGAGTAGCTCATAGGAAGCCTCTGGGAGGAGACTGAGGAATTAGGAGCCACACAGATCCCTGGTAGAGAGACAGACAGGGCAAAGCACATTTAGACAGATTTCACTGAAACACTTAAGATGACTGCCTTCCAGGTTCTTCTTCTAAGACAAAACTTGGTGAGCTTTCTTTCTCCAGTAAAAAGGAACATCCCACCAGTGAGCTCCTGTGATGGGAACCAAGCATCATCCTTGGCTCCTTATGAATTATCTCATCCCTTGACATAGTACAAAGTGACAATTTCAATGAGAAAAGAAACTCCTCTCATTCACCACACATATAAAATCCCCACACCGAGAAGATTCAGCTCCTCACAAACTTGGGGAGTCTCTCTCTCTCTTCCTCTCTCTTTTTCTCTCTCTCTCATCTCTCTCTATCTCTCTCTCTCTTGCTCACTATTTCCTCTCTTTCCTCTCTCCTCCTTCTCTCTTCCTTCCTCTTTCTCTCTTTCTCTCTGTGCATATGTATGGTTGCTTTTCATGAAACATAGTGAGAACTCGATTTTCTTATCTTTTTATTCTTTAAATCGTTAGGGGAGAAAACATCCATTCCTAGCACCATCATCCTGATGTTACCTTTTAGGGGACTAGGACTACATAGAGAATGCCATGGAACTTTCTAAGCCTATTGGTTCTCAAGTTAGGAGACCGGTAGTCATGAAAAACATGAAAAAACTTCCAGGTTGGTTGCTTTTTATTTTTCTTGATTTTCTTCTTTTCTCATTGAAAGGGTAACCAGGAAAAGTTTCTCTAGATACCTGCCTTGTTACACTAATACTCCACCAATACAAAGTTAAAACATCTAATATTATATAGTCTTTATACATACATACTGTACATATTATACATCTAGTTTATGTATATATATATACATATACATACACACATATATATATGTACATATATAAAGTCTTAGCCTTGAGTATTCATCTCAGTGAAGCTCAGCTTGTCAAATGCCTCTGAGCAACTGAGGATGGCCAGCTCAGCTCATTGTCAGGTTTCCTTAGAGGAAAGATAATTGCTGGATCTTTCCACCAACTGCAAGGATTTCTAGAAAATGAAGTATTCTTCTCAACACCTTGACAAACATGAAATGAAAAAACAGGGATGAAACAAAAAAAATGATGAAAATGAAGAATTGTGGAGCAGCCAGCACGAAGGAAACAGTGAAGGAAAGGAATCCAGGCAGAGGCTCGGCTGGGTAGAAAACCTGCTGCTTGGATTCCACATGACATGAAAACTGAGAGCCACATTAATTTGTATATCAGCCCATTATTACTTCCTTCCATTTCTTCTTTTTTTATTGAGTATTTTGTAATTTTATACAACAATTCTCAGTCAAGTCCAGACTCCCTCCACGATCTATGCCCCCATCTCCCACCAGACCACATGTACTCTGCCACACATGGCAAGTCCCACCTAGTCAAGCACCTACACCCAGACATCCCTCAGGGATGTGCCTAAGATTATGTTTGTAACTACATTTCAACTACAGTCTTCATGTCTGTAAAAGGTCACGTGGTTTTATCTGGTGTTTATAACCACTTTCCTCTACTACCCATTCTGGTTCTCCTTCACCCTCATTGAGTCCCTTAACAAGGAAACGGCAGGAAGAGAAAGCAGAAGGCTTAAGTCCTCTACCAGGCACAGGAATCAGAGAGACACAGTCTAGAAATGGGCACAGCGGTGAACTCTTGAAGCCTGCCTCCAGTGACCTGCTTCCTCCAGAAGTACCTCTTTAGCCTCCCAAATGAGAGTCGTCAACAGGGGACAAAGTATTCAAATACTCGGGGCCTATGAGATGGGGAATGGGTTCCTCATTTAAATCATTACAAATCCTGTTATGAAATTTATAGACACACTGCCCTGCCTGTAGATTCTTATGGTTCCTAGCTGTCATCACTGCCCCTTCAGGGGAAAGCTGAAGCTGTGGGAGCGAAGCACACATTCCCCCAAACAGACTTAAGAAAATTACACAAGAAGAGCTGGAAATCCAGAGAACAGAGACACAAACACAAGCACAGAGGCTCACACACACATGCACGCATGCACGCACACACAAATCAAATCAGTATGGAATACAGCCCAGAGGAGAACCAGGAGACAAAGGACTGGCCAAGGAGATCAGCACCAGGCCAGTCGTCTCATTTCTTACCCTCCACCCAGCGCTCCTCCTTTCCCTCTGGCCACTCCTTATCTGCATAGCACAGTAAGGTACTGCAGCAGGACAATACTGTCCCCTTCTGTTCCTACCTTGTATTGTTTCTGTTCTCTAGCTCTGGTTCTCTCTCTCTTTCTCTCTCTCTCTCTCTCTCTCTCTCTCTCTCTCTCTCTCTCTCTCTCCCCATTCTTCTCTCATTTTCCCTTTGTATAAACCCCGTCTTCTTTCTGGTATCCTTTCTTCCTCCCGTTGCATGTCACTAACGAGCATTATGCTATCTCAATGTCCATCCATCCCTCCTCTTTCTAATGTACCATTAACCAGAACTCCCGTCTGCCCATCCCACTATGCTGCTTCAGTGATTCCCGCTCCTGTGTATATTCCTCCCCTCTTCTTCACATTAAGCATCCTGATGCTTATCAACAAGCTCACTGTGATTACTTACGTCTTCTTTTCTTTCCGACACATACTAACATCTTAGGACACACAGTGCCACTGAGATCCTTTTGCTCTCTAATTGGTAGTTAGCAAGTGTCTGTCTTGTAATCACTTGCTGTTCAATTATCAAGGTGGGTTAACTACTGCAAAGCCACTGTTTCTGCCGACAGTACTCAACACACAGGAGCAGACTGGACATGGAGCCTGGCTCTTAGAACTCCAGTCTAACAGATGAAAGTATCACCACTACTGCATTACAGCCTACCCTCCCCTGAACACTGCAAATGAAAGAAGAGAGGACGGCTGAATTAAACCAACAAAAGCAGAAATCAGCCAACGATCTAATCCTATATGGCAGATTCCAGTGTAAACACTCAAGTAACAGGAAAATCCAAGCCTACATCCAAATCTCGTGTATAACTTACCAACCCCATCTTACGAAAATGACTTAAAAATCTAGATGCAGACTCTGAAACAATTCAAAGGGGATTCTAAGAGAATACAGACAGCTCCACGATAGAAGAAGGCCAATATACAATTTGAAAATAGAATTTAATAAGTAGAAATACTGAAGAAAACCCAACTAAAACGATGGTGGAAGCGGAAAAACACAAAAGTTAGTGCAGGCAAGCACCTGAGAGCTGGTTAGGGGCTAAGAAAATTCTTTCAGAAACCCTGAAATCAGTTTCCAGGACCAACCTGGTGGCACAACCACCCTCAAGTCCAGGTCCAGGGGTCACAGTGCCCTCTTTTGGTCTCTATGGCAATGCCTGAACGTAGCAACTTCCATACTTACCTTCAGGCAAAACACACACACATAAAATAAAGTAAAAATCTTTAAGTCAGAAGAAAATTTAAATATTTGGGACCTGGAAAGATGGTTCAGTGGATAAGGGTGCTTACTGCTCTTACAGAGGAAACCAGTTCAGTTCCCAGCACTTCTGTTGGGCAGCCTAGAGCAGCCTGTAACTGCAGCTTCAGGGAATCCAGTGCTCTCTTCTGGCCTTCACAAGCACCAGCACTCATGTGCAAATACTCCCAACCAGACACACCCCCATACACATAATCTAACTATAATAACTCTTTGTATCAATGTGGCTTTTCACACCAATATGTGGATCAAGTTGGAGCAGAATATCAGGGAATGAAGACAAAATAGAAGAATCAGATCATTCTTTCAATGGAAATGATATAATATTTTTTCAAGACAAGCATAGAAATATTTTTGAGCTCCTAATATAATTAATGTAAACATAGTTATTGATTCAAATGACATTTTTGTGAATACTCTTTTGAATATTTTCATACTTGACTACTATTTTGACTTTTGACTTTTACATCCCTCCCTCTCCCCATTCCTACTCTTCCAATGCCCCCAGACTCCCTAATGACTCGGTGGCCTCTTCTTTGAAAACTATTGTTATGTGTGTGTTTAAGTAATCCATTAAGTCCATTCATTGGTGCTTGTGTGCAAAGGTGTTTAGGTCTGACCACTTGGGATTGAATAACCTATCATGGAGCTCATTTCTGAAGACAGCAGATCCTCCCTGTTGCTCCTCAATCTGGAGGTGGAACCTTGTAAAATTGCCCCGGTCCACACTGGCATTCCTACTGGTGCTATCATTATGCAGGTCTCCTCTGGGCAGCTATGTTGTTGAGAATTCATAGGTATAACTTTTCCGTGGTGTCTAGAAGACACTATCCTGCAGCAAAACATGCTAGTCCACTGGCTCCTGCAATCTTTATGCTACCTTATGCATGATGCTCGCTGAGCCTTAGATGTTTGAGTTGCATTTTAGATGTATAAACTGGAGCTAGACACTTAAAGCTAGAGCTGTGAAAGAAGGGGGTGAAATGAAAAGGATGCAAACATGAAAGGAAAATGCCAAAGTATCCTTATCTGCACATGACATGAAAGAAGTATGCGATGAACATTTCAAAACACTGAATTGAGAAACTGAGGAGGATGTCAGAAAGTAGAGAGACTTCCCATACACATGGGTTGGTAGGCTCAATGCTTTGAAAATGACCATCCCACCAAAGCAATCTACGGATTCAATGCAATAACCATAAAATTGCAATTCAATTATTTACAACAATTGATAAAACAATCTTAAAAGTCATATGGAAGGACAAATGACCTAGGATAGCCAAGAAACTCCTGAACCATACAAACACTGGTGGAAGTTGTGCCATTCTTGATTTCAAGCTGTACTACAGGATCATCGCACAGAGAACAGTATGGCGCTGACCCGGTAACAGACAGGTCGATCTACGGAATAGAATCAATGACCCAGATATAAGTCCATATACCTATGTCCATCTGCTTTTTGACAGAGATGCCAAAAGCATACATTAGAGAAAAGATAACATCTTTTGTTAAAAATATATTTTTTATTTATTATGCTATTTGTGTGTGTTTAAGTGTATTACCTGCATGTATGTGTAAGTGCACTCATGTAGTCAGAAGACAGAATCAGATCCCTTGGAACTGGAGATAGAAAAGGTTGTTAGCTACCACATGGGTGCTTGGAATCAAGTCTGGGTCCTCTGTAAGAGCAGCTAGTGCTCTTAACCATTGAGCAAAAAAAGACAACATCTTTAAAACAAAGTAGTAGGGACAAACAGAGTGTTAAGATGTAGAGGAATGAAATGTGACTGCTTTCCCTAATACACAAATCAATTCCAAATGTGCCAAAGACCTCAACACTGAGTTTGAAACTAAAACATGTAGAAGAAAGACCTGAGTGTATACTTCAGGATAAAGGCTCAAATAAGAACGTTCTGAAAAAGCCTCTGGTCACCCAAGAAATAAGAACAACAATCAGTAACATTGGAATGCTTAAAAAACTTCTGCAAAAGAAACTGTTAACCGAAGAAAGGTACAGCCTACAAAATAGAAAAAATAGATATTTTCCAGCTATACATCTTATAAGACAATGTGTGTCTATAATGTAGAAAGAATTCAGAAAACTAAACACTAGGGCACCAAATAATCCTGTTAAAATGTGGGCTATGGAACTAAACAGGGGTTCTCCAAAGACACAAATGGCAAGAAAGTATTTTGAAAAGTGATCATCATCCTTAGACATTAAAGAAATGCAAATAAAAACTGCTCTGGGATTTCATCTTCCCAGTCAGAATGGAGGAGATGAAAAAAACAAATGAGAGAGAAAGCTATAAGGATGTGGGAAGGGAACCCCCACGCACTCTGAACGCCCTGAGGATGTGGAAGGGAATCCCCATGCACTGCTAAATGCTCTGAGGAAAAGGGGAAACCCTCATGCACTGATGGAGGGAATGCAAATGCTTGTCACAGCAACTATGAAAATCAGTATGGTATTTCCTCAGAAATGTAGAAATTCAACCATATGACACACCCATACTGCTCTGGTGTGTATGTGAAAAGGACTTCATTTTCTACTCAGTGACATATGTTCATCCATCTTCAGAGCAGCTATATTCCTCACAGTCAGAAAAATGGACATAAGTTGATTTTCCATCAACTGTTGAATGGTTAATCAAAGTGTGGTACCTGTATACAATGAAATTTCATTTGTCTATAAAGAAAAGTGAATTTTAATGGTGAAAGGGTGGACATTTAAATAATCATTCTGATAAATTTCCAGGTAAAATGGGAGTGCACGGCACAACAACGTCGGCTACTGCCATTCGCTTTAGTTGTCCACCTGAGCTTGATGGTGAGACCCTATTGCTGAAAGCACCAGACGCTTCCATCACTGGAAATGGAGAAATCAATTTTATCTCACCAGGAAACTTCTTCCCTTCTGTCTAGCCTTCATAAATCTGGAAGGTTCTATGTAGGCTGCTGAGGGGCACATGTCATTAGCAATCTGAGTTTTGAACCCTATGATAATGAGAGGCGTGGTCACTTATTTCCACTGGTATGATCCTGGCATGGACGTCAGAGGGGTAACTAACAACTGTCTAAATGAATTTAAGGCCAATTCAACAGGAGGAAACTCATTCAGGTGCTGTAAATCCAGGTAAGTACCCATGGACTGAGAGATCGATCACAAGCCCCAATGGTGAAACTATTATTCTCTTAAATGAACAAAGTATTAAAGTACCCTCTAAATTCACATCACTACACCTACAGATTAGTGGAGCTGTCAGAACTCAACAAAGAAGCCCCTTTGTGCAGTGCAAGGTGGTTAATTCAGGAACTTACACCTGATGGAAACACAAAGAATAACCACTTGTGGTGTGCTCTGTCACATATCATAAATCTGTTTGTCTCCCTTCACCAAGGCTGGACTACAGTGGAAGAAAGGACAGACAGATTTTAAGAGGAGAGGACAGGAGTGAAACTGTGACTTCCAAACACAATAGGAGACTCTTCTCCTGAACTCAGGCAGCTGTGGTTGACGGCAAAACTCCTGCACAAGACAAAACCAGTCAATATTCCAGCTATCGCAGTTGATGGGATTTGTGGACACAAGCTTGGTTCCACAGGCCTTAAAGCCTTAACATATATGGCATAATGCATGAAATCTGGTCAGGGGGGACAATTGGAGGATGGAGGTAAGGGAGGGGTCTAAGAATGGTCAAGATGTACTGTATGAAATTCATAAAAAATTCAATAAATAAAAAGTATTTTTCACATTGCAATAATAAATGCAGAAAGAGGTAAAATAAGAATAATTAATATTTACATATTAATATACATCTAATCATTTAAATATTATATTTTTTAAATATATTTTTAAAAAACTCATTTGTGATAATGTAGCAAATTACTGGGACTGTTAAAAACTTGAAATGGTATCAGTCAGGAAAGAGAAATGAAACCTGAGTAAGCTGACAGTATGAGAAACTGGAGACATGGCTCTGAAGTCAAGGAATTGTACTGTTCTTGCAGAGGACCAAGGTTCCAGCACACAACTAAAAATAAAAATAAATCTTTTCCCCCCAAAAGATATGACTATATAATACAGAGACACGTTCTCCAGATACATATTTTTGACTGTTTTCTCATAATGTGATCTGATATTTAATAAATAACATGGCCATATGAAAGAGCAAAATTATTTTAATCTTTAAACCAACTATCTGGAACTGGAAATTTTTTAAACCATGATTCCTAGTATTTGGGAGTTTTGGAAAAGCTATTAGTTTTGGTTTCTCCCCACAGTTTCCATTTAGGTTACTTTTATTATGCAATCATAAGCCACTACTATAGAACTCTCCTCTATTGGATCAAATGTCCTTGGAGACACGTTCCCTAAAAGCAAGATGAGGAAATCAGAGTTTTTCTGCCATAGTTCTTAAAGATTTATGTCACAAGGGTAAATATTTTCAGGGAATAAAATGTTCACTGATTTGAGAAAACTTGATAAATCACTGCACTCTTTGCAAACCAGGTTTCCTGAAGCTCCATCTTCATTCCATTCTTCAGTGAATGTGTATTATTTGAAATGTGGTTCTTGGTGTGTCCTCATATAAGTTGCAACGCAGTCCTGCATGAGAAGGCTTTGGATGGGATGAATGAGGTAAATGAATGAGATACTTATAATTTCATAGAGCATTTTGAAGAGAAGTTATTGATAAACTGAGATAAGACAGAGAAATTACAGAAAATGAGTAATGAGTGTGTTTATTGTCAGCCAGGGACACACGCACTGATGCCCTTGTTCTGAAGTTTGACCGTTTTCTTTTTCTTGACATCAACTCACTTTGAATAGATAGCATATATCCATCAAGAGCAGAAAACCTGCTTCTACTTTTAAACCACCCTCCCCTTGCAAGAGCTTGTGTACTGGAAAACTTCTTTCCTTCATAGGAAACTAGATGGCTCCTAATTGGTGTAAGATTGTATAATAATTTTAGTCCAGTAAAACTTTCATGTTTTAAACACTATAAAGCATTAACCCATATGTAATATTTTTAAACACTTATGATTTAGAAATATGTAACATTATTGTGCAAAGTTTAATGATGAGGCAATAGATTTCTGTAGGTCAAGATGGGAAACAGGTTTAAGCCAGGCTATATTTAATTTTTTTTAGTAAGGAACTAAAAATATTAAGTAATAATTGCACATTTTAGAAGACTCTAGGTTTCTGAGAGGCGAGTACTTTTCATTTTCCCTCTCTAGACATCATGGCGGGTCAGATTTGTTCTATTCACACTCTGTAGCACACTTCAACATCCTTCCCCTCTGTTGGATGTCTGCACTGGGAAGGTCAAGAAGCCTGTGGGGCCTCCTGCAAACGGTGAAGACATTGAATTCTTCCTCTGCTGTGTTTTTAGGTTTTAATGCTCCAATAAAAGTTTTCTTTACGTGAAACATTCCCGTACAAGGAAATTTTTAAATGACTGAATTCTTCGAAAGGCTGAGATTTCATGAAACTGACCCTCCTGCCACCTCTCAATAGCTGATATTGTTGTTTCTGCCAAAGGTGTATTATTAGGCGTTTGATTCATGGCGATTGCTGGTTGAAACTACACACATTTATCAGTAGGGAGGTTCCTTTTGTAAAGAAGCTGGGAGAGAGTTTTTTGTGCAACTCTGTTGAGACACTTTGATGGAGTGATGAAATGAATCCTTAAGGTACACCTCACCATGGTCAGTCCCATTCTTGTGCATGGGCACAGAGGCCTTGTTCTCCCACAGGAGCATCTGAGATCTAGTCATCTCACGTTACAAGCAGTAATTCTATCTCGACTACCAGGAGTAATTTTATCTGTCCCCGGTGCCCTCCGCTGTGTGATCTTACTGTTCAGAAGCAGTAGTGTGTAATCTTCTACCATGAAAATTTAATTAAGCAATTACACTTTCAAGATAGGGAGTTTGAGAAGCAAGTGATTCTCCACGTGGCTTGGTTCTTATCACAAATGATTCTGAAATTTTCACATATGTGGAGCTTCAGTTAATTGTGAGCAAATACTTTGAAGTCATTCCCTGTAGATAGTTTAATACCTTGGAAATTGAGGTGCTGATTCTCTGAGTTCACCCTAAGACCTTCTTGTTACTTCAGTGAGTATTACTAGCGCTTCCACAAAGACAGAGCATTCCTTGTCGTTATGTCTTCATATCTAATAAGAATAAATACATGATTTCCTATTGCCTAATACTGAGGCTGAAGAAAGAATCCTGTATTGAAAAGGATACTGTTAGCTGGATTTTCTGACTCACAATAATTCCATTCTTTGCCTTTTTACCAAAAACTTCAGGGCTTTTTTTCTGTAAATTTGAGCTTTACAATAACACTGTGGGTTCTCTGTGGATATATAATAAGATCAAATTATATTGATGGAACAGAAGTATTACAGGGTTAAGTGATTTTTTCCCTAAGAAGTCATGTGATTAGCTGGTTGGAGAGGCAGGCTTCTCACAATAAGGACTGCACTCAATAATGTCACAGTTTATATGCCTGAAGGTTCTCATGAGTATCTGGGAGGCAAGGTCCACATTCATAGTTTGGAGGATCAGAGTCAGCAGAATGTATTTCATGTGAAACAGAAACTTTTCTTTTGATCATATTGTCATAGAAGCACCAGCAATACTGATTTTATCTAGTTACCTTGCTGCATAAAACAACCACAATTATATTGGATTTTTGGCAATGTTTAGTGTTGGATCTCTCAAATTTACTTTACACAAATGTGCAAAAGCAGGACTATAACCGTTCTGTAATTTACAAGATGCCAAGACTACATTTTTCTCCTCCCCTTGGGCTCTAGGTACCACAGCCTGTTGTCATAATGTGTAAGGTTGACCCAGTCTCAGTCAGGACATGTTTGTACAGGCTCTAGGAGTTTTATTTTATCTACATTCCCTCCCCTGTATAACAATCAACTGAAAATATTTTTTCCATGATCAGTGTTGTTTTCAGTATCAATTACTTTCCACTACATGGAAAAAACAGAACTCTAATATATCAATAGTTTATATATTCTTAGGATAACCCAACATGTATTTATCAAATTTTAAAAGTCTGTATACCTTTCATAACCCAAATCTGAAACTAATTCTGTCAAAATATTTCAGGAGCCAACATCCCTCAGAAACTGATAAATGCAATTTATTATATTCACCATAAAACACAGGGATAGGCAAGGTGAATTCATGGAAAAATACCTGAACTTAGACAATGAAAATCACTAAATATTTCAAGTATAAGAAATAAATAGTTATGCTCTCATCTGAGGTGGGCTTAGATTCCATGAAACAATCAAGAGTAAGCTGGAAGCGAGGCCCTAGGCCCCATTCTTCCCTAGCTGGCCACTGACACCTGCTTGTCTCAGAGTTCTGAGAGTTGAAAAGATTTAGGCATTCTGCTACCTGAATGGCTCCATGATACAAAAAGGAGGAACTCTCAAGCCTAGGATATTCACTAGACAAGGCTATGCCTCCTGACTCAATAGGATGGTGAGTTAGTGGAAGCAGGTATGCTAGAAGACACCATACTCTATGATTCTCTGGAGTGCCAGCCTTTGGAAAAGGAGGGGAGAATTTCTCAAGATTTGAGATGAGAGCTCCACCATCTCGAGATGAAGAGCAATACCATTCATTTTTGCCGTTATGCTGCATTCCGTTTTTATAGAATCAAATTGATATTAAAGTTTCCCTTTCATTGGTCTCTAGTCACGAGCTGCTATTTCTTCATTTTCATGAAAATATTATCAAAACTAAATGCAAGTACTGACAGCAATGTGAACATTTTAAATGTTATTTTGCTTGAACATAATTAACAAGTCTCTATTAAATAACAATTGACTAGCCTTGTCTACATTATTTAACAAAAATTGAAATTTTGATCACATTCATTCAAGTCCAGGAAGTCACAAAGGTAGCCCTGGAATCAGAGTCTGTTACCTGCCTCCTTCTGCAGTTGTTAGAAAATAGAAGTGTAGACTTCTATGTTCTCATTTCAGTGTATCTTCTCAATATCAGAGAAGATATTTCAATTTCTGTGTGAATAATTCTTTGTCTTGGATTTAGCCTGTGCTTATAATGTTGCTTGCACAAATCCCTGATTTTCAACAAATAGGCTCAAGGAATGCTACCCTTTTTAAGCTCAGAACAATTAAGGCAGTGAAAAAGTCTGTAGGTATTTTTATAGATCTCCAGGGTAAGAAGATACCTCTTTGAGAACCATTGGTCCCAGAGTATTTTGTGTATTTGTTTTAAAAATAAGCAAAAAAAACATTCTCAGCCCTATTTGACTTCATCTTTCTGGATTAGGCATGAACAAAATATGCCTTTGCCCCTGATAGGACAGCAGTGTCAAACAAACTAGACTTTTCATTCCCAATTTGGGAAAATGATGCTATTTCTGAGCTTATTAGACAAATTTGGGACAAGAGTAAAAAACAAATCAATTTCTGAGGAGCCCCAGCGCAGTTTGACTACTGGCTCAGGAAAGGTGCTTCACTACAGGCCTGCCTTGGGGTAATTTTCCACTTTCCATGTAGCACAGTGTACTACCTCCAAAGTCTCCCTACTAGAAGATAGGGGAGAGCAATTCTAGAATCTAGGTTGAGGGTACTGTGATGATAAACACTAGGGCGATAAGAACAGAAATATACAGGCAAAACATGGGCAGAGGGTGATTTTAATATGTTAGGACACACATCTACATTTAACCAAACAACTACAGAGGTCTTCCTACCAGAGACTATTGTGTGCCAAGCAACAAATGTTATCATGGCTTACAGTACCAAACAAGAGTTCTGTCCCATAGACATGAGCATTTCTTGGGTTTACACGAACTTTTGGCGAAGCAAATCCTATACTGGCACTACGAAAGCCAGTTAACACCAGGGGAGCTTCAATTTGTCTCAGACATATTCAAATCCTCAGATGAACATGTATCTGCAACAATAAGCTTTTACTTTTTAGTTATGGTGTAGGTCCATATCTGTTATAATAGTCTGTATGGTTATGGAGATCACAAAATATTCCTAGCCAATAACTCAAAGTAAGCTTTTTAATAATCTTTTTTTCCTAATTTTTGTACTTTTTATACAACAATTCTTAATCAAATTTGGATTCCCCTCACCCATCCATGCTCCCTACCCACACTCTACCCAACCAGACCTCAAGTATTGAAAAGTCATAAAGCTTTTTGATAATCTTATAGATTTTGGTGTTATTTATTACCTCTAGGCATAGCACCTTTTCAAATTCTCAACTGGTGTAATTACTCTTCTTTTACATGGTTTTCCCCATATGTAGGAAAATGGAAGGAACCATTATAAATGAAAACCTTAGACATGGTCATCAGGATGTCTCAGGGCCCACTCTTTCAGGCTCATGACTTGTATATGTTAGAATTAGAAATCAGCACCTAAGGGGATCTATAACAAAATTCATCACTTCTAATAAAGAAAAAGTTCTTTGATTGTTTTCTGGTGTAAACAATTTGGGATGCAAAAATGTAGATTAGAGGCAGTACCTTATTAATCTTGCTATAATGTACTATTGTTGTTAGTATTCTTTATCAATTTGACATCATTTACAATTACCTATGGCACTGTGGTCCAAAAGGATCCAATCTACACCTTGAGATAAACAGAATGTGGCACCATAGTACACGCATTACTGAAAATTTAGGAATAGAAACTCAAGGGTACAAGGCTTGTTGAGACTGGCTTTAAAGTCCCAATTAGCCTATAAGAATAAACATTGAGAGGAATCAGAGTTGCAGAAAGAAAGTTTTCAAAGGCCATGGTGTGAACTGATAAATATTAAACCTCAATAGGAATTCACCTCCACTTATGTTAAGATGCCAGGTACAAGGAATGTCGCAAGAAAGTACCAGGCATGGAGTCCAGCCGGAGAGAGTGGAGGGTAAGCGTCCTACGAGCAGCAGACGTGGGGCGTCAGGGCTACCTAAACCGTTTTTGTGTTTAGATGATTCCATCACAAGTCCCAGGCACCAGGTATGGAAATGTCAGGTTTCAGTATCATTCTTTGCTAATACCAAGTTTTCTGGGTTGCAGTAGAAATGTTATTTCTTGTCATGGTGTATTAGAAGCACATATACTGGCTTTTCTTAGGATATCGCAGTCAAGAGGTTGCCTGAGTCTCAGAGGAAACACTGGAGTCTGAAGATTCTTGGGACTGTTACAAAGTGTTGAAGACATAATGGTGGACTGAATTATCACATTGCGTGATACCAATGTGCTAACTGGAGAGAATATTATGGCTGAAAAGTTCTATGACTGTGTATCAAGTTGACAGGGTTTAGGACTAGCGTGGTTAATGCTGATTGTCAACCTGACAAAATGTGTGATCATCTAGGAGGCAAAGTCCCGGGCTTGTATTTGAGGGAAGCTGTAGGTTGAGATAACTGACTTCGGAATACACATCCTGAATGTGACTGAGACCGTTTCCTGGGCTTGGATCCACATGTGAATGAATGGGGAAAAGAGGAGTATCTATACCCACGTCTCTTTAATTTTAATTGGACACGATGGACACATTGGATACAATATGAGTAGCTGCCTCCTGTTTTGACATATTGAGTTGTATACTGTTATAATACAAGGCAAATTAACTCTTCCTTCTACAGAATAATTGTCAGATGTTACTAGTATCAATGAGAAAAGTAACTAATACATTCATCCAAAGTACAGAGGTTGAGCTGAAGATGTGTCACTTAGGGTTAAGCATTTCTGAGACACTTATTCTCTGGGTTTGACCAGTTCTAGAATTCTGTAGTCTATATCACTTATGAAGCAGATGGTGATTAACACAGAGACCTACAATTTTCCAATTTGTGGAGAACAAGAGACTGCAGAATACTTATTCCTGAATAGGATGACAACAGTTTCAAACCTCTGCCTCCTAAAGGTTCAGGGATCCTCGCAGAAGAGGAGGGGAAATTATCGTAAGAGCCAGAGTGAGTGGACAACCACAAGGAAACAGTGTTCCACACTGCTGGTCAGATACTCATATGAACTCAATGGTGACAACATGCACAAGTCCTATGCGAGCTCAAATCAAAAATCAGACAAAATCCCAGCACAAATATAGGGAAGTGAGTAAGAAACCCCAACCCAACCTAAGGAACTTTGGGCAACCGATGAACTCCAGGAGGGGGCGAAAATAATATCTTACAGGGTTGGCCTCTTGATAGGCTCAGTGAATGGATCCACACTGAAGGATATTGGAGTACACAAATCATCCTCTATAGGCCATAATATATATGAGAGTTCATTAGATTAACGGTGGGGAGAGGGAGCAGATCTAAATGCCATCAAACTATATTATATAAAAAAAATCACAAAAATTCAACAGAAATGCAAAAATGTAACTAATTACAAGTATAATTACCCATGACTCATTAACATTCCTCACCTTGGTCACTTGCAATTGGACATTGCATTGGGCTGGATAGATTGAGGTAGCTCGACCTGATTAGTCGTTGTCATCTAAATAATTCTGTCACCTTAGAATTTTCCATGGACTGGTTCTAGGATGGCCAGATGGTCAGAGTTTGTCAACCACACTTCTCTGCTGAGGTAGACCAGGGCTAGATAAATACTATCAAAACTCAAAGGTTACAATTTCACACAAAATTCTAGGTTCAAGTCTCATTTCCTAGACCGAGGTGACACTCTACACAGTGCTACATTATTCGTGCCAAGAGAGCATGCATCCCTAGCAAGGTTTCCACTTTGGAATAGTGAACTACGTGTCTCTGGAGAGAGTGGCTGCCTGCCCTACACAAGCTCACTCTTTCTCTCCTTCCTGTTTCTCTTCTTATAAATAAGCATTGCTGTTCACCGTACTCACTGCTTTTTACAAATTCTGTGAATTAATATTTGCTTAGTTGGAAAGAGACGGCTGTGGTCTGTTAATGGTAGATCAACAAATTCGTAATTTAACATTATGTCTTCAGTGTCTCTGTACGGCCCTCATAGGCAGGCCACTCTAGCCATTACCTAAGGAGCTCTCTAGAATGATTCCTGCCAGATGTACCTTTCACAGCAGCAGAAGCACTACTACAACCCTAACCCTAGTCACTTCAAAAACTGTCCTCTCAACACTTGTCTTCTAAAAGACCACAAACTATGTATCTGACCCTGTCAATTTTCACTAGTAATTCTGCTTTAACACTGTCCCCAGTTTTGTCACATTCTTGGTGGTGTGATTCTATTTGCCTGACTTTTCCTTTTTTAAAAATTCCATTTAGATTGGTCTTAGCACATTGCAATACTAATTTATATAAGTCATTGTTACTCAGATCAGGCTCTAACCAGATCCTCTCCTGTACCCTTGCTGGAGCTCTGGCAGGAGAAGAAATATGTATGCCACTATTTGGTGATTTGTATTTTTCTTTTGATTTTATTTCTAAAAAGTAAGTTTACAAACTTCCCTGGTTTTTAAAAATAAGTTTTCAGTTTCATGGATTCCTCTCTGTGCCTGCTGTTAATTTCATTGATTTTTTTCATTGATTTCTACTATCAGTTTCCTATTTTTTCCTCTCTTTTCACTACTTTTTCTTGTGATGTCAGCTTTTAATTTTGATGATCAATTTTAGATTTTCACCCTTTTTCATTTGGGGCTATAAATTGTCCACATAGAGCTGCTTTAGCTATATTATATTAATTTTTATATGATACATTTTATGATTAACCCCAGTTTGTTTTTAATTATTTTGAGATTTTCTTCCCTATAAAGGATCTTTTAGACCTACATGGTTTAATTGATTTATACTTACTCATGTTTAGTTGAGTCTGTAAGATCTGCTGTCATTTCATTAAAGTGGGAACACTATGATTGCATTATTTTTCACTTCTTTGTTTTGATTTTAGTGGTGGTTGGTGGCGTTTATTTGTTTGGTTTGGTTTAGTCTTTGAGACAGACCTCAGTCTCATGGAGATCCAGCCTCTGATTTCTGAGTGCTGAGACTAAAGATCTACGCTGCCACACCCAGATACTTAACACTTCTTGAACATTTTTCAAGGTGAGTATACTGTTAATTGTGATTATATTGTCATTTTTTTCTGGAATATAATGTATCTTGCTCTACAAATCTGTATTAACTTAGGTCATGTTCAATTCAGACCCTGTTCATCGTTTCTTTCTTACACAGGCACCATGAACTAGTTTCCAATTCTTTTCACATAGAAGAATTCCATAATAGATGTGTGGAGACTTCAATTAGACCTTTCCGTGCTACGCATTACTGTGCCTGCCCTTTGTGTCTGTTGATTTTTCTGATCACATTTAGGTTAATTAATCCTCTGGCTGAGGATGTTGATCCTCTGACACAGGACATGACTAGCATCTATAGACCCATCTATAATTTAAACACAATTTCCTTAGGGACCTAGCCTGATGGACGGGCATATAGCCCATTACTTCAGTGTTATAAGCAGGAAGTTAAAGAGTTAAAGATCATCTTTGTTCTTTAGCAAGGTCAAGGCCAGTCTTCATGGAAGAGAATTTTTCTCAAGTTAGAGAGTTGTGTCCTCCCATTCGTGTTTGTGATGTGTGTGTGTGTGTGTGTGTGTGTGTGTGTGTGTGGTGTGGGTATGTGTATGTGTGTCTGTGATGTATGTGTGTTTCTGTGATGTGTGTGTCTGTGGTGTGTGCATATGTGTGTGTGTGTATTTAATATGTGTGTATGTGTATATGTGTCTGTGGTGTGTGCATATGTGTGTGAGTGTGTGTGTATTTAATATGTGTGTATGTGTATATGTGTCTGTGGTGTGTGCATATGTGTGTGTGCGTGTGTGTATTTAATATGTGTGTATGTGTATATGTGTCTGTGGTGTGTGCATATGTGTGTGCATGTGTGTGTATTTAATATGTGTGTATGTGTATATGTGTCTGTGGTGTGTGCATATGTGTGTGCGTGTGTGTGTATTTAATATGTGTGTATGTGTATATGTGTCTGTGGTGTGTGCATGTGTGTGTGTGTGTGTACAAACACGTGCAGTGGCAGCATACCTACTTGTGCCTTCCTGTGGAGGACTGTGTGTGTCTTCCTCAATTACTCCCCAAATTTTCCTTTAAGACTGACTCTCTCATTGCACGTGGCACTCAGCAATTCTACTAGTCTATTTGGCAACCATGACATGGGAATCTTTCTTCTCTGCCTGCTGACTGCTGAGATTATAACTTCAGGACACAATGCCCAGTATCTTGTTTAGGGTGTGGATATGACTCAGATCATCATATACTTGGGTGGCAAGCACTTTACACAGAAAGCCTCCACCAAGCTTCCCTAATAATTTCCTCTGAGGTATAGCTGATGATATTGCAGGATTGCTTTTTCATATATAACTGCATATTTTACAAGCACTGATTATTGAGGAGGCTTTCTTTAGATATGCAATTAGTATATGTACTGAAAATTAATAGCTGTCGGTGCATGAGTTTCTTTATGAGTTTTCTATGCTTTTCCATGGTCTACATGTCTATTTTTGTGCTAGTAACATATGTTTTGGGTTTGTTTGTTTATCTGATTGTTTTGTCAATGATTTATTTATTTGGGGGTCTGGAGAGATAGCTCAGAGGTCAAGAGCAGTGGCTAGTTCTTGTAGAGGACCTGAGTTTGCTTCCCAGCCTCCCACATGGCAACAAACAACTATCTCTAACTCCAGTTCCAGAGATTCCTACCCTTGAATGGTTTTCTTTCACAGGAGACAAGTGCACTGCGTAGCATCAGTGGCAGGATCACTGTTCACCATAGGAAACTGTGAATCATTTTCACCTTTGTATCTACCTTTTCAAATCCATCCCATTTTCTGTAACATTCAAATGCATTCGGGGTTATCATGGATTACTTTTTATTTTTCTTGCATTAACCAAAGCAGAAGCAGTCTGCACATCAGCAGGAGATCACTAATTTTATCTCTTCCTCCAATCAGCTAAATCTTGTTCTGATCTCAAAGTCTCCAAGAGGTCCAGAAACATAGTCTCAGACACACTATTATTTTCCAAAGAACTCTGTTTTGAAGTCAGCATGATTTTTGACATATTTTCCTTTGACCTCTTTTCTACATTCCAACTAGGTTGCTTTACCAGTAACTTCACAAACTCAACTTCCATGACATGACCTGTCACTGGGTATTGTAAATGTGGTCCCCTGCTGTATATTTGGCTATAGATTGCCGGAGCCCGCCAGCAGAAATCGAACTGTACCTGAATTGGGGAGTTAGGATTGGGAAAAAAAGAGAGAGAGATAAAGATAGTTTCGGGAGGGCACTCAGTCAATACTGAGGCCTCGGCTTTATTATCTCCAATGCAGTTATAGTCTTACAAACGTATGAGGAACAATACCACCATCAGGAGTTCAAGCATGCATTTACATATGTGAAAATATTCAAACCACTCACATCTACTAACAATGGGTCCTCAGCCTTGGGCTCAAGGCAGACTCCCATTCAGGAGTCACAAGATTCTAGCATATCAAAGCACCCTGCTCCCACAGCACTTCCGTGACTGTTGTCTGTTTAGCCCTGAAGCTAGGGCATAGCTCAAAAACAGGCACTTGGCTCCCAACAATAGATGAAATAGTTTAAAGGGAATCACTGAAGAACAAATGTTGCCTACCAGTCTGCACCCTTTCCCCTTTCTGTATACAATGATGGTGGATCTTTCAGGTATGCAGGAAGGAAGTGATCAAGAAGTCCACAAAAGAATACCGAACAGTCTTCCAATGATTAAAGGAACGGACCTAGCGGTACCAACATCTTCCAGATATAGAATTGGCAAGGATCTTATATCCCACAAAGTCTCTGTGTATAGTAGGGAACTGAATAGCCTGGCTGTCTGGATACCTTGCCTCTAAGAATGATGTTTTGAAATTCTCTCGCACTCCTTTCTACTAATGATATAGCCCATTCTCATGATGGGCAAGTTATAAGACAGCAACTCGTATTTGAGAGGGAATTGAATTACATAACTTTCTCTTTCCATCAACATTTTTTATTCAGACTGAAATTAATAAACATCTGTACTGGTTAGCTCTCCTAGAGCCACAAGGTGCTATACATTCTACCAGAAGAAGAACATAGTCATCCACCTTATCCAGCTGTGAACCCTAAAAGCTACACAATAACTCCCCTGGCAAGATATAACCCATGTTTCAATAGTTTCATGAATGCTATGGGAGTAACTGACCACTTTCAGATTGGATGAAATCAAATACACAAGACGGGAGATCATACTACCATTAGCCTATTAAATGGGCATAATTTTAAGCCAACTTCTCAATGACATATTGTTATATACATATATTACTGCATTTCTCAGCCATTACCACAGAAGTTTCTTGCAGTAGATAAGCATTAATATAGAGACTCAAACTAGTCAACATGCCAGAGAATGAGACTTGTCCCTAAATGGGGCACCTGTGTCACCCCAACTCCAAAGGCTGAGGACCACTGCGGAAGAGGGGGCAGAATGACTGTAAGAGTCAGCAGGGGTAGATGAATACAAGGAAACTCTGTTTTCTAGATACAATAGCCCATTACACACATGAGCCAACAGGTTAAGAAAACATGTACAGGTCCTTCATGAAGCCAAGCCAGACCAAGATCCTGCACGGATGAGGAAGGTAGGCAGGAAGCCCGGCCCAGCTGAGGAAATAGCCAGCTTCCTGGAAGGGGAGTCAGCTTTCTTTAAGGTTATCATCACAGGGCTTGTGACTAGGCTCCAGGGGATGGACCCATATAGAGAAGCATCTGGGCAACACAAATGAGAATACATAGAACTTTAAAAATGAGGTCCACGAATCGATGGGAGTAGGGTGATGAGGATAGATCAAAGAGGAGAGGGGAGGGTTCTGAATGTGATAGAAATGGTATGAAATTCACCGCTCAGATCAGTAAAATATCATGAAAAATGTGAGTCACACATTGTGTAGGAATCCTGAGACACTGTTTTTGGCACATATCAAGTCCGTGTACACTGGACTTCACTGTAGCTGTCACTGCATGCACAGAGCATCCACAGAGCATGCAGAGAGCACACGGTTCCACCCTGGATGAAGACCTATTGTCAGTGGATGGTCTTTGAGGAAAGGAAGCCAGCTTCTTCAGAGTCACAACTTAGGCTAGTAGGTCAGGCACTGTTTTCCATTTGGTGTGCTGTACACTTCCTAGCGCAGGTCAAGGATTACTGTCATGATTGTTGTGATCATGGACTGTGAAGACTGTGTGTTGTATTTATGACCTAACACAAATTCCACCTGGTTTTCAAGCCCAGCAGAGCACCATCTTTCTGGGTTTGGGCAGTGCCTCACTAACGAGAAGCTTGACTCGCGGGGCAGTTTGACCTGGTGTGGGCCTGATCTTGCTCTGAGGTGGTGCTGTTTCCCCCGGCAACGTTCTCCCAGAATGTAACTCAGCCTATATTCTGTTCTCTGCTGTTCTGTTGTCTTCTGTCTATTCTAACTCCACCATCTCACAAAGGCTTTGTCTTAGTTACGCTGTGATCAAACACTGTAACCGAGGGAACTTATAGAAGGAAGAGTTTGTTTGAACTTGCGGTTCCCTAGGGAATTAGAGTCCATCATGGCGGGGTGGCGTGGAGGCAGGAGGTGACTAGAACAGGAACAGAAAGCAGAATTTCACATCTTCAAGCAGACAGAGGAAGCAGAGAGGAGGAACTAGAGGTCTAGTAAGTCAAGAACTCTCCAAGCCCTCTCCTACTGATGTGCTTCCTCCAGTATGGTCACCCCTCCTAAGACCTCCCCAAACAGTGCCACAACTGGGGACAAAAATCTCTGAATACTTGAAGAGATGGGAGACACTCGCTTTCAAAACACCACAAGGTTCCTCTCACATCTATTGAATAGTCTATGAAGCCAGCTAAGGACAATCTTTGAGCAACAGTTTTACAAAGGAAGATGTTTTTCCGATACTATTGACTCAGAACAGCTCAACAGAAAGACATCATCAGTCTAGGACCACAGACACTGTTTGCCATTGTTGCTTCTAAGGTCACCAATCTCACATACACATAAAGGCTTTTGAGTCAGGGGCATAACAGACAAAAACAGAGAACATGGCATAAGATTAAAGCTATGCGTTCAACTTAGTTTATAAGAGTTAGTTACATCCAGGGCTGGAGAGATGCTCAGCCATTAAGAGCACCAGCTGCTCTTGCAGAGAACCGGGGTTTGATTCCCAACTCCCACATGGAGGCTAATAATCATCCGTAACTCTAGTGCCTGGGGAATCCAAGGCCGCCTTCTAACTCTGCGGTCATTGCATGGCACAGGTGTACTTACACACACGCAATACACTCATCAACATAAAACAAAAATAATAGACATTTTTTTAAAGAAAAGAGATGGTTACATTTGCATTCCAAATCATTGAGGCCTGATTACATTGCTTTTCTTAGGAGTACAAGTTCTAAATGTTCTTGAAACATGATTAACTTGGTTTACAAAATGATATAAAATTTCTGTTTGTGAAGTCTTGTTTACAGTCTTTCCCATTAACATCCTGTCCACACTGGGACCATTCGTTTTGTAAGTAGAATGGGTTCTGTATTACTCAGAATTAGGTTTCATCTCCCAACTGCTATCTACCTGTCAAACAACTCCCATTCTGAATACAAACACACAACACTATGAGAAACAGGGAGGGATGAATTTATTTTCTCCTTATAAAATTTATTTTTTATATCTCTTCTCATGACTGGTCTACAGCAGAGGAACAGGGTTTGATTGGTGAGCCTGAGTAACAGGGAGATGAGTGAAAACTGGGCTTTGACAGTGCTAAATCAGTTGTGATGAATGGATAAATAAAGTGGATCACAGAAAGCAGCACTGCGGAATATGGAGTGGCTTCAAGGTGTTCTGTAGGCAACGTTTGACAGATGATGTCATGCAAGTGTTTCTGAACTGTAATGGTGAGAACACAGTTCACTAAGACAGGGAGAGGGGACAGATGTTATCAGTAAACCTGTGGCTGTGGTGAAGGAGATGTTATTAGATGGGAGTCATACAGGCGTTTCCTTTGGGGAAACATGTGTCCTGGTAAGTCACATGATAGGTACTAGAGTGAGAGAATACCATATGAGAACATGAAATGAAACCAAACATCCATTCATGGAGAATGAGAGGAAAGGAACATTATTCATGCAGCTCTGGGCCCTTTAAGCAGAAAGGTACACAGGATAACAAGGATGTGGCCGCAGGGCCAGCCTGGAGCCATTCATGCTCAAGAAGCCTGGTGATATGGAAAAGCTCTGCAAAAGAGAATGGACCATCCACTGTTTACCCCTCACCAACACAAGCAATGAGGTTTGCCTACACCAAGGAAGCTTGCTGTCCTAGGGAAGTGCCTCACGAGGAGGATGAAGACGAATGACTCACGGGTAATGACATTTGTACAAATTCCATTTTTCACTGCTGTTATGAAGCACCTGCTAAAAGTAGCGTTGCTGTGGAAGAATGTGTTGTGGTCTGTCCTGCAAGGGGACATCACACAACATGGCAGGGAAGATCAGGCAGTTATCACACTGCTTCTACAATCAGGAAATAGTGATCGATGCTGGGGCTCTACAACATAATTTGGACCATAATCATAGCCTTAAAATAAACTAAATGATGCAGATATACTGAGGCAAATCATCCTGGTAATAAGGCCAGAACAGCCCTTGCATGGGGACAGTCATGGGATGCTCGGATTCCAGACATTACTTCCTCTTGCCCCTAGCAGTGTGTGGCCTTGAGGACGGTGTGCTGCACTATATAGCGGTGGAGAGTTAACTGAAGGCGGTAAGGCTGTGGAGCAGCTTTCTTC
The DNA here is from genome assembly GCA_035773235.1 of Eospalax fontanierii. Taxonomy (NCBI): domain Eukaryota; kingdom Metazoa; phylum Chordata; class Mammalia; order Rodentia; family Spalacidae; genus Eospalax; species Eospalax fontanierii. The sequence goes on from CM069547.1 coordinate 4,369,380, forward strand.
ATTCAACAGCCAAGCTGCGGTGGGACTCCTTGGAGATGCAGCTAGCTTTGACCCAACCATGCTCCAGTAAGTATCCACACAATCTCCTCCACCTGAGCTTAAACATGGAACTATTTGGAAGGCTGCTTTTAGACATTTTCCTTTTTTGGTTTTATCATCCTCATGTACTGGGTGGATGGATGCTTGTTCATGCCTAACCAGGAGAGTAAAGCTAGGAAGAGCTGGGAAGCAATTTTGGGTCATCACTCTGGAAAACAAATACAAAATGCAGACTTGGATTAGTGATTATCAAAGGAGTTATCTTTCACTTGAGACAGGTAGCAGTATCTAGAGATGGTTTGTAGTGTCTGTATTAACTAATTTAAGGTGGAAAAATGGTGTGTCTGCACAACTGCAAATGGCCAGGAGAACTCTCAAACATGGAATGGTCAATCTCAAAAAGTCAAAATCACAGACATAGAGACATTTGCCTCAATAAGAGCACAAGGGTCCGTGGATCAGATTGCTATCCACTGCAGACTGAGCAAGGTAATATGACCCATTTCCTCAGCCTCAGCTGTTAGTGGCTTGATTGAAGAAACTCAAGCATATTTTGAGTTCTGGGGACAGAGTCACATCTGACAGATGGGAACATATTCAGCTTTGAGAATTTCGTTCAAGCAAAATATTCTTTAAAAGAAAAGGACACTACTACTAATATTTGTCTCAATTTTCATGATGATATTTCCCCAGTAAAACGACTTGCTAATGAACACAAATTGAATTTTAAGCAATGATAAGCCAAAATCAGTGGCTTCATTGCCCTCCTGTGAAACTGTGAAAATCTCTCATAAATTAAAGGTATGTTTATATACATACATGTATGTCTATGCATTTATTTTACAGAGTAATAAATATAAAATAAATTTGGGAAAGAACCATGATTTTTGAAAAATTGTCTTCTATAACAGGAATTACATGCCATTATTTTAAATCTTGTTTCTAAAATATTTACGGTTATATTGTATACTACAGAGTGCTTTCATATTTTCAATTACTTTGAGTATTTGGGTGTAGCTGTTTTCAATGAAGAAATCTTACAAAGTCCCTAGTATCCAGTTTCCTATTTCTAATTCCATTTCTCACAGGTTCTTCAGACCAGATGATTTTCCAGACTAGTGTCACCAAAGGTAAACAGACTTTTAATTTATTGCATACATGCATTCTGTTGGCTTTAATTTGTTGACATATTAGAATGATTATTTGTCATACGAAAAGTAAGTTAATGGGGAAACCAACACTGATCATTGTGAAAAAAATACTTAAACTCTTATAAAAAGAGGAGAAAATAGAGAAGACTCAAATTCCCAGAACCCGTGATCACAACCTGGACGATGTGCAGGTCTTCACGGGTGACGCCAGCCAGGTCTGAGAAGGCAGCGCCTCGGGTGAGGGTCGTGGTGCCCAGTGCGGCCCTGTTGCTCTCTCAAATATCAACAATTACAAGCACGAAAATCACATAAGTTCTGTTCCCCATCATATCAACAATTACAAGCACGAAAATCACATAAGTTCTGTTCCCCATCAGTTTCACTCACAAATCCACGGTAATGAGGAATTAGATGGAAAATCACATAAGTTCTGTTCCCCATCAGTTTCACTCACAATTCCACGGTAATTAGAAATTGGATGGCGACTCTCATGGCTGTCCTGAGCATCATATTCAGAAAAGTCTGAATCTTTGAGCAAAGGAGGAAGCGCAGGGCACGATGGCTCTGAGCCGGCAATTCCAGGCTGTGACACCACTTAGGACACTGCTGTCTTATCCTCAGTATTAGTGAACTAGCAGTCCTGTTTATTCTGCCCTGGCATGGAGTTACAATAGATCCATGAACAGAACTGAACCTGTCACGTTGGTACCCAAAGTGCTCATGTTAGACATTGAGTTTAAAGTCACAAATTAGGGGCTCGAGAGAGGCATTTGGAGATGAGAGCCTGTGCTGCGCTTGCACAGGATCTGGGTTTGGTCATGACATGTCACAACTGGCTGTACCTCTAATTCCAAGAGGTTCTGCACCCTCTTCTGGCCTCTGTAGGTCGTATGTATATATTCAAGCAAAACATTGTTACACATAACAGTTAAGGAATAAACAAATTTTAAATTACAAATTCACAATCATCTTATTGTAGAAAATCATTGGGAAACCACAAGACATTAAACTCTCTGAAGAGAATGACTTGAAGATACTGGCTCATCTTAAGCTCCGTATGTTTAGAGAATGCAGAAGAGTTGCTCAAAGTAATCAAACAATTGCAAGAAGACACTCACCTTTAAAAATATGAATCTGAGAAAATACGATTTCTTAATTTCCCAGTTGGAAGATCCTTATTGGACCACAAACTGAAAAATACTAATTTAGTCAAAGAACACTGCTATGAACAGATGAAGCTTCTACTGGTAGGGTAACTCTTGATCATCTTGCAAAATGGAGCTCAGAGTGTCTCCACTTCTCCTTTCACAGGGAAAACGCTCTTGTTGCTGGTGTCCACCCTTCTCCTGTGGGAGAATGTGGCCTCCACACCCATGTGTGCCATGAGAAAGGGCCACTGCTTCGTGACCTTGAAGGAACTGTGTGACCGGGCAGTCAACGTGACTCAGTACATCAGTAGCCAAGCTGCAGGAATGTTTTCTGAATTTGTAAGTACCCCAACTAACTTCTGAATTCTTTTCAAAATGGGCCTTTGTGTCAATGGCAGGGATGTACAGCTTAAAGGAGAACGTGACATGACCCTAATCTCAAACAGTAGACCTTCACAGGAAGAAAGCACAGTCACTCAACTGTGTAATCAAACTAGGATATTTCGTGAAAAGTTAAACACTTTCTAAGATAAAATTATTTTAAGTTTTTCTGTATTTTTTACCTTTCATTTTAATTCACTATTGTGAAATATATCCCTGAAAGACATGGCTGAGGAAAAGGCTGGATTCTTGTATTTGGTGGGTCAGGCTTCATTTCTATTATTTGCTTTGGACATCTCAAAATGGGGAACTGTACTGAATTGCAACCAGAGTTACAGACACTGAGGACAGGCCAGACAGGGAAAGAAAATTACTAAGTACACTACAGATTCCCAAATATTATGAATAATTTTAAACAATTGCACGATGTGACTTAATAACAAGAATATCTGGTATAGACCAGGAAGCAGGTCCTGTCTTCATGAAGATGGCACAAAGAAATATCTTTGCTATCTTCTCTGTATAAATTCTGGAAATCAATGTATAAGAGTGAGTTTATCTTGACGGTTGCGAAACATTCGTATTCCTATCATACATTTTACGCTCTAATATTTCTATGTCTTCCATTTCTTTCTTTTAAAAAACTATTTTGATTTAATATGTATGAGTGTACTGCCTGCATGTATGTAAGTGCATCAGTGTCATACAGTGCCCAAGGAGGTCAGAAGAAAGGGTTGGATCCTATGGAACTGGAGTTAAAGATGATTATTAGCTGCCATGTGGGTGCTGGGAACTGAACCCCGGCTACACTGCAAGAAGAGCCAGTGCTCTTAACTGCCGAGCCCTCTCTCCAGCCCCTCATTTCATTTATTGATAGGCCACCTTACATATTTGAAATCATACTAAAAGTATTTTCAAACTATAAAAACTTTCACCAATATTAGTATAAAATAATAAATATTTTAAGTAATAGAGTTATAGTAGTGATATAATAAATAAGTAAACATTAATATGTAAATCCAAAATAATTTTCTGTTTTAATTGGCTGATGTCTTATATTTTCTACTCCATTGTGAACATGGTTTAAGACTTATTTTCTCACAATCAACACAATAGGGATCTGCATTTATAATCGTCTAGGTAAGGGACAGTGCTGTAAACGTGGAGGTATTGGCAAGAAAAGTTATATCCTATGGCATCTGTAACAAATAGCAGTCAAAAACATCTGTTGTCTTGAATTTTGCTGGTTTTGGTGCCTGTTTGCCAAATGCTGAGGTGTAGGAAAGCTGAAAATAATAATAGGAATTTGGGAGATTTGAAAGTAAGATGAATATAAAATGGGCCTATAAATTGAGTTTTTAGAATGTAATTAAAAATGGGACATCTGACTACAAACGCTTGAATGGATAGGACTTAACATATATGGCATACTAATAACTGAAATCTAGTGGGGGGCTAGATTGGTGTTTGGGGAGGAGTGAGGGGGTTTAAATGTGATCAAGATATATTATCCAAAATGCACAAAAACTCAATAAGCACATTTATCAGTCAAAAATACTCTTAATATGTTAATGTCAGTGTTTAGTACTTGCTTTTAAAATACAGTACATATCAAATACATTAGTATCCTTCTCATTACATAATTCACACAAGTTCCAAATCCCACATAACTGATCATTTGATAATTTTCAGGATACGCAGTATACCCTTGGCCGGGGACACACTGGTGGATTCAAAAGGTGCCACACTTCCTCCCTTGTTACTCCAGAAAACAAGAAGCAAGCCCTCCAGACCCATGTGAGTCCTCACACATAACATTTTTAAACAAAACTATTGAAGCAGTAAACTGACCTTGCCAAGGTATAAACTGTTTGTTGTGTGTACTGTAATAAGTGATCACATCTGCAGGAGCCTGGGGGAAGACCAAACAGGAAAAAGAAAGTCACATCACACTGTTGATAAATTATGAGTGAAATCTGTCAAGTAATACTCTACCGTATACATGAATTGTCTATGAAGAGGGCCCTTTGAACAATGCCTAGCCCTGAGGCTGTACAGATTACTCTGCAGGAAAACTCAAGTTGTCATTTACGTTCATGGTTAAATATACATTAACGAGGCAAATGCAATGCATGTGTGGTTGCATGTATCTCATATGTGACTAACAGGTCCTGTGTTGTCAACCTGTTAGAATTCTAGCATGTGTGGTTGCATGTACATCATATGTGATTAATGGGTCCTGTGTTGGCAACCTGTTAAGAGTTCTGGCATGTGTGGTTGTATGTATCTCATATCTGACTGATGGGTCCTGTGTTGGCAACCTACTGGAGTTCTGGTCAGCACGCTTTCTCTTCTTAACTTCCAGGCATCTCATGTGTCTACTTTTGGTTCTATCGCTAAGTGTTCATTCCTGATTACTCTGCTTTCACCTGCACCATACTGGAAAGTCGACTAAAGACTGGAGCCTGAGAAACACTGTATGATGTTCCTCAACATGCAGCACTGCCCTTTGTGTGATGACAAGTCTACATACCATGCCATTTCTAACTTATAATTCTTAACATCTCTCACTTCTTATTATCTGTCATAAATCATGTGAAGATTATTCAATTGAACAATATCATATATCTTTATACATCCCCACATTTATAATCTGTCCCCCCACTGTGGTTTGCTAAATGGTACAGGCTCTTTGTGTGCCCACAATCTGTGTATACATAATATGTTACAATGAAGAAAAATGAAAGATAGAGTGGAAGGAAGAGAGGATGTTTGATTAGAGTCACTGCTGTGATAGAAATTTCATAGAGTACTTAACTTACATCTCTGAATTTAATCCTAAAAATTGCATAACACAAGGTCAATGGCTATATTTTATACTTCCACAACTTGTATAAGCTATAAAGGAATGTTTTAAAGACACATGTGAATAGCAAAGGAAAAATTTACTTCAGCCACTTTGAGAAAAACTGCCTGTATCTAACCTTGTTGTGTTTCTTTTATTTTAATGTGCTTGTTCGATTATGACTTCTTAGCCTGTTCACCTGCTGAAATTGGTGGCCAGTGTCTCAGGATCCTGGAGCAAACCTCTGTCCCATCTAGTAAATAAAATGTCTGCCATGGAAGGAGCCCCCAGTTCTGTTGTCTACAAAGCCAGAGAGATTATTGAAAAGCTCAGTGGACTCCTGGAAGGTGTTCATAAAATGCTCCACAAGGTGATCAGTCTGTTTGTGCTTCTTTACTTTACTACATTAGTGAGGCGACTGGTGAAGGGAAAATAGCTCTGAAATACTTTACTTAGCAAGAAAGAAATCTGAGCATCCAAATATGTCAAAACCTCACTCTGGTGGGATGCTGACAGCTCCAGCCTTCTCAGAGAGGCTCTACTCAAAACCTCACCTGAAGAGATCTCAGAAGGAAGTCACTGTTCGCCATCTATTTGGGACAGGGCCTTTCCTGGAGAGAAAGACATGCACCTAACTTCATCTGGAGATCTGACACAGTCATCTCTTCATGGTTTGCATTTTAACCATCAAGTGAAATTCCTATTCATCTAAAGTTTAGGAGACATGAAAACAGGGGACCATATGGAGGTTTTACAAAATAGAAACTAATTCTTTGTTATGTTCTCAAAGAGCATTATTCTTTTCCACACGTAAAATCAAGTAGCAAACCCCTAATTGTTCACATCTCAAATCCTGCTTGAAAATATTTTATGGAGCATAAAATGCATGCCGAAAATCTTCACATTTTAGGGACCCTAGCCTCACATCCATGAAAGTGGGTCAATTTGCTTGAATTTTCATTTCTAACTTCAAAAATCTTCATTCAACATTTAGAGTGGATATGCACCCAAAATACTAAACTATAACTTGCACTTGACTATCCTTTTTGTGATTAGGTTCTCAGTGGATATAAACAAGATGACCGATACCCAGCCTGGTTGGGACTGGCAGACTTGCTGTCATCCGATGAAGACAAACGCATCCTTGCTTGTTATAAACTGATCCGCTGCCTGCGCAGAGATCTCAGAAATGTGGACACTTATTTCAAGGTCCTGAAGTGCAGAATGTTCCAAGGAAGTAATTGCTAAGCTCTTTTCTACCCCATCTGCTTCTGACATGCTCCTTGATGATACGTTACTGCAAAGCATCCTTCAAATGTTTCTTTTGGGAGTTCATTCTTGATGTACTCTGCTTCTTCTTTAAAACTAAAAACTGACTTCATTAGTGCCAAAGTCTGAAAAGCCAACTGGTCAAAATTTCATTCATTGATTTTATTCTAAATGTATTCATACTGTCGACATGTTCCAATCACTGCACCAATATCAGAAGTTACGCATCAAGTAACTCTTCACAACTTATTCGAGAATCACAGAATATTAATGTGTTTCAGTTTCTTAGAACAGAACAGTGAGAAGCTATTATGCATCTGTCTGTTCAAATTATCAATGACCTGAAATACTCAGGCTCCTTTATGAAAGTCAGGCCTCTTTATCCGAAGAGTCTAGGCTGTGTTAGGACACAGGTAGAAATGCTTCTAGGTCACCCTACAACCATCTTCAGTTTTAATCAAGCTTATCTGAGTCCTTGTTTCTGTGGCATCATTACTGATACATAACATAATATGCTCTTCTCCCTGGATAGAGCATGTCTTCTCCAGTCTGTTTTGAATTTCATCTCGTATGGACATTTTTTAGGACTTCCTCTTCATGTTTTTGTATTTGAAGTCACTTAGGTGACCCACAAAGGCAGAGCTGATCAGTTCCTGGGTGTTTCTTTTCCTTCCTTCTCGATACCCTTTTTCCTTTTTGAGAATTCTGTAAGGGATTAGACAACATAGAAAAACTGTGACCTCACAGACTTATGACATAATATCAAAATCTTCTGTTGACTAGATATGAGATTTTCTAACACTTAAAAAATATTCTCCTACAGACACATACACACACAAAATAAATAAAGTTAAAAATTATGTAGGTTATATACACAATGGAAATTTCTTTAGCTATGTACAGAAAAGTTTTGTCATCTGCAGGAAAACAAATACAACTGAAGACCGCCATATTAAGTGAATTAAGTCTAAGAAGGCAAATATCTATTTTTTTCTCTAATTTCAGATCTAGAAATTCCATGGAGATATGTAAATTCCATATGTTGTATGGGGGTGAGTGTGCCCAAAATACGTTTACACAATTAAAATTGCCTTTTATAAACTAGTAAAATAAACTTAAAAGATAAAAATTTAAAAGTCCATCTCGAGTAGCCACAGCCATGAAGCCCTGGATAAATGTGTGGCTCTCTCAATCGTAATCTCCTGGAAATCCTTTGATTCCCTTTGTTTCTTTGTTCTGTGTCACTTGTTGTACTGAGTTTAAGAGTAATTTGAATTAATTGTTCATGGCTATATACAATATGTTTTGATCATATTCACCCTTCTCTCACCCCAATAAATCCAGTACATCTCCCTCCCAACTTTATATCCCCTTATATGTTTATCTATTTATTTTTAACCCACTGATTCCAGTTAGAGTTACCCACAGATGCATGAATGTGGAGTCATCCACTGGGGCATAGGGAGCCAACTGTGGCCACACTCCTAAAGAAAGGTGACTGTCCTTCCCCAGCAGACATCAGCTGCCAAAACTTCCTCAGCTGGAGTGGGGCCTTGGGAGTCCCTATCCATGAGTGATGAAGATTTTCACTGGCTCGATGTGGTGCGGTTCTTCTACAGGTAATTAACCGCTCTTTGAGTTCATACGCCCAGCACACATGTCTTGTCCAGATGACAGCTCTTCATAGCTCTCCTCCCCATCTTCCAGATCTTATGTCTTACCTCTGCTCTTCTAGGGTGTTCTGCTTGCATTGAGTGGGGTGTTCTACTGATGCTCTGTCCATAGCTAAGTATTCACAGTGGCACTCTCAGGATTAACCACAACCTTCTGCAATAAGCTTCTATGACCAAATTTGAGAACAGCACAAATGTGTAGATGAAGATAGCTAGATGTCAGTTTAATAACATGAACATTTAGAAGAATAACATCAATAGATTTTCCCCTGCAGTCTAGGACTCCCCTAGTGATGAGTTTATTTACAAAGCTACAAATCACTACTTTATAGTTGATTCAAAAATTAATAAATTGAGTAAGTGGTATACTTTAACCATTTTTTATAGTTTCTAAATTTCATGTTTTGATCAAATCCATCTCCTACTCAGTCTCCTGTGGTTTTTCCTTTATCTCTGCCGCCACTTTTTCCTCCCAACTCCATTTGATATTTTTCAGACCCACTGAGTCGACTTAATGCTGCCTATATGGCCTGAATGTAGGACTATCTGCCAGAGCATGAGTAGCCTCTCAGCATCTCCTCAGTGAAGTAAACTGACTCTGCTCTAGCCTTCAATTGACAGCAGCGCCTCAGCTGCAGGGGGAGATGATGAGTCCCTCCCCGCCCTCCATGAGGGGATCTTGGCTGCCTTCATCTCTCACAGATCAACTTTGTGCAGTCTTGCTGCTGTGAATTCATGTATGCAATACTCCAGTCGTGTCCAGGAAATAATGTTTCAGAACAGGCATCAACCACTTCTATTGCAAATGTTCTTCTCAACTTTCCACAAGGACCTCTGAACATTGAGAGGAGGAGGTATTATATAGATACATCGTTTAGAGCTGAGTCTCAGTCTACTAACCATTGCGTGTCCCTACATTGATCACCATCAACTGCATAAAGAAGATTCACTGATGAGGTTGAACAGCTACACTAATTGCTGGGTATAAAGATAAGGACTTTGTGGGCAGGTTAATATGGTATCAGTTTGGCAGTATAATCATATTAGGATCTCTCCTACATATATGGCCTATTTAGATAGATCTTTGAGCCCCAGTTAATGGTACCCACATCAGTGCCTACTGCTGGAGTGGGCCTTAAGTCCACCTGTGTCATGATGTCCCCATTGCACTGGTTGAGGGTTATTAGTCCATCATAGTGTAAGCTGCAGGTTCATAGCCAGGCAAGAGTGTCAACTACCTTTTTCTCTGAGCAGTATGCATAATACCTTCTGGCACTATGAAACCTAGCCAGGATGGACAGAACTTCCAATAGGGTTCCATCTTGAATTTTCTATTTCCTATGATTCAATTATATGGTGTCTTCAACAATGAGCTCTTATCATAAAATTCTGGATAATAACCCAAATCAATGGCAATGGCTTGTAGTGTTTGAGGAGGTCTATAGGATCCCACTGAAAATCAATTCAACAAAAGAAAACACATATCTAGAAGTGGGCTTTCTTCTAATCTGTGGTGTCTTGGAAAAACATCTTTTCACAGGGCAACTCCATTTAAATTCCCTTTATGAATGTATCTGTATGTGGTTCGGAAAGTGTCTGCAGTAGAGGCTTTCCACAAGGCTATTCCAAAGGTCATTAGTGTTGGTTAACCCTCCCACACTACTTTCTTCACCCTGCCTTCCATCCCCAGCACTTTTAACTGTTCCTGTTTCATTATAACGCCTTTCCCTTCACAGCACCTGAATTTTATCCTCTTCCCCTGAAATGCTCCCCATGGCCTAGTTTCCTGATCTCTGTGGGTACTCCAGTGTAAACACATACATCAAAAAATTCAAAGTTAGCATCCACATATGATAAAGAACACGTGATCTTTGTCTGTCTTGGTGAGGATAACCTCCCTCAAAATATTTATTTCCAACTTCCTCCATTTTCCTGAAAAAATTCAGATTTTCCTTTTTATTATAGATGAATGAAATTCAAACATGTGTCTACACTCTATATACATCTTCAATCATTATAGACAGATATATAGACAGATATAGATAGACACAGAGGCTGCTTCAATTTCCTGAATGTCGTGAGTAGAGCAGTAAGGAGCCTGCGCGGTCATCTAACCAAATGAGTGAAAGGGTTTTACAACCAAAATCTGAAAACCATGAAGAAAGAAAGTGAAACTGATACTAGAAAATGGAAAGACCTCTTATGATAATGAATGGTAGGATTAATATTTTGAAAAGAGCCAATCTACAAAAAGCAGTCTATAGATTCCATACAATCCCTATCAAAATTCTAACACTATTCTTCACAGAAATTGGGAAAAAAAATCTCAATTTTTAAATGGAAACTTGCAAGATGAGAGAATAGTCAAAATAATCCTGAGTAATTAAAAAAAACCACTGGGGATATCGACATCCCTGACATAATGAAGGCAGCATGGCACCAGCACAAAACCACACACGTTTATCAGTGGGACAGAGATGAGCAGGCCGGTGTAAGCCCGTGCTCCTGACGTCACCTAATTTTTTCAAAGGAGCCCGAAATATGCATTTAAAACGGCACCTTCTACAGCTGGTGCAAGTCAAACTAGATAGCTACATGTAGAAGAACAAAGTAGATACTTGCCTCCTACCCTGTACAAAATTCAACTCCAAATGGATCAAGGACCTCAACATAAGACCTGATGCCCTCAGGCAATTAGAAGAGAAAGTAGGCAATACCCTGGCACTTGTGGGCACAGGAAAGGACTACTTGAGCAGGACGCTCATACTGCTGGCATTGAAACCTAGAACTGGAAAATGTGATGGCGTGAAGCTTAAAAAGCTTCTGAATAGCTGATAAAGATTTTCCCAATCTGTAGGTGGCCTTTTCATTCAAAATCTTCATAAATTATACATTTGAAAGAGAGTTAATATCTAAAATATTTTTTTAAACTAAACAGCATAGGCACCAAGAAAAAAAATGCAAAATTAGGAACATGGAAATAATCACAAAATTCTTGAAAGAATCAATATAAATGGCTGTAAAACACTTTAAACTGATTATAGCCAAGAGTGAAAGGCAAGGCATTATGTCTTACTACAGTTAGAATGGCTAAGATTTCTTTTTAATGACAAAAACTGGTCTGGATACAGGGAAATGGGAAGACTTATTAACAGTAAGTTGACCTTCAAACTTGTATATCCACTATGGAAATCAGTGTGTGGTTTCCTTGGAAAGCTTCAAATAGACCTACAAGATCCAGTTATACCGTTCCTGGGAATATTCCCAAAGTAGTCTGTGTCCTGCTATAAAGATACATGTTGATCCCATGTCTTCACCGAGTTCACTGCACCGGGAATGAATTCCCTGCAGTGATGAAACCACGAAACTCAGTCAACAGAACAGTTCCTTATCTCCAGAAATTGCCTTTCCACTACTGCACCATTGAGCCCGTTAGACCGGCAGGCTGCGTTGGTGCAAGGTCTAGTGCTGGGTAAGGACTAGTACTGGGTTAGGACACTGTCCTTTGCTGTATTTCCTTCCCCACATTGTCCTTTCCGCCTGCATATTCCCTTCCAGCACTGTGAGAGCTGGCCAGCAGGCAGAGCTTCCTGGTCACTTAAAGACTGATTCCTCTGTTTCAAAGTGTGTGTTATTTCAACAGTACTGTGTAACCATGTTGCTATAGGGGGCGACCAAGAGCAGTGGGAAAATCCTGTGTGGGTTTGGGTACCTCAGGGCTCGGAGGGTAGGTCCCTGTGCCTGTACTTTGTTTTCATTTAATGTTCCATGTCGTCTGGGACTTTCATTATTCACTCACATGGGCTAATTCTGTTCAAATTCCCTTTTTAAATAAACATATGTTAATCAGTGTACAAACTAGTGTGGATTCATAAAGTTCTTCACATAGCCTTTGTTTTGGGTGACCCAGTCCTTACCCCACCTTTCCCCAAACCGTCTGTCCCTATCCACACCTCAACCTTTAGTTTCCAGTAGCTCCCCTTTCTTTTCATACCACAAATGTTCTATTCTCTGTTCTTATGATATTTTTACTTGGATTGACAGATCATAGATTCCCAAGCAGCTTCTTGATGCATAGTTCACTTTGGTTAGGACTTCCCCTGGGCAGTCATTTCCCATCCACATCACTCCACTACATACTTGAACCCTTCCTCCCACAATATGCTGCCTCTCTACTCTTGTTTCACATATAGGGTTTATTAGCATATCTCCAAAAATGCACCCCCCATCCAATGGCCTGTTTCTAGTCTCCAAATATAAACTCTGTTACACACCACACACATACACAGACACACACACACTACCACCACCACCACCACCAATTAGAATCTAGGTGCCTCACATGAAAGAAAGCATGTGATTTATGTCTTTTGTGGATCAGGAGATCCCACTCAGTATAATTTTTTTCTGGGTCCGGCAAGTTGCCTGTAAATTTCATGACTTTATTTTTCTTTACAGTCATATATTTTTCCATTGTGCATATCTATGACATTTTAATTACCCATTCGTCAGTTCACAGACATCCAGTTTGACTCCATTTCCAAGCTATGGTGATGAGAGCTGCAATGAAAAGGATGCACACGACACAGAGTGCATTGGGTGTGAGTCCACAGTGTATGCCTGGGTCACGTGGGGATCTCTGTCCTGTTTGGAGAAAACTTCTTACTGACTTACTGACTACCACTGTGACTGCCCTGCTTAACATCCCCACCAACAGTTTACTCTTTAGCTACTTATCATTTTTAATTTAATGTTTTAAAGCTCTGAGAATTTCATACACAAGTTCATTGTATTTACATTATTTTATCACTCTCTCCCGTGCCCTTGAACTCACTCTCAAATCCATGACCTCAGTGACCTCTTCTATAATTATTATTGTTATAAGCACATACTCATATATGCATATATGTACATATATTTACAAGCTACTAAGTCTATTTAATGCTGTTTGCATGTACATGTTTAGGGCTGAACACTTGGGATCTGATAACTATCCTGGGGAAACTGACACCCCTTCCCAGAACAGCCATTGACTGCCTGTAGCTCTTCAACAAAGTATGGGACTTTGTGAAATTTCCCCTGTCCACACCACCAGGTCCACTGCTGTGGTCATTATGCATGTCTTATTCTGGTAACCATATTATTGAGATTTCTTAGATGAAGTATTCTTGACATGTCTAGAAGACTATCTAGCAATGTCTTGGTCTAATGGCTCTTATCCATTCCCTTTTCTGTAATTATCCCTGATGTGTACTGGTAAGGGATGTGTTATAGATCTATCAGTTGGAGATGGGTACCAAACAGTCGTTTCTCTGCATTTTGACCATTTATCCATCTCTATAATATCTTCTATCTGGTAAAAAAAAAGCCAGTTTCTTTTATTAAGGGTTTGAAATTGCATTTAACTGTGGACTTAAGGATAAGAATAAATACTTACAATTAGAAATTATATTGGTTTAGGAGAAAGCCAGTAGTAGGTTCTCTGTCAAGATCTATGACCTCTCCAGCTATGAGTCACTGGACAGGTAAACAGTAACAGGAATGAGTTCCCTCTTTCTGAGTCAGACTTAAGTCCAATCATATACCTATTGGTTATGCCCAAAACAGAAGTGTCACTATTGCACCTTTGGGTATATCTCGTCTGGCTGATCATTGTTATGGTTCTCAGGCTTTACAGAGGGGTGTGACTACTGATTGCTTTCCTCATTGGCACCTGGCTTAGCTGTCAGATTTGGCCCCCATAAAAGAGACTTACAGACCAGTGCCAGTTCAGTTTCAACAAGTCCTGTGTTTGAAACAACAGGGTCTTACCTTCAAATCCTGGGGGCAACAACAAAGCAAGGGTAAAATCCTATATTATTTTGAATGTTTCTTAGAGTCACAGCAGTTCAAAGGGATAGTTCCCATACCTGGCACTGGAGTTTGTTTATATAGTATATTACTCCTGGCATTAACATTATCGCCGTATGTATGATAAATCAATCATATATACATTATTTTTAATATTTTACTTTGCATGCATGTGTATATTGTCTGCATGTATGTAAGTCTACCCACGTCCTACAATGCCTGCAAAGGTCAAAAAAAGGTTTTTGGATACCCTGGAACTGAAGTTACAGATGGTTGTTAGCCATCATGTGGGTGCTGGGAACTGAACCCAGGTCCTCTAAAAGAGCAGGCAGTGTTCTTAACTGTTGAGCCATCTCTCCAGTCCCTGTATGTACATTATATGTATACTGTCAAATACGGTTAAGAAGTAATATTATCTATGGCCTTTTCAAGCACCTTTAGCCTTGCCGGCCTCTCCCTCAGACTGCTCTTTCTGCAAATCACCTTCCTTCCCTCCCCAGCTGAGTTTCTCCCATTTTTTTTTCCTTTTCCCTTTCATATCACTGGAGTTCTATGGTTTTCCTCTCCAGGACTCCGATCCTCCCCTCATATACCACTCATCAAAGAACCTTATTTTGCAACAAATGGAGGCTATTACAGAGTTACACAACTAGTAACACACAGAGAGTATATATCTTAGAGATGCCCAACCCTACGTGACACATTGCAGTGGAAGCTCTACACCTAAGGCTCATAGAATACAGGAAACAGAGGGTGGAGAGAACACTAATACTAATACACCTCTCAACTCTCAGCAGGGAAGCCAGTTCTGACCTTTCTGCAATACACACAGAAGGCTACAACTGGATGAGTTTTAAAGAATAGAAGACTGTAGAATCAGTGTCCCTGGAGAGGACTCCTTTTCTAAACCACATCCACCCACAACTCAGGGACCACTGAGGAAAAGAGGGTGGAAAGATTGTAAAAGCCAGGGATGGTGCGTGAACATAAGGAAACAGAGGCTTTCAGGCCTCAGTCAGACACAAACTCAGCATAAAATGGGAAACGGTCATCACATCCCAGGTCTAGCCAAGGAACTATTGGCAAATGATTACTGTTGGGTGAAGGAAAGTAGATCTTCTTTAAGGGAGTGACTCCAGATAGACTGATTAGACTCCAGTGAATGAACGCATACTGAGGGACTTCTGGGTACAAACGCTTGACTGGATAGGACTTAACACATATGACAGAATACCTGAAATCTGGTAGGGGGTGTGAGAGTTAGGGAGGGGGGTCTCAATTTACTTAAGATGTGTTATTTGAAATGCACAAAATTCAATAAATATATTTGGAAAAAGTAATATAACTTCTTGACTCTATTTGAACAAAAGTCTTATTCACCCTCTTCTCTTAGGTTTTTTGACCATTCATGCATTAATCTAGTCGTATTTTCCTGTGTTTCTTTGAGTTCTATGGACTTCATCTCTCCAGATTCCTGACATGCTAAAGTCCCTAAGCCCAGTATTATTTGTTCCTTACCTCAATCCAGAGGAATTTTTCTGGACTCTTTCCTTTTCCAACATCTCTAAATTGCACAAAATTTCAAGTCACATTGATGTACTTACTTCCAGTTTTGCAAGCATTGCTCTTTTGAACTGAAATGATTCTCTGTTTTGTAACAGAGTATATGCATGAGAGAGGTCACATGTTTCCTTTTAAATGAGCATTGATTAGTTCCCAGTTGCTTACAGAGCTATATGTATTAAAATTCCATCTTTCTCTTGTCTTACTGTTTTTTTCTATAACATTCAGCACTAAACTGGGAAAGAGCATAAAGCATGTACACCCTCATCTTGTCCATAATTTTAGGGGGGTTTGTTTTCTGTATTTTCCCATTAAAACTACATAGGATATAATTTTGTCACAAATAACTTGTATTGTGTTGAGGTATTTTCCTCTATTTCCTTCATTTATTCCAAACATTTATTATAAATGATGTTGAACATTTTAAAATTACATTCTGCATCTCTTGACATGGTCATGTGATTTCTTTATTTGTGCTTTTTTAATGTTTTAGATATTATTTTTATTGTATGTGTATAAGTGTATTGCCTGCATGTGTGTGCCCATGTCATGCAATGCCCATAGAGGTCAGAAGAGGGCGCCAGATACCCTGGAACTGGAGTTGCAGATGGATGTTAGCTGCTATGTGGGAACTGGGGATTGAGCCTGGGTCTTCTACAAGAGCAGCCGTGCTCTTAAACACAGGGCCACCTCTCCAGTCCCTTCTTTGTGTCTATTAGATGCATTGCATTACTGATTCAGCTTTTGAGCCATCCTACCATCATTATGATTTGATCATGGTCAATCATTTTTTTCACTGATTTTTTTTTTTTTTA
Organism: Eospalax fontanierii; assembly: GCA_035773235.1. Classification (NCBI taxonomy): domain Eukaryota; kingdom Metazoa; phylum Chordata; class Mammalia; order Rodentia; family Spalacidae; genus Eospalax; species Eospalax fontanierii. The sequence goes on from CM069547.1 coordinate 4,386,114, forward strand.
GTTGAAATGAGATTGATCTCACACAGTCTGTAAATTATTCCTTGTCTACTTGTCAGCACACATGGATGTACTGAGTCTTGTTTGAAAACCCCAGGACTCAATGAAATATCAACATCATGCAGAAAGCATTTGCCCTGTTACCATGTCTGAACCAGACCTCTTTATTATTATAAACAAGCCTTGAAGCTGATTCATTGAATTTATGAAGAGTAATGATCAATGGTTCTCCTTCTGAACTGGCTTCACTGTTCCAAACTGTATTCAGTCTCCGCAATGCAAGTCACAATTATTAGGATTCTCCAGTGTCTGAATTAAACAATGCCAAATAATGAAGAAAAAGAGAATCAAGTCACTTTTTCAGCAATGTAGTTTAAGTCGCACCATCACAAGAGCGCATTAAGATCAACAGATAACAGAAACAACGTAAAATCATTACATCCTAACAATATTTGACATTTCATGAATCTGTCTTACTCTCCTATTGAGTAATTTACCAAATGATGGTTCTTTAAACTACTTACCATTTTAAATGTGGATCATGATGCTTCTCCCTTAAGTTATGTTGCAATCAAACCATGGCAAAAGGTCTAATTTGAAAGAAAGCCAGAAATCTCTGGCAGTACTTACAAATTCAGGAAATATTTTTTGAGACAATACTAAAAATATAAATCTCAGAGTAAACCTAATCAAAGATATTAAAGTTCTATAATGAAAATTTTAAATCTTTAAAGAAAGAGATTGAGGAAGACACCAGAGGACGGAAGGACCTCCCACACTCATGGATTGAAAAAATTAATATTGAGAAAATTCCCTCCTAACAAAAGCTGCTAGTAGATTCAAGGCAAAGCCAATCAAAATCCCCATGACATTCTTTACAGAATTAGAAAAAAAAATTCTCAAATTCATATGGCACTACAAAAGACTCCAGGTAGCCACAGCAACCCTGAGCACAAGGAAGACTAATGGGAGGATTACTATTCCAGAGTCAAACAATAGTACAAAGTTATAGTCACAAAAACAGGATGGTACTGGGACAAAAATAGACCCTTAAATGAACGGAACCTAAGGGAAAAGGTAAACATGAGCACATGCAAATTTCAGTCACCTGTTTGACAAGGGGCCAAGAACAGTCACTAGAGGAAAGAAAGCGTCTGCAGCAAATGGCGCTGGCAACATTGAATTGCCAAATCTAGAAGAATAAACTAGACCTTAGCTTTCACCTGCACAAGAGTCAAATCCAAATGGATGAAAGACCACCCTGTGAAGCCTGAAACCCTGAAACTCCTAGAAGAAACATTTTCAGTAACCTATAAGACATGAGTATAGGAAATAGGAAAGGACTTTCTAAGTCTGACATCCCATGTTGGGGAATTAAGGTCAACCATCAAGTGGGACCTCACTAAACTACAAACATATTGTACAGGAAAAGTAACAACCAAGGAAACAAAGAGAAAAACCACAGAATGGGAGAATATCTTCACCAGCAACACATCTGAAAGAGGTTTAACATCCAGAATATATAAAGAACAGAAAAAAAAAAAGACAAGAAAAGAATGACCCAATTAAAAGATGGGCTAAGGATCAAAACAGAGAGTTCTCAAAAGAAAAAATAAGGATGGCTGAGAAACACCTTAAAAAGCATTGAACATCCTTAGTAATTAGGGAAATGCAAATTAAAACCACTTTAAGATTTCATCTTACCCCAGTGAGACTGGATGAGATCAAGAGAACATATGAAACCAAATGCTGGAGAGTATGTGGGGAAAGAGGAATGCTCATTTATTGCTGGTGGGATTGTGAACTCATGCAACCCCTACGGAAAGCAGTGTGGAGAACTCTTAAAAACTAAAACTGAAGCTACCATTTGACCTGGTTATACCACTTTTTGGCACACACCCAGAGGACTCATCCTATTGCAGAGACACTTGTACTTCCATGTTTGTTGCTACTCTTTTCACAATGGCTAAAATGTAAGCAACCTAGGTGTTTCTCAACTGACAAGTAGATAATAAACATATTATACACTTACACAATGGAGTTCTACTCAGTGGTAAAGAAAGACAAAATCATGAAATTTACAGGTAAGGGAATGGAACTAGAAACTTTTACAGCAATTGAAGTAACACAGACTCAAAAAAAAAAAAAAAAAGAAAGAAAGAAAGAAAAGAAAAGAACACCATATGTTGCACCTCATATGTGGATCCTAGCACCAGATCCTTATATGTGAGTGTATACCTGATATAACTTATAACTGCAAGAACCAGAATACTGGAAAGGAACCAGGGAGGTAAAGGGAAATAAGGAACCTGAGAGAGAACAGAAGGAAGCAGGTGTTACTAAAGGAGAAATTGATTAAATGGGGTTGTTTAAATGGGAGGGGAGAAAGGGTTACACAGGAACTACAGGGATGGAGGGAAAGTGGAAGCTCAAGGGAGGTGGGGACATAGAAGACTGGATTAACCAAGGGAGAAATGGGAAAAATGGGGACACTTCAAATGAGGAAGGTACGGAGGAAGAGTTAGACTGGGAAAGAGAGAGGAGAAACCAATAATGCCTAGCTACTGTGAAAAACCAGAGCAAATCATGCCAGACCAACAACCTAATGACACACTCCACATACAATATCTCTACATGAGTCCATGTGCATAGCTGAAGGTTACATAACAAGAAACAGTGCCAGATAGAAGAAACCTCCTATGTTGTTGGCCAGGGTAGTCCAAAAGACTCCCCAAATTACACAAGCGATTATCACAACTCTTAAAATTGCCTCCCAGAAATTGAAAGTAAGAGCCTATTGGTAAGACAGAACATCCTTTGGATACAGGATTTGAGGAAATTGAACTGGAACTGACATGGAAACCACTTCGCTGAAGCCTTGTTCTCATAGCTCTGGAGAGCACTATGTAAGCTGCTAAGGGAGAACACCAATCAATGGCCCAACACCAGCTTCAAGACCAAATGACTCATCAGTGACTGGAACAGTATACAACATTGATGCAGTAGTTGCAATTTTATCTTGGGGAAAATCAACAGTTACCTAATTGGACTAAAAGTCCACTCAATGGGCAGAAACTCATGTTTGATACTATAAACATAGCCAAATACACATGGCTGGAGAGGACATAGATCTTAGAGTAAACCCCAAGTCTGTCACATTCCAGGACTAATGTAGTTTCTTAGTATGTGAAAATATGTATCCTTATATTTACAGGCACGTATCCTAGTCACTACTCAAAGAAATTTCTTTTGCACCAGACAGAGACTGTTACAGAGTACTACAGCTGCTCACACACAGACACTGTCTGTGAATTGTTCATGCCTAAGTAGTGCATCTATATTGCAACCTCTACATTGAAGCCTCATAAAAAAATATAACAAGTAAAGAGGACACTAATGAATCTCTCAGTTCTCGTTAATGAAGCTCTGTCATGCATCAGAGGGCCAGGAACACAAAAGGTCAAAAGTGACCAAAGCAAAGAGGTTAACAATCTGCAGAATGCTGGTCTTTGGAAAGGACTCCTATATTAAACTTCACCTGCCCAGATTTCAGGGACCACTGCAGAAGAAGGATTGGAATAATTGTAAGGGCCGGGGATCAGGTACATGACAAGATGGAAACAGGGTCCTACAGTCCCCCCGGAGCCCTGCTCATATAGGCCTACAGTGATAGAGGCAACATGAACATAACCCATGCAAACTCAAACAGACAGAAACTCAGCATAGGCATGGGGAAGTGGACAACAGACTCCAGCCTTTGATGAAGAAATACTGGCAACCGATTACTGTTGATGAGGAAGAGCTGATCTTCCTAAAGCAAGGGACTCTAGATAGGCTAACTGGATCTTAGTGGATGAACTTGCACTGAGGAATGTCTGGGGACCTCAACTAGATACAATAGGACTTAACACAGATAACATAATGCATGGATTCCAGTTAGGGGACAATAGAAGCAGCGCCAGTGAGGAAGGGGATGCAGAGATGATTAAGATTGATTGAGATGTTCTTTATGAAATCCACAAAGATTCAATTTAAAAAATGCACTTAAAAATTCCGAGAACAGTCCTGTATCTTGGTGACTAATTTACTGACACACACTGACCACCAGCTAATTCAGGTCAAAAGGAGAAGCCATTGATCATGGCGAACATGGGCTCAGAGACCTTCCCTCAGAGTTGTAGGCTGGGCACCAGCAGTAAGAGCAGTGTCCCTGCCAAAAAAAGGAGGTTCTCTGAGATGCCTTCTTCTGAGAGGAGGTGCTCTGAGATGCCTTCTTCTGAGGTTACCCAGTGTCTAGGGAGGCCTTATCTGTTCACACTGTCCTTTGCACAATTAGTGTTTTTAGTTTTGTGGAGTGATGAAGATCTTCCACTGTGAAAATTTAATTCAGGAATCACATTTTTCCAGATTTAGATTCTGAAATGTGAGTGACATCTGTGCTTCCTCATTCTCCAAATATTTGGAGTTTAACTTGATTCAAGCCAGAGTGTACAATCCATTCACTTCAGAAAGCTTAATGTCCTGGAGGTTTCTGCAGATCTTCATTAATAAGACACTCATGAATATGTAATATAACTCATTGTTTAATATTAGCATTTTGAACACCAATGTGGCAAGGAGTTTGCTTTATCTCCATGTCTGTTGAGAATAAACAGAGTAACACTCATTTACTAGTACTAAGGATGCAGAGTAAAATACAAAAATGGTGTTATTACATGGAATTGCCTCCCTGGCACCACAATGCTATGAATTTCTTCTTTTGTCAAAAGATTCAGATTCTTTCTCTGAATTTAATCTTTATAGCAATTCCATGAATAAATATGTCTGTCATAATTACAGTGAAACTTCAGTTGATAAACTGGACAGCATACAGAGATTATGTCATTTTCACAGTGTCCTTAGCAGTTTGAAGAGGCATCCTGCTGACACTGGGGAGCTTGCACCTCACCTGTGTTGCCAGAGATTGCTGTCATTATCTATAAACAGCGTTACTTTGACCTTGAGGACAGGATACCACAAGATCTAGGAATCTGATTTTTTTCTGCCTTCTTTGTTCTGGATAACAAGCAACATTAAACATTTAACTATGATCAGTGCTAGTTTCATCAGTTTCATGTCCATTACAACAACAAAATCGGATCTGTAACATATCAGTAATTTACACTCTCAAATGGTAATGTATTTATCAATATGAACAGATTATTTAACTTTTACTACACTAATCTTAGCAAAATTCTGTTATGAAATGTGAATTTCAAGAATGCTTGTTCTGGAGCCTGGAGAGATGGCTCAGCAGGTAAGAGCACTGACTGAATGCACTGAGGACCCGTGTTCAGTCCCAGCACCCACATGGAGGCTATCAACCGTCCCTAACTCCAGTTCCAGGGGATCCAACCCCTTCCTCTGGCCTCCACAGACATTGTATGAATTTAGATTTGCATTATTCTATGGGTTTATTGATAAGTCAGTACGATAACCATTTAGTAGAAAGCTAATAGTAGGCTTTCACCTATGACCTGTGAACTGTCTAGTTTCAGGTTCGTAGGCCTGTTATCAGTGTCAGATATGAACACCATCCTATGAACCAGCCCTTAAATTCAATTACAGAGTGACTGGTTACTCCTGTAATAGTCATGCCGTGGGCACACCTTGTCAGGCCAGTTGTAGCTGACAGGATTTACAGCTGTGTAAAGTTGAAGATGATTTTCTTCTTCTGGTACCTGCATTCCAGCTTCACATTGAAAATGTTCAGCTCTGTGAACTCCTGGGACTTCCTCCATTGTGACCCATTGTGGCTGAGGCAGTGAGTTGTCTCTTCATTTCCTGTCCATTCAAGACCCTTTAGCTCCATAACTTCTTCAGTGACTCATCATTCCACAGTGTTCTGTGTAGTGTCCATGAATTTGTGAACTTTCTGTAGTTTCTATTGATGTTAATGTCTAGTTTTTTTTACTCCATCTCAATTTTCCTGCATTTGTTTAGATTTACATTGTGTCCAAATATATGGTCAATTTTCGAGAAAGTTCAACAGACCTCTCAGAAGAATGTGCGCTTTAGTGTTCTATGTATAACTGTTAGGAAACTGCATGATGTCATTAAACTCTAGTGTTTCTTTGGTCCAGATGACCTATCTAGTGGTGAGAGTGAGGTAGTGAAGTCTACTACTGTCACTATATTCAGATTAATCTGTGGCTTTACATCTAGAAGTGTTTGCTTTCTGAACTTGAGTACCCATATATTTAGGGTGTCTATGTCTAGAATTATGAGATCCTTTTGATGGATTTTCCAAGAGTCTTCATCACAACTCATTTTTGCCTGAGGTCTGTTTTGTCAGACATTAGTATAACTACATCTACCTGCTTCTAAGTCCTATATGCTTGGAGTGTCTTTCCCACTTCTTGACCCTGAAGTTGTTTCTATATTTGGTAGTGAAGTGCTTTTTGTGGAGTCAGGAAAAAGACGTATCTTCTTTTTTTTAAGCCAATTGCTTCATCTGTGTATATTTATAGGAGGTAATTGAGGTCCTTAAGGCTCAGTTGTTGTGAAAGCTATTTATGTATGTATATCTGTTCTTTTTAAATTTTGTGTATTGTTTTCTTAGACCTCTTTTGATCAAGTGTCCTGATACTGTTTATTTATTCTTGTGACATTTTTGTGTTTTCCCTTTTATTCAAACTGAAGTATTTTCTTTCCTAATAATTTCCATAGAGTTGGCATACTGGCAATAAATTCTTTTAATCTTTTTTTGTCCTGGAATGTTTTTGGTTTTTTCTTCAATTTTAATAGTGTTTCTGGGTATAACAATCTGGGTTGGTATTTGTGGTCTTTATGAGTTCAGAATACATCATTCCAGACTCTTCTGGATTTAAATGTTTCTGTGAAATAGCCAGGTGTTATTCTTATAGGCCAGACTTTATTTACAGATGGCTTGACTCTTCTCTCTTGTAGTTTTCAATATACTTTCTTTTGTCTGTGTTTTTAATGGTTTTTTATAATATATCATAAGGAATTTCTTCACCTGTTTGATGTTCTGTAGGAAACTTATAGGCTGAACAACTTTATCTCTAGATTTGGGACTTTTTCTTCTATGATTTTAATTAAAATATTTTCTATACTTTCAGCCCAATAGTCTTCCCTTCCTTCTGTATAAATATTACATAATTAATTCAAAGTTTGGCTTTTGTTAATTTCTTAAGTCTTTCACTCATTCCACTCCATTTTTAAAAACAGTATTAACTGACCTTCACTTAATTACCAAATTTCTCTATCCTGTCTTCTGTTCCTGATACTGTTTCCACATGGTCCATTCTGTTTGTGGTGTCTCCATTTACCTCTTAATTTGACTTATTGAGTTCTCATTCTAGCATTGTTTTAATTGTCTTTATTTAATATAATTTCATATCTTGGAGTGACTTATGTACTTCAATAAGTTCTTTGTTTTGCTCTCCTGAGATCTAATTACGTCTTCTTGAGTTATCTGAACACAGTTATAATTACCTTTAAATTATTAGTCTGGAAGTTCTGTGTCTTTGCCATCAGAAACCATTACTCAGGGATTAATAAACTTTGCACAAGACATGCTACCTTAGTTTTTCAGGTTGTTTTTCTATCTAAACTGAGACTAGTAGATCTGAAGTTGGGTTATTTTTTGAATTTTTCATATATATATATATGAAATATATATATATTTAATGCAAATCATCTTTTTTCTTTCAATGACAGAGTTTTCAATATTCAGAAGAGGACTAAGTTGATGTAGGGTTGAGATATCATTTCCCTCTATGAGATTCATACCTACAGCCATAGGCTCTATCTCTAGTCTTCTTCTCATGGTCAGGTATTAACTTGTATCTGCTCAGACTTCCTGAAAAATTCTGTAGCTCTTGGTAGGGGTTGTGGAGCTCCCTACGTGCTTGTAGGCCTTGTGCTGGATCAGATTCTGTTCTCACCCTGGGTCTACGGCTTCTATTGAAGCTGCTGGTGATCTGCCTTTTTTGTGATTTCCATTATTATTAAGGCTCTTTTACACACTTCTTTGGAGACACTCTTGTTGTCTTGATTGTACAGATCCTCTCACTTCACAGCAATGAGAATTAAGTTTGCGATTTTATTGTTTAAACTTGGAGATTTTCTTATGTTGATGATACTCTTTATATTTGTGATTTTGCCGTAAGTTCAGGGATACCTGGATTCTGATGCTCAGTTATATGCTTGTGGTTTAGGTCATGCTTGATTTAGAACTTCTGTAGCATTGCTTCATTACCATGGTCTAGACATTCTATCATTTTATCAAGGATGAGATGTCATGGCCACTCTACAATTATACATACACCATCTAGGCCTTTCAGCAATTCACATTGTATTTCTTGATTTTTGTGCACATATTTAAGATGATGACATTGTGCTGCACATGTATTTCTTGTCATGCAGTGTACTACTAGAATCTCCAAAACCCAGTGTTCAATCCCCAGTACCATATGAACCAGGCTTGCAGACACAGGAGTGTAATCTCAGCTCTTCAGTGGAGAAGGCAAGAATTTCAAGCAATCAAGATCATCCTTGTCTCAAAATAAAATATGTCAACTTTCTAGACTTTTATTTTTGTCATTAACTTATGCCCTTGTGCAATTATTTTATCTCTAATTAATACGTATTACTGTAGGTAAGTGTGCTCCTGGAAGTTGTACATGTATATAGAGATTTGAGGTTGATTCTGGTTGTCTTCCTCAATCATTCTTCAACTTATTATTTGATATATGATCTCATCTCTCATTTTATGAGTACCTGGAGCTCATAAATTCTGCTAGTTTCTTTGGCCACCAAATCCTAAGGACCTTTCTGTCTGCCTCTTTGCTCCTGGAATTACAGGCACATAACATCACGCCTAGAATTTTGCTTGTGTCTATGGATGGCTTATGTGGCAAGTACTTACTCATGAACCATCTACTCAACATTCTCATATTTTCTTTGATATATATTCCAATATATACTAATATCAGTTTTTCTACATGTGGTTACACAGGTTACCAGTGCCATCTGCTATATGGTCTTTTTCCTTCAGTGTGTTTTTGTCATATGTGTTGAATATCAAGTGGGTGTATGCATGAGTGTGAGTGTGACTTCAATGGGAAAGACTGTAACAAGCCTTTACAATAGACATTTTTACATAGCCATGTAAATTACAATAATCATATGTTTTGAGAAAAATTAGAAGCATGCACTACTTCTAAGAAAAACAATGTGATAAGTCATACAGCAATTTGGAAACCTGAAGTAATTAATTCTTAGAAGCTAATCTAAATGCACAGTTTTAACAGTATAGCGTGTTTCTATCTGTGACTCAGTTATGATCCTCATGCAGAACAACGTATGTGAACATAAGATGGGAGTGTAATGACGTTGAAAACTCATCTCCCTGACAAGCATTGCAGGCAACTGGGAGGCATATGCTGATGTCATCTGTCTGTGGCTCTGTGAGCTGTTCTCCGTCAGTAGGATCAGAAAAATATTCTTCCTTTGTGAAACTGTCATCAAAGTATTTTATGCCTTCTCATACAGTGCTTAATATACATCTCAATAAATGCAAAAGGTGCCCTTTCTTAGACAATATGGTAGAATGGGGGAGAACAGAATACACAGACTTCTGAGAGAACAGTTCTGAGGGGACTCACAACCCTTCAGAACAAGATCTGGCCCACATGTGGTCAGACCACTTCAAGAGTCATTAATGTGTCACCAGTGACCATCAGATACTTTTTGAGTCTTCTCTGATGTTCCATGACTTGCATATTTGCTTTTATCCAGGGATCAAAAGTGTTTTTGTTGATCTTGATGATTCAGTTATTTTTAAATTCAGAATGCGAATGCGTGTCATGACACATGCCGAGCTGGCCTTTTTGTGCAAGATTGTTGTGGCTCTTGAAGTTCTGGGTGGTTCTGTGTAGATTTTAGGTTTGCTTTCTAGATCCAGGAATAATCTTTTGTAACTTAACTGAAGTCTCCATTGAATCAATTGACAACTCTTGGTAATACGACATTTCGAATATTAATTCTGATATTCTAAGGCATGGGGCATTTTGTTCCAGTGCCTTTTTCAACATATGTGTTGATTATTTGAATACATTGATTGTTGAGACATATTTAATCAATGTGTCAACCCTTATTTACTATTTATCATTTTATTTTTCTTTTAAGCTATTGTGAATGGAGCTTTTTTCTGATTATTTTCCAAAGGGTTAATTATTCAAATATTGAAAAGCTACCAGTTTTTCTATTGCACTTTACATCTTGCTAGCTTCTGAAATTTTTATAAAATAAGAGTCTCCATTTGGACGCTTTCAGTTCTGTTAAATAGAGAATTAGATCACCTGCAAGTAGAGATTATTGAATTATGCTCTCTGTATTTGCATCTCATGGTTCTCTTCCTGATTGATCTAATCAAGAATTGCAACATCATATAAAATGAGGTTAAAGAGAGTGAATGTCCTTTCTTGTCCCTGATTTTAGAGGTAACACTTTAATTTTTCTATATCTATTAATCTCCCTGTAGGCTTGCCTCCTAGAGCTCATAATGCTGGGATAAGTTTCTTCTCTTTCCACATTTTTTCAGAAGATGATGGTGAATTTTCTAAGTTCTTTCTGTACACATCGAGATGGTCATGCACTGATCAGCCCAGGTTATATAGGGAAAGCCCCACGCTTCCTCCTACTCCAGTGGTTTCTGGATGCTCCTGGTTCTCGGGACCTCTAGACTCCCTTGTGGCCATTGTTTCTTCCATGGTTGGAACTATTTTCTGAGAGGCTACAGGTCTAGATAAAGCATTTTCACACCACCTGCTTTCTTATCTTCCAAAAATAACCCCAAATTATATTTCATCCTCTCAGAGAAAGTTCTCTAACTCCAGTACACCCCATGAGCCCCAGCAGGACCTCTACCAGTAGCATATTTTCTTTCACTGGAGAGAAGTGTATGCTATAATATCTGGGAAGAATAATTACCCAAGGGGGAATGGGAAGAGAACAAGAGAGAGTAGAAAGATCAGTGTGACCACAATGTATCATGTAAATGCATGAAATTGTGAAAGAGTAAATTAATAATCTTTAGAGATTTGGGATTGATAAAGGGGAAGTTACTGGGAGACACGGAGAGAAGGAAGGAAAGGCCACAGGAAATAAAATGAGCCAAAGACAGCATATGATGGAGAAGATAGTCTTAGACCACTAACTTGAGTAGAAATCTAAATCTGCTTCCTTGGGCTTTCTTGAAATTCTTATTGCATTTGAAGTATGTTTTGCCTTCATCAACTGAGTTTCAATGGCTCCAAGACGGAAAATTGCAGGTTGGAATTCAAGGAAATTTTCTACCATTGAAAAAAAAAATCACCACATTTAAAAGGCCATTGTCCAGCCAAAGCAATTTTTCCTTTTTGCCAGAGTTGTTTTATCTGAATCCTGGGTCTGCCTCAATCTTTTATAATTTCATGTCCCAAATTAATGTATCAACATTTCAACTTTCTCTTAAATGTATGGAAAAGGTCAACTCTCGCTGTCATAGTTCAACCTTTTATCCTTCAAAAGTCAGAAGTATACATAAAAATTGGATTATAATTTATATATGATATTCATTGTTTAAAACATTAAATTTATTCTACTTTCCATTTAGCTTTCTTCAATCAATTTATAAACATTTCCCCTACACAAAATTGTATTAACCAGGGAATAAATTTGTTAATGAATGGCACATTACAATGTTATGTAATATGGTCATTTAAAATGTGAATTGAATACTGCAGGTGGGTCATTGATGATTAATAGTAAAAGGCATCTGCACTGAATTGTGTTTACAAACAAAATGGAGAAGGCTCATGGATTTTAGCAAGGAACAGAGAAGGAGTAACTAAACAATATTTGAGACAAATTTGACAAGCATTCCCTTTACAAGCAGAAACCCAGAAACCATGGCAAAATGGTCATTGGCCATAATATTATTCTTGCAGAGATGCAAGGATCATTCAACATGTTTTAATCAAAAAGATAACTAACCAGCAGAATCAAAGAAACTTATTACATGACCAACTCAATAGGTGCAGAAAAGATATAAGACAAGGTTCAAGGTTTCTTCATCATAAAAGGACCTGAACAAACTAGGAAGGGAAAGATCCCTCAATATAAGAATATATAAGAAAAATCATCATCCCAAATAGGGAAGAATGAGCATTTCCTCTAAATACAAGAATAACAGTAGGATATTCATTTTCTCCAATCTTGTTCTATATTAACGCTTGAAGTTTTAGCCAAGAGACTAGAGAAAGCTGATTTTAATACTGTAAGAATTGGTGACTAATCAACCTTATTTCTGATGTTTGCTTCTTCTCATTATTCATTGTGCATGTATGCTAAAGTCCAGAAACCTCTTGGAGAATATTTACCATTAAAGAATGTGATATATATCAATTTGGAGAGTTTGTATATATTCCATGAGACAGCATAAAAGCAAAAAAAATTTTAATTAAAGAAAGAAATATTAATAAACTTGAGCAATAAAAATATTAATCCTATTTGGTAGGTTGTGGAAATGTAGAAACAATTTTAAATATCATTATGACACTCTAAAATAAAGCTCAATGAGGGCTTTGCAATGAAGTGGGAGACAAAAGTACAGGACACTTGAGAACATCGGTGGACCAGGAGTTTATGCGATGATGATTCAGATAGACAGTTCACAGGGAATCAAGCACTTCAACCAGATGAATAAATGAAATATAAGAAAAGCCAGTGGACAGGGTAAGAGAAGTTAAATATAGACAACAGACTTACACTTAGGAAACACTTAAAAGTGATTTAATAAAATCCTTCTAGCAAAGAAAACCTATGGAATGCTAAATTGTAGAGACTTGTTAATATTTTGTTTTCTGACAGCATCATACTGTACAAGACACTGGACCATATTCACATCCCACGTGTTACTTCCTTTACCTCCTTCTTCCTACTCTTCATGTCCTTGTTTTCCAAACTAGTCCCTGTCTTACTTTCACTACGTCTTATGGCACACTGGTAAATCTGGGTGTCTGTATGATCATGTTGGGGGCATTTTATGGAGCATAACCAACTCACTCACGGCTGTACAGCCCCAAAGGCAGTGCACATTCCCCACAATCAACGACTGCTAATGCATTGCAGGTAGTGGTGGGAAACGTGAGCATCTCCACCGTCATGTTGGAATGTTGAAATGTTTAATTTTGTGCAAGTATTGTGCTCTGGGGGATTCTAGGCTAACAACTCACAGGGAACATTCCCCACCAGGTATTGTTATTTTATTTAAAATAACTTTAACCACTGGAATAAATATAACTCAGAAAACAGGGGTTCTTCCACTCCAATACTTTTTGGATTTTCTAATGTATATTTTTATTGAGCTTTTATGTATTTCATACAATAAATCTTAATCATATCTAGACCCCTCCCCACCTACACCTCCCATAGCTCCCCCACCGGATCCCATGCATTCTGCCATATATGGTAACACTTATCAAGTCATCTTTGGGTCCCCAGAGCCCCTGAGTGCAAGTTTGTACACTGTAGTCTGGTCAGTCTTTTTAATTTCTCCCTTAAAGAAGATCAACTTTCATTCTGCAGTGGTCAGCTGCCGATAGTTCTAGGCTATGGTTGGAGCCTTCTACCCATTTCCACAGCTCTATGTTGGGATTGTGTCATTCAGAAATACTTTAATTATGTTTTAGACAGTTATAAAGTAGTAGATTTCCACATGGCTTTTTCGCAATCATTGTTTTTGCTCAGCTCTCCCTAATCTCCACCTTTCCCCTACCTCTTGTTCCCAAATTTCTATCTGTATTTTAGTATCTCTGCTCTTATTAGCCCTGTGCCTTTCATATCATATGTATTTTAATACCTCAACCAAAGGCTTTCCTCACCTCTGATGGTGCCTCCTTGGCCTTACAGACACTCTGTCCAACTGAGACACAGGAATCTAATTTAAATTTATGCTTTGCACTAGAAAGAACATACGGTAATTGTCGTTCTGGGCTTGGGTTAATCCACTCATCATAATATTTTCCAGTTCCACCCATTCCCCTTCAATTTCATTTTCTCTTGTACTGAATAGAATTCAGTTCTGTGTATGGACTACATATCCATTCATCAGTTGACAAATATCTACATTGAGTCCATTTCCTAGCTGCTTTGAATAGAGCAGCAATGGCCATGGATGTGCAGGTGTGTCTGTAGTACAGAATTATTTGGGTAAGTGCCCTGGGGTGGGATAACTAGGTGATCTGGAAGTTTCACATTTTCAGCTTTTTGAGAAACCTCCACACTCGTTTTCACAGTGGTTGAACCGGTTCACACTCACAAGAGCAGGGAGTGGGGTAGCCCTTCCCCCACATCTGAACCAGCATCTGTTCTCATTTGTTTTACTGATATACCAGTTCTGGCTGGGGTGAAATAGAGTGTCAGAGTCTCAGAATAGTTTTCATTTGCATTTCTCTGGTGGATAATCATGTTGAACAACTTTTAAAATGTGTTAACCATGTTAATGTCTTGAGAACTCTCCAGATTCATAGACCATTTTTTGACTATGTTGGTTGTTTTTACGATGCAGAGTTTTGTGAGTTCTTTTATTTTCTAGATATTTTGTATCATCTATAAACCATAGAATTTTATTCTTCAAAAAGAAGAATAATTATGTCATTTCCAGAACAATGCATGCGTCAACATTCTAAGGAAAGGAACCCATTTCAAAAACAGAAATATTGCATGTTTCCTTTTATATATAAATAATGATTTAAATATAAATTTCTAGTTATATATACATGCATATACATATACATATGCCTGTATGTATGTAAAACTAGAAATTAGAGGAGAGACTATGAGGTAGGAAAATAGTCTTAAAAAGAGCAGACATGGGAGAATGACACAGCATAATGGGGTGAAGAAAGACTGAACATAATTTGTGTTCTTTCATAGTGATCTTTAGATTTAATGGTATGTATATGTGTGTGTCTATTGCTGTGTCTTTGTGTCTTTATGTGTGTCTGTGTGTATGCATCTGCGTGTGTCTCTATGCATGTGTGTGTGTGTGTGTGTGGCACACAGACACATATGGTACATGAAAACAGATGAAGGACTATTGGGAACATGAAGGAGGCAGGGGGACAATGGGAAAGGTAGGACAGGGAGTCAAATCAGAGCAAGGAGAAGTGATACAAATGTAAGAAAATGTCTCAGTGGAAGCAAGTATTTTATAGTAACTAAAAAATTAATCAAAACCCAAAGAAAAACACAATGACAATAAATGAGTGGAAAAGATATACACTGTTTTCTAAACATTCAAAAGTGGCCATATCCATATCTCATAAAAATACTTCAGAGGGAATTTGTTAGGGAGCTTGAGGAATGGCTCAGTCAGCAAAGTGCTTGCTGTTCAAGCATGAGAACCTGAGTCTCCATCATGAGCCCCGATGCAAAGAACAGGCACCCACCTCAGAAAGAATAGACAGGATCCCCGAGGCAGTCCAACCTTACTAGTGAGCTTCTAGTTCAGTGAAATACTTTGTCTCAGAAATAAAGTATATGTGTACATGCCAGCACACACAAAGAAGTTCATACAAATGCAAACATGTTCATACACATACACCACACACAGACACACCCATGTAAACACACAAAGACAATTTCTGGAGATAAGAAGATAGAGATGTGCATTAAAACCACAAAATTCTTATGTTCAGTAGGATGATAAATTTATATATATATATATATATATGTATGTATATGAACATACATGAAGTAAATATATTTATAGATACATATATATAATGAAGCAAGGTCTTTAAACTCAGACTAGACTCTAACTCATAATGTAGTCAAGGATGGTTGTACTCTTGAACTTCTTGTCTCTAGCACTTGAGTGGGATTGCAGGCTTATGCCAGGAGTTAACATGAGGCCTTGTACATGCTGTACAAGCTAAGCAAACACTTTGTTCCCTGAGCTACATCCTTACCTGACATGAAAACTTAAATGAGTGCACAAACAACAAAAGAGACATGTGAAGCAATAATTTATAATAATAAAAGAACCACTATTGGTTATTTAAACATGGAAAATTAGTCAGAGAAAATGAATGAGCACAAATCTCTTGTAAATAAGGAATGACCCTGGTATTGTGAACCAAACAACCCAAGTCACATATGTAGAACAGAGTATCAAATGGTTTTCTATCCTGGAGCCTATGGAGAAACAGCCAAAATAAACAAAGTAATCTTTACACAAAAAATATTGTAAAAGGGAATGGTATCAACTATTGTTAGCTGACTGTAACAAAATGAAAGCAGAATCAATAAGCTAAGGCAAACAAGAAAATCTCTAAATATGTAAATTAAATAGCACATTTAAAAAAGATACCTAACAAAGAGAATCTCAAAAGTATTAAAAATAGAAACCTAATGAAGAATTAAATATGTTATTAAAAAATAAATAGAAGGCAACTAAAGCCACCCTGAAGGAAAATGCACAGCATGAAATGTAAGTCCAGGGGCATCTGACATTAGTCAAATTCAGATTTTAAAACTACAAAAGGAAGTTAAGAAATCAAGAGAAAAGGGAAGGAAATAACAAATATGAAAATAGTAAACCATGAAAGAAAAAATAAAACAAGAAAAAGTCATGAAATGATTCCTTGGGGTGGAGGTGGGGGGTGGGGGTCACTAAGGTTTATAACTTTCCAAATTAGGCAGACAGACCTGCCTACCCAGGAATCTGGCAAGTCAGATCCCATGCACCAGGGTTCTAGTCCATTCCTCCGGCCACTCACACCCTCTCCCCTGCCAGCTCTGCCCACAGCCTGACTCCACATCCTCATCAGGAGATCTCTGGTTTACCTTCCTAACCCAGACTAGCTAAACTCCCAAGAATAGACTACACTGGCTTCTGATCTTTGTGACACAGACCAGCCGTCCAGACCAGACCTCCCACGAACCTAAACAGCCTTCTTATGACCCTGTCCTACCAACCACCCAAATCAGCATACCCCCTTGCAAGATCTTGAAACACATGAACCAATTTATTTTCCATTTCTAAGCAAAAAACAACCATGCTACATCAACAATATAAACAGAACTGGAGCTAAATTGAACAAAAGCAGAAGTTCCTACCAGACACACAACCAACAGTGAACAGCCACATGTCCGAACAGCAGTGCAGAAGAAACACAAATAATATGAAGAAAAAAAGAGAGACTCTGTCCCCAACAAAATCTACTAGTCATACAGAAGGGGACTACAATGAGAACCACGCCAAGGAACACAAGGATTCAGAATTTAAAGAATGAATCATGGAAAGAATTTAAAGGAAACACAAACAACTCAAAGAAAAAAGGCAAAAGGTTGTGATGGAAGAATAAAAATATTCAGCTTAATGAAATGTCAAAATAAATCCATGATGAAAAGTGAACTCACAAAAGAGGTATAAGCAGTGAAGGAAATCCAAACAGAAGTGAATGTAACATTGAAGACTCAATAAGACAACTGGAAATGACAGCAGAAACCCTCACAAGCAGAATGAATGAAATGGAAAAAAAGAACTTCGAGACTGGATGACAGAGCTGAAGAACTGGTCTCCTTAAGAAAAGACTGTATAAAATTTTAAAAAAAGAAACAAACACAGGAATGGAATACTCAGGAAATGTGGACAACATGAAAAGACCAAATCTAGGAATTATAGGCATAGGCATACAGGTATACAGAAGAAGAATCTCAGGCCAATGGTATTACACAAATCTTCAACAGAATTATAGAAGAAAACTTCCTAAACTAAGGAAAGACCTACCTGTAGTGATTCAAGAAGCACGCTGAACACCATTTAGACATCACCATGCTCCCCGTGGCATATCATAGTAAAAGCATTAAGTGTACAGAACAAAGCAAGGGTACTGAAAACTTCTAGAGAAAAAATAACAAGTTACATGTAAAGGAAAATCCATCAGAATTACAGCTGACTTTTCAATGCGAACTATGAAAGCCAGAAGAGCATGGACAGAAGTATCCCCACATCTAAATGAACACAGACGATAACCCAGACTAATTTATCCAGAAGAGCATGGACGAAGTATCCCCATATCTAAATGAACATGGACGATAACCCAGACTAATTTATCCAGAAAAACTATCTCACATGGTTGAAGGGGAACAGAAAGTTTTTAATGATTCAAATAGGCTGAAAGAATTCTTGTTCACTAAACCAGTTTTACAGAGATCATTTGCAGCAATACAAAGGACCAAAGAAGGAGTAAGTATAGCCACAAAAACAAAGAAATAGAATACTGTATCAAATAAACATTTTCCAATAATAACACTAAATATCAATGGCCTCAACACCCCTGTCAAAAGACATAGGCTACTTGAGTGTATCAAGAAAGAAAACCCAACTCTCTATTGTCCTCAAGAAAGGTAAAAGAGTGGAAAAAATATTCCAAGTAAATGACTCCAAGGAGCAAACAAGTGTTGCAATTCTAATATATGACAAAAAGATTTCAAATTTAATCAGGGGAGATAAAGAGGGTCACTTCATTCTAAACAACATCACAATCGATCAAGAAGGTATTGCAATCATGAACATATATGCACCCAATTTCATAACAAAGGTGCCAAGAACCCACAATGGAGGAAAGACAGCATCTTCAGCAAATGGTGCTGGCCAAACTGGGTCTCCACCTATAGAAGAAAGAAATTGGAGCTTTAACTTTCACCCTGCACAAAAGTCAACTCCAAATGGACCAAAGACCTCCATATAAAACCTGAAACCCTGAAACTGCCAGAAGAAAACATAGACAGTACCCTACAAGATACAGTCATAGGAAAGGACTTTCTAAACTGGATATCAGCTGCTCAGGCATTAAGGTCAACAATCAATGAGTGGACCTTATTACGCTACAAAGCTTCTGCACAGCAAAAGAAACTACCAGGAAATGATGAGGAAACCGACTGAGTGGGAGAAAATCTTTACCAGCTACACATCTGACAGAGGATAAACATCCAGAATTTACAAAGAACTCAAAAAACAGAGAAATAAAATAAGAGACCCAATAAAGAGATGGATTATAGAACTGGACAGAGCTCTCAAATGAGGAAACAAAAGTGGGCAAGAAATACCTTAAAAAGTGCTCAACGTCTTTAGCAAGTAGAGAAGAGCACATAAAAAAACAACTTAAAATTCCATTTTACTGCAATGAGATTGACTAAGATCAAGAGAACGAAAGACATCACATGCTGGAGAGGATGTGGGGAACGAGAGATGCTCATTCACTGCTGGTGGGAACGCAAACCCTGCAACCACCGTGGAAAGGAGTGTGGTAAACTCTCAGAAACCTACAAATTAATACGTCACATGCTGTTAGATCACTCCTTGGCATGTGCCCAAAGGACTCATCGTCTCAGAGACACCTGTACACCATTGCTACTGTTCTCCTCCAATAGCTAAGAAATGGAGACAACTGAAATGTCCCTCAGCTGACAAATGGATAATGACAATGTGGAACATTTTCACAGTGGAGTTCTACGCAGCCATAAGAAAGATGAAATAATGAAATCTGCAGGTAAATGGTGGAAATAGTGTTGTACTAAGTGAAGTAACACAAACGCAGAGAAGCAAGCGACGTTTGTTTGCCCTCATTTGCAGATTGCAGCACCAATCCTTGCATGTGAGTGTAGACCCTGATGTAGCTCCAGGAACCAGGAAAAGAGAAGGGCTATGTGGAGTGAAGGAAGAGAAAGAACCTGCAAAAGAGAGATGTAGGAAACAGACGGTAATGGGGGGGGGGGGTTGACAGGGTGGGCTGGAGGAGGGACATGCAGAGGGTCATGCTGTGGTGGGAGGGAAGTCAGGAGAGGGGGAATGGAGGGAGGCTGGTGTTCGTGGGGGTGGAGTGGGATA
The DNA here is from genome assembly GCA_035773235.1 of Eospalax fontanierii. Taxonomy (NCBI): domain Eukaryota; kingdom Metazoa; phylum Chordata; class Mammalia; order Rodentia; family Spalacidae; genus Eospalax; species Eospalax fontanierii. Next base: position 4,406,059 of record CM069547.1, read on the forward strand.
ATGCAGGTGCTGGAACTGGGAAGTGAGGAGGGAGGTTGGACGGGATGAGGGAGAGCAGAGATGAATGAATCTTGGAGGACTGGGAACCCGGAGGGAAATATGGTGCCACGAAAACCCCATGAGAAATGCACAAGCAGTGTGTAAACATTAGTGCATCTGTACACCCAGGGACTGTTTGACACGGAACACAGTGAAAGACACATTGTACCTCCATTAGTGTGCTTGGTGAGAGTGATCCAAGAGACTCCTCATAGAATACAGGCTATGACCAAAGTCTTGGTTATCTCCCAGCACTAGATGATAAGACCCTACTGCTGAAGACACAACATATTTGGATACAGGACTCTGACTACGGAGCAGGAACTCACCTGGAAGCCTGCTACCTGACGTTTAGCACCCATAATCCTAGATAACAACATACAAACCGCTAAGGAGGAAAAAAATCAATCAATGGTTTAAACCAACCCTAAAGTCTAATAACTATAACAAGTGGCACAACACACTGCCTCCATTGGTGCAGTAGAATCCCTGTCAGCTGGGGGCGGGGTAATCAACAACTATCTAACTGGACTTAAAACCCTCTCAATGAGAGTGAACTCACGGGTGGCACTGTGAACTCCAACAAATACACAGGATTGGAAGAGACATAAAGCTTAGAGAAACTCTCTGTCCTATCACTCAGAAATGAAATTTTTATTATATGCTAAATATAGATCCTTATATTTACAGACAAATGTGCAGTTCACAGGTCATGAAAGAAGCTTATAATATATACCTGAGAGATGCCAAGTCCCAGGTGACACATCTGCAGTTGAACCTCCACACCTAAGGCTCATGGAACACAGTGGAACTAGAGGTAGAGAGGAAACTAAAGCATCCCTCAACTCTCACCAGTGAAGCTTCCTCAAACAACATTCTGCTGTGCATGCAAAAGGTCACAACTGGCCAAGTTTTATAGAATAAGAGACTACCGAGTGTGTGTCCCTGGTTAGAACTCATATATTGAACTTCGCCCACCTATGGCTCACGAATAATTGGGGAAGAGGGGGCAGAAAGATTGCAAGAGCCAAGGCTGGTCATGAATTTAGGGAAGCAGAAGCTTTCAGGCCACTGGAAGCTTGCTCATATGAACTTGTGGCAATTATTTCATTGAGTACAGAACCAATGCAAACTCAAATTCGACAGGGCCCAGAGAGGAGAGATAGAAATTGTTGATGGACCCTACTGAGAGAACTAGTGGAGGCTGTTTACTGCTGAGAGAGAGAGAGTATGCCTTACTTAGAATATCTAGACAGTCTGACCAGAATCCCCTGGATGAACTTGCGCTAAAGGACATCTGGTCACATATGCTTGACTGGATGGGACTTAACATTTATAATGGAATACATGAGGTCTGGTGGGGGTTGGGGGCATGGATGTGGGTGAGGGGTCTAAATTTGATCAAGAACTGTTGTATGAAATGTATAAAACTCAATCAAAGCATTTTAAATAGTTTCTCTAGTGATCCAGTGTTAATTCAATAATGTGCCGTTTAGCTAACATGGATTTGTGTACATTTTCTCATTTTTTATTTTTGTTCATATCTATCTTTACTCTTCTGTGATCATACAGGACACAAGATGTTATTTCAGTTTTTGCAAATTTGTGGAGACCTTTTTGTGTTCTAATACATGATTGATTTTGGAGAAAATACCATGGTTACTGAGAAAAAATATCTATTCTTCAATGTTTGGATAAAATGTTCTGTTTGTGTCTGTAAAGTTCATTTGATTTATGGTGTCACTTAACTCCTTGTTTTCATAGTTTAGTTTGTGTCTTGTTGAACGTTGTATTGGTGACAGTGGCATATTGAAGTTGGCAACTATCAGTGTGTTAGAGTCAATTGAGATTTTAGGGCTAATAAAGTTTGTTTCTTGTAGTTGAAGAAAAAAGTTTATAAATTTCCAAGAAGACAAAAGAGAGCAAAATAAACACTCTAAGACCTGTGCAGAAGGTTTTCTCCTTGGTAAATATGGATCCTATCCAGTAGATAATCGGTATTAACCATCACCGCTCTAATCCCAGTTCCGACACACTCTACTCTTCTTCCATGGACTCAAAGCTATTGTACAATGTTTTCAGTCTGTCCATTAGAGACCCTATCATCTTTAATTGTCACAGCATTGTTCAAAAATATCAAAAGTCCCTTATGAACCTCAAGGAAATCCATTAACGGTGAGATCTTAAAAAGACAGACAAGATGTGTAGCCTTGCTACACACCATGACACACAGGAGACATCCCAGCTACAAACGAGAGGAACGAGGGATAGCCAGGCAATCGGAGACTGAAACCTTGGCAGTGCCAGCAGAACATGCTTCAGCTCAGCGTCTATTAACAGGCTTCATGATGAAATCAGCTGTGCTCCAAAGGCTGGAACAGTGCCAACCAACCCTCCAGCTCTGCAGCCTGGTATGCCCATGGCCTGTGCCCGCACTTGGTTTCATTCCATATTGGCAGATTTTCCAGGGGATATCCCATTGTCCTTCTGGAAATCCCCAGAACCCTGGAGTATCCTCTGAAATTTACACTTCTCTCTCACAATTTCACATAATGACCTTTCGGGACTTCTTAGTCAGGAATTCAACATTACCATACATTGCCGGATCTTGGTGAATAGCTTGACTCTTGGGCAAGTATCAGTAAGCCACTTTTTCTTTTATCTTTCATGCCTGCAAAACAAGCTCCACGTTTGCAGTGCTTCCAAGTTCTGTAGGAAGTTTCCATGCTGCCGCCCTTCTTGACTTTAGCCTCCTACATGATTCTAGACTGTCAACTTAACAATGAATAGTAACCATCACAAACAAGCGCTGTTGAGACATACATAAGATAATGACTCCAGTCCACCTTGCTGTGCCCAACAATGTTTTTAGGAGGAAACAATTTAAAACACACACACACACACACACACACACACACACACATACATATATATATATATATATATATATATAATATACATATATATATATGTTTTATATACATATGGACATTTGTTAGCACTTCCAAGCTTTTTATTTCTAAGATCTCCTTAGATGCTAAATTCAAACACCAAAATCTACTTGGTTAGAGGAAGCAAGAGTGGACCTCCAAAGATCCAGCTATCTGTGAAGGAATGCATTATATTCTACAATATATAGAGCTCTGCAAATTTGGAAAACCATCTATAAGGAAACTCATTAAAGACTGCTAAGAATTTGAAAGAAGGTATTCTTCATGATGGGAATAATTATAACCCAAATCCAAAATTTCATTGAAAAATCCCAAGGTCAGTTTTGTTTCTTATAAGTTGGTTGCCTGGGTGTCCTTTCTGGCCATTGGTACCACCAGACTTCTGCCAATGCTGTTGAATGTACATCAGAACTAAATGATAAGTGCTTAATGGCGAATATGATACATGGATGAGGAGTGGCTCAGTGAGCAAAGCATTTGGTGAGGACTTTAGTCTAGGTCTCCAAAATCAAGGTAAAGTCCAGGCTTGGCAGTATATATCTGAAACCCAAAATGTGGAGATGAGGATAGGCTATGCCAGGACTTTCTGGCAAAGTAGTTTAGCTAGAACAGAGAGCTCCAGGTTCAATGAGGTACCATGTCTTAAAAATTAAGGTGGAAAAGTTATTGAATAAATCCACACACCAAGCTCTGCCTTTCACACAACATACACAAAGTAGACTGCACCGATACCCATCCATAGACACACACACACGCATGCACACACACATGCACACACGCATATACAAGTAATAATAAATCACATGTTCTAGTTCTATGATATGAAAAAATCAGAGAGGGACTGAACTGGAAGCTCCTGTGGTCCTGAGTGGCTTTTCCTGATTCCATATGTTACCATGTTGTATATTGGTATGAAATGTCACCAAGAAATGTGCTCAGTGACATGGAAATGCAATCCCTAATCCTGCCAAAGTATATTCACTGGTCTGAGAGTGTCACATCTATTAGTATACCTGCTACTTTCAGATTGGACTTAAGGGCCATTTGTTCTTCAGGAGGAACCAATGTTTACGTCTTTAAGCCTAGATAAAAATCTGTGACTTAGGGTTGTCCTAGGCTCTCATAGGGGGGCCTTTGCTGTTGTTTTATAAAATAAATGTGATGTCTCTACAAATTGCTTTCAAAATAACAAACATGTTTTTGCACCCATATGTTACTGTAATTATTTGCTTATTGTGTAGACAAATTCTTTGCAAAACTTTGTAGTTAATGACAATGACTCTTAAAGGTTAAAATGCTCAGAGGTGGCTGTTGTGGTAATCTGGTAGTCAAGGGTTCAGAAAATACGTCATTGAGAATAGCAGAAGACGTGAGAGAAGTTTTCAACAATATGAAGAAAACTGAAATGTTGGAATATAATCACCCCACTTTTCTCTACACATGAAATGTCTATCCATCCTCTGGGGTAGAGATGACTGTGATGTTCTAAACACAACTTGAACCTAGTCATGGCTGAGACAGAAAGAAAACAATGAAGATACAATTATGACTGTGGTCATAGTAATGAGGCTTATAGCACTCCCTCCCCCAGAAGGGGAAGGGTGAAAAAATTCCCACCTTGGATTCCAGACATTACTTTCTTCTGTGCCGCAGCATTGTTCATCACTGACTGTCGTTTGCTGGACTATATTAAAGGGTGAATGTTAACCAAAGACAGAACTCCGGTGAAAACATTTCCCCGAGTCTGCATTGACTGAAGACAAACACCAGTGAAGACTTTCTCTGAGTCAGCAACCACGGTGTGTTGGGACTCCTCAGAGATGCATCAGTCTTTGAGTCAACCACATTTCCGTAAGTAACTCTTTCACTCATATTTTCTAAGTAAGTTTAATCAAATCTTATTTTTATCAAGCTGTATTTGGCTGGTATACTTCTTTCCATCATGAATACCCTTTGGAGGTTGATAGATAGTTGGTGATACCTCATGCAGTGAAAGAAAGATATGTAAAGCCAGGAAATGTCTAATTAATGCTCTAGAGAGAAACTGGACGACAGACTCATATTAGGGGTTCAGAAGGAATGTCTAGAGACATTTTTGTTTAGAGACATTATTTTGGACTACGGTAGGAAGGGGGCGTATGACCCTCATCTAGTGGGTAGAAGTCACTCTTGTGTCTATACAACCTCAAATGATCAGCAGAGCTCCAGCTCTGGAATGATCTATTTCAATAATTCAAAATTGTCGAAATTGTGGCATTTGACTGGATGAGACCACAGGAGTCTATGGATAGAAGCTATAACAGCTGTAGAAGGAACAAGTTCTGGTTCCAAGGTCTTTTTTATGAGCTGTTTCCCTTAAATTAAAGTAATGAGGTTTTCAGTTGTGCATGTGTGTGGACAATGTTAGCAGATGTGGGTCTTTCAAAGCCTTGAAACTTTTATTCAGTTGCCAAGAATTACTCAGCTAGGGCTGGAGCTTGCCTGGCTCCTCCTCCATCTATGCTGGGCTTTGTCTAGCCTAGATGTGCATAGGTTTTGTGCATGTTGTCATAAGGACTGTGGGTCCGTATGTGCAACTACCTTGTCGTATCCAGACAAATGGTTTCTTTGCATTCGTACTCCATCTCTGCCTCTTATAACCTGTCTGACCACTCTCGCAATGACGACTGAGTCTTGGGAGGAGAGGGTGCGATATATGTCCCATTTATCTGAGCACTCTGAACTCAGCGATTAATAGCTGTTTGGAGAGGGAGAATTAGTTTTCTCTCTTGGTGTGACACATGGTAGGCTGACCAGACTTCAAAGAAGTGACCACACACAAGAGCATTTGGAGAACACAGATGAGACTCTATAGGACTTCAAAAAATACAAGAGAGCATAGTGAGAAAGTAGTAAGGTGGGGCTGGAGATGTGGGAGGGTCTCTGAATGTGATCAAAATATATTGTGTGGAAGATTCAATTAAAAAAATTAAAGAAATTTTTTTCTCAGTTTAGAAGTGAGCACTTTAATTCCAGAACTCAGGAAACAAAGGATCTCTGTGAGATCAAGGCCAGTCAGGTCTACATAGCAAGTTCCAGCCCAGCTGGAGCTACAGGGAGACCCTGTATCCAGACAAACAAGAAAATTTCATTTAAGAAAAATAACATTTCAGAAGAAAAGCATGCTAGTTCTAAGACTTTGTCTTTATTTCCCTGATATTTCTAAGAAAATGAATTAGTAGCAACCATAATTTTTATCAAATGAAAAAAATGTTATTCTCCTTAAATTCACTCTAGAATATCAAAATCATTCAGATGATAAGTGGAAGGGATATATATATAGAGAGAGAGAATTATTAATATTTCTGCTATTCGTAGGTAATATGTGGTATATAGAAAAGCAATTTTCTGCAATATGAATTATCTGACAGTAATATTTTCATGTTGCAGCTAAAGGAGGACAGACATCTTGTACTTTACAAAATTTGGAGTATATTTAGTTGTTTTAAGTTATTTAACTTGGGAATTTTCCATACATAAATCTACCAATTTCCTACTTCCATGTTGGATATTTCCAACCTGAAATTCTTGAAGACTAGTTTCGTCAAAAGTAAGGAATTATCTTGGTTTGTATGCTCACAGTGGCTCATCCTCTTGGGTGTATAAATTAACCATATGTTACAGTTCCTCTTTGGTCCATGTAGTGAGAAGCAGATTGGTGATGAACCCAGCACTGATCCTTGTTGCCAAGTTTAAAGTCTGCTCAACAGTCTGTTAATAACGCACCATGTAAGGTTTGTTCCAAACTTCTGGAAGTTGTATGTTTCATCAATATAGTTTGGTGATAAATACGATGACCAAGGATACTTATAAGGGTTACTCTACACATTAAATTTAGGAAGTAAAGTCTGATGATTTAGGCATGAAAAATAGCATGAGATTACTGTGTTTAATAGCAGTTCAGACTAAGACATCATTTTTATTACACAAATGTCTTCATCTTCTATTAGTTAATGAGCAATCATGCAATCGTGTTTTTATTATTATTTTGTTTGAAGGAGAAAGAAAGAGATGAATTGTGCTGTCTTTGACACAACAGTGTCCAAAATGCTAATATCAGACATCAAATTAAAAATGAGAAATGAATGAAAGTCAGATCACAGCAAATTCACAGAAACCTTCAAGAAGTTAAAACTACAGAAAATGATTTAACTACCCTGACTTAGACTTAAGTTCCAAATGTTTGGAAAATACAGAAACACTCTTGGGAGTAATGCAAAGATGCAGAAAGTCACTCACTTTTCAAAGCATAAGTCTATATAGATGCAGTTACTTAACTAAATTTGCACAGAACCAAGGTCTGTCTCTCCACAGCTACCATGTTTCAAGTTTCAAGGCCAAGTAGGACAGATAAGATTCCCTAGACCACACATAACTGCAGTTGAGTAGGTCTGAGTAGCTCCGCTTTCCATTCCATCAGGAACACTCCTGCTGCTGGTTTCCAGTCTGCTCCTGTGGGAGAATGTGGCCTCTGTGCCCACAGGCAATTTTTCAGATGATTGCTGTCAGGTGTCCTTCAAGGACCTATTTGAACGGGCAGTCAAGGTGTCGCAATACATCCAAAAGGAAGCTGCAACTGTGTTCATCGACTTTGTGAGTACCCCCAGTGACTCCCACCTTCTTTCCAATAGCAGCATTCTTGCCAGCAGTGGGGTATATTTTACTTGAAAAGAGAAAGCAGAATTCATGGTGTGTCAGCAACACACCTGCGTGGTGTAAAGGGATCATCCACTGATAACAACGAGCAGGAGAATTGGACAGTTGGTCAAACTGCCAAATATCTGCTAATAACATCATGACTTAAATTCCTTCCATTCCTTCCTACAGTTTTAACTTACTCCTGTGATACACAGTCACGATGGTGTGGCTGAGGAAGAGAGTTCATTCTCTCTTTTTACAGATGGACCAGTATCCTTTGTTATTCTTCTCTTAGGACACTGGAGATGTCCAATAAAAGATACCAGCATTATGGGTATTTGGAGGCATTGAACAGAGTTACAGACTCTAAGCCCAGGTCAGGAGAGAAAAAAAGAGATTAATAAATACTTTTCAGAAAGTCACAAATACCAGGAATAATTTTGTAAAGAATTCCAAAACTTGAGTTTGTAATGATAGCATTGGTCTGCTTTAGGCTGAAAACAGGCCTCGATTTCTGATGCTACTTTGAAGTCTGCATTCTACATGTTCTAGAACATTCTCAGAAGCCAGACAAAGACTCCAGTGGGTGTGTGGGAATTTGATTCCAAGTTTTCATTGAACATGTTCCTGTTGTATGTGTATCTACTAACTTTTCTGAAATTCTCCATTCCTGACTGACGACATTTCCTCAGAAAGTGTTTTGTAGAATAAACATATGGAATAATACATTGCAGTAAATATAGTAGTTAAATAACAGCATTGATTAGTATATACATATTAAATGTCTTTTCCAGTTTAATTGGCTCCTTGGATAAGATTTCTCAGTCCATTATGCCCAGAATTTTATAAAATACTTTATTACAATCACTACAGCTGTATTCTGAATTCACAATGAAGTCAGGGAGGATTATAAATTCAGGGATACCAGGAAGGAAAGTGAGATGATGACAAATGAAGAAACTGACTTGGACCAAGAAACACAAACTAGAGAAATAAGTAGCAGGATGTCCAGCATGAATGCTTTTGTCTCAAATACTAGAGAGGAGGACAGTAACAACTCTCAGCCCTTGGCCATTTTGTTGGATTTAGTGCTTGTTTGTCTAATTGTAACATCTCGGAAGGCTGATGTTACCGTGTTATAGTAGACCGCGAAGAGTTGGGAGACTGGCGAGCTAGATGAACTAATCATGAAATTACAGATCAAAGTTTTCAAAAATAGCTCCTAAATTCCATAATTTAAGATAATGAAGTACTTATATTTGTACTATATATACACATCTATAAAGTAAACTATATTTCTGTTTATTGATCTCATTTACTTAATTCTCAAGTACCAATGAAATATTTCATGATTTCAGAAAAAACAATATGGCCAGGAGTGGGAACGCAATCACAGACCCCTTAAAAACTGCCACACTTCCACGCTGGCTACTCCAGAGACCAAGAAGCAGACCGAGGAGATGGACGTGAGTCTTCAGTTGGGTTTGTTACAAGAGTGGGCTAAGTCGTGCACTGGCTTTGGTTACAGAGGTACAGTAATAAGTAAAAACACAAGCGTGCACACACACACACACACACACACACACACACACAATGTACATGCTTCTCCCACAAGAGTGAGAAAGCAAAATAGTGTCACATTTCAAAGATGAAAAAACACATCCACAAAGGATCCCTTTTACTAATGCCTTGTTCTTAGGGTCATACTTAATATTTCACATGAACATTAGAACTGAGTTTCATGTCTGTGGTTAAGTATACAGTAACACATACATATATGAAATGCCAATATGGTTGGATTTATCGTATGTTCTCTGGGTTCTGCATGGGCAGCTTTTAATATTACTGAACACGCTTCCATTTCTTCAACTACAATCTCTCCTCATTCTGCTACAGATTTAATTAAGTCTCTATAACTCCGTGACTTCTCTTCCACCACCAGAAAGTCACTTGAAGAGAAGGGTTATATAAAATGTTGTATGTTACTCAGGGTGCAGCTAGCCCTTCTGTGGGATGACTCGTCTACCTCTCATGCCAGCTCTAATGTCTCTTATAATCTCTCACTTCTCATATCCTACACAACAATTTTATGATCATTTTTGCTGAACATTATAAAGTTTCCATTAAATGACCACTTATCTAATCAATCCTACATGTTTTGTTTAATGATACCAGCAACTCTCACTTACAATGATTATAGTAGTGAGGTAGAGCTTTTAAAAGGAGGTGAAGGAAGTCATGAACTTGCTGAGTTACTACTTTGCTAAAAAAAAGCTTCATAAAATACAGGACTGATATCTGGATTTGTTCCTCACAAAAGGTCAGTAGCTACACTTTACAATTCTACAAACAGTTATCTTCTACAAAACAAAAACATGTAAGAACAATAAAGGACGTTTATTTCTGCTTCTTTTAGCAAAAACTGCCTGTTTCTAACCCTATTGTATTTTACTTATTTTAATGTGATTGTTCATTTACGGTGGCTTAGCCTGAAGTCCTAATGAAAACAATACAAACTGTACTGCGTGCCTGGAACATCCCTCTGCAACATCTAGTGAGTCAAATGTCTGCCATGAAAGAAATTCCCACTTCTATCCTCTCCAAAATCAAAGAGGTTGAGAAAAAAAACAAAGTGCTTCTTGAAGGAGTAAAGTGGATCCTCACAAAGGTGAGCAGTCTACTGGCAATTCTCTGCTCTCATCACGCATGACCAAGGTGATAGGTGCAATGAGAAATAAATTCGAAGCACTTGACTATGCAAGAAAGAAATATTGGTATCCAAATACATCAAAGCCTCAAAATTGAGATGATTCTGGCAACTCCAGCCTTCTCAAAGGTGCTTTACTTAGAACCTCACAAGTCAGGAATCTCAATAGGAAAAAGTTTTTCTCACAGCGACTAGGGCATTCCTTTCCCATGCAGAAGGCAGAGGCCTGACAACCTCAGCAGACCTTACTATTATGGTCATCCCTGAACTGTGTGCATCTTAATGCACCAAGTAAAACCTTCATTGTGTCTATGGTTTTGTGGACATTCATCATAAGGTGAATTGATCTTATGGTAGAGAAAGCAAGGAAAGCTTCATGGTTCAATATCAGAGTCCATAAAGTAAAATAAATGAGTAAAACAACAATTCTCAGGACATGTGAAATTTCCTTAGGTGACAATTGACCGAAGATCTTCTATTACCCTTGATCAATCCATGTGTGTAGTCAAGAAGCACAATTTCTAGGTTCTCAATCAATCTGCTCATCTAAGAACTTATTTTAACAAGGATCAGTTTCAGCATGCCTGCAAACAGATACATACATCCCACTTCAAGATTTAGAAGCCTAACAGATTTGGGGCACATAGGCTGAGTTACATGAGATTCTATGGTTTAGGCTGAGATTTAACTTTTCACAGTTCTTTACTCAACACTTAGAAAACATGAGGAGCAAAGCACAGCAATATGAAACAAATGCTAACTCTCATTTTGGTGATTAGTTTCAGTCTGGAGATGCCGATGATAAAGACAGTAAGAACTACCCTCCGTGGTATGGACTGCCATCCCTGACGTCTTCCAACAAGGACACCCAGCTTTTTACCATTTACAACAATCTCTACTGCCTACGCAGGGATATAAATAAGGTGACCACTTATATAAGATTCCTGAGTTGGCGAATGGTGCAGAGTACAACCGAGAAGCCCACCTCCACGAAGCCCTGAGATGGGCCCCAACAATCCGCTATTTAGAAGCTTCATTTAAATTTTTATCTTTCTAATTCCTGCTTTAACACAGTTTTTCTCCTTATTAAAAATTTTTAAATGACCCTTTAGAAATGACAATGTTTCAGAAGTCAATTTGTCAAAATCTTTTATTGCTTTAATATAAAATCTATTAATATCATTGAAATATTCCTTCTAAACTTGTCACAAAGATGAGACTCTACAAAGAACTACTGGCAGCGGATGACCGCTGTTAGGGTGAAGAAGAGCTGATCTTCTTAAAGGAAGGGACTCTGGATAGGCTGACTAGACCTCACCAAATGAACTTGTCCTGAGGGACATCTAACTTGACAGGCCTTAACACAAATGACAGAATGCATGAAGTCCAGTGGGGACTGAGGGCTTTGGGAGGTTGCCAATGGGGAAGATGATTAATTTGTTCTGTATGAAATACACAAGCATTCAATAAACAATTTAGAAAAAGCATTTAAGCCCTAAACTACAAAAAAACAACCTCACAGAAGGACAATGCAAATGAAGCTGTTGTGAGGAGCAGTAAACTAGTAATCAACCCCGCCTCCCCACGGAAGATGGGGGAACCTGCAGCTGTGGTATGACTGCCAGCCACTGTGTCACAGAATTTCAGTGTGCTGACCAACACTAGGCGGACAACACACCTGCACTATCTCAACGCACTGTGAAATGCTCAAACACTCTAAAAAGTTTCAGGATACAAACACGAACTTGCTGGAGATGTCTTTAGTAACGATATCCAACCATGCTCCTCTGAGCTCTCACCTCCTCAGCATCATCTCAGACACATTCCACGACTTCTATTCAAGGTGCAGAGCAAGGATTTTCTAGTTCCTTTCAAGTTCATCTCACACCCAAAGTATTCAGTGCTTTCCCCTCAGCCTCTGGTGTGGTTGACGTCATATAGAGGGGAAGATAATAATGATCAGTCCCTACAATGATCCTTCCCCTTCCTTCTTCTGAAGAAACTAAACTTTGAAATAAGAATTAGGAGGAGGAACAATGCTTAAGCTCTGACATCACTAGCTTATGGCGCTATATCAAAGATGCATTGTATAGTGGGATCAAAACTAATTCCCTAAGATACAGATGTACGTTTGGGGGTATTCTAATGATTTCCTAAGATATCCATTAATGGTTACACCTCAACGTTCAGCCCCTTCATCAGAAGAACTTGCAGAGTTGCATTCCCCTATCACCCCCTGCTCTGCCCTCTGAAACCTCATAGTCTCCTTCTTTAATAACAACACTTTTGTCCTTGATATTTAAAAAAAAATGACTTAGAGTTTCTGCCAATTACCACAGAAGAATCTCATACATCATGACAAACCAGTGCAAAAATCCTGGACCACATCTCATCACTTTCTAAGTCCTAAACCAATCTTATGTCTTGTTTACCTACATACAGCATAGATGTTTTCTCCCTTAGAAGCTTCCATAATAACCTCTAGATATATGAGAGCTTGTCTTCAGGAAGAAGGCTACCCGACCAGTTTTCTCTCCATTCTCCCAAGTCCTGTGTCTGATCTGTCCTGCCTCTGGCAATAGGGTCTTACCTTCAGGTTCTGGGAGGTCATCAAGGACTGTGGCAATAGCCTATATTATTTTGAGAGTCTCTTGGACTACCCTGACAACTCAAAAGAAGGTTTCTCCTGTCTGCTACTGTGTTCCTTGTTATAGAGCCCTCATGAATACACATGTATTCAAGTTCAGATATTGTATGTGTATTTTGAGTACGTTTGGAGCTAACATATTTTCCTCTGATTTTTCACAGCACCTCAGCTTTACTTCTCTCTCCTCTCTCTCCCCTGTCTAACCTTCCTCTCCCCTCTCTAGTTAACAAACTCTCATTTTCCTCTTGATAATATCTGTCATCTATTATCACAACAATGACCGGCATAGCAAACTTTATAAGTACAACAGGGGCACTTTTACCTTGGGGGTAATTAGCAGATATCTAATTGGAATTACAGCCCTCTCAATGGGAGGGAACTCATGTGTGGCACTGTAAACAGAGCCATATATATAGCTGGAGAGGTCAGAGATCATTGAGAAAGCCCTGGCTCTGTCATGTCTCTAGGAAAATGTAGTTTCTAACTTCATGATATATATAGATCCTTAGCTTTACAGAAAAGTATACCATTCATCACTCATCAAAGAAGCTTCTTTTTGTAACATATGGAGACTCTTACAGAGTTCCACAACTGCCACACACAGAGAATAAGGGCCCGAGAGATGCCCAGTCCTAACGGACACAACAATGGAACATCTATACATACGGTTCGTGGAACATAGTGGAATAGCGAGCAGAGAGAACACTAATGCATCTCTCAGCTCTCACCAGCAAAGTTTCTCATGTAACAGTGTACAATGCAGACAGAAGTCCACAATTGGCCAAAGTGTAGAGAATGAGACTTCAGAGGCCTTGTCCCTGGACAGGATTCCTGTGTTGTATCCATCCATGGCTCAGGGACCAATGTGAAAGAGGGGGAAGAAACAGTGTAAGAGCAGGGATGGTACATGATCACAGGAAACAGTCTTCCAGGCCTCTGGGACCTTACCATATGAACTTACGGCAATGATGTCAGCATGCACAAGACTCATGCAAACAGAACCAGACAAAAATCTAGCATAGAACTAGGGAAATGACTCTTAGCCGAAGGACTGTTGGCAACTGATCACTGCTGGGTGAAGGAGAGTTGATCTCCTTTAAGGGAGAGACTGTAGAAACGCTGAATAGACTCCAGCGGATGAACCTGCACTGAAAGACGTATAAGAATACAGATTTGACTCAATAAGCCATAACGCTTGTGACAGAATGCATGAGGTCTGGTGGGCGTGTAAAGAGGGGGATGTTGTATGAAATGTACAAATATCCAATAAGAATACACATTGAGAAAGATGGGTAAAAGAATTATGTAATGGTTATGCAAATGGAAATTAAAATGACTTTGATATTCCTTCACCAGAGCTCCAAATGGCTAAAATAAAAAAGGAAAAAGGGATCTGGAAAAAATGGCTCAGTGATTAAGAACACTGACTTCACTTTAATCCCACCACATTTGAGACCCAGGAAGGATGATCTCCGTGAGACCGACCACCATATAGTGAGTTCCAGGCCATCTTGGCCTGCAGGGAGACCCTGTCTCACTACACAAACACACACACACACACACACACACACACACACACACACACACACACATATATATATATATATATGGAGGGAGAAAGAGAGAGAGAGAGAGAGAAAGAGAGAGAGAGAACACACTCCCAGCACCTCCATGGACGCAAACAACCATTTATAACTCAAATCCCAGGGGATCAACTTCAACTTCCTTATCTGGACGCCACAGGAAGTGCACACATGTGGTGCACTTATATATACATGCAGGGAAAATACTTATACACATAAAATATAAATAAATAATCCAATAAAATGAAAAATCCTGATCAAGATGTGGGGAGCCTGGAAGCATTATAAACTGTTGGTGATATGTAGAGCAATTAAGTAGATCATTACAGAGGATACTCAGAAAACTCACAAAACAACTAACATATAGTCCGTTTATGGGTACATCATCTAGGTATATATACAAAAGAATCAAAGTCAGTAAAACAAAGGCACTTACCCTATCTGTGATTACTGCTGTCCTAATCCCAGTACAGAAGATATGGAAACAACC
Organism: Eospalax fontanierii; assembly: GCA_035773235.1. NCBI lineage: Eukaryota > Metazoa > Chordata > Mammalia > Rodentia > Spalacidae > Eospalax > Eospalax fontanierii. The sequence goes on from CM069547.1 coordinate 4,421,153, forward strand.
TTCGCATCCATCAACAGGCAGATGGAAAAAGAAAACGTGGTATGTAGACACGTGGAATTTTGTTTTGCCCTAAAGAGAATAATTAGGCATTTTCAGAAAACTGGATGAATCAAAGACAATTTTTAAAAGATAAATATTGCACATTTCTTTCACATGTGCACTTCCATCTAAATATCAATACATACGTACATACTATGACAAGAATCTAGAGAAAATCCAGTCCTGTGAAGATTTTATATAAATATATATATATATATATATATATATGTGTGTGTGTGTGTCTGTGTGTGTGTGTGTATAATATTTAACTTCCGGGAAATTCAAAGATAGTTGCATTAATATCTGATAAAATACCTCAAAAGAATGTGATTGGATATAAACAAGGATATTAAAGTTATTCAGTGAGAAAAAAGAACAGATCCCAAAGGAGTTGTGATTTTTTGAGGTGGCACAGCCAGGGTCTAGCTCACTCCAAGATGAGGCTGAACTGGAGATATTCCTGCCTCTGTCACCCAAGTGCTTGTATTACAGGCACCTTCCATCAAGTCCAGTATGCAGACCGTTAGCACGGACTCCAGGGCTTCCTGCTTTCTAGGAAATGAAAAGGTTGGTGAGGGATGACTACTTCCTTTCTCCAGCCATGTCCTGTCCTACTGTCCTCCAAGAGTGGAGTGGGCTTACAGGAAAGTGTGCACATAGGAGATATATTACCCTCAGTTTGGGGGAAACTAAAAGTGAACTGTCACACAGTATTAAGTGAAACACATCTTGTTCCCAGTGGGATGTTAGTCACAGCAGGATGTTTTCAGAACAGTTCTGAAAATGGCTGCAGTTCAACTGATTGGAGGCTTTAGGATGCTAATTTCAACAATCTCTTGCAGAAGCCTTCTGGGGATTCTTATAGCTCCTACAGAATTCTAGAAAATGTCTTTGAAGTGGTCTTGAAAACTTGACACTGGAAACTGCAGCACGAACAAATTCATATCTGCAGAAAGGCATGGAGTCTCAGAGGCTGAGGTAGAACTCAGTTCCCTTGTTCTACAATCATCAAGTAATTGCTAGAGGCAAACCTGAATAGGCACCCTGCCTAGGGTAGAAGCCCCAGGTGTGAAAATGTGAATTCATTTCCAAAGAATTCCCTGTGAGATCTCAGAAGCCTCAGGCCAAGTGTTGCTCAAGTCTCAAGCCAATAACTCCCCCCTCTCTGGTGAATTTAGCAACAAGAACTTCAGGGGGTCTGCCCCCAGCCAGAGTCAGTATCTGAACTTCAGGGGTCTGCCTCCCCCAACCCAGGATCTGACCTTTGAGGGGCAGGGGAGTCTGCCCCCAGGCAGAACCAGTATCTGGACCCTGAAATGTCCTCATCTTCCCACTCCATCAAGTCCCAAATGAAAAGTAAGTCAAAAGACCCAGTTTCACATTACTTATTGAAGTACATTTGGGCCCCATGTGACTGACAAACTACATTCAGCCAATCACAAAAGAGCTAAAGTTATCATCAATTCCAATTCTTACGGTAAACTTTGCAGGTATCATTTGATTGATTTTCCTACTTGGCTGCCACTCAGGATTTGGGTTATCAAAATCTGGGTACTTTATGGAATGGGGTGTTTTGTTTCCTCTGGGACTCTCTTGCCCTTGAGATTGAGTGTCCTACCCAACAGGAAGCCACATGTCAGGGTGAAAACTCCACATACTACGAAAAGAACCACATTATGACCTCCTCTAACCCTTATCAGTACCCACTGTAAAGAAGCACCATCCATTGCTGGTAGGAAACGAGTTATGAGTGTTGTTACTCCATGCTAAAAGGGGACTTAGTTCGGTGACCGCATCCAGGCTCCCTCTCCAGAGGTTCTTCCTCCAGAGGCTCCTCCTCCACAGGCTTATCTACTGGTGCCTAGTAAAGGCAGTTTTCATGTGCAGTTCCAGATATGTTGGAACTTGAATGAGTCTAGGCGAAAAGGAGCACATTGCTAATAACTTTAGTTAAACAAGGTCTGAAATATAGAAGAACATTGGTGAACACCTCACAACAGGAAGTAAGCAGGACATTTGATGTCAAGCCTCCGTAATTAAAGATCAGTTGTTGGGAAATGCATTGTTCTCAAGGATAATAAAAATCCCTTATGTTTCTGACTACGCGTAAAGCTATCTATTTGTGTTTTCAAGTTAATTTTCTGGTTTTAGAAATGAGGTGATTATGTAGGTGCTGTCTACGTGCTGTAAAGAACATGTCAGCTACATGTTGCTCATAGGCAAGCTGGACATCTCCTCCAAGATCTTCATTTGCCCCACGAACTGCAGGGCAGATCCCTGCCTGGCTGGAATTCAAAGCAGTACACCAGTGAATACGCCAGAGGTCACATCTCATCTGAAGACCATGCTTAGGTATGTTGTGTCTATTTATGACCCTCAGCACATACATGGGAAACTTCAGTCTGCTTGATCCAAGTTGATTTCCTAGGTTCCAGTCCTCAAAGACCCATCTGTCCAGGTCCATCAACATTGTCAGCCCATGGTCACAGAGCTTTACGAAGACAAGTACCAGGCACAAAAGTTCTGAACAAAGACTATTTCCAGAAGCCTGAACCTGTGATGATCTGAGTGTAGGATAAATCTGAACATGAATTTAAATCACTGAGCAGAGGTTTTGGTCCACACATCCACAGATATGAGGCTGTGGTGAGTGCATATGCAATGTATGCACCTCTCTGTGGTTGCTGACGTCAGACTGAGTACGTGACACAGGGCCTTTGTTCAGCCCACTATGCGACTGACCTGATGGTGGCCTTGTGTATCTTGGAAAGGTCTCTTTATCACTGGTCTAATGAAGATGAGGACAACTGTGTTGCTAACTCATGTTGTTGCGTTCAGCCTCACAAATGCATGTCATCCACATAATGTCCTTCTTTGGGCCTTGCTTATGCTGTTACACTCCAAGAACTTTGAAAAGCCAGCCCAGCATTATTGATCAGGAATATCACAGTGATAAGGAACATTTCCAATCACTTGTCTCTCTTCAGAGACAGGGGACAGAAAATTATGTTCAACCAGAGTTCCTTCTCCAAGGCAGAGGGTTTCTTCTTAAGACCCTACAGCATCAAAACTTCTTTGTATCTCTACTGAACACATCAGTTAAGATTTTCAAAGTGTGGTGTCAGGAGCCTATTGAAGAAAAAATGCTTATTCAGGTCAAGAGCCCAAATTCCATTGTAGTAATTTTCAGTTTTTACATTCTGTATTATTACCAATTATCCTTCATTTGGCCATACTTTTCTGCTGAGTCTCCAAGATCATTTAGATAATCAAGAGTTAAGCATTCCAGTGTTACAGTTAGTGAAGGCTCCTTGTGGGTGAATTTTGTGTCCCAGGAGGAACCCCAGGGTTCTCACAGTTTCCCTCTACTAAATACGTTGTCCTCTGGGATGGATTAGGGTATTCAAAGGGGAACACCATGTGGATTCTCTTGAAAGCATAGTGACTATTTCCTTTCCCATTGACTTTCATTTTCATAAACCACATATTTTTTATGTGTATGAGTGTACTACCTGTATGCATGTGGGAGCACCACATGTATACAGTGCCCATGGAGGCCAGAAGAAGGTGCTGGATCAGGCACAGATGGCTGTTAGGGCCCTAAGAACTAAACCCAAGTTCTCTCTAGAAGAACATCCAGTGCTCTTAACTTCTGATCCATGTCTACAGCTCCAGATTATGTGTTTTTACAGTCAAATCTATGGGTCTCCATGCTCTTTCTGCTCAACAGCCTAGGTACAACTTACCAGAACAAAGATCTCCTTGAGAAGAACCTATTGTCCTGTGTCCTGACTAACCCTGAAGGGTGGGACCATAATACTAGCTGCTTTTTTGTCCACTCCCCTCACTGGCAGAGGCTCCCAAGCTTGGTAGTTGAACACCTATAAGAAAGTTTTGCAAGTCATAGTTTTGACTTGCATCATAATCTTTAATCAGAGGCAAAAACAAATTATGATGGTCTTAAAAACCACTTTTGCAAGTCTTTGAAGCCTAACAACCTTGTCCAAATGTGTGTCCAATCTCAGAACTCTTACAAATGACTTGCTTCACTTGTGTTTCCTCCTAAACATGTGATTAACCAGTGCACTAAAGTCACTCCATGTCCACCTTCTTGTCTAGGGTTGTGCTGCCTATTTTCTCCACCATCAAAGCATTAAGCAATATGCCTTCTTGGTAAGTACCTGCAGACTGGGCAAGTGGAAAAGTCCAAAACTGTCCATTCACTCAGCTCTCATTCTTTCTGCTTCTTTAGTGGCCTAAAAGAACATTCCAAGCATAGCTCTCCCAAGAAGAGAAGACTATTTACCCCCTTATGTGGACCAGACAGCTTCACGTAAACGGTGCATATGGCATCGCGATCCCTGCCTTAAAACTATGGACTAAATTGACCAGTGGCTACTCCCCTTCTATAGACATTGAGTTTTCAATCAGGGGCCACCCTGGGCTCCACGGACATGCAGCAATACTGACTACTAAGAGGGGGAATGGAGGGAGGGGGGCAGGGACAGGATCTTTGGTCAGTTGTCATTTGAGAAACAAAAGACAGACAAACATAGCAGGAGCAGAACTCACTCAATTTCCGTAAGAGGTTGGGGATGAGATTCTCGAAACACTGAGTAGAACTCCACTGTGTAAACGTAGCCCAATTTCGTTACTCATTCTCAGATGAAGGACACTTGGGTTGCCTCAATTTCTTGTTGTGAGAGAAGCAACAGGAAACATGGCTTCACAAGTGTCTCTGCTGTAAGAAACGTCCTCTGGGTATGTGCCAAGTGATGATGTAAGTGGACCATTTGGAAGGCACTTTTTACTGTTTTAGAGTTCCAGATACTGCTTTCCATAGTGGTTGCATGAGTTTGCAATCCAACGAGCAGTGAACAAATGCTCCTCTTTCCCCAAATCCTCACCAGCATTTGCTAGCATTCCCTCTCTTGATCTTAGCCATCTGACTGGGGTAAGGTGAGTAAGTTCCCACACAGCTGGGATGTTGAAATGTTTTAGGGTGATTCTTACTCATATTTGCTTCTCTCGTAAACTCTCTACTTAGATCTATAGCCCATCTTTTAAATGGGTCATTTTTTTCTTTATTTCTTAATTTTTGTGTTCTTTATATATTCTGCTTATTAATCCTCTGCAGATGTATAAGTGGTGAAGATTTTCTTCCATTCTGTGGGTTTCCTTTTCATTTCCTTGGTTGTTTCTTTTGCTTTACAAAAGTTCTTTAATTTAATGAGGTTTAATTTGTTGATTGTTGGCTTACATTCCCAAGGAACTAATGTCCTATTTAGAAAGTATATTCCTGAGCCTAATTAATAGAGAATACCGTCCATGTTTTCTTTGGAGATTTTCAGAGTTTCTGGTTCACATCGAGTTTTTTTGATCCATTTGATGTTGACTTTTATGCAGAATGATGTATGAGGTTCTAATTTCATTCTTGTACAGGTAAAGATCCAGTTTTATGAGCAACATTTGTTGAAGATGCTATCTTTCCTCCTGTGAGTGTTCTGGGCACCTTTGTAGAATATTAGGTAGCTGAAGTCCTGTACAATCTTGTTTGGGTTGTCAATTATGTTCCATTGATCTATGGGTCTAATTTTGAGCCAGTTCCACGCAGACTTTATGACTGTAGCTCTGTAATGATTTGAGATCTGGCATGGTGATCCCCCCAGCATTGTTATTTGTGTTCAAGATTGCTTTAGCCATCTGTAGTCTTGTAAACACATATGAATTTTAAGATGTTCTTTTCATAATTCTGTGAAGAATGGCATAGGGCTTTTGATTGTCGTTGCATGGAAACCATAGATTACTTTTGTTAGAGTGGTCATTTTCAAAATATTATGTCTACCAATGTGAGATTCTTCTGTTTCCTGGTGGGTTCTTCAATCTCTTTCTTCAAAGACTTTTAAATTTTTCATTGTAGAGATCTTTAATGCTTTGGTCAGGTTTATGCCTAGATATGTTATATTTTTGAAGCTAGAATGAATGGGAGGGTTTCTATGAACTCTTCCTCCAACCGTTTGTTATTGGTATATAGACAGGCTACCGAATTTTGTAAATTGATTTTGTAACCTGCCGCTTTACTGAAAGTGTTGATCATTTCTAGAAGTTTTCTGTTGGAATTTTGGGATCTCTCATGGACACTATCATACCATCAACAAACAGGGATAGTTGACATCCTCTTTTCCAGTGATTACTCCTTTAATTTCCTTCCCTTGTCCTATTGTTCTAGCAAGATTTTCAAGCACTATCTCAAAAAGGAGTGAAAATAGTTAAGATCCTTGTCTTATTCCTGATTCTAATGAGAATGCTTCTAGTTTTTCCCACTTAGCACGATATTGTCCATGAGTTTATTCCATACAGTTTTCATTATGTCGAGGTTTGTTCCATATGTTCCAATTCCCTCTAGAACTCTTAACACAAATGTATGTTGAATTTTGTCAGAATCCTTTTCTTGCATCTTTCAAGATGACTATTTGATTTTTGTCTTTAACTCCATTTAGGTGTTTTATTACATTTCTGATTTACATATAATTGATCAATCCTGCATCTCTGGAATAAAGCTGACTTGACCAAGGTAGATGATATTTTTCATGTGTATATGTATGAAGTTTGCAAGTCTTTTGCTGAGAATTTTTGTATCCATGTTTATTAAAGATGCTAGCCTACAATTTTCTCTTTTGGTGGTCTTTACCTCATTTTGGTACTAAAATAATTCTGGATTCATAGGCGCTATCCTTCTATTTTTATCTTTTTGAATAATTTAAGCAGTGTTGGTTGTAGACAATTGGAGAAGTGAGGTAACACAGAGCTGAGAAGAACTTTCTTATCCTTTATGTGAAACACAATTACACAATTGGCTCTTTGATTAATAGTTTTCAAAGAGGGGGCTTTCCTTCTCATAGAGGCATGTACCAATGTCTAGAGACATTTTGGGTTGTCTCACTTACCTGGAATTAAGCAAGGGGGATATTACTGATATCTAGTGTACAGAAATGAACCTGTGTCTACATAATCTCCCATGTACTAGACAGCTCCAGAAGATGTGATCAAAATGTCAGAGTTTCAGAAACTGAGACATTTTCTAGAATAAGACCATAAGAAAATATGGATTAAATTTGTTCCTGGGTCACTTTTATGAGTTGGTGGATATGAACATAATAAAGTTTTCAGTGAAGGGAACTTACAGACAAGTCAGCACATGTGGGTATTACACCATCCTGAGAATCTCATTCAAGCAAGACATCGTCTCATAGTAAAAATGTGCTAGTGCTAAGTATTTGCCTTTCTATTCTAGACAGTATTTCTAAGAAGGATGAAATTGTAAGAATCATAAAACTGATTATATGAAGTGGAAATCCTGAGACGGTCACCTAAACGCCCCTCAGACTGTGAAAAGCCTATAAACGAGACTCGAAGAAATGTATGTGGATGTGTTAAATACAGAAGTAGATAATACATAAAAGGAAGTTAAGAAAGTACCTTGCATTTAGAAACATTAAACTATATTATCTCACTTTTAAGCTAAAAGTTTATGATTATGCTGTATGTTGCCCTGTTTTGGTAGACTTACTGGTTTTGAGTATCTCTCCATGTCATTTTCATGCATGCAGTTTGAGTTTAATTATGAAGGTTCAGAGTAGTTATAGGGTTATTGTAAATATAAGATTTAGAGAAAATAATCTGAAATGTTTGATAAAGAGACAGAAGTATAATATGACATGACCAGTTAAAAATCCAAGCTATGCAGCATATTCCCAGCAGGATGGCCTCCATCTTCCATGTGAGTCCTCCAGCAGTCATGGGTGTATTATCATGTGACACAAAGATAAAGCAAACAGATGGCCAGAGTGACCCTTGTCACATCACTGGCTGATACCAGACACTGAGTTGAAGACAAACTCCAAGAGTTTGGCCCTAAAAGTCACCAGAAACTCCCAACATTAACCTTTCAGAAAGGAATGACTAGATCACCATGGCTCAGCTTTAGGTTAACTCCCAATGTTTGCAAAAAGGCTGACGTTTCCCTGAGTACGATGGAAAAATGCATTCATCCATCTTTTCAAGCTATAAGTCTATGAAGATGTGATCACTTGACTAAATGTCCACACCAGGGAAGCTATTCATTCTCCCACCCAGATGAAAAGTGCTGAGTTGTGCAAGGTAGGGTGCTGAGGTTCGCATCCCTGGACAGCAGGGCGCTGAGGTACACATCCCTGGACAGTGTGACCTGAGATGAATGGATCTCAGAGTGGTTCTTCTTCTTCATCAGGGACACTCCTCCTGCTACTAGTGTCTAACATGCTTCTGTGGGAGAACGTGGCCTCTACGGCTGCCAGGTCAAGTGGCTGCTACCAAGATACTTTATCAAACGTATAAGCTTGCAATCAAGTTATGTATGTACATGAATCACCAGATCGGGGAAGTGTCTGTTGACTTTGTAAGTATGCCACTGACTTCTGGGTTCTTTCCAGTATGGTCTTCATGCCACTGAATCTGAAATGAGAAGTGTATGGACTAAGTTTCAATTGATACACTTTCATAGGGAAAATCTGAAGATATTAAAATGTGGAGTGTGACGATGGGGTGCATTTTAGTGAAAGATCAAATATTTCCTAAGACTGCAATTATTTTTAATTTTTTCTCAATTTCTTAAGCTTATATTTTATTTAGTTTTGTAACATAAAGTCCTAAAGTCTGAGACTTAGAAGAAAAAGCCTTGATTCTCTATTTCTTTGTGTAATGTATAGGGTGCCCGCATTGTTTGACATTCTTTGCTGAGGAGGCTAGAGATATTCAATAAAAGAAAACTACACTTCAATGAATTGTATGTTTTAGAGATATTCAGTAAAACTCAGGGAAAGTTAACTGTAAAAAAATTAATATTTGAGTTCAGAATTCCTCAAATGCAAGAAACTATTATTAAATTAATTCCCAGAGATTAGTTTATAACTAAGAGAATGGATCTAATTTAGAACTGGAAACAGGCCCTCTATTCACACTGTAGTTTATTTAAAGGCTATCTGCCACCTGTTATAGATCAAGAGAGGAGACAATAATAGGACTTCAGGACATCAATGAACAGGTAAGAATGTGATGCAAAATTTATATAGTGTACATTCTCATCACATTCTTTACTCATGAGCTCTTTGAGACTTTTCTACTGCAGTAGAATTCTGCCTTAATAAAGAAATGGACTGACACATAAGAACAAGAGTAGGCTTGTAGTGCGGAAGGCGTGCTCCCTCAGACTCCTCCTGGACTGTGCTTCAGAGTAAGTGCTTCAATAATTCTCTCTTTTTTTTTTTATGGGAACAGAATAACCAGGATGAAGAGGGGACTTTGATTCCTAGAACATCAAACACACAGCTACACACAGACTTTTCTCAATTTCTCTCACTGTTTTCAACAAGAAAATTATACTCTTTACAGCACTTTTATGGGTAAAGCAAACACACATTCATGCACTCTCTTGGAGGAAAGCCAAGACTGACCCTGAGGGATTAAGGTCCTATGACCAGGTCACAAGAGAAGCACGTGGCTCAGTGAGCTTGTGTACACTACAAACAGAAACTTTTCAGTTGCTAGGTTCAGTAAGGGTGCTTAGTCCCGAATGTCCACACCATATATTCATGCTTACGGGTTTTCTCTCATCCCAGTTCCTGGCTCACCAGTTTCCACATTCATAATCATTCCAGAAAACCTTTAAAACTATGACAAATTTTCTCAACTGTAGTTTTTACAATAAATGTGTCCAATAAGCAGACTGAAGTAAATATAATAGGTAAATAATACTTGTCAATGCATAGGTGATGAATAATTTTCCATTTTTAATTTGTTTATTGATTAATATTCACTAATATATTATGCCCAATTTTTCAGAATTAATTTCACCACAAAACAATTGTATTCTGAATTTGTGATGAACTTGATCTGGAACAGTGATAGAGAGACAGAGGAATTTTAAAGACATGCTCTAATATTATGATGCCTAATTTAGGAGACGCATCATTTTTTATCAACAAACTAAGACTAGATTGAGGAATATAAACGTATATGAATTTTGGTAATTGTCAAGAATACTAGTCAAATATGGCACTTTAACACTTAGCATTTTGAATTTTCTCAGGATTTTCCGTCAGCTTACCAAATAAAAACTTTTAGAAAAGATGAGACTAATAAAGAGGGGAAAAAACTGGAAGATTAGAAAGTTGGATGGCCCCAAAATGAGATTATAATTATAACAGAAATTATTTAAAACAGTCTCCTAGTGCTCGACTTTCTTTTTTCTTCAGCATTCAAATTTAAAAGTACATATCTATTGAATACATTACTACAGTAGTTACTGATTCATTTATTTAAATTAGAAATGCCAACTCATTGACTATTTCACCATTTCAGAATTTCAAAGTTTTGAATGCAGAAAACTCACCAGCAGCCATACTGATTGCCTCAGTATTCCAAAAACCACGAAGCAAGCCTGCAAGACCTAGGCACATCCTCAGCCTTGGAGAGTTACGAAAACAATGGAAATTGTACAGTGGCATTGCCATACTGTAGGTTATCACAAGCGATACAGGTGGGATGGGCATCACACACGTGGAGAAATAGAGGAGCAGTGATATCAAATAATAATCCCACTGATGAAATACACAAGCAGTGATATCAAATAATAACCCCACTGATGAAATACACATAAGTCATTGCCAAGTAATGCTGGAGCAGATTCATGCTTTGTCTGTTCTGAAGTCCCATTTGAGCAGTGTCTCCCGTTCTGTAGTAGATATGAGCTGACTGTGCATCCAGGGTTAAGCATACCCCAATGTACATGCACAGATGTTAAAGCGCGTGTGCCCAGCATCATACATTGCACTAGGTCCTTGCAATGTCAGCATGCGATGTTACTGACCTCCTTTTGACATTCCAGTCCCTCCCGATTCTCTTTGCTTCTTTACCAATGTGTTCATTCCTCTGCTCTTTCCTTGTTATAACCGAAAGTCTCTTGAAAACGGATTGCAATACAATATTACATGATGTTCAAGATGTAACCAGCACCTCTGTGTGATGACAAATCTACATATCATTCTATCTCTTCTAACTTAAAATGGCTATTATCTCTCAACTACAATTCCCTTCCAAGGAGCAAGTTAAATGATTTATAATGAATATTATCATATTTCTATACTCTCTCCACATATGAAAACCTTCCCATATGTTTTCTACAACATTACTAACATTCAGTATTTCTGCAATTCTCATTTATAGTAACCATGATAATCATAAGGTAAAGTGGAAAAAACAAGATAAGAGAAGATGTGAGAATTATTCAGTCACTAAGCTAGAGCATTCATAAAGCTGTCTTCAGATATTTCTTAATGAAACCATCTCAAAATTATATAACACAAGGTCAGTGGCTAGATGTTAAACTTTAAAAAACTTGTACAATCAACAAAACAATGTTTTAAATAATAGATGCATAACAAAGGGAAAGTTTATAGCAGCAATTTGTATAAAAAATGCAAGAATCTAACTGCTGAATTTCACTTATTTTAATGTGATTATTCAATTGTGCTTGCATAGCTGGAAGTCTTACTGAAAAGGTTACGAAGTCTATTGGGTGCTTGCATGAACCCTTTGTAATATCTGTGCCTGGGAATGTCTAAAAGGCTAGGAAACACTCTGCCTCTCCTCACAAAAGTCATAGAAATAAAGGGGCAAAAAACAACATGAAAATCCTGGAGGGTGTTAAGATCATTGACAAGGTGAGCTGCCTGCTGACACTTCTTTGCTCATGCATGAATGTGTATGAAATATTTCACTTGGCAGAAAAGAAATCTAAATATCCATTTTTGCCAATGGCCTCACTCCTAAGTGGCTGTTCTCCCCTGACCTTCTCAAAGGCACTTCACTCAGAGCCTCACATCTCAGGGATCTCAAAAGAAAACCTGTTCTTCATAGTGATTTGTAAAGTATATTTCTGGTCAAAAAGACAGATGTCTAACTGCATCTCAGATCCTCTGATCACAGTCATAGAGGGAAAAATGCATCTTAAACCACTAAGTCCACCCATTTCATTTGGTTTAAAGACCTACACATGTATATCTCATGGAGACTCCATCTGATAGAATGAAAGAAAGTTATGCTACAATACCAGAATCAATAAGGTAAAAAGAAAGTCTGAAGACAGATAACGTTCCCTAAGCAACAGAATTGACCACAGCTCCCCCATGTTCCTCAGTAATACATTGCTGGTGGCCTGTCTGTCTACTTCTATGTTATGTATTTCCCTGGGGAGATGAGCACACACAGGTCTACTCACATCAGCAAGGGAAAATGCTATAGAAAAAGGAACCATTGTACCAAAGTCCAACTTGATGAATCAGTGAGATTTCTATAGTGTTGCTAACAGGAGTGTGAGTGAGGGGTTACTTACAAGGGCATGCGAGTTCGAGAAAGGTGGGGACATAGGAGACTGGTATTATCAAGAGTGAAACAGGGAAAATGGGGACACTTTGAGTGGGGAAGGCATGGAGGGAGGCTTAGACAGGGAGAGACAGAGAGAGAGGAATAATGTCTAGCTACTGTAAAACACCAGGTGGAATCATATGAGTCTAACAATCTAATGACAAATTCCACATTCAGTATACCTACATGAGCCCTTATACACAGCTACATAACAAGAAACAGTGCCAGACAGGAGAAACCTTCCTTGGTGTTGTTGGCTAAAGTGGTCAAAGACATTCTTAAAATTACATGGCCTATTACCATAGCCCTTGATTGCTGCCAAAATCCTGAAAGTAAATCCATATTGCTGAAGATAGGACACAGGTCAGAGACCAGATTGTGAGCAGTGGATCTGGAGCTGATCTGGAAGCCACTTCCGCTGAAGGCTAGCTCTCATAACTCTGGAGAGCACTGTGTAAGCAGATGATCATATACACACTATGATCACGTAGTCTGTGAACTGCCCCATCTACATCTAAGTGGCACATCTACAACCCAGCCTCTACACCCAAAACTCATGCAGCTTAGAACAAGGAACAAAGAGGACACTGTGGATCTCTCAGCTCTCATTAATGAAGCTTCCTCATGCAGCAAAGGCCAGTAACACAAAAGGTCACCAACGGTCAAAGCGTGAAGATTAGGAGTCTGCAGAGTGTAGCTCCCTGGACAGGACTTCTATATTAAGCTTCACTCACTGAGGACTTAAGGACCATTGCAGAAAGATTGTAAGAGACAGTTAGGAGGTGTGTGATTATATGGAAATAGAATCCTACAAGCTCTACCCATATGAACCTACAGTAATGTTTTTGGCATGCTCCAGACCCATGCAAATTCAAGCAGACATAAACACAGCACGGAACCAGGGAAATGGGTAGCAGATCCCAATTTTTGCTGAAAGAAATATTGGCAACTGATTACTGCTGGATGAGGATGAGCACATCTTCTTAGAACGGTGGTTTCCGGATAGGCTAAGTAAACCTCAGTGGATGAATGTGTACTGAGGTACATTTGGGGACATTAACTACACAATAAAACTTAAAACAGATGACAGAGGGTATGGATTCCAGTTGGGAGAGGCGGGGGTGCCAATGGGGAAGGAATATAGAGATGACTAAGACTGATTTAGATATTCTGCATTAAATACACTACAATTCAATTTTTAAAAACCCATTACATACCAGTTAAAAAATTAATCCCAGAAACCTCTCCACAAAACTTACCACTTCCCTCAGAGCGAGGTTGTTTCACCTGATCATATGCTTGTCTCTAGCCGTGATGATCCCAATCTTTCAGCATGATACATAATATCATGGTCCCATGTAATCCATCAGTCACTCAGTTACCTCTTGGATACAAGCAAAGCATGAACTCCTTATATACACCAGCTTTCTTCTTTAAATTGAGGGAAGCAGAATGAAGTCTGATCAAAGTTTATCTTTGTTGTTAGCAGGGTGAAGAATTCTCTAGAAAAGCTGAACACTAGATAGACCACTTGACCCAGCTATACTGTTCCTTGGCACATACCAAAGACTTGCAGTCTTCCTATACAGGCATGTGCTCTGCCACATTTAGTTTTATGCTTTTCACGATAGCTGGGAAGTTAAAACAAGCTAAATGTCCCTTAACCAATGAAGGGATAATGAAAAAGTGTTCTAGTCACAAAATGGAGCTCTACTCAGCTGCAACGATCGATGAAAACATGATATTTACCAGTGAATGGATGGAACTGGAGAACGTTACACAAGTGAGGTGACCCAGACTCAGAAACAAGTGACGCGTTCTCTCCTCATGTCTAACCCCTATCCAAATCATCTTTACATGAGAGTATGTTTCCTAAAGTAACTGCAGATGCCAGAAAAATAGAAAGGAATGAGGTGTGAAGAGGACAAGAGGAAACTGGAGAGAGGGGATAAAGGTGCAAACAAGGTTGAACTCAGGAAAATGTGGGATGCGTGACCTGGGGTGAATGGAAAGAGTGTTAGACAGGGGGAAGCGTGGAAGCAGAGAAATAATACTAATAATACTAGATGATGTAGAGGAACATAGGGAGATATGCTACAAGCCTACTTCAAATATACACACACACACACACACACACAGATATGGGGATAGTTGAAGGTCATATAAGAAATATCACCATGACAGGCAAGGGAATCCTCCATTTAAGCTATTGATCAATATAAAGAGTCTATTGACATAGCCCTTGTTTGTCTTGAAGGTTAGACCTTATTGCTGAAGCCACAATACATTGTGGACAAAGGATTAAAAACAATGATCCAGAAGTGACTTGGAAGCCTCCTTTCTGAAAACGCTCATAGGATCAGAAGATACTATGCAATATGCCAAGGAAGAAAAACAACCAGTTGTCCTACCCAGCTGTAAAGCCAATGAACCACCAGTGACTGATCATGCAATTCATTTCTAATAAAAAGTGCAATAAAGGCACTTTTATCTTGTGGGAGATCAACATCTTCCTAGCTGGACTTAAGACCATCTCAGTAGGAGGGAATCCAAGTACTTTACTATAAACATCAGCCCTGCTCCCTTCACTCCTGCCTAAGCCAGGCAGTGTGAATTGTTCCCCACTGGCCCATTTCAAGTTAAGGCGTCAGAACGGTTCATTAAGAATAACCTTTGGTTTAGAGAGATGGCTCAGCAGGTAAGAGCACTGGCTGTTCTTGCAGAGAACAGGGGTTCAGATCCCAGCTCACATGGTGGCTAACAACAGCCCATACCTCTGGGTCCAGGGGATCTGCCACTGTCCTATGACCCCGGGGGCACTGCACAAGTGAGCACACTTACACATATGTAGGCGATACACTTACATCATAGAATGAAGATTTTAAAAGAATAACAGTTACAGAGAAATATGTAACACATTGACTCTCACTTACTATATGTATTCAACACTGAGCTTAGGAAAAAAACCTTTTGAAATAAGCAGTGAGATATTTTCCTTTTATATAAGAAAAGTCTATGTTTTTATATCCATTTAAAGGCTAAAAGCAAATATATGTCTTATTCTATATATTTCCAAGTCTCTTTGCTAGAACAATAACAAAAAAAGAGGTACAGGTTATCTAAACATCACTGGCAGAAGGCAGTCATCCCCATCTGCAGCGAAAATGCCTGTATTTAAACGTCCTCCATCAGGAGTTCCTCATAACTGGTAAACTCTTTCTGAACGTACCAAGACAGAAAATCCACAGGAAAAAAAATGGAAGTGTTCCTGTGTATCAGGAATGCATTTGTCTACCACATAATCAGAAAAAAATGTCCATTCACAATAACCTAAAAGGGGAAACTAACTATGAATAATCAAGGTGGTGAAATGCCGTATCCAAGAAAATTTTCAAACCATGGAGAAATAAATTCAAGATTCTAGAAGATAGAAAAGCCTCCTGTGATCATGAGTTAGCATAATCAATACTGTGAAAACGGTTCTGTTGCCAAAATTGATCTGCATATTGTACACAATCCCACTGTAATATGAATGATATTCTTCCCAGTCCTAGAAAAAGTGACCTAAAATCCATACAAAAGAATTAAAAACCCTGAGTAGCCAAAGCAATCCTGACCTAAAAATCGATCCTGGAAACATCACTACAAGCACTTTAAATTAAAAAAAAAAAATCTTAGTAACAAAACTCATGGTACTAGCCAGAAAATAGACATATTGAACAAGGACTACCTTAGAGGACCCAGAAAGAAACTCATGCATACATGGTCACCAGTGTTTCAAAAGATATGCCAAAGTACACATTGGAAAAAAGAGTTTCTCAATAAACAGCACTGGGAAACTCTATTCACACATGGAGAAAAAAAGGTAGATTCATTTCTTTCCCTGTGCAAAAACAGAAATCAAAGGACAGTGGATCAAAGGCCTAAGTGCGTTGCCTGAGACTCTGAAGCTGCTCGGGCAAAGCATAGCATCGCAATATACAAACAGGTCAGGACTTCCTCAAATGCACTACACTATCTCATAATGTTAGTCCCCCAAATGACAAATGGGAGCAAATGGAATTGAAAGGCTTCTACACATCAAAATAGAAAAGAGAAAGCATACTAGATAGAAGAACATAGTAGCATCTGTAAGTATTTCATTAATTGCTATAACAATTTACGTCATCACCAGAAATTTATGCTGCTTACCTCCCCGCGTCTTGATCACAATGATATCTTCTTGGGGGATTATTTATCTTCATTTTACGTGTATGAGTATTTTCTCTATACATGTGTAAGTGCAAGCCTGTGTGTAATGTCTGTGGCATCCAGATGTGGAAGCTGGGCCAGTAGAATTGCAGTTATTGATGCTTGTAATGTGCCATGTGGGTGCCGGCAACCAATATCACAGGTCCCATGCAAGAGCAGTCAAGGTCTTTCTGTTTGTTTTGACACAGGATTTCCCTTTAACTCCATCTGGCCTGAAACACTCCATATAGACCAGGCTGGACACGAATTCACAGAGATCTGTCTGCTGTTGAAGCTGTTGACCAGGGTCCCATTGGCCATAAGACAATACTGGTCACTGCTCCAGCTCTTGGTTACCAATTAGACCTTCATGGTAAGACCCCGTGGCTAAATCAATATGTGCATAAGGCACAGAGCAAACAAAAAGAAATTAAGCTGGCACTGACTTCAAAGCTTCGTCTCTACGGCTAGGTTCCACAGTAATGGAAGGTGTTACACATACTCCTGGAAGCAAAAAAGAAAACAAAAAAAATCATTAACCTTACCCAGCTCACAATCCTGTCAACTGCAGCAACTGTCCTGCAAGACACGCCCACCAGTGAGACAGTGGCACAAGTATTATGGAAGCTACCAACCCCTTCCTAATTGGCTTCAAAGTCCACTTCGTAAGGCAAATCCCATACCTGACTGACAC
This sequence comes from Eospalax fontanierii, assembly GCA_035773235.1. Classification (NCBI taxonomy): domain Eukaryota; kingdom Metazoa; phylum Chordata; class Mammalia; order Rodentia; family Spalacidae; genus Eospalax; species Eospalax fontanierii. Next base: position 4,438,578 of record CM069547.1, read on the forward strand.
TGATATTAGCCTAGGAAACTGAGACTAGAGCAGTCCCTAGACACAGGGGAGAACCTAATACCAGCTCTCTGCTAATTAGGTAAAGTATCACACTGATTCTTCATGATTTATTGTTATAGTCATAGACTAATACATCTTTCAACTCTCACCAGAGAAGGGCCCTTAGGCAGCCGGAGGTAGTTAATACAGAAACCCACAACAGACCAATGTGCAGAGACAGAACAGGACTGATGGTTGGTCAGTTCTTGGTATGAACTCACAGCAATGGTGACAGCATGCACAAGTCTCACGCAGGCTCAGACCTAGTGAAATCTCTGCAGAGATATTTGAAATGGGCAGGAAATGCCAACTCAACCTGAGGAACGACTGACAACCTATGACTGCTGGGAGGGGTGAGTCCGTCTCCTCAAGTTTCAACTCTTGGTACATTAACCAGGCTCCAGTGGATTGATGGGCCCACACTGAAGGACACTTGGGGGCACAAATTAAAATCTACAGCCCCCCCCCCATATACGATATATGTGAGTAAATTAAGCTGGGCGGGGCAATAAGGGTGGGTGCGGATCTGAGGAGGATCTAAACACCAGCACACTGTGCTGTGCGTAAATGGAAAAAATCCTTTCAAATTTTAAAAAATATACTGAATATTGACTTAATTAAACACACATTTTATTTTATTTTTAAAAAATTAAGTGAGGCCAAAATCCAAATCGAGCAGGAGATTTCACTTTAGGGAGAACAGCCCAGCCTCTAACTTGCTATCCAGCCAAGATGAACTTGGGCTCATAAAATTCCTGCCTCCATCTCCCAAGTGCTGAGATTATAGGTGTGTGCCACCATGCCTGGTACAAAGAGTGCTAAGGATTGCCTCCGAGACTTCCAGCACTGTGCGTAATGAGATGGTTGGTGAACAGAGAGAGACTGCCATCTAATCACCAGCTAGGCTCTTAGGCTTTCCTCTGAGCATGGAATGAACAGACAATAAAGTGTACAAATGGGGATATTTCATTGTCAGCTTGTGTAAAACTTAAAGTAACTAGCCTTGGAGTTTCAGATGAAACAAATCTGAATTCTTGGTAGCAGTGGGATGCCAGCACACAGCCATCACAACTCTGAAAGAGTCATAGCTGATAGCTCTCAACGGCCAATCACAACCATCCCTTGAGGAGATTCTGTGGGTCTGAGAAGTACTAGAGCTCCTGCACAATGCTGCAGCAGTTCTTTGTGGAGGTCTTGAAATCTTTGGCTAGAAACTTCAGGGCAAGGAAATTCCCAGCTGCACCAGGACTGGAGTCTCCTAGACTGAGGTAGAAATAAAACTCATCGCCCTGTGGTGATCAGTTCAATAAAGGAGGCAAACTTGAGCAAGCTCCCCGCCTGGGTCATAAACACCACACAAAGTGGGATGAGTTCATTCCAGAGGACTCCCTGCAAAGTCCCAGAAGCCTCAGGTCACAGGGAGCCTTTTGTCTCCAGAGAACTCCCTGCCAGAGCCCAGAAGCTACAAGTGAACGGGAGTTCAGGTCTCCAGCAAGTACATCCCCTGTCTCTGGTATGTCTAGGAGAAAGGGCTTCTTGAGGTCTACACTCCAGTCAGAGACAGGAGCTGTGCCCTGAAATATTCCCTGAGTTGACTTCCATGCAAGGTGAAAGATAACAGTTCAGTTTCATTCTTCTACAGCTGGAAATCCACTTTTGCCAGCACCATTTGTTGAAGATGCTTTCTTGTCTTCAGCGTGTGTTCATCACTATCTGGTGACTGAAACTGCATGTGCTCATATTTGAATCTTCGTATTTTATTCCTTTGGGCTGCAACTTTGTTTGTTTTTTCCTAGACCATGCTGGTTTTATGACTATAGTTTTGTAATATAGTTGTAGATCTGCTGTGGTTCCCATCCAAGCATTGCTCTTTGTACTCAGCATTGCTTTGGCTATTTGGTGTCTTTTGTGATTCTGTATTAATTTTATGATTTTTTTTCCTTCTCATTATGTGATGAAGATCAGAGGGGTTTGATTGGTATTGCATTGAATCTATATATTGCTTTTGATGGGATGTTCATTTTCACAGTATTAATTCTAAAATCCCAAGATCATAGGAGCTCATTCCTACTTCCTGTATCTTTGTCAAATTATCTTTTTAATCATTAATTTCCATCATACAGGTTTTTAATGTCATTGATTGACTTTATTCCTAGATATTTTTGAGACTGATGTGAACTCTTTCGTTGTTTGTGGTTGGTATCTGGAAAGGCTACTGATTTTTATAAATTGATTTGATAACCTGCCACTCATCTGAAAATGTTGATTTCTAGAATTTTTCTGGTGAGACTTTTGGGATATCTTATATATATTATATCATCTGTAAGTATGGCTAATTTGGCCCCTTCTTATCCATTTATACCCCTTTAATTTCTATTTGTCTTGTTCTAACTGGAGTTTCAAGCACTCTATTGAAAAGTAATAGAACTAGTGGGCAGCCTGGTTTGAATCCTGGTTTTAATGGGAATTTTTCATGTTTTTTTCTCAATTTTGAATGATGTTGGCTGTGGAATAGTTGTGTATATATCTTTAGTTATGTTGAAATATAATCCCTCCAGTCCAGTTTTCTCTAAGACTTCTATTACAAATGCTTGTTGGACTTTGTCAAAGTTCTTTTGTGTATCTGTTGAGATGATCATGTGATTTTTGTCATTAAGTCCATTTTTATAAGTTTCTTATACTTATTGTAAACTTATGTACATGTAGCCATCCCTGCCCTCCAGAATAAAGCTGATTTATCATAGTGGATGACCTTTTTCATTTGTATCTGTATGTGAGTAATTTCTGAGGAATTCTGCTTTTATATTTATTTGATTCATAATAATCAATCAGTGGTCCAAACCAAGCAAGTTGTCAGGGGAAGGGAGACCTGCTTGGTTGCTTCTGTTCTCTAATGAAGAAGTACTTTTTGTGGGATGTACGATCCTCACCCATCCAGGCCTGGCAGACTTCTCTGTTGTTAGATTCATTCATTTGGTAAATGGAGAGTAGAAGACTATTGCACCATTTCCTTGAGATAAGCTCCCCAAAGCTGCCTGTCTGATAGAGGCTCTGGATTCCACTGGGTTCTCTGGATGAACAAACCTAAGAGAATGAATGTACATTTGCATATAAATGTGTATGTGTGTGTATGTAATTACTGTACATCAAGGTAGTGACAACCATTGAATTACCCCTGAGAGACTGAGAACCCAGTATTTACTCAGTCCATGGGGCCAGAAGCCTCAGCAATCCCAAGACCAGGATTCCTAGAGATGTGCTGTTCCTGAGTCAAAGAAGGAAGCCAGGAAACAGTGGTTCTAATAACAGCAAAGGAGTCGGCAGCAGCAGCAGCAAGAGGATGAACCACACTGTCAGCTAGCGGGAAGGATGAACCACACTGTCAGCTAGTGGGAAGGCCAAGGAAAGAGCAAATATTCCTCCTTCTGCCGGAGCCTTTATATCTGAGCTGCTACAAGAAGAGGCCCACACTTGGGGCAAGTCTTCCCACATCAGTTAAGGAAATTAAGACCATTCTTAGGTTTTTTGGGGAAGGGTTATTTTTTTTTTTGAGACATGGGTTCTCTGTATCCCTGAAATTCTCCATGTACACCAAGCTAATATAGATCTAACACAGACAGCCTGCTCCTCCTCCTCTGTGCTTGGATTAAAGCATGTGCCATCGAGCCCAGTAAGAAAATTCTTAAATTAAGGCTCCTATAAAAATGCTCCTAATTAGTGACAAGTTGGCGTTAAAACCAACCATCACACACCACATGTGTAGAAATGTGATTAATCTTTAGCAGAAGGATGCCTGTTTTAACCTCAACACTATCTCATGGCCTCCTAGGGGCACCACATAGTGACAGGAGAGGCTTGTGTGGCTGAATAAAAGTCACTATTAGCAGACTGGACTGGGTTGTTCAGTACCAAGGCATCCACGATGGGAGGTAAAAGGGAGAAGCAGTAAACAAAGTCACAAGAAGAAGAGCATAGTGAAGTTCAGAAGTCTCCAAAGCAGAATTTCAAGGGAAAGGATAGAGAGTCAGGCATGATGTTTACGGACGGATTTCTGGAAGACTCTAATATCTGGAAGACAGATCACTGGAGAGGGAAAAACAAGTGCTGGCTCTACAATGGCTGCTGTGGAGGAGGGTGTGAGGGAGTGGGGTCACCTCAGAGAGGTCCCTGACAGAAACACCGAGGTGTCTCTGAGGGCCAAGCAAAATGACTTATGAGAAGTGATGGATTAAGTGATCCATTGGCAATGTGAAGAATCCTGCTCTGGTGAACGCTGCAATGAAATGAACTTTACGTCATGGAAACTGTGAAATGTTGTGGGGACCACGAGGAGCAGCAATGTGGAGATATGCAAACAGAGCTGTGAATGTGAGGGAACTGAGCCTGCGCAGTGATGGGTAATCACCTCTACCACAGACACTGCCTGTGTACACTTCTCAGTGTGGGAAATGACACTAATGGTAGAAGATCTAGCCAGGACAGGAGCAGAGTATCTCATCATGGGGGTACATATAAGCTGAACTGTGTTCATATGAAACGACAATCTTTGGGAGTAGATATTGATCACGCAGCAGGAATAACTCAGCATCGTGGGACCAAATTCTTAAAAACCTCCTTTAAAAACCCTCACCTTCTAGCAGTCTGAGTGTTTCATATTCCATGTAGAGGTGTTTGAGCAATTCCGAGTTGACTTTTGTGCAGAATAGTAGATGAGAGGATAATCTGATGCTTCTGTGCAGGGAGAGCCAGTTTGGCAGCACTATTTGCTACAGATGATATCTTCCTCCAGTGACCATTCTTGGCATCTTTGTCAAATACCAACCAAGTGGCTAAACTTGTGTGCACTCACGCTGTAGGGCCTGTATTTTGTTTCTTTGATCTACATACCTACGTTCATGCTAAAGCTATGCTGCTTTGTGTCAGTGTGCTTCTGTAATGTAGCATGAGATACGGTATTGTGGCCCCACCCCAGCATTGCTCTTCATGCTCAGGATGTTTTGGCTCTTGGGGGTCTTTTGTCATTCCATATGAATTTTTTATGATTTTCCCTAATTATGTGATGAATGTCATGAAGATATGGATTGGCATTGTATTGAATCTTTACATTGATTTTGGAAGGATGGTCATTTTCAACATGCAGATTCTACCAACACATGGACACAGGAGGACTTTCCATCCCCCACATCGCCCTCAATTTCTTCATTCAAAGATATCAAATTTTCCTTGTAATTTGAATCAATTCTTTGATTACCTTTATTACTCGATATTTTATTTTTTGAGACTGTTGTGAATGAGGGGGGTTCCATGAACCCTTTCTCTGACGGCTTGTTACTGGTATGTAGAAAGGCTACTGGTTTTTGAGCATTGATTTTGTTTACAGACATGTATACCTCCCACCACCCATCAAGTAGGCATATTGCTGCAACAGATGGAGACTCAAAAGAGTTCCAACACTGGTCACACACAAAGAATAACTATCTGTGAGATGCCCAGCCCTATGTAACACATCTTCATATCTAAGTCTCAGGGAACATCTTGGAAAGAAGTAAGATACATTATTACATTTTTTCAACTATCACCAGCAAAATATAACTGGAAAAAAAACATACAGAATAAGAATAAGAGACTGAAGATTGTGTGGGCCTGGATAGGACTCCTGTATTAAACCTCTACCACCCAAAGGCCCAGGGACCCATGTGGAAGCAGGGGGGAAAGACTGCAAAAGCCAGCTGGGGTCATGGTGGATTAGATGATTCATTTGTAATGGGACAGATCCTGCATTGATGAATCCTGCAAGCAAGTGAACATTAATTCATAGCTATTGAAAACTGTGAAGACCATGAGCATGATACTGGATGGATGTAGAGACCGAGACATGACTCAAAGAACCAACCAAGTTTGTGTAGGGATGAGCAACCAACAATCCCAGACACTTTTCAACGTACATTTCTCAATGCAGGAAACTACAGTAAGGGTAAAGTATCCTCCTGGGAGATACACGTCGCGTCTCATCGTGGGGACATATACGTTGAACTGCATCTGAGAGAAATGACAATCTTTGAAAGTAGATATTAATCATCTAGCCCTGGGCCTTATCAGCATATGAGGTAGATAAGGAGGTAACCACAGGGCCAGCCTAGAGCCAGTCAGAAAGAGGGAGCTAGCTGTGGCTGCAGAGTTTAGATGACACTGAGGCTATTTTCTGTTACTCCTGAACTGTCTAGCCAGCTCAGAGACCCTGTGCAGTGTCCCAATCTGAAGAACACCAGTGGCTCATAAGAATAATACTTGGAGAATACTTTTCCTTGTGTTATGATCAAATGCCTGAAAAGCAATTATTGGAAGAAGAGTTATTTTTACCATCCAGTGTGAGAGGACATAGTTCATCATGGCAGGGAAGATGAGGCACTCACTGGTCATTGTGTCCACATTAGAAAGTGATGAGAGCTTGTGTTCTACTAACTTTCTCACTGTTACTCAGTCTTTAAATCAAGTCCATGGAATGATTCCACTCATAGTTAACATGAGTCTTCCAACTTCAGGTAATCCAAACCAACATCTTCTTCACAGACATGTCCTGAGGTCTATCTCCTAGGTGATTACAGATCTTGTGATCGTGACATTCAGTAACTGAACAGTCTTCACTACAAACTTATATAAGTAACTTTGATCCACCACTTTGCAACACTCATTCCAAAGACTTGTTGCCATCTCCTAATGCAAAGGCATTCAGTCTATCTCTTAAAATCTATATTTTTCAATAATAAAAACAATGTTCACAATTCCAAAGTCTCTTCTGAAACTCAAGGTAATCTTTTTCTGTGAGATTCTAAAATAAAATTTAAAAATTAAAATGTGTAATTCCAATGTATAAGGACAGAAAAGTATTCCTATTCAGAAGCTAGAGATGGAGGTATGGTAAGAATTGATCAAATCAAAGCAAGTTTGAGACCCAACGGGGCAAGCACCAAATCCTACACATCCAGGTTTGGTATTTGATGCGCTTGATGGAACCGTCTGATCACCAGCAGGTTTCTGTAAACCTACCTATCCAGCTCTGCTTTCCACAGCAACCAGCCATTCTCTGGGGCCATGTGCATACCATACACACAGCTTTCCTCAGTGGATGTCCCATGGTCCTGTCATCTCCAGTATCCTTGGATCTCCACTGCAATTTCAACTTTGTTTTTCAAAACTTCAGACAATGAACCTTCAGAACATCCTTGCAGGAAATATGACCTTACAACACATTCTTGGTTCTTGACATCTCACTGGAACGATGAAGCAAACCCTCAATGAATCTCTTATACTTGCATCTGTCAGACCTGCAAAACTAGTACCACATATCCAGTGCTGCCAACATCTTCAGTAAGCTTTAAACTGCCCCCCTGTGGTAGAGTCTCCTAGGGAGTTTAGATTCTTTCACACTGGTGGATATTAACCGTCACAATAGAACATTATTGAGAGCTGAGTAAGGTATGGCTTTTCACCCCTTCTGCACTAGTAGTTCCCAACATTCCACACTGCAGGAAACACTGAAAGGAAAAATGCAATCTCTTCAGGCTTACTTACTTCTTACTAATTTGCTCAATTTTCAGATTGCCTTCCAAATTTAGCTTTTTCTTTTATGGTGTAGGCAAAAATGGGCCATCAAAGCTGCTCAGGATCATCTAAAAAGGACTGGATTCTATGCAAATAAGTTCTAGAGTCACAATCATCTGGAAAGCCATCACAAGAACAGTAGTTATAGAAGTTAAGATTTTGAAAGACAGTACCCTGAGTGGCAGGAACAGGTACAACCACAAACAACGAGGAAGGAAACATTCCAGGGCAAGGTCAGTTAGCTTCTAGGAAGTTGTCAAGGGAGGCTGCTGTGGTATATCACACCACTCAGGCTACTGACATTTTCAGCTTGGAGAGAGGTAATTAGTCCTCATCTGCTTCTAAGTCAATTATAACCATGTTCTTCTCACTCTCAGATGATTAAATGGCAGTGGGAACCAGTTGTCTTTACCCTGGATTATATAGGGATATCTAGATACTGAAATAACAGCCTGTCAGCATCCTCACTGGATGTAATAAAGACAAAAGGACACGGAGTAAGGAGAGAAGACAGGTACAACTGCAAGAAAGAGTACTAACAAAAGACACAATATTCTATCAGAAACAAAACTCTGTGGAGGCCAAAATCCTTTTAGCATCTAGACTATACTGGTGAGTATTAGCCACACAGGGGACAATGCTCCCAAGATGGCCAAATAAAATTACAGGTATGGGATGTCTCCCTTGAAGCTATTAATCAGAGGTGTCCCAAAGACCTTAAAATGAAACAAAACAGTTTTATTATTAACTTTGTAATTCGTTGACCAACAGAATTTCATGGTAAGACCTCATTGCTAAAAACATCACATACATTGGTGATAGAACATCAAGAAATCAACTCCGTATTCGTCAGGAAACTTCCCCGTCCTGCGAGCTAGTTCTCATAGCACAGTGTATGTAGGCTGCTTAGAAGTGGGTGGGGAGGTGATTGGGGATGGATCAATAGTCTTACTCATCTGGGAACTACTTTTTCCTCGGATTTAAAGCCTGCTCCACAGGCAGAAACACATTCCTGGTACTGAAAATCTGTCTGAAAAGCCATGGTTCTGGAGCTCACAGGCCCAGGATGAACATACTACTTTTATTTTGTCAGTGGGTATAGTATCAAAGAGGCCTTTAAATTTATATCTCTCTGTCTGTAGCTTAGTGCAATTCTAAGACCACATCAAAGAATATCTTGAACAGTGGGTAGATGTTAATGCAGAAAGTCACAAGATGTGACTGTGGACTCAGAATCGTTCAAATGGAAGAGAATACGTGTCTGTAGAGTGATCAGATGTAAATGGACGTCTTCATCACACTCTATCCCCCAAGGCTCAACATGCAAGGAAGGGTAGAGATTGTAACAGCCAGAGGCCAGGGAGGACTAGAGCAAAGAACTGTCTTCTGGAATGAGAGGACCGCTGGACTCAAGAACTCACATCACTTGTGCAGTTTGCATGAAATCAGTTGATATCTAAGTATGGGGAAAATGGGGTTCATGACTCCCCACCCCTAACTGACAAGGTATGGTTGTGGGGAAGGGAAATTTTATTTTCCTTAAGATTGTGACTTCTGGTGGGTGAATGACACAGCAGTGGATGGCCTGATATTTGGATTATGTTAACAGCACAAATTGCTGTCAAAGAGTAATTACATTTTTTGGAAGGAATGCATAAAGTTGTAGGGATAGAGATGGGGTACCTGGACAGAGTTAAGATGTGTAGTTGAGGCTAAATATAATTAAAACACATTGTATTAAATTCTCAAGGAAAATAAAAAGTACTCAAAAATGAAATTATGTAAATCTGTCATTTTAAAAAACGGTGTGTAGTAAAGTAAAATCCATGTGGACTCAAGACGTAAAGGACCTCTGTGAACATCAGCAGACCAAGATGTGGGGGATCCCATGAACATGCAGACCAAGACTCTGAAAGTAATGACCCACAGGATTCTAAGCCTGAATGAAACAAAGGAGGGGGATCCAGCCATGGTGTGAATGGAAGATTTGAGCTTTGATCAAAGGCATCCCAGTAGATGGGTTCTACTACAGATAGGCAGCTGAGCTGGGGGAATAGGGACAAAGTAAATGATCTGTGTTCCCAAAGACCATTGACCATAACAAGCAGTGGAAGTTCATCCAGCTAGTCAACCATCCCTGAAGCAAATGTCGGGATCTTTCACCACTTCCTCGGAGCTTGCGCAGCTCTTTTGTATAGTATTCCTTAGATGCTGAGTATCAACTCCTATTTGCATTTGTTTGAGGCAGACAGAAGGATACCTTCAAAGACTCTAATCATGAGTTCAAAATTATTGTATTAGATCCAGTAGCTTATAGACACGAAATCCAGGTTAGGGACCAGAAAAGTTAGCAGTCAAGATACTGAAAGATCCCAAGTATGTTGGGAAAGTGCATGCCCACACACAGATACTTTTTGAGAAACCTCTGTATAGAGTGGCTAGTTTTCTAAGCATGGTCAGTTGTGTGCACGTTGTGACCCCCACAACATACAGACGGTTGACTTGATGCTAGATTCATACCAGAACTACAAGGTTAGTAGCTATTGCTGAAGGTAGTAACTGCCAGTAAGCTGGCACTGAACTGGAGGTCACAGCATGTGCTCGAAGTTTCATAGTGCTGGATAGCAATATGGATCTGGGGTCAAGAGTCTCCAAAGATCAAGCCATGCAGTCCAGGCAAGCCAAGAAATACACACAAGCATTTGTTCAGCTGTGGTATACCTGTGTGCGGGTGTGGCCAGAACATTCTGACTGGATTTAAAGCAGCTCTCTGGGAAGACGCTACCATGCTTTAGGCACTATACTGATTGCAAATATGACTGGGGATACCTTATGCCTAAAAAAGAGACTTTTCCAGGTTTTTTCATCATACGCAGGTTCTCATGTCACGTAGCATGTCTTTAAATGCATTTGCACCCATATGTAGCTATTTTGGACTGGTGTGGATACTCAGACTCCTTACAGAGTTCTAAGGACATTAGCAGAAACTCATAAACATTAAAATGCTGACAGACAGTGATTCTCATGTCAGATACAACAGATTCTGGGAACACTGCAGATCAAGGGACATAACTATGTAAGACTCTGCAACAAAAGGTAAAGTATTGGGTCATAGCAAATTTCATCTGGATAAGAAATGCCCTGTGTCGATACTCAATGCAAATAACACCCTTGATATGGCGCAAAATAATCAGACTAGTGTGTATATGTCTGTGTCTATGACAATGAGAATGAAGCCTTTAACAGTCCCTGAGGGGTTAAATTGTGGGAACCTAGCCAAGGATTCCAGGATGACTACAGAGGACTGTGTGGCCTGAGGGTGGTAGTACAGGAGTATATAGCAGGAATGCTCACTGGAGACAAGACGACAAGGAGGCAGGGTTCCTCGGTTGGTGCCTACGCTGTGGTGCGACGCCGCAGAGATGCATCTGTCGTTGACTCTGCAATGCTCCTGTAAGTATCGCTTCACTTACTTTCCATTAACCAAGATTAAGAAATGCATCTGTTTGAAAAGCCGAATTGTGGGGTGTATTTTCACATTCCGTTGGTGCACTCTTTGGGATAAATTCACATGCTTTAGTGACACTTGTAAAAGTAAGGAGACAGAGCTGAGAAGTACTTTCTCATTCTTGCTGTGGAACACAACTACACAACTGAGTCTTGGTAATTTTCAAAAAGGGATTTTCCTTCTCTAGAGACATGTGCCAATGTTCAGAGACATTTCAGGTTGTGTTAACTGACTGGAGTTAAGAAAGGAGAGTATTACTTATATTGAATGCATAGTAATCAGGTATGTCTATACAACCTTCCATGCATTAAATAGCTCTAGAACAACAACAAATGACCAAAAAGTCAAAATGACAGAAACTGAGATGTTTGGAGAATGAAACTGTAAGAACCCATGGGTTTAATTTGTTTCTGGGCTAATCTTATGAGTTGATAGATATGATAAACCCAATGAAATTGTCAGTGCAGGAAACTGATGTAAACGAGGTTGCACATGGGGATAGCATACAGTTTTCATAATCTAATTCAAGAAAAGAGTCAACTCAAAAGGAAAATCATGCTATTGTAAGTATTTCTCATTAATTCCTGACAGTATTTCTAAGAATAAAGAAATAGTAAGAAACATAACATTCATTATATACACAGAGAACCAAAACCAATACCTTAAACCCATCTTAGACTATGAAGATTTTTCAGACAGTTCTCAAGCATATGGACTTGTCAAGCATAGAAATGGATAATGAGTGAAATTCATTGAGAAAGCATCTTGAGATTTCAAATGTTACACAGTGTCATATGAATCATCTGAAAATACTACCTCAATTTTTAGCTAAAAGATTGGTGATTGAGTTTTATGCTCCACTATTTTTCTGTGTTTAGTTATAATTTAGTATCTCAACTTAGGAATTTTATTCCACATAAGTCTTTACCAATTCCCTAACTTTATGGTAGAAATTTGCAATTGCGTATACCAAGGTTTCTAGGATATTAGAACCTTTAGATTCTCACGCTATACCTGAAATCGTTTAAGCTAATGTCAGCAAATGTAAGTAGCCTGTTAAATTCATACACACATGCTGGTACATTCTCTTGAAAGTAAAAATTAATATATTAAAATATGTCTTAATCAATCTCCTAAAAAGTAAATTGATGTTGAAACCAACACTAATCATTTGCACACATTTGACAAGTGTATGTTACACAACTCCAGAAAAGAAGACACACTCAAATACACTGGCCTGTGTTATCATGTTATCTAGGGCAATGTGTGGCCTTTTGTGTGTAACTTCAGCAACCTCAGGCCACACCGCCTCTCAGGGCTGTTGCTGTGTTCTGTGCCACATGGATACAGTGAGAGCTGAAATGGTGAGGCGGGGAAGGGGAGGTTCGAAGACCACAGCCCTCCCGTGGTGCCTTAACCAGCCTCCAGTACTAAGATAAAGTAAAGTCAGGTAGCCTTTACATGCCGTCTTTATCATAAGTGTGGTTTGAGTACAATATTGAAGGGCCGGAATACTTACAGGGTTATTAATACTTACAGGATTATTGTAAACATCATATTTAGAGAAAATAATCTGAAGTTTTGACGAAGATTCATGGCTGTGGTCAGTAAGGGAATCCTTTGATGTCCTCTCCGCCCCTGTCCACTATGTTCCCTGAGCCTTGAATGCAGGCACTCTCTTGTAGATGTGTCACCTAGGGCTGGGCTTCTCTCTGACATTTATTCTCTGTGTGACCAGTTGGGGAGGTCTGCAGTAGCCTCCATCTGTTGCAAAAAGAAGTTTCTTTGAAGAGTGGTGTATGGTACACTTGTCTGTAAATATAAGGATCCGTATTTAGCACATGGTAAGAAATTTCATTTGTCTAGAGATATGACAGAGGCGGGATTTTCTCTCGGATCTGTGTCCTCTCTAGCCATCCAATTTGGCTATAATTACATTGCCACCTATGAGCTCCCTCCCATTGAGAGGGCTCCATTTCCAGTTACATAGCTGTTGTTTATCCCCCCAGATACCAGTGAAACTTCTGCACTAATAGGACAAAGCTTCCTTAAGCAGCAGAGTTCGCTGCACAGGAAAGGCCACAACAGGCTGGGTTTCAGAACACAAAAGACTGTAGTGTGTGTGTCCCTGGACAGGACTCCTATATTAAACTTCACTCTCCACAGCTCAGGGACCATTGTGGAAGACGGGGGTGGTGGAAAAACTGTAAGAGTCAGGGTTGGTCCATGAGCAGGGGAAGCAGAGGCTTTCAGGACACTGGAAGCTCGCTCCTGTGAACTTGCAGCAAAGCTGGCAACCTGCATAGAATGCATGCCGATTCAGTAAGACCATGGCCCAGAGTGGAGTGGGAGAAATGGTGGGAGGGTGCTGGTATGGGAACTGTTGGCAACAAATTGCTGCTAGATGAGGGAGAGTAGATCTTCCTTCAGATCTCTGGATGGGCTGCAAGATGCAGAAGATAAATTTGCACCTAGACAGTGTGCCTGGATGACTTGAATGGATCTCTGAGTGGCTCCTCTCCTTTATCAGGGACAGTCCTCTGGCTGCTGGTGTCTAACCTGCTCCTGTGGGAGAACGTGGCCTCTCCTGTTACCAGGTCGGATGGTGGTGGCTCACATCGCTTACTGGACACGTTTAAGCAAGCAATTGGGTTATCTGAGAAAATGAACCAGCAGATTAAGGAAGTGTCTGATAACTTTGTAAGTACCCTGTCGACTTCTGGCTTCTTTCCAAAATGGTCTTCATGGCAATGAATCCTAAATGAAGGAAACATGGATCAAGGTTCAAATGATGTACAGTTTAATAAAGTCAAAAAATGTGCTAGGAACATAATCCATTTTTAATATATTCTCATTTTTACTTTTTATTTAAATTTATTCCTGTAATTTAGACTTGATGTTTAATGCTAGGGAAGAGGCCTGTGAGGCAGGCCAGCCTCTTAGGGATTCTGTGTTTTGGACATACAGATATGGAAAAGCATTCTTCAGTGAATTGTATGTTTCACCAGAGTGGGGAGGGCAGCAGGAAAAAGATAATAAGTTCATAATTCCTCACATGTAAAGAACTGTTATTAATTTGACTTCATGACATCAGTTTACTATTAAGCCAGTGTATCCACTTGGCAACTGGAAACAGGCCCACTGCTCAAGGTGCAGTTTATGTGCAGGCTATCTCTGTAGCATATGTTCCTGTCACATACTGTACTCACAAGCTCTCTTTCTATAATGCCTTAGTAAAGAAGTGGACTGACTCAGCGTCAAGCCAAGAGTGGACACAAAGTTGTGAGCACCTGCTCCTTCTGATTTTTCTCGTAACTGTGCTTTTTGTGTGAACAGGATATCTATGATGAAATGGGAAGTAAAAGTCAGGGACCACCCTTATCTGCTCAGATGAGCTTTTACTTTGAGGCCTAGGCCTGTAACACCCCACACAACTACACAGAGACATTTCTCAATTTCTCTACGACTTGCAATGAGAAAAGTACAGGCTTTTCAGAGCTTTGATATATCAAGCATCCAGATTCACATTCATACAAGAACTTGGGTGGAGGCCAAAGATGGGTCCTGAGGGATTATGGTCATACAGCAGGTCCCAAGAGGCCACACAGGTCAGTGAACATGTTTACATTACAAATAGTAATTTTTTGCTACAAGGTTATGTAAAAACCAATAATGCAGACTGCCCATATTATAAGAGTCATTACAGTTTTTTTACAGTTCTACATTCTTGTCTGCCCACCTTTCATATCCATAATCATAGCAGTATTTTTATGATAAATGTTCTCATGAAGTACACTGAAAAAAACACAATAGTTCATTAATAACATTCTTGTCCATATGTGAATGATTAATATTCTTTTTTTAAGTGACTCCTTCCTTAATATTCACTATATGTTATGCCCAGTCTTTGTAATAGATTTGACCACAACACAATTGCATTCTGATTTTTAAATTTTTTTATTTATTAGTTTTATGTGTGTTGGTGTACTGCCTGGATGAAGATGGGTGCACCTGTGTCATGAAATGCCCATGGAGGTCAGAAAAGAGTGTCGAATTGCCATGGAACTGGAGTTGTGGAATCAAACCCAGATCCTCTGCAAGAGCACTCAGTGCTCTTAACAGCTGAACCATTTCTCCAGCCCTTTACATTCTCAATTTGTGATGAATTTGGTTTTTGGGCAGTTGTATAGACAGAGGAATTTGAAAGACAAGTTCAAATACTATTAGGAGACATTTCAGTTTTGATCAATGAACTAAAACAACAGCAATGAGTATAAACATGTAGACAGATGTCACAAATGCTAATCAAATAAGGTGCTTACAGCACTTACCATTTTGTAGTTTTGAGGAGTTTAGTGTCTGCTATACAAATAGTAACTTTTGGAAGAGACAAGGAAAGTAAGAAAGGAAGAGGCTGTGAGATCAGAGAATGGAGGAACTGAATAAATAAGTCTCTTTCCCTTTGCACAGAAAGGTCGGGATTTCTGTTTCTCTGCAAAAATTAATTTTAAAATAACATACCTATCAAACACCTTAATACAGCAGTCACTGAAATGTCAATTAATTGACTATTTCACCATTTCAGAATAGATTTTATGCCAGGAACCGGGGTTTTGAACACAGAAACACCACAAGTTGCCACACTGATGCCCTTGGTATTACAGAAAATAAGGAGCCAGCCAGCCAGATCCAGGTGAGTCCTCAGCTTTGGAACGCTACCAAAACTACTGAGATAATATACTGGCTTTAGCATACTGCGTGTTAATAAAGAAGACAATTATGGTAAACTCACAAGCAGAGAAATGGAGAAAGAATGGGAAATCCAAGGATAATTCCACTGAAAATATATAAGTAAAAGCATTGTTCAGTAGAACAGTAGAAGATTCATACATTGTCCATTCATAGGGCCAACTTTACCAATGCCTTGTATTCTGTAGTAAATCTAAACTGACTTTGACATCCAGGGTTAAGCATAGATAATATATAAGAACATGGAATGTCCATAGGGCTGGGTTCTACACAGGACTCTGGGTACCTGGATTGGCAGCATCTGACACTGCAGACACTGTGCCATCTTCTCTTGACACGTGTGTTCCTCCTGACTCTGCTTGTGTTCCTTCACCATGTTTCTCTGACTTCTCCGCATTTACCTTGTCATAACTGAAAGTCACTAGAAGAATGGATTTCCATACAATATTATATGATGTTCTTCAAGATTCAACCAGCCACTCTGTGATGACAAGTCTGCATATCATGCTAGTTATAACTTACAGTGTTCATTATCTCTCAGTGATTCCCTTCCATGGAGCAACTACAACAACTTACAATGGGTCTGTGCTGGGTCGTGATGCACCTAGGTAGAGGGAGTCTTAATTTGGGAATGGTGTCCTTTGGACTGGCCTGTGGCCATGTCTGTGGGGCATTTTCTTGATTGTTGAGTATTGTAGGTGGTGCCATCCCTGGGCAGGTTGTTGTCTATTGTATAAGAAAGCAGGCTGAGCCTGGACCAGATGAGCAAGTCAGTAAGCAGCGTTCCTCCATGGCCTGTGCTCCAGCTCCTGCCTCCAGGTTCCTGCCCTGAGTTCCTACCTTGGGTCCCTCAGTGATGAACTGTGACCTGGGAAGCTAAATGAACCCTTCCCTCCCCAAGGTGGTATCAATCAGAGTATTTTGTCACAGGAATGGAGAAGCAGACTAGGACAGAGTTCTATCCTGTTCCTATAAAACCCCACAGAGGCAAACTGTCCTCCATGTCTTCTCGAACGTTACCAACATTCAGTATATTTGCAATTCTCAGTTATAATAATTATGATAATCAAAAAATAAAGAAGAAAAAAACGGGGTTCAGACAGGTAACTACTGTTCCGGCACTCCTTTAATAGAAAATTCATAAAGCACTCTGCTGATATTTCTGAACTTAAACCTTTTTTAAAAAAAATCTATAACATGAGGTCAGTGGCTACATTTAAAAATTTAGAAACCTGTGCAATTAACAAAATGATACTTTAAATAAATATATGAATAACAACGGGAAAGTTTCATTCAGCAACTTGAATTAAATCCTCAAGGAACTAACTGTGTTAAATTTCACTTATTTTAATATAATTGTTCAATTATGCTTACGTAGCCGGAAGTCCTACTGAAAAGTTTACAAAGTCTCTTGACTGCCTGGATCAACCCTCTGTCCCATCTTTGGCCACTGATGTTAAATAGACTGGGATATACTCCTCCTGTCCTCACAAGAGTCATAGAGATCAAAGAAAAAAACACGAAAATCCTGGAGGGTGTTAAGAAGCTCATTGACCAGGTAAGCCTTCTGCCTCAACTTCTTTGCCTTTCTCGTGCATGACTGTGTGGTGGGAAATGACTTTTGAAGTTCACTTGGGAAAAAAGAAATCTGAACATCCGATTTTGTCAGCACCTCTACTCCTGAGTGGCCATTCTCCCCTGACCTTCTCAAAGGTGCTTCACTCGGAACCTCACATTCCAGGGATCTCCGTAGACATTGCTGTTCCTCACAGTGGTTTGGAAAGTACACTTCTGTTCTGAAATACAGATACCCAGGTGCTCTCAGATATTCTTATCACTGACGTTAATGGAAAGTCATCTTATGGTACCAAGTCCGATATTCATTGTGTTTAAAGATTTGCATATATACATTATGTAGAAAATTGATCTGATGAAAAAATATCGACATCCATAAATGAAAGGGAAAGTCCAGAACAACAATGAAAACTACTGAAGTTCCTTAAGGGACAGAATTGAATGCAGCTTCTCCGTTTCTCTGTAACAAATGGCTGGTGATCTGTCTGCCTCTGCATCGTCAGTCTTCTCCTGGAGAGATGAAACACACACAGGTCTGCTCACAGCAGAGTTCTGATCTATGATAGACCAAATAAATATCGCCCCAAAGTCCAGTTTTGTGAATTAGTGAGTTTTGATTCCTAACAGGAGTCTGGATGAGGGGTTACTTACACAATCGGGGGTGACTCCAAAGCAGCTTCATGTCCTCCTCACATGGGGGAGAACTCATGAAAGCTTCAATCCTGGAGCTCTTTTCACAGTTCACAGGGAGCTGGACAGGTCTGAGCAATCTCCTCTCTACAGCTCTGCAGGTCAGATTCTCCATCTACAGCAGTTGTTAAGTGTTTTGATGACACTGAGGGAGGGGCTGAGACTCTGACAAGCCTCCTCTTTCCCAGATGTCAAGGTTTATTTTAACCTCTTGAGTCCAGTTAAACTCTCCTTCCCTCCTGATGGAGAGGCTTCAACTGGGAGGAAAGTGCTATACATTTCCCTAGAACAAATTTCAGTGAGCATCCATTTTACACCAAAAAATGTACTGAACTGTCCAGCGTCTACATTTAAATGGCTAACACCTTTTAGACAATCTGTCCCAGATACATAACAATCCATAGGTTTGGTTAAAGATTCACACCCATAATTCCTCCCAAAAATTAATTTAACAATTTAACAAACAAAGATAATTATGCAATTATAACTGACTGTTATTTTGCTAATCAGGTTAATGCTGGAGCTGGAGGAAATGAGACCTACCTTTCCTGGTCAGGACTGGCATCCTTGCAGTCTGCCAACAGAGACACTAGTTACTTTGCTTTCTATAACCTGTTTCGCTGCCTGAAACGGGATTCCAGTCATGTTGAACTTTATCTGAAGTACTTGAAGTACAAACTTGTCCAAGACAACAACTGCTGAGTTCACATCCTTTCTTCTGCTTCCGAGACGCTTCTCAATGGTCCACTGAGGCAAAGCTGCTTTTTCATACTTAACACTGGAATGTAGGTTTGTGTGTAATAGATCAACTTTAAAAATAAAAGTTGACTTTGAGAAAACTCCAAGTGTAAGCAACCAATTGATCCATAATATTTTGTAGACTTAATCCAAAATTTAATTATAATATTGATGTGTTTCTATAAAAATATCATAAATACCAGAAGTTAGCCTTGTTGATAACAATTTTACAACTAATTGTAGAGCCACAGCATGTTCTGTGGAGGGTGGAGGTCTTAGAGTCAAAGAATGATATGTGTATAAATCCATCTATCTACACCCTACAAACATGGAAATCTCTGCACACGGTATGAAGGACAGCCAATCTCTTTTACCTAATACGTGCATTTTGTTCATAGACAACAGAAGCAATGATGCTATTCCACTAGTGCGACCTCATCAGAAAACCTAAAGCAGCCTGCACCATGAACCATCTCTAGGTGTCACTTCTGCTGTCTTCAGCCGTGCTCCTCTGAATCCTCATCGCCTTTCATCATCTTAGAATAGCACAGGTGTTCTTGATACTGTGGGTCTAAGCAAGGTTGTCAGGGTTATCATCTCAGATTCCAGCTGCAGTTGTATTCCTATCATTCTCTGGTGGTTTGATTCACAAAGCTGGAAATGCAAATGCGATCCGTTCCTACGTGTCTTCCCCTTACGTCTGCTATCAGTATCTTTGACTTGGTGAAAAATCAGGTACAGGCTAGGAGAAGTGGAAAATTCCTGACACCACTGACTTGACATAATATCGATTATCAATTTGTTACTATGGATTAACTTAAATTGCCCAAACATGATAGGTACCTTTCTCATGAAGAATAACACTGATTTCCTAAGACAAGCTCTTATGAGCATTTCTCTGAATACAGTCACTTTATCAGGAAAACTCCATGAGTGGACTCTCCTATGGAGTCTACAGTTTTGCCATCTGTGTCAAGATTTACAACCTCTGCTGCTGGTTCCACACCTTGAAAGAACCTATTAAATATACATGCCTCAGAGTAGTTTCTACCAAATCACACAGCAGAATCACATGCTTTAAAAGGACCCCAGTGCGGTAACCTGATTTTTGACTGAGGCCTTCCTGGGGTCTGCACCAATTTCCTTCTTCTCTTCTTTACCTGCACCTGCGGAAGAATAGTAAGCCAAATTCAGGGACAGACGTTCTTGTCTATAGGCATAATATTCTTCCCTTCTTTTGAGCTCATGAGTAATTCTCTTTATGAGCAGCTATCACAGAATAAACCAAATCACCTTCCCTTCTTTAAGTCTGCAGAAGTGATGGGTGGGCTGAGGGTGGTTCAGGACCTGAGTTGCCTCCAATCAGTTTAGGATGTGGACTCCGCTCACTGTTAGAGCTCCATGAAAGGCAGTGGGTTTCCTGGAAGCCTTACAGTCCATGTGATGGAACCTACAGGGATCTCTAGATCATCTCAGATAGTCAGTCAACATTTTCATATATGAAATAAAAAATGTAGGTACAATAAAGTGAGAAGTATTGTGGGGCAAGAACAGAAGGACTACCAGAAATAAAATAAGCAAAAATGGTGTCTGCCCCATAAGGTGCCCTTAGAACAGCAGCCTTGGTGAAAACTCATTGATCCTCAGCATTAGACTGTAATAGTAAATATTATCCCGTGTTCCTCTGTCACATATCATTAATACCCTTGCTTGTTCCCATGAAGATTTCAATTTCCATTAGAGACATGCTTTACCTTCATCTACTGAGTAGTTACATTCCGGAAACAACTAGAACTAGGGTGCTCTGCATCGTCAGGAAGTTTTAAAATAGTCTATGAGTTAGAAATGCACTCCACACTTAAAGCTGTCAACCCACACTGTTCTCTTTCCTCACAGCCAGAGTTGTTTTATCTGATCCTGTCCTTGCTCTAAGCATAATGATCCCAGACTTTCAGAACACAGCACACTATCTGCTGTGAGCTAATCTGTCAATCCTTTGATTACTTCTTAGATGCAACATATCATGAGCCCCTCGATGTATTCTAGCCTTCATCTTTCAAAGGGCCGGAAAGCAGGGTGAAATCTGACCAAAGTCTACATTTAAGATTTATGTTGTTAAAAGACAGAGTAGACCTACCACAGCTATATACTCCTTGGAATATATATAAAAGATGTGGTACCCTGCAGACATACTTGGTCAGCCATCTTTATTGTTGTTGTTTTCGAAATAGCTAGGAAATATAAACTACCTAAATGCCTCTCGGCCAATGAATGGACAAGGAAAATGCGGCATGTTCACTCAAGGAACCTCTACTCAGCTGTGCAGAAAAACAAAACTATGAAATCCACAAGAAAACAGATGAAACTGTAAACTGCTCTAGTGAATGAAGAAGTAACCAAGGCTCAGTAAACAATCAACGCATGTTCTCTCATTTGTGCATCTTAGCTCTGAATCTAGATGTGTATATCCTGAAGTGATGGAAGGATCCAGGAAATCACAGGTAAATGGTAGCTGAAGGGAGGAGATGAGAGTTTGAGAAGGGCCTGGTAGGGCCCAGGGGCTACCAAGGAGGAAGTGAACAGAGGAGAGAGAGGGCTCTGTGTGGGGAGACTGTGGAAAGATAAAGAATACTTAGATGGTCAAAAATAAAGGAAAAGGGACCGTCCCTTCCACTGTTGGTCAGTAAATATAGACCATGGCCATGACCCTGGCTCTCTTGAAGTTAACATCTTCGTGTTGAAGACACAGCATCCTGCCAACACAGGACTTGAAACATTTGGTATAGAACTAACCTGGATGACCTGGAAACCTCATCCCTGAAGACTAGTTCTCATAGTGTTAGAGGCACTATGCAGTGTGGAGAAAAAAAAACAATGTTCTTTCCCAGCTGTAAAGCCTATAAACCTCAACAATGACTGGCCACACAATATATTTCTATCGGTGGAATACTGACACTTTCCATCAAGCAACAGCTGTCTAATTGAACTAACAGCCAGCTAAACAGGAGGGAATCCAAGCATGACACTTAAATATTCAAAGTACACATGATTGTAGAGGTCATGGACCCTCAAGAGGAGCCCATTTCTGTCATTTCCCCAGACCAGTACTGTTTCTTATTATATTCTAAGGACATATCTTTATATTCACAGGCAAGCATGGCTCTTATCACTCATCAAAGAAACTAATTTTTGCAAGATCTGGAGAAGACTACAAAGTTCCACAACTGGTCAAAATGCAGAGAATGAGGGACAATAAAGTTCACAGACAGAATGACAAAGAGACCTCTACAACCAACACTCAGGGAACATCATAGAAAATGGGGTGGAAAGGTTGCAAGAGGCATGGGACATGCCTGCTAGCAACATGCATGTTGCTAGATAACGCATTCCACACATGAAAGGGAAGCTACACCCATGAAATCTCCACAGTGTGGTTGCCTAATAATAGACACATTATCATAAAGCCAGTGGACATGCCAATGTGGATGGGAGAAATGTCACGATGCTGTACTTCTAGATGCAGATCTATGGGCAATCAATGGCTGCTAAGGGAGAGATAAAAAGTTTTCTGCAGGGAATAGTTCCCTGATAGGTCATCTTATCCCAAATGTTCATCCCTAAACACATGTACACACAAGTACCACTAAATGGACTCAGAATGTATATGTGCATATATGTATATATTAATTTATACAGGTAGACATGATAGTGATAAAGGAGAGGACAAGAAAAAGAGAGTGAAGAGCCGTGGAGAAGTTTGAGGGGGACTGGAAGAGGTAAAAACCATGAAACATAAGACACATATGAAGTGCTCAAAATATATATACACGTGTGTGTGAGAGAAAGTGTCTCTGTGTGTGTAAGCGTGTATGTGCGTCTGTGTGTGTTTATGTGTATGGTGTTAAATGCCTATCTGCTTCCCAACTAGCTTTATTCCATCAATTCATCCATATTCCCAGTGCAGTGCAGAGTATTTAATGAAGAGGAAAGAAAGAAACGTGTCAATGAATGGTACGTCAATGTTGTGAAATCTTTTTTTTTCAAAATATCAACTTAAAACTTTCATGTGAAACTTCAAGGGATTACTGGTTAAAACCCTCTAAGATATGGTGACATTTAACTCAATTATGTTGTCATAGTTTTCAGACATGAGTATGTAGAGCCGTGAATGTTAGGGAAGAGTCAATACAGTGCATCCTGAAAAGATAGTTTAGATAAATATAAATACAACCAGTCCTGTTTCAGTTATAGAAAGACCTTGAAAAAAGCAGCTTACAGAGAGGTTGCAGGATTAAGGACTATAAAATCAATATCGTGAAAATTAGGATGTTAGCCAATATAATATATAAATTTAATGCAATCATAGCAAAATATCAATGGCATTCTTTGCAAAACTAAAAAACGTGGTCTTAAAATTCATATGACACAAATAATCTAAGAAAACTGATCATTGCTACTTGCTGTTCAGAAGTATTTAAACTTCATGGAATCCCATGCACACCTAGAGGTCAATTAATATCATGTTTTATTATAGAAAATTTCTAAGTTGAAAAAGCCATTGCACATGCAGATATCTTCAAGCATTTTTTCTACCAGCTTAATTTTCCTGCCTTCTATCCATTTTAAAGTGAGTTTTGTACATAGTGAAAGAAGCAGTCAGTGGAGAGAAGAGGGAGAGAAATCACCTCTGATAAATGTGGTTTATCTAGAATTTAAGAAGAATTCCAAAAGTTAAACAGCAGGAGTGAGTGCATCCAGTCAATCAATGATGAATTCATCCAGCCAATCAATGATTAACCCATACAGTCAATCAATGATGAGGTGTATTGAGCGAATATTTATGAAAGAAGAAATAAAAAATAAAAATGAGCAATGTTATTTATTTAATTCTGCTTTTGTAGGCTAGAGGAAAAGAAAGAAAACTGCTTTGATATTCCCTTTCACCCCAGAAGAATAGCTATCATCTAGAACACAAATGCTGACAGAGGATGCGAAGAAATAAAAACATTTACATATGGCTACTCAGAATGTAAACTGATGTGGGTATCATAGAAATCACTGAGGAAGACCCCCCTGAAAAACTAAAACTAGAACAACTGTCAGACCCAGTGCTATGACCATGTATAAACCTAAATGATTCTAACCACCACACCATACAGATGTCACACATTCATGGTTATTGCTGTATATAAGACAGAGAAAGAGCCTAGATGTTCATCGGTCAATAAATATAAACTGAAAATGTGCTGTACATTCAAAATGAAAATTTTATTTAGCTATGAAGAGTCATGGAGCTAAGCCATGCATAGTGGCATATGGCTTTAGTCCCAGCACTCAGGAGGCAGATATAGGCATATCATCATGGTCTGTATAGTGAGTTCCAGGGAAGCTGGACCTACAGGAAGATGCTGTGCCAAAAAGGAAGAAGAAGAAGGAGGAGGAGAAGGAGGAGGAGGAGCAGAAGGAGGAGAAGGAGGAGGAGGAGGAGGAGGAGGAGGAGGAAGTTATGTCACTTGCATGAAAATGAATAGAACTGGAGAACACCATGTTAAGGAAAGTAAGCTTGTTACTAAGCCAGTTTCAGAAAGACAGGAGTAGTGTGTTTGCTGTCTTATAAGGATCTAAGAATAATACATATATATCACATAAAGAGAAGAGCAGGGAGAGCAGCATTGGGACAAATGAGAACAAGTTCCAGTGACATAGGAACTGAACATGACTTAATGAAACCGACATTATGCATCCTATATGGAAAAGAGAGCACATGACGTAATGGATGTGAAAGGATGAAAATCATATTCCACTTTGTCATTATTTTTGTAAAGATGTAAATGAATCTATAAATATCTGATAAAACAGGCATCCAAAAATCATTACAGATAAAGGGGGTATAAAGATATTACATTAGGGCTAAGACCCTCCAGGTAGGCGTCATTTCAGCTCCAAATATTCGTACAACAAACAGAAGAGACACAGGAATGTGATACATTAATTTACAGCGTGACATGACTAATGGAAATGCCTCTCACTGTGGTTTATGCATTAACGTTCTTCCTTTAGGGAGTCATGAACTACTCCTTGGTACGTGAGCAGGACTATAGGATGTCTGAACCTAACATGCCATAATCACACATGGAACACAGAAGCAACAAACAATGTATCTAATGCCTATGGCTTCATCAAGAAAATATTTCATAGCCTCAACTGTAAAATAAATTTACAAATATTGAAATCAGTCCCACTGTTCTTCAATCACTATGAATTTAAGCAAAAAAATCAATAAACAAAAACAAACATAATACTCTTAATCTGTATAATTTGAACAGAGAAAAACCATGGAACTAGTAAACACAGTAATATAAATGAATAAACAAAATAAAATGAGAAAATATCAGCTAAACAATAATCTGGTTATTTCAAAGAAATTGTGGTTTATATAGTTCTAGACTGACAAAATTTTCTAAAAAAGATGTATCAGTGGATACTGTGTGTAATTCTATCTACAGGGTCATATTTCTGAACATTTGTCTCTAGCTGATGATGTTATATTAGGAGACTTTGGAACCTGCAGAAGTAGAGTTTAGTTAGCCTGTTAGCATCTAAACTTAAGTTAGCCATGACACAGATAAACTTAGAATAACCATTTTAAGGGGGAAAAGACAAAGTAGAAAAGAGCTGGTTCATAGTCTATACAGTACTGCTACCCACATTGTAAAATTGCATGCCACACATAGTTTTAGTGCTGAATAATTTTAAAGATTTATTTTATTTTTAGTTATATGTATTTGTATGTGTCTCTGTCTGTGTAGCTGTGAGTGTGTGTATGTGTGTGTGTGTGTGCGTGTGTGTGTGCGTGTGCTCCTAAAGAGGATAGAGGTACTGGATGGATTTCCCTGCAGCTGGAGTTACAGGTAGGTGTGTGTAGCCTGACATGGGTACTAGGAACCAAACCCAGATCCTCTAGGAGACCAGCATGCACTTCTGACCACTGAGCCAGCTCTTCAGCCCCTGCAATATTTTTTACAAAGTAAAAGAAAACTGAAGTGGCCAGAGGTACACTGATCATTTATCTTAAAGAATTCAGTGAAGATAGAATTTCACACAATGCTGTGTTACAGTATATAAAAATTTCACATTGCTAACCAAGGCAAGAATTAGTAGAAAAGAAGTGATCTGGGTCATTAACAGGTGATGTTTAATGAAGAGTTGTTCTCAGAGCATCACCAAGGGAAGGATATATTCTTCCACATAGTTTTAAGAGGCCAATCATTATGTTATATAGTTTAGCCTAGTTACAAAGTAAATAGCCAATATATGAAACATCTAGTTAAAAACTGGAGTTCCTTCAAATCCAGAAATGATACATTCTTATGTTTTTCCCTGTGACACCAATCAAGCCACAGTCCAGAGAATTCACCATGTCCATTAAGACAAAGTCTCATAATGTAATGAAAGCAGTCCAGAGGAAGTATTTGTCTTCAATTTAGAGTAAATGTAGTAATACAATGGACTTAGGGAAACAGATAACATGACTATCTTAATAGATACAGAAAAAGTCTTTTACAACATTTAATATCCCTTCATGGAAAAAGCCTTGAGGAAACTAAGAACACAAGAAACACTTCAGCACCAAGGGTCATACCTGACAATCCTCCAGTTATAACACAGAATAGCAGAGGCGTTTTCTAAAACCAAGAACAAGACAAAGTTCTCCATTCAACCCAGGCTTAGTCTACGAAATGTCTGAAGCCTTAGCCAGAACTACGAAAGAAAAAGCAGTGCAAGGAATACAAAATTATCCTATTTTCAGCTGCCATGTGTCTATGCACAAAAGGTCACAAAGATTCCATCAGGAGATTTTTACAGCTTATAAACTCTCAGAAGGTAGCAGCATATAAAATCAAGATAATTATTGGTCACTTTATTATATACTAATAATAAACTTTGGTAAAAATAAACAGAAAAAAAATAAGTGAAATAAGTGATGAGCACGATGATTTCAGTCTCTGCCATTCACATGCACATAGAAGTGTGTACATGCAACCCAACCTGCGCATACACAACCACATACACAGAAGCTAAAAATACACAAGTGTGGTCATGTGCAATCACACCCACACGTGCATACACACACATGCAAATATACATATACAAAGAGAAAATTAAGAAAAGACATAAAGGTATTATGTAATAGCAAAGCCACGAATCCAGCAAGAGAATTTAACTTTCTATTTTCTACGCAAGGTTTCATGTAGCACAGACTGGCCTCTAACTGGCTATTTAGCCAATGATGATCTTGAATCCCTGAAATTTCTAAACCCATCTTCTAAGTACTGAGATTGCAGGTCTGAGCCGCCCAGCTCAGGTTACGCCATGCAGGGTACTGAACCCAGAATTTCCTGTATTCAAGACAAGCGCTACGTGAAGTGAGCCCTCCCTAATGGTTCTAAGTGTGTCCACAGAAAACAAAAGAAAAGCAAAACACCTGATGTGATCATTTATAGTGATGAAAGCTCTAAAATGTAACTATCTTCAGGGGGACATGAAATTTCCTCTTGGAGAAAATGATATAAAAATGAGACTATCATAAGAAACACAACAAAGGAGTAGACGACACATGACCAGACAAAACTCCAGAGCTGAAGAGTGAGACGCATTTCATCACGAAGCTTATGAAAATAGTCCCCTGCAGAAACAGCACCTTCACTCATAAAGCACTGTTGAAGTCAGGCGAACTCTACCTTCTGATTATAATTAAATGAAAGAAGAAAACTGCAATAAACTGAAGACAACAAAAATCTCTAAGTCTGTGTAAATTAACATACTTCTAAAGGATCTGTGGTGACAGACTTTCATAAAAGCTAAGTAAAAAATGCTGAGGAAAATAAAACATATCATACCAATATAAATAGGAAAATCATCACTGAAAACACAATTTGTACCATTAAATGGAAAAGGGATGTATAAAATTGATCCTCACAACCCCTACCTAAAGAAGCCTAGGAAGAAATTAGAAGAGAGGACAAAAGCAAGGAATAACAAACACTGCGGAGGAAATCAATGAAAGTCAAGAAACAAAACAAAAATCAAGAAACAGAAACTCAATGACACCATGACCTGGATCTTTGAAAGAACTATTAGTAAAGGTTCTAGTAAGGTTCAAGTCAAATTAAGGAGCTCAAGAAAGACCCAAATCACCAGTTGTAACGTAATGAATGCTCTTTGTCCTCGGAGGGTTTCAACATAGGAACAGGGTTTCCTGTTCTTCAGATACACATTGGTGCATCTGAACAGCCATCACTCTCATGTAAGTGAGACTTCTAGAGTGCTAAGCCATGAGATGGGAAGAGGAAGGGGACACAGAAGAAGATGCAGTTACAGAAATTAAAAATTGGAAAATATCAAAGCAGAAATTCTGGGAAAGTTGAAAGTCAGATGTCACATCTATGGACCTCTGGAAGATCATAATGTCTAGAGGACAGTTGCCTGAGGAGAGAAAGGGGAGTCACTGTTTGCACTGTATCTGTGGCTGAGAAAGAAGGAGATATATTAGGTGGGAATCATTCTTGATTATGCCTTGATGGAACAGCAAAGGTGCCTCTGAGAGTGCTCAGCATGACAGGAGACTCGTGGATAGCTGATGGAATTGTGTGTCCCTTAGTCATACACCCAATCCTGCTTTGATGAATGCTCGGTCGGGTAAACATAAATTCTCCTCAGTCACTGAATGCGTCAGTGCATGGATAAGGAGAAGGAGAAAGGAGGGTGAAAACAGTTTGGGTGGAGAGAGCAAGCAGCCCCGCCACAGATGTTACGCAGTGCGTACTTCCCACTGCTGAGTGGGAAACTTAGCTAAGAGTGGTCATCCTGCTGGGGCACAGGACGCAACCTGAACACGGATATTACTCTGGAATGGAACGGGTAAGTTGAGCTTGTGTGATGTGTGAAATGAAAGCCTTTGGGTCGACTTTATTCACCTAGCCATGGAAAATGTCAGTAGAGAGTTAAGACTAATGAACAAGCAGTAATCGCTAAGTGGTCAGCCTGGAGCCAGATACAGAGAGCCAACCAAACAGCAGAAGTCTTCAAAGAAAAGCAAGTCTTGTCCTCCATTACTCCTAGCCCCTCATGGAGTACCCAGTCAGCTCAATGGCCTGGTGGAAGTGCTCCAGGTAAAAAGATCAATGAATCATGGGTAATGACGTGTATATTGATTTCTTCTTGTTGGTACAATAAAGTATCTAAGCAAAGAAATGGTGGGAAGAAGAATTAACTTTGGTTTATCTTGCAAAGGGACACAATTCATCATCGGACTAAGGTGAGGTAGCTGGTCACGTTGCTTCTACAATCAGGAAGCAGAAAGAGAAGTGAATGCTGGTGCTCCAATGGCTTCTCCTTTGTAATTCAGTCTTTGATCCCACCTCAAGGAATGATGTCACACATAAGAAGATGAATCCTCCCACCACAATCATCCTAGTGTATCATTTTCCTCAATCGTAATACCAGAGGCTTGTCTCTCACAGAATTCGAAATCCTGTTATGTTATCATTCAACATGAACAGTAAACTGTCTAAATGTCAATTTCATATACATCCATACAATTTTAAGTCCTTACATTCCACACTTTGTGCACATTGTCTCATGGATGTCTGATAGTATAAATTTTATTAGAGTCATCTCTCAGTCCCCCTAGCTTTTAACATGCCATCACTGTTCAAACTTCCCAAGACTCTCCTGAAAATCAAGGTGATCTCTTAACTCTAAGATCCTATGTAGTGAAAACAAGGTACATAGATACACTGCAAAATAGTACAGGGACGACAAATACACACTGAAAAGCAGAGATGGAGACACCTAGAGAATGAACCCATCAGAGCAAGACTGAGACCCAGCAGGGCAAGCATCAAAACCCACAGCTCTCCTGTAAGTGTATGGAGGTCATAATGGAATCATCTGGCCTTCAGAGACTCCTCCAGCTATGATTTGCTATGCACACATAACCTATGTCTTGGACTCACTCTAATCTATACCTTCAGCTTTCCTCAGCAGACACCCTGTGGTCCATGCATCTCCAACATCCTGGAATCTCCACTGAAACACTGGTTGCACACTCAGTTTACATGATCCCCTTCCGTCTCTCATGACAGGAACACAAACTCCTCCACAGTCTGCTGGTCCTCAGAAAATATCTCTAATCTTGAGGCAAGTCTCTATGAGCTCCTCATCCTTACAGACAGAATTATAGTCCAATTTGTCTGCATTTGGAGCAGGCAAGAGTAGACCATCATAGATCCTGCTGGCTACCTTTAAGGATTGTGTTAATCTCAGTAATGTCTAAAATTTAAGAATTTGGAAGACCACAGTGAAGAACAGTAATCACTAGAGTCAGGATATGAAAGATGGCAAAACACATGATAGGAATAGATTAAACCAAAAGGTAAAAGGTTATTAAACATTCCCAAAATAAGACTGATGTACTTCCTAAGGTCAGTGAAGTCCTTGTAAACATTCACACACTACAGCTGACTGTCATTGGTGGGGATGGACCACATGTTTATGTTACATGCGGATAAATCGGACTGAGGAGAGCAGGGAGATCCCATGGTGGGAGGGTCTTTCAAAGGGACAAGTGTGGTATTTTGCTGGCTACTTGTGTGACGTGACTATGAGCACTGTTCTGCCAATAGTCAATGCAATATACAAACAAGCAAGAAGAAATCCCTGACTCGATAGTGGTAAAACATGAGTACAGCCATCTATTTCATATTATCTTTAAGCCCAGAACGAAATATGCTTGGCACTATAAGTCAGGCTGAAAATCTGTACACAGAGATATCTTAGGCTTCAATAGAAAGGCTTATCTACTTAATTAAATAGATGCGAGGTACCCACAATACAGCCTTGTTAACATCTGCTTTTCTACCTATACATTGCTGTAAAGTGTTCTATGCATACTAGCAAAAGCTCTTAAGAATAAATGCTACTTAGCTCTTAAGCTATTTAGAATAAATGCCTATTTCTGTGACCTTGTGACTCAATGCTCAGAAAACAAAGAAATAGGTATACCTCCACCCACAGAGAGGGAATTTGCAGAACAGAAAAGAAAAATATGTCAGAGTCTAAGGAAAGAGTGAAGTGTTGAGAAACAGCTGTTCTCCTCTGGACACAACGTGTCCATCAGCCTGCACAGACAGAGATGGCTGTCATGAACTCTGACAGAAATGAGACTCTGGAATGAGCCAAGCAATACAAAAAAAAAAAAACTGGTCTGCAGACACGATGCCTAGGCAGTTACTCTCCTTGAGGGGAGAGAGTCATCTTGATTCAGATATGGCTTCCTCCTGCCCCTGAGCAGTATGTGGCCTTGGGGACAGTGTGCTGCACTGTATAAGAAGCAGAACGTTACTTGAATGCAAGTCTCCATTAAAGCAACACTCTTGGGTCAGTGATGAACCTTGGTGGGAATGCTTAAAGATACTAACACCTTTGAGTCAACCATGCTCCTGTAAGTATCCCTTTCAGCAATGTTCCTAACTAAGCTAAAAAATGCATTTTTTTACCAAGCTAGGTATGGATAGAACATTGTGTGTGTGTGTGTGTTTGTGTGTGTGTGTATCTATGTGTTATCACAACCTTGTCTGTGGTTAATGATAATTGGTTAGTACTTCATACATAGAAACAGAGCAACACTGAGCCAAGAACACTTATCACTGACCCACATTTCATCTGCACATTAAATTCAGTTCTCAAAGGGGAATCTCCCTTCTCCTGTAAACACGTGGCAATGTCTAGAAATGCTTTGTGTTGTCCTTTCTGAGCTGGGTCAGAAAGGGGGAATATTACTGATTCCTAGTAGATAAAAACCAGGGGTGTGTTTTCACAACTTCCAATATCTGGAGAAGTTCCATAAAAAGGAATGGTCCTTCGGAAGTAGGAAAGAGCCAAAATGAAAACATTTGATTGGAAGGAGAAGAAAGAGTCCATGGGTCAAATCTCTAGAGCAGCGGGAAGAAGAGATTAGCCTGTACCAGTTCCCGAAAGTCTGCTCTCATTTGTTTGAGGTGAATAAAGGCATTCAGCTGTTAACTCCAGAGACAAATGTAGATAAGGCTAGTAGATATGGGTCTTATGTAGCTCTCATAATTTCATTGAACAAAACATCATCTAAAAGAAAACTTATTACTGGTAATATTTTCTTCACTCTTAACAATGTTTCTAAAAATAATGCATTAGTAACAACCAAAGATTTGATTTGATAAAAAGGAAAAATCTAAATCCTTAAATGCTTGAGCTCATTTTACGTTGTGGACTGGAGCTTTCCCAGACCTTGTGCATGATGTCACAATAGCTGAGTTTGTATGTACTCCTGTCCTGGTGTTTATGTTAAAGACTATTTATTTGTAGTCATCCACCACTGCTGGCTCTTAAGATTTTTGGTCCCCTAATCCACAGTGGTCCCTGAGTCTTTGAAGAAGGGTGTGCTATAAAAGTCCCATTTATGGTGGAATCACAACCTCTTATTCTCATTGACAAGTTCAGTCTCTGTGTTAATCACTAACGTCTTCAGCAAGAAGCTTCTCTGAGGAGACTTAAGAGATACAACGATCCCAACGTGGATGATGAGGGTAATAAAATTTCACTATTACTTTCAGAGTTGTGAGAAATTTATAAGATCCAGGAGAAGGAGAGTCAGGCTTTTTTAAGGGTGTGTCTTTGATAGGCCAATTATACTCCAGCGGATGGCCGTATACCTAAAAGTATGTGGGTAACACTAATTGGATCATGGGTTAAACACAAAGGGCACAAAGCTGGATGGGAGGGTAGGGACGTGGATCTGGGAGGAGCTGGGGAGCAGAGTAGATATGATCAAAATGCATTCTATGAAATGCTTAAAGAACTGCCAGACAAAACCCAGCAATGACCAGGGAGAGGGGCAAGAAGCCCCAGTACTGGCTGAGGATGTACTGGAAATAAATTACTGGAGATGGAGAGTCGCTTTGACACCTTGTATGCTGACCAAACTCCAAAACATGAACCCACACCCAAAAGCAAATGGGGAGCACAAATTCTACTCAGTTTGCCTAAAAAAATTTTTTAAAAAGAGGGACTGGAGACATAGCTCCGAAGTTAAAAGCTCTGACTGCTCTTGCAAAGGATGCGGGTTCAAGTCCCAGCACCCAGATGTTGGCTAATAACCGTTGTAACTCCAGTTTTCCAGTGGATTCAGTGCCCTCTTCTGACCTTCAGTGGCATTGCATGACATGGGTACAATTACATACATGCAGGCAATACACTCATACACATAAAACATAGACAGATAAATAAATAAGAACATGAAGTCTGAGAGTATAGAGGGCAAGTGTGGAGATGAGGGAAGGGTTTGAACATGATTAAAATGAATTTTTTCAAAACTCTCAAAGAACTGATATTTGAAAGAATATTTTTAAATAAAAAAATAAATTTTTAAAATCCGTAACTGTCCCTCAGACAATGAATGGAATGAATGTGTGTATATATGTTTATTATGGATAAAATAACTTTAGGAAACTATCATTATTTTGGAAAACATAAGCTATGCAATATGAATTGATAATATTATTTTTCCTTTGCGCTAAAGATTTATGTTATTCTGTAAATACACAATGTGGAGTGTATTTGGTTATACAGAATATTAGAGTTTATATATTTTTGACGCATAAATTCCTTCCAGTTCCATGGTTTACATGAAACATTTTCCATTACATTTATCAAACGTTCTGTGGAACTGATTATCCTCAGATTCACATTTTATATCAGAAGTTCATTCAGACTAGTGTCATTCATTTGAAATAGCCTCTTTGGTTTGATACGCTTTGTTTCATCTTCTTAAGAGTGTAAAATGATAGGTTGGAGCTCTGTGTCTGTCCATTAATGAAAAGTAAACTGATGGTATACAAAATCGGCTGTTGACAATTCCAAGGGTGAGTGGTATACAGAGCCAGGAAATTAGAAAATCAAAATTCCAGGGTGCATGCTAACAGAGGTATAGCATTGCCAGTCCACCCTCTCAATTTGCTAAATATGTAAAACTGAAACATTAAAATATCTGCAGAGAATGCCTTAGGCAGCCTAGATACTGTATAGTTGCAAAATCTAGAGGCACTTCTAGAGAAATACAAAAATGAAGGAAATCACACACTTTATAAATGATAAGTCAGAGCAAAAATTTACTTAACTAGGAGCTGGAGAAATGGCTCAGCAGCTAAGAGTACTTGATAATCTTGCAGAAAACCAGAATACAAATGCTAACACCCATATCCAGCAGCTAAATCAGTAAGACAGAAAACTGGAAATACAAAAAAATGCTGAAACCAAGTGCAGGTTAACTGAAAAAAGTCTGTAAGTTTATAAAATATGCAAAAACTGAAAAGATAAACTGTCACACACAAATTAAGAATTGTGTGGCTTGCGCTACATGCCTCCCACAAGCTCATTTCTGAGTAATGTCCTCAGCTGCTGGCACTGTTACAAAATGCTGTGAAACCTTTAGGAGATGGGGCACAGTCAGTGTCTTAAGATCTGCATCTCAGTTAGACCACACTGAAATACTGATCAGGGAGATCTACTTTTTCAAGGGCCAAAAATTAAGATGTAAAACAAAAATAAAAACAGAAACACTATACATAAACATGAAAGGTCAAAAAATCATCCTAATATGTTCACCTGTGCTTAAACATAATCCAAATTCAAAAACTCAAATACTGAGGAAGTGGAAAGAGCTCAGCAGTTCAGAGCACTGGCTGCTCGGCAGGGGATGGGAGTGTGGTTCCCAGCATCCACGTGACAGCTAACAACCATCGTCAGTCCAGTTTCAGGGCTCCGACACCCTCTTCTGACCTCCATGGGCACAGCACCACACACACAGGCAATACACTCATACAGATAAAAAATAAACAATAATGGTAAATAAAATATTTTTAAAACACAAATCTCAGGACTAGAGAAACAACTCAGTGGTTAAGAGCACTGTCTGCTCTTGCAGAGGACCTGGGTTCAATTCCCAACACCTACATGGTGGCTAACAACCATCCTAACTCCAGTTCCAGGGGCTCTGACGCCCTCTTCTGACCTACGCAGGCATTGACTGACACAGGTGCACTTACACACATGCATGCAGTGCGCTCATCCACATAAAATAAAGATAATAAATAAAATATTTTAAAAGAAGAATTATAAGCTGGCCTTCTCTTTTGATCAAAGTTATGAGAAAGCTGGATGCTCTGCTCTGTGGTCTCCGGGAGGCCGCAGTATGTGAGGACTTCAGGACATCAGAGTGTAGTCACGGGGTGTCAGGGTTTTTGGTAAATCCATATTCATTTGTCTCATTTTGTCACAGACTTCCTTTTTATCGACTTGCCTTTTACATTCTTTCACTTCCTTTTTCATATTTGATTTATTTTACTTTTTTATTTGTATGACTGTATTACCTACATATGTGTAAGTAAGCCCATGTCATGCAATGCCCACAAAAGTCAGAAAAGGGTGTTTGATACCCTGAAACTGCAGTTACAGATGGTTGTTAGCCCCATATGGGTGCAAGAAACAAAACCCAGGTCCTCTGCCATGCTCTTAAGCACTGAGCGATCTTACCAGCCCCAGTCTTTTACTTCTTAATGCCCATAGTAATCAATTAAACTATTATAGTTTCAAGGATTATGAAGTTTTAAGTAATATGGTGAAATATGTATTTATGAAATGTACTAGGATATAAGAAGAGAATTTAAATTTGTAAAAGAAAATATAGTATGGAATAATTAAATATTGATTAATATATAAGCTTTAAAAATATTTTTATTTTTCATTGGGTAATGTTTCTAAAATATTATAATGAGGTTTTTATGATTGATTTTCTGACAATCAACACGTTTGCATTATGAACAGGTGATGACTTTACTGAGGTCAGTGTGTACAGGTTCCATAGTAACTGAGATGGAAAATACAAGCTTGCATGTCTAGTTTGACCAACAGGACACATGGGACAGAGGAACGTTTATGTGTGCATTAGGCTCAAGGGCTAGTGAGTCAAGCTTTCTAAAATCTTAGTTGTAGTTTTGCTTAGTTACTACTTCCTTTCCAAATAGTAACTTTGGGGAAAGGTGAGAACATAAGAAGCTAGTAAGTCTGAGAGGTTAGGCAGCCAGAAAGACCAGGTGAAATAAACAAGATTACAGAAAAGTTAAAATAAGTAGACTGCAGGGTCACTATCTTAAACCCTAAATTTAGAGATTCTACCATGTGCTCTTTCTTCAGAAGTGCCCATGTGCAAATGCACTAATGCTCTGATCATGAACTCATTGACCTAATTCCCAAACTCCAGCTAACTTGATATTGTCATCATTACCAGAATAAACAGTATCTTTTAGGCTGACAGTTCAAGTCCTGAACCCCCATGATCTGCCACACTTCTCCCCCTCCTGTTCCAAACACCAAGAGTCAAGCCCAAAAGATGCAAGTGAGCCCCTCAACAAACAACCAAAGCATTGCACTGGCTCTGGCGTGCTGTGACTTCTTGCAGGCACTGTATTGTATCATAATCACATCTGCAGGAAGGTGACAAATTATAAGTAAAATCAAATGCAAAGTAACTTTATAACAGATTCATAAATTATTCATGAAATTGTCCCTATTTCAACCACTACCTTTCCCCTGGGATTATGCCTATCATTTCATAGGACACTTTGAAATGACTTGAGCTTTCATGGTTAAATCAATATTCACACACAGGTATAAAAAATTTAAGTTGAACACCAGGTGTCGTGGCACACACCTTTAATCCCAGCCCTTGGGAGACAGAAGCAGGTGGATCTCTGTGAGATCAAGGTCAGTCTGGTCTGCAAAGGGAGTTCCAGGCAGCCTGGGACTAGGGAGACTCTGTGAGAAGATGAAAGGAAGGGAAGGGAAAAAAGATGAAATAAAAGGAAGTCAAGTTGAGTATCGTTCATTAGATACTACTAAAGCTCTGTAGTTGGAGTGTTACTGAAAACCCCAGCACCTTTTCTTGACCTTCAAGATCCTCCCGGGTCTATATCTGTGTCTCTGCCTCCTGTTCACTCCCACCTGACTTTGTGGCCTTCTCCTGGGTCTCCAAAGCACATCTTGTGAAATATTGATACGGTAACTGGGCTGACAAATGTTAGTTATACTTTTCATTGTGATAAGCTCTCTGATCTGATTACCTGCCACAACCAATTTTTTATTTTATGTGTGTGAATATGTACCCATGTCATACAAGGCCTGTGGAGGTCAGAAGATGGGGGTCAGATTCCCTGGAACTGGAGATATAGATGTTTGTTAGCCACCACATGGGTGCTGAAATCACACCGGGTTCTCCACAAGATTAGTCAGTGCTCTTAACCTCTGGGCCATCTCTCCAACCTAGTCATAACCAATCTTAACATATTTGAAATTAAATATCATTACATATGTACGTATGTCACACATACCATTTGTTCTACTGAATGATATTTGCTTGGGGAACTAGCTTTCTACATGTCTGCTATGAATATTGGCAGTTATTAAGCAATCTAGCCATGGAGTAGGTCTCAACAAATGTTATTTGTTTGAGACCTACTCCATGGCTAGATACTTCCCCAACATTCTATGAACATTGCTATCATTAATCCTCAAAAACTTATGTAACACAAGCTGTGAAAACTACACTAGTTATCACATGTAACTCAACCTGCAGTTTACGCTTGTTTTCATGTGGTGTTCAGTGATGGGTATTTAGCCTAAAGTCCTTCTGAACCTGAACATTAATACCATAAACATCTGGAAAAAGCTTCTGAACTACCAAAATTAGTAGCATACAAAAAGCCCCTGATGCGACCATGTCATAGCCTCTTAACGTTTGCTTTTGGCATGCACCTAACAGCAGCATATGTGTTCTGGAGGGCCTCAGAGGCCTCCTGCTTAAAATCTGCTAAGTCAGTAAAACACATTGACACTGGAAGTTGTCAGTAACCTTTTGTGCATATTTTCACATCGTGAATAATATCTATTTTCTTCCTCACTGCTGTATTTACGGTTCTTTTGGATGACTTCCCAATTCTGTAAGACCATGGATGTTAGTATTATATAATGCCAACTTTTACAAAAGTGGTGAAGGTCTGATGGCTCACTGCTGACAACTCCAGCCAGTGAAGCTCTAGATCCAAGGGATCTTTTAAAAAATCAACTAATACGATTAAAGCATTATAGGATCCACTGCTTTTTTCAGTTTTTTCCTCCAAAGAACAATGTCATGTTCAATATGTTGGGCATGAGTCACTAATTATTTAGCTCTTGATAAGACACAATTACTCTCCATGAGTCATTTGTCTTCCTCATCCTTGGGGATGATCGGTACGCCGAAGAGCTGGCAAGGCTTCCTATATTGCTCGGCCTGCACAGGGGTCAGAGCCAATAGGGCCATCTCATCTAGTCTCCCACTTCATGTGGCTCCTTCAAGTGACTGACTGGTGGGCTCCAGACTCATGCTCTATTGGTCATACCCACCCAATGAAATGAACAACTTTCTCTATTACAAGGTCTCATTTCTACCTAATCCAACTTACATTTGACACACCCAGGCAAAATGTCCAACTCTGGAATAGGTCACATGGACCAGCAGTGCATTCACCCTCCGCACACCTTCCTGCATTGCAGAGTCACTCTATAATCTTTGCTCCTGGAATGAGTGTCTACCCCTAGGGTAGCTAACCTCATTTCCCTTTCTACCTCGAGCCCACATGCTGCCTCACTGTCCCTGTCTCCAGCCCAGGTTGAAACTGACATAAATCATTGTTCACTTGACTACAACATTCACTACGGAAGAAACGTTCTTCATATCAGTACAATGATAAAAATCTGTAATTCAACATTTCGTCTCCAGTCACCCTGAATGGCCATCACACGTAGACAGCATTGGGCCACCCTGTTAAGGACCAGACTGAGGTGATTCTCACCCCGAAGGGGTCCATCCTTCACAGCATCAGGTGCAGTGTCAGTCGGTACGTTCCTCTCCTCAGTGTTTCATTATGGCGTCTGTAGAGAAAACTTGTGCATTTCAGCTCTTTCCCACTCCCCCGACCCGCCTTGTGTCGCTCTTCCACCATTTCCACGGTCCCCCTCTCCTTCGCATGTCAGCTGTGAGCCCTGAACCCAGCCTCCATTCTCCAGGGTCTCCGTTTTCTTTCTCATGGTCTCCTTTGTTTTTGCATGCCTCCCACCGAGACTTATATATATATATTATAAGTGGGATTTTCATAGGGACAATAAAATGTGATTCTTGTCTTTTAAAATCCATGTCCTTAACCAGTTTCTGTTCCTTTATTTGTATGAAAACCAAGGATATTTGGACCTACTTGTCCAGAAGCAGTTTTGAGTTAGACCACTGAAGGATGTAACTGACCAATGACCCCGTGCTTGGAACTCAGTGAGTTCCCACCTGCTGGATTTTTTCTTTTCTTCTCTGTGTCTCCTGATGTGTTAGCTACACACAGAAGCCCTGGGTAAACTGGTAAAGGAAATAAGTTTGATTTTGTAAAGAACGCTCTCGTCATTTTATTATCTGGAAAGCTACTTGCAAGTCTTTGCATCCAAACCTTGCTTGTTTTGTGTTCTTGGCGTCACTTTGTGAAGAAGCTGCCGTTGGAGAGGGGCCATTTTAGAGGCTCCGTTGACACGTTTGCTGAAAGTCTGCTTGGTTGTGATAATAAGGTTTAGATTCTCGTTTTCAGTGCTTCTGTTGCTGCCCCACCCAGCCCGCTTGGCATTCTTATCTTTAGGTTTTAGTATCATCTTTGTCTCCATTTTTCCACATCAAATCCATGCAGACCCATATTGAGTGACATTGCAGCCCAAAGTGCTGTAAGTTTAAACTACCTCCAATGTCTGAGGTTTGAGTAGTGGCTGGGTGACTCCCATTTTGCATTGTGGGTTATATAGTCCAATGCCTCGTACATCAAGAGGCATTACCTGATTATATTTAAATTTCAATAAATATTTTATTTATTATTTTTATTTTACATGTATGAGTGTATTGCCTGTGTAAGTGCACCCATGTCATGCAATGTCCACAGAGGCCAGAAGAGGGCATCAGATCCCCAGGAATTGGAGTTATAGATGGTTGTTAGTCACCATGTGGATGCTGGAAATCAAACTCAGATCCTCTGCAAGAGCAGCCAGTGCTCCTAACTGCTGAGCCATCTTTCTGGCCCCATAAATAGTTTTTTTTTTAAGATCTCCAAGGTAAGCATACTGCACTTATCTGTATCTTGACTATTTTGATAATCTGGTGAAGAATTCTAGAAGAAAAGTCCTATTAAGACCTATATTGGCACTCTAGATTAGTACAAATATTTATGTCATTTATTGTATTATTTTCTAATAATAGAGTTGATGAAGGTGAAAGCCTAATACCTGAATCAGCATTAGGTTGGATATTTATCTAATCATAGGTCTCCAGGAATATGAAGTGAGGAGAATAATGCTCACACCGGACAACTACGGATGACTTTGGGTGACTGTGTGCTTGAAGGAGATGTCAGCAGTTTGATACAGATCTATAGTGTTATCAAAGATCTCATCAAAAGAACTCACCGACCCCTGAGTTAGAAGGAACAGAAGTCTGAAAGTTCCACGTAACAGTTGATTTCTGCATATCGTGGGCTTCTACACACACCTAGGTGGTATGACTTCCCAGGATACGTAAGGGAGGGTAGCTGACACTTGGGTCACACACCTAGAAATGCCCTGGGTCATTTCCACCTTACACCACTGATGTAAACAGTGTTCAGTCTAGCTTCAGCCAAGATAAGTTTTTACCAAAAAATAGTGTAGAGAAACTCAGCCTGCCCCTATAATTTGTAAAAGTAACTAATATATAACTCTGGCCCTTACCTTTTTTGCATTTTAGAAATTTTGTTTGTGCAAATATTACTACACTTGGCATTTAAAATGTGTCTTTACTTTTTGTTAATGTGTGCACTTGTTAAATGCCTTATCCTATAGCAGAGGCTGCCTGGAACTGACAACGTAGCCCAGGCTAGCCTCTACCTCAAGGCAGTACACTTTCCTTAGTCTCTGTACTTCTAGGGCAAAGTTCTGCCTGGCTTACATATAAGCATGCTTGGCTAGGGTAATTTTTCTTACAGTTGTAACTTAATGTGCACCCTGTCTTCTTTTATTATTTTTACCTTTGTTGCTATTTCTCTTTGAAAAACCTGTAGTGCATATACTTTATCTTGATTAGGCCTAAATGAAATTTAAATATTAGTTAGTTAGGCCTCTACCTCCCTGAGGACATCACCAACAAATATCAAGAATGTGACAAAGTTTCAGTGATACAATCACATGTGAATGTGGAAACACATTCTATACATGTACATCTTAGAAATCCTCAAAACTTCTGTCACAACATTTCTTTATGTGTGCAGTAAGGTTGCTGCCCTTGTGTGTTGACTGAGCTTGTGGTGTGTCTTGGGGATTGTGCCACAGAGTCCTTCATATGTCATGCAGATCGTGTTTGGTTCACTGCTGATACTGATTCACATCTTTTCTCACTATAGATTTATTTTTTGGCACGTGCAGCACTATACATTTCTGCTTTAGGTATTTTGAGGATTTTTGTTTGGTGTATACATATTCAGGATTTTAGTGTCTTCCTGCTACTTAGATCTTCCTATCCTTCTGTAATGTTCTCTGTCCTTCTTTCTCTATAATAAATATGGCCGCATTTTGTTTATCTTAAAAAATGAGTGCATGATACAGTTTGTCGTTGTTTTGCATGTACTTTGACTTTACTTTTGTAAAGTCAATATATTAATAATTTTTTAATAAATATTTTTTATTGAACTTTTGTGCATCTCATACAGTGCATCTTACCCCTACTTTGACGCCCTCCTTGATGCCCTCCCCTTCCTCCTCCCACTGGACTCAGGCATTCACTCACTGCCGCACTGTCCCTGGACTCAGGCTTCGAAAATATGAGCTGCTTGTCATCATTTTCATTCTGTTTAGTTGACTAACCCTAATGATATCCAGTTTGATCCAAATTCCTGGAAATAACAAATTTTCATTCTTGTTAGGGGTAAATAGAACTACATTGTGAAAGGAAGCATATACGCATGCACACACAGAGACACATACATACACACATACATATCCATACATGCAATTTCTTTACCCACTTATCTCTCATCTTGACTATTGTGAGCTTTGAGGCAGGAGTGTGGCTGCAATATCTCTGTTTTGTGGACTTAGATTTCCTTCTGGTAGATCCAGAGGAACGGCATAGTTCCATCCGCTGCGAGTTCTGAGTTTCTTCAGGGACTTCATTCTGAGTTCCACAGTAGCCGCAGCAGTCTACTTTTCTGCCAGCATTTTCATTTCTACAGGCAGCGTATGCGGGTTGCTGTGTCTTTGTATCCTTCCAAGCATTTGCTGAACTTTTTGGCAGATTTGTTTTCAGGAATCCCTTGCCCATGACTGTGTTGAAGAGGTTCCATGTGCTTCCCTCTAGCAGTTTCAAGACTTATGGTCCTCATTAACATCAGTAACCCACCTTAAATTTATTTTATATGTTGTTAGAAATAGGGCTGTGGTTTCATTCTTCTACCTATGGATATCTAAAGTACAATTTGTTGAAAATTCCCTTTATGCCTGTGTATGATTTTGAAACCTCTGTCAAAATCAAGTGGCTGTGGATGCAGGTATTCTCTTATATTTCATTGACCCTTGTATCTGTCTTTTGTGCGGGTCACATGTTCTTATGGCTGTGTAATTCGATTACAATCAGGTATTATGTTACATCCTGCATTGTTCATTTTGTGCAAGATGACTTTGACTATTTGCAGCATTTTTGTGTTTCCATATTAATGTCAGAGTTTTGTTGCAATTTTAAAATATACTTAGAAATTTGATGGGGATTGTGTCTGATCTGAAAATGGCTTTTGGTAGTGCAGCCACTGCCACAGTGTGAATACCACCCACCAGTGAGCACAGGCAGGTCCTCCCACTTTCTATTATCTTTTTAAATTTTCCTTCAGTGTAAGAATTTGGAGACAGGGTCACAACCAGGAAAACGATTTAGCTTATTCTAAGAGTGGGTAGAAATCTTCCCTTCTACGAAGATCGTGTTGTGTAGTTGCCTCCAATGTAAGAAAACCATGCTAGGAGTGTGCTTGCGGTGGAGACATATCGTGCTGTCCAGAGGTGGAGGGCTTTGCCCGAGGGGGTCAGGTGTAAGTTCAACATGGGTTTTCGGCAGAATCGAGCCCTTGCAGAGTGGAAATTGCTCATGCAACCCTGGGCTTCTGCAGGTGACAGGGATGGCCAACAGGCACCATCCAGAACCAATCAGATACACAAAACTGGTTGAAGTTGTCAATGCAGCTGATGAAAATGGCTTCTCATTCACCTTTGGCAGGCCAAGTAATGCACTTGGAAATGCTGGGGCGTCAGTAACAAATGACTTTTGGAGAATAATAGTATTATCAAGAGTGACTAGTGCAGAAACTCACATCCATCCTGCTAGAA
The DNA here is from genome assembly GCA_035773235.1 of Eospalax fontanierii. Lineage (NCBI taxonomy): Eukaryota > Metazoa > Chordata > Mammalia > Rodentia > Spalacidae > Eospalax > Eospalax fontanierii. The sequence goes on from CM069547.1 coordinate 4,482,037, forward strand.
CTGGCATTGCCTCTGGGGGTCAAACAACTGAAAAACCTGTAGAATTATTTCATATTTTGATAGTACTTGCTGAATTTTTTAGGGTCTGTTTGGATGCTGAATTCCTGTAAGAACTTCAGTTCCTTGGAGAAGGCAGCATTGAGCCTTCAGAATTCAAGTCTTCCCTCTCTAAAAGTGAAGTTGTATAAAGCTAACCCCTCATGTCTTGCAGATTTGGAAAAACATCTGGAACAATAACTCTAGTAGTTAAGAATTTGAAAGTAGGTACCATACATGGTGCGAAAAGACGTTCAAAGGCCACAAGGAAAAGGTGCTTGCTGTCCTAATAGTTTCTGACTAGGGAGGCTCCCGAAGCCCCATACAGTGTGCATGCACTGCTTTCGACTATGTGCCATCATCAAAGTCAGGAGTCTATTCATAAAGATATAATATAGTCTGGTTTCAGAATATGGAGACCCAAGGCTGATTCAAGTAACAGCACCAAAATGACTGGGGTGAAGTTTCAAGAAATTACCTGCTCAGCTGCATAGTAACAGAATTATTAAACTAAGAGACATGTAACTACCAGTCCAGTTGTGGAACAATGTATATAGGTGAAACCAACTACCTTGTGTTAGATTTAAACTTTGTTCCATATGTTTTATATTAAAATCCAAGCCAAATATCTGAGGCTGAGGAGATCCTGACTTCAATAGAAAGGCTTTTCATTTTATTTGATAAATAGATTTGATGTGCCTATCTGTCTTCTCAAAATGGACATTGCCTCCATAGAAAACTGCAGTTATCACAGTAGGTGTCAAAGACAAACTGCAGTGGTTGGTGGTTTACTGGCAGAGACTCACACCAATTAGACTGTTGAGAATAAGTAATTGTTGCTGTGGAATGAAGGCCTCAGAGTCATAAAAGAATTAAATATTCCATGGTTCAGAGAGCTTTGCAGAAGAATTGACAGACAGATGGAAGAGCCCGAGGAAATGGGTGAAATGTTAGGAAAGAGATACATTCCTGTGCGTTTAACACAACCGTCCGTCATCAGGAAGTAGAGGTGGCTTGTCGACCTTTGACAAAACAGAAGCCTATTCAACGTATACAAATAAGGAAAGGGATATAGATACAGCAGGGACTGTGGTGATGATACTAAGAATGTCAGGATTCTGCAAGAGCTCAGGGTCATAGGACCTTTACCTGAGATCCCAATTCTTTCTTCCTGCCCACCAGCTCTGCATTGCTTTGGGGGAATCTGCTGAGCTATATAGGTGGCAGAAAAGTAACAGAAGGAAGAACTCCAACAAACAGCTTTCCTTCACTGGCACCTGTAATGCAGTGGAACTTCTCAAGTATGCAACTGCCTGTGACTGGACCACACTTTTGTAAGTGATCATTCTTTTATGCTCCTCAGATAAATGGGTTTATAAATTTACATCAAGCTGTACTTGGGCAGAATACTTTCTTTGGTTTCATGCAGTGCTTAGAAGCTGCATTTGCTACAAATGCAACTGCACAAGAACAGAATAGACTCTCAGATCAGTGGTTCTCAGACAGGTGACCCTTCCCTATTCCAGAGATACATGCAATGTGTACAGGCTGTTTTCCCAATTGAAAGGAGGGGAGAGGGGTGAGTGTATCACCTGCATCTAATGTGTTGAAACAAGAGATGTCCACACAATGTCTGACACACAGGACAGCTCCAGAACATGGAGTGGTCTATCATCAAAAGTCAATGCTTCTGAAATTGAGAACTGTGACTGGAAGGAGCCAAAGGGGTCCATGGCTTCAATTTGTCACAAGCCCTGAATAAAGCAAGGAACATTATTTGGTCCCTGAGTCACTACACTGAATTGCCTGATTTGAAAAACTTTACAAAGCTTTCAATTCTCAACCTAATTTGAACAATACTAGCAGATGTGTGTCTTATACTATTTTTGAGAATTTGGTTGAAGGCTAATAACTTTGCCAAAATTAAAGCAGGTTAATGTTATTTCCCTTTAAAATCTTAATTTATTTTTTCTTGAAAATATTATGAATAACATCATCAAATTTATTTTATGATTTGAAAAAAGTAGCCTATTTAGACTGTGAATCTCTCCATACCAAGAAGCTGGAATATGTGTATGTATTTGTGTATATGTGTCTTTTTATGAAGGAGTATAAAATGAATTTAGAGACACATCATTCTATTTGAAAAATTAAAGTAATATGAATTCTAAAAATAGTATTTTAATTTTTGTTTTTAATATGTCATTCAGTAGGATGTATGCTACATAAGTTTGCAATGTATTTAATTATTTTGGTTACTAGAATTTAAGTATTTCCCACATATAAATCTATAACAGTTCACTAGTTTTATTTTTGAATATTTCAAATTGCATTTATGAAAGGGTCTGTGAAACATAGTTCTTAGGACTATAATGTATTAAATTTTTTTTCATTTTCATGTGTATATGTTATATGCATATGTATGCAAATGTATATGTGCCATGGAGGCCCTGGACTCTGATGCTGGAATCACCCTCTATATTTCCATCACTTTATTGATTGAGGTCTCTCAGTACAACACAAAGCTCTCCAGGATGACTAGTCTCACTACCCAGCTGGCTCTGGTGATCCTGTCCGGTGATTCCGTTAGACGCTGGAGCCTCAGGCAGAATGGAAATGCCATGCTTTCCTTCAGACATTTCTCTAGAATCTGGCAATACAAACTTCAGTCTTCACATTTTCTTGGCAAGCAATATATCTACAGAAACATCTCCAGCCAGAGACTCACACTTAGATATAGGAAAATCTCTGGACTAGTGTCATTAAAATTTAAAAGACCTTTCTCAGTGGTACATTCTTGATGTATCTTTCCTCTTGAAATGACAAATCACTGATAATATTAGAGTCTGTCAGAAGCAAATTAATGACAGAAGCAACTCAGACCACTGTCACAAGTTTCAGAGGTGGGTGCCATCAGAGCAGCCATGGACCTCTTTTACTCCATCAAAGACAAAATGTCAACCAAATTTTCATAAAGGAAAGTGTTTCTTCTCCCTCCCCAGCTCAAATGCACCAAGCTGTGCAATAGACTGTGCTGGAGCGGGAAAAGGCTTCACAGGGTGACTCCTGTAAAGTCACACAAACACACTGGCTCTGTGATTTCTTTTCTTATAGCAGGGACACTTCTGCTGCTGCTCCTGTCAAACCTGCTCCTGTGGGAAAGGGCCACCTCTGAACCTCAGTGCAATTACCTAGATGGAAACTGTGGGAAGATCTTTGAGTTCCTCTTTAACTTGACAGGCACCCTTTCTAAGGACATTAATACCCTCTCTTCAGAAATGTTAAATGAGTTTGTAAGTACCTCACCTCTGGCTTCTTCCCGAAAAGGAACATCATGTCAATTATTGGACTTCACTACAGTTTGAGAAAACATCATGAAAGAACCTATATATTATACCTTCATAGGCACAAGAAAGTGTCAGCCACTAAAAAGTGAAAAAAGAGAATGAGAAAAAAGATATTTCTCTAATATACTTTATTAAATATTGTTTTAATTTCACCTCGACATAAATCCCTGAAAGTTGTGGTTGAAGAAGAGCTCTGACTTTCTGTTTCTGGGTGCTGGAGGCCAGGCTCTATCAGCATTCTTCACTTACAACACTGCAGATAGTTAATAAAAGAGAGTTGCTCTGCACTGAATCCCTTGAATTGTAAAGAACTAAAATGACTGAAACAATGCAAAAATAATAACAATAATAATGATGGCTGTTTGGAAGCCCAGCCCTGGAAGCCATTGTCTAAAGATGTGGAGGACATGCGTTCATCATTACGAAAGTGGAGCTAGTTTAGAACTGCAATCAGGCCCTCCCTCGCTGCCTGATGAGGTCTCTTTGAAGGTTAGATGATCCCTGCTCTAAGTCAGTCCGGGAGGTTATGATAGGTGAGGGCTCCATTAGCTCAGAGTGTGAGCACAGGGCCTCCAAGTGTGTCATAACTATTCATACTATTCCCTTTAATCACAGGTTTTCATTCATTTTCCATTCTCGACTGGCAATCTTTCACCCTCTTAGAATCCCTAGCAATTGATTATATCTTACATTTTGCTGATTATTGGATTTAAGTAACAATTATGTTACATAATATATAAGAACATATAATAGTTAAATAATTAAATATTTCTAATATGTAAACATGAGAGTACTATTTTTACATTTTTAATTTTTCAATGTGTAATATTCCCTAAGATATCATGCTTTGATTCTATTGAACCAACACAACTGTATCCTAAATTTTGGGTAATTTTGATAAGTTCAAGGTATATTTCAATGGTAATAGAAAGAAAAAGATAAAATTTTATAATGTTTAGTTAAAAGAAGTCTATCAGTTTGCTCAGGTAGGAGTCAAGAGATTAACAGAGATACATAAGCACTGTGGCCTTGGGGGCTCTATTCTAGGGAAAGACACTTTTTAAGTCAGCATCTTGTAGTTCGCGGTTTATATTCCTTTCTTTAAAATTAGCAACTTTTAGGAAAAATGGGAAAATAGAGGGCTTGTGAAGAGGAGAAGATAGTGGGAAGCCAGAAACTTAGATGAAAAACTGAGACTACAGTGTGACCAGAAGAAGGCAGACAGGGGATCTTTCTGCAGAACTCTTCTCCCAATATACACAGAGGCCAAACATATTCACACACTGCTCATGGACTCTTCAACTGAGTTCTCAAACTCCCACCAATGGCGTGTTTTCCTTACCTCCAGGATGCAGAGCATGATGGAGGCCAGAAGTTCCAGAACAGGGCCACCATGACCTGCCACACTTCCTCCCTCCAGCTTCCAAACAAAAAAAAGCACCCCAATGGGATCCAAGTAAGTAGTGTAAGTAGTTCAACAAACAATGGAAGTGATGCCCCTCTGGGGCATGCTGTGGGTCCTTCCAGCATCTACACTAGGTGCAGTAATCACACCTGCAGGAAAAATGGAGAAAGGGTGAATGATCCAAGGTGAGCCGTAGCACGTACCAGACCAATCATAAGCAAAATAAAGTGCTAACTAACTGCGGCGACCTATAAATTGTTCAGAAAATTCCCCCCGTTTTAAGCAGTGCTTTCACTTAGGACTGAATCTATCATTCCAGAGGGTACTTTGAGCTGATTTGAATTTGCATGGTTAAATTTACACACACGTGAGTGTAAGACATGCGAGTTGCCATTTTTCACATATTACCAATGCTCTGGTTTGGAAGCATTTTACATTGCCAATTAAGACTTTGGCTCTTCTTGGCTTTCAGGATTCTCTGGTTGTATTTCTTCTTCTTTGCTTGCTTACTCATTCCCATCTGATTCAGCCTTCTCCTGAATCTGTGCAAGCAGGTCTTGTAACATACAATTCCTGTTTCACAGGGTGCATGTATGGTTTCTGATGACCAGGGCACTGAATTAGCTATAATTTTAAATTCGTATAAGCCCTACCCAAACCAGCCTTAATATTTTTAAATTAAATGTCATCATATATCTATACTTGACATGCATATAATCTGTCCACCTTAATAATTTTGTTTATGTAACCAGCATTCTGTATGTCTGCCATGCACATCAGTAACTGTAAAACATGAGATAAAGAGAAGGAACTGAAAACATCTCTTAAAAGTTTCTCCATGGTATACCTGTCACAAAGCACTGGGTAAAAATGATAGCAACTGGCAGATGGCAGCTCATGGGCTAAGAGCACTGGCTGCTCTTGCAGAGGACTCAGGTTCAGTTCCCAGCACCCACATGACAGCTAACAACTGTATGTAAACCCAGTTCCAGGGAATCTGATGCCCTCTTCTGACCTCTACAGGCATGGCACAACATGAGTGTACTTACATACATGCAGGCAATAAACTCATACACATAAAATTAAAATAATAAAATATAAAATTTTTAATTGTGGCAATTAATGCTCAAAAACTGCTATATCACAAGACACAAAATGACACTAGTTATCGCATGTAACTAAACCTGCAATGCTACACCTATTTTAATGTGATTTTCAATTATTGTTGCTTAGCCTGATGTCCTTCTGAAGGTTACCATCAGTATGTTGAGTGCTTGGAAGAATCATTTTATGAAAATCATGCTCACATTTAATGATCTAGAAACAGTCAATCATGCTATCATATCAAAATTCAAAGTGGTTGATGGAAAAATCTCAAAAATCAGAAGATATCTGAAGGCCATTAAGACTATAATAAGCGAGGTAAGCAACCTCTTTAGATTTTTCTTGCTTTTCTTTTGATGAAACTTGTGACTTCTGTATGAAAAATGAACTGTAAACTAACCCTGCTTGCAACAATGAAACTGAGGTGTGCCATCTTGTAAAGAGTCTTGGAAGTAAAGGGTTTTGTCAACTCTAATTTTCTCAAAGATGTTCACTCAGCACATTATAACACAGAAATCTCAAGAGACAGCAGTGTTCTTCACAGCCATTTGGTCAGCTCCTTTCCTGGGCAGGGTGAAAGGGTCCTGAGAGTTCGGCAGATCTCAGTCACACTCATCCCTGGACTGTTTGTACTTAGTCCATCACATGCAGTCATTATAACTTCTATGATTTTATGGCCATACATTGAATAGAAATAGATTTAGTTGAAAGCTAGGAAAAGAAGAGTATTCAGGAATATACAAATATCACATCAGAGATGACACTGAGAATGTGTAAAAGCTCCTTGTGAGAGAACTACCTCCTCCATTGCCTCAGGCCAACTCCATGTCCATAGTCAAGCAGCAGCAGCATCTACCTACCCCTGCAAGGACTAAGAGGCCCTGCTCTGCATACATAAAATACGTATCTTTGACTAAAGACATATATCCTAATATTTCCCAAAATGCTGTTCAAAATTTGGAAAGATTATGAACCAAGTATTAATATTACAAATAGTAACTGAGATTGGGACCTGCTGCCCCTTCCCCCACTTCTATGCAGGGTTTTTGTCTGCTTGTGTTTGCGTGGATCTTGTGCATGCTAATACCGTGGCTACAAGTTCACATGTGCAAAGTCCAAGAAAACTGTAAGACTCTGTGCCCATGTGGTCATGCACCTCCTCTCTGGGTTGTAAGAGCAATCTTTCTGCCTCTCTTCCGCAATGAGCCCTGAGCCCTGGGTGGGTGAAGTTTAATACAGGAGTCCTGTCCAAGGACCCACGCTCTGCAGACTCTTACTCTCTAGCCAAAGAACTATTGGGCACATGATTACTTCTGAGTGAGGAAAAGCTGATCTTCTTTGAGGAGTGACTCTAGACTGACTAACTAGATCCCAAAGGATGAACATCAACTGAAGGATGTCAGGGGATACTAACTTGACTTGAGAGGTCTTAACATAAACGACATTGCATGAAGCCAGTGGTGGGGCTCTGGGACGGTGCTGATGCAGAAGACAGTACAAAGATGATTAAGAGGTTGTGTATGAGATACACAAAAATCCAACTGAAATGTATATTTTAAACTTTCAGCCTAACTCCCAAGGTGATGAGGAGAATGCTGCCCCGTCAGAGCTGCCATACCTAAAGGTGACCAAGAAAGGCTCTCTCGCCTTTGCTTTTCACAGCCTCTTCTTCTGCTTGCACAGTGATGCACTACAAGTTTATGATTATATTAACATCCTGAAATGCCAGATGGTCCCTAAGACATGCTAAGGGTCCATCCAACCCTCTGTCTCGGAGAGGCTCCATGGTGACTCATCCCTTCAAAGCTTCTTACAATTTTAAACTTTTTCGATGGGTACTTGAATGTAATGAGATGTACAGAATTAAAAGCAATGCTTTAAAAATGTCAGTGTCTTTAAGTGAACTGACAAGTTTCTTTTGTTCATTTCATAAAAATGATATCAAAAGCATTAAGACTTCCCTGCAAAATTCGTCACAAATGTGTTGTTCTTGAAAATAGGACATGACACAATTTGATTTAGAATCACGGTAAATTAATGTGGGTCAAATTATTTCTATCAATGATTCCACAGATAAGATACAAATGGTGATACTTTTTGGAAACTAGTGACTCACTATGTTTTCTGTAGTCAGCATGTGGGTTGAGTGAAGATCCAGTCTTGTCCTGCTATGTGAAGAATGTTTCCACTTTAGTGTAGAGTCAAGTGAACACCAGTTCATGGGAAATGCCAAGAAGTCCTGGGAGAAATGGGCAAGTGTGGGATGGAGCAAAGGAGGGTGAAAGGATTCTGCTTGTCCTAGGGGTAGACACTGTTCCTTTCTGCAGAGATTATATCATTCAATTACTCCACTGTAAGAAAATATGCAAAGGTTGGTGTACTGCTGGGTCACACAGTGCATTTCAGAGTTGGAGAGTTTTGTCAGAGAATGTCAAATGTAAATTTAATCTATATATTTGGCAAAAATGAGAAATTTTAGGTAGGACATTGTTCACGCAGCCCAGACCTTTTCGGTAGACAGGTAAACCTATGGATTGCCATCCTGGGATCAATCAGACACACAGAGCCAGCTGAGGTTGGGGTGCAGAGCATGAGGATGGGCCCTGGCCCTTTGACTCCTGGCCAGTAAATCAGTACAGAATTTCTGCTGTAATGTGGCTTGCCAGTCCCTTGGCCACTTACAAATGTCCAAGGATGTAAAAGTTACATTACTTATGGCAAGCCACATTACAGCATCAAGCACCAAACAGTGAAGTCCATTGGTGAGTTCACACTGCAGAACTCAACATTGCTCCTTGGGGGAACCAAGTGAAAAAAGTAATGGGGTCTTTTTATATTTTAATGGCATGGCAATGCTGAATTCTGATCTGAACTACACTTGCTTGGACGTGGCAGCAGTGAACCTTCAGAGATTATGCCCACCCTGTGGAGAAGGTGGCATTATATAATGCTAACATCCCATTTCTTAAATAATGAGAAAACCAGCTAGGAGGGCAGGAAATACAGTACATAAGAATTTTAGGGGCTGGAGAGATGGCTCAGCAGTCACGAGCACTGACTGTTCTTGCAACTGGTCCAACAGGACCCAATTGGTTTGGATTCCCAGCACCTACATGGAGGCTAACAACTGTCCATAACTCCAGTTCCAGAGCGTCTGACACCTTCTACTGGCCTCCATGGGCACTGAATAACATGGGTGTACTTATACACATGCGGGAAATACAAATAAAATAAAAACAATTAAAAAAAAACAATTTTAAAGAAGGAACTGTACATGATATACAAAGGTTAAAAAAAAAGGCCTTCGGAATATTGACAAATATCAGTGTCTAGGTGGTTATTATCCTAACAGTTATTGGCCAGGGAAGGCCCAGAGGTGCTCTACAGAATACAAGCTACTGTAACTGGTCTACTTGGCAGGAATGAATATATTCTAATTCATAGAATGAATAGATAGATAGATAGATAGATAGATAGATAGATAGATAGATAGATGATAGATAGATATAGATATATTCTATGAATTATAGAATATAATATGGAAAGACTGGATCTTCAGTCAACCCACACGCTGACTACAGAGAAGAGGCGGTGTTCCCACCCTATGAGATGGCCTTCCTACACAGTAGCAGGCACAGTGTCAATCGCTGCCAGGTTTTCCTGTGAACTGTGCCTCACTCTTTGCCACCTTCCAGAAGCCCAAAATCACCACATCTGCTGCTCTGACAGCCTTGTCCTAGAAATCACTTAATACCGTCACAATATTTCTGTGTTCTCCTTTGAGTGACACCTTTTATCATGCTACCTGGATTGCTTTATCATGTCACAAATTCCACTTATACTGATTCATAGAATATATCTCTGTGGTTGTCATTCTATTAAAACAATGGATCTAAAAATTAGAATTTTCCCAGGAATTTATGCAGTCAAGTGTGAAGACTGAATTCCTGAGCTCATTCTAAGGAACTTAAAACCAGATGTGGAAGTTGTTTCCTAAATACTCACAGCTTGTCAGGTGATCTTTGGAAAGATTTGGAGCTGAGACATATTGGCTGGACTGCTTTTTTGTGCATATCTCTTGTCATCTATTTAAATCTTACCTTCGTGTCTAGTCCCCAAAGTTGGTGATGGGGAGCAGAGTCACTGGATCTCTATGTTCCTCTTTACATTGTGGTCACATTGACTAAATCTCTTTTTTGGCATTTTACTATTAAATTGACTCTTCTTGTTTTATCAGGTTTCATGGCCAAAATTGGCTTGTTGGGACCCTATCCATGACCCAAAATCTAGTAACACTAAAGCCATTGCTGTTGGGGTGGAAGGGATGAAATACCAAATGATTAGAGCCTACTGATGAAGACACAGGATAGCCTGGTTTTAGAGTATGACGAAATATGGCTGAGCCTGAGCTGTAAACTCCCAGGGTGCTTCCGGATTTGATAATGCCAACATAAATGATGCTGTACACAGTGGTGAAGTGTTCAGAACTCACCTCCTTGGCCTGGTAACATGTCACCATCTGGTGAGATATAACGACTCATCCAATAGTGGCACAACTCCTGTGGGTACAAACAACAACTTTGTGATTAAATTTAAGCACTGCACTATGAAGGAGCCCATGCATGATACCATAAGCCAGGACAAAAATCCATGGCAAGAAGGTCCTGGGTTCAAGTAGGGAGATTTTCCTGTTGTTTGTGTGAAAAGATCTGATGTACCTATCAGCACCCTCAAACTGCTTACACTAACATCTTGTTGTTCTTATTATGTGAGACTGGAAGAAAAACACGGTATTGGTTGATAGTAAGTGGTAGAAACTCAGCAATTAAACTACTGAACATCAGTGACTGTCTCTGTGGAATGAAAGCTAAGTAGTCAAGATGTCTTAAAAATATGTGTCATCAATACATGGATCAGAAGACTGTGAGGAAGAGTTGAAAAGGTGTAAGCACCTGAGGAAATGAATGAAACACTAGGAAATAGCCCCATTCCTCTGAGTACGACATGACCATCACTCATCTCTGAGGAAAGGCGGTTTGGTGACCTATGACATAACCTGGAATCTAGTCAAAGATAAACATGAGCCAAAAAATAGAACTGTGGATGGGCTGTACCAACGGTAATGGGCTGCTAACGTTCCCTGTAGAGGTGTGGGGGAGTTACGATACCTTCACTTGACAGTCCAGACTTTCTGCTTCCTGCCCAGGCGGTTTGGTGACCTATGACATAACCTGGAATCTAGTCAAAGATAAACATGAGCCAAAAAATAGAACTGTGGATGGGCTGTACCAACGGTAATGGGCTGCTAACGTTCGCTGTAGAGGTGTGGGGGAGTTACGATACCTTCACTTGACAGTCCAGACTTTCTGCTTCCTGCCCAGCTCTGTCTAGATCAGGGAGGTGGGTATTATGTTGGAATATATAGGAGATAAGAAGTTTAGCAATGCCAGACTTCAGTGAAGTGGCTCTCCTTAGTAGCCCCAGGATTTTTTAGATATACAGTTGTCCTTGACTAACCATACTCCTATAAGTAGTCCTTCACTTACTCTAATCCTGTCAATTCTTAATTTTATCAAATACGCTTAGATAGAATACTTCCTTAATATCACACTGCATTTAGAAGAACTTTTTAATCTTTGCTATACAAGGTAACTGCACAAGGCACAGTAGAGTCTTAGATCAGTGATTATTGTAGAGGTGAATCTTCCTTGTCTTAGGAATGTGAGATAATGTACAGTGGTAATGTGTGCTGTCTGGTTTGATGTGAGGTGAAAAAGGAGAGGTTGTTCTTCTACTTAGTTCAGAGTCTGGAGAGGTGTCCATACAACCTCCAAGGCACAGGAGAGCACCAAACAAGGAATAGTCTGCCCTCAAAGACAGTGGTTCAGAAATTGAGACCTGTACCTGAAATGAGTCCACAGCAATCTATGGCTTCAATTTGTCACAACTCCAGAAAGAAGCAAGGAACATTTTCTGGTGCCTGGTCACTGGTATGAACTGCCTGACAGGAAACAACCTAATGAAACTTTCAGTTCTCAGACTAAAGCAGACACTGCTAGCAGATGTGTGTTTCATACCTCTTGGAGAAGTTGCTTAATGCCAAATAACAGTGAAAATGAAAACTATGTAGTGCTATTTGCTTTTTTTTCATTTTGGAAGATTTTATAGACTCACTTTTGAAGTTCAAACACTCCAGATGAGAGAGGCATCCTTCAATTGAACAAATACACAATCATTAAGAACCCAGGTATCCAAAAGAGCAAGCTCTTCATTTTCAGGTCCGCAAGTCTCAAATGTTAGTGCTCGCTGGAAAGCCCAGAGAACTGCTAAAGTTCTAGTTTAGCTGGGCCCCTCCCTCAATGACGCTGATTCAATAAATGCCTTGAGCTGAACTATGTTTCCCCCAGACTCATGTTGAAAACCTATCCCCATTGTGCAGACCTATAGGGAGTAATTAAGTAAAAGAGATATCATGAAAACCTCATCCAATAGGACTCCTGGTCACCCCAGAGAGCTGATGGATGATTGCCCTCCCTCCCTCCCTCCCTCTCTCCCTCCCTCTCTCCCTCTCTCTAACTGTGTACAGAAGAAAGACCTATGACATGCAAGGCAAGGACCCCTTCATATGAACTTTAAGTTCATATGAGCAGAGTCCCAGGAGCTCACACACTTCCTCCATGGCTCTTACAATCTTTCTGTCCCCTCTTCCTGTGTCCTGGGTGGATAAGGTTTAATATGAGTCCTATCCAGAGACACACTCTGCAGTCTCTTATTCCCTTCATTTTGGCCAGTTGTGACTTCTGTATTCATCACCCTCTTACACTGAGGAAGCTTATCTGGAAGAGCTGAGGAATATCCGTATTCCACTGTGTTTGTGCATCTTAGGTGTAAAGACTCTTCCATGTTGATAATATTTTCAAGAAAAATTAATGTCACCTATGATATTTATTTTATAAAATGTGAAGTGGCAGTCTATTTAAATTATGAAAATTTCCTCAGTGATAAATGAGATGTATTTCTATGTGTGTTCCTGTATGTCTTTATCAGTTGTACAATAAGTTCAGAAAAGCATCATGTTCTTTAAAAAATTTTAAAGTAATATAAATTCTGACAATACTGTTTTAATTTTACATTTAAAATGCTGTTGAATCTTACATACTATGTTTTGTGATATGTTTACTTATTTTACTTACATGTGCTTAGGCACTAACACATACATAAATCATTAACAATTCACAAGTTTTAGGTTGTATATTTTCAAATGCATTTATCAAATGCTCTATGGAACTTAATTCCTGAGACTCATATTTTTCTATCACAAAAGCTTTTGGAGTGGTATCATCAAAATTAAAAGGATTCTTAATGTAGTACATACTTGATGTATGTATATATCCTCTAGAAACTACAAACTGTTGGTAAGTTAGAGGTTTGTGTCTGTCAAAACAAAATTGATAATGAAACTGACAGGTATCTTTGGCACAAATCTGAACAGTAAGTATTATACAGAGCAGAGAGAGGAGACAATAAATTACTAGGACCTCCCTTATATCATCAAGGACAAATGTTATCCTTTAATGTAAGAGCTGGAAATTCAGCTGATACCAGCTGTCCAGCATCATAATACGGCACCTGCTGCATACGCACAATGAGAGTTCACAGGTGTGAAAGATCAGAGAGAAAGATGCAAAGTCAAGGACGGCATTCTGTCTCCTCTATCTGCTAGAAAGAGGACAGGGGAAATTCATCAATGTAAGCCATCTATTTATTTCATCAACATATCATGATGATAATTTCAAAGTTCCGGTCTTTTCACAAGACTATTGCAAAGCTAAAGTTTATACAAAAAAAAAAATCTGAATCTTTTGACAAAGAGAGAAACTGTGGGGTTGGTCACTCTGGTAAGCTGGCAACTCCAAGCTGAAAAGTCAGGTCTGTATTGGAACTCTCTTCACCCTCAGTGTTAAGAGATCCAGCAATGATGTGTCTATTCTCACATGACATGAAGATGAAGCAAGCAGATGACTGAGCTGTCCTTGCCACATGAGTGTCCAAAATGCTAATATTAGACGGTAAGTTACAAAACAGAAACCAGAAAGAGTCTGACCACTGAAAATCAACAGAAACCCCAAGACATGAAAGCGTCCAAAGAGACTTGACACACACCTGACTCAGAATTAAGGTTCGGGAATCACAGCTGTGCTTTTGAGAAAAATACAGAATGCAAAAAATTGCCCCCTTTTCAAACTATCGTTCTCTGTAAATACAATCATTTAGCTAAATTTTCAGAGGAAGATTTTATTCTTCTACTCGAAATACAATGTAGCGCACTGTGCAACTGAGGCTCTGGGGCTGGGTAGGGTGTCCTTTCACAGAGTGACTCCTGTAAGCTCCCAGGGCTAGATTCTCAATGATATGTGTTCTTGCAGTGAGGATGCTCCTGCTGCTGTTGCTGCTAAGCCTGCTCCTGTAGGAGAACATCCTCTTTAGTTTTTTCTTTAGTTTTTCTTTAGTTTTCACTTGTGACGAACAGCCTTAAAAGGTGTGGCTAAAAGAATAGCTCTGACCTGTTTCATTCTGGATGCTGGAGGCCAGTTAACGTTGGTGTTCTTCATCAGTGCATTACAAATACCCAGTAAAGGAGAACTGCATTGTGGTAGATGGCTTGAAATGAAAGAATTAAAATCACTGTAATAATGGAAGCAAGGAAAAATAAAATAAAAATAATAATAATAATAATAAATAGCTTTTCAGGAAACCTCAGAGCCACTCTTTTAAAGACCGTGAAGGCCTGAGTTTAATTGTTATTATGAAAGAGGAAAAGGTTTAGAATTGCAAGCAGACCCTCTCTTTCTGATTCATTGAAGGTTCTTCAAAGGCTGAATTCTCTGCCCTAAGTCAGGCCAGGAGGCCACACAGATGAAGACTTCAATGTGTCAGTGAGTATGAGCCTGGGGCCTGAGTATTTATAATAAGCGCACATTCAAATTGTCCCATTTTGTGACTGGCTTTCTTCTGTTTCCCTTTGTTGACAGGCAATCTCAGGACTTCCCCAGCAGTCCGTTAACCTTTTAGAAGTTTGATGATTACTAAATTTAAAGAATAGATAAGTTAAATATATTTAAGAAAATTTACATTTAAAAATTGAATATGTAAATATTAAAATTATATTTTTATTTCTCATTGTATAATATTTCTAAAGCTCTGCATAGCTTTTATGATTGATTGTCTGACAACCAACACAATTACATTTTTGTAATGATTTTTGATGAATTTAGTGAAGATAGTATGTATAGATTCAATGGTAACTGAGATTAAAGGTGCAATTTTACATGACTGTAGCTTCAGCCCTTCAGGAAGCAGGACACAATTAACCAGATGCATATGCACCATGGCATTTGGTTCAAATGTTAGAGAAAGACATTCTTTAAAATAATGAGTATTGGGTAGTTTTGCTTTTTGTCTACGTCCTTTCTAAGCAGTAAGTTTTAGGAAGAATGTGAAGATAAAGGAAGAGTATGGCGGAGAATAGGTCAGGAAGCTGGAAGAACCAGATGGAAACAGAGATTGCGGATCCACTTGAAACATTTTAGCCAAGTGTCACTTTCTTAATTCCTACACTTAGAGGTTTAATGATGTGTTCTTTCTTCAAAAGTGCACATGAACAAATGTGTTGACACTCCGCCTGTGGATTCACTGGCTCACTTCCCAAACTCCAAATAGCTGCCTGTTTTCACCATTTCCGGGACAAACAGCATGTTATAGGCCCAAAAGTTCAGTTACTGGATCTCTAGATCTGTAACTCTTCTCTCCCAGTTCCAAATACCAAATGATAGGCCCAAAAGATTCAGGCGAGTCCTCAGCCTGACCTCGTCAGCAAAAACCAATGCACCACACTGTCTATGCTGTACTGTGCATCAAAACAGGCACTGTGCTACTTATAGTAAATCACAGCTGCAGGAAAGCTGAATAAGACCACCATCCAAGGTAGACCGCAATCCAAAGACTGCATTGTATAGTTCATAAATTTTAAGCAAAAGGAAATGCAAAGTAACTGTGTAGCAGATCCATAAATTATTCGTGGAGCTTTCAGTGTTTTAACCACTGGCTGGAGCTTGAACTTACTGTTCTGTAGGAAATTTTGGACTGGTTTGGACTTCCATAGTTAAATTCACATTCATATACAGGTGTTAAAAGATACGTGTAGAGTTGGATTTATTAAATGTTCCTAAAGCTCTTTAGTTCGAAGCATTTTGTGTTGCTGACCCTGATACCATCTCTTCATGACTCTCAAGATTCCACTGGGACTACTTCTCTGCCTACCTGTCCGTTCCCACCTGACTTTGCTGCCTTCTCCTGAATCTTTATAAGCATTTTGTAAAATACTATACATGATCCATCAGGTCAACCATGGCCCCCGATGACAAGGTCAACATATTATACAAGCTCTAATTTTTATTTGTGGTAATCTTGCCCATCTGATCCTGCCTTAATCAATCTTAACTTGATTTGAATTAAATATCACCATA
This sequence comes from Eospalax fontanierii, assembly GCA_035773235.1. Lineage (NCBI taxonomy): Eukaryota > Metazoa > Chordata > Mammalia > Rodentia > Spalacidae > Eospalax > Eospalax fontanierii. The sequence continues at coordinate 4,498,455 of CM069547.1, forward strand.
TGTGTACATATACGATATCATCTGTTCTCTATAATTATGTTGTTTGTGGAACCAGCATTCTATGTGACTTCTGTGCACATCAGTAATTATTAAACATGAAAGAAAGTGAAGAAAGAGAACATTTGTTGAGAGCTCCTCCACCGCTATACAGTTGACTAAGTACTACATTAACACTGCACAAAACCACCTGTAACTGAAGCGACAGTGCCTACACGAGGTAACACGTGTAACAAAGCTTGCAGTTTTACACATGTTGTACTGTGCTGTCTCATTACTATCGCTCTGCCTGAAGCCTTCTGAAAAGAAAACCCTCTATACCATTTACTGCCTCACAAATTGAGGCATGCAAAAAGTCCCTGAGCTATCATCTCAGAAGTCAGAATTATTAATAAACAAAACCACAAAATTCACAAGAATTCTGGAGGAAATTTGGACTCTGCCCAGCGAGGCAAGTTGTCTCCTTATACTGCTTTCCTTTTCTCGCTGATGATGACTGTGAATCTTAGAGTGACAAATGGATTTTGAAATACCTCTTTCCTGGGAGTATGGAATTTAGGAGGCAGCCTAATATTTATATGTTTAAAACAGGCAGCCACCTGACTGAGGGGTTGTTGACAACTATAACACACTCAAGGGCATCTCCCTCAGCTCCTCACAGTCCTTTGTACAGCACCTTCCCTGAGCAGAAGTGGAAGTCTCCTGAGGCTTCAGCAGATCTGATCAGAGTTATCCCTGGACTGTATCATATGCCACCATTTCTACAGCTTTATGTTGGCATGTCGTATGAAGTGTAGATTTTGTTGAAAGCAAGGGAAGGAGAACGTTATACTGACAAAATCAGTAAATTACAAATCATACATCAAAGACAGCTGAGGACGTGGAAGAGCTCCTCATGAGAGAACCGAAAACAGTTCTCCCATTGTCTTTGCTCAAATCCCTGTCGATAGTCAAGCCCTAATGCTGTCTACTCCTGTGAAGACATACTCCATCTGAGAGCAGCTGCATGTCAGGAAACATACATGTGGGTCTTGTGTCAAGGGTTAAGATTACAAACAGATTCCTGTCTCTTTGACTGAAGATTTGCTTTCCTAACTTCCCCTGAAATCTTTATTCAAAATCTAGAAGGATAAGGCCAACACATATTAATGACATAAATAGGAACTGACCATCATTTGGTAATTTGGTTCATGCTGAGGTCCAGGAAAATGAGGATTTTTCTTACCTGGTTCAGTCTGCCGGACCTGCAGGTCTCCAGGGAAGATCCTCACCTGTTTGCTTTATAGTCAGTTCTGCTGCCTGCATTATGATGCAAAAATGTTGCCAGTTACATCAACGTCCTGAGATTCCAAATGGTTCCTAGTAGATGCTAAGTCCTCATCTAACCAGTTTGCTCCACAGTTATGCTTCCCTTCAAAGTGTCTTTTAACTGTATACATTTCAATGCATGCTTGAGTATAATGGGACTCTTCTTACAGAATTAAATTGGCTACTTTAGAAATGTCAATGTTCAGTAAAATTCTCGAGGCTTCTTTAGTTTATTTAATAGCAAATGGCAAAAAGCATTGAGACATTCTTATAAATGGATCATTTGCTATTTATGCAAATGATTGATTCCTATGGTTGCTTTCTTTCTGTCGTCATTAGTACTGTGGTCACTCTGGTTACAGCAGGAAAATTTATTCATAAGCTACCTTATATTGAAAACTACAGAAAAAGTTAGACTCACCCGGTTTGGAAGGTGGTGGCTGTTATATTCCTCTCAAACATCCCTAATACCACTGACTCTATAAAACACCTACGGCTACAGCCAGGCACAGTGGCACACACTTTTAATCCCAGCACTCAGGAGTCAGAGCAAGGAGATCTCTATGAGTTCAAGGCCAGCTGGGAATACATGAAGATCCTGCCTTAAAAAACAAAATCACCTATGATATACTAAGTCTTTTCTGAAAACTTTGACTTCAGTGAAATGTCTCTATCAAGCAGAAAGATGCCTTTTATTCCTTACTCCTACGTGATTTACCAGAAGTCTGAAATTCAGGATCATTATGAACACAATGAAACTTGTACTTAATAACATCTGATTGATCATCATTGATATATTTGCCCCCTGAGAAATTACCATCCACTATGTTACAAATATGCAGAGGTTGTTGAGAAAGACATAAACGAAGAAGCAGAATACAAGTAGATGCCTTGGAAAACAAGTAACTTTCATACACACATCTTAGCACCTCTGTCACCTTTGAAGGAAAAAGCCTGACTTCTTCAGAGAGGGAACTGATATGCACCCAAGAGGTCACTGAGAGGTAGACATATGAGTTTGGGGATGGTATTCTATTGTGTTCTGAAATAATACCATCATTAAAGGAAGTGTCAAAACTGGAACTTTTTTTAAAATCCTGAGAATAAGGAAAGAAACTGGAATGGTCAAGCACTTTTCTCTATGCTTTGTCAACTTTGTCTGTGATTATCAATTTCCTGAATACCACCTGCTCTGAGAGAAGTCTAGTGCCTACTCCTCTTAGAGCTGAGGCAATTCAACAAACAAACGAACACAGAGACTATTTTAATGAAACTGAAAATATGAAGAAAGCAAGCAAAAGGTGACATTTAAGAATAGGAGATTTGATAGCAGTTTAAAGATGAAGATAGACCTGTTTCCCCAAGTTCTGAATTCTAGCAGCAGTTGTCTTTCGCATCCTGTCTCTGCCCATTTCTGTCTTTCAGTCTTTCTTGCATCCTATCCTGATCCACAAACGCTCTTTGTAGAAAGTGCTCCTGGCAATCTCATGGACTTTTTTTGTTTTATTTTGTTTTTTTGAGACAGGGTCTTTCTGTCGCGCTGGCTCATTGTGTAGACCAGACTAGCTTCAATCTCACAGAGATACCTTTGCCTCTGCCTTCCCAGTGTTGGGATTAAAGATGTGTGGCACCATGTCCTACCCAAAGGTTTGGCCCAAGCTGGCCTCCAACTCGTGATCCTCCCGCATCCACCTCTTCCACTATGACCTACTGGCCCCGTGGACTTTGAATGACGTCCAGTAGTGACATCATCAAACATTCTAGGTTGCTTAGAGGCAGTTGATAGAATGAGCCTTACTCAAGCCATCATTCTTCTCTACACTAAGTACATGAATTACCGGAGGTTGTAGCTTATAGCTGGTGTTATAATTAGTCATCTTGTAGAGAATGTCTGTGTGAAAGGACAGGTTGATGGTTCATAGAGAACGTATCTCTTTGAATTGAAAGGAAAGGAAGAATGACATTCCACTCCTCGGGTGCCTTAGTTCTAATGAACTTCACTTTGATCTATTCTGTATGAACATGATTAGGAGGAAAAGAGAAGTGGTAGAGACCTCAGGGACAGTCGTCAGGGATCCACTTATTGCTGTAGAGGGAGCAGTCATAATGCATGAGTTCTTCTGTATCAGTTGGAAGAAAAACGAGTTTGTGTCACTTATGGTTAGTAGAAATGGAAGAAGAAGCTGGGACTATAAACCCCGAGAGGGCAGAGCTGAGGAGTGGGTACAGGACTCTAGTTAGAAGTCCCCTGATAAAGTGACTATACCTTACGGTGTGCTGACTAGAGACTGTCTAAGGAACTCTCATGTCCCATGAGAGAGGCACATGCTGAGAGGAGGGAATTCAGTCGGAAGCTTTTGAAGAAGCTCATAAGAAATATGGTGGGAGAATTTTCCCATTCTTCTAATCCTCCACCCAAGTTTGACAATGTCAAATTGGTGTAAGTCCAGAGGAAAGAAGGAAGGAAACACTAAGAACTGACCATCCACACCTTCCCTGCCCTGTGACTTGAACCATCAGAGGATTCAGGGAAAGCGCTGAGTCATGGGAAGTTAAGCCAGAAAAGCCCTGTTAGCTCGGGAATGCAGATAACATCTGGCTGTGTCTCTGGGTGCTAAAGAGATAGGATTTCAGAAGAATGTGTTGAAGACAGCCCTTCCAGACATCTAGAGTCATTCTCTGCTTCATAACATCCTGACTGAAAAGCCCATGGAACTTTGAGATGGTACAGTACATATCACTGTACTTGTGTCATCATTCTGTGAAAACTGGCTCATAATGAGTGGCTGGCTTTCAAAAAATATCCCAGTTCCATGTACGTTCACAGTCTTACTCCTCGATTCTAGTCACTTGACCCAAGTTAACTTACTATGATTTAAGGCCAGCTGCGTTGAGTCTTATTTTCAGAAAAAAAATTGTTATTTGTGACAATTTTGATAAGGGTGTCTCAGTGTTTTGGGGATATTTTCTGTTAAATGAACAAAAGTATCTTGGACAAATTAATGTTTGTAGACATTGACATTTCTAAAGCATCAGTTTTAATACTGTAAGAAGATTCCCTTTACACTCAAGTACATATTGACAGGGTATACAATTAAAAAGATATTTTGAGGGATGGATCACTATGAATCATCTCAGAAACAGATGAGATGAGCACTTAGCATTTACTGGGGACCATTTGGCATCTCAGAGTTTTGACAAAGATGGCAATCTTCTGTGCATCAGAGTTCAGGCAGCGCAAAAGAGTGTGATAGACAAAAAGACGGGAGCGTTTAATGTCCATGTCTAAGTACGGCAGTCCAGACCAGGCAAGGTAGTTCTCATTTTTCTCGACTTCAAGATGAACCTAATCACCAAATAACAGTCAGTCATTACATATCATTAATGTCTGTTGCTCCTCGTTCATCCTAAATGCTGAGTAAAGATGCTGGGGAAAGTTAGGAAAGAAAATCTTCAGCCAAGCCAGGAATTGTCATGTATGTGAACCAGAGTACCATGAATCTGTTAGAAGTCCACAAACTAGGCACAAAAGACATGTGCATGTTTTTTGACATGCAGCTGATCCCAAATGAAGACTATCATTACAGGAATAGATAGTTACTACTTGACCACAGAGTGGATTTGACCGGACAATGGAAGTGTTGCTGTCAGTTCTCTCATGAGCTTTTCTGTGACGGCAATGCTTGTCCAGGGTCTGTTTGTAACTGTTTGATTGTTAGTGTGCATTTTCTTTCCTTGCTTTCTACCAAATCTATTCTCCATGCAAGGTATGAACACAAAGCTATAGAAATCTCAAGGACTGCACTTGGGTTAAGATGCAGACAGTCTAGGAATGACCATGATAAGGTCTGTGGAAACCTCGGGAGCAAGAAAGCTGCTGTCCAAAGGACAGTGAGGAGAAGTTGCTGCCTTGTGACTTCCTTGTGCTGTGAGAATGTTGGTGCTGCCCACAGCCCCTTAGTCATAAGTCTGTCTACAAGACGCCATTCCTGTTTCCTTCTGAGGAAAGGAGATGGGCCTTTTGTAATTCATTGGTCAACACAGAGGTGACAGCCTTCAAGAATGAGAAAAGCAAAGATGTATAAGGAGACGCTCACCTGGCTGAGTAAAGACTTCACGTCTTGCAGATACTGCATAAGCTTCGTGATTTTGTCGTGAAGTCCTCTGAGTTTTGATATGATAGCCCCAAATCCGGGCATTGATTTCACATCAGCCATATCATCCATCGCACGTCTCACAGGAGCTTCCCAGGCGGCTACCATATGCATCGTCACGTTCAGAAGGTCCTTAGACTGAGAGAACATAAGTGTCACAGTAAAAGAAGCATAAAACTGAAGATTTCACTACAGGTGATAACTAGTATAGTCCTGGGAGTTCATGTTACAGAAGCTTTGAGGATTAATTACAGCAGTGTTAATAGAGTGTTTTGTGACATGTCTAGCTGTTCTGCATCTCACCAACTGTCATCTCTTCTTTTACTTTCTCTTATATTTTACAAGTACATCTATGCCTAGCAGGGGTACATAATACTGGTTCCACAAACAAAATCATTAAGAACAGGTTATATATGTGGCATATGTACCTACACAATACTTAATTTAAATCATGTTAAGATTGGCAAGGAATCTGATGGGAAAATTTATAACAGTCACAAAATAAAGCTGGTATAAGAGCCCATAGTTTTATAGTCTATAAAACATGTACATTATTTTCCAAGATGTGTTTGTTAAGGAACCAGGAGAAGGTAGCCAAATTATGTTTGAATAGGCAGGCAGAAAAATATAAACGGACCCTTGAGACACTGGAAAGTCAGGAAGACATTGGTGTGGTGGCCAGTAATGTGAACATTTGCCAAGGCAAGATTCTTAGTGGTACACAAAAAATACAGCTCTATTTTCATTCTTACACCTATCTGTAAATGTACATTTAACCATCCAGATTCAAATCAACTGAGTTTCCTATGGAACGATAGGTTCAAGCCCAGGAATAAAGCAGAAGGTGAGACAGGGAAAACGTCATGAATGACTAATGCACGGAATACAGGCAACTTTGCGTTTCATTCTGCTTATAATTCATTGGCCACATAATGTGGCTATGCTTGGATCACTCACCCTTTATCCATTTTCCTGCAGGGATGATTACCAGGCCTGGTATAATACCTACAGCAGCTCAGCGTGAAGCACAGCCAGTGCTCCGCTCCAGTTGTTTCAGGGATGAAGACCCACCTGCATCTCCCGGGCTTGTGTCTCATCGTTTGGAATGGAATGGGAGTTATTGTGGCAGCTCATGGGGAACTTGAAGATGACCTGCTGACCAATCCCAAAGTCTTCATCCTGGAAATGAAGAAAGATTCAGTTAGCTGGAGTTTGGGGACTGAGTCACTGAATCCATGAGCAGAGTTTTAATGTTTTTGGTCTGTGTGCACCTTTAAAAACGAGTGCTGCACGAAATCTGCAACTTTAGGAATTAAGGGAAACTTCTGTCTGCTTATTTTCCTTAGATTTGCGGTTTCGTTTTACATCCAACTCTCTTGAATCCCAGACTATTCTCACCTTTCTATTCTCTTATCTTCTAACCCTTCCTAAAAATTGCTTTTTAAAAAGGAAGTGACGGAAAAGCAAAATTACTAAACACCTGAAGGGTTTTAAAGATTCTTCTCTCGGATTTCAGTACCACAGATAGTGCATCTATGTCTATGTATGTCTATGTATGTCTATGTATGTCTATGTATGTCTATGTATGTCTATGTATGTCTATGTATGTCTATGTATGTCTATGTATGTCTATGTATGTCTATGTATGCCCATCTCCACTTTCCGGTTAGTCCAAAGAAGACATTCTGAAATTATAATTTTAATGGCTAAAGAAATGGCTCAGCACTTAAACGCACTGGCTGCTCCTACAGAGGACCCAGGCTCAGTTTCTGGCCCCTACATGGTGGCTCACACCTGTTTCCAGAGGTTCTGATGCTCTCTTCTGGCCTCCTTGAGCATTGCATGTAGGAAGTAAAGTAAAAACATTCATACACATAAAATGAAAATAAAATTTAAAAATTATACTTTTTCTTTGAGTTATAACTGAATCTATACAGCCTGAGGATAGCAATTTCATCAAAACCCTGAATGTAATTCGTTAATAGTAATAGAACCATGAAGAAATATATTTTCAGAATATTACAAAATGAAAAAGTTAAAATATAAATAATATACATAATAATAAATATTAATAGTTACATGTTAATCAATATTTAAATATTGAAATTACATTTTCTGAAATATATATTATTTAAAATATCATTCTATAAATATTTTTAAATCAGCAAAACTGTAAAAATTAACAAACTGAAAGATTGCCAAACAAGTATGTTGAATAAAAGAATATGCTGCCATTAAATGCAGAGTTGGGATTTGTTAATTACACACAGGGAGATCGTATGGTGCAATTCACTGGTATGCTAACATGTTAATCTACTCTGACCTTCTTTACTGATTTAGAGCAGCCTTCAAACAACTTTCATCAAGAGACAACCTAGCTACAGTTCTAAGCTAGCTCCCCTTTGAAATTATAAACTCATGCCCTTAGTCACTTGAAACAACCTCTCCCAGGTTTGGGACTTCTCAAAAGAAACTGCTGTCATCATCATCATCATCATCATCATCATCATCTGCTTTTCCCCTGCTTACTTTGTTTCAGTGATTTTAATTCTTTTCAACTGAAGCCATTTACTGCAATGGAGTTCTCCTTTTGTGGGTATCTATACTGTACTCTGAAAAATATCAATGGAGACTAGATCCCAGCACCCAGGAACGGGAGGAAGTCCAGACTTTTCTTCAGTCACACATTTTAGGACTTTATGTCATAAATTTAAATTTGATTACTCTTTAAAAATTAAATTATTAGAGAAAACTCTTTAAAAGCGATTTCTTTTTGGAGGATTTGGAGGTTTTGTGAAACTGCCCTGCGCCTCTTGTTAACGTCTTAGTAGCTGAGCTTTCTGTGCCTCTGAAGGTCTAGTTTGGTTTATCGTGCTTTCTCAAGCTGTAGCGAAGCTCAGTCACTGGCATGAGGGGCCCTTTTCAGGAAGAAGCCAGAAGCGAGCCAGGTACTTACAAACTCTTTGAACGTTTCTGAAGAGAGGACTTTGATGTTCTCAGACACGTCACGTGCTTGATCAAAAAAGTACCCAAGGCTCAGCTGGCATTGTCCATTCGCGTCTTCACACAAGGGGACAGAGGCCACATTCCCCGACCAGAGCAGGTTTGACAGAAGGAGCAGCAGGACTGTCCCAGCTAAAGGAAAATCACAGACCATGTGTTCATGTGAAGCTACAGGAGTCAGTGTGTGAAGGGAAGCTTTATCCAGCCCCAGGGCCCTTAGGAGCCACCCTGTGGAGGGAAGCCCAGTGCCCTCTGTTGCACAACTTGATACATTTGAGCCGGGGAAGGAAAAGAAACACCTTCCACTATGAAACTTTAGTCAACCCTTTGTCCTTGGTGCCCCTGGAGAGGTTTGAGGGCTTCTGTTCTGATGACATCCACCTTTCCAAATTGGGACAATCATCAATCTGCTCTTGGCAGACACAGAACTCTAACACATCTCCATTTGTCATTTCAAGAGGAAAAGAGGTACATTACATTCCTCTATAAGGAAGCATTTTAAACATTAATGAGAACACTCTACTCTCAGAGAATTTTCTGATACAAGATTGGAGTTTTGTGCTACAGAGATGTCTCAGCAGTTAAAGTACTTGCCACTCATGTATGAAGACTGGAGTTTGGATCACAAGAACCCAAGTCAATGCCTTGTTGGAGTGGAAGTCCTCTGTTAATCACGGCCTTCTCAGCAGACAAAGACATTGCATCCCCAGGGCAAGCTGGCTGCAAGACTAGCCACTATCAGTGAGCTCTGAGCTTGAGAGACTCAGCCTTCGTGAAAAAGGAGGAAGTGCTATGTGGATGATCCCATCATCAACCTGAGGTCTCCACAGGGCAGGCATGCAAGCACACATGTATACAAACATACATACATAGACAAAATAAGTGTCAAAAAAGTAGAATCTTAGGAGCTAAATTCCACAGAACCTTCCTTAAACATAATTTAAAATGTCCAAAATGAAAGCAAGGATCAAACAATTATGTGTGGAAATAACTAACATGGGAAATCACAGTAATGAAACGCAGCATAATATTTGTTCAGTGTGCAGGTTACCAAAGCTGTCTTTTAAATGTAAATTAAAATACTGTAAAAATCATATTTTAGTTTTTCAAAACACATGATGCTTCCCCCACATTGTTTTACATTTGGTAGACACAGACATCTTCCTACTTCTCAACTCAAGAGACTGCGAAATTCTAAATAGGAAACGCTTTTGGTTAACATTTCATAAATATGATAGTTTCTATTAATTCATGTTTCTTGAGGATGTTCTCAATTGTATAAAGGCAAATAGCAGTAACATGATATTCTTTTTATGAAGTCATGTGGCATTAATCAAATCCTCAAAGCAGTGTGACAGACGTACCTGCTAGCATTGTCTACTGTAGGCTAACAACATTTCCTTAGGTTGAGCCAAGTAATTTGTAACAGTGACCAGAAACCAGAAAATGTTACCTACTTCCTTCTATAGTTATAACAAACTGTACTCAAAGAAACCTGTGGTTTCATTCTAGAAAAAAAAAAAAATCAATTCAGCATCATTACCCTTTGGAGAGTGAGCAGGTAACATTTTCTGGCGATTAGGCAACCAACTGTCCCCTCCTTTCTACACATTAGATGCTGGTAACACAAATACTTTCTCTTCACTTCAAATGAAACAATACAAAGTCTCTAAAAATTGCTATTTTTTTATGCAACAAGGAAAGTTAATGTTTGAAAACCTGCTCTAACAGACTACTGTGTCCTATTACATAGAAAAAAAAGATCAGAAAGTTCATCTACATACTGTGTGACACCAAAGAAATTATTCTGCCCAAGCGTACCTTGATGTAAAATTATGAATTGATTGGGCTTGGAAGAGCACAAGTGAAGAATTACTTACAGGAGTGTGGCTGAGTCAAAGCCAGCTTCATCTCTGATAATTCCCACCTGAGCACAGGTACCAAGGGAGGAAAGCTCCTTCGCTAGAGCTGCCTACGGTTAGCTTCCACCACTTTTATAGTCCACCAAAGTTATGCAGAGGGGGTGGACATGAGGAAATAAGGTTTGAAATCCCAGAAGAGGGTCCCAAAACCCCTCAGGGAGCATTAACAGCCTCATTATCATTACCATGGGCCTAATTATATTGTTACTGTTTTCTGCATTTGCGTGCATTGTAGGTTTCTGTTAGGTCATAAGTCACCAGAGCCACCTCTGTTCCTGATGACTGATGGTCAGGTCACCACCAATGGAACGAAGAGGTTTCTTAACAGCACCTTTTCCTCGGGCTTTTACATTCTTCTATCAATTATTTCTCAGGGTTCCCTGATCCATGGCATGGGCTACACTTCTTAGAAATTATTTTATGACCATTATACCACCATGACGTAGCAACAGTCACTTACTTTCAGCACTTTAATTTGTATGAGTCTCTGGCAGTAACCATCTACCACTGTGGAGTTTGCCTGTGCCATTTACACAGATGACTGGAGTTATCTACAGGTGTAAACACATTCAGAGAAGGCTCCTAGGCCTCACTATTGGAGTCAGGACCTCCCCAGTCACAGACTTGGTCATGGCTTATGTTACAGAATATGAGTTTCCCACAGGAAGCAATGTTTACAGTTTTCAAAGTTTATTTTCTATTTTTTTTATGCGTATGACTGTTTTGCCTGTGTGTGTATGTACAACATATGAGTGCCCGGAACATGTGGAGCTCAGAGGGCATCAGATCCCGGAATTACAGACTCTATGAGACTCTATGTAGGTGCAGCCCCAGGAGCAAGGTTTAAACCTAATCACAAGGTAGTTGGTTGTATCCATGGGAACTGTGCCGTGTTGGACAAGAAGTTTTAATTTCCCTGGCTTGGTGATGGTGCTAACACCACTGAGCATATCACTTCTTTACACTTTGCCCCAGAATCCAGCATTCTGTACTTTGGCAAATCAAATCAGCAAGCACACTGGGGGTTTTCAGCTCAGGCTCAGTCTTGTTTCTCCATATTGTGAAACCAGAGTGTATCTTCATCAATGGGCTCTTTAGCATACACTCGACAGCAGTGAATATATTCCCTGGAGAAGCTCTGTAGCCTTCCTTGCTAGTCAAAAGCTGTTAGGACAGTCATCATCTTTTGTCAGTAGCCATATGGCTTCTGTGCATCTTTGTACAACATGTACCATACCTTTTTGTCATATTCTTTTTAATTTTTTATGGACTTTTTGTGTATTTCATACAGAACCTCTCCATCAGTCTTAGTCACCTTCATATCCCCTTCCCACTGGCATCCTCCCATAGTCGCCCACAGGAATTCCTACCATCATCTGTCATCTGTGTTCAGGCCTATCCTGTCAAGTTAGTGTCCCCAGACATTCCTCAGTGCAAGTTCATCCTCTGAGGTCTAGTCGGCCTATCTAGAGTCCCTCACTTAGAAAGATCAGCTTTTCCTCACTCAGCAGTAATCAGCTACCAGTATTTCTTCATCTAAGACTGGGGTCTGCTGTCCATTCCCCAGAGCTATGCTGGGTCTTTGCTTGAGTTTTCATGGGTCTTGAGCATGCTGACACCATTGCTGTAGGTTCATATGAGCAGGGTTCCAGGAGATTTTTCCATATGATCATGTATCTCCCCGCTGGCTCTAAGAATCCTCTGCCCCCTCTTCCGAAATGGCTCCCGAGTGGGTGAAGTTTAATATAGGAGTCCTGTCCAAGGACCAGCAGTTTTCAAGCTCTTAATCTCCATGCTCTGGCCATTTGTTACCTTGTGTTTCTGGCCCGCTATTGCAAGGAGGAGCTTCATTAATGGGAAGTGAGGGATTCATTGGTGTCCTCTTTACCCTGGTTCTATTTTCATGAGCCTTTGTTGTGGAGAAGTTGCATTGTTCCTGTTCTTGGAGCCTGCTTTCATATTCTTAACTGTTGTATTTACTGTTCTTCTAGACCGTTTTCTAAATATGTATGAGATGAGATGTTAACATCATAGAATGCAATCTTTTATAAAGGGTGGGCATGGCTTCTGAAGGCTCACTGCTGACTTCTCTGAGCAAGTGAAGTTATACTAGAATTCAGCATCCAAGGGAATCTTTAAAATTATCAAGTAATATTAAAGTAAGAAAAAATTCCACTGCTTTTTTTTCGGAGACAGGCTCCTAGTATCCCCAGCCAACCTGTGACTCACTATGTAGACCAGGATAACCACCAATCTGCCTGTCTCTGTCTCCCAAGTGCTGGGATTAAAGGCCTGCCTCACCACATCCAGCTCCATTGCTTTTTCAGTCATTTCTTCTGAAGTGCAATGCTGGGTTCAACAGTTTGAGTGTGGGTCACTACGTACTTATCTCTTGATAATACACAGTTGTTCTCCATAACCCATTTGGCTTCCTCATCCTTGGACATTTCCAAGAGGCCAAGAGCTGACAAGGTGCAGGCTGCACTGCTTGGGCTGGCCAGGAAGCTGCAACGGGTCACAGGACCCTAGTGTCATCTTCTCTACTCCCCAACTTTACCAGCTCTACGTATCTGACTGACAGCAGGCTGCAGCTCTATTGGCCACATCTTCCTATTGAAAGGACAAAGTTCTTCATGAATAATGTCCTGTCTGCAGATTTCCATTGCTACAAAATACATGTGTTTTGCCTACATTGACCTGCTCAGGCAAAACTCTAGAATACATGATGTGTCCCAGAAACACATGGAGTTCCAGCACTTGCTTCTTGCTGTGGAGACATTAATGCCATATAATCTCTATAGAAAAGAAGATTCTTTAATATAGAACAAGAAATTCTGCTCTGCCTCCTATGCATCTGCTTGTGTCCATTTTCCATTTCATTCTGAGGCTGCCATGAATCAATGTTCACTTGATTCCAAATATGCAATAATGCCAAAAAGTTCTCCCAAATACTAAGGCACTAAACAAATCCACAGCTCAATGTTGTGTGTCGTTTTGCCCTGCGTGGTCCTCTCCTATAGACAGTATTGGCCATCGTAGGAAGCAGGCTGAAGTGGTTCCTTCTCCAGGATGTAGGCTTGCTTCATGTCAGCAGACACAGTGTCAGTCACTGACACCTCTTCATTCCCTCATTGGACTGTGCTTCACACTTTAGAGTCTTCCTGAATCCCATGAGCATCATAGCCTGTGCTCTGTGACACCTTTCCCATAAACTCTCATGTGACTCTGTTAGAAATCTTCCTATATCCTTCTTTGAGTGACTTGCTTTTCAAATTCCCATCTTGATTTCTTAACACCTTACAAGTGCAATGTGTGTGCCAATGTCAGTCAGTCCAACCCATCAAGGCTTCTTCTACTGTGACTGTGATCCTATATGAACATTTGTGCTTTGGATTCTGGGTTAACCTGCATCTTCACATTTGGAGAATGAAAATGCTGTGGACTCTTCTTGCCTCACTTAGTTTGAATAGCACCTGAAGTAACGACTTCATTGTATTATGAATTCAGAGGACTTGAATTCTTATCTTCTTGGGAAATATGCCTATGCCTGCTTCTTTTTGAAATTCAATAGATGTTTTGAGGATCTTCACTGTAATTTTGCAATCGTGGGCAATAGCAAACCTATATTCTCTCATTGCCCCTACACAGAATTCTGCTTGCCTAACCATTTTACTATCTGAAAGCTTCCTCTAAATTGGTGTTTTATGTGTCATTTTAGTGCAGTAGTCTGCATTTATAATAGCAGGCTTGTTGGACATTGATAATCTGATTTCTGGAGTAGCAATCCTGATGCCGAGTAGGTAGAGATTGTTGTGTAGAATGCCACAGTACAAAATCAGTATATGCCAATAAGGAAGACTGGAAAATCTTAGCCTTGGCTGAGCAAAAACTACCACTGGCCTAGGGTGCAAATTCATTCCACAGAGACCCAGCGTCCTCACTGCAAAAGGAAATGTGCAATATGGGTGGAGAGTTACGTTTCTAAGGATATGTGTAATATATGAAGTTGTACATAGTACATATAACAAAGCATGTCTGAGAAAACCCCCCAAACCCAAAAGCCTGAGCTCTGTGATGGGAAAGCCATTTCCACCTTCCATACATGAGTGCTGTTTGAACTGCTAATATTTTCTCCATTTGGCCCATTTTTTCTCATTGGAAGTACACATTATCTTTCCTTTTCATTACCTATTATTTTATTTTTAAGAAGTTAAGTTATGGGACTGAAGAGATGGCTCAGCAGTTAAGAGAGGACCCAGGTTTAGTTTCCCAGCACCCATACAGGGCAGCTCACAATCACCTGTTACTGCGTACTTTCACATTTGTGGCATATACAAGCAAGATAACAAACACACGTACATATAAAATAAAATAAGCAAATATTTCTTAAAAAGCTAAATTAACACTCATAGGAGTAGATGTCATTATGGCATCTTCAAAGTCTATCCATCCCTGTTCATTTTCCACCCCTCCTCCTCTCCCAGTGCCCCTGAAGCCCCTACCACCACTTCCGAAGTCTCCTGTCATTTTCACTTCTCAGGTCCCTATCATCCCCACCCTCGTTCCTCAGCTTCTGTTTCTCTAGCCTCATGGTCTCCTTTATTGTGTCATAACCTAAGCCCACACGTCCCCTCATACGTTACACACTTACATTATATATATATTATATATATTATATATATTCATACATACGTAAGTACATATCTATATATACACACATACATACGTAAGTACATATCTATCTATCTATATATATATACACACACATACATATGTAAGTACATACATCCATCTTACATTAATAGTAGGATCATCAGACCTCTTTGAACACTGGATTTTTTTTCCGAGTCTGGGTCACCATGCCTGTTTCTGTTTTCTTACAGATTCCTTTCTTTTTTTCTTTACCATTGACCATTGTGTATTTAGACCACAATTCAAATAAACCGTCTCTGATTCTACTGCACTTATGTCTTTGTTCAATTCTTTTTTTTTGAGAGGAACAAGAATTTGGATCTTTCCAGAGGTACCTTTGCAAATCTGGATTCTGTTGATTTTAATCACATTCGAAATTCCTCTATGCAGAGGGCTCCTGTATCTGAATATTAGAGATACCTGCTCTCTCCAGCCCATCCTCTCTGACTTCAGATGATGAAGGGCTTTCTTGTCCTGTGGCAGGGATATCTAGTCCACCGGTAACAGTGTGGGTAGAAATATCTGATATGTAGCACGTAGCAATGACAGTAAGTACTGAGTCTCCCTTAACCTCCAAACACAGCAAGAAGCAAACTTCAGTCTGCCTCTAGAATTCCTCAACATGAACGTAACTGCCTGACGTACTTGTCACCACTTATCTTGCTTTTTATTGAATTGTTTCATTGTTTCATGTTTAGAACAGGTGAGCATTATAGCATGACTTTTGGACTTAGGGTTTTAACCTAAAAATACTAGGTCTTTTTAGTTTTATTTCACATTGAACTTTCTGTTCCTTGGTAATTCTGTTGTTCTTAGTCCTTATTTCAATGTGACCAGACTGAAATGCAGATCTTAAAATGTTAACTCTGCCTCAATGCTTAAAGGTTGCACAACCTTTCAAAACAGTCACCAGCTGAGCACCAATTGTTCAGAAATATGAACCTGTAGAAGGCATTGCAATTAAAACCACAGAAACCTGTGCGTGTGTGGGCGTGCGCATGTGGTGTATGTGTATATGTGCATGCGTATGTGGGTAAGCATGTGTGTGTGTTTTGTTTTGTTTTACATATCCTCCATCTATTCCTATTTATTTATATTTTATTGTTTTTAATTTTAATTTTAGATGTATGAATGTATTGCCTGCATGTATGTAAGTGCACCCATGTCATGCAATGCCCATGGAAGTCAGAAGAGGGTGTCAGATCCCCTGGAACTGGAGTCACAGATGATTGCTAGCTGCCATGTGGGTGCTGGGAATTGAACCCGGGTCCTCTGCAAGAGCAGCCAGTGCTCTTAACTGCTGAACCATCTCACCAGACCCTTATCTGTTTTCTTTATTGATACATATTGTATACTTACTGATCTTTTTTCAAAGAATCAACTCGTGTTTTCGCTGCACTGTTTTCTGTTTCTTTGAATCATTGATTTGCGGGACTTTCTTAGTGGTTCTTTTTCTCTTTTTTCCTAATTTCCTCCTTTCTACTAGAGTAGAATCTGGATTACTGACTTCAGACCTTTCCTCCATTTCGTCAGTCGCTGGAATGCTCCTCTTGTTGCTGCTTCAGCTGCGCCCTGAGTTTAACCCGGCTATGATTTGTCCTCACTCAGCTTCGTGTCTGCCTTCTTTCCTCTGACGTGGCCTTTGTGGCCTACATCTCATTTGGAAGCGTATAGTTCGGTTCACTAGGAGTTGGAGATTGCCTTGTGTTTAGTCTGCCGATCCTTCTCTTCTTACAACCCGAGTACCAGAGAAGTGGTGGTTTTAGCACATCTAAATCTGTTATCACTCTGACCATGCTTGGTTCAGTCAGTGGCCCAGGAACAGCAGAACCCCTTGGAACCTGCCATTCCCACTGCCCCTCGAGGCATCTCCCTCCTTCCTTCAGGTTCTTGGCAAGTGCTCTGGCAAAAAAAAATACTTATCAGCCAACACTCTCTCTTAAAGTGCCCAGAGTTGGATGAGCAGTCTGTCAATCATTCCCATTTCCGCCTTAAACACAAGATCACCTTATAGTTCACATCCTCAAACAAAACAATCCTAATATAGCAATCCCATATAATGTCCACCTTCAGGATTCTTACTTACAAGGGAGAACTCCACACACACTTCTTCTCACTGAGGGTCGTGATTGCTTACCCCTAAGACAAGGTAAATTCTTTACAACTCACTGCTCTTTTTCAATATTTATCACTGATACCAGTCAGCTCTCCAAGGAGTGAGAGAGTAATTGCCTACCCGTAGGACAAACTCAATCTCTCCTCAATATTTTGCATTTCTGTATCTAACCATTGATATGCACTGCCCCCACTTTCAGGTAACAATGAATTAAGGCATATATCATGCATGTATCAGAATGTATCAGGCAACAGCATTCAATAAAGTCCAAACATTTTTAAACATTCATGGGTACCAACAAATCTGAGGCTGAACACAGTGTGGCCAGGCCCCCTATAGGGATCCTTTCATGGAGGCCTGGCGGGTTCCACTCCACAAACTCTGCTTTCTCTAGAATGCTCACTGCAGTGGCAAATACTGGCTTGTTTTTGATTGCCCAAGTGAACTGTTTCTCTGAGTCTAAGTCCTTCTAAAGGTTCATAAGCACAACATGTGGTCCCAGTCAACCTTTCCCTCAGGAACTCTGACCTGATCCCAGTTCAGACCTGGCCACATTTGACACTGAGTGACCACCTTGTCATGATTTTTTCATCTCATCCCACCTTGGTTGCTTTAAAATTTTATATACTCAAGTAATGTGCAGATACCAGAAACTCAAACCCACCAAACCCACTTCTGTAACTCTAATCCTATGTGGAAACTGTCTAGAGAAGAAGAAAAGCAGACCCTGACCCCACCTTGGGTTGTCACCTTGTCAACTGGTCTCATTCACACAGTTTATCAAACATGCAGGTCTTGAATACTTAAGCTACCCTCCAAAGAAGCTGTGAGACTTTTACCCTCTACCCATTAAAGGAATACACCTTTCAACAAGAACCTGGCCAGGTTTGGGAACTGGCAAAGATGTTAATTCCACAGTAACTGTGTCACTAGTGAACACTGGACTTTTGCTGGGACTCAGGTTTGCTAATGTCCTGGAAATAATCAGGTAAATTTTCCCACGGTCACATTACCTAGGACCTAACCTGTCATGGTTTTTATTCTACAAATTGTTAGATGCCACAATCAATCCTGCCAGAGGGAAAAATATTTCTTTCTCTTTCCTCTCTCTTATTAAGCCAAAATCAAAATAAAGAAAAAT
Organism: Eospalax fontanierii; assembly: GCA_035773235.1. Taxonomy (NCBI): domain Eukaryota; kingdom Metazoa; phylum Chordata; class Mammalia; order Rodentia; family Spalacidae; genus Eospalax; species Eospalax fontanierii. The sequence goes on from CM069547.1 coordinate 4,516,788, forward strand.
AGAAATTTTTAAAAATTAAGTTGTAACTGTATGCCAAAAATCATCCTAAGCATGCATACAAGGAAGCCAGACAGAGCTAATCCCCAGAATTACAGAACTCCAAGAGGCTGAGGCAGGAGCATTGCCTGGAGATGGAGGCCAGCCTGGGCTATGTTGTGAATGTCAGGCGGCCTCTCATACAGAACGAAGTTGTTTACAAACAAACAAAACATGAAGAAAGGGGGAAAATGCCCACCCGTGATGCCTAGTAGAAAACCTTAGCACACAGGTTTCTGAGAGGGAAAGAAGATGAAATGAAGAGGGATAATAGATGTCACTCAGTTACACTTAGGAATTCGAGGGCTGACTGACTGTCTTCACACTACATTTATTAAAAGTTGAACCAAGAGTAAGCGTAAGTGCTCGAGAATTGCCTGGGGTCAGTCATGTGTGGTGTTTAATACATTTCTTAGCAAAGTGTCATCAAAGGGTCGGATACTTCCTCTAACTTGTCTGGAAGGCTACACTCCCTAGTGGCGTGGGGAAGCCAGTGGATGCAGTGATCAACCCTATGTACTGGGCAAACAGAAAGTCAAGTGAGTACTGACCACTGAGCTGCTTCTCTCCTAGCTAGCTTTCACAGTGCTAGATGATAGTACATGATACTGACAGAGAAAGGTAAGCATCAACCTTGCCCAGCTGTGAACCCTGTAAGTTACAGCGGCTTGAAAAGATGCCCAATGGTACAATAGGGTGGGAGTAACCAATCACCTTCTTATTGGATTAAGGTCCTCTTCACAATCGGAAGTCCATAACTGACACTGTTATCAGGGCAAGAACCTGTGCCTCGACAAATCACAGGCCACAAATCACAGGCCACAGGGGAGAACCTACCATGATCATTCTGCTACATAGACATAGTGTTAAACTGACTCACAATCTCAACTCTCACCAGTGAGGTGGAATTTTTGACCACTGAGCCATCTCACTACTCTGCTTAATATGTGTATGCATGTATACATAATTTTATACAGTTTGGTATAGTTTCCATATATAAGAGAAAACATTCAATATTTGTCTTTTTTAATTTTTTTAGTAAGCTCTTTTCCTCCACTGCCCCTCCTTTAGATCTCTTTCACTGCTCTGAGTGTCAATCCTACTTTTATTTAAGTGTATATTTTTCCATAGAGTGGAAAATGTGTGATATCTGTCTTTATGAATCTGGATTATTTTGCTAAGCATAATGCGTTCCAATCATCCATATTACTAAAATGTCAGAATTTCATTGGATGACTAACTAAACTTCCTTTGTATCTTCCTGTGTATGCTAGTCTTCATCTGCTACATGTTGATGGAGGTATGTTCTTGTTCATATAGCAGCTACAGTGATAGTGTGATGATACCTCACAGAATGCTGACTCTGATCCTTTCTTCCAGATACAGAGGAGTGGAATGCCCAGAGCTTACGATGGTCTGAAGTTTCTTCCAGACCTTCCATTCTTATTTCTAAAATAACTGCACTTCTTTCCAAATCATTACTAGCATTTGTTCAACTTCTTGTGGGAACCAATTTCAGAAAGGCTTACCTATGCCTGTCTTGAAGAGTTTTCTTCAGGTTTCCCTTTAACAGTTTTAGCATTCCAGATGGACGTTAACATCTGTAATCCAAGTTGAATCTACTTTGTATGCAGAAAGTTTCTTTCTCCTAAAAGTGGATGTCCAAATGTCTGAGTAATATTAGTTGGTAATATTAGTTGAATATCCCCTTTCATCCCTGTCATCCAACGTATGTTTTCAGAACCCTGAACAAAACCAGGTGCGTGTAGCTGCATTCAGTTTATTTCTAGGTATATTATTCAACAGCAGTGGTCTACATGTCTGTTTTTGCTCCAGTAACATGCAATGCACTCTTTCATGATGGCTGTGTAATTTCATTAGAAATCACAGATTCTGTTACCTGTAGCCCATATTACCCGGGATTATTCTGGCTATTTGGAGTTTTATGTTTCCATATTAGTTTCAGAGTTCTTGCTGTTGTTGATGCATATTATTGGAATTGAGATGGAGAGTCACTGAATCTACACACAGGTTTTGGTAACATGGACAGTCTCACAAAATGAGTTCCACCAATCAAAGAGCACGGGAGGTTCTTCCGGTCTTCTCCCATGGGATTTAATTTTCCTTCAGTGTTTTAAATTTCTAATTGCAGAAGTCCTTCACCTACTTGGTCAGGTATATTCTTTTGTATGTTCCAATAACTATTAATATCTTTCTTATTTCTTTCTCAGGAAGTTCATTATTGGCATATAAGATAGGTACTACTTTTGTACATGGGTTTTGTATCTTTTGATATTGCAGGTGATATTTATGCTGTGGAGACCTAAGAGAAATTTAAATATAAAATCACATTATAGAAATGCAGATAATTTGGTTTCAATACAGATATTTGGGTCCGTTGTGTTTTGTTCTCTTATTCTATTGCCCAGATAAACTCTTAAGTACTATACAGAATAAGAGGACATAAACCATCTTTTCTGTGATTTTAGGAGAAATTTTTCCCCTTTTTTCATAATGTTAGCTATAGATTTCACACATGTTGTCTTTCTTATGTGGAAGTTTATTAATTCTTTTCCTACTTTCTTGGGGCTTTCATCATGAAGGCATGTTGTATTTTTGTGAAACGACTTTTCTACACGTGCTGAGATCATCTGGTTTTTGTCCCTAGGTTTATTTAAGTGGACATTTATTGACTAACATATGTTGAATCATTCTTGCGTTCCCAGAAGGAGACTAAACTGAGCATTGCCAGTGTTTCTCTTTAACAGTTTTAACATTCCAGATTGATGTTAACATCTGTAATCCAATTTAAATCTACTTTGTACACAGAAATAGTTTCCTTCTTCTAGAAGTGGATATCCAAATTTCTGAGTAATATTAGCTGAATATCCCCTTTCATCCCTGTCATACAATGTATTTTTAGAACCTTGAACAAAATCAGGTGCGTGTAGTTGCATTCATTTATTTCTAGGTATATTATTCAACAGCAATGGTCCACATGTCTGTTTTGGTTCCTGTAGCATGCACTTATAGAAATAAGAATGAAAGGTGTTGTGACATTCAGTTTCTTGTTATGAGGATTTTGTCTCTTCTTCATCAAGGAATTTGGAATAGATTTCTCTTTTTGCTATGTCCTTGTCTGGTTTTGGTGAGAAGGTAACACTGGCTTCATAGAACGAGTGTACTCAAGTTTCTTCCTTTCCTATTCTATGGAATAGTATGAGATACATTTTTTCATGCTTCTTTGACTGCCTGGTAGAATTCAGCAATGGATCTGCATTTTCCTTGTATATAGAACCTTTCTTACTAGTTCTTTGATGAATCTTTAAGAATAATTGCACTAATGAGACATACCTCTCAGAGGAAGAATACTGTTCTAGCATGCATCAAGCAACAGCCCCACATTCCGTTCCCAACAAAGCCAAAGAAAATCTGCCTACAAATTTTTCAAATTATTTTCTTATCTGAAATGCTTTAATACACTGCCATTTCCAAAAGATAGTCTAACTAGGTATATTGTTTCTGGTAGACCTAATCTTGTAGTGCACACTGCTGGCTTATGGTGTCATGGCTTAAGAAGGAAGGTCATTGGCATTTCAATTTGTTTTACCTGTACTTAACATAGCATTTCTTCATGCTGGGTTCTAAGATTTTTTTAATTCTTCTCATCTGTCCTGAAGTTTGACTCTGTGGAAAGCTAGTTTGAATTCTTTGTGGATTCTCCTGCTTGGGAGTTACTGAGAGTTTATATCTGTAGGGTTTTACCTTCCACCAGGGTTACAAAGTTTCCGGCTATCACTTCGCTGAGTCATCACTCTCCACATCTCCTCCTCCGTTGACAGCATGAGGAGGTAATTGCTGGATCTTCTTTCTCCGTCCACCTCATTCACTGTTTTCATTCTGGGTTATTTTCATCATTCTGACTGGGTGGTTTATATTGATCTCTCCTGTGAGCCAATTCTTTCCTCCATCTTCTCTGCTCTCCAGTTACACATTCAGTAGGTTTTTCCTTGTCTTTGCCCTTTTAATCTCTATATTTTCATTTATATCTTTTTATAAAATTTCTGTTTTGAATGTGATACACTTCATTTGCTTTCAGATTCTTTGCAAATAATAAACTTATTGTATTCTTTAAAAAAAATTTTTTTGATGCCAGGCATGGTAGCACACACTTTAATCCCAGCACTGGAGAGGCAGAGGCAGGTGCATCCCTGTGAGATTGAGACAAACCTGGTCTACACAGAAACTTCCAGGCCAGCTGGAGTTGCAGGGAGACTCTGTCTCAAAAAGACCCAAAAAGTTTTTTAAGAGTTTCATACATGAATATTATATTTCACTATTTTTACCCTCCCAGTTCCCCTCTAATGCCCCCCACGCCCTCATAATTTCCTGTCCTCTGATTATTATTGTTATATATACAGATACGTCACACGCACACTCACACACACACGCAGATATATGAGGCACTGAGTCTACTTAGTGGCACTCGTGTGTACCTGTGTTTAGGAATGCCCACTTACTTCTCAGGAGCTAGTGCTTGAAGAAAATTCATTCCCCCTTTCATTATCCTTTGATTGCCTGTAGCTCTTCATTTTTAGGTGAAGTTTCCCCATCCACCTTGCATGACGACTAGTTTTGTCCTTACGCAGGTCTTGTTAGACTACCACTCTATGGGGATTTCATTGGTGCAGTTTCTCTATCTTGTCTAGATGGCACTAGCTGGCAGCAGGTATCTTATCACTCTTGCTCTTATGATCATCCCATCCCCTCCCTCTTCCAAGATGTTCCCTGAGGCTTAGGTGCAGAGGTTGCATTGTAGGTATATCACGTAGGGCTGGGCACCTCACCATAACTCAGTCTCTATGACTTGACCAATTGTGTAATAGTCTCCATCTGTTGCAAAAATAAGTTTCTTTGATGAGTGTTAAGAAATATACTTGTCTGTAAATATATGTATTTAGAATACAGTAAGAAATTGTGTTGGTCTAGGAAAGTGACAGAAGTGGGCTCCTCTCTAGAGCCTATGACATTTCCAGCCATGTGTACTTGGGCTTGCAGTGTTCTCTGCCTGTGCTGACAGAGCAGGCAGGAGAGCTTTCCTTTCAGGTGGGTGACTGAGCATGCTCAGGTGCTGTCTGTTCCTGGTTTTTCCAGAGAAATAAGCAACCTTGGCTATGACTTCCTTAGTGAAGTCATAGTGCCTCATGCCTGAGAAGACCATGGACATTTAACTGCTATCAGACAAAGAGTTTCTTCGTGGATTCTCTACACAAATGGAAATCTGTATCACACCATATGGTAAGATTGTCTCATGCCTGTAGGTCACTGGCTAACTTTCAGCATGCCCTGAGATTTAATGTTGACTAAATGGGCATTATAAAATGTTATGCATGCACAGAAAGAGACATTTATGTATCATTTTTATTCTCAGCTGGCGCTGTACTTATGACAGCTTTTTTTTAATTGCATGAAAAGTTATTCTACAATAATCACTCAACAAATGAGATAACAATGTATAGTTTTGAATCCCTTACTCTAGAGATCTTGAAAACCACTTTCCTTATTTGTTTTGGCAAGATCCTTTTAGAATTTTTATTTCTATTTGTATTATTTTGGTGTTCGTTATTTACATGTTGTGTGAAAGCAGACTGCCATCATATTGTCATAGGAATAAAATATTAATTGTTTAGATGGAGTCTCAGCATCTAGCCCCAGCTGGCCTATGACTTGCTATGTAGACTAGGCTGGCTTTGAACTCACAGAAATCTGCCTGCCTCTGCCTCCAAAGTGCTGGGATTGAAGGCAACGTACCACCACGTCTAGTGGTTAAATTCTTAATTAATGAGTTGGGGTAAAGATTGTGCTTTGTGGAACAATTAACTTTAAGATTAGTGCTATTTAACAGACCATTTTTTAAATGGCACTGAAAAGATTCTTTATCAGGAGTTGGTTGCAAATAATTCATAAAACCTAAAGTTGCACTGAAAAGTAGTAGAATCTTCATAACATTCATGTTTGCATGAGTTTAAGGGGCACACACTAAGTGCAGAGCCTTAAAGAAAGAGACAGTTGAAATCATACCATAGAGAAAGAAATGTTTCTGCACAGGAGAAATTTGATGTGTGATCCTTAAGATTCTACTTCCATATCTTTATGGCTGACATGGGATCATAATCACAGTTTGAGATGCTTTGATGGGTGAGTGAATGGCTGTTACCAGCACATAAATTGAGTTTGTAAAAATGCTATAGAAATGACGAGATTAGAAAAGCAAATCACTGGGCTGGAGAGATGGTTCAGCGGTTAAGAGCACCAAATGCTCTTGTAAAGGACCTGGGTTCCAGGGGCAGCTAACAACCATCTATAACTCCAGTTCCAGGGGATTCAAAACCCTCTTCTGACCTCTATGGGCATTGCACAACACAGGTGCACTTACACACATGCAGGCAATACACTGACACACATACATACACACACACACACAAATTAAATTAAACTTTAAAAAAAAGAAAAGCAAGTCATTCAGAAGAGAATTTAGCAAGATTCATGATGGTATCTAATGAAAGCCTACAAGGAAAGGCTGACCAAACCTGACACAAGTTTGTGGGTTTCAGGAAGGTTGTTAATTGTGAAGTACAGTTCACTAAATGGGAGAAGAGGTAGTAGTGATTGACACTGCAGCCAGCACTGAAGGAAGGACACCTCCCAGGGTGAGAACTACCTTGTCTTGTTATCTAATGGGATAATTAACATAGGCTTCACGACAGGGCCATGCAGCAGGTGACTGCACATGTGATCTGAAATTATAGATCTGTTAGTGCCCAGCTGTTGGTGAGTGAATGTTGGAGTTTCTTGAAAACTAATTCATACAAACCTCAAAATGAACTAAGGGAGTGGGTATCAATAGAAGAACAGAGGATAAGAGCGCTGAAGGCAACAGGGTTTATCAAGGACAGGGCTGGACAGACAAGAAGCCTCTCACGGAGATTATGCAGTGTGCTGCATGTCTCCACTGTAAGAAACGGTACCAGAACTGAATGTATTGCTGAGGCACATGGTGAATGTCAGACTTGGAGAGACTTGCCTGAGTAAGTCAAATAGAAGTGATAATTGGTAATTTGGCTGAAATGGAAACCTTTAGGTAGGACATTGTTCAAACAGCCGCAGGTCCTTTCAACAGGAAGATATGGCCAAGACAGAACCAGCCTAGAGTCAATCAGATACATGGAGCCAGTAAAGAGGGGATGTGCCGCAGATGAAACTAAGCCCTGTGACCAGTTGCAGCTGCCTGGCCAGCCCAAGCAATGCAGCCTGCACCTTGCCAGCTTTTGGCCCCTTGGAAATGCCTGAGGATGAGGAAGCCAAATGGGTTATGGAGAATGACTGTGCATTATCAAGAGATAAATATGTAGTGAAATTCCCTTACTTGGAGGAGGTAGCACTGAGCCTTGGGCATTATTTCCACTGATTGTGAAAGATAGCATTATGAACAGTAACATCTCATGTCTCACAGATTTGGAAAACCATCTAGAAGAACTGTAAACACGGCAGTGAAGAAAATGGACGCTGATGTCCAAATGTCCAAAGATGCACAAAAGCCATAAGGTTATTGATCAACAAATGGCTACTATAAGGAGGCTACTGTCCTAACAGTTTTGATCAGGGAGGTCCCAGAAGCCCTTCACAGAACACATTCACTGCTGATGGGTACATGCCAACCCCAAAAGAACCTACTGATGAAGATATACTGGCTTCAGAGTATAAAGAGACAAGGCTGAGCCTGAGCTGAAAACCCCCAGTGTGCTTGATGGCTTGATTTTCAAAAGGTCCTGTGCTGGACCCAGGAATGAAGTCTCAAGATGTGGCCTGCTCAGCTCCTTCTTAACAGAATCAATAAGTCAGGAAAGATATAACAACTAGTTCAAGAGTGGCACAGAATGGGTACAGCCAGCTGATTCTGATTATATTAATGACTTGATCCTTATTGGGAACCCATGTTTTATATTGTCAGCCTTGGCAAAAAAATCTGTGACTGTAATTGTCCTGAATCCAATAGCAAGGTTTTTCCTAACATTCAGATAAATAGAGGTGATGTACCTATGAGCTATCTCAAGATCTTTTTACACCCATGGATGACTGCTGTTATCTGTAAGGGTATCACAGACAAACTCTACAGGTTTGGAAGTTACTGTCTGGAAGTTAATCATACCAATTAAACTGCTAAAAATAAATACTGTTGCTGTGGCATGAAGGCTCAATTATCATAAAAGAATCAGACGTATTTATCACCTATACCACAGGTAAAGGAACTCTGCACAGGAATGCAAAGAAAGTGTAAATGCCTGGGGAAAAGCGGGTGTTAGGAAATCACTACATTCCTCTGGCGGTGACATGTCATCAGTCATCAAGGGTGAAGGTGGCTCTGGGGACTTATGACCTAACAGAAATTTAGACAATGCACACAAGTGAAGTAAACAGTAAAGATATATTTAGGGTTGCAGTAACAGTGATGAGGTTGTTACACTCCCTGTGGGTGTGGGGTCACAGCACCTTCATCTGGGATTTCAGATCTTATTTCCTCATGTCCCCAGCCCTGCATACTCATATTTTTGGGGTGGTCTGATGGACTACAAAAGCAGTTGAAAGTTAACTGAAGGCAGGACACTAGGAGAGAAGCTTGCTTCTGTTGGTGCTCATGCTGAGAGGTAGGACCTCTCAGAGATGAAGCTGACTTTGGCTCAATCACATTCCTGTAATTCTTGACTTGTGCTCCTCCACACCCGCCCAGTGAATTAATAATTTTACATCATGATATGCTTGGGTAGAATGCTTTCTGTGGCATCACATGGTATGTAGATGAACTTTCTAGTCTTGGCTGCATAAGGCAACTGCACAGGTGAAAATATATTCTGAGCTCGGTGGTTCTCAAACATGAACTTTCCTTGTTCCAGAGAAATGTAGCAATTTCTAGAGACCATGCTGCCTCAGTTGAAGTTAGGAAAACAAGGTATTTGTCTTACTAGCATCTCATGTATAGAAACTAGGGAGATGTATACACAACCTTCAGAGCTGAGAACACCTCGAGAACAAAAAATGATCCATCTCCTAATGGCAATGCAATAAAATTGATAAATTTTCTAGCATGAGATGAGGATCCATGGGTCTAATTTATCACAGCTCTAGAAGGAAGTAGGTGACATTTTCTGCATTCTGGTCACTGTTGTGAATTCCTTGATTTGATTCAACTTAATGATATTTCAGTTCTCGGCCTACACAGACAATGCTGGCAGATGTGTATAATACACTGCTTTGAAAATTTGGTTCAAATCAATTTTTAAAAAGAAAATCATGCTAGTGTTGGGCAATCTTCCTCTGCAATTTGAGAATTTATCAGGAAAAATGAACTAATATCAACTATGACATTTAGCCTCTTTAGACTGTGGGGTGTGTGTGTGTGTGTGTGTGTTTATGTGTGCTTAGCAAGTATAAAATACATACTATAAAAGAGCATCGTGCTCTTTGAAAAAAATTAAATCACTATAAACTTAACAATATTTTATCTTTACATTTAATGATTAGTTAACTTGCACACTGCACATATTTTCTAATTTATTTAATTACTTTGGTGAATTGACGTTAGATCTTTCCCACACATCGTACTTTAAAAATTTCCTCATTTTATTTGGACATTTCAAATCACGTTTATCAAAGGTTCTGTGAAGCTCAGTTCCCGAGAGTCACACAATTTGTTTTGTTTTGTGCTCTGTCTCGTTTCGTTTTTGTGCATGGGGTGTGTGTACATGTGTGTGTGCATGTGTGCATGTTCCCATGAGTCTGCACAGGGTGAAGGTTTTCGTCAGAACTCATTCTCAGTACTACTCCCATCTTATTCACTGAGGCAGGGTCTCTCAAACTAGAGTTCCCCAGTCTAGCTAGCTAGTCAGCTTCCTCTGATTCCCTGGTCAGCCTTCTGAGATGGCTGGCATTACCTGAGGGCCTTGCATCCCTCCAGGCTCATCCACTCAAACTCTAGTCTTCCTGCTTGTGTGGCAAGCACTTAAACTGCTGACATCTCCCTAACACGAATTTCATATTTTCTTGTCAGAAAATCTTTGGGAACGTATCACTAATGCTTAAAGGACCTTTTTAATGTGGAGAATGGAATACTACTGGGGGATGGGTGCTCTCTAGAGAGCATCAGGGCACACAGGAGAGGGCAGAGGACGGAGAGATGAATTAGCACTACATACAACTGTGTGTTTGAAAAGTCATTTTGAACCCATCGTTTTGCATACTAACTTAAACTATTAAAATATTAATTTTTTAAAAGTCTGCATCTGTGTATCAAGAAAATAAAAGATATGAATGGTTAGATGGTCCCATAGATCGATAATCAATCTATATGATAAAGGATATTTGCTACAAAATAAAACAAAAATGGTTCATATGTGATGTTTCCTTCTTCTTGGAATGACAAATTATTGATCTTTTAGAGGTCTGTCTGTCAAGAGTGAATTGAAGATGGAAGCAACTCATACCTTTGTCCCAATTTGGAAAGGTGCATGCCTTCAGAACACAGGCCCTTGCACCTCTCCTAGGACCTAAAAGATAAAGAGCTGACTAAATTTTCATAGTGGAAGGTGTTTCTTCTCCCTCCCCAGCTCAAATGTACCAATCTGTGCAGCAGAGAGCACTGGGGCTAGACAAGTCTCCCTTCACAGAGTGGCTCTTGTAATCTCACCAGTCTCTAGTTTTATTGGGGTGGGGGAGGCCCTCATACCAGGGACACTCTTGTTGTTGTTGCTGTCCAACCTGCTCCTGTGGAAGAATGTGGCCTCTGCACCCAAGTGTAAAAGGAGAAGTGGGCAATGCCAGTTGACTCTCGGGTACTTGTTGGATCAAGCACGTGACCTATCTGAGAACATCAACGCCCTCTCTTCAGAAAACTTCCAAGAATTTGTAAGTACCCCACGTCCTCCTGGCTTCTTCCCTGGGGGAACCTTCATGTCAGTTTCTGCCTTTCACTACAGCTCATTTGAGAAAGCATCAAACTTTAAGCACCACACTTTCACAGGCAGGAGAAAGTTCAGCCACTGAAAAGTGAGGAACACGAACAGTTTCGTGAAATCTTTAACCCCCCCAAAGGAAATAACTTTAAAAGATGATAGATGATTGATAGATAGATGCTAGATGCTAGATAGATAGATAGATAGATAGATAGATAGATAGATAGATAGATGAGAGATAGGGGAGCTGCTTTAGAACTGTAAGCAGGCACCCTCTTTCTCATGAAGGTATTCTGAAGGCTGGATGCTGTCTGCTCCAAGTCAGAACAGATGAGGGTTTCCATACAACAGTGAGTATGAACACAGGACCTCCAACTGTGTCAAAAACACAGTCCTATCGTCCTATCAAGTTACTTCATATTCTTTGATTCTGCATACTTAACTAACAGTCTTCCAATGAACTTGCTATGGTCACCAAGAAGTCCACTAAACTTTTACAATTCTCCTAATTTTTACATTTAAATAATAGTTTAAATAATGTATACGAAAGTACAAGTTCAATAAACATCTACTAATATATAAACATTAAACTTATAAGTCCTGATTTTATTTTTCATTAGTAATATCTCTGAATATCATGCTAAAGTTTTATGACCAACTCTACTACAATCAAACCCCAATCCATCCTTGGGGCTGGAGAGATGGCTCAGCAGTTAAGAGCACTTGTTGCTCTTGTAGAGGACCCAGGGTTTGAATACCAGCACCCACATGGCAGACAGCAACTGTCCATAACTCTAGTTCCAGGGGATCTGATATTCTTTTCTGATCTGCACATAAAATAAAAATAAATAAATATTTAATTTAAAAGAAGTTGCATTTTGAATTGTAGATGGCATTAATGTGGTCAAGGTGTATAAATTCAGTGAGAACTGAGAGTATGATTTTCTAATACCTAATTTAAACCAACAGGAAGCCAGAAACTGGCAAACACAGATGCCATAGGGCTTTGAAATCATACAGAAAGGCAGTCTTTAAAATACTTGAAGTATTTCATAGTTTTGCTTTGTCCTCTTTTCTTTCTGAACAGTAACTTTCAGAAGGGTGAGAACAGTTCGGACACTGGAGACACAAAGTTAGATGAAGACCTGAGATTACAGATCTAACATTAAAGTAGACACAGGGTTTCACTTCCTTAATCGCTAAGTTTACTGATTCTTTAGAGGTGCACACAGACCAAACACATTAATACTCTGTTAATGGATTCACTGACTTCATTCCCAAGGTCCAACCAAGTTAATTTTTTGACATGTTCAGGATGAAGAATAAGCTTCAGGTCCGGAGTTCGATTGAAGGAACCCCTGGTCTGCCAAAACTCTTCTCTTCCCGTTCCAAACAACATAACACAAGCCCAAGAGGTGCAGGTGAGCCCTCAGCTGGGCCTTGTCACCAGATCGAGCAAAGCAGTGCTAGCTGCCATGCTGTGTGTAATTAAAGGCGATGCATAGGTGTGGCAATCACTCCTGCAGGGAAATGGGGCAGGCGTGAGCAAGCCAAGGAAAACCACATTATATAGTTAAATTATAAACAAAATGAAATGCAAAGTAACTCTGCAACCAGATCTCTGAATCACTCACCAGGTTTTCACTATCTTTAACCAAGCATTGCCCCTGAGACTAAACCCATCATTCTATAGGAGACTCTGAACTGATCTGAATTTCCATGGCTAAATTCCATTCACATACAGGTAATAGCAATGAAAACAGAACTGTAACTTTTACATATCACAGAAGCACTCTCATTGGCAGAATTTTACACTACTGACCATTACTGAGTCTTGTCTTAATTCAAGATTCTCTAGGGTCTGTTTGTGCTTTTCTGCCTTCCTATTCGTTCCTGCTTAACTTCGCTGCGTGCTCCTGGGTCTTTATGAGCACATCCTCTCCACACTGGGCATTTTTCACAGGACGCAACTACCAACTCTGATGTGATAGCTCTAATTTGTAATTGTTGCAGTTTCTTCCATCCTAGCTCTCACTATGACCAATCTTAACATGATTTAATTTAAATATCATCATATATGTAAGCATGCCACACATACAATCTGTTCTCCTTAATGATTTTGTTAATGGAGTTTATTTCTGTCACACACGTCAGTCATTGTAAACCAAAAAAGAGAAGGAAGGGGTTGTTATAAGCTAATCCACAGCCAGAACTTCACAAAGCAGTGTGTGAACACTGCTGCAACTGAGTCTCAAAACGTTCTGTGAGGATCGGCTGGTTGTCGCACGTAACTAAACTTAAGGTTGTAAACTTATTTTAATGCAATGCTCAAAATTGTTACTTAGCCTGAAGTCCTCCTGAAAGTAACCATGAGTATATTGGCAGCCTGGATCAGCCTCTGAACCATGTAGTAACCAAGATGGCTAATTTGCAAGGAGCCCCAAGTGCCAGCATATCAAAAGTCAGAGTGATTGACAAAAACATTCCTAAGATTCATCAGACTTCTGGAGACTATTAAGACAGTGCTCAGTCAGGTGAGTTGTCTCCTTACATTCTTCTGCTTTTCTTGTTCATGAAAGCTGTGACCTCTGTACTGACAGATTTTGAAATACCTTCCCTTTGCCAGAACAACATTTAGTCATGCAGTCTTGCAGACAGCCTCTTGACTAAGGGGCTGTTGGCAACGCCAGCCTTCTCAAAGTTGTTTCACCAGCTCCTCCCAACACAGGGATCTCAAAAGCTAACAACTGCCACTCACAGTCATTTCCCGGGCAGAGTGAAAGTCTCCTGAGAACTGAGCTGATCCTATCAGTCCTCCCTGGACTGTCTACATCATAACCAATCGAGTTCAGTCCTCACTATTTCTATAGCTTTGTGTTCGTTACATCATATGGAGAGTAGATTCAGATGAAGCAAGGAAAGAGTACACTGACAAAATCAATCAATTACAAATTCTGCATCAGAGGCAGCACCGGGATGTGGAAAAGCTCCTCATGAGAGAACTGACTCGCCCGCTGTCTTCAGTCAAATCTCTTTGTAATCAAGTAGCAACTCTGTCTACTCCGGCAAGGACCTGCTTCATCTGAGATCAGCTGCATGTCAGGAAACATGTATGTGGGTCTGTGTCTAGTGCCTGGACAACTAAAAGATTCATGGCACCCCGGTCAAAATGCAACAAAGTCTATCTCTTTGGCTAAAGATTGACATTCTTAATTTCCCTCAAAATCTTTATTCACTATTTAAAAGGAATGGGGACTATGAGGCCTAACAAATGTTAATCATAGAAATAGGAACTGACTATCATTTGGTGATTAGGTTCAAAGTGGAGTCCAGGAACATGAGGACAACCCTGTCGGTCAGGACTGTGTACTCAGAAGCCGTGGGTGACAAGCGTGCTCACCTTTTTGCCTGTCGCACCCTAGTCAAGTGCTTGCAACGTGACACAGAAAAGACTGACACTCCTGTGAAGCTCCTGAGATGCGTCCGCCCATCCCTTCTCCTTCTGAGAGAGCCTAGAGTGATCCACCCTTCACAGCCTGACGGTTTCCATCTCTCAGTGAGTGCTTGAGTACAATGGTGCTCTTCTTTAAGAATTCTAGTGCTTCAGAAATGTCAATGTCCAAACAGCCAATTTGTCAGTTTCTTTTGCTCATTTTATAGCAAACATACTAAATTCCTTGAGACATCCTATCAAAATTGGTCACAAATAATAAATTTTCCTTGAAAATAAGAGATGACACCACGTGATTTAGAATCACAGTCACTTAATGTAGGTGAAGAGATTAGAAAAAGTATTGAGATAATGATTACACCAAGAACATGCCAACCTCCAGATTGTGTATGAAAGCCAGCCACTCCTCGTGAAACAATTCCCACAGAGTAATGACCAAAACAATAGCAATAAGCAGGTACTCTGCACGCCTCTCTCTACGCTGCACGAATTTTTCAGTCAAGAAGCTGTTAGGAGCTGGGAAGGAAAGAAAAACTGCTAGGACAAGGCACAACATGGCCGTTGGTCTGTCCAAGGACAGATCATCAGTGATGCGCCTCTGAATTCCTGGCTCCTTAGTATCTTCTCAGCATACCCCAAACATTCTCTTCACCGAGCTTGTCTGGGATACTTTCAGACTCACCCGTACATTATTTAGTACTTGGTCCTCATCCTCTAATGGTTCAAGTCACATGACAGACAAGACAGACGTGATCAGTTCTTACAATCTTCCTTCACCTACTTTCTTCTGAATTTTTATTAATGTGATGTTTTCAAAATTTCCTGGAGGATTCGAAGAAGTAGAAAAATCTGATACCATCATCTTACAAATTTTCTCAAAAGCTCTCAGCCTGGGCGTACTAAGTTCCTAAGACTCCTACGAAAGGCTTTGTCTTGAGATATGGTACCTTTTGTCATGAAAATGTCCTTGGGCAGATTCCCTATGCACTCCACAACTCTGCCATCTGTACAGTCCTTTGCAGCCTCTGCTTCTTGTCCCATCTATTAAACAGAAGTGGCTCAAAGCAGTTTCTATCAGCTGACACAGGGATTTCATGCTTCGTGATGCTCCACAGCCATTAGCTCCGTTCACTGCTGAATCTTCCCTGAGAGCTCTACCAGCTCTCTTCCGCTCTTGTTTGTGTGTATACTGAGTAGATAAGAGACTCAAACACACAGAAGTGAGTCGCCTGAGGAGTGAGATGCCACTTTCCCTAGCTTTCAGTCCCATGAATAATTTTCTCTATTAACAACCAACCTGTCCAGTCACACAGATATTCTCCACAAGGTCACTAATTATAACACCTAAACTCAGAGCTACAGCTCCTAATTCTCCATGTCCTCCGTGTGATTAAGGGTAGTTCAAACAATCAACTGCCCCTAAGCAAGCTAGGGTACTTGTTAATTTTGATGCTGAACCTCCCTGAACATTGGTCAGATGACCAGACTCAAACTTGGGCAAAACCTAAATCTACCTTCATTTTTCAACCTAATATCAAATATGATTCTATGTTCCCCTTTAACATCCTTTTTCCCATGCTTTCCTGATAAGTCCAAGTTCATTGAAATGTTCTTTGCCTTCAACTATTGACTTGTTACAGCTCTAAGACACAAAACACCAGAACAGTCTGCATATACTCAAGGAAATTTCTACTACATACCTAATTTTTCTGAAGTTCCGAGGAACATGGCTTAGCCATATTAGTTTGTTTCCTTGTTCCCAGGGTTGTTTTAATCTTAATCTTACTCCTCCTTCTGTGGTAATCTTAATATTTCTTAACACAGCAGAAAAGCATACCACAAATTAATCTGTCAACACCCTCTATGACTTCTTGTGTGCACACAAAATAGCAGCTCTCTGATATAATTCGGTCCATTGACTTCAAGGGCGGGAGAACAGATGCAATCCATGTGCACTTTGTATCTAAGGTGTTGGTATGCCAAAGCATGTGCTTTTCCACCTAGATTCTGTCTCATCAGCTCATGAATATTCCCAACACAGAGGATGGTAATTTATCAGGTAAGAAACCAGGCCATGAATCATAATTCAATTTTATAAGCCACAAGTTTCAGAGTATTTATAACAAGCATAAATGCTAGATTTCTGGCAAATCACAGAGGAGATGATGGCAAAAGGCTTGAGTTTGCTAGAGACATTTCCCTGAAATCAGTCTTCAGACAAGACTTAGTACAGCCATATGTGTTTTATAGACTCAGTGAGGAGGAGGTGTAATAGATATTTGACAGGAAAATAAAAACCACAGCCTGTCCAAACACAAAAACAATGAGTTGTCTTTCTTTTCTATATTGCAACCTAAGATAAAATTTGGGTAAATGAACCTGTTGAAGCCAAAATATTAAAAAAGTGGTGTCAAAACCAAAGGAAACCAACACTAGAAATTGATTATTTGTATAAAATACAAACACAGCCATCATGAACAAAAAGCGAGATGAGAAAGTCTGCTTTCCATGAGTTTCCTCTAAAGTTGTGTGAGAGAGTTTCATAAACACACAAATCACTATTCTAGAGCCCGTGAAATGGGAGGGGGGCTAAAAGAAGAAACAGCATGACTGTTAGGGAGAGGACACAAGGGCACCTGACACCAATGCTGTTCCAGAATTCCATGGTTACAATGGCTCTCTGCTCTGAGAAGGTTATGAAAGTGGGACACAATATTGAGAGACAAAAGTCAAAAGGCAGCATATCTACTACTGTCTCTCATAGTATTGGTGTGCCACACATATTCACCCACAGCAGCTGAGCCCTTGGTACAAACAGCATGATAAATTAACGAGTTCTCAATGGTCGTGTTTTCAGTGGATACAGTTTTGCTATACATATTTGAGGTGATAATTTGGGAATCCCTGGTGGAAAACACGTTGGCATTATAGAGGATGACATATTAATCTTACAGTTTGCATTTATTCTTTGGCACCATAGTAAAACAATAATGTTAGTGCAAGAAAATCATAGAGCTAAACTTTGTAAATGAAAACACTCATCTAGTTTTGAGGGTTATGGGAGAAAAAGATGACTCTGGATGGAAGTTGCAGCATGATGTTGGCACTTCCAAATAAATCTGACCAGGTCACAAAAGACATAAGACCCATGTGCTCATCAGCACTCCATGGCTCTGTGGCCATTGTGGCAGACAGAAGTATCAAAGAGACCTCAGAACACAAGACTAGATGAGAAAAATTCAAAAGAAGTAAGGATGAGACCCATTAAGTTTATGACCAATTGCACATGATCTTGGCCTTCCTATATAGCACTGACCTTGTACCAGAACTTATAAAAAAATATTCTTACTTAGGCAAATCACAATGAGTAGTGAGATGGTTCCCCTGAACTCTATGCCAGAGCCAAAGAACTTATACTGTCCGGCAACATCAAACTGTAAGTCACTTGTCTCAATGTCAGAATAAAATAGACATTGTAAATAATGGTGGATGACTGATTTTTTTTAAAAAGTAATCTATTCATCTACAGAGTCAGTCCCTTTAGCTTTAGACTAATTTTCAAAGAGTTTATAATGCTTTTTTGCTATGGTACACATCTGGAATATCTCCAAAATCTTGTGTTTTGGTGCTTTGTTTCTCACTGCATTATAGTGAGGTTTAAAAAGTTAGGACAGGAAGCGAAGCTTAGAAGAAGAAAGTTACATCTCCAAGGGTGTGCCTACAATCAGAATTGGGGCAATCTCTCTCAGTCTCTCTCTCCCTCTCCTTTCAGACAAGCATGATATGAACAGACCTCTCCTATCATGTGCTTTGTAACCACAGGCCCAGAGCCACAGGGACAAGTGACCATGACCTGAGCCAGGTATGAGTCCTGGTTCAGCAGCACAAGTACAGGAGACATTGGAGGAATTCAAAGTCTTTGAACTAAAGAATAGATGAATGAATGAATGCATAGAAAAAGTGTAGGGCGATAGAAAACTGTCTCTCTGCAGGTTTTGTTTCTTATTGGTTCATTCTATGGCAAGTCCTGCCCTCTGACCAATAAGGGAGGAGGGAGGCAGTAGAGGACAGATGATCATCATGGCCATGATGAGCTGGGGAGAAAAGCAGAGGTTGCTAAGATCCACGTGGGAAGAGAAACGCCCAGGTCCCGGGCCCACAAACCCAGGAGGCAACGTGCCACACCCCCGCCCTCCAAAGAATCTCGTGAGTGAAATGAACTGAGAGACCTGCGCGGAAACTTTCTCAGGCAAGCAGGGCGTATGTCCCCAGAGACTTTATAACTTTGTAGATAAATAAATCATTCTAAATGGAAAATCAGTTTCTGTTTTATCCAGCTGGATTAACCAGATCCCACCTGCTAAGGCATGGAGAGTAAATTTATGCAACAAAAGGCAAACAGAAGAGAGGGCGAGGTATGTTAAGTCTTTGTCCAGTCCAACCGAATGGGTAGAAGTCATTGGTCAAAGAAGCCATTAAAAAAGTCTCCCAGGCTGGAAAGATGGCTCAGGGGGTGAAGAGTACTGGCCGTTCTTGCAGAGGACCCAGGTTTTGTTCTCAGCACCCACATGGCAGCCAGCAACCGTCCATATCTCCAGCTCCATGGGATCCAGCACCTCTCTCTGACTCCATGAACATGCAGGTAATATACTCACACACATAAAATAAAAATAAAATAAATAAGTTTGGTGTGGTGGTACACACCTTTAATCCCAGCACTCAGGAGGCAGAGGCAGGTGGATCTCTGTGAGTTCAGGGCTAACCTGGTCTGCTCTGTATAGCTAGTTCCAGGGCAGCTGCGGCTACAGGGAGACCCTGTCTCAAAAAAAGACAAAATATTAATAACAATAAGAAATAAAAAGAAAACACAAGGGAACTGCTAGAGTCCACCATTCCACTGAAGCAAAGCTCCTCAAATTACTCCATAACATACAAAGGGAGGACCACAATGAAACTCTTTCTGTGAAGTCAATATGACTCTGAGATCAAAACAAATAAGCACATAAAGAGAAAACGATAGAAAATGTTTCCAGAGAAAAAAAAGCAGCAAATATGTTCAATAAGGTACTTGTAAACCAAATTTAACAACACAGTAAATAGATCAATGGCCATGATCAAGTTATTGTCATTCAGGGATGTCAGGATCATTCAGGATAATCAAATCACTGAAGCAATACAATATGTAAATAGACCTAGGGACACAAATCATACAGGTTTAAACAGGTGTCAAAAGGGCCTTTGACAATTTTCAACATACCTTCATTTAAAATGCCCTTGAAAACCCATGAATAGAATGAACATACCTAACTATAATTAAGTCTGACAAACCCAGAGCCAACCTCCTGCTGGCAGGGGACAAAAGGAAAACAGTGCCTCTGACATCAGTAACACTCCCCACTTGTACTCAGTGTAATGCTTGAGGACACAGCTAAAGAAACGCAACAAGGGAAAGAACAGAGGACACACACTGAGGGAAAGGAAGGCAAGCTCTCCGTATGTGCACATGACATGATCGCACACACAAGAGTCTAGAGACTCCACTAGAAGACTTTTTATATCTGACAGACATGTTCAGAAAATAGCAGGCCACAAAGTCAACAAAAAATAAAAAGTGGTAGTTTTCCTATATACAAGTAATGCACCTCCTTACAAAGATGTCACAAAAAAAATCTTACTAAGTTTAAAAAAGCAAAATGATATATCTAACCAGGGAGGATAAAGAGGTCTACAATGAAAGCTTAAAAGGACCAATGAAATATGTTGAGAAGAATTAAGCTATTCAGTGACTGGAAAAAAATAATATTAAGAAAAGGATTATATTACTAAAAGCAATCTATATATTTCCTATTATGTCCGTTACATTATCA
This sequence comes from Eospalax fontanierii, assembly GCA_035773235.1. Classification (NCBI taxonomy): domain Eukaryota; kingdom Metazoa; phylum Chordata; class Mammalia; order Rodentia; family Spalacidae; genus Eospalax; species Eospalax fontanierii. The sequence goes on from CM069547.1 coordinate 4,537,148, forward strand.
ATGATGTTTTTTTCAGAATGCAAAAAAAAAAAAAGAAAAAGAAAACACATAAAATTCATATGGAAGCATAAGAGATCCTGGCAACCAAGTATTCCTGAAAATACTCAGTAATGCCCGTTGTATCAGTAAACCCAATTTGAAGTTAAATTGCAGTTCTAATAACAAAATGGCAAAGCACTGGCCCCAAAACGGACATGTAGCCAATTAAATCAAAGACCCAAAAGTAAGTCTGTATAAGTACAACCACTGAATTATTAATACATGATAAAAATAAATATATATTAGAGTAAGAAGCCTTTTCAAAAACAGTGCTGGAAAAATACATTTGTATCTGTTTCTGACAAAACTCAACTCAAAATGTGCCAAAGACCTTAGTGTAAGATCTGGAACTCTGAAGCTGGAAGATGAAAACACTTCCAGATATACACAGTCAGGACACTTTCAGATGGATTTCAACATCACATGAGACTACTCCAAAAGCTGACTCATGGGAATGCATGGAATTCAAAAGCTTCTGCACATCAAAGGATCAATTAGAGAAGGAAAAAAGCCTAGAATGTGAAGACTATCTACACAAACTACATATTTTATAAGGAACTAATTTCTAGAACATATAAAGAACTCTAGCAATTAAACAAGCAAAAATAAATCAACTTATCAATAAATGGGCAAGTGAACTCCAAAGACATTTATAAAAGAAATATGGATGACCGATGAATACTAGCCACGTTTATATAATAAGGAAATACAAATTGAATTGTTCTGAGTTTATCTCACCTAGCAGAAGGGCTGTCCTCAGGAGAACAGATGACAGAACGTGTTGAAAAGGCTGTGAAGAAACATGGGGTCCTATGCACAGCTGGTGGGAACAAAAAGTGGTATAACCATTATGGACGTCACTGTGGAAGATTTCCAAAGAAAGTGAAAATGGAACAGACTCCGGCAGCAGCACTCCTGAGTACACCCAAAGGACTGGGAGTCAGTCTACCCAAGAGATACTTGCCCATCAGGCTGACTGTAGGATTCACAGAACACCACAGGAGAGCTAGAACACTAAGCATAATGAGGCAGCACAAGTGTACGTGTTTTCTTCCATAGGTTGATCTCAGTTTACACACACGTCTTACATGATGTGCAAGTGCAAGTAGAATTCGAATTATGGGGTGGAAATGAGGAGCCCAAGAACAGAGGAATAACAGAGATTAATACGGAGAAGAAAGACCAAGGACCACAATTTCACTAAAATGCTGAATTTAAGCCAATTCTCTCTCTCTCTCTCTCTCTCTCTCTCTCTCTCTCTCCCTCCCTCCCTCCCTCCTAAACCACACAGCTAACCTAGCTAAGCAGAGACAGAGGGACCAATGAGAACACGAAGGGGAAGAAACGTGGTACTTTACGCAGAATTTTAAAACTTAATGGAAAAGAAAATATATATAATGGAGTAAAAAAGTGACAAAGATATACTATGCCTTCATTATTATTATTATTATTATTATTTTACAAACACTGCTCATATTCTCTAATAATAACTTTTTAAAAAACTTTAAAAGAAAAGAAACAAATGTTCGGGACGTGAAGCCCAAAGAACAAACCAGGGACACTGACACTTCTGAGGACATTAACTTAAGTGAAGGAACTGACACTCGCTTTTCCATGGGCTTTGCCAAATCCAAGTCAAAAGACTCAAGTTGCAACTTCCTGGTTCCCCCGTCAGTCTACCTCAGTAAGAAAACGCTTCATGAAGATCAGCTGCACGTCAGAAATACATACCTACATCTCCCTGCTAGTTTTCACATGACTAATAGATTTATGGTACCATGGCCCAGATAGTGACAATCCAAGTCTTAGGCTCAAGTTTTACATTACAAACTTTTTCTAAATCTTAACTTAATATTGAGAAGAAATGATGGCCAACAAATACTAATTATATAAGTAGTGAATGGCTATCTTTTTGATGATTAGGTTTATCCTGGAGAAGAGGAAAATGAGATGACCTTGTCTGGCCAATACCACCCTCCTCATTGGCACCTCTCCCCCCCGCCGAATTCATACACTCTGTCATTTGTGTTAAGGACTATTGTGTCAAGTTGGTATCCCCAGTACAAGTTCATCCACTGAGGTCTCATCAGCCTATCCAGAGACACACACTTTACAAAGATCAGCTCTTCCTCACCCAACAGTAATCAGCCACTAATATTTCTTCAGGAAAGATTTGGGTCTGCTGCCCTTTGCCCCAGTTCCAGGCTGGGTTTCTGTCTGCTTGAGTTTGCATGGATCTTGAGCATGCACAAAGCATTGTAGGTTTATATGAGCAAGGTCCCAGGAGCTTTTAGGATTCTTTTTCCATATGTTCATGTACCTCCTCACTGGCTCTTGTAATCTTTCTGTCCACTCTTCCACAATGGTCCCTGAGTCCTGGGATAGTGAAGCTTGATATAGGAGTCCTGTCTAGGGACCCACACTCTGCAGACTACTAATCTCCATGCTTTGGCCATTTGCAACCTTTTGTCTTCCTGGCCCTCTGCTTCATGAGGGAGCTTAATTAATGAGAGTTGAGAGATTTATCAGTGTCCTCTTTACCCCTTGTTCTATGTTGCATGAGCCTTGGGTAGAGGCTGCATTATAGATGTGCCACTTAGGCTTGGGCAATCCATGGACAATGTCTGTGTGTGACCAGCTGTGTACTCTGCATTAGTCTCCATCTGGTGCAAAAGAAGTTTCTTTGATGAGTAGTGACGGGGATACTTGACTGTAAATATAAGGATACATATTTTCACTTAGGAAGAAGTTATATTAGTGTAGGGATGTGACAGACTTGGGGATTTCTCTACGATCTATGACCACTTCAGCCATGTGTATTTGGCTATGATTACAGCACCACACATTAATCTCCTCCCACTGAGTGGGCTTTAAATCCAATTAGGCAGTCGTTGATTGCCCCCAAAATGAAAGTGCCACGACTGCACCATTGTTATATGTTGTGCGGGTCACTGATACGGTCACTTGGTCATGAAGCTGGTGTTGGGCCATCGACTGATGTTCTCCCTTAGCAGTTTGTGTAGTACTCTCCAGAGCTATGAGAGCTAGCCTTCAGAGGAAGTGGCTTCCAGGTCAGTTCCAGCTCCCTTCATGAAGAGACTTACATAAGGTTGACACTTATCTAAATCTCCTGGGGCGCCAGATTGTTCATCCCAGAAACTGCTGAACCCACGCCATCCACCGTCCACCGAGATGGTTCTTGATGATCCATCCCTTTCCATCTTCTTTTAATTTTGTACTCTTTCTACGCATGCTTGGCTGTAATGGATCTTTTATTAGAAAGAAAAAACCAAACTCTACAAATGTCAAAGTCTAAAAAGGCAGTCTGTCAAAGTCTCTTTTTTGTAGTAAAAAATGTATGACTACCATTGAGATGTGTTCCTATCAAAGTTTAATTACCAAAAACAGAAGTTTGGCTTGCAAATAAGGTGTTTCCCAACTTACTTTAGAATCACATGCATAAATGTGTGTCAAGTTATCCAACTCAAAGAGTGAGGTGACAGTCTAGCCATGCTACTGAGAAGACAGAAATATAGAAATTCTTTATGAAATCTAGCCACTCTATGAGCCAACTTTTACACAGAAATGACAGGACAGTCTATGCAATTTCTTACCCTTAAAGAGCACGAAATTTGCTAAATAATCTGAAAGGTGTGAGGATACAAACATGAAATGGTTCTAAGTTTCTCTAATAACTATATTCACCATGTTCCTCTGAATCCTATTCTCCTCAGCATCGTTATAGACACATGACAAATGTCCTTCGCACCCTGCCTCTACCAAGTCCTCTTCAGTCAGGTCTCACCTCCAAATATACTAAAATCTTGTAATGCTTCTTCCCAACCTGTGCTGATTCAAGGTACAGAGCAAGGAAAGCAGATATGCTCAGTTCCTGCACTCTCTTCTTGCTTGGGATCCCTGTTCCATTGACTTTGTTGGAATGGGATAAAAGAAGAAGAATGGGAAATTTCTGACGTCACTCACTGGCATGAGCGTATATGAAAAGCTTGTTGCTTCCAATGCTCAACTTAAATTCCCCCTGAAGAGCAGGGGTTTCTCTTGGACCACGCTTGTGACTACCTATCACCTCTAAGCAGGGAAGCTTCCAGGGGATGTGTCCTTATCAGGAGGCATGCCATGGCTTGATGTGCTTATTGTGGTGCTTTGAGTGAATGTCCACTGTACACTGGTATATTTAAGCATCTGTCCCAGTTGGTGGCATTCTTTCAGGAGGTTGTGTAGCATGTACAGAGCTGGAGAAAGTGTGTCATTGGAGGTGGGGCTGTGCCTGTAATCTCACCCCACTTCAGGTCTGCCCTCTCTTCTCCCTGCATGTGGGCAGGGATGTGAGCCCCAGCTTCCTGCACCTGCCACCAGGCCCGCCTGCTGCCATGCCCGCCCATCAGGACAAAATCACTTCCCTCTGGCACCTCAAGTCAAAACAAACTCATCCCTAAGTAGCTCTTTTGGGGTGTTTTACCACAGCAACAGAAGAGTAAATTATAGAACTATCTGGCCCACAGCTGACACATTTGTGACATAATCTACAGACTCTGTTATTGTTCCCCTTACCCCCAAAGAGCTCTATTAAATAAAATTGGCTCAAAATGTGCTTTCTGCTAGCTGACCCAAACGAAATGCATCATAACCACTCCAAGCCGTGGAGTGACAGCAGCCCTAGACAGTGCTGACCCTCCCCCACTTCTTCCTCACCCCTACACATGCTCCCTGTTCTAGTTATTCAGTGGAGAGGGGTGATTGGATGAGGGAGCTTCAGCTCATCAACAGCCTGTAAGCATACAATAGGACACATTCATTCAACATTCTGATAGACTATATGAAATAAAGAGATTGGGGATAATAAATTTAGGAAAAAGAGAGCAGGATGGAAGAAAACAGGAGAGGAGTCAGAGGTGTGAAGGCCGAGATGCCATTAGCATGCCTGAGATGCCCTTAACAATATGCAGGGCTGGGCTTTCAGATGCTAAAAGCAAAGCTTCAGGAATGTGATTCCTCTAGAAGACAGAACTGAAGACAACTTTCTACACTTTCCTTTGCGGAACTAGAGATTGAATTAAAGTCTTTACACAGGTTAGGAAGGTGCTGTGCCAATGAACCATAGCCCAGCTAGGACCCTGCTCTCAATGAACAAGCATTCTACCACCAAGCTTAATCCCAAATCCTTTTTCTATCTCTCAAAAGAAAAAATAATCCAGACTTTTAGAAACACTAGCAAAACCAATCTCTTTCCCCACAGCCAATGCCTGGTCTTAAGCACAATAAATTTATTAGGCTTTAAATGGCTTGTGAGGTTCAAAAGGACACTGACATAAATTACCAGGACTAAGTAGTTCAGTGGAAGAGTCATTAATGCCATAGACAGACAGACAGAGGGGCAACAGCATAGTGGGGTCTCAGAGAGTTCAGGGTTCAGAGACAGACAGGATGACGAGGGTCTCTGAAGAGAATCAGAGTCCCGGCGGAAGTCTGTCCTTATATCTGAGGTTAGGGGAGGTCCACAGCAAGACCCTGCAGCCAGGAGACAGGGACGGGGTGACGACCAGGACATGGCATCCTTGGGGTGCAAACTCACTGTTCAGGTGAGATGTCATGGCACAAAGTCTGCTAGCTGGGGACTCCCAGGGACGCAGTAGGTTGCTTGTTAGTGTCTGTGAAAGCGAGACTCTAAGAATGCATTCTTAGAAAACCAACTCCAATAACATATAAAAACAGACCCTGAATCATTTCTTCTGCTCTCGGGCTTGTACCCCCATTACTGTATCTCTTTGTGTGGTTTAGAGCTGCTGATGCACTAAGCTTGGATCCCAGTAAGAATATTATAACGGAAGCAGTGTGATAGCAGACACCCAAGTCTAACCAAAGCTAGAGTTTACATTGCCCATTAAGGTTTACCATGCCAAACGGTTAAACTAAATGTCTACCCACATAGGCAATCGACTCCTTACAGACCTAATCAAAGACAAAGCAGTGGGTATACCCAGTGATGGTGGCTGAGATGAGTATTCCTCCAAAGTCTGCATCAGATCCCCCAGAACTGGAATTACAGGCAGTTGTTAGCTGCCATGTGGGTGCTGGGAACTAAACCCGGGTCCTCTGCAAGAGCAGCCAGTGTTCTTAACTGCTGAGTCATCTCTCCAGCCTCTCAAAACAAGCCTTTTAATTAAAAAGATCCAGCACCAACACAACTGTGACAGGAGTGTGACACCATTTTTCTCGACTCTAAAATCATTAGAATAGAAACATCCACATGTGTCACAAGACCATATAAAAATAAGTGTTAACTTTTTAATTTTGAGATATTTACTTATATGATTTTGTCCCTATTTCAGCTAATACTCTTGGTTTTAAAAGCTTTTTGTCTAGATCATCGCTGAGTAGATATTCCATTAAGGTAGAAATCTTAGATGTCTACTAGACATCTCTTCTATTTTAGAGATACATTAATAAACCCAAGAATGCTCTCCACTCGTCTGCACTCATAAAACTAGTTAGCAAACATAGAAACAGAAATATAAGCTTCCTACTTTCAGCCCAGTGTCATATCTAACAAACCATTCAAAGCCGTGTGAAAGCACCACTGTGAACGTGTACCGCTGGAAATCTCATACTCTGCTTTATGTCTGAAAGCCTTATGACTTTAAACATGCAATAAACATATCAGACATATGCTATGGAGGTGAAATTGCAATGCACAAGTAATTGAAGACAGGAACTCAGCTGGAGATAGTACCCCAAATTGTCACATTTTTGCCATGGCTGTGTGACACCAAACAACTAGCACCTTTTGGAAACTACAGTAGTAAGAGACATTGACCAGTTCCACTATTTTCTAAAAGCATCAGTAATTTGTCAATATTTAGTAGTAATATTCTTCTGCTTTAATCACCAAGTTGATGCTTCTCCCTGCCCTTTAACAGCCACGGTCCTTGCAATTTCTGTTTCCTCACTTCTAGGCTGTGCAATTACCAGCAAAACTCCTTCCGGCAGGCTCATAGCTCACGCACAGATGTGGCACGCATCACCTGCCACATGCCAACACGTCTGCTCACAAGTCCTGAATGTATCCTGTGATTGTTTTCATGTGGAAGCTGAAGGATCTATCAGACACTGTTTCAGGAACATGCCCTGTCCTCAGGCACGCTGCCTGTAGTTACAGATGCCCCTCCACAACTGAACAGAGACAGCAAATGCACTTTTTAGGGTAGCTGGTTTTTTGTTTTGTTTTTTTCTCTTTTCCCTCTGTTTGTTTATCTGGGAAGAGGAAATGAGACGACATAAGAGGAGAGCTGACAGCACTCTGAGCTTCACCTGCTCTTGGCAGGTGGCATCCTGGGCACCGTCCTCTTAGCGTGTGGGGTCAACTTGCTTATTCCACTTTCTTCTCGTTTAAGTCAGGAATCCACATAGTGTTCCTCGAAAATCACAGCAAAGCACAGTGTGGAAAATGAAGCAGAGGCCAGCAGGCTTTTCTCCCCCTCTCTCTCTTTCTGTCCTTGAATAAAATCTCATGGAGGTTGGAGTCTCACATTTCATCTCAAAGTGGGGAGCAGAGTAAGAACATTCTGTGAAGGTTTTGGGGGAGACTGGCCATGGCTCTGACCAAACAGAGGGTGTTGTTAAAAGATGAAGATGTTAACTCTGAAGAAGTGGCTTTTGGTTTCTTCAAAACAGATGTCTGAGCAAATGTGAAAAGAAATCACTTTGTCTGACAGCTTGAAAAATCAAATACTCTAATTTAGTGAATATCAGTACTTTTTATTATATGTAAAAATATACAATTAAATGTAAAATATAGATTAGAAGGCACATGACTTTTACTAGGGACAGCTCTCCTTCCAGACCTAAAAAGAAGGCTCTGGGAGGGAGGGTACACGGAAGTGCGCCCGTGGGATCGCGCTGCTTTCAGAGGAAAGTCTGGTCAAGGCTGTGCTCAGGAAGCAGAAAACACATCCTGTTGCTCCTTGCAGCCAAATCAGTCCAGAGCTCATGGGAGAACCATCTACAACTTTTCTACTTCAAACACAGTGAAATACATTTCTGCAAACTGACATTTGGATCTCACATCCCTGGTAAGCACTGCTTCTATAATGAATGATTTGAAAATGGCTTACAAATTAACTCCTAGAACCAAACTTTTCCCAGATAAGAGACTTCCTACCTAGAGACAAACAAACAAACAAAAAAAATTCCTTGAGACAATTTTCATTTGCCTACTAAGTTCTGTAATATTCTAGAAAGACACACATAAGAAACCAAACTTAGACACCTAACTATACCTTCTGAGTAAAGCAATTTTTAGTCCTACATTGTGATAGTTTAGTAAATTATTTTGCCCTATTAACTTAATTTAAATCTCACTATTTAATTATGCCATGTGCATAATTACATTTGAATTTCAGTAACCCATTAATTTATTTATTGGCTGGTTATAAGGCTAGAGAACAGAGGCTTGAAAAAATAAGTTGTTTAAATGAGTTAATCATTTAAAGTATGATTAGTTCCTCTAATTTTAGCGAGGTGTGTGTGTGTGTGTGTATGTGTGTGTGAGTGTGTGTGTGTGTTCTGGGGAAGGAACCCAGGTCAATATGCATGCTAGGCAAGTGCTATATCATTGAGCTATATTCTCATACCTTCAAGATAAAGTTCTTATTATTAAAAGTCTTAATGACATTTTTGTAAAGGCAATGCAATCACTGCCTTTCCAATTTTAAAATACTTTGGAGAACCCTGAGATGCCTCTTTGAGGTATGAGGTACTTTTTAGTTTGTGACTATATATATATATTTCTGATTACAGTATAAGGCACCTGAGGACAGACGTACCACATTTCTCACTCAATGAACATAGATCAGTAACAAAGTCATCACTGAGGGAAGGAAGAAATGAAGGAAGGAATGGCCTAAGGACTGCAGTTGCCAGAAACAAGTTCAGTGTGGAAGCAGTTATTTTGGTTCTTGGCTTCAAAGGGCTCAGTCCAGGTCGTTGTTATTCAGCTCAGGCTGAGCAGAGCATCTTGGTAGCAGGAGCCTACAATCACTACTCACCTCACAGTAGACAGGGAGTGGAGAGAGGGAAAGAGAGGACTTGGGAGAAGGTAGATACCATGGGTGTGCCCCATGAGGCCTACTTCCTCCAGCTAAGTCTCAGCTCCTAAAGCTTCCAGAAAATTCCAAAAGACATAACCATCTGGGGACCAAACTTTCACCAATGAGCCTGTGGGATGTTTCAGATTTCAACATAACAATAATAAAATGTTTTTCTATGACAATATTGTTCAAAAAACAGAAATGCTGAAATTACTAACAGGGTATTTAAATCTGTGGTTAATCTATAGGCTAGAAAATCCCTAAATAATAACTAGACATGATTTTACTATGGGTCGATGCTACTATAATCCTAATGATAAAATTCTGATTACTCCAAATAATTTTCAGTTAATAGAAAATCATTAGCTTATAAAATCACTACCAATATGTTCACCAATTCAGTCTCCACCAAATAATTGGCAGATTCTGGGTCTAGAGAGATGGCTGCTCTCGAAGAGGACCCAGGTTCTTTCCAGCATCCACATGGCAGCTTATAACTGTCCGTAACTACAGTTCCAGGGGATCTGACACCCTCTTCTGACCTCCATGGGCACGGATGACACAGGTACACTTACATACACGCAGACAATTCACTTATACACACAAAGTAAAAATAATAAATAAAATATTTTTAAATAAAAATAATAAACAAGTAACATAGAGTTCTAAGGGCCAGGCATGCTCCTCAGCAATTTACTAACATATTCAGTCTTCTCAAGCAAGCCAAAAAGTAGTTCTCAATTCCAGATCCCATCATCTTGGAGATAGGAAACTGAAGCCAGACACTGCAATGATGTGTTCGCGGGCCCAGAGGACTCTGGGTGGAGTCTCTCAGCAACCTGACCCTCGTCTTGCATCTCAGCCTCCCAGCTTTTCACCTCTCCTGATATTTCTGTTTATAACTACTTAGTTTTCCTCTGGATTCTGAAAACACAAGCATTCCTCTCAAAGACCCTTTGTATATTTTGTTCCCTCTTGAAGGAGTATTTCTCCAGAAGTGTTCATGGTTGATTTTCTCATTCATAATTCAGGCCTCATATTAAAGATCAGAGACCTAGGGCTAAGGAGACAACTCCAGAGGTAAAGTGCCTGCCCTGTGAGCTGAGTTCAGATTCCCAGAACCCAGGTAAGCAGCCAGGCGTGGTGGCCCACCCACCTACAACACCAGCACTGGGAGCGGAGACACAGGAAGACCCGTGGAGGTCACGGCCCTGTCACCCTGGTTAAATCAGTGAGGTCCAATTCCGTGAGAAAACTTGTCTCAATAAGAAGGGTCGAAGGTCATCAAGGAAGATATTCAACAGTGACCTCTGGCCTCTATATGCACACATCCATGAACAGGTATGCACAGAGAGAGAGAGAGAGAGAGAGAGAGAGAGAGAGAGAGAGAGAGATCACAGACCTGTCCTGATTCCTCTAAACAGGCTACACATGACCATCTCTCTCTTCCATTATCACATCCCCACATCCACCCATGTCTCCCTTAGTCCTGAGCTCCTTTCCCTGGCTGGAGGGTGTACGCTGTGGAAAGACGTGGCTTCCGTATTGTTCCCCACCGTCTCTCCACTGTGAAGACACATACAGGCCACAGAGCAGTTACTGATTACAGAAACAAATGGAGGAGTGGAGACTGATGGGAATAAATTTCCTGTATTCGTTTTACTTATTGAAAAAAACATGACTGCAAAAGCAGTTCCTGGGATATCGGGAACCTCTGAGAAGCTGTTTAAGAAGTGTTTTCAGACAAAGGCCAAAGAGTTTCTTGACAATACTTAGTAGGAGCGTTTCTCAGAATCCCTGCTTTACCGTCAACTCTGATCAAAATAATTAAGTAAATATTTAGGTTTTTTATTAAATGAGTGTGTTCATTTCACAGAATGGTTCAGATCTTTTACTAAATCACCCAAGAAACTGAGTCATCAAAAACATTAAGCTCACTGAGTCTAACACTCCCAAGAAGACTTCAATTTTATATTAAAATGGATGTGCTTAAGGTACATGGCACCAGGGCTGTCAGAAGCAGCAGGCAGCTTCCTTCCCTCCATGGGGAAGGCGATGAGATCTCATTTTGTCAGCCCGGAAACAAGCTGCAGTGAGAAGACAAGCCAGCCTTAACAAGGTCTAACTGCATGTGGGGACCGCGAAAGAACATGGAGTCTGTGGGCTTAGCAGATGAGCAGCCATGAAAGTCCACACCATCTTCTCGCAAAATTCCCCGACTCACATCCGTAAATGATTCCAGTCTCTCTAGAAATCCACACAGTAAACTAAGGAAAGATAAAAGCTGAGAACAGCATAAATGAAATCAAGCTAAAAAATCCAACAGAAGAAACTGGTTGAAGCTCAAGCTGACGTGACTACCAAAGAGCCTGGGAGTCTGCCCCCTGATAGATATCCACGCTCCATCTAGCATATCCACGCTCCATCTACAGCAAGCACTGCAAGAGGCGTTTTAGGGAACTTGCAGCACTTAGTGGTCTGTTCAGATACATGATTCTTAACTTGGGTGAAACTGTCCAGTGTGGCCCCAGACAGGTACTGTTCTCTAAAACCTAAGGGAATCCTCTCCTGAGGACCCTCATAAGAGGACCGTAGGTGATATAACAAATTCAACAGCAGGAAATTCACTACAGAAAGAGACGTGGTACCAAAGAGACTTAAAAAGAAAGGGGCGTCTTGGGTGTCCTCTGAGATCCAAGCTTTCTGAGCACATAGTAACTTCACAAATAAAAAGTGCTAGAATATTTCATTATAATCACTGCCAGAAAAAATATCAGCAAGTAGTGTGTCCCAGTTTCACCTCTGTCTCGGTGACAAAACACTCTGATAAAAGTGACTTAGGGGAGAAAGGGTTTACTTCAACTCACAATTCCAGGTTGCAGGTTGTCACAGCAGAGACGTCATTGTGGCAGGAACTTGAAATAGTTGGTCCCATCACAACCACAGTGCACAGCAGTTAAAAATAAATGCAACTCAGATGATTCAGGTCCTCCTGCTCATGGGATGGTGCTGGCCACACTGGGCTGAGTCTTCCCATGTTGGTTAACTTAATAAGAAAATCCCCCCACAGACACACCCACAAGCCAACCCAATGTAGATAACCCCTCACTGAGACTCTCTTCCCAGATGACTCCAGATTGTGTCAGGTGGACAATTAAAACTCACCATCACATGGTTTCCAAATACGATACTAGTTTTGGCCCAGTGCCATTATCATAACATAGAATTTATACAGTAATATGATCTTTCTTGATCAAAGCCATTATGTATCTTTACCCTGTACCTGAATTAATTACTTGAAAATAATTGGATTTAGTATGTATTTTGTTGGCCTTTAAAATATTTATGCAACCACAGAAAAGCCACTTCTGTAATGAAAGAAACAAGAGGTAAAGATACCGTGTTATTATTAAAAATACATCTTTCAAATAAGATGACAGGGAAATTCAAATGAACTGGGATTTTACTGACAGAGGAAAAGATATGTTAATTTGAATACTTAGAAATGTGGGAAGAGAGAGTCAAGTCCATCTGATAGATGTTCAGAACCAACAGACAAACCCAGTGGTTTCCAGAGCAAGTGTAGTCAAGATATTAAAGCCTACCAAGATGTCATGAGGAATGGACTTCCACAAGGACCATTATGCATAGTTAAAAATGGTACAAATTATTTTGTGCAACAGTGTCAGCAAGGACACTCAGATCATAAGGCCACAGACCTGTTGTCATCATAAGAGACAGTTTATTTTGAGACCGTGGAGGGAAAAAAAACTGCGAGGGCAGCAGCTGCAGTGAATGAAAGCACAGTTGGGAGAGGCTGTTCGCCATCTCCGTCAAGCTTGCACATTCTTGCCTTGGCTCTGAATCTTCTAGCTATTTACCTATTTTGTTGATTTTTGTCTCATTTAATCACTGTTATAAATATAACCTTCTGTGTTACCTAAAACTATGTGTGCAGTGGACTTTCTTCATCTAGCTGTAGTGTCAAGTTCTAAGCAGTGGAGCACTTAGGTAAGGGAGTGCAGCTCAGCAGGAGAGACGGAGCTGAGAGGCGGCAACCCAAACTGCCCGGATTATAAATAGCAAATAATAGCAACCTAATAGCACCAGATTATTAAGAAGCAAATACTAGCTACATTCACTTGAAAGGATTCGGACAGCCATTATAAGCCCAGCACTTGGGAGGCAGAAGCAAGAAGAATTAGTAATAGTTCAAGACTAGCCTTGGCTATATAATGAGTTCCAGGCCAGCCTGGGCTAGTGTGTCTACAATATCTGTGTTCAGAAAGGAGAGAGAGAGAGGAGAAAGAAGATGGTACACACCACCAATTCATGGACTTCTAGGATCTCTGGGGAATGAACCAGAGGTAACTGGAGAATAATTACTGCAAAGTGGATGGCAACTGAAGAACATTAGTTTCCACAGCAAACGAAAAGGAACATTTAGAAAGCAGAACAGGATAGAGAATTGAGAGCTCAGAGCCAGGTGGGAAGCGCTCTGCTGCCAGTGAACGTGACAGCATAGGCCTGGAACCTCAGCTTACAACAGAGAGCACTTCAGATTTACAATGTACTTTCAGAAACGGGTAAGTTAAAGTGGAAAGAGAGAGAAAGAGCCATGGGTGGAGCTGGACTGAAGAATACAGACAAAGAGGAGAGAAAATGTCAGAGACATGGTCTTCATGGTTTTGAGTTTACAGATTCCTTAAAAATCTAAAAATAGAAATATAGGCTACAACAACACCACTCCTAGGTATCTTCCTGAAGGACTCGATGTCAACCCACCTCAGAGATAATCTATACATCCATGTTTATTTCAGGACCATTCAGGACAGTCAAGTTATGAAATCAGCCTAGGTGCCTGTCTACCAGAGTGAAGAAGAACATAGAAGAGGAAGGCTAGAAAATGTGGGGAAGAGGGAAGGGGGGTTGAGATGGGGGAGGGGGAGAGTGAGAGGGGGTTGATCAGAGAGGGAGTGAGGGGGAGGTTCAGACTGGAGGGAGGGATGGATATGGTCAAATTCCCTGCTGTACTTGGGTGAAACTGACTTTATGCAGAAGATGATTTATAAGCAAGGAAAATGAGCACACATCAATGAAAGTTTTTCAAGAAAAAGCAGTAGCAATGATGAAGTCACTCATCAGCAGTGACCACGGATTAGCAAACACATAAGAAAAGCACACTCTAGGCAAATATCACAGCATAATGCTGTACAAAATACTGTCTTTGGGATTCTATTAGCTGGTCATATGTATTTCTGATGAATTGCAATAATGAATTCAACATGAAGCTGAAAAAAAATTCCAGTATAAACAACATTGAAGTTCAACTTAAAGGAGGATCTGAGTGACACAGTGAAACATCCCTTTGCACAACATTTAGAGATTAGGTTGACAAATACTCCTTAAACAGCTGTTAGGGATCCCTTCAGCTTTCTTATTAGGAAACTTCAGGGTTCCTATTTTTTTCTTAAAGGAACTTTAATTAAAACAGAATGCTGAAATTTCAGTGACTGACCATTTAATGAGTTAAAAAATAATAGTCACATTACTGTCCTCACATATTCTGATTTACGAATACCATGAGACAAATATATTTCATTCTATATTTTATTGTTACGACACAGTGCACAGAACAACATGGTGGGTAGGTGAAAGGGGAAAGAAAGCATTGAAAACAGTGAAGTGTCAGTTGTTACAGGGAAAGGTAATTATAGTTGCCCGTGACATTTGTTGCTAATTATAGCAATCATCTTCCTCGACAACAGGAGAGTAATGATACTCAATCAAGAGCCACGACTCACAATTTCCTCTGCAGCCTCCACAGCCTCACTGGATTCTGCTGTTGTGTCCGCCTTCACCTGGGAACTAGATGCTATTTTCTGAGTTAATTCTAAACCATTCTTTAACTCTTTCCATGATCAAAGAATGCTTTCTCTTGAGCAATATAACTGTGAAAATGAAAAGTTAAAAGAAGGCAGATATCCATGTAACCTGGAAAAATGCACAAGAATAGAAGTAGCAAGCCTTTCAGAAATAAGAAATTCTCCATACAAGTAAATAAAATAGAGTAGGAGCATTCGCACAAGTTGACTTGCACTGTTTCTTAACACATATCTTATGCAGGGAAATAAGAGCATATCTAACCTTTGCTTTTAAGCTGCAAACACAGCTGAACACACTGTACTAGTTTGCTTTTTCCATCACTGTGATAAACACCATCACCAAAACAAGCTTGGGTAGAAGAAAGGTTACTTCATCTTCTATGTCACAGTCCATCATCAAGGGAAGCCAGGGCAGAAACAGAAGGCAGGAGCTCCAGGAAAACCATGGAGGATGCTGCTTCCTGCCTTGCTCTCTAACCACAGTCAGCTCTCTTCTTCATATGGGCCAAGCTCAGCCACCTAGGGATGACCCACAGTGAACTGGGCCCTTCTGCATTGAATAGCAATCAAGAAAATGCCACATAGCCATGCCCACAGGGCAATGTGATAAAGGAAGTTCCTCAATTAAGGTTCCTTCTTCTCAGTGTGTCAAGTGACAACTAAGGTTAGACGTCATAGTCACCAACTTCAGTGCTAAGCTTAAATGAAAATATAACTATGAAAACATAATCAATAAAGATTAGACAAACCACACTAAACATTGTCTGTAATTTTACAATATAATTTTGATATAGTTTTATGTGTGTAATATGTGCTCAATTAATTCACGTTTTATAATACAGGCAACCAAATTATCTCCATAACCCTCAGAGTTCATAGAATCTCAATACCAGGCTCGAACCACACTATACAATGACCTAATCACCTGTTGAAAGCTGTTAATTCTTCTAGTAGCTGATGCAGACCTAAGTTTTTGTGGCATTCACTATTTACATACATTTGAATTCTTACTTCTAGCTAATAATGTAGTCTGTCTTCAAGAATAGTTAATCAAAATTTATTTCTATTGTTAGTTTTAAAAATTACTCTTTTAGCTTCTTGCTAGGTTGTATATGACTATAATTTTGTCATTGTTGGATTGATAGCTTTGGATAGCATTCACAACCTGAATATAAGATTTAGGATGATTTTCCATTCACAAGTCCTGGATCTACATATTTATGTATCTGAAAGTTGTTTTTCCTCCATTAACCATCATGTTCCATACCATAGGACATGCTCAAAGGATGCTGATGTGTCCTACTAAGATGCCAATTAGTGCCGTGGGCAGCAAGGGGTAATTCCAGAAGCCAATCAGCATGACAGTCACAGAGAGTTACGTGTGAAGCCTTTTCTTATGAACCTAGGTATGTAAATCCCTAGCTTGTCTTCCTCTGAAACTCAAAGCCAGACTGGAACTCACCATCCTCCAGTCTCAGCCTCCCAAGTGCTGGGATCACAGATGCAACCTACCATGCCTAGCCAATTTTCTTCATAGAATTCTCCAAATACCATAAAGCATGAAGAAACCTAGGTTCATGATAAATGTACTGATGAACCTGATTGTATGTTATAGATACTTTCACATACCACAACATCAAATTATACATTTATGAATCATTTTATACATAGTACATGCCAATATATTTTGATGCAGAAGCAATGTACTAGTAAGGGTCTAATTAGAAAACTGAAAACAAATAGTAAATTGAGCAGAGAAAGTTTAATATAAAGAAGAATCAGCCATGAGGGAGAAGGAAACCAAGGAGAACTCCGTCTGAGGGAAGCTGCTCAGGAATGAGCAGGTGTGGCAGGAGAGGACTCTGGCTTGGCATCTGCAGTGGTGATAAAGCATTCTGATCAAAATAAGTTTGAGGAGCAAAGGATATATTTGATTTGCACTTCCAGATCACAGTCTTTCATTGAGAGAACTCCATGCAAAACTCAAACAGGAACTTGAAGCCAAAAACATAGAGAAACACTGCCTGCTGGCTTGCTGGCAAGCTCATGTGTAGCTAGCTTCCATATACAGGACCACCTGCCCAGGGAATGGTGGGGCCCATGGCCCACAGTAGGCTGGGCCACGAGACATTAACTAAGAACCAAAACAATGCCCCTCAGACATTCCCACAGGCTGATCTGAGCAATCCTCAACTGTGACTCCTTTCTCAGGTGATTCTAGGCTATGTCTAGTTGGCCCAGTTAAAGCTAATGAGGAAAGAGGTGTCCTCCCAGAGATTCAGTTGAGACTCTGCTGAGAAGGTGTGGAGCAAACAGAAAAATGCAAACAAAATAAGATCTTTATGTCACAAGCTGATCAAGGCTGGAAAAAGAGTGTTTAGGAAAAGTCAGGGTTAGAAGTCCACTCTTTGGTAGACTGATGTGCAGTCAGGAACATGCTGTGTTCATTCAGGAAAACTATAGACAACTGCCCAAATGGACCATGACTGGTTAGACAGTGTGAAGGATGTTGGTGTGTTAGGAGTCTGAGGACCAACAGAGTAGAGCAAGAATGCGTGATGTCTCTATCACTAACAGGGAAAGAAGGCCCCATCACCACATCTATGCAGCATTTTGCCACTGGTTCAAGAGAATGTAATACAAGAAAACAAAATCATAACAGCCATCTGTATTAGGAAAGAAAAAAGTTAAACTATCTTTATTCCCAAATGATATGATCATTTATGTAGAAAATCCTGTGAAATTTATCCTGAAAAATATTAGAATTAACAGTTAAATTTCAGAAGATCATCAGACCCAAAGTCAATACTAAAGAATCCATTGTACTTTTTGCAAGCTTGCAATGGAAAACATGACAGTGTACACCTAGATCACTGAGGCAGGAAACGCACTGAGCGTTCAAGAGGAGCCTGAACTTCATGGCAAGATTCCAGTCAGCTTGCAACTGACCCTGCCTCAAAAAAAAAATTAGTTAAAATAAACAGTATTGTTTATACACGCACAACAATATGAAATACTCAAGGAAAGAGATGAAAGATTTACATATTGGAAATGATAAAACTTTACAGAAGAACTAAATTAATGAGAAACATACTGTGTTCATGGACCAGAAAATCCAAATATCATTAAGATGACAATTCTCCCCAAAATAATCTAGACATTGAATGTCATCCCAATAAAAATCCCAGCAGGTTTTCGCATAAAATTGACAGATCCTGAAATTCATGTGAAATTTTGAAAGATGTAATACAGCCAAAACAACCTGATGTGAGGGAAATAATTTTGAGACACTTGCCTAACTCTGAGACTTAATCCAAAGCTACAGCAATCAAGACACTGTGGTATTCACCTAAAGGGAAATAACTGTATCCAGGAAACACAATGGTGATTCCCAAATAACTCTAAACAGTCATGGGCAGTTGATTTTTTACAAAGTTTCAAGGGAAAGGACAGATTTTTAACTAATGGTGATTAAAATAATTGGAGAGCCATGAAGAAAAAATGAAAGCAGGACTTTGATCTTTGCTTCGTTCCACATACAAGTCTGCAGAGGAATTACAAAGGGAGACAAGGAAACATTTATTAACGTGGCTTTAGTGAGGTTTTGTGTATATGCACACATTAAATAAATTATGCAGTTAAAATATGTCTGACTTGTTGCACATCAAGTCTGCTTGGAGGAAGTTATTTTTGAAAGCTAAGGTATCCAATGTGTGCTCATCATTCAAGTGCCTTTCAGTAAATACACTCTTACATACAAGTGCATATTAGGTATACAGAACAGACACTTGCAATTATGAAGGAGAATAGCTATTATCAACCACTTGCTGGTTCTCATCACACTTTCATTCTGGTACTTTGTGAAAGGTGAACGGGTTCCCCTGGAGAAGCACTGCTTGTGAGAAATCAAGGTAGACGGTGCGGCCATTAGCCCACTTTCCATGTTAGTCGGAGGGAATAACTAAGCTGACTAGCCACCAAAGAATCCTGACCGTTGCCACAGATAGTCTCCCAAGTAGACCAAACCGTGTCCTGAGGTTTAGAACTGTGTAATTGCATGGCTTGCTCTGTGATACAAGGACAGGGAAATCAGGCCATACCAGTTCCCCACACTGTCAGCAATGTTAGTTATCACTGAAGCAAAGCCCTGTGTGAAGAAACCAAGACCATACGAGATTATACAGTTTGATCAAGCCTTGGTAATGATCTGGACTTTGCTATTCTTGGGATCAGACTTCAGCGCCCCCCCCCAATCCCGTTTGGTTTTATGCTAAGTAAGCATCACCCTTTGAGTATTTCTTTCCCAAATTCCCATTAATCATTCCCTTAGATGGAGGCTTAGAAACATTCCAGCAGCTCCTTCTTACATTTTGCGTTGCTTAAGTATATTTTTTGTTTAACTGTAATGAAAAATACCCCTGCAATTTTTCTTTTGTGAAACCCATCTGCAGACCCCAGATTTGACCTTTGTGAAAATTAGCTATTTAATTTACACACACTCAGGACAATGTCCCCTGATTTTGTGGCTGTCTTCTGATAACTCATTTTCCATTATCTGTGGTGAAGACAATAGCCTCTGTCCTTCATCCAGGATAATTGTTTGAAACCCTCTTTTGAAACAACAGTACCAGGCTAAGAGTAGTTTCCTTAACAATAGACTTTTTAAAGACAAGAAAAAATATGCAAAATCTCAGGCACCTCTTAATTATATTACTGCAATCCAGAAAGAATTAAATTAGTTTAATTTCACATTTAAATCTCCATTTATTTCCTTTCTGATTATAAAAGCATTTTATGCACACTCAGGATACTGCAGAGAACTCAGGGAAGCTTTCAAAGCACTTAAATCACTCATCAAGTCACAGAGACAGATGGAGACTATGAATCCTTGGTATTCTTCAATTAAATGAGTAGATAGACGTATAACTAAAGATACTAACTAATGTACTACAGACCAAACTAAAAGAAAGCTTTACTATGTGTAAATTGTGGGTCTTTTTATCAGTTGAAAAATTAGAGTTTTTCCCAACACTAAAATTCTTTGCAATATCATTCCTAAGAGACGTCAGTTGTTCAACTACATTTCTAGATCATTATATAAATGTGTGAACTTTTCCTGGGGAGACAAACCAATTTCTGTTCACCCCTGAGAAGGCTGCTGTGACAGATTCAATAATGGATCCCACCTAAGTCCAAATTAGTGAACCAGTAAGTTTTACTAGGGTTACTCACAGGAGCAGCTGTACTGCTGAAGAAAATGCCTCTCTCCCACACCTTCAGCTGTCATATGTCCTCAGGGAGGGGAGGGGCATCATCAGCCCCTTCCCCATTTCACATTGGAGAGTTAATAGGCCAAATCGCTGCAGGGTTTCTTTGGCAATCACAGCTCCTGAGAGTTGAGGGCTATGGCCATGCCATGCCCACCCCTAGGCCAGTTTCCAGAGCAGTCCAGCCTGTCCTACAGCTTTTCATGGTGCTCCCTGCACCTTGGAGGGGATGATAGAGATGCCCCATTTAGGGCTCAGCACTCCACAGTTTCTCCCAAACATGCTGAATCTTTGCAGTAACCACTTCCCACTGCCAAAAGACGCTCTCCTGAGCAAGGATAATAGCAGTCATCTATAGACATAAACAGTCATGTCATATACATTTGGAAAAATAATAGCAGTCGCCTCCCCACTAGGGCCTATGACTTACTAACTCCACTGTACCAGTGGGTGACCTTCCCTGGCATGCTGGGAGTATAACAGGGTCCACAGCTGAGCAGGACTGTTGACGACAATTCTCTCCCGCTAGGCTGGCACCATACATGCTAGCCAGCAAGAAGGATGCTTCTTGTGTGATTTCTCTGCATCCTACACACAAAGCATTACCATCTGGTTCTGGTGACCAACCAACAGCAGTGGTAATAGCCTGGATAGATTTGGGGCCCTGAGTGTCTCCCTTGCCAACAACTTGTAAGGAAATAGACCACCAGGGCCACTGGGACTGTCATTTAATAACCTCACTGCTTCTGGGACCATCTTTCTCCATGCACACAGGATATGTTCCTGCAAGCTCTTCACCGGTCTTCATCCTTACAGGCACAAGCTAGCGGAAGATTCTTTGCATTCACCTTTTATGTGTCATCTGTGCCTCGCCCGACCATGAAGTTCCCCCGAATTTCACGGCTGTAGCTGGCCCTTGCACCGTATGTGAATTGATTTCCCATCATTTCTCCTGTAGAACTCCTTTCAGATCATTCAGAAGCTTCTCTCCAGCTGTAAAACAGTCTGACATCAGCAACGTGGCATCTATGAACTCTTCTTTGTAAAGGATAGGCAGGACCACCGAAGGTCCGTCACCCCAAGCAAGTGTCAGGTGGCTCAGGAGTCAGTAGATAGGGGTACTGAGGGAAACTGTCAGCAAGGGCCAACAGAGCAGGAAAGGTTCCGTCAGCGTTGTAAGCTGAGTAAACACAGCGACCTGCTTTAGTCAGCGCTCCACAATCCAGTCATGCGCATGACCCACCCCGCCTCCTAACCTAGGGGGTACCACAGGGCCGTCCCGTGTCCATCCACCCCAGACACGCTCAGTGGGGCCTAGATGGTTCTCACACTCCATGAAGGAGAGCAGCCATGCTGTCATCTGCTGTGCGGACACAGGCTTCCTGGGTCTGACAGTCACTCGGTCTGAGCTCCAGCTTGCTTCTGCGCTCCAGCGGCCACAGCGGCCAACTAAGACGCACAGGGTAGATGAACCATTTGCATACCAGTATGTTTCTTGCAGGAGAGGGGTGCACACAGCTTCCTTTGGGAGGACACCTGGACACACCTGGACAAGCTTAGTCTTTTTCTAGTGCAGTACTCTTTCATTTATACCTTTGTGCAACTTTTGCTCGGGCTGTAGAGTCTTCCAGAGGACCACCTCACTGAATATGATTTCCTGTCCATCCTCTCCTTGGAAACTCTGGCTATGACAAGATCCACCATAGACGAGGTCAGCAGACGTGATGAGGAGCTATCGGCATGCAGCTGGGAGAGGAAGAGTCAGTGTCCTTAAAGGGGGTGACCCTGGGTGACTCAACCACAATCCAAGGCACATTCCACACCCGAGTGTTTGGGCCACACATCTTGTAGTCACTTGTGAAAATGAAACAAAAACTCACAGAGTTTGATGCGTAGGGAGATGGGCGGGTTCAGGAGGAGGAGGGGAGTGTGAATTATCAAAATATACCGTACGAAGTTCCCAAAGAATTAGTAAAAATGTTTTTAAAAGAAGAAACTGGCCTAACACAAATCTTCACGATTGCTTGTAAGTGACCCCAACAGACCCCTGGGTGCTTTGCTGGCTCCTTTTCCCATCCCCTCTGGGTGGCTTTTGCACTCTATGAATCATCTTAGCATGCCAGTCTAAATCATTCAGATCTGCCAAGGCCTCTTCTACCTCTGGGACATCATGACATCCCCACAGGGCTCTCAGCAAGACCACTGACATCCCATACCTACAAGAAGGACACTGCTGAGTCAACCTCTTTCTTTTTAACTTTTAAGTTTCATTGGTTTGTGTGCTTATTGTGTCTGTGCGTGTCTGTATGTGGGCGTACACATGCCAAGCCACACATGTGGAAGTCAAAGACAGATTGTGGAGTGCACACTTCCTACAGTGTGGGTCCTAGGATTGGAACCCGGGTTCCAAGGGAGCAAGCATCTTTGCAAGTTGAGCCATCACTTGAGTGCCAATAGGCTTATTTTATTTTTAAGAATTCCATACATGAGTACTGCACTGATATCGTTTCAGCTCCTTCTTCTCCCAACTCCAGCTCTTCCCACAGCTCACCCCTACTCCCTTTCAATTCTGTGACCGCTTCTTTAATTGTCACTGTTACATACACAGATATGTGGAGTAAACTTTTAATTATTACTGTTGCATATACTGTTACATGTACATATACATTTATGTAGAGAAAAATGATCCTCCTTCAAGGGTCCTTGATTGCCTGTCACTCTTCATCTTGAGGTGGGACCTTGGGAAATTTCCCTCATCCACCTGTCACGGACCTTATGAAATTTCCCCATGTACACAGACAGGTCAGATGGTGTTGTGATGCATATCTTCTGCAGGCAGCCATATTGCTGAGCTCTCATGAGCACAGCTTCCCTGGCATGTCTAGCAGACACTTATTTAGTAGCAATCTTTGCACCCCCTCATCCACAATGTTCCCCAGAACCTCGGGTATACGGGTTGCATTGCAGATGGATCAGTTGAGACTGGGCTCCCCGCAGTCACTCATTCTCTGCATCTTAGCCAGAGATGGAATAATCTCCACCTATTGCAAAAGTAGGCTTCTTTCATGAGTGATGAGAGCTATGTTCATCTGTGGATATACAGATATGTATTTATAAGAAAAAACGTATTCTATTGGTTTAGGAAAATGACAGTGGTAGGCTCTTCTCTAAGGTCTATGACTTCTCCAGCCATGGTCATTCGGCTAAGTCTACTGTACAGGCATGGATTCTGCCATGGACTTATTGAGCAGGACTTAAGTACAGTTAGACAGCTATTGATTACCCACAAGATAAAATTGCCACTATTACACCATAAGAGATATGTTTCTGGGCCACTCATTTTGTGATTCATAGGCTTTACAGCTGGGCAGGTCTACTCATTTCTTTTCTTGCTTGGCAGTGGCATAGCTGTGAGAACAAGCCCTCAGGGAGGGGGCTCCCAGGTCAGTTTCACCTCCACACTTCCAAGTCCTGTGTCTGAAGTGTGTGGTGTCTTCAGAGATAGTCTTTCTTCAAGTTCTGGGAAGCAACCAAGGGTTATGGCAACAACCTTGTTTGGGGAGTCTTTTGAACTACTGTGACCAACTCGAAAGGAGGTTTCCCATGCCTCGCCCTTGCTACATAACCCATAGCGCTTGTGCAGGAACATGATCACCAGGTGTGCCATAACTGAATTTTTAGATATGGGTATGTAAGCCAAAGTGACTGGTGACACCAGGAAAGTAGAAAGGAATCATGGGGGGATGAAGAAGAAGGACTTCTAGAGAGAGGACAGACAGACACAGGCACTGTCAAGGGAAAATGAGGGACACGGGGACCTCACCTTAGCAGGGGACAGGGAGGGTGGTGATACCGAGCGAGGGAGAGGAAGAACGACGAATAACACTAAGGGGGTCTGAAAAAGCCACAGGAAAGCACAGTAACTTATAAGCTTGCTTTAAATATATATATTATGGGACGGGGGAGAGATGGCTCAGAGGTTAACAGCATTGGTTGTTCTTACAGAAGACCTAGGCTTGAGTTCTAGCACCCACATGACAGCTACCAACCCCATCCAGTCTGTAACTCCAGTACCAAGGGGTCCAACACCACTGTCTGACCTCTGCAGGCATTGTATGACACAGGTATACTTATATACATTCAGTCAATACACTCATATACACTTAAACATTACATATCATATATATATATATGTGGGCACTGTATATGCGTGTGCATGCGTGTGCATGCGTACAGCCAAAGGCTGCCTAACAAAAATCCCGGTGCCAGGCAAGGGAAACCTTTTGATACTTTTAAAAATTCTCCCTTATACAGAGTTCTATCCAACCCAATATACTGATCCCACGCACACCTTTCTCGGGCCCAGCTCTACCTGGTGATGACTGTCCTTCCTCTTATGGCCCTCCAGACCTTGATATTCATGGAGACTTCAACTGGTGATAACCAAGTGTCCTAATGGTTCATATGAGGATGTCCCTCACAGTGCCTCAGACTGTGCAGGCTTTGTCTTAAGGATGGATAAGGAGCTGTAATACTAGGTCTCTCTGCTTTCACAGCATTTGGACTGATCTCACCTGTCTTAGCGCCCCACAACCTCCTGAGCCAGGCTGTGAGAGGCTCTCTTCTTTCTTGTCTACAAGTCCTTCCTGGGGGCGGGAGAGATGACTCAGAGGTTAAGAGCACTGGTTGCTTTTGTGGAGGACCCAGGTTCAGTTCCTAGCACCTACATGGTGGCTAACAACCATCTGTAACTTCAGTTCCAAGGGATCTGATGCCCTCTTCTGACCTTCATGGGCACTGAATGACATGGGTGCACCTACATACATGTAAGCAGACTACTCATACACATAAAATAAAAATAATTTAAAAAATTTTTAAATTAAAAAATTAAAGTCCTCCCCAATTCATCCAGTCCAAAATGTGGACTGCTCCCTGACCATCACGGTTTCCTGCACTGGGCCATTATGAAGGCCCCTCTCTGCATGCTGTACTATGAATTTCTCTTCCTCCACATTAAAGGTCAGACCTGAGGAATCTATCATCTCACCTCACACACTCTCCTTACTGTCTGACTCTTTCTGTGGGTTCCAAGTTTGGGGGTCCCAGGGATGGCACAGATCTATTTATATTCTCTTTCCTTAGGCACTCCCAAATGTAAGAAGTGGCAAGCCACCTCAGCACCCCATTTTGTTCTCTCCCCCTCCCTCTGTCCCGCCATTCATCAAGGAGGCCTGATACTCTGTACCACACAGAGGAAGCCAGCCTCCCTAGGATTCCATCCATGGACACTCCACATTCAGATGGGGCTGTTACCGTTACATGTCTGTTCATCCACAGGAGGTCATAACCCACCTACTACTCCAGCAAGAAGCCACACCACTGTACCCCACACAGGAAAGGAGGGCCACGTAGCGATTGCCCAGAGGATGCTCCACCCTCAGACAGCTTACTGTGTCTCGCCACCCACAGCACAGGCACTGCAAGTGCTCCTCATTCAGATGCCCAGTGTTGTGTGAACATCTCCTGAGGAGACAAAAAGATGTCTATTCAACCAGCCAGAGCACTGACAACAAACCTAAGAAACCATTCCCCTCAAGTCTAGCTTGCGGAACCAACGAGTTGAATCTAGATACTTACAGGAACATGGGTGAAGGGTTATTCAGAGGCCAGCAGGCAACTTACAAGTTCCTATATCAAGGAAGAATAGATCTCTCTTCCCAGGCAACTCTTAACCCCTTATATACCCTCAGGGAGGATCGTGGCCTCAAGAGCAACTCACCCCTCCTGAGACAATATTAATGGGCCCAGTCTTATGTAGATCTCATCAGTGCTGCTGAGAGCTCAAGGCAAAGACCATGTCATGTCTGGAGGACAGAATTCCCCAACAGTAATCCTTCAAGCATCCTTGAGCACATAATGTCCTTTTGAAACTTGCATTATAAATAGTTTCAGGGCAATTGCATTCATATGAACTTTTGTCGGAATTTATAATATCTTCACAGGATATGACCCTAGAAAGGCAAAATTAAGCTTAAAAACTTAAAGTTTACCAATAATAGATGCCTATAGAAGTGAATCCAAGTTTAAATAAAGTTCTTTATAAAAAGACTGTGTGACAATTGCTCTTGGAAAAGAAGGCTGGAATGCATATAAAATGTCTTGTTCCATGCCTGAGCATCTAGCAAGAATAGCAGCTATCTAATTTTAAACATTACACATGGCTTTATTTCCCTTTATAGCAATAGTGGAATGATGTTTGCACTCAAATTCCCAGTATCTGGATATTATCACAGGTTTGAGACTGAAAAATTACCGTGGCATAAAAGACTAGTTCCTGGAAGATCTCTTTAAGATAAATTTTTAATAATGGCATAAGAGCATAGTGTCACCATGGTGATAAAAGAAGCCAGGAGTGCCATCTGATAGAATATAGGTTGTATTTTAAAAATAGGTTGATGGTACAGTAGAAGAGATTCAGCCAAAAAGGGCGGGGGGAGGAGGATGGGAGCAAAGGCAGAGGATCTCAGAAATGAAAGAAATGAAGAACCACGGAAGTATCAGTTTCTGATTAAGTCATGTACATGTCACCTGCAGTTTTACAGTGTGTCTATTCATCAGATACTGTGCTTGTCAATCTGAGTTCATAGTGCACACTCTACATAATCAGTTGGGAAAATCAAGATAAGAGCAAGAGACAAAATCATGCTTGCCAGAACACCTCTTCTAACGTGTTGCTGATGAACACTCATTCCACAGAGATGGAAATGGGTTAGGGTGCACATTCTTCACCTTAAGCTGTTGGCTACACTCTGACAATCCCAAGGCATAAGGAGACAACTGCCTGAGATGGAGCAAAGAAGGCTCTAAAGAAAAATAATGATTCTTTCCCCTGATCATTCTGGAGTTCAGAATCAGTGTGGACATTGTTTAGAAATACAAAAATTGGGGGCTGAGGAGATGGCTCAGTAGGTAAAGCACATGTTGCAGAAGCCTGATGATCTGAGTTTGGATTCCCAGAACCCACATAAGAAACAGGATATTATAGCACAATCCCGTCATGCCTACCGAAATCTAGAGGTGGAGGCGGGCAGCTCTTTAGAAGCTCTAAGTCCAGATAGCCTGGCTTACCTAGCAGGGAAGAGACTTTGTCTCAGACAAGGAGGAAAGGCAAAAGCTAGCACCAGAAGGTTGTTCTCTGACTTCCCAACATGGGTTGACTGCCCAGGGGACACAGGAGCTGCCTGGGAGAGGAGGAACCCGTGTCTGCTCATTATAGGTATGTAGTAGTACTCCCTGCCTACAGAGACCAAGCTCTGGCGACATGAGCATCGTTCTTCCAAGTCACAGGCACATTGTTTCCAACTATCCCCCTTTTAAATATCTGGTATTCTCCTCTACTGACATGAGACAGGAACCCTAAAAGAGCAGATGACAGAGATTTAAAATTTCCCAGGGAACCCCATGCTGTTGAGGTAGGAAAAGACGAAAACCCCAGACCTGAAGATGCTCCTCTGCCTGGCAAAAAGAGACTTCATGCAGCTCTGAAAGCTTGACTCTGACCAAATGGGTTAAATTAACACATGTGCATTCCCTGACTTTTCATCAAAATAAGTGGAGAGGGGGCTGGAGAGATGGCTCAGTGGTTAAGAGCACTGGCTGTTCTTGCAGAGGACCCATGTTCCCAGCACCCACATGGCAACTAAAAACCCTCCCTAACTCCAGTTCCAGGAGGAATTCGACACCAACTCCAGTTCCAGGAGGAATTCGACCCCCTCTTCTGACCATCACAGGCATTGCACAACACTGGTACCCTTACATACATGCAGGCAGTACACTCATACAGGTAAAATATTTTTAAAAGTAGAGAGGAATTAGGAGTCTTTTTCTCTCCAGTTTGGCCAAACCATAAATAAATCTATTTTTCTTTACCCACTTCTATTTCTTAATTTCTTTCAAAATATAGGGAAACTAAGAGGACAAATATCTGGACCCAAGTGCCTGACAACAACTTAACAGATATTAAACTAATGCTTGACTGATAAGACAAAACTGCTTGTCACATTAACAGATAGATGTGGATTTCTTTTCTGAATTTCCAAATGTCTCAAGAAGATAATTTTTATAAGTTGCTCTAGAAGATTCCTCAAAAATATTTTCATTAGCAAAAACGTAATCAACATGAGCTGTGATTACGAATTCAGACTGACCATTCATTGCAACACAATAATTTATCTTAGGTTAAAAGAAAGATAAAGGATTGGCATTTAAATAAGAAGTACATTCAAATCATAGGGCAGGTTAATTGTTTCTAAACAGTTTCCCTAAATTCTCTTAGAAATAAAAAAACAGTCTTCTAAATGCAAAGCCACTGCCAGGAGACACATGAGTGTTACCTCATACTGGAAGCCTCAGAGCACCGTGAGACTTTCAATCATCCAGATACGGCTGTCTCAGGCTGAGTAAGGAGCACCCCACTTTATCTCTCGCAACACAAATTTCCTTGTGTTTGATGTCGGGAGGGTTCTGAAGAGGAGAAATGAACTAGTTCCCATGAACTCTGCAGACAGCAGTTAGTCCACATTGACCACTTAGCAGAGAAGCCAGACTTTTGTGTTTTACTTAAGACTGAAAAAGAGAAAAGGGGGCTGTGGAAATGACACAGTGGGTCAAGCAAACCCTTGCCACACAAACACAAGGCCCTGAGAATAATTCCCTTGAATACGTGTGAAGCTGGGCGTGGCACCTGGCATCTGAATCTCACTGCTCTTTCAGTGAGATGGGAAGCAGAGAGGGGACTCCCCCGAAGTCTGCGGGCCGGCTAGCCCGGTGTCTACAGCAGCACACCAGTACTGTGCAGGGGAGGACCAACAATGACGCTGTCTTGTGACTTATACACACACACACACACACACACACACACACACACAAATTTTTTTAATTTTATGTCTTCAAACAGAAAGGAGAAAATTAATGGAATTCAGAAATCAAGAGTCTAAAATGGGTCTTTTTTGTCAATGTTCAAACAAAGTTCTGAAGATTGTATCTACAAAGATTAACTTCAATGAGGTTCAGAAAATAGGAAAATGTTATCTCCTTCATATTCTCTGACCTTTCCGTGGTTTCCTAGTCAGTTAATCAGTGTTATTAAGCACATATTATGTTGCATAATAGGGCCAGGTCTATAACCAAATGTTATAACGGGGAAAAGCCTAAATTCCTTTTAAACGACACAGAATGAAGGTTGGGGGGGGGAATCATTTCTGAAGTTGTTTTTTTTTTTTTTTTTTTTTTTAATCTACTGAGAGAAAGGGATTGAGTGAAAAGACCTCGGGGCAGCTGTCTTCCTCACTTAGCCTTGCGCTGTGTGACAGGCATATAGAAATAGGCTTATTTTTAAATGTTTCATGAGATGGTCCCTATTGGTTGCTAACAGTTGTGGGCGGTCTCTGAAATTTATTCAAACCTCACCACAGAGTAAATTTCTCCACATTATTAAAAGTAAAAGTACGTTTTATTTTTGGCAACAAAACACTTTTTATTCTCGAGGAACTGGTCAATTTCTTGTTCAACCACAGAGCTTGCAGCTCATCAGGAAACCTTCCCTCAGGCAGACACACTTCTTTTTTTATGAGATTTTTCTCAGCACTCTATTGTATCTGTCTTCACATCTCTCTGCCCATCTGTACCTCCATACCTGACTCTTCCATAATTACATGGAGAGACTGAGCCCAGTTGAAGGCTAGCTACCAATTCTAAACGCATTCCTTAAGTGGTCTTTGTGGAAGAGTGCAATGCTGAGATGCTGAGGGTCTTTTAAGAGAAACAATCACAGGCAAGAAAAGACTTTACTGAGTGTAGAGGCTGGGAGCACAAGGCAGGTTTGGAGCCCTGTGTCAACATCGACCATTGTTTCTAGTGGGGCATAATTTTCATGATATTTTTTAAGAATGCAAAATCCGGTTAGCTGCTACATGCAATTCTGGCCCCTTTCAAGGTTTATCACTCTTCAAACATTCAATGGCCTTCCTTAATACCATTACCTCTGAGACAACGTTTGAGCAGGCTCCTGCAATCTAAGGACAAGAGAACCCGGAGAATGACTATGGTTTAAAAGCCTGGTTAAAGATTAACACAAACAGTAATAAGAAGGTTCTTAGGAAAGAATCAGGACAGCTGCAGCTGAAGCGAGCTACCTGCTGAGGGTTGCTAAGCAACATGGGCCTACCACTGCCCCAAGGGTGTTTTACTTTACAATTAGGATTTTTGAAGGCTAAGAGGGGGAGGGCGGAATTCCTAGCGAAACTGATGTAGATTCATATATATTCATATGTGTTGTCATGTTATTTCTTTTTAATAGAGAGCCACCACATGTCCTTTCAGAGACACAGCACATACTATACACAGATTTCTTTTGTATGTAGCTGACAAAAATCTAGCACTAACATGGAGTTTTAAAAGTGACATTTTGACTCTAAGGGAGGAATTATTTGCAATTTGTTTTGAACAGAAGCTTAGTTCATGTCAGTAGTGAACCTCCAGACAATCATTAGTTTAAACTACCTGCTACGTGTTTAAAAATTTCAGTCAATTTAGAGCTGATCTGAATTGCAAATGCCGTTGACAGGCGGCCCTTGGGGAACTGCATTTCTCTTTCTGCACTTACAACTCTCTGCATTAAGGAGCTCCAACTACACTGAAATATGAAAATATCATTTTAATCATGCACACTGCCGAAAACACAGAAATGCTGGGGATTCAGAAGTGGGGAAGTGGGCTTCGGAGGCTAAACACAGGAAGCCGTGACGGAGCACAGATGACCTTTGTTGTCAGTTAGACACAGTAGTAAGATTTTCCAGAAACAAATACCAAGTTCTGTTGGTTATGCAATATGATTCTCCAAGCACCACATCTGGATAAAATTTATTTTCTTTGGATTTTGGAATCAGAGTTAGCGCAAACCCTTTATGAGGTCACTTGGGAAATCAGAAGGATTGCTTCTATAGTCAAATTTCAGCTTCCAGGGCAAAAAAATGAGTTTTAAAGGGTGCTTATCCATACAGACCCTTCTTTAAATAGCCTGTTTTGGTTTTCTAGAAGGCTGTATGCTATAGCAGTCTCAAACCATCAGTGTCAAGAAGTATTTTGCTTTCTCTAGGGATTTTTAGCTCACAAACTCTGATCCTGGCACCTGATCTCAGGTAGGTGATGTGACATCTCACTCCATCCTTGGATTCCTCCATCATCAGCTGTGAGTCCAACCAACAGAGGAGAAAAATTTTAGAAACAAAAGAGGTGATCTGTTTCACCACGTGCGCCATTCTTTCTAAGTGTGTGTGTTTGTGTGTCTGTGTGTGTGTGTGTGAGAGAGAGAGAGAGAGAGAGAGAGATGCACATGTGCCGCTGTCCACACAGGGTACCAGAGGACAGCTTTCAGGAATCAGTTCTCAACTTCCCAGATACCACTCAGGTCCTTTGGTTTGTGTGCCAAGAGCTTTTGTCCTCACCTTGTTGGCCCAACTTCTGGATTCTTAAATGCTAATGCCTGAAGTCGTTTCATGTCAAAGCTGGGCAGCGCGGACACCAGGAGAGGCTGAGGACTGACCCCTGGCTGTGTCCAGCCTTGCACTGTTTGTCCTCTGTTATGCACATATCTCTTTGTTCAGAGCTAAAGTTCGTGCTTGGCTTTATCTCAGCTATCTTCACAGAGCTCAGAAATTCCATCTCTGTCACTCACAAGAATCTTCGGGAAACGTGGAGTTATGCATAACACATCCATGACATGTTTTCCTTCAACAAATTAAATATTTGCTGAAATACAGATAAAGTGTAACATCATCGGTAAATATAGCAAAAAAATGATCGAATTTGAATCCCCAGGGGTAAAATCTTAGTTAGACTTTAACTCTGGACAGTCTTAGTCATCCCCAAGGTCAGAGCCCTAGCCAATCCAGTGTTTGTTTATTTCCTTGAGAATGGAAGATAAGGGCTTGAACTCTGTGATGTCAGTTATGCTGCTGAAAGGGCTCCTCCCAAGTGTCAGCTTTCAGGCCATGTCAGTCCTCCAAACAATAAAGGAAAAAAGAAAGAACTTTAAAACATAAACCATGCCGTAGTCCTTCTTTATCCCCACTGCTTTGCTTCATGAGATTTCAGATTACTGCTGCTCAATCTGCCCTTATCTGGGAAGAGAGGTTTAGCTGTGTCTAAGATGATCGTGCACGGCAATGAGGAACGCAAAGCAAGGGGCTGTTCCTCTGCCCAGTGCATCTCTCCTTCTGTTAGTCATTCCCCCAATTTCTCTGCAAATATTTGCTGAGCCTCCTCCGCACGCATCCAGTTGTGCTGGGCGCCCTGGGGACATGAGGATGAATTAAACAGCAAATTCTGCACACCGGGAACTTACTGAGTGAAACAAAGATTAGCATGATTGAGGGTCACAGAAACATGAAGGAAGTAGCTGTGTGTGGACCATGTGACAGGCAGTCTTAGGAACGTGAGGAATCAATGCCTGGTTGCTCTCCAGACTTGCAACGTGTGTAACCTCTCTATGTATTGGCTTCCTTATCTAAAAAAATAATAGCTGGGAGATGGAAAGATGGCTTAGCAATTAAGAGCACTAGCTGCTCTTGATGACATGGGTTCAGTTCCCAGCCACCCACATAGCAGCTAACAACCATCTATAACTCTAGTTCTAGGAGATCTGACTCCCTCTTCTGGCCTCACAGGCATTGAACAACGTGGATACATTCTCCATACATGCAAGCAAAACACTCATATTCATAAAACGAAAATAAATAAATGATTTTTTTTTTTTTTTAGAGAACTACTCAGGAGATTTTATACAGGGGGTCAGCCTCTTATCTTCTCCATAAAGCTGTTTTCAATCTTTTCTGTTCTGAATTTCTACTTTCTCCCTCCCTCACAGAAGATGACCTCAGTTCCCATTTGGAGGGGAAAATGGACTCCATGGACTGAAAATCCCCTGACTTCCCGCCACTAGTCTCCAGGGGTCACAGAATCCCAACCCCTCCCATAGCAGGTTCTCTTCCCACCCACAGAACCGTGTTCCCCACACAGCACAGTGCTCTAAATCCAGACCACCTCCCTCCCTCTGACTAGCTCATAACACTACCTCCCAGCCCTGGTCTGCAAGGCATATGTTCACTTTCTGCTTAGGACTTATGAACCTGTCCAATTGCAGGAATCTCTATTGTGTCACAAACAACTGAGAGAAACTTTGAAAACTAATATCTCCTTCTGTGCCCTGCGCTGTCTGCTCTGTGCTTTGTGCTGCCTGCTAATCACAAGTAGATACTTGAAATTCTCCAACAGTAAATGAAATTTAAAACTCAACAACATGCCTGTATCTCAAACGATCTGTGGCAAATGGCGGGAACACAGGAACTGGATGGTGAAGTCCGGATGGAAACGTGGCAATTCTAGCTCGTGTGTGTGTTTGCTTTCCATAGCTATGACCAGGACACCCAAGAGAACCATTTAAAGACAAGAATCACTTGTTTCTACTTAGCATTTTAGGGGTTTCAGTTCATCTGGAGGGGAGGGTGTGACGAGCAGAGGGGGATGAAATGAATATGTTCCTATGCTGTCTGGCTTTCCTTTATTCCTTTTTTATTCTATGTGGATTCCAGACTATGAGACAGCTCAGCCCTCGCTCAAGGTGGATCTCCCCTGTTAGTTAATCCTCTCTAGAAATGTCTTCAAAGACATACTCAGAAACAGGCCTTCTTAATCTCCTAGGTGCCTCTCAGTCCAACCACAATGGCAGTCAGGATAAATCATCACACTGTATTTCATGGACATACATGACACACCTGTACTGCATACATTGTGCATACGTATACATAAAATTCATAATATAGCCCATTGAGTCCTACGTATATGTGTATATTGAGACCTAAAAGGGAATCAAGTGTTTAGCACACATGCATTTAATAAACATTGTCCATTTGATCTTTGCAGTGCTTTTCAATAAGCATCATTAAATGGTCATGCAAATGGGGAAATGTGCTTTCCTAAAGCTTGGCAGATAGTGAGCTCTGCAGGGTAGACTGGAACTCATGATTTGGGGATGTAAACAGACCAACCTTAATGTTGTCTGAATGTCTAAATCCACTTCTCCACATTTGAAATGCACTGCCTATGTTCGACCCAACTTTAATAGGATCTGTCATTAAATTTGAGGAGCGAGGCTTGAGGGAAATGAAACAGCACATTCCTCCACCCCACAAAAATAAAAACAAATTCGACCACAACTAGAGTCACAAACACTTGCTAATTTATATGCACAGCAATCAACTCTGCCCAAATGACTTCTGTTTCCACTCTGTTTGCATAAAGCCTGGCCTGTGGCTTCTGGGCCTGGTACCCCCTGTCCAATGCATCCAGTTCTACAGCATGCTATGGACCTGTGTGAATATGCATGCATTCTTGGGAGATGGGGACTGTGGGGGGCTAGGGGTGTAAAGTAATAAAACATTACAAATATTCTTCACTGTCAGTGGCCTCTGTCTGTCTTAGAGCCACACTTTTAAACATTCAGTCTGAGGGGGCTGGGAGATGGTTCCGTCAATAAAGTACTTGCTGTGCAAGCCTGAGGACCTGAGGTCAAGTTGTAGCACCTGAGTCGAAAAAAGATGGGATGATTTTTGTGCTGGGAGAGTAAAGACAGGAAGATCTCTAGAGCTAACTGGAGCTGATAAGGCCAAATTGGCAGTTCTGGATCCAGTCAGAAACTCCGTATCAAAACCAAGGCAGAGGGCAACTGGAGAAGACACCAGGCATTAACGTCTGGTGTCATATGTATTACCTGCCCACATACGAACATGAACACAGGAGTACACACACACACACACACACACAGAGGAGATTTCTGACTTTAAATTTGTCCATGATAGTGTGAAGGATCTTTGGTCTAGGTTTCTTCGTGAAATGAAAGGAAGCCAAGGGTCACCAGCAATAAGTCTCTTGGAGATTTATCTTGTTTTGTTTTTTCTATATATATATAATTTTTGTGCAATTTCATACAAAATATCTCAATATCTTTATATCCCACCCTACCCCAGGCCTCCTATAATCTGCCCCACCATATTTCATGCATTCTGTCATCTATGTTAAAGCTTATCAAGTCAAGTTAGTATACCCAGACATCCCTCAGTGCACGTTCATCCACTGGGGTCCAGTCAGCCTATCTAGAGTCCCCCTCAAAGATCTAGTCCCCCTCACAAAGCAGTAATCAGCTACCAATAGTTCTTCAGCCAAAGTTGGGGTTTGCTGCCCATTTCCCCGTTCTTTGCTGAGTTTTTGTCTGTTTGATTTACATGGATCTTGTCCATGCTGACACCTTTCCTGTTCATACAAGCAGGTCCCAGGAGCTAAGACTTGTTTGTTTGTCCCTGGCAATTAGTACAATCTCAAGGATGTCTCTCAAAAACAATTGCAGAGACTATGGATTTCTCTAGACGCAAGCTTCCTGCCTTGGGGATCTCCAGACGGCTTCCCTGGCACCCTACAAAGACACTGCATGACCATTGCCAGCCTGCCAGTGCTACGTTGTGGGCCTAGATTCAGATGTGCGTCCCAAAAGCTAAATGACTTGCTCTGTAAATTTAAAAATGTGATTTATTGTTATACTCATAAATTAGTGCATCTCTCAACTTTCACTAGAGAAGGTTCTTTTTGCATGCAGCAGATGTTGATTAACAGAAACCCACAACTGGTCAACAAACAGAGAATAAGAGACTGTGACGGGGACACCTGGATTACACCCTCTTAACCCAAGGCTCAGGGTCACTTCAGAAGAGTTAGCAGAAAGACTCTGGAAGAGTCATCTGCAGAGTCACGTGCTTATCATTTCCGGTTGTCAGGAAGTGAAAGGAACCTGAGTAATCACTGACAGATGATGGAAAAGAAAAATTCAGGGGAAATACACCATGGAATATAACTCGGTCTTAAAAAAGAAGAAAATGCAGACATGTGCATGCATTTCACAAAACATGCACACTGTGTGAAATAAAGGCAGACCCCAAAATTAGAAAAAAAAAATATTGTGCAATTACACTTATATAAAGTATTCAGTCAAATTCAGAATGACATTAAATGACGGTTTACAGAAGCTGAAGAAGAAGAGCAGTGAGCACTAATTAATGCATTCAGATTCATTTTACAAGATGAGAAGAAAATCCTGGAGACAGGTGATAGTGGCACAGTGGGAATGTGCTGAATGTCACTGAGCTACACAGGGAAAAGTAGGGGGGCGCAGGTGATTCGTGAGCTCCCAACCCAGCACTGGGCTGAGAATCTGGCTACACAATAACCCTGAAAGAAACTGCTGCATCCCCCACCACTAACATCACCTTACAGGCATGAAAGAGAAGCAAATAAACTACTTGCCAAGGCTACACAAGCAGTAAGTGGCAGGCCCTGGATGCACTCAAACTCTCTAGCAGGAGACCTTAGAATGCTCAAAACCGTCACTTCATAACCCGGATGCTTCTGGTGTTACCCAGTGCAGGATTGCTACACCAAGCAAAGCTTTCTTCATTCAAACCCTCTACAGTTGGTGTGTCATTCTGGAGCAGTAGGAGGCTCTTAGAATGGTCATTTCCTTCTTTTCTTAATATTTTATTTGTTTATTTTATGTGTATGAGTGTATTGCCGGCTTGTGTGTCAGAGCACCCATGTCATGCAGTGACTCCAGAAGACACAGGAAGACATTAGATCCCCTGGAACTGGAGTTACAGATGGTTATCAGCCACTATGTGGGTGCTGGGAGTCAAACACAGATCCTCTGAAAGAGCAGTCAGTGCTCTTAACCGCTGAGCCATCTCTCTAACCCCTAGAATGGTCATTTCCTATCTCTCAGAGCCATAGTTGCGCGGATCACAGTGATTTATATTTACAATGCTTTTCTTATCACAAATGTTCATAGAGGATATATAAACATATACATACATATGTATATGTATGTATATATTACATGTGGTGTTTACCCATGTTTGCTGGTATATTTACTATAACATCCCCACATTGTAACCTCCTGTTTATTGTTTAAATTTAAGTAGTTGAGTCATACAACTAGCAAAAATTAAGAGTTGCCTCTTAACTCGTTGACATTCAAAACGTGTCCCATGAAGTCACGCTGCTCTCTATTGGTCAACCTTTAATATTACTCACGAACTACTCAGTGTCTCAATCTTGAATTTGGCCTCAATTCAAATATCCTTTTAGATATTAGCATTTCTGGTGTCTTTCATGCAAGATGTATGTTTTTCAAATCTCCTTTCAAAGAAAATGTTTTCATCAGTGATCTTACCAGTAAGAACTAGAAGGTGGGACTCATGAGCTCTCACTTCTTGACATCTTTTTAATCTGTAATTTTATTACACAACAGCTTTAAAATGAGAAACTTCGGAAGACTGAGGAGGTAGAGAAGCCTAATTCCAAGAGGCTAGGAGTCTGCTAGAACTTTGGTGTCTTACTATAGTTAATGGGTCTTGCTTTAGAAGTTCAGCCTCTTAATATTGGTTTTCACATAACATACTCGATAGCGTTTATTATTAATGGTCATCTGCAGTGACGGAGGGGAAAGTCGTGCGAATGGAATCTAGAATCCAACAACAGTCTCTTCAGAAGCAACTGAACCTCATCCAACTGCAGCAGAATTTGGGGAATGAGCTCAAGATTTGTGCTGAAGAAAATACTGTGCTGGGCCAGCAATTCCATCTCTAAAAAGTGCCACTAGAAAGGGAGAGGGGACAGGATGGCCGCAGTGTAACGGAGTGTTCATGGTCAGTCTCAAAAGCCAGGGGTACGTGTGGCCCTGAACTGTACATCAGCTGGGTTCTGAAGGCTTGGGAGCATCTCTATTGCTGCCTCTAATGTTTGCTCCTTTATGCTAGAAACTCAGTCAGTTCATGA
Organism: Eospalax fontanierii; assembly: GCA_035773235.1. Taxonomy (NCBI): domain Eukaryota; kingdom Metazoa; phylum Chordata; class Mammalia; order Rodentia; family Spalacidae; genus Eospalax; species Eospalax fontanierii. Next base: position 4,575,383 of record CM069547.1, read on the forward strand.
AGGGTCAAATGTACTGACCTACTGTCAAACTTTCCAAAGTGGGTTAAAGTCAATAATTTTCATCTTAGACCCAAGGCTACGGCATGTACAAGTTGGGAAATCAACTCCATATGTTCATGTGTTATTTCACATATACCCTAAAAGGTTTCTTCGTGAGGGTTCCAAACCACTTTAGCTTCTTAGGCTAATAGAGTTTGAACCATTATGATGACATCTTAGATTATTATTAGTGGAAAATAGTGGCCTTTGTGACCATCTAATCTATGCCATGCAATTTTATATCCATGGTTACCTTATGTCTCACAATCAGCCAGTCCAGTGCCACTCACCAGACATGGAGGCCCATATGGGTCCACAAGTGTGTGCAGCCCTCTATGCACAGCCCTCTATGCACAGCCCTCTATGCACAGCCCTCTATGCACACTGCTGAGGGCACCCAAACCCCAAACTCTTTTCCTTCGGCCACACCATGCTGCTTCACACCTGGATTCAGTTTTAACATAGGAAACAATAAACATTCTGTTCAAAATATGGACTACGCCCTTGTTTGAAAGGAAATAAATCCAAGCAATATGTTCTCCATTGCTCAGCCCATTTCCCAGCTGACCTTGAGGCAGTGACATCATAATGTTATTATCTTATATAGCAAAGTCTCTCTATGTACATTTTTTACAAATATGAATTAATCACTCTAAGAGAGGAAAAGGCAAGTGTACTAAATTTGCACCTTTAGCTTTTTTTTTTTTTTCCATTTCTGAGTTGAATAAGGGGTGTGTGAGTGTGTTTGTGGCATAGCATGTATGGGGGCACATTGCTGATTGCCTGTGCATGTCTGTCGAGGACATTGGATATCCTGCTCTAGTACTCTCTACTTCACTCTCTCAAGACAGAGTCTCTTATTGAACATGAAATTTGTGTTTTCAGCTAGTGTGGCTGACTAGTGATCTCGGACCCTCATGTCTCAAAACACCAGTGTTGGGACCGCAGAGACATGCAGCCATGCTTGGCTGTGTTTGATTTGGGGCTGGGACCTGAACTGCAGTGCTCATGCTTACACATCAAGTGTTCTTGCCCTCTGAGCCATCTCTCAGCCACAAGTTTTTAAAACGCTCATTACTTGTGACTCCTTATATTAAATTGTTCTTTCAAAGATTCAGAATATTGCCAACATTTCTAGAAAGTCTGAGCTGTTTTCCAGGTAATTGAGATGTGCTCATTTTGCAAACATTTGAGATTTTTAAAACTTAAAGTGGAAAGATAGATGGGGGCCATCTGACTAAAAGGCAGGAGAGATTTACAGAGCCACGATAACTCACTCGACTCACCAGCTCCTAGTGTGTGAGCCTGAGTTTCAGTGTTATCTGTTATCTAAAGAAAACACACATGTGACTCACTTTTGGAAGATGCTTCAAAGCTACTATACAGTCAAGTTCAGTGACAAGCCTCGCTCAACACCGTGACAAGCCTTGCTCAATGCAAGAATTAAAAATAGGAAATTCTGAAAGGTTAGAAGCAGCAGAAAGTATTTTTATGCAGCTACCCCAGGCCAGATATGAGGCCAGGTGTTTCCATCTAGACAGAATCTCCTTCTCAGCATAAACCAGAGAAGGGGGTCTCACTCACTTTTTCTTAATGAGGCAGCTGAGGCCTCAGCAAGATCGCAGAACTTGCCCAAGGTCACATAAGTACTAAATTGAAAACTGGGGAAGAGAACTAAGCTCTCACTCTAAGGTTGACTCCCTTTCGTTTCCTTAAACTGTTGCCTTGACTTTTAAGATGCAGGTGAAAATGGTCACACTACTGTGTCTCCATCCCCCAATAGCCTTCACTGAGGAACTCTTACAGAGCAAATCAAGTACCAGCAGAACTTGCACAGTAAACACATTTTAATGATGGCCAAAACATATTCATCTGGTCGTTTAAGCAGGTGAGATGATTATTACATGTCTCCCCTGCCTAAACAAGGTTTCTACTCATCTGAGAAATGCAACACGCCAGGGTGCATGTGGAAGGAGATAAGACATGCCTCATAGCCAGCGCTAAGGGGGATGAAGGCAGAGAGGCCCGTAACCAAGGAGAAAGACCGTGATGCAAAAGGTACTTTATCTCAAAGAAGCACACGCCTTTAGGTCTTCACTGAGCACATTAAAGCCCAAGGGTCCAGGAGACACGGCAGAGCATTTTCTTTATTTTCCTCATTAGTGTGAAATGATTCATCTTCCCCACAATATGTTTTTTATGCCATAAATAGAAAATGTTAATCCAATAACTGCATTAACAGCACAAATAACTATTCCAAGTAAGTTTCTGAAGTAGTCCCTGTTGAATTGCTAGGATGCCATTAATATTGAAATGAGGAACATCACCCAGTTCTTTAAATCTCTTATCTTTTAAGTTAAATACACTGACATAAGAATTTTGCATTTTCCTTTGAATAAGGCAGGAGCATCAGTTGGAAACACTGACCATGTCAGGGACACAGGCCACCTCGGGCCTTTCTGAGAACTCAGGTGCCATTATTTGTTCTGCCCTATTGGAATCTGTTTCTGTTTCCCAAAGACACCTCTAGTCTGATGACACAAAAACCCTCCTCAGAACCTTTAATGGAGACCCTGTGCAAGTCAGCTCACCTGAGGAGCCTCACCCCTACACCATCCAGGATTGTTATACTTCTCTGAATCTAAGAGTAAGTTAGCTCAAACTGGCTTCCAGCAGTATTTAGGACCAAACCACCCTGAGTCTTCCCTCTTCCTGTCCGCTCCACGCTCAGGGAAATTTGATTGTTTCCCGTACTCACCCATCTCAGACTGCCGCGTAGTCATGGCTGCCTGTCAACTATTTTCTTCTCTTCAACTGGCATTTGGCGACCCGCTCACCATGATGCATCGCAGATGGCTTGGGTTGTCCCTCTCCTGGCCCGAAGAATTACACTGCAATAAACTGTACTTTAATCCCTGTCAGCTAAGCAGTCTTCTAGGCTACCACATAGAAACTCCTACAATATGATTTAATGAGACTGTTTCTGAAGTGGTCATGCAGTAATTTCCTGAAAGGTTGAAGAATCATGTCTCTGTCATGTTGAGGCTGAGACAGTTATATCACCAGCTTCCTCTATGTTTGACATTGGTCCGGGATTTGACCTCTATGTCCTAGTCAGCAATATACCATAGAACACGCTACAGTTCGTTATACAGGATCTTATGTTTCATTCTTCCAAATGTCATGTATCAACTTAAGACTAAGAAAGCCAAGTACAAAGCACTTGCTGCTCTTGCAGAAGACTCGGGATCAATTCTTACCACCCACATGGCAGCTCACAACGACCTGTAACTCCAGTTCCAGAGATCTGATGCCCTCTTTTGTCCTCTGCAGCCACTTGTATGCAAGTGGTCCACATACACACATGTAAACACTTGCAAGTACACATAAAATCTAAATAAAGAAATCTAAAATTTTAATTAATGGATATGCAAATATTAAAAAAGAAAACCAATACTCAGGTAAGATATTCATGAGAAAACAAAATTGAAAGAAACCATATCATTCAATTCATCTATACTAGCATCTCTCAACATTGCAGCACCCATAGAGTCTTCATCACATTATAGATGTCTTGCTCCCAGATTGCTCATGACCCTTACCAAAGGATAAGACTGTCATTCAAGACATTCTATGGTTTGATATATCAATATTCTAAGGCTAACTCTGAGTCTCTTACAGAAAGGTGGGTAAAGAATAAAGAAAAAAGGACCATTTCCTTTGCTTAAATAACTGAAAAAGTTATAATCAGAAAGAAATCTTACAGTAAGCATGTAATGAGTCCTTGTTCCAAGCAGAGAATGCCCCTCCCACTTGCTTCCAGGCTAAGAGTTCCAGCTGGTAGCTAAACTCAGTGGCTGGGCCTACAAATTCCAGAGCTAGGGAAGCTGAGGAACTTTGAGATTTTTCAGGAGCATTCAGTATTGAATTGTGTCACTCAAAATTCATTGCTAAAAGAGTAGCCTGGATTATTCACAATGTGACTATTACTGAGGGCATGGTCTTTAAAGAGGTCATTGAGTCAAAATAAGGTCATTGAAGTAGGCTCTAATCAGGTATGGCAGGTATCCATAGAAGAGGTGATTAAGACACAGACATATAGAGTGAAGACTAGGAAACACAGAAAGACGCCAACCTTCTAAAAGCCAAGAGGGACGCCAAGGGGCTGCTGGCCCTGCTAACAGCATGATGTCAGGTTCCTTCTCTCCAGATGGTGAAAAATATATGTCTGTTGCTTAAGTTCCTCGAACTTTAACATGAAAACCATAACACCTAATATGGTATCTTAGTTTGAACTCCAAGCATGGCCCAGCAATACTTTGCAGTTCGTTGATGTGTATGATGTCCGCCATAAGGAGTACTTTCTCACTGGTCTCTTTAACAGAAGTATTTGTGTTGATTTGCTAGGCGTGCCATAACAAGAGTCTACAAGCTCAGTGCTTTCAAATACTGAACTGCTATTTCCTCACAGCTCAAGCGACAAGAATCCAGGATGTGCAATATTTTTTAATATTCTCTTGAGGCCTCCCTACACAGGCACCCATCCTTCATCTCTTCGGCTTCCTAGATGGGTTCCAGTCTTACTGGATTACAGCCTATGCATATGATTTCATTTACCCAGAGTGACCTTTTTTTTCCTTTGAGAGAGAGAGAGGGTCTCACTATGTAGCAGTGACCATTCTGGAGTTTGCTATGTCAACCAAGCTGGCCTCAAACTCACAGAGATCCACTCATCTCCGCCCCTTGAGTGCTAGAACTAAAGATGTGCACCCCACACCCAGCTCTTAGTTATTTTTTTACAAGCCTTAATCTCCAAATACTGAGAGCCAAGCTTCAACACAGGAACTTAGAAGGAATACAGTTCACTATATACGGGTCTCAGACTTAAGTCTCTTCTGCTTTTAAATGCCACAGTTGGAAGGCCTCCCACCTGGGCAGATGTCAGGTCTGCAGGCCTGGCTAAGACACTTCTGAATCCAGGAACTGAACACAAATATTCATGATATTCTTTTCTCTAAAATGAGAATTCAATGTCTCATTTAATAATGTCATTGTGAAAACGAATCATTGGTAGAGAATTTTATGAATTATGAATCATAAGTTTTATCACTGATAACCTTATTATTATCAGTGTGCCTCCCAAATTTTACCCAAGTGAGAACCATTCCTACCCAGAAGTTGTCTTCATGCACCACCAGGTCTAATGTTCCTCCCTCTTCTCGACATGTAGCCCATGTTATATTCTCCACTTTGACCGGCCTTGCTTCTGCATTACTTCCAAGATCTTAGCCATTCAGTCTCTGCGTTAAAATAACCATAATACCTGCCTCAAAGAAATGTCGGGAGGATTAAATGATTCAGTGGCTGACACATTCAACACAGGGTCACTGCATTAAATCCTGCTTGATTGTTTGCCTTTGTTAACACTGCTATTGTTAGACATTAAAGGTAATAATTTCTCACTGCTCTGAGTGTTCTGCAGCAGGTTCCATCAGAACCCAGCTGAGCTTTACATACTTCCCTGGTGGCATGGCCCTGAAACTACAAACAGCCTTCCTGCCTCAGCCAAGGAAACTCAGACCAGCACCTACCCCGAAGCTGGCTAACACCCCTGCTTGCAGAAGGTAGAAAAAGAACAGCAAGAAGCAATTGAATACATTGATGAAATTGACAGACTTAATGAACAAGCCAGCAGGGAAATTCTGAACATAGAACAGAAATACAACCAACTCCACTGACCATGTTTTCAGAAGACGACAGACTTGATCGCAAAATCCCAAATTTGGGTAACGACATTTGTCAGTCATCCACAAGGGTCCGCACTACTGGAGAGGAGGGTGAAGAGCACGATTTGACCAGAGCTGACGTGATGGAATTTGAAGATAGAAAATCAGGTTACAGAATATATTTTTATTTTGATGAAGATCCTTGCTTTGAAAATAAAGTTCTCTCCAAATAATTTCATCTGATGGACAGTGGTGATCCATCTTCAAAGTCCACTGAAATCAAATGGAAATCTCAAAAGGATTTGACTAAATGCTCAGGTCAAACACAGAATGAAGCCAGGAGGCAGAAGCGTAGAGCTTCTTCAGAGTGGGTTTAGGGACCACTCTGATGCAGGCGCAGACGAGTTAGGAGAGGTCTCTAGAGAATACACTTGGACAAATCCCTTGCAGGACTACTTGGTTCCTGATACAGATGATGAAGAAGGGAAGATGATGAGGAAGAGGAGGAAGAGGAAGAGGAGAAAGAGGACGAAGGACTGGAAGACACTGATGAAGAAGGGAATGAGGATGAAGGTGAAGAAGATGAGGATGATGATGAAGGGGAGGAGAAAGCAAACGACGGCTCATAGAAAAGAACGAACGCTCATGGATTCCAACCCTCCTTTGCTTAAATTTTTCTTTTTCTTTTTTCATTTTCTCCAGTCCCTGGGGGCAAGATGCAGTCCTCTCCCTCCCCCCTCCGCCCCTCTTGGGTTCAGTCACCAAGTTTTGAAGTCTCGTCTCTCAACACTGTAGTTCTCAACACATTCGGTAAATAACCTTGAGCAGAGTACAGTGGGAAAGAACCTCCACGCTTCTGTTCTAAATTCATTTTGATCCCTTGTCTCAAAAACTGTGGAGTCAGCACAACCACCTTGCTCTGTGGGAAGAAAGAAACCGCCCGCTCCCTGGGCTTTGGGGAAGCCGACACTGTGTGGCGATCACAGACGTCTAGCTTTTCTCCTCCTTTCTCTGCACAGCGGACTCAGAGGTTACACGGAGGCTCTGTGAACATGGACAGTTAACATTTACCAACATGCATCTGTCTACTCTCTTGGTTAGTAAAAAGAAAAAAAAAACGGTTAAAAGAATGGGGATAGACAGTCAGCAAAGGGCGGGTTTGAGATGTCTGGATGGGTTCAGTGGGCATTTTGATGACGTAGATCCTCCTTTTGGCATGTTAATTGTGATGTTTAATGGATATCCTTGCAGTTGAAGATAAACTTCTCTCCTAATGCTGACCTGAGCCCTGCCACTCGATGGAAGAATCAGCGGAACCTGTTTTATTTGGAATTGACATTTTCTAATGTAATTGTGTTTATTTTTAATTTTTAAATTTTTACTGTAAAGAAAAGATGATGCTCAGTTTTAAACTTTAAAAGTGTACGCGTTGCTTTGTTACAATAAAACTAAATGAGTACACAAATAAAGAAATTAAAGATAATTATTCTTCATATAGAAGTCATAGTTGTCCCCTCAATCCCCCTCACCAGACTCAACCCCACACAGCTGGAAAGGGTTCATTTCTACAGTCTGGCCAGAGCAAGGCTGCTTTGCATGATGGGAATCAATTCCACCTAGATGTTTGGGGTACAGGGCCCTCCTCTTCTTCCAGCCACACATAGCCAATGACTGGTTCACAATAAGCATGAAAAAGGCCCAGTCTCCGTCTCTGTGTCACCGGGCAGGCGTGTATGATTCATTCCACAGGACTGTGTGATGAGAACGTTCAGAAACCAGATGCTTTCTGAAGCCACACCTTCACCTAGTGCCTTTACCTCCCCTCTATCCTCAGTCCCTCTCAGAACGCTTCTAAAGCCATCCCCACAATACATCAGTTACACCAGAATTTGAATCTAGGGATTCCAAACTAAGAAGTTCTCTAAGCAGATATTGGTGCTTAGGACTCATCGTCCTTATTTTCTCTTCTCTCTTGATGTCTAACTTGATATCTTAATATCACTTTCATATCGGATCTCTCAATAAGCGTTTTCTGGCTGATCAGTTGAAATTGCTAGAGTCAAAATAGCTACAGGAGTGTTAGAGATCTGGAAGCCATGCAGGTAAAAAATAAAAACAGAACCCACAATGGTGAAATGTACTTGTGTCTCAACAGATGCTGTAAGTCCCAGTTAGTTGAGAGCAGTGATTGATACTGAGTCTGAGGGCTGCCAAGATGAGTGCATCCAGTGTCATTTGGAACGGCATATACACCCAGGGAGAACGTGAAGCGGATTGTCACTGAGCACTGTCATATGCTTGTGGATAGATTGTGTCATCTCAGTGACAGCACATCCTGCAGAAAGGGTCTCTGAGGAAGGCAGAGGACAGGTCTTTATCTCTTCGGTTCTCCTGAGGCCTCAGGAGCAAGTTTCAATTAAAGACAAAGGAAGAATGGGAGCCTCTTGCAGTGCTAGGGACAAGGAATTTCCACCTTATTTCATGCTATCATGTTTCATATCCCCACAAAAGAAAATGGAGAACTATTCAGAGACAGAGAGCCTTAGGCATCTCAGTAGTCAGCCTTGTCCTTCCCCTCACTGCCTCCATCACACCCTTCGAAAGCAGCATAGGAAAGTACTTTGTAAGCAGTATGGCAGTCTATAATTATGTGGTTAAAAGATTACTATTAATAATGTTCATAAAAATACACTTCCTACAGGTCCACACTAAGTATATTCTGTCAGTTCATCAGAAATCAGCTAGTGGCAAGTGGTAGAATCCTAACTTAAACTAGCATGGCATCCCGTCACCGGGTAGCTGGAGCTACAGTAACATCCCATAAAAGGCCAGTTGTTAAAGCTCAAAGCAGAGGCCAATTGGAACAGCACATTGGTACAATGGTACACACTAGCTAGAATGATGTTTTGGGCATTTGAGAGACTCTAGAGCATCATATCTAAGGGGGAAATGCTGCCTGATGTCTACTGCTAAATGATACTTTCAGAAAAACGTAGTTTTCACATTGAACAAAATCACTTGGACAACAGAAAGCACAGATTTCTAAGGCCGCACCTACTTTTTCTGATTAAGAAATTCAAAGGTATTGCCCAATAATTGATATTTTCAGCAAGTACAAGACAATGCTGATGCTGGTTGTGGGATGTCCCTGTGGAAACTCTCCTTTCAGGGAAAAGTTAAAGAAGAGAGATGCAGGTGACTGACAGCCAATGAAAGCAAAGGCGTGGAAGAGCCTCTGCGACCTCTCACCCAGACTCTCCTTCCCGCTACAGGAGGAAAGGAAAAGGACCAGACTTTGGCTTAATCCCTGAAAATCGAAATCGAAACCCCTGAAAAGCAAAACTACCCAACCAAAGCAAGCTAGGAAACATCGGGACCTGGTTGGGACCACGAAGTCTTTCCATTTGCAGAGGGAAAATCGTGGGGGGGGGCTCATCTAAACCAGGAACTTCAGAGTGCTTTTCTGCTTGGAAGTCTGCAGAAGAGACCCAACGTCCCTACGAAGAGATGGAATGACTTGCTTGATGAAGACCACGAAGAGGCCTCCCCACTACAAGAGATTATGCATCACCACCACTGAGGGATCCATAGACCCTGATCCCTCAGCACATACACCACGCTAAACCTCATCTTGGCAGCTGATTCTGAACCCTCAGCCTGCACCAGCGGCACCCAGCTGCAGATGACCGAGGACCCCGCCACACAGTGCGACCAAGGACCCCGCCGCACAGTGCTTACTGCGTCCTTTAACGAGCCCTGATCTTCTTATCTGACAGGGTTGCATTTTCTCAGCCCTGTGTGCCAGCACAGCAACAGGCTCATCCAGTAACAAGTCTGTGGCTAGAATGACTTAAAGGTAGCTGTTTGCATCCAACTTGAAGAAATGCAGGAAAATTCTGTATGGCTCTTACTTGGCTTTCTTATTTGTATCTTAGATGAAAATCTGCATCCAGATCCATATAAAAAAAGCACCCAAAACAGCACTTTGGGTTAAGCCTTCATGTCTGCAGTCAGGGCGTCAAGGACTGTCATGAAAAGGAGTGGGCAGAGAAAGGCATGGAACAGAAATGATAGCAGTTTTGAGCATGACTAACGATAATTCCTGTCAGAACCCTTCCATACGTCTTCAGTGTACATGAGAGCTCTAAAAAGGGGAGCGAGGCTGGGGATTCAGCTCAGTGGATGAAGTGTTTGCCAGGCAGGTATGAGGATCCCAGTTCCATGTCCAGAACCTAGGTTAAATTACAAAGCCAGGCATGGAGACACGTGCTTGTAATCCCAGAGCTGGCAGAGCAGAGACAGGAATATCTGGGGCTCCGGCCGGCCAGCCTCACATGTGAGCCTCAGGTCTCCGTAACAGTTTATCTGTCTCAAAAAACAAAGTAGGAGGTACCTGAAGAGGAGCAACACCTGAGGTCATCCTTTGGCCTCCCGAAGCAAACACACGCGCACGCACGCACACACACAAGGAAAGGAAATGGCTATAATTTATACTCCAAATTTCCATATTTACTGAGATATGAATATCAAAATCAATAATTAATCTTGTTTGAAAAACTTAAACTCAAACTGGCTTAAGCAAAAACTGACTGTATCAGAAGGTTCGTGTAACCTCAGGCAGTGGGGCGATTCCTCTGACTATGGACTCTCAAGCACACCAAGCCCATCTCTCTCCCCATCCCTTTCTTCAGCCTCTCATCGATAGTGTCGTGCTCTGAGATCAACTTTCTTTGCATGGGGGTAGGGGGATATGAAGCCACCTGCTTCCTGTTGCCTAGAGGATTACATGTGAGGAAATACCTTTCTTTGTTCCTTTCTCCAGGTTGAACAATTATAGGAAAAATTTTGATGGCCCATGTGAGTCACATGCCAGACTCTGGGATTGATCACACATGATCTGGAGAGACGTGTCCAGGTCTTGGGAAGTCTTGGTTTCATACTCATGATAAAGGAGAAGAATTCTTTAAGAACATGAGAAAACCAAGGGCTTCATAGGAATAGGGAGCCAGAAAGAACACTCTCCAAAAGAGGGATGTTCTATGTTGGTAAAATCAGAATAGCAGAGAAAGTCTGGACTGGGTTTCAGAGAACAGAAAGCAGGTTTGTGACACAGGGAAGTCACAAGCACATGCCAGAAAAATTCATAACAAGACACAAAGTAAAGAAAGACTGCCAAATTCATTCACTCTCTCTCCTGTAAAGATACAGAAGGAAAAACAGGTGATAGGATGTAAGGCCCTAAAAGGGCCCTTAGGAACCACTAAGTCTGATTTCACTGTTATTTAAATGAGGCAGCTAATGCCACAGAAGCATGATTCATTCAGTCTCTGGTTGCTGGTGACAGAGCTCTTCTTCTGCTTGTTGTAAAGCACTATTCAAACATCATCAACACAGTCTTCAAAATCCTACTCAATTATTGACCATGTTCCACTTTTCAGGGCTGCTGTGATTTTGAATCAGTCTTAGTTTGCACAAGATCGGCAAAGAAAGTGAAAAAATAGCGTTTAAAATGATGGTGGAGAAGAGTGAGCAACATAAAATTTCAAAATTAATACTAAGGACTCCAGGCTTTAGTGTAACGTATTCTAAATTAATTGTATAACTAGTAACTTAATTACTGCCGTGCAGTTTAGCTAACAGAAAAAGAGTGAGATGCATACTGAAATTCAGTCAGCCGGATGAAAGGGCATTTAGTATGTAAATAAAGTCAGAAATGCTAATTTAACACTAGACTTCAGGGGAAACAGTGAAACAAATTCACCTAAGCTCAATCCTAATATTTTGGAATTCTTAATTGTGTAGAAGGGGCTCCTCATCCCTCAGAGTATTCCATTTCCCTAAGAATTACTAGACATTTTAAGGACTCATTTTCTGAACCCATTTCACTTACATGACAAAAACAGCCCTCTTGAACTTCAACTAACAGAAGAGAAAGCAAAGAACCAGTCCAGTCCTACTTGGTGCTCTTTACAATTGAAGTTTGCCATAATTGTGCCTCCATGGTGGAGTTTCAATATCTAGTTTGGGGTGGGTTTCATATTTGGAAGCAGTTAGGGTATAAAGCTATGTGTGTGGGGGTGTGGGTGTTAGGGTTACGGTTAGGGTAGTACCTTAACCCTAACCCTAACCCTAACACCCACACCCCTACACACACACACGCACACATATATATACATGTGTAGTAAATACATAGGAATGCGGAAGTACTTGAAGAGTCCAGGGCAGGACAGTTGATGGTGTTACCCTTGAGACTGACTCTGTCGCTATTTTCCTGCCATGCTGGCTGGCCAGCAAGCTCTCGGATCTGCCTGTCTCCACCCCTGACGTCGATGTCACAGGTACACCAGGCTTGGCTTTTCATGTGCGTCCTGGAGATTTGAACTTTGGTTCTCACGTTTGCAGATCAAGCACTCTTAGCCACTGAACCATCTCCTCAGCCATGGGATCAAAAGAGATGGCTCAGGGATTCAGGGTAGGAAAGTCATGACACCTGAGCCATGTGCCAGGCCAAAATACAAGAGGTCTAGAGAAGAGGGAGCACATGAAATGGAGAAAATGGCACCAAAGAAACCAAGAGCGTGAAATCTCAGAATCTCCATTTTAGCTATAAATCCCTCATTTAATCTGCTTGAAGTGATCGGCTTGTCATTAGTGGCAGAAGATGAAAATGAAAAAATCGATGTTGAGATCCGGCCGCGTGCGTGCAGGTTGGATGTGATAGTGACAAGCGATATATATGCATAATGTGACTGGAGGAAATGCAAGAAAAGACATGCAAACTCCCCATTTACCGTGATTTAATGTGAAAGGGCAGCGAGAAGGAACCATGACTAGAGGGACTTGAGTGGTCACGTCCTAAGAGAGACAGGGTCAGGGTTTGCTGGACTTCCGGAGTAGAGAAGCAGCAGTAAGAACATAGAAATACACTATATGGAAGCTGAGGCTTCAGATGAAGTTCATCCAGGAGTCTGCTATTGGCGGCAGTCAGCATTCAACTGAAGGAACGACAGCTGAGGCAAGACTGACAACAGGTCAAGGAACTAAGAGTACTGGGGGAAAGAACCAGCTCCATGTACACGTGAATTACAGGTGATGCTGAAGCCTTGCAGGAATGATCTCAGTGTTTCAGGGACGCAAGTGAACCCTCCCCCATCTAAGTCATACACAACTGGCTCAGCAACTGTATCTGCTGTGTGACTTGGGGAACCCTGAACCTCAACACACAGCAGCTGTGCTCACTGTCAAAGGACAAGCAACACAACAGAAATGCGGGATGATCCTTTTAGTGCTTCAACTTATCATTCTTACCATTCACCTCCAGCCCCACTCCCTGCACCAAATATATGGCAGCAAGAGGAACAGTTAGAGAAGCTCGTGGCAGGGAGTGTGCACGTTCCTTCATCATGATGGCTGCTCTTAATGGCAACTGCCACAAATTAGAATCACCTGAGTAGGGAGCCTCACCTGAAGAGTTGTCTCATTTGCCTTAATTTGATGTGGGGTGATCCACCTAAACGTGAGAGGCACATCTGGCAGCAGCCCAGGTAAAAAGAGCATGGCAGAGGGAGATGATTTGCTGTTTGGCCTTCCTTCTCTGGCCAAGTTGATTAACCTGTTGTTGCTGATGATGGTTCCTTTGCTGACATCATAGCCAGGGTTTCCAGGGTTCAGTCACTAACTAAGGACCCAACGCTCATCAGGAAACCTCCAGGTTTTCAGTGCCAGATTGAGACTGATAAGGGACACAGCCCTATGGACTGAGCAACTCCTGACTGGATTCGGTGTGAGACAACCACCTTGGGACTACTCCAGCTGCTGAGGCCCCAGCAAGTATCAAGGCCTGAGCAACAACTGAGTCCTCAGCCTTCAGCTGTGACTAAGCTGTATTACAATTTAAGTCAGCTTATTAATAAGTTCTTTTATGATATATATGTATACATGTACATATATATATAATATATTCATTCTGTCAGTTCTGTTCCTCTAGAGAACCCTGACTAATACGCTCATTAAAAATTACCAAAAAAGGTCTGGCAAGATGGCTCAGTGGTTAAGAGCATGTATTGCTCTTCCTGGGAGCCTGAGTTCAATTCCGAGCAACCACATTGGTGGCTCACAGCTGCCTATAAGTACAGCTCCTGGGGGACTGTATACACACATGTGCATGTACACACACATACACACAAACACACACATACGAATTTTAAAGACTTTTCAAGGCAATAACTGCATTTGTGAAAGTTGTTGGCATAGCCTAGAAGGCTATAGATACGACTACAACAAAAGAAGACGGAGTGTTGGCATTTAGGGTGTGAAGGGCTCATCTGCTAGAATTTGCCTTCCTCTTACACTAACTCTGACAGAAATCTATATACCTGACTTCAAATATAGAATGAAGTAGTCAATCATCTATGTCTTTCCTAAGGCAGTAAATTTTAAGCTATTTTTGGAATGAGCTGTTGATGAATCTGATTAATACAGAGTTAACCATAGTCCTCTGTGGACTACTAGGTTCTAAAGAATGAAAAATATGGGAATAATAAAATTTTACTGAACATAATTCATCCTTCCTTTGATGATTTAGAAGTCACCTTGACCTCCCATAGTGACTTAAGGACATGCCCATGAACATCAATTATAATTGAACCACGGATGTGCAAGGCAATAACTCATGGGCTTTTTGCATGCTGGGAACTCAAGCAGGGCAGTGGGGAGAGGAATGACAGCAGGAAGTGGAGGAGCACAAGGTGGGAGACTATCCAGGTGTCAGGACCTGCTCCCAAGGGTCAAACAGGCAGTTTAAATAATGAAGTTCAAGGAGTTGAGGGACCTTGACTTTCCATCAGGTCTGACACATTCAGGAGGTAACGTCCAGGTGCCGTGAACACAAAGCCAGAAATCATTGCACTTACCATGCAGACAGATCGTAAGTCTCCCATCTAGTAGGTTAATTGGTTAGAGCAGATGTCGAGTATCCAACTGTTGGGATTTCTTTGGCAGTCATAGTTTACTGACATAGAGCTAGGGCTCTCAAAGAACCAAACAAGCCGCTGGTCACTGTAAAGTCCAGGACAAGGGTCTGGTTCCCGCAAGAAACTAAAAGGCTCTCAAAGAACCAAACAAGCCGCTGGTCACTGTAAAGTCCAGGACAAGGGTCTGGTTCCCACAGGAAACTGAAAGGCAAGCCACAAAAATATCCCTAAGCAGAGGGAAGAAGTAGAAGGACTTCAATCTAATAAGCCTCTTGGGTATCAGGTTTAAGTGAATGCGCTGATTCTAAAACACAGTCCTCTGGGAATGTAGGAGGCTCCTACTAATGGAGAAAAAAGAGGAGAAAATGTCCTGATTAGTCTTGGATTGGTTTTAGGCAAGTGTACTAGTCACTTCTCTGTTGCTGTAATAGAAACACTGACCAAGGGAACTTATAACGGAAGTTTATTTAGCTTACTGTTCCAAAGGGCAAGAGTCCATCATGGCGGGGAGGCACAGCAGCAGAGGTGGCTGGAGTAGGAGCAGAAGCTAACTGCTCACATCTTCAAACAGGCACAGGAAGCAGGGAGCGACTGGAGAGTCCGCAAGGCTTAAGAAACGTTTAAGCCCGCCCCCAGTGACGTGCTTCCTCCAGCATAGCCACACCTTCTAAGACCTCCCAAAACAGCACCACCAACTGAGGTCAAAGTGTCAAAATACTTAGGGCCTGTGGAGGACATTATCATTCAAACCACCCACCACAGCAAGAGATCATCTTCTTGGGGGAAAGGAACAAGTTAGAGAATTAAGGAACTGATGTGAAGAAATAAAAAGTAAAGGAAATTATGGTTTACTTTATCAGAATTCTAGCCAGCAAGTGCTTTCCTAGACACTGTGATGCAGGCCATACCATGTCATGGGACCTACCCCAAAGTCAGTTCTTATGTTCCCCACTTTAGAAGCTAGACTAATACCCAAACAAGGATAAAAGAACCAGGATGATTTGCAATAAAACTCAATTTACAGAAAAGCATCAAAGAACATTTTTAGTTTAGCAAAGGGCTAACTTCAATTTAAACCGTCTTTCCTTTCTTATTTCCATCCACACACCTATTTACCTACATCCTTCACAGTGGAAAACCAGGTAGAATTGAACCTAACCAAAGGACTGAAGACCAAGGGAAGTGGGTCTCTGCATAAGTGTGGTGAGAGAAAGGAGGAAGGTGTAAGAGCAAGAAACTGAGGCGGGTGCTGAAGACATGGCCCAGCTGTTAAGCACACTGGCAGCTCTTGCAAAGATTCAGCATTTGATTCCCAACATTCACATGGCAACTAACAACTATCCCCTAACTCAGTTCTAAGGTATCTAACCCCTCTTCTGGCCTCTGCTGGCATTGTGTGCATGTGGTGCAAGCACATGCATGCAAGCAAAGCACTCATACACATAAAATAAATAAATTTTAAAAAGAAACTTAGGAGTCTTTGGGGAAACCCTGGAAAAGAAGAAAGGAAAGAACAGAGGATGCAGAGAACCGAGAGACCGGGGACCAGCCTAGGAAGGATTCCAGAGACTGGAATCTGGACAGAGGACACTGTGGAGGAGAAAGAGTGCCCAGACCACAACATTCTCTGAGAAGTCTTCCCTCAGGTAGATCAGTGGGTCTGGCAATGCAGACAGACAGGACATTATTAAAGACACATGTCAGAATGGAGTGAATTCTTAGTAGGCCCAAAGTAAAAAGTTTTACCCCAGGGCCCTTTTTTATGTGACAAAAGCTAGAAATGTTTGTGTTTAAAATATTTGTTTATTAAACTAAAACAAAATAGACATATAATTTGCCTTAAATAATTAAGCTCAATTCACAAATCTTCTAGCCTGTTTCTACATCTATCAAATTTTATATAAAATTAAGCAGCTTTTGCAGGGAGCTTGGATTAGTGTTTGATCAACTTAAGCAACTCAAAGTAAATTTCCCTTAAAACAACCAGACTGATTAAAAACTTAATTAAATTCCCTTAAACTTTTTAAACTTCATTTACAAATTGAAGCACCCTATGCTTGATTGGATGCATTTTTTTTTCATCTTAACAAGCAAAATTTTTCCAAATTATGAACAAATCTTTGAAGTTAAAATAAATTAAACTTACAAATGTAGCAAATCAAAAATTCTCTTAAGCATTCCAACACTGATTACAAATTTATTGGTATGCATTTCAACAAGAACAAAAAAAGTTGCCTGAATCAGCTGAATACTTAAAATTGGAATCAAAAGACTGATTTCTTAGCTTTCACTTGGAGCCTTGTTATTCAAAGTGGAGTCAGAGATGTGGGCAGCAGGCGAAGCTCTTGGAATTAAGTGGTGTGAACTTTCTTACTACCCCCAGAAGCACTGGACCAGAATCTAGTGCCCTAGTGTAAGAGAGGAGAATGTCTGAGCCAGCGTAGCAGACTGGGTCGTCCTTCCCCTCCTTCCTTCCCTCCCAGTCACATAAAGCAATCCCCCAAGCATATTTTCACTTTCAGTCTCTCACTGAAGTTTTCCACTAAGATGGAGCAGAAACAATGTAGCTTAAGAGCCTAGGGTGCTAACCAAAGAAAAGTCTGATTAATTCCAGACACGCTATTGGGTTTTAAAGCAGAGGGCATATCATATGAAGAAATGGATCTGTCCAATTGGCTGGAAGTTACTGCCTCGATCAGATCAGTGGCAGGGAATATAAATTTCACTGTAAGACTGAAATAGATTCTTCCAGAAAGTGGGACAGTGTTGCAAGTTGGTATAGCCATGTATCTTGAACTGAATGTGAAAATGATGAGATGTAAAGAATATAAGGATCAAAGAACAGGGGCCAGTGAGATGGCTCCAGGGGTAAATGGGCTTGCCATGCAAGCCTGACTACCCAAGGTGGATCCCAGAACCTGAATAAAGGTGAAAGGAGAGAATCTAGTTCACGCAGTTGTCCTCTGACTTCCACACATGTGCCCCGTACTTGCCCATGCAGACGCATACATAATATACATACAATAAAAACAACAACAATAACAATGATAATAAATTCTTAAAAAGCAAACTGTACCTGGCTTGTCAGGGTGTAGATCACATCACAAAATAAAAGGGATCAACATGTGGATATAGAAGGGGGCTCAGCACCAATCTACTGCCTGAATAATGACTTTGGAATGCAAGCCTTCCCTCTACACCGACGTAAGAACACACGAATCCTATGGTAAGTACGTACAGTTAGCACAAACATAACAGTTCACGTAAACTCCAAATACAGTGACTATAAAATGATTTTCAGGTGCCCAAAGGAAGCAAGCTCTGGCTAAAAGGAAGAAAATCTCTTATAATTGGTGCAGCTGGGTTACCTTTATAGTCTGTTGCCAATAAACAGTGCCATTATATTTTATCATGAGAGTTAATTAGTGCCAACCATCTAGGACTGAGGTTGGGATAAGAAGTCCCCTATCCCCTAAGTGAGTAATTTGACTGTAAGTTGCTCTAAGAGTCCGACATATAGATCAAAACTTATATACGACTACATTTTGTTAGATGTGAGTAAAGATTTAAGATCCTGCTAAAAAGTGAAATAGAATAACTTCTAAACCAGTAGAAAGGAAAATAGAAAATAAAATAAAATATAATCTTCTAATAAAAGGCAGAAATTAATGTCAGGAAAGATAAACATCAAATTAAAAGGATGACAGAAGATAAATCAAAACATAGAAAATAAATATAAAGTATAAAACATGTTTATTGACAGGGATTTTTCACATTAGACTTTTTTAAATAGCCCTTTATTTTGAAAAATGACACAAAGATGAAAATAAGAAAACAGAACAGCATTATTAGTAAGTTCTAACTCAATAAAGCTTGTAATAATATAATGGGCATTTTCAATTTAATAAGAAAATAAATGTGAAGTAACTTAATGTTTCTTTGAAAAAAGGTTCCACAGCACCATATAATGCTTTAAAATTATTAACAATAGAAATGAGATTGTTGATGCAGCTTCTAAGGTGTTAATCTTAACCAGGCCCCTTGAGCAACATGTTAACATATGTTTTCTGGTCATTGGAAAATGCACTGTATCAGTCACCTTTGTGCCACCATAACAACTCCTGATGAAAGAACTTACAGAACGGTTTTCTGTGGACCAACCCCAAATGGCTTCCTTCCTCTAGCCAGGTCCCACCCCCCAAAAGTTCCTATAACCGCCCCCCTAAAGTTTCCACAACCTCCCAAAACAGAGTTATCAGCGTGAGACCAAGCATTGGTGAGGCTGGGAAGTACATTTCACACTCCAATCATAACACACCCTGAACTACTTCTGTTAGTTGAAAAGAGTCACTGTGAATATTTTTCAAATGAGCCTTGTTAAAACAATTAATGATACACCTCCTCTCAAATGATACTTCTTCACATCTCCTGAAAAATCAACAGATAAAAATTTACGATAAAATATATCTTAAGATTAAGAAACTGAAAATTTACCCCATTTAGTCAAACTGATACATCTCCAACCCTGGAATTATCTCCACTGCTGATTCAGCTGTACTTAGGAATTACGTTGGTTGTCAGTACAGAACGGGCATTGTAGCTAGAAGGGCCAAACTTCCTAGTACATTGATCACTGGGCGATAGAGTCTTAGTGTGCCATGGCCCCTACACTGGTCTACAGGGGATGGCACTGTTTTAGGGGATCAGAACCCTTAGGAGGTAGGACTTAGCTAGAGGAAGTGGGTCATTGAGGAGGGGTCTTAGGAATTACACCCAGGCCTCACTTCCTGCCAGATCTCTCTATCTGCTTCCTGGGTATCCAGTGGGGATTTTAGGAAGTAGTCTCACCCCACAGCAGCAGGCCTCCCCACTGCCATGCTGCCTTGAGCTTATGCACTATGCCAGAGCAAATCCTTCCAGGGGCTGGAGTGATGGCTCAGCAGTTAAGATCACTGACTGCTCTATAGGACCTAGATGTGGGAAACTGCACATACATGGTACATTTACAAGCAGGCAAAACACTCACACATAAAATAAAAATAAATACATAATTAAAATTTTTTAAATAGATGAAAATAAATCCTTACTGCTTCTTATTGGTACCAGGAATCACATTGTTGAATGCTCAGGGAAGACCTGCTCCTCAATTAGATAGAGCCATACAACTGTGTCCAACCTGAGGCTGACAGCTAGGTCTTATGCAGTGGACTACAGCCATAAACACTGTAAACTTAGATAAACACTGTGGGACTTCTTCTAATGTAACTGGATGGTTAAGTATGAGCTTTGTCAGTGACTAGTCAAGGTCACCTATCTGGGAGCCTCAGCATAGAGTAAGAACTTTCCTTCTTGGGCCCCTCCTAGATCTGCTGACCTAGACAGGCTGGCGGAGGGGTTCAGGGAGGTAGACTTTAATGTATCTTCTAAGTGAATCTTTTAAAATGTTTTATTTAGTATCATTACTGTGTGTGTCTATATGATGTCCATGTGGGTACACATGTGTCATGGCATGTATGTGGAGGTCAGAGGAATGTTTGTGGAGTCCACCTTTTCCTGGGTTCAGGGGATCAAACTCTGGTTGTCAGGATTGTTCAGTAAATGCCTTTACCTGCTGAGCCATCTCAGTGCCAGAGAATCTGGTTTCTTGGGTTCTGATTCCCTGAATAATTTGAAGAGTGGCAGTCAAAGTCAGACAACAGAAAGGTAGGCTCCAACAGCAGAGAGCACTATTGGATTTTGTGATGTTCTTTCCCTTATACAAATCCCTGCAAGGCTGAGATAATGTTGCAGAAGAATCTTTCAAAGTGCTGGCAAATACAGATAATAACTTCCATTTTCCTAGCATGGTTATCCATTTACAATACAGCATTCTTTATCAGTATAATCGTGTTAGAACGTCTCCATTCTGACCTACTTGGTACACAGATAGAGAAAAATAAATAGGCTTTTTAAATGGCAAAATCATTTCACAATGGATCACTAGACACGCGCTGAAGAGTGAGGGGAATTTGTTCATTTCAAAATTTAGGGTTTTAAAATAAAAAGATCTTTTATTAGTTCTGAGAGTAAAAGAAGCACTGAGCTCGCATCTGAAGAGCGACTAAAGCTAATACGTTCGCTGGGTTATTTTCTGATGTCAAGAAATCGGTCTATCTAGGATTCAGATCACCCTGGGGACAATCGCAAACAATCCCACAAATATTTGTCTTCAGTTAAGCCTGAATCATAATCGCCATACCTGAGTGCATAGATTTACCAAGATGGGCCATGGAAACCCATCACTCATCTGTAATCCCTTCTCATCTCTGAGATGAAAGAAGAGACCTCAGACCAGGTTTCCAAGAGGTACTCAAGGTAGACACCGGTTCCTCAGAAAGACGGCAGAATTGGATCCTTAGCAGAATGTAGGGGATTCATTAATACAGCGATTCAGTCCACAGAAGGAGACAGTAGCCCATTCCTGAAATAGTAGGTATTCTTTACAACTTAAAGAGGAACTGTCCACACTTGCAAATGTAGCATAAGCACTTATGTAGGTTATATTATACTCGGTTCTTTCCCCTCACGTGAAAGAAGTCGGCAGTCCAAGAGAAAGGCCAGAAAGATGAAAATCTGTAATTCAAGGAATTCTTGGATCCATGATTTAATGTGATTTGAAAAAGATAAAACTTAAAACTGCTCCTACCATCAGAGAGAAGATGTGTTGAACTACAGTTTATGCTTTCAGCTCCAAAAGATAAATCTTGGATCATTTGGAAAAAATTAAAGGACACTATTTAATGATTCATTAAGTAACTTTTTCTCATAATTCAAGGTGCCCTATATCAGAATAAACTAGTTCATGAGGTGGGAAGTCAGCATTCAGACAATATCCAAGCATAGGATGGTGATGGAATTTCTTCATTACGTGAAAAAGAAAATTGGAGAAATAAATATAGTACAGACGAAGATAAATCTGTGACTTGGGAAGCGGCTTAATTATTTGGTTATTTAATACTCTCATCTATAAATTAGAAGAGTGATAGTTATATCTCAGGATATTGTCAGGAGTGAGATAAGGCTGAAAGGTCACAGCGGGCACTACAGGGCCTAGCAAATCTAAAACACACATGTTCTAACAGCAAGCAAATCACACATGTGGTGAAGAACATTATAACTGTTTTACACTCATCAACCAACTGCACTACAATAAGGAATGTTCTGTGACACGCTCTGTTTCAGGGAGGATTATGACGGTTTCCTGTTTAGTCTTTTTCAAGGAAAAAGGGTCCATCGTGGCTCACAGGTGCAGCATATCATTCCCCATGGTGGGAGAGCCTGAGGAAGCACTGTAGCCACAGCCAGGAAGCAGAGGGAGATGAATGCTCCTCCTCCTGACAGTCCAGTTAAGATGAGTCTTCCCACGCGGGTTAACATAATCAAGATAATCCCTCACAGCCGAACCCACAGGCTCACCTCCTGCGTGATTCCGCCTGGCCATTTGACAGAGTACACTACCACAGTCCTTTCGGAAGACAAGGGCACATAGACTTCTCAAAGCATTTGTAGATCAGAGTCAGCCTTGGTGTCTTTGGTGGATCATGTGATTGTCATGTCCCTTGGTCTGTTCTCTGTTGCTATAACAAAAGTCCTGAGACTGGGTGATCTGCCTTAGCAAAACATTTACCACTCACATTCTGGAGGCTGTGAATACAAAGGGGACCAAATGCGAAGAATACCCTTGCTGTTGGAACAGCCTGCACTCACAATACCTACCCCAGTCCTTGAGAACAGTATGACTCTCTCTTATTGACCTGACCCCTCCTTCCTCAAGGCCCCTCCTCCTCTCAATAGAGCACTGTGAGGGCAGATTTCTAACCTGTGAATCCTCTAGGATACATTCAAACCACAGAATCCTCTTTTATTACAGTCCTGTTCATCAGAAAAGGACAAAGATACATCCCCACACACGGCCACATGACTTACACACAAGCCTCCACACAAGTGGGGTGTGCATGCTCAACCCCCATCCCAGTATAAGGCTTGTCTGCGTAACCTGCTTCGGCCAGTAGCATGAGCTGATCTAAGATGCACAGACACAACACTGTAAAGCACACCAGTGGCTAGACATTCCGAAGCTACTTCTCTGTACTAAAAGCTAAAATACAGAAACTATATTGTACATGTCCCCTTCTTTGTCTCATGTAAAGCAAAGACCAGGGATGCAGAGTTACAGCTATCAATCTGCCAAACTGTAGTAAAAAATAAATGTTACTGTGACTTAATATGGTTTGATAGTTGCTGCTATTAGAGAAAAATCAGAAATACATAGAAAATTAAACACAGATATACAAACTGGTACCACTGACAGGGATATGATTTAGTAAGAGTATAAAATCTGAGCCATTGATCTCAGGGCCAAGTGTAGGAGATGAGAAAAATGTCACTGATGACTAAAAAAAAAAATGACAGCCTGTGTTGTATAGTCATATGACGATCGAGTTGCCATCTATGGTAGCATGGAACCAGTTCTTATACCGGGTTGATGTGGGACTTAGACTTTTGCTAGGATGTCTGTCTGGGCTGTTATTTTTAACTCCTTTTGACAATGTGTTACCATGAGTAAAAATAAATGAAACTGTGATCTAGCAGACCTAGACATTTGCTTCCAGCCTTCTAGCAGGGTAGAAGGACACAATTATGAGCCGGGCACAGCTGTGCATACCCATCATGACAGCATTGGGAGGCTATAGCAAGAGAATCACGAGTTTGAGGCCAGCCTGGTTAGCAACTCCCTCCTAAAACACTATTAAGCGTTTCAAAATTGCCCACATAAGACCCTTTAGTTGAGAAGACATGTTCAGGACAAAGTGAATGTGTATATGGTGCGTTCAGAGAGCCAGCAGGACTAAAAATGCACTTGAAGAGAAGTATATGGCCCAGAAAGAATTCTACAAACAGCTATTGGCACCAACAAAAAGTCTGACAGACTGTGACCCCAATAATGTGTCCCTACCCAAGGTGAAGAAAGACTGAGGAAATCCAAAACTTCAAAAAGCAACAAAGTCTGTTCAACGCCTGAGGAGGAAACAGTGCTGAGGCCCAGTTCACTCTCCGAAGAGGAGGGAGGAGGAGGAGGGAAGAGGAGGAGGAGGAGGCGACTCCTGCAGATAAGCTAGGAGCCATAGAGACTGGGAGCTGGGAGCTCTCAGATGGCCGAACTAGAGTTATTAAGGAATCTGGTTTTTGTAGCAGATCTTAATTCTATATAAGCTTCACTAAAGTTAAAGCTACATTTATTCAAAATTACCCAAAATTTAAATAAACTGATCGATTTATATAGTGATTTATTTAAGAGAATAAAGCAGATTTAAGACAGCAAAATTTTCAAATATAGTATCTTACTTAAGTAAGATTTGATTGGCCTAAGCAGACAGAAGTATACTAAAACCATTCTTTACAAACACTATATTAACAAGGTTTTCTTATTTTAAACTGGTCTGAAAATCTTTGCCTTGCCTGGAGAGTTTAATACATTTACGTATAATTGCTAATGCACTTGGTTAAATCAGACATTCTCCCATGACATTAGTCTAGAACATGTTCTATTCTGAGCAAACCTCAGAAATAGTGTGGATATGGATCCAAACCAATACCACAAAGTGCGTATTTCAACTAAGGGAGTTCCACGGAGGATCTTGGAGTGCATGTAAAAGTCACTGTCTCACCATGTGAAGAAGACAGAATTATTGTAGCCAACGGGTGAGGGAAGGAAATGCTTGTTCAGCTGAAAGTGTTTTGTTTTGCTTTTACATTCAAATGTACTTTCACTGAACACTCACTCCAGGTCGACTGGTACATCCGTCATTTCAAGGTTGTATTTCACCAGTTTTCTGACTCCTGTGGGCTCTTCCCTCACTGCCAGTGTTTCTTTAAACATAAACTTTCACTCCACCTTTCTCAATTTCCTCTTTGTCTTCTTTTTTGTTTGTTTTGTGTTTTGTTTTGTTTTTGACAGGTCTTGTCCCAGCCTGCCTGGAACTTACTATGTAGACCAGGCTGGCCTGACTGTCACAGAGATCCACCTGCCTTTGCTTCCTGAGTGCTAAGATTAAAGGCCTGTGCCACCATACCCAGCATCCTCTTTGACTTCTTAAGATAGAATTTGACTATGAAACACCTCCTAAGTGTGACTACACTTGCTCCGAACTCCTGAAGAATCTTAAAACTGAGATTTAAACACAGTTTTTGATTGGAAAATTATTTTTTAATATATACAAATATTGCTAATATTGCTTCTATTTTTTGTTGCTTCCTGAGATTTTTGTTTGCTATAGTCCATCTCTTTCTTTCTGTGCATCACTATAGTCAATTTACTGTGATCTGTCTTTCCAGCTACGAACTCCGTGCTTGGCTTTGCCCTATTAAAAGAGTCCACTAAATTCTTGTGTGTGCATGAATGTGTGTGTGTGTTTATGTGGTGTATGTGCGAGTATGTTTAGGGGGTATGTGTGCACATGTGTGTGCAAATGTATACGCCCCAAGCATGCACAAAGGCCAGAGGAAGACGTAGATGTCTTCATGTCTCTCTCTGTTTTATCACTTTGACACGGGATCCCTCTCTGAACCTGGAGATGGTGGAATGCAGGTGCTCCCCTCCCATTTCCTGTGGAGCACGCCAACCTCCTAAGTTGAGCCTATACCGCTGCACTCATCTCATTTTGCTGAATCGTTAGAGTCTAGCCATATTATTATTATTCAGTGTTCTGTCAACATCTGACTATTGTTCTCACGAGTATGAGAAGACATTTTATTGATGAGCAGGTCTGTAGACATGTGACGGTGAGTCTCACACCAGGAGAATAAAAGCAGAGAGGCTGGTGCTATCTGGGGCTTGTGTGTGAAGAACTCAGGAGTCCCTGGTTATGCAGTTCCATGACAAACCCTTCAGGTCCTGTGACTGCCCCCTGGTGGCCAGACTGGAAGAGGCCCCTCTGCTAAAATGGGAACTTGCTTCTTTGCAGATGAAAACCATTCTGTTTTGCTTTATGCCACATGAGGCTGCTATGTACAAAAAAGCTCCCAATATCCTCTGAGAGAACATTTCTCCAAGTCCCAGTAAAAAGTCTGAACACTAGTTACCCACTCTCTCAGACTGAGTTTCAGTATTTGTCTTCCCAGAAATCAAACTGCTTAAATCTTTCAGATTGAAAAGATGGGATTTTGGAAATTTTTCTCAACCCATGTGCAACTTAGATGTTAATTAATAATTCACTTTTAATTTTTAAGATTTATGTGTGTGAGTAAGAGAGAAAGAGAGCCTGCAGAGTCCAGAAGTGTCAAATCCCTTGAAGTTGGAGTTACTTTCAGGAGGTTGTAAGTTGCCCAATGTGCATGCTGAGATTTGAAATCAGTTCCTCTGCAGGAGCAGGAAGCCCTCTTGACCTCCAAGCCATCTCTCCAGTCCCTAATCTACACAATTTTTATCTCACATCTCTCTACTTAGATTCTCCCACCCACTCCACCCTCCCACCCCCAGATTTTAGCTTGACTTTCTGGCAATTTTTTGTAACCCTGTTACAACCTCAGTCTTTCAAGTGAATGAAAGTATGATTTTCCATGTAAATATTACACCCCCAGAGTCAGGATTTGCTGGATGCCATTGACAAAAACACTGGCTGCCCTGAAAAGCAAACTGATGTATTTCTCCTCTTTTGAGACTGTGCACTTACCTTCTGCCTAGGTCAGTTGCATACCAAGTGCTTTGAGCTTTTTTCTTTAACGCACTCAGCAAGCTTGTAGTCAAGTTTGGAGAGAGCATTTGTGTAACCCAAGGCACTCGTTCCTGACTGGGACAAGAAATCTTCTGACTCCTCTTAAGAGTCCTTTGTTCTTAGATTTGTTGCAAAATGTGTCTGCTTGGTTTTCTTATAAGTTGCTCCACTTTGGGTTAACAAGACTTTTTAAATCGTTGTTTGCCACATTTCATAGTTTTATAGTTTTATCGCTAATCCTCAGATGCAGATTTTCCTGTTTCATTGGCCTGTGCTCATTGTCCATTAGGATGAGTATCGAGCCAGTGCGTCCTGCACTGTGACCCGATTCACACACACCCAAACACTTTCAGAAACATTGCTTTTGTCTCTGTCATTCCACCTTTCCTTCAAAGATTCTCATCATGCATGTTATGTTAATTCACTGTTGCTCTTATATTTCCTTAGTTTTCTTTTTCTTTATATTTCCTACTTTCATAAAAATAAAAGAATCAAACCTCTCCTTTTTTAAGACATCACTAGTGTTGCCTGCCTTTATATCTTAAAACAGAAAAACACACCTTACATTGCCAAAGATTTCCCAACGTGACTATTCCAGGACTCAGCAATAAGAATGTTGGCGTTCTCATCTTCCTCTGCCAAACAGTGTCACAGAAACAATTCCCATGCCATTTGTAATAAATTCTCATATATGAGCAAATTAATATTATCAGAGCATTTATGGCATCATGTCCAGTTTAATACATGTCTATTGAATGTTCAATAAGGTAAATTAATAAATACCAAAGCCCTTCAACCATGCAAATAACCAAAAATGGTATCAAGAGCCTCAAAATGTGACTTGCACAATTCATTTAATGAATGTATTTTGTGGTTATTCTGTGTATGACACTGTGTTAAACATTATGGGGAAATTAAATATAAATAAGATTTGTTCTTTGCCTTCAAGGTTTATAACCACATAGGAAGTTAGTACTGAATCCAGGACAAACAGGTATGTTGTAGCAATCTCTCTTCTAGTTTAGCAATCTTAGCAAAGCTATGTTTTCATCACATTTAGATCCACTCCTCTATCTGCAACCTCTAGCCCACCCAATTTCATTTATTCAATTATATGTATTCTATTACATAGCTAGATGACAGCTGAGATAGACAGATGATAGATAAATGATAGATAAATAGACAGATGATAGATAAATAGATAGACGATAGATAAATGATAGATAAATAGATGAAATAAATGATAGAGAGATGATGATAGATAGATAGATAGATAGATAGATAGATAGATAGATAGATAGGCATATTAAGGCCTATAAAGTCCAATTTGTGTCCCCAAATGGCAATTACTGTGTGTCCATTCACTACAGTCTCATTAACTTACCAAAGATTACACCTTAAATGAGACTGACTCTC
This sequence comes from Eospalax fontanierii, assembly GCA_035773235.1. Classification (NCBI taxonomy): domain Eukaryota; kingdom Metazoa; phylum Chordata; class Mammalia; order Rodentia; family Spalacidae; genus Eospalax; species Eospalax fontanierii. Next base: position 4,603,289 of record CM069547.1, read on the forward strand.
CCTCCCAGCAGTCATTTGCTGCCAGTGGTTCCTCAGGTAGGGTTGGGGTTTCTTACCCACTTCTTCATATCCATGCTAGGAGTATATCTGGCTTGAGCTTCTGTGGTCTTGTGCATGCTGTCACCATTGCTGCGAATTCATATGAGTCATTGGCCAGTTGCCTGGAAAACTCTTGTTTCCTTGTGGTCGTCCACCACCTCTCGCTGTTTACAATAGTTCTGCTCCCTCTTCCTCAGTGTTCCTGAAACTTGGGAAGCAGAAGTTTGATACAGGTGTCCTGTTTAGGGATAAGCACTCTACAGACTCTTATTCTCTGAAGGTTGGCCAGTTGTGATCCTCCGTGTTAAGCACATCTGTTGTATAAGGAATCTGCTGTGCTGAGAGCTGAGAGATGCATTGATCGATGGGTGTAACACTAAGTCATTGGGAGTCAGTTTAATGCTATATCTATTTAGCAGAATAATAGTATTAGACTGTTCCCTGTGACCTGTCTAGCCACAGGTTCCGAGGCCTGATATCATTGTCAAACATGGGCTCTATCCTAAGAAGTGGACCTTAAATCCAAGTACAGAGTGGTTGGTTACTGCCATAGCATTTGTGGGAGTATTGCATCCCAGCAAGCTTATCTTACCTGGCCAGTTTTTTAACGCCACAGAACACATAGCTGGATAAGGTTGGTGATGGATTTTCTCTTCAGGAGCCTGCAAAGCACCTCCCAGCACCACGAAAGCTGGAAGTAGAGATGCAAAGCACCTCCCAGCACCACGAAAGCTGGAAGTAGAGATGCGGCTGTGAGGTCAGCACCAGCTTTATTCTCCGTGTTTGTTCTGAATCCATCTGCATAGTGTTTCCATAACATAGTGATCATTGTGCTCGCCTAACAAACCCCTCTTAAAATGTGTCTAAATCTACTATAAATGTCACATAAGCACCTCTTTTCATTTTTAATATTTTCAGTTATCTGTCACTGTTCTTAATTCTAGCATAAACTCCCTTGAACATGTTCAAGATTCTTGAAGTCTTATCTGTTAACTGCAATATCTGAATGACCTGTGAGATTATTTCATCTTTCTCTTCATTTGTGTCAGGTGACATGGTCCTTAGCATACTTGACCATTATTATTTATTTATTGTGTGTATGACCTACATGCCACAGTACACATGTGTGAGTCAGAGACAATTTGGGAGATCAACTTTCTCCTTCCACCATGGAGTCCTAGAGAGCAGCTCAGGTGCCTTTACCCACTGACTTTACTCACTGACTCATGCTTTTCACTGCATACCACCCATGGTATGCTTTTAAAAACTGGACAGATACTTTGAGGCTCTAGATTATATTTTCCTGGATTTGTGTTTGGTTTTTCTTCTGATACTGAAGTCAGAAGATCACATTTATTCGATCAAGTACTTTGCTGGTTTAAATCTGGATTTAAGCTGCTGTGGATCTTCTTCTGCCTTCTCATTTTTCCTTTTTACACACAACCACCTGAAGTCTTTCTTGGAGCCTGTATCCTGGAGGACCCAGCATCTTAATTTTAGCCCTACATAGCTTGTTAACCTCAGCTACTATTTGCAAAGTAGCATGACCTTTACAAAAAATAGGAAAAACAGCTCCAAATACGGGTTTGTCTCTTTGTGGTTCTCAGGCCATGTACTAATGCCCAAAAGAAGAAAGGTCCAAGGTCTCCATCATTCTCCACTTTCAAATCAGGCTAAAGAGCCAGAACATATAAAGACCATTTTAGCACTTACGTGTACTTAGGATATGAAGAGTGACGGGGATGAAGTCTTCTTATTGACGGGTTCCTAAGGAAGACGGAGCCCAGAGTCATGCTGGAACTAGGTTAACCACTGCTCACTACTTGCCTTAGACAATTTCAGTCCACACCTGTAATTCTGGGGCCGTGATTTACAAGTATCTAGTTTCACTCTCTAAAGCATCTCAGTTTAAATATATATTGTAAGCTAGGCAAGGTGGGGCACGCCTTTAATCCTAGCACTCTGTATGCAAGGGCAAGAGGATCTCTGTAAGATAGAGGTCAGCCTGGTCTACATATGGCATTCCACCTGGGGCTATAGGGAGACCCTGTCTCAAAACAAAGCAAACCATATACATACATATGCGTGTATATATATATATATATATATATACACGCATATGTATGTATTCCAATATCCCAAGTTCATCCTGGTCATCAATACTAGTTATACTGTACAGGACAATCGATGAGGGGATACAGGAGTAGAGGCATTTCAAGAACAAAACAATGTACTGAAAACTAGAGGAATGAAGGGCTGCGCTGGGCAGTAGAACCCGAACGGTGCCGGGAGACTTTGTGAAAGCAAGAAGCAGAAAGGATTCTGAGGACACATGAAGGGGCTGGAAATGACAAGCATGCTAGCAGGCTATGCAATTAACTGTTGGAGACCAAAAGCCTCAGCAGAGCCAGAGAAGATTCTGGAAGTAATCTTAATAATCCATAGGAAAGATAACAATGTCATAAATAAAGACACATTCGATAGAGGAAGAGAAAACAGGTTTAAGACAGAAAGTCATCCAATCCACTGTAGTGACTGGGGGTGACACCACACTCTGTCTCAGGAGCCTTAAATTTCACTGAATTTCTCTTTTAACTTTGTGCACATGTGTGTATGTGTGTATATATGTGTGTATGTGTATGTATGTATGTGTTTGTATGTATATGTGTGTGTGTATGTATGTGTGTGTTTGTATGTGTGTGTGTATGGCTGTATGGGTGTATATATGTGTATGTGTACGTGTGTGTACATGCATGTGTGTAAATCAGGGGTTGATACTAGATACCCACACTCTCCACCTTAACTTTTTTAGGATCTCTCACCAAACCTGAACTCATTGAGCAGACAAGACTATCTGGCCAGAGGGCCCTAGGAAGTCTTCTGCCTCTGTCCCTGCCTAGTGCTGTGGTTAGAGGTGTGTACTACTCCATCTGACTATTTTTGGAGGGGTGGGAAGGGTTGAGACCTCCCTAAAGCCCCAGCTGGCCTGGAACTCCCAGTGTAGACCACTAGACCACATTGGCCTTGATCTCAGAGACCCACCTGCATCTGCCTCCCGAGTGCTGGGGTTAAAGGGGCGCACCCCACACCTGGCCTCCTTGCAGCTTTTCCAGTGACTGCTGGAGATCTGGACTTGGGACTTCATTTTTGGATAGTAAGCACTTTACCAACAGAGCTATGTTCCCAGCCCCCCTGAAAAAATGTATTAAATACATGATTTCAGCTTTGAGCAGTCCATCCAACTACTGCTTTATGAATAAGGAAAGCCCAGGGAGAACCGGAAAGATGCAGGCAGGAAAATAATTTCATCCTTAGCCCTGGAACAGGAGCATACTGGCATATAGATCTCAGAATATCTGTTATTCTGAAGAGAAATTAAGTCCTCAACACATAAAGTTCTTTCAACTTTCATAACAAACAAAGATGAACCTATTTCTCCCAGTCTTGAAGGCTGGCCTCAAAGTGCAGGTGTCCCACAAGGCTCCTGAGAGCATCCTCTGCCTTCTTTGTTTCCCAGTGACAGGGGGTCTCTCTCTCTCTCCCCTTCTCTCCATTACCTTCTCTCTGTCTTCCCACCCTAGTCCCTCTCCCTCTCCCTCCTCCTCTTCCTTCATCTTCTGCCACAGTTTTCTCTCTTAGGTGAAGACCTTAACTTCATGAACTAATTTCACCCTCATTTCCTCCTACACAACCCCCTCCAGGTGCAGTCATGGTGAGATAGTGTCACATAGACACTCTGGGGGATGGAGCAGAAGACACAGTTCAGTTCACAGCAGACATGCATCACAGTCCTTCTGTTTTAGGGTCTTTTCAGACTCTGGTATTTAGTTAAGCTGCTGAGGGGAGCCTATAATCCAAAAATCCAGAAGCCAGACATTGAGCAAACCCTCTTTACTGCCTTCTGGAAAGGCAACAGAAAAACACAGATGTTCATGCTCTAACAGCTAAGACAGTGGGAAGAAACCACAGCTAGAAAGAAAAAATTAAAGCTCAAGTCAATACAATCATACTGGCAACAGGGATTCCATCATCTTCTGTTGCTGCTCCTAAGCAAACACTTGATAGTCAGGAGCAACGTCGAGGTAACTGTCCCGACTGTTCTCCTCCAAACATGGACAGCAGAACCACGCACCTACCTCACCACAGACCGGCTGAGCAGAGGATACCCTAGACCACAGTCGCGGTGCTGATTCATTCCATCCAGGGCTGCTCACTTCTTAAACAGTGAGACTGAGGTACATTACAAATCCGATACACTTCATGCATTCCAGTGAATTTCAGTCTATTGACAGAACGTTGCTAACATCATCAATGTAATTAATCATTAATCAGCTTTTTTAAAAAACATGCCATCCACAATTGTTCCTTCCCAGGCCTATCTATCCACTGTATTCTCTACTTTTCTCAATACTGTGTGTGACCAAATACCTAGCCAGAAGCAACTTTGGGGGAGGAAAGTTTATTTTGGCTTACAGTTTGAGAGTGCAGTTGTGGTTTGAATGAGAATGTCCCCCATAGGCTCTAAGTATTTGACATTTTGTTCCTAGTCAGTGGTATTGTTTGGGGAAGTTCAGGAGGTGTGGCCATGCTGGAGGCCCTCTGCTTCCCATGCCTGCCTGGAGATGTGAGCCCTTGGCTTTCTGCTCTGGCCACCTCTGCCTCCATGCCTACTTGGCCATCATCGACTCTGTCTGGAACTGTGAGTTCAATGAACCCTTCCCCATATAAGTTCATTTGGTCACAAGTGTTTTCTCACAGCAACAGACAAGTGACGAATACAGTAGACCATTCTGGCAGTGAAGGCATTGAGCCAGGAATGTTAAGTCTGACTGCCCAGACCTGGACGGACCAGGGAACAGCAGAAGAGGAATTCTGCTAGTCAGCGCTCTCTTTTCACCCTTTTATTCAGTCTGTAACCCTGGCCCATGAGATGGTGCCACCCACACTCAGGACCGATCCTTTTTCCCAGTTAATCCTCTTTGGAAATTATCTCAATCCGTTGGTGTATTTCACCAATGACCTGGGTATTTCTAATCAAATTGACAATGAGGATTAGCCATTACAACCACTAATCCACATTCCGGTTCTAAAGATATGTATTCCAAACGACACTGGAAATGTGTGGTGTCATTTTTAATCAGTAGAGATCTTTCACGTGGACATGGACAGAGGAAGAAACCAATTGGTCTGTGTCTCCATTTTGCTAATGCCCAGATATAATGAGGAAGTGGGTACCCTGAAGAGCTCCAATTGTAAAGCAAATGCAGCAATTCTGTGTATACAGACAAACAAGATGGCGAATGGTTAGACCCTTCTTCAGCTTGTAAAATAAAAATCAGTCCAAGAAAAAGAGGGAAGGGCCTAGGAACGCTTCCTCTGACCAGGTGCAGCCTGATTTGTCTTTCCTTCTGATGTGAAATGCAGCCAGGCCTTCAAGCTTCACAGCCAACAACCCCTGTATGCCTGGGAATCAGTTCTGAGCATTTCAGCTCCTCTGACTGACCATGTTTCTTGGCCTGGTTAACTGCAGCTTTTAGAGGTTTTAACCCTAACCCTGTGCCTAACATTAGCTCTGCATTGTATAACAGGAGAAATGAATGAAATACTAAGCACAGCCTTTGCCACCCGAAGTCTAAGACAGGAAAACAGAGCAAGTGAACTTTCACAAGGAGCACAGGGCAGGGAACAGTGTAGGCAGAAAGCATAGCAGAGTCTTGGGAGTGGCATGCCTGTCCTAAGAAAGGAGTATTCGCTGTTATAATCGCTATGACTGGCTCTCCGAGTGTGTTTGATAGTGGGAGTACGGCATGCACATGAGTGTGCTGGGGGCACCTGTGCATGCCTGTGGGGAGGAGGATGTTTGCCTCTTTCACTTTATTTATTTATTTATTTTTTGCCTTGAGACAGGGTTTCAAAGTGAAGTGGAAACTCACTGTTTCTGCTGCACTGATTGGCGGGGGAACTCACTGGATCATCTCTGCTCTCCAGTGCTAGGGTTACTGGTACACATGGTCATGTCTGTTTTTTTTTAGGGTGTCACTGGATTTCATGAATTCTGTCATTTATGCTAAGGTCTACTGAGTCATGTTAGTATCCCCTGATGTCCAGATTCATCCACTAGGATCTAATCAGTCTATCTATCATCACTCTCTGAAAGAAGATCAGCTCTTCCCCTTCCATCAGTAATCAGCCAAGGCTTGATGATTTTGCAGAGCAAAAACAGAATATGGAACAGAAGGAAAGAGGAAATGACGGCACCCAGGTTTCTAAACTCCAGAAACAATAGAGGTCATATCTTTGCAGAAAAGAAAAGGAAGGGAAAAAGAGAAGGAGGGGAGAGGGAGGGAGAGAGAGAGAGAGAGAGAGAGAGAGAGAGAGAGAGAGAAAATATGCTGGGGAGGGGGAGGCAGGAAGGGAAAGAAGGTCAAAGGCCAAACTCATAAAGTAATGTGACCCAAAGGCCAGGGACGGACACTGAAGTTAGCACACAAGGCACTGAAGTCGCAAACATAGGCTCCTCCACTCCTTCAGCGAGAGTCAGAAAGTGGCTCAGTACAGACACTGACTCTCAGCCTTCGCCCCCTTTAGGGTAGTTCACATTCCTCCAGCAAGCCAGGCTTTAGATGTCTAGGCTGGCCCACAGTCTTCCTTCTCCTAGACCACGACAGGAGCCGGTTGTGTGAACACAGACTGCCAAAGCCACATTAAAGGGTCTTCCCTGTGCCTCTTCTGTTGGACAGATCTCTGAGTGCGACAGAACATACGAGACACAAAATCAGAGTTCAGACAAAAGCCACTTCTTCAGTGGAAAGAGCTCGGGACTTAGTTTTAGACAGAACAGGTTCCCCTCCTGAGAAGACCGGCTATCATCCCTTGGGACTCAAGTTTTCTAGCCTAAAGGAGAGAACCAATACTAAGTAAGATCCTATTGCAAAGACTAGACTTCAAAGAGCGTATTTCAAATCCTGGACTGGTTCTTAGACCAGAGTCTTTATTCTTTCTTTCTAGATGTCTAGAGGCGAAGTCTGATGCTAAGTTTGTTTACAACATCATATGAAGAAACTAAGGTCTGCAAAACACTACAGCAGACACCTGGGAGAGAAAGTTCCAGGAGGTTTTGGGCCTCAGGGACTTCTTACTGATTTGGGCCTATAGCTGTCATTTATTTTCCATATGTATATTTCCTCCTATGATATTAGATCAGAGCCTGTCAAAGGCAGATTCGACAGGTCATTTGGGTTTTTTGGCTTTCAAATGTGCACATGTAAAGACAGTAGTACAAAAAAAACAAAGAACTGTCTTAATTTGCAGGGGTGCTATAACAAATTCCAGCAGGCTGGTGGTTTAAATCCTAGAATCTGGTGCTAGAGAGATGTCTCAGTGCTTCAGAGCACTGTCTGCTCTTGCAGAGGACCTGGTTTTCATTCCCAACCCTCATGGCAGCTCGCAACCTTCTGTGACTCCAGTTCCAGAGGATCCACCACCCTCTTCTGGCCTCAGGAGGCCAGCACTGTGTGCATGTGGTACACTTAAGGTACTTGCAGGCAAAACACTCACACACATAAATAAAATAAGTGGTGGTTTATATAGCAGCCAGAGTGAGCCAAAATAAGTAAATCTTTTTTTAAAAAAAGAAGCTCTTTGTAACAGCACTTGCTGTTGAACCTGATCATCTGAGTCCAGTCCCTGGAATCAGTATGGTGGAAGGAGAAAAATGACTCCTGTAAGTCGTCCTCTGACCTCCACATACGTTTGTCCTTCCCCCAAAACTGAAATGACACGAAAGGATTTAAAAATCCTACATAGTGAGTTACAAGCCAGCTGGGGCTACAGGGAAACCCTGTCTCAAAAAGACAAAAAATAAAATAAAATAAACAATAGAAATTCACTTTCTCCTAGCTACAGGCTAGAAGCTCAGGCTGAGGTGTAGCAGGCCTTCAGGCTGAGGCGTAGCAGGCCTTGCTTGTCTTCCTGGCTTTATATTACCTCCTTGAGTCTTCCCATGAAGACGTCCCATGATCTTCCTCTGTGTCTTCCTGTGTTCAGACTTCCACTACTCATAACAATAGCAGTCATTTGAATTAGGGCCCACCAAAATGACCTCCTTTAACCTCAACTGCCTCTTTGAAGACCCTCTGTCTGGATGCAGTCGGATATTGAGGCATCTGGGGCGAGGGCTTCTACACGTGAATTTTAGGAAACGTAATTCATCCCCAGTATGAGTTTGCCGTAGAATATCTCTCTGTAGCTCACAAAGGCAGGTATATATGTATATATACCACCTCACTTATCACCCAAAACCACCTGGAAATGCAGTTGAGAATAATGGTCATTCAGCCAATGATAAAGCTGAAAGGTAGAGACCAGTTAACTTATTAGATCCCTTCTCTGAAATGAAGGTTTGCCAGCAGTCAGCAACCCGACAGACCACGCTAGCAAGTGGTCCTTGTATGGTATTACACAGAGGGACCGTAAACACGCCAAGCTGCCTTGACCTTCAAGAAAGCAGTAGGCTCCACAGCAGATACGTGACCAAACATCTAGGCTTTTGACAGGAATCATCACATTAAATGTGGTCTGTGTTTTTGATCCTAAGCCCATGAGCAGAATCATCCTCTTTAACATAGAAAGACTCATTAAGGAATTGGGTTTAATAAACCAACTATTTTGGTGGACTGCACAGTAGAAAAGCAATAAGTAAAGGAAGCCTCGATGCTAAAGATCTAGCGGCAGGACAGGCCTGCTCTGAGCTCCTTGTCCTCTCTAAGCTCCCCCAGCTCTTACTCTTTCAGGCGCTCGGTCTTGACACACAGTATCAGGCAGACAGCTGCATCTGAGTGTTCTTGGACTGAACTGAAGCTAATGAGACTTCACCACTCAAGACTCTGCACAGGACTGAGCATCTCTTCAAATCCCATTGGAACTACCTGTTCTCCACTACAGCTCTAGACCGCTCATAGATGCTGGCAGCAGAATGCAGAGAAGGACTGTGAAGTCAATGACACCGTCTTTTTAAAGACTACTCATTGACAAAAATGAATGCACGGATGTATGTTCATTCATATATATTCTCTCTCCCTCTTGCCCCCCCTCCTCTATCCCCTCCCATTCCTCTGTCAAAACTTTAAGACTAAAATGCTATTCGATTTTATGGAGAGTGGCCGAGTGTTCTGACCCTCTCCATGCCCACATTTTAAAGCTTTCATTTTAAATGCTTAAGTAATTTCTATTAAACCAACATGCTACAATAAAAGGTTCCACATAATACCAATACAGCTTCTTTGGGACCAGAGATTCTGTTATGGATTTTCTATAATCGACCTGGGAACTTCCTAATTCTCACATAAAATGGTAAGACCACAACTCCTGTTGGACTGGGTGTTATATCAGAAACATAACTAAATCAAACTATTCAGGCGGATTCTCTCAGGGGTCCAAATGAAACCAAAGTGCGGCAGGATTTAGTTGGTTCCATTTAATTCGATTCCTAAATTTAAGAATGAGCTCTTTGAAGGTTAGGATAGGTCCCAGCTGTATGGGGCTTTTGAATGGCAAGCACTCCTTAAGCACATAATGAATGAACAAGTGGGCTGACTAAGGCTCAGGAAAAAGGAGAACAGCTTTAAAATATGGTCAACTTTAAGAAAAACTATAGCCCAGGCTATTAGTTACTCTTCTCCCTGCTGTGACCAAATGCCTGACAAAAAGAAAGTTACAGGAGGACAGACTTAGCTTGACTCATGCTTCAGGAAATTGTGTCTGTTATGACAGGGAAGGCATGGCAGCAGGAGTATGACGCAGCCATGAACAGAGCACTCAGGAAGCAGAGAAAGGTGGAGAGTAGAGGACTGGGGACATCATTCAGTGCAACACACGTCTCTTTGTTAAATCTACAAAAGAAAAAGGAAAGTCAAAGAAAACTGCTAAGGAATGGTTATTTAGCAAAGTGCATCCTATTTACTGTTCCAACTTTTCCTTGAACTGGGGTTCCAGGGATCCCAATATATTCCCCTGTAACACGAGCCAACTTCCAAGTTCCAACTCTTACCCTACTATGTACATATTTGGTTCCAAAATAAAACTGGAATATGTCTTAAAACATCAACCCATTTCATTATTTCAAAATTTAAAGTGATACATAAAGAAGACAATGATTAAACATAGAGTTAAAGATTTAATTAACGACGCAGTCAGAGCTTAAACAGGAGACTTCTGGTTCCTGGTCACTAGCACTCCATCATTCTATCCAAGCTGGCAGTGTAATAGGACAACACACTCTGCACTACCAGTTCTAATTTCAGATGGTAAAGGTCCAGTCAGTGGTACACAGGATGGCTGGAATCACTGACTGACCTTGGCTGTCATCCCTCCCATCGGTGCCATTTCTTTCCTGACATCTAGGAGGTAAGTCAGCTACAGTAGTCAATAAGGTGGTATTTCAATCCCTACAACTCCACCATTGACAAACAGGCTGTGCTCTTAGTTATGGCAGGGTAATCTTTTGAAATATTAGCTTGTATTCCTTGATTCTTGCCCCATTTATTCAGCGAAAGCATTTTTTATTCATTGCTCTAGAGAAGACATAACCTGGTACCAGGATAAATGAAAAAGGTAAATGGAATCAATTCTTACTGAAAAAGCCTAGTTTTCAAAGAGGAATAAGGCAAAAAGAAAGCGATAGTCCCAAGAGCACACCTGATAGAAAGCCAGGTCACCTAGTTTGTCTCAAACTAGACAAAGTTTCCTCACACACAGGAGGGCACACTGGAGGAGAGCGGGGGTGCCTAGATTCTGTAGCGCTCTGACAAGCAATGGGCTATTACTGGCTGTTTGGTGATGTGATTTAAAAGAGAAAAACACACTTTGCCATTTAATCTAAAGCTTTCTTTTGAGTTTCTCATATTTGAATCTTAATTTTGTAATCAAATTCGAACTCTCCACCCGAGGCCTCCTCATGAGCTTGCTGAAATAAACTCCCAGAGTGAAGAAGGCACAAACATATAACCTGTTCCCAGGAACCATGCAAGAGAGGAAATGCAAAGGAGAACACACGTGGTTGAAGCTTAAATACCCAGCTTCCCAGAGCAGAGGGAATGATGGGGAGGGGGCTGTCGGCAGTTCTGAATGGGAACTGTGATGGTCAGTCATGGTCGTCAACTTGCCCGGCTTCAGCATCTCCTAGGAGACACCCCTCTAGGCATGTCTGTGAGTCTGCTTCCACAGAGTAACGGGAGGAAAGACCCACCCTGAACCTTAGCAGCACTGTATCCAATGAGCTGGGATCCAGGACTAAAGGAAAATCAAAAGAAAAGCAAGCTGACCACCAGCGTTCATCTCTGTTTCCTGACTGTGGTACAGCGAGACCAGCTGCTCACACTGTTGCTGCCATGACTTGCCCGCCATGATGGACTGCACCTTCAGCCCCTGAACCAAATTAAACCTCCTCTTCCCCAAGCTGCCATGCACTTTGACACAGCAATGAGAAGAGTAACTAACACCGGTAGCAATTGGCTTTTAGGAGAAGAGACGGGCCTGAAGAGCAGACACTAGCCCAGGATAAAGTTCCTTTGGATTCTGGCAGAGGCAGTAACCACTTGCAGGAAGGTGAGGGCAGAAATACCCTGGGGTGGAAAGTTGTCTTACTGTGTGCATAAAGTCCCGGGAGTGGTGATGGTTTGCTTAGCACAAACAAGAGGCGATGAATTCACCTCTCTTGTTAATGAGATGTTTAGAGAAGGAGTCTAAAGTTTCAGAACAACTCCCATCAGTCTTATGACGGATTTCAGAGAGCCTTTCCTTGTGCTCAGGGTGAGGGAGAATAGGAGAAAGCTGCAGACATCTGGATTCTCAGGCAGCATCTGTAGGAATGTGGGTTCCTTGAATTCAAAATGGCAACGTATGGAAGAGTCATACTGTGAATTGTTTACTAAGCTTCAATTATTTCATCCAGTTCAGTGATTCCTCCCTTTCCCTGAGAATATAAACTATATTTTCTTCATTCATCCTTTGTTCATGACAGAGGCACCTACAATAAAAGACAGATTAAAAAAGAAAAGTAGACAACAAATGTATTTATGATTTTCATGATGGAGGAGCCTTCATTAGGAAGTAAATACCCCACAGAGTGGAACTGTGAATGGTTTTTAATGCTAGGTTTGATGTGTAAGTAAATAATGAGGAGGCGGTATGTGGGACGGGGAGGGGGGAATGTTCTGCTGGGGATGATGTCGGGAGTGTATACCTGGCAAGGCCTGTGTGTGGTTAGAGTTATTGTATGACTTTCTTGGGAAAACATAGAAATTTCTATTCACCCCCAGAAAGGGCACAGACAGACCAAAGAAATAATTCCAACTCCAGTTTGGTGAAGGAGTTTGTAACCAGAGTTTTTAGGGTAAAAGCTTGTGCTCTGGCCGCCTAACCCTAATGAAGTAGGCCCAGCCACACGTCTCTAACACACCAATTAAAACTATGAGTATGGTGAAAAGAAGAGAGAAATTTATTCAATGTGGCCACACTGGGAAGAGGAAAAGATAAAAGGGTCCAGTGACCTTGTCCATTTTGACATACTGACATGAGCTTTAGGTTTATTGAAAGAATCAGGTCAAAGAGTACGAGGCAGGCATAATCAAGCAGTCTGGTCATGGTGTGGTCTGGTTTGATAATTGTCTCAGTCTGGTTCTACAGGGTGATTTAAAGAATTCCTTGTTGCTGGAGGGGACAAGGTGGTTCTCAGATGATTACTTCTGCTCCAGGGTGAGGCCTTGCCATCTTGGATAATTGTCCTCATCTGGAGGGGATGATCTGTCTTTAGAAGTTCTGCTCTTTCTGGGATCCAAGATGACTTTTAGGACAATGACTGATCTCCATGCCGGCAGCCTTGAAGGGGGATATGACAGGCTAGACCAACACTCTTGAGTGATTTAGATGCCAAAGTGCAGAGTTAAGCAGGTGACCCAAAGTAAAGGAGACAGATGAGGAATGAAGACAAAAATACCCAGTTTTCACTCTGCTTTTCTTAGATTATGGCTCCAAGTTAATGCAGTTTTGCAAAAGTGGCTTCTAAGTGCCTGTTTCAGTCTCTGTCTTGTGTTCCAGCATTCCTCAATCCTGGAATCAGGGTATCAATCACTCTGGCATTGTAGGTTTTCCAGCCTGGTAACAACTAGGACACCGGAAGGGAATAGGCTGTTGTAATGGATGAAGTATAAAAGTGCAAAGAACCAGACGTGTAAGCCTGAACATGGAAACACCACTATAAAGCAGAATACAAGAAAGATCCAGAGTCAGACGCTTAACATGCATTTTAATATATTATTATAGAATGTATAAAATAGATATTAATATATACCTGCAGATATAGGTATATAAAGAGAATATATAATATAATAAAAAGACGATAGGGAATCTTCTTTCTTCTTAATGGCTCTGTGTATGAACTACTCAGAATGAATTCTAGTGGAGGGATTCAGGGATTTAGTGTGAGAACTGTTTGATCATAACTCTTGGTTTTAGTTACTTGTGGAAGGGCTAGCACAATTGACTTCATTTTTGGTGTTGTCTTTGAGACGGCATCTTGTTATATAACCCACATTTTCCCTAAATTCATGATCCTCCTGCTTCAGCCTCCCACATACTGGGACTGTAGATAACCCATCATGCCCAGTATGATTTCATTTTGATTCTGACAATGCCCAGCCCACCCCCACCTGTCCCGTCTCTGAACAATTCCCTCCGGGGACATCACTGATCAACCATCCCATGATTTGGTCTCAATGGTCCCTCATTGCTGGGATGAGGCCTGTCCCAGCTGTATAATCTGATCTCACACTGGGGGAGTCAGGGTGACAGATAAGAAAGGGCAGGTGCCAATGAAATCCTTCCTTCTTGTCAACTTCAAGCAACTAAGAAAGAATATGGGGGTGAGGTGGCCTTCGGCTGTGCTCACCTGATGTCCATAGTCAAGTTTACTTCTGTCTGTTCAGTGCAGGGCACCCTAAGTATCTCAGAAACACCACTCAGATTGTTCTGCTAGGAGCTGTGTTTCTACAAGCAGTCAGCACACAATAGTTGTGAAGTTCTATAAGAAAAACTCAAAACACCCCCAAGAGCAAATATTTACAGAAAAACTAGTATGAAAAATAAGCACTAATTTACTTGTTTTCAATGAGTTTGGTTATAAATGTTTTAGAAAAGGCTCAGAATTATGGATAATAAAAAACATAGAACAGCTATATTTAAATAAAGTTTTGCAAATAGCAAAACTTTTTTATTTCTTTTACATACAGTATTTCAGGATAATAAACATGATTGACATCATTATGCAAGGACCATCAAGTTGTCCTAATTTTCTTTTCAGAAATACTTTAAAGCTTTGTTTCAGCTAAAGAATGAAGTAATCTGTCAGGAACAGGTGCTCTATCTATCTAAGTACCTTTCTAAATAAAGCGCATTTACAAATGGACTTCTTAGGTGATTGATGTCCAATTCTTTGAATTACTAGAGAGATACTGCTTAGTTTAGAGATGATCATCCTGATAGAGTTGGGAATACATGAACTCAAGCCTAGAAAAAGTTAGCCCACCAATGCTTCTAATTCTGAGGACAGAAGCTTGGTGAAGTGTTCTCCTATGCTTTGCATTTTATTAGCCTTATAAAGTTAAGGAACATAAATACAGTTAACATGGAAAAGATCCCAGAGCAATGAGCACTGCAGATCCATGGAAGTATTGTATATATTAATTCCACTTCCACTTTTGAGGCAAAACTCTTTGGCTCCATAGCGTAATAGGTCTGTAAAATCAACAACAATCAGATCCACAGACTTCTTAAAAATAGAGATCACTGCTATTGACCACAACTAGACTCATTTTCTGTTGTGCAAATCTATCTCAGACACCGTAACAAAACACTTAATTATTCAAGAAAAGAAAGGCAGACACCATTATAAATAGCAGCATATCCAAATGGTAGGATTTTCCTTTCATATGAACAGCACTGCTAACAAGCAGCATAAATATCAAAAATTTAATTATCCATCTTAATATATGTGTAGATATAAAGCCTAATGTCTTGAAAAAGAGGACTTACTGGTCACTTTGCACATACTAAACTTACATGGCTTTAGCTCTGCAAACTTTGCCTGATATCTTGATAAAGATCAGGCACACAGTTTTAAATGTGTCTAGTCACAGACACTTGGCTGTTAAATGCATTAGATTCACCTTAAAATAGTTGTTTGCAAAATTGTCATTTAAAGGATTTTTAACATGAATAGATTCTTAAATGCAACAAATTCATCAAGACTCAGTTTCCCAAGTACTCAGGAATGTGGAACCAGTCAGCCAAACCCAAGTAATTACATTAATAAAACATAGAATATTATCCCATAAACTATATTTTTTACAAAGGTTATTAATAGAAGAACAATATTTTTAAAGAAAACCTTGTTGCTTTGGACACTGAGAATTAAGTTGTAGATCTATGTATCGAACTTTCAACATAGAAAATCCTTTAGATAATTTACATTTGAAACACATTTGACAAAAGTTAGAATTAGTAAAGATTATTTTTTAATAAAATATAATAATTTTGCCTTTTCATGGTTATTCTTATCAAGGCAGCTTAAATTCTTTCACATTTCCTGCATACACAATTGCACATGGTAATTAGAATTTTAACTGCAATTATCTTACACCTAGCAAAGACCCAAGAAGAGAGCACTCAAATTGTTTCTCTGAACATCAGCGTTTTATTAAAGCTACATCCTTACTCATTTCAGTTAATATAGTTAGATCCATACCTTTTAAGTATTCCAGGTTTTTTTTCATTCATTCCTGGTTTCCACATTTGCTTTCTTTAAACCTATTTCAGCAACCATGTTATTTTTAAAGGGAAAACCTTCAGGAAATAGAATTATATAAATAAAGTTAATAAATATTAAATGAGAATAAGTAAAACCATTAATGTCTTCTTCTACTAGGAAACACTAGTCTTGCAACACTAAAGTTTTAGGGGATTTTCGGTTGGGCTGCTTTTTGCATTCATGAGATTCCTTCAGTACAAATACATCCAAGGCTCTCTTTTCTCTTGGTCTATAGAGACTGTTCCTTGTCTTTCTTTATTAAATCATAGCTTGACGTGGCATGCTTTTTTCTTGTTAAAATATTTATTTTTGTTCTCTGGTCGTTAAGGATAGTTAGATATTTACGCACTAAAATGCCAGGAACACTTGACTTGGCATACAATGCCTACATTGGAACTCTGCGTTTTAACAATTTTGTCTCTGTGATGTAAAACAAACCACACTTATGTCCACCTTCAGGCGACTATTCCTTAAAACCGAAATTTGGGGCCTGGAGACACTGTCCCGCGGTGAAGAGCACTGGCTGCTCTGGCAGAGGACCTGGGTTTGGTTCCCAGCACCCACGTGGCAGCTCACAACCATCTGTAACTGCAGTCCCAGGGGATCCAACGCCCTCTTCTGACCTCCATGGGCATTTTACAACACAGATGCACTTACATAACGTGAGCAGAACACTCACACACATTAAAAAAATAAATAAAATATTTTAAAATGGAAGTTTTTCCTTCTTGCATATGGATGTGGATGTGTTGTGTGTGCCTGTGTGTACATGTGTGTGCATGTGTGTGCATTCTTGTGGAGGCCTGAGGTGTCTTCCCCATACTTTCATTTTATATATTGAAGCAGGGTCTCTCACTGAGCTTGGAGCTCATCAAGTTGTCTAGCTTAGGTGGCTAGTTTGTGCCAGGGATCCCCTGCCTCAGCCTCTTGGGCCCTGGGATTATAGGTAGGCGACGAGGCCTGCCCAGCTTTTGATGTGGGTTCTAGAGAATTGAGCACTGACCCTCATGTTTATAAGGTTAAGCACTTTACCCTCTTAACTATCACCCCAATCCTCTCTCTTATTTATCTTTTTAGACTAAGTTTTCTATGTAGCCCAGGCTGACCTGAAATTTATGATCCGCCTGCCTGTTTTCTCAGTGCTGGGAGGACAGGTATGCTCCAAGCCTAAAATGTTACCATCTTAACATAAATGCATTGTTTTCTCAAAAAGATGGCAATTGGGATAATATGTTAAGTATTCCTTAGCCACCTACTAACTTGTACAAGTACACAAGTTTCAGCACACACAGTACAGTCCCCTATCAGGGTGCAATAGGGTTATACCCTGAGAAGACACTGCTATCCTCCTTTGACAACATAATCAGATTAATTAGATACACAATGCATCCATAAACATATAAATGGCTCCATTACTAAGGCTATAAATTGTAAATCCTTCAGGAAGCAAGTAATAAAACCAGAGAACCACTTAATAGGAAGAGCTGGAGGATGGGGAAGTGTGCTGTATAAAGAATGTCTTCTCAGCCAGTCACGCCAGTGCATGGGAAGCACAGATAGGCAGACCGCTGTGAGTTCAAGGCCAGCCTGATCTACTAAGAGATGTCCAGGCCAGTCAGGACTACATGTATGATGTGGCCTAAAAAAGTAAAAATAAAAAAGGAAAAATGATGGTTTTGGACATAGCATGGTTGTTGCACTCATGAGATCACTGCAACTACCCACACAAAACCATCACAGGAGTGAGCCCATCGACATTTTGCAAGAGCCCATGGGGCCCTACCCCTCTCTGTGGGACTGCCCACAGGTAGTGGTGGCTGGGGGAAGGATGTCACTTTCTTTGGAGGTATAGCTGTAGCTGTGCAGATAAGTTGTCCTTGCGTAGGAAATAATTTTGGACCCACACTTCTGTGCACCCCTAGTTAAATTCTGTGGGTCACAAGAAGAACACATCAAAGTAGCAGGAGGACTTGGAGAAGGGTAGGTAAGTAAAGAGATGAGAATAAAAATGACTAAAATTCAATACATATATGTATGTATGTATGTGTGTATATGAATGTATAAAACCGTCAAATAATAAAAATAAGTAATTTTTAAGTAGACAAGGGTTTGCAGAGAGACCTCTTTGCCAATATCTGTAAAGGAACTGCCTGGAGTGAAGATATGCAGGGAAATTTATGGCAGTCCCAACATTTTCCCATTTCTGAACTCTAAGCCACCCCTCGAAGAATCACTTCTTGGGTATGTGTTTCCCTTAACCTTCAGTCAAGTCATGGTCACAACCCAAACCCTAAGTTATCAACTAAGTCAACTTTACTTACTTGAGAATTACCACTGAGATGATCTGACCACTTAAATTGTTGATCATAATATCTCTACTGTATCTTGACTATGAAAATGCTTCAAAATTTTGTTATGAACATCTCTTTGGGCTTCTGTAGAAGTTGATGTATTTTAAAGCAATTTTTTAAATGATCACCATTCTACACATGTAAAAGAATGGTAACTTGCAGTTCTGTACAACTTTGAGACAACAAAATATCCTTATTATAAAAGTGTTTCTTACTACAGTACTGTGAGGTGGCAAGAAAAGTTATCTCCTATTTTATAAACGTAATTGTGGGAGTTCCCAAGGCCACTCATAACTAATTAGACTAAAACACAAATGTGACGACTTTTCATTTTAATGTTCCCTGACCATACCCTCTCTCTTTGTACGTGTAATGAAGTTAGCTTTTTTATTCTTCCCTTCCTATTTGTTGAGACTGTCAGCTTGGACTTACTTTCCTCATTTTATTCTGTGTCATCTGTGGTTAGCCTTGTCACCTTGATTGGCTTTAGGAGCACCCAAGATATTTGTAAAGCACTCTTCTGGCTGTGTCTATGAGGGCATTTCCAAAGAGGATTAACTGGGGTGTGGACATCCTGGGGAGTCACCACCCCACAGAGTGGAGACATGAACAAAATAAAAGCAGAAGGAAGAATCCAGCAAGTTCTGGCATTCTCTCTAGGTTCCTTGGCCAGCATAATGTGAGCTGCCCCTCACCAAGCTCCCCCATGATGGACCATACTTTGAAACCATAAAGTAAAATATATATTTCTTAAGGTTTTTGCTCTTTCAAATCATTTGTCACAGTGAGAGAAACAGACCAACACACCCAGCACATTCAACTTTCTCACCACTATAGCAGGACCAATAATGTGTTGTTTCTTCTACAAGAGATTGTGGAAAATCCAATAATGAAGCTGTCCTGGGGAAGATATGTTCAGGGTCAAATCCACAATTAATGGGACAGTTTGAGGACAGTGGCTCTGTGGCAGATTTGGAACTTCTTTTCCTATGCACATCTTTGGTGAGGCTGTGATGCATGCTGCATTAGGTTCATGTGACTGAAACAATGGTCTGCAGATTCCCTTGCTTGGGAACAGTAGTACAGTATGAGTCTGCGAGGATACCCAAAGGATTTTCCTGAATACAAACGATGGAGAATTTGAAAAACATGAGCAAGGATCTCCACAGAAGCACAAATATTAATCTGGGGTTTATTGTTCCCTTGAAGAATGGTGTGAAGCTCAGCCTTCCAAACAGGCATTACAAGAAAATCTTGGCGTGCTCACCACAATCTCCTCTAGCGCCGTAGCTCACTGAATGGCTCCCAACTCCCCCATGTCTGGGTAACACAGCCCTGCTTTCTCATGACTCTTCTTTGGTTGTTGGAAGGAGACTGTCTTTTTTTTCACTTTCGAGGAAGCAATTTAATTTGATAATTCCTGGGTCCCTAGTGTTGGGTTTCTTGGCAAAATGCACTTTAGGTTCTCTAAAAGCTAAAAACAACACAACTTAAATTAATCTCTTAATTTAACTTGATTAGACAGTTGGGTTTTGCGCATGAAATCAGGCCATTCCTATTCCACAACTGCAGAATACTGAGTATATAGAAACTAGGTAGATTTTTTAAGGTTTCTTCAGTGTTCACTGTCAGTCATTGTGCCTGTCATCACCCTCATCCTCACCACCACCTCCACCACCACCATCACTATCATCACCACCACCATCACCACCATCATCAGCACCATCTCCACCTCAACCACCATCACCACCTAAACAATGGAGATGTCTGCTCCAGGCATTTCTAAGAAATGTCACTTCTGTTTATTCCGACCCCATTCCATTGCCAAAATCCCGATCCTGTTCAGAATCATGTACCACAACTAACTCCCCACCCCCACCTTGGACGCCTTCAGTCTGGAGGAGGTCATTATTCTTTTCTTGACTTTCATGACTTTGCCATTTTTGAAAATTACATTTTAATTGTTCGAGGACTGAGAAGTTCCTTGGTTTGGGTTCATGGTGCTTCACCGTGGTGAGATTTGGCGGGAACACTCCAGATGCCGCTCACTGTGCTCTGGAGCTGATGATCGCGTGCTGTGGTGATACCCACGTGACCGCGTGGCGGATCTGCCGTGTCTCTCCGCCGGAGTCCCTCATTGCTTTTCTTGTGGTCGGCCAGGACTCTGCGGAGACGTCAGGAAGCGGGCGGGCAGCCCTCATCAGTGTTGTAATTTGCTCTCTTCATCTGCCCTGTACTTCTGGTTCTGTATTTTTAGTGATTTGTAATTCATTACTACCATTTATTTTTCATAGTACTATTGTTTGTAATAGGCCCACGTGGATTCCTTAGGATGGATTTTTCTTTCTTTTTTTTTTTCCCCTCTTGTTAAGCCCTTGGAATTTGGCCATTTTCCCAGGAAGCTTTTTCTGACACTGGAGAGCGGTACTTAAGCACCCTAATTGAGTGCTGATTGTCCTGTCGCTGCAGTGGCCTGCTGGGGCGCCTACAGATCACCCACACATTTACACCTTATTACAGCACTATCAAGGCATCTCTTAGCATCTCTGGGGGACAGACTGGGGACTCTATAGTCCTCTTCCACCCAGGTACAGAGTCCTACCTTCCTAGTATGCTAGCAAGTGCTTAGCTGCCATCATCTCACGTAGATGAGCATTCTACCATAAGTAACCAATTTCCCACCAGCTCTTCTCACCTCAGCTGGGGTCTGACACCTGTGCTGGACCACCTCTTGCATGCATTCTCATTTTACATGGGCTCAGACATCCCTCCCGCACCCTGCGAGTATACACACAGAAACACACCTCCACCAGGAATTCCACTTTTCTTTCTCTCTAACTCCATAGTTCCGGAATTAGTCACCTCCTGCTGTGTTGCAGTGGACTGAAACTAGTTCAGGGTAATACCTATCCACCCCAAACCTTAGGGTGTGATCTTCCTTATTAGAGTCTTGGCAGAGGTAAAGATTTTGAAATGAGATCATCTTGGATTAGGGAGGTCCCTAAGTGCAATGACACATTTCTTTGTAAGAATCAGAAAAAGACAAAATACAAAGCAGACACCATGTGGAAAACAGAGGTGGAGAGATGTCTCCACATTAAAGAACACCACAATGACTGGCACACATGAGATGCCAGAGGAGAGGCATGTGATCATGTCTCCCTCACAGGTTCCCAAAGGAACCAAGTCTGTCCATACCTTGATTCCAGTTTTCAAAACTGTCAAAATACATTTCTCTTTAAGTCATTTAATTTGATGGCAGCTGGTTAAGCAGTCTAAGGAAATGAATAGTTTGATGGGGATGTTATGTCTCCAGCACATCCGTAACTCAAGCCCCTCTTCATCCGCCCTCAACTGCAGAGCCCCATGCCAGGCTGTCTGCCCACGTAAGCATGCTGACTGCCGCCAGGCTCTTACCCCTTCCTAGGCTGGTTTCTTCCTAGTATCTTCTCAGCCTTCTCGGGTTGGGCACAGCCCTGAGCGCCTAGAGCTCCACTCTTTATCCTGCTGTGGACACCTGCCAGGCATGACCCACGCTATGGCTAAAGGACTGAATTTCAGTTAGGAGAGGAACAGAAGAGAACTCCACTGACATGACACCCCAATGTAAATTAATTCTGACTATGAAGATTTAATACGGCTTATTCTTTTTTACCTTTCTTTCAAGGCAAAAGCATGAGTGTTTTCTAAGATAAAGTGGAACATGTCAAATTCATTCCCATTTCCTGATGTGAGGAAAATATGTATAGTCTTCTTGGTAGAAAAAGATGGAAATTCCCTTCAAAAAACTGTTATCTGTCTTACTTTCTTTATGGTGGCTTTTCATTTGATCTAAGTAAATACGACATTTTAAGACAATAAATGCATTAGGTCTCATGAACGAGAGTTCTAGAGAGATAAAGAACGTCATCGGGAAAAAACAGACTGAGAACGTAGCTCAGTGGCATGGCTCTGGCCTGGCATGCACACGGTCCTGGTAGCCATTCCCAGAACAACCAAGAAGTGACTGACAACGTCAGTCTGTCTTTGATCTCCTGGGTTGTTTCTGGCATGTTCAGAAGAAACAGAAACAATGAGTTTTCCAACAGAATACGAGGCAGGTTTGCTGGAGAGCCATAAACAAAGCACTCTTAGCACGGGGAGATCCTGGGGTTACTCTGTGAAGCACTAACAATGAAATCTTTAATTAAAACACTCTACAAGTTCGAGGTTATTAAAAGGCCACACCGCAACCTTGAGAGGAGAAAGGAAACAGAGCGTAGAGCTCATTCCTGCCTCGATTTCTTTTCCGACAGAACATTTGAAGAACACATTGAGCTTTAGCTAAAATATAGATAAAAAGACCTTCAGTGCACTTCCTGACGTTGATTTGTAAAACGTTGTGTCTGTTTTTCTTTACATATCCTGTTCTGGGGGTTCCTGCAGGTAAGCCACCTTGCCGCCCCACAGTACAGGAGAATTTATTGGTCTCCTCTGTTACATAGCCTTGAACTACACAGGATATTTTATTGCACATTGGCTGCTTTCAGTTTCCCCAGATTGTTTAACAATTCGTGCTTCTGAAACATAAAAGACAGGCCAGAAACCTGAGGCCACATTGTGGCTCCAGATCGAATATGACATGACAGTCGGAGAGCACTTGACAATTGGGCGTGTGCTTTAAGAGCTAATGGAATACGCCATGACCAGAACACAGGAGACAGAACGTCTTTGTGAAGCAAAAATTTGTAAAATTATAATTCCTGTGACTCACTGGCAAGTGTTATTTTGGATTAATGGTCATTAATATTAATGAACACAGAGGATGTGCTGGCTGGGAAGAGAACTCAAGAGCTTACACTGTGTTCTAGTACCATGCTGCGCAGAAAATATCTGGGATGTGATCTCACACTTCAGCTACCTGTTTTTCTGGCTGACCATTTCGTTCCAGTTTTGTAGTGCTAAAGAAAATTTAAACGAGAAGAGTCAATATAATCATTTCTCAAGTACAGCTATTCATTTCTCAACTAACAGAAAAGACAAAATGAGTGAAGAGTAGTTTTCTGTGTGTGAATTGCATTTAATACCATGGGAGACATAATGACACCGAGGCTTTAAAATCTATAATGTTGCCTGCAGTGTTTTGACAATACTAACTTTGGCCTGTGGAACCAATTACAGGAGAAGCCTAATTCGCAGCAGTTCCTCGAACAGAAGTTCTCTGCCAGCAATTTTGAGTTTTATTAATATGGCTCAAATTGATATTGATGATTACAGATGATTGCAAGATTCTATTGTGCATTCTCAAACAAAGGTATTCTGTGTCAGCTTCTTGGGATGAGAATGGAGATGTGTAAACACACACACAGCAGCTTGCAGAAGAGACCTCACCCAAGTCACAGAGATTTCAGCAGTTCCCCACACACCTCAGTGTCCACAACCACCGTGATAACCACAAGGCTTCTGGGACACAGAGGTATCCTCTACATGAAAAGCCAGCAGGCCGTAGTATAGGCAAGCACTGTCCAAAAGAAACAGAATGTAAGCTCCACATAAATTTAAACTATCTACAAGATACATTTAAAAATAAAAACAGGGGGCTGGAGAGATGGCTTAGTGAAGAACACTGGCTGCTCTTGCAGAGTACCAGGGTTTGATTCCCAGCATCCACATGGTGGCTAACAACCACCTATAACTCCAGTTCCAGGAGATCCAATGTCCTCTTCTGATGTCCGTGATCACTGCAGCTCAATACTAGTGAACTTACGTACATGTAAGCAATACATTCATACACATAAAATAAAAAATAATAAAATATTCTTGCAAAAAGCCAAAAGGAGCTAGAGATGTAGTTCAGTTGCTTGATACTTGTCCAGGATTCATGAACCACCGCAAAAAGCTGGATATGTTTGCAAACATCTGTAATCTCAGTACTCAGGTGACAGGCAAGAATAGGTTCAGAAGTCCAAGGTCATCTTTGGCTACACAGCAAATTTGAGCCTAACCTGGGCTACATGAGACTCTATATAAAAAAATCAAAATAAAATAGAAAATAAATTCAATACATCCAAAATATTATTATTTTACCATTTACCACTTTTACCAGTATTTGACTTGATGAAATTCAGTATGTCACAGCTCTTTAATCATGGTGTCTTTAAAATCTGAAGTGCCCTTTATCCTTCCAAACTCTCTCAATTCATCCATCCACATTGCCTGTGCACAGTAGCTGTGCAGGGACACACACCTTCAGTCCCAGCACTTAGGGAGTAGAGGCAGGGGGACCTCTGTGAGGTTGAGGCCAGCCTAGTCTACATAGTGAGTTTCAGGTCAGTTGAGGTGACAGGTAGATCTTGTTTGAAAATAAAACAAAACAAAGATACAATACTAAGAGTCTTGATCGGGTACAAAGCTTCAGCACTGGGCAGAGCCCTGTCTGGCTCTACTTTCCTTTTATAGCTTTGCTAGCTACTTAAATTTTTGTTTCAATCCAATGCACCCAGTCTAAATGCAGGTTCAAGGCAAGCATATTATGATTCCAGTAATCAAAAAGCACCAAGAAATCTGGTAGCTTTTAAGATCCAGGACTCTTGTTTCTCCTTTCCTTTAAGATGGGAAATATCTCCTTGGGCAACACTTCTTTATGACATAACTTCAAATGTCATGTTTTTAGTCTACTTGGAACCTCTTCCCTTAGTTCATGAAACTCTACAAACTGTGTCTGAGTAAAGTGAGAGACTTTGGTCACAGCTTCAAAGCTACAGCATCATTGTTTCCTGGACACTGATAGGAGAGCTGGTGGCAACCTCAACTGATTATCAAATGCTGTTTTCTCACTGCACAACCCTGTCTGTGGAGAAAGAACTAACTCCCCTGAGTTCAAGTCAGAGATTCGTATTGCTAGTTCAATGGCACATGAACTTCCTGGCACAATATGCTGAGTTTCGCCACACTAGACCCCACTGCATATGGATTTCTAGTGGGCAACACCACACTTCCGCTCACTCCCCTTATGTGAGCCTTCAGAAATGCAAGTCACTAGGCAATGAACAAGGTCAAATGGCTTCAAACAGAAGACTCGGTAGGTTAGATCTCAACTGGAGAAGTGAGATCTAAGCTACAACCAGATTCTAGAACATAGCATTAGAATCAATAAAGAAACTGAGCTATGGGTCTAGCTCTTGCAAACCTACCTGTGTCTCCCTGAGAAAGCTTTTAACCATTCCATGACCCAACCTCTCTATCTGCAAAATGACTGTCAATGGGAGAAGCTATGTTCAAGGTCCTTCTAGTTCTAGATACTTATTCTAACTCCTGCTAGATGAGTGATTGTATAAAAGCCTTTCTAAGATAGTCTGTTACTTAGAGGAAAATGAAAACTGCCACCTGTTCTGCTTATAGATAGTTCAAAGGATTGGCCAGCTCAATGTCCTTTACAGAGTAAAGAGTTAGCTCTCCAGCAGTCACTACTAGAATAGTCTTTCTCTAAAAGCATCTGAAGCCATACATGCATCATACAGGGCAACACCAAGGTAAAATATCACAATTTTCTTTAGTGCGATTTAAAATTTTTGTTTGACCTAAATCAATGTGGGAAATCGATGCACTGTAATAAAATTAGAGAGCTGTTTTTATCCTTCCTTCCTTCTTATTTTCCTTCCTTTCTGTATTTTAAATTGGCATTGAGGATTAGTGGTTTACACTGGGAATCTGGGTTAAAATATCAACATTGTTTTCAAGTTTCACTGTTTTCAAGTCATTCCATACACATGTAGATAACACCTTCACTGGGTCTTTCATTGCACATTTAAGCTACACTCAGATAATACTAATCTTCCAGGGCCTTACAGTGTGGTGGATGGATTTGAAGTGAATGAAATCAGTTTTCCTTTATGGATTGCGTATATAATACAGCAAGTCATCCTTCCAATATTAAATGCTGATTTTAAGATAAACTGCTTTATAAAGGTGCAGGCCTTCATCCACATCTACCTTCCTACCAGTATGAGGGCTTGAGAATGATTGAAAAAGGACTCCTAAAAACATAAGAGGGGCCCTGTTTGCTTCAGGGATTGTTCAAGTCTCTAAGAAGGGCTGCCACGCTCTGCCTCAGATGCTGAGCATGGGGGAGCACGGGAAAGGAGGAGCACCTGCTCAAACTGTTACTCCCCATGGTTT
This sequence comes from Eospalax fontanierii, assembly GCA_035773235.1. Taxonomy (NCBI): domain Eukaryota; kingdom Metazoa; phylum Chordata; class Mammalia; order Rodentia; family Spalacidae; genus Eospalax; species Eospalax fontanierii. The sequence goes on from CM069547.1 coordinate 4,629,698, forward strand.
GATTGGCTCTAAATAATTAAGCCTCCTCTATGTCTTCAGATGTGTGTCTGTTGCAGAAAAAACAAACAAACTACAACCCAAAACATGGCTTCCATGGTTCTTTAAGTGCCTTCTGGCTCTAGTAAAGATTAATGATCCCACACACCAGTCCAGCCACTTCCGCTTTCTGCTGAAATGATGTGAAATGAGAGCTCTATGGAATATTTTTCTAATAACTGAGAGTAAAAGTCCCTTAAAATCGCAAACATTACCGATCCTGTTACGTCTTTCGTTCTGAGAGCATGGCAGCACCCAAGGCGCCCATTCTCACTCTCGCAAAACAGGACTGGCATTCTTCGTGCTTATAAGTGAACCCTAACTAAAGGGCCTTTGTAGTAGGAACTTTAATGATTATGGTCTGGAAAATAAGACAAAGCACAGCTTCCTGGTAACAGAACATGGACAAAACAGATGAATGCATAGCAATTAAATAAGGAAAAAATATGCTATGCCCAATGCCATCCATCTGGTACTTAATGAGTGTCTTTTATTAAATGGATATATAGCCTGAATAATAAGAGGGGTAGACAGAGTCCAAAGTCACAGCATCAAACGCACTTGAAAAGGAAACAAGAGAAAGGCATCATTTCTGGCAGTCACTAGCCAAACACCCATTTCACGTATCGGCTTCTTTCAAAATATTCAGTCACACCTAGCAATTGGCAGAGAGTACAAAAAAGGCTTTCGCTTGCATGCTGTTCCATTCACTTCCCTGGGGTCAGTGGTCGTTTATAGCCACTGGAATAGCAAGGAAAAAGCCCAAAGGAGACCACAGACATCCAGCCACACCCCACCCCTCCTGCCTCCTGTGAATACGTGTTAGCCTTGATGATAAGAAAGAGTCCTTAAAAGCATCAAAGTAACATTTCTCTAACATTTCTGTTAGACAGCTGAAGGATTATTTTTTATTGTGGAAAAATATAAAGATGAGCTAAAATACCAAATATCAAGTTCAAGTGATGCTTCCAGAACATTTTTCATTTAATAAGCTTCACAGTGGTCTCTCAGAACTAAGAATCTCTCAGAGAATGAGACACACATTTTACAAAATCCCCAAACAATACTGATGATTCTCGCCTTCAGAACAATACCCTTTTTGTTACATTTTTTAAAAATTGGTGTCTCCTCTCACCTCCATGCAGCATTCTTGTCTAAATAAAATGCAGATTGAGTGGGTTCTGATTCCTACAAAGTCCCAGTACTACATGCATTTTCTCAGTTACTAATTCTGTAACTGTAGGGATAAAACTCAACCTCGTTAAGTGATTTTCTGTGACTGTGGGGACAGATTCAATCTCCTCGTTAATTTGTTAATTGATACTCACTGTTAATAGTTCAGCAAAGTTCCAGGTGGCGTATATAACATGGCAGGATGGGCAAACCTAAGCCTACCATCAATTTCACAACTATTTTAACACTTAGAGCACACAAGTGACTTCACTAGGCTGTTATGGAAGGTCACAGCTTCCAGCTTGGGGTGCATACAGTCTCCGCCTAGAGGTGAATGAAATCTTCATAGGCCTTTCATTGCCCCCATATACAACAACAGCCTAGGCCATGTTTGGGAGCTAAAAAGGCTTCAGGGAACTCAGTCCTACAAGGAAGAGCAATTTCAACCAGTGGTGAGCAATAATTGCTCTTTAAAAAAAAAAAAAAAAAACAAGCACAAAGATCAGCTGGAGACTCACAAATATTAGTATCTGTGTGTTTCTCCAGAGCCACTGGACAAGGACAAATTTTCTGGAGGAGTTATGCCTTAAGCATAATTTCAAAATAATGAAATTACAGCCTTGGGGCAGAAGGATGGATGGCCATTTTTGTTTCATCTGTCTTTGGCTTTACAAACATGAAGAAAACAAGTTGTGTTTCTAGGGCATTCTGAGAAGAGAGTGTGCAAAGATAGAAGCCATTCAAAAACATTAGAAACAGTGAGCAAGAGTGAGCAGCTCCTACCCATGCACTGGTCCCTCCAGATCTCCTTTGGGTCCCTCCAGATCTCCTCTGGGTCCCTCCAGATTTATGGTAAGTTTCTCTATGTGGTTTTCTCTTGGTGTCAGTATGTCTGATAGCCGATACCACAAAACAAATGCTCTAGGTGGCCTCTCCCATTAAAGAGGCACCACCTAAAGATTCCATCAAGATCTCAAAGCCTAATATCAGATCACACACTTGCTTGGCAACAGAATGACCTCAAGTTATTTAAAAAAAAAAAAAAAAGAGCCTCAAAAGAAACAGCAGCTCCCCAATTTGGCGAACCACAAAGGGCTGTATGACTTAATATTCATGATCCCATCTCATTCCCAAAAGTTCTGAACTTACATCACTGTCCTTAGTTTATGAATAAGGACATTCCAGTTTATGGATACATTAAAGTGTCCCAAGTACCACAACTGATGGGAACAGGAAGAATTCTGACACATTGCTACTCCCAACACGCAGGTCAATGATCTCCATCCTTGCTTACCACCTCCGATATCATCTCCCAACGCAGAAGGACAATGTGAACATCACACTGTAGCAATCCAGGAAAGGGGTCTGGAAACAGGAAGGATGGAAGAGGCATAACCCTAACACTGCTGGTTGTTGTAGCATCGCAGAGGCTAGGCAGAAGGGAGAAAGGACAGAGCTGATGAAGATGACTGAAATATTGTCCCACCTTTTCCAGTTTCGTGGTCAATTGCAGTTTTAAAATACTAAACAGAAAAATCCTAGAAATTGAAAAAAATTGAGGGGCTGGGTAAAACTGATAAAGTGTTTGCTATCCAAGCCTGTGGAAGAGGGGCAGAGAGATTGCAAGAGCCATGGCTCATGCACGCACATAAGGAAACAGAACTTCAGGCCACTGGAAACATTGATATGAGCTTGCAACAATGGTGAGAACATGCATAAGACCCATGCTGGCTCATCAAACAAAAGCTCAGCATAGAGCTAGGGAAGTGGGCAGCCGGCCTCAACCTCAGCCAAAGAACTGTTGGCAACTGATGATTGCTGGGTGAAGGGAAGTAGGACATCTTTAAGGGAATGACTCTAGACAGGCTGATTAGACTCCAGTGGATGAACTTGCACTGAGGAACATCTGGGAACAAATGATTGCCTGGATGGGACTTAACATATGCGACAGAATTTGTGGACCCCAGTGGGAGGGATACGGGAGCATGCAGGGGAAGGGTGTCTAAATTTGATCAGGATCCATTACATGACATGCACAGAAAAGTCAATAAAAATATTAAAAAAAAATAAATTGCTCAGTTCACATCATCATGAGAGAATTAAAATCTGGTTACTGACAATGAGTTCAGATCATAAATCATATCGATCTTTTTCATTGTCTTAATTTTTGGTAAACTGTTTCACATCTTCCTCCTTCTCTGTCATGTGTAAATCATATCCTCAAGATACCATAGCTATCAATTAGACCTGGGTCTATAGTGTGCAGGCCAAATATGGCCCATTGCCTGTTTTTATAAATAAAGTTTTATTGAAATACAATCAGGTAGCTATATCAAACAAGTTGAGCAGCTACATAGAAACCAGAGACCCCATAAAACCTGGCATATTTAGTACTTAGCCTTCTTGCCCTTAGTATGCCCCCAAATCACCATTGTGCTTCAGTAAAAACTTCCAGTAAGTGTCTACGGTGGTAATGTACATCTTTAATCCCAGCATTCAGGAGGCAGTGGCACGCAGACCTTAGTGAGTTTGAGGTCAGCCTGATCTACATATTGAGTTTCAGATCAACCAAAGTTACACAGTGAGACCCTTTCTCAAAAATTTTTTCTTTTCCTTCTAAATAATCATCAGTTTACTTATTCATTAATCAAGTGGATAACCATTAATTTGCTCATTCATTCATCCAACCAACATGTGTGACCAGCTTGTCTCCACACAGCACGGGGACAAATGACTGAGAGATTTGGGAGACACAAACTAACCAGTGGCTGGGTCATGACGCCACAAGGAGGGCAAGGCTGTAAGAAGGAACACAGGAACATGTCTGTCTGAGAAACAAACAGGGTCTCCGCAAGCACACGCTTTTGCACTTAAATAAGGTCGATGAACCGCTATTATCTGTTTAAAGGATGATGTTGAAAATTTCTGGGCTACGGTGGGTTTTCATGACTTCACAAAGGCAGTCAGACTTATCACTAATCTTCAGCAGGATCAGTGCTGTGGAGATGGTTTGGAACAGTGAAGCTGCTTGGGAGATCAGGAGAGCTGATCCCCTCTACAATGGGATCGTAAAACCCCCAGTCCTTTCTCCAAGGTACAGGATTAGGAAACATCAGAGTTTGGACAGTATTTGCAAAGAAAGTACTTTACCCGGGATCTAACTGGGTTTGGGGTATCCCAATGACCAACCTCTATACTCCTGGAAGCTCACCACTCCATGTTGAGCCACTTAAGTGGAGAAGCCAGTCTCGCGTGTGAGCAAAAGGTAGGTGCTTACCTAATAAATAAATACTCGATGCCCTGAATGAGTGCTTGTTCCTTTGGCTTTCTGATCAATGGCAGCAGATGAAACAAATACCATCGATACTCATTGACTGTCCAGAAGTTAAATTTAACTGGAGCTTAGTGAGAGTAACTGATACTCAGAAGGTTCTCTCTGCTTTTTCATCGACATACCCAATGCTTACCTCTTTGGTAATAGTTGAAAACCAAGGGAACAAAAAATGTTCAGCACCCTAAATAACCCAATAAGATTAGACTGAACAATCCAACAAAGTCAGTTTATTTTTATTAATCAGCAGGCGTCCACCGTGACTACGGACCTGGACACAAGCTGTGGGGGCCATAAATTAGGCATCAAAAACTGCTAAAAAAATATATTCTTTACTTTTGTGATTTTTTTTTTCTAAATTGACATTTTGTTTCTGTACGGTTGCATGTAAATGTTTAAATACTTTTGCTTCAACTTAGGCAAAAGAAATACAGCAGAGACAGAACTAAATTGTTCACTTATTAAAACGACTTTGTAAAAGTTTTGAAAAACATGCAGGGCCAATTTTTCTTCAACAAATATAAACTGGCATTGTATTCAGTTAGGAAACATCATTGCTATGGTTGCAACTCCTCGTGTGCAGGCTGTGGTAGGCACCCTCCAAGCCATCAAGGGCATGAGCCATCATCACTCTGACCACATGCTGCTGGCTGATGTATTTCTGAGCTAAAATGGGGGCATTGAAAGATTTGTTATTTTTAAAGAAGATGACCAAAGGCTTTTTGGGTCAGAAACTGCTAAACTAAACTCTGTTTTGTTTTCACTAATGTGTCTTTATTTCTACATAGTTCTGCATAGTTCTCTTGCAGAGAACCTGGGTTTGACTCCCAGCATCTCCATGGTGGCTAACAACCATCTGCAAATCCAGTTCCTGGAGATCTGATGCCCTCTTCTGGCCTTCAAGGGCATTGCATGACACAGGTGCATTACATACATGCAGGAGGCAAAACACTCATAGACATGAAAATAACTTAAATTTTTTTTAAAAAACCTAAATGGAAATAGAAAATCCACAACTCCATTTCCCCTTGCCTTTTTACATGTGACCAAAAATTCCAGAGGGACAAGTTGACCCGAATCTGCACACTTCCTCTCCTGCCCTTCCATGGCTTACTTCTTTATTTACTTATGATCTCACAGTGCTTTCCTACAAAATTAATTTCAAAGCAGAAAGGCAGCATAATAACTACTTTCAACACACACACACACACACACACACACACACACACACACACCAGAAAGAAGCTGCACAGATAGCATATAATTAAGACTGAGAAAAATCAAAGTATTCTTGAATACACATCGCTTTAATTTTTCTCTTGATGGACTTTCAGATTATCTTTAAAAGATCTATTAAAAATCCTCCTCTTGAAAGGATCTATTAAAACTGCAGGCACTTAGAAAAGCTGGAGAAGGGGGAAAAATGGGTCATGTTGTAAAATTGATTATGTGAGCTCTCTCTACACACAGTGCTTATGTCAGCACAGGGAAAAGCAGTCTCTGGACACATTCTGAAGCTATACTTTCTTCTGCAGAAAAAAAAAATCTATGTCTTTCTGTACACCCCTTGAGAAACAAAGGAGTGGGAGAGTTAAAATCTTAACCTAAGCATAAACATCAGGCTGGATTTTTGAAAAGACCAAAATAGCCCAGAAAAAAAAATATTTTGTAATAAAAAAAATTGGTATTTTATTTTTCCTTGTCTAAATCTGGAATCTTGTCTGTCTTCTTTTAAACAAGCCAGCGATTGCAAGCTTCAATCTGTTTGGATAGAAAAGAATTTATGTAAATGTTTTGTTCGAGCCCAAAAGGGAAAGAACATAAAATATACAGGGCATGAAAGATGCATGCTTAACTCCAAAGCAGCTTGGTACACAGCAGAGAGAAAAAAAAAAATGAGCCGCCATTCTGCTGCACTCCCAGCAGTCCTTACGCTTAAATATCTCGCCATTTGCAACACAGTTTCAATGACCCCAACAGTAAGAGATTAAGCAAAATTTCATAACTGCCTTGCTCTCCTCCCCTCCTGGCTAGTGGGGCTGAGGGGCAGGAGAGAGAGAAAGAGAAGGTCAAAGAACACATAGAAACAAAATCTGTATTTTGCACTGCTTCTCCTCACTTGAGAAAGAAAAACACAAGGCAGATCAATCTGTATAATGCTAAACCAAATCTCTTTAATTCCAGTCAGCTTTTATCATTCAGTCGCTGAGTCTGTGTGTGGAAAAATTCATGCTAATTCCCCCCTAGCAACAGCCTCGGCCTATCAGAAGACTTTATGTACCGTGCAGCTGCCTGCCAGAAAGAATAACTCTAAGTAGGTCAGGCCTGTATTTCTAAAAATGCTACGGTCTAGTAACCCCACTGTCCCGTCTGTCTGCCCTGCCCCATAATAACCTCAATTGCTCGGTGACACAATGACATACTATCCTGTTAGAGTGCAATCACATTATTCTGCCTGAGCATGGCTGGGTGAAGGACCCTCCAAGGGGCAGCATTAATCAGACAGCTATTCACGTCCACCAGCATTTCACTCTAGAAATGGGGACTGCATTAATGACCAGCTGTTTGAACTAACACAAACAAAATAATGTCTTCCACCCTGTTGGGTGCACAGAATACAGCATTCTGATCTGGCAGGTTCCACTCCTCGAGTAAATCGAAGATGCAAATTAACCCAGCTCAGACAGTATAGGCTTTGGCAACCTTAAAGTGAGCATATTTAAATTATATTATATGTGATTCAAAAAGCTATTGATTTAATATACACCGCTCTCTGCCTGCCGACAATTTCCCCTAATCCACACTTGAAAAAGGAAAACGCATACTTGGGTAACATGATACATATGTGCACATTGCCCAGAGAGCCTACTGCGCAGAGCTGAACTGAAATTGACTTCTCTTTGGGCACAGAAACAAAGCCAGTCAGGAGTAATTGTGCAGCGTGAACACAAATACAAATACAAAATGCATGACACAGAGGAGCACCAAAAACAAGAGTAAACACCCCAAGCCTGCTGGCCAATCTGCTCCTCCCACTGGCTCTTCCGGAAGGCTGCTGCTATACCCACAGAGAGGCAGGGAGAAGCTTGGAGGTAGCCTTCAGCTCTCAACGACTGCCGAGCCCTGCCTTCCCCCAGTGGCACTAGCCAGCTGCTGTTTGGCTTCAAGACAACCAAGACTCCTTCAAAGTATAAGAATATCAACCAGACCCAGAACCCCAGAACCACTTTGATCTCTGTGACGGTGATTTTAGAACTCGGTGTGGCACATACACTTGAATGTAACTTGACCTCTTTCCATTGAAATGCATAAACATACACAAAAACGATACATGGATGCAGAGACGGAGAAGCATCTTACAGTGACCAAGCATCACACACGATCTGCTTGCTTCAGGGGTCACTGCTTGATGCAATGAACACATCCCCCTGACAAATTCATCACCCAGCCAGCAGTTAGGCAGAATTGGCCCGGTGTTGCATGCACTCCATCCATACTTGATTTTCAAACAGAAGACGCCTTGATTCACTTGCCTTGTCTGAACCCCACTTGATAACTCAGCTATGACTGTCTCCCTCGCTTTGTGGCACACATCACACAGTTATTCTTGGAGAGACACAGTCGCTGACGCAACCATGAACCGCTAATTACAAGCTGCTGACATTCTGCATGTCTCTGCAGCTTTGAAGTTCTGCTTCTTCTCTTATGGCTCTTTCTGTCACCCACACGCCTCATCCCCGACTCCTTCTTTCCTCTTCACTTTACAGCCTTTCTGAATCACTCTAGCACTGTCTAGAGAAAAGAGTAAGAATTATCAGACTCTAACTGACTTTCTTCCCCTTCCCTCTGATTTCCTCCAGCCTCTCCCTGCACACAGATCTACAGTTTGGAAGTACAGTAATAAGATACGGCCTCCACCCCACCCTCAGGAATGCGCCAACAGCTGGTCAAACATAATCCAGCACACAGAGCTGCTTTGTAGAATCCGTAACAAACAGTGGACGGCTGGGCCAGACAGGCGTCCCAGAGGAGGCCCCTGACAACTGGGAAAGCTGCTCAATCCCAGCTTGAGCTTGGTCCACCCAGCTCTCTCATCTATCTGCAAGCCTGCTCAGCCCTGGCAGAGGCTGTGCAGAGACCACCGGCCTCCCACAACAGTGAGTGAGCCCCAAGCTTTCTCCACGCTGACATCAGCCGTGATCTGCCTCATGTCACATGCCCCTGGAACTACCACAGCTACACGGCCCAGTCCCATGACCAGCTGCACCACCTGTTCCTCACCATCTAGCTATGAGCAGGGAGGACCTTCCCTCTTCCTTAAAGAAGGATTCTCTTCTATTAAGCATAGCTGATCCTGGCATTTTAAGGCTTGTCGATCTAACACTGTAATCCTCTCCACTGAGCCCTTAGCATGTGGAGCCTCTGCTATCCAGCTGCCCCCCCCAAGGCATCTGGAATACATTATTTTGATTAAATTGATCACATTTCTATTTAAGGGACAGAATTTTTCCACCATTCTGAATACAGCTGTGTTTACAGGCTCCGAGGAAAACGTCAAAAACAAAACCTCACAGTGAGTCCTAGACCACTATCCCAGCACACAGCCCCCAGAACTTTAAGGAGTTAATAAACAAAGCAGCAAATGGACTTGCATTGCTGTTCAAAAGAACAGTCTCCATGCAGATGCCCTGGCCAAGCTTTCTGGCCAGCCAGGAAATGGGTGTTGAGCAGGAGCTCAAAATACTGGCTGCAGTCAAGCCCAACCCGGCAGAGTGACACACTTCCTGTGTAAAATGGTCATCTCTCTCTCTCTCTCTCTCTCTCTCTCTTTCTCTCTCCTCTCTCGTATGTGTGTCTCTCACATACTTTCATGTCTCTACACGCATGCACATGCATTTAAATACATACTGCAAGACTGTTACTTTCTCTGGGGACACCCAGCCTGTTACTGTCTTCCCTGACAGAATCGGGGGCATCCAGACTACATTCACAGTTCCTCCATGCATGTGCTGAGTTATAAATTATGCCATTCTCGAATAGCCTAAGACTGAAGAGCCGGCAACAGACAATGACAGGACACTCAGCGTCCCCATCGCATCTCCTCCTCCTCGCCAGCTTCCTCACGCTGCCGTTCTCCACTCTGCCAGGAAGACAGCAGATACCTGGTCCGTCCATCTTCAGTTGCACTCTCTGGGGGAAATGCCACCACATCCAGGCCTGAGTTGTCCCCTCAGACAAATCCTCTGTCCTTGTTGGGTGCAGAGGCAGAGGCTGTGGCTGTCCTTGCGCTGTGTGCACAGCATCGGTGGGCACTGATGTATAGTATTCCTAAATTCCCCTTCCCAGTCCTTTGTGTCCCCCTAGCATCCCACCCCAGGTCTTCAACCTGTCTTCCGGGTCCCCATATCACATCCAGCTGCCAGGAGACCCCGGCCAGAGCCCCTCCAGCAGGTCCCTCCTTCTGCAGGACACAGACAGGCGATTCGAGGGTTGGAGGTGCACGGTGGCCGGACCCAGAGGACAGCCAGCAGAAGCAGCACAGGTAAGCTGGGTGTGCCCACGACGACGCAGCCCTGGAGCTGTGAGAGACACGGTCTGGCTGCAGAATTTTTTGTTTTTAAAAAAAAAAAGGAAGAAAGAAAAAAAGAAAGCAAACAGCTCAGCTCAGCGCCTGTGGGGGTGGAAAAAAGACAGACACAAACCATTAAAAAAGCAAGAGTTGAAATCAAATTTCAAAACAAAAGAAAATAGGGATACAGAGATCAGCATACTCGATGCGACTTTTATTTCTGACGTTTTCTCGGTTATCGGCCCCCCACCCCTCCAAAGTCGCCTCTGTCCCTGGTCGCAGGTCTGTCCAAGAGCGCAGAGTCTCCAATGCGGTGGCTCTCGGTGCCGCAGACCCACATCACATGAGGAAGCACATGACGAGCCGGAGTCGGCTGCTGCTGTGGCCAACTGTCTCACCGAGGCAGGAGGGGAAGGAGGCAGACGTGCCCCGCACGCTGCCAGGAAGAAATGCCCTTCAAAGAACAATAGGAGGGCAGGAGGGCGGCATCTCCGAAGAAACGCGCGGGCAGAGTGGCCCTGGCCATCCGGACACCAGTGGAGAGGACCGTGGGTACCTGCGGACGTGTCGAAGATGCTGTACCGCAGACGCTAGCTGGATGGCAGCAATATTATTTCTTGTGTGTGCTAGGCAGAACTGACTCGTTGAAGAGGATTCCTGAAAAGCACATACCATGTCCGGAGCATGATCAGGCTTGGAAACCCAATTCCATTATCTCTCCTTGCAATCTGCATCAGAACCTGCTTTGTGAATAATTTATTTTTAGACTAATAAGACGCTTGCCAAGACTGCGCCCTTTCTTCAGCGAGCAGCTCGCAGGATTCACCCAAGTGGAGAAGCCTCGTCCCTTTGTAGGGCGAAGAGAATAAATAAAACAAGGCTATTTCTTATTTAAAGGTGTACAAACAGCAATAAGGTTCTCTCGAAAGTCACCTTTCAAAACATAGGCGCTGCATCTGCTTCCTTGAATTGACTGACAGTTCTTTGATTTGCATGTTGGCACTGGGCGCTGGCAAATAGGGGTGATATTTTTTTGATGCTGTGTAGAGCCGTTCAGCCACACAGATACTGTTGCTTGGCAGGGAGTCGCAGCCAACAACCGCTTTCCCTGACACCTTCCTGCAGAGGTGCCTCGTGGTTGGATGTGTCCCTGGTTATGTGTGCCTCGTGGCTGAATGTGTGTCCCCGGTTCTATGTGATGTGAAGAAGAGAGATGGCCTCAGGGGCCGCAGAGTCTGCCACTCAGCCCAGAGTGAAATTAGTTGCCAATTTGGACATTCTCCTCAAATGTGAGAAGTATACATTTTTAGAAATAAAATGATTTTGCTGGCTGATCAAAATGGGAGGATCATGGCCAGGTGGGGGCAGCTCTCTTCTCATGGCCATGTGGGGGCAGCTCTCTTCTCATGGCCAGGTGGGGGTAGCTGTCTTCTATTTGTGTCCTTTTTGTGAGGTAAGAGGCCTTCAGCCCCTGCACAGTGCTCTGCTCAGTTTTCCACTGTAGGAGCGTGTCAAGGGCTGCTCCAGACATTGGGGCTTACAGGAAGCAAAACGGGCATGCTCTCGATGTGGAACAGTTACACACCTTTCCTTCACAGACAACCTTCTGACAGTTGGAATACTGTGGCATTAGCCCAGGAAGAGCCGATAGCCACTCCTTCCTCTACTCCCTACAAGTGGAAAAGATTTTCTTTACAAACAGCTCTTGAATTTCAGATTTGGCCTCATTCCTTCAGAGTCCAAGCTCCTGGACTCACACTCAGTCATGTCCTTCCTGTCTCTTTCTGTCTCAATCCACTTGAAACCTGCCACCAAAACATTCCTGCTAAACTGCAGTGTTTACGTTGCTCAGAACAACTGTTTACATGTTCAAGACAACTCTTGGTCCAGCTCTAAGGATGGCCCCTTCATACTCATATGCTTCTTCATGCTCATATGCTACAAATCCAGGCTATTATTCTTGTATATTATTTAACCTGGCTGGTCTACTGTGCATACGTCTTTAATTGACTAACAACAAATTAATGGTCATGCTTTGTTAATCACTGTATGACAGTGGTATAGGAAGCACTCTCCCTGAGTCAGGAATGTAGCCACAGGGTGAGTGCCTCGCCTATAGGCTCTAAGCTTGTGTTTTTTTCAGTGGAACTATTCATGAGTTTTATTTCCCATTAAAACAATAAATTGGTCTAAATTTGCTTGCTAACTGGGTTGGAGAAGAAATGCCACAGGAAGGGTTAAAAAGGAAGAAACACCTTTGATTTAAATGTCTGGAAAGGTACCTAGGGGCTCCAATTTTCAGTGAGGTCTGAAATGCCTGGAGTGGGGAGGTAGGGGATTAGGGATAGGGTGGGGTTCGATATCAACAATAGAAACAGTGATCATCCAAAGGAAGACTTGTCAGGACCCCAGTCCATACCTCACAGTTGATCCATTAACCCACTTCATCTTAACCATCCTGTGAACAAAGCATTTTTAAAACATTTTAGATATATAGAGAGCAGCCCAAAAGAGAGCTTAACTAAGGCGTTCCACCCACACAGCAAGTGAGAGGTAAGATGCATCATCCCCACCCCATCACGTGGTCTTACCAGCCATGCTCTACTGCCTTGGAGCTGGAAGAACTCTGGGAAAGAAAGCAGGTGGGTGAGAAGACATATGTATGCCAGGTGGTGACTGGAGGAGTCCACTGGGTTTTAGCAAGTTAGTTCCCAGAAGAGGGAAAATCGTGTTCTAAGACACCTGCCCTCTTTATGAACCTGGACAAGAACAGTCAAACTGTAGGGTCATGAATCTGGTAGCAAAGGCCAAAACTGATGGAAAGGAGAATCCAGTATAAGGAGAGCACTATAGGACCACACAACCTGACTTCAAGGGAATGGAGCCTGGACTCTGCTGGGACCAGGGAAGGAGCTGAGATGGATCCTGGATGCTTGATGGGAAAGAACTGGAATAACCCAAGAAGAAAAGTTGACTTCCGGCTTCCAAAGCTTTGTAACTGGATAGAGCATTCCTTGAGCTCATGGGTCTGCCATTCATTTCCCCCTGGCAGCTAGCAGAACACGTGATTCACATTTTCTTTATGCAAGCACACGTGAGTGTGCATGTGGGGGGGCGTGTGTGTGTGCGTGGGGGGGCATGCATGTGCATGTGTGCGTGCGTTGTGTGCATGCGTGGGGGGACGTGTGTGTGTGTGTGAGTTCTTCAGACAGGATTTTCCTGTGCATCTCTAGCTGGTTTCTACCCACTCTTACTGTCCAGGCTGGCTCCAAACGCACAGTCCTCCTGCCTCAGTCTCCTGCGTGCTGAGATTACAGATGTGCACTATCATGCTCCACTCCTGACACACTTTTCAAGATAATGAACGAATGAAGAAAAGTGAAGGGAGTGGGGATGGGAAAATCAGAGATAAGGCCGCACAGAATAACATGTCTCTCATTCTTCATTGGATTATCCAGTGACTCGGGGGGCCGGCTTCCATCAGGACACTAAACTACAGAATCAGACCCCATGTGCTCACTCTCTCCCTTCGGTCAGGTTTCCCAATACCACCCTGCTTACCCTTGATTCATTTCAACTGCTTCAGCCTAGGCAGGTCTTGCTGCCTTGTACTGTGACTCTTGACCGACCCTATTCTGGTCTCTTTCTCAATTGGAAGGCTGAATTTATTAAGTCCATAAAATAAGTGTGCTTACAAATTCAGCATGCACACACCCACACGTACACGTACACACACACATGTACATGCACACACACACACACAGTTCATAGGAGTTTAGCAGCCCTTCATAATTTTAACTCACCAGAATACTAAATTAACAAAGCTACCTCATTTCTTGGGCAGTGATGACATGCCATCCCTGACCTAGATGTAAAAAGGGATCTTATTGCCTTATATTATAGCTGGGTGGGGTATTAATGATTTTTTTCATCTTCAGTAAAGAACTCAGCTTTTAATGTCCAGATATATTTTAGTAAAGGGGTAGTATTATATCATCTCTAAGCAGAGTTCAAGAGCAATGTCAGGTAACTAGAGCCCTGGAGAATCTGATTCCATTACAGGGCAAAATATTGTTTAAAAATACAGCCAAGGCGAAATTGGCAGTCTATTTTTTTCTCTCTACTACTGTGATGGTTAGTTTTTGTCAATTTGACCCAAACTAGGACACCTGGAAAGACAGTAGCTCAGGTAAGGAATTTCCTCTTTGAACTGGCTTGTGGCCATGTTTGTGAGGTATTTTCTAAATTGGTGATTGATGCAGAAGGGTCCAGCCGCTTTACCCGCACAGGTGACCTGGGCTTCCTAAGAAAGGTAGTTGGGCGAGTCAGGGGGAGCCAGCCAACGAGTAGCCGCTCTTCCGCAGTCTCTGCTTCAGCTCCTGCCTCCAGGTTCCTGCCTTGAATTCCTGGCCTGACTCCCCTCAGTGATGGATTGTGACCTGGGAATTCCTTCCCAAGCTGCTTTTGCTCCATGTGTTATCACAGCACCAGAAAGCTGACTAAAACAATTACTTCACATAAATTCTAATAATCTATATATTAACAAGAACACCTGATCTTGCAACTAACTGACTTTGAGTAGCCAAGTCAGGGTGTGAACAAGGTGACTGTTTAATCAGTCACACACACACACACACACACACACACAAGAACAGACCTGCTCACCTATGATGGTAGATTTCACCTATGGGAAGGGGAGGAAAGACAGAGGGACTGTCTAGGCCCTGAAAGTTACTCTTAATGAAGAAAGTACTTCCTTCTCTTCTGTAAAGGGGAGCTATTGCATGTAATGATGATCAGAAAATAGCAGAGGCTAATAAACAAATAGAGTATGTGCCCCTGAAAAGCAGCCAAGTACCTCAGCCACTTTGAAGTCACATCATCAAAGACACAGCCTAGGTAATAATGAATATTCAGTGGGTAGACTGTTAAGTCCTTTAACTAGAGAACAATGCAGTAGGGTGCCATTACAACCAGGAGCCACATAAGTGCAGAGCAAGGAAGAGGTTTATTTAATAGATTGTAGAGGAACTAAAATTGCATTCTGTGTTTTCCAGCCTTCCCAGCACAGTCGCTGAATTAAGATTAGCATTTCACAAAGCTAACTGGCAAAGTGACTAATTGCTCATTGCTGGCCAGGACCCCCACAGCATTACTACCCCAACTCCCCTCCTTTCTGGTCCCAGAACTACTACCCCATGCCATTTTACAGAGGCCAAATGGCAAGTTTAAGGTAGCAGGACCCTGTTTGTTCACCTGTGAGTGGTTTGACCTTAGACTTCACAGAGCACCGTCAGGAAGTCGGTTTTTCCATGCTCTTTACAGTAAACAAAGACAGTGTGGCTGGGGTCCAAATGTTACAGAAGGTCACGGACCAAACTGCCTCAAAGACAAAGACCGCTTCCAGAAATTGAAACACAAAATAGATGTGAGCACCATCAACATTCCAAACTGTGCTCGGTGTTTGCTTCGAACAATGTCACACATATCCAGCGTAGATGCATAATAGAAAGAGAATCATAAAACCCCAGGTGCTGGAAAGCACCTTAAAGGTCATCTGGTGCAACCACAAATCTCCATCCTGAATGCTGCCCTTTAAAATATCTCCTCTGTATAATCACCCAGGCTGGGGGGGAAACCCCTCCAGAGACTGAAAACGCAGTGCCCTGGCAGAGATGTGCTCCTCTGTCTTTTGAATGTAGTAATAATAGACTGAGTTTGTAAAAGCTCTGAGCCAGAAGGCCTAGCTCCATCCTAGAGGGAGCATCCATGTGCCTTCTGTCCATAGACTCTTAAGTGCCATCTACACTGTAGCCTTCCAGACATTACAGGACAGATGCTATCGCCACCAGGCTTTCCCTAGGATGCTGCCTTTGATCTTTCTTCTATGACTTCCTGCCTCCCCAAACTTCTATTTCCAGCTGAGGAATATATTCTGATTCCTAGTAACTGTGGTAGCAAATCATGACTGTCAACTTGATTATGTGAAGAACACCTAGAAGACTGTAGTTCACTCCTGTGTTGGTGAGGACTTTTCAGAGAGGATTAACTATGAGGCAAGATCAGCTCTCTGTGCAGGCAGCCCTATCCCACAGACTGGAGACCCAGATAGAATAAAGGAGGGTGTATCATGAATTTCTCATGGTCAGGCTCCGCATTCAGCCCCACCCCACCCCCAGGTTTGAACAGACTGAGTGGACAGATAATGCTCTTTTAGAGAAGTTGATTTATTCCAGGTTTCTTACAAAGGATTCATCCTTGGGGAGAGAGGGAGGTGTTGTATGGCGGGGGCCGCATTCTCATAAGCCCCCACCCCACCTCTGGAACACGCGTGAGAATGGCACCCTGGCTCTGGGCCGCCTCCCTCCTTCCCAGCCTTCCCTTCGTTTCACTAGACCTCCCCCCTTAAGTCATTGGCTACTTGACTGTCAATCACATTTGGAAGCCTATCCCTCACAGCAGAGAGAAAGAAAACCGCTTTTCTATGCAACAGGGGGAAAGGCTCTTGTTCCCTCTCTGCTCCCTGGCTCCCATGGTGGGAGCTGCTCTCTCCCATGCCCTCAGATGCACTGACATCTCAGAAATCATGAGCTAAATCATTCCTTCCTCCCTCCCGTTGCTTTCTCTGGTATTTTCTTACAGCAACATAAAAGTCTAAAGAGCAAGAAAAATAGTACTTTAAGTGACATGTCACATACAACGGAGCCTCAGCCACCCACACTGGAGTGTGCACTCACTCCTCTCCTTCTGACAGAGTACTGCAAGCCTGGGCACCTGATCCCCTTTGCCTCCTAGGAGACACATGGCACTGATGGTTCTTGTCCATTCCTTGCCTACAGTCTGACTTACGACACCAAAGCACATATTTAGACAGGGTCTGCGCACTTACTGAACTCATTTTTGGTTACTCTCTGTAATTAGACTCTGTGACATTAAACAAAGTTTCAAAAGAAAAAAAATAGCTATCTTGAAAGAAGCACACATGTATGTGTAAATTCACATATCTTCATGGAAAGCTGCAGTTCCCCTGAGGGCATAGGACTTCCCAAGGTTGTGACCACATCTGTTGCTCTAGTATCACAGCATAGAACACCTGGTGGGAAGAGGCTGGACAAGAAGCCGAGAGTTCTGGGTTCCAGAATCTGTTAGGAACAAACTCTGTTTCTTTGCTGCAAAATCAAAGGGAAGTTGGTTATCTGCCCCAACACCCCACGTTTTCAGCTGCCAAGGGACTTAGCAATAGGATTTTGGCAATAGGAACCCCATGCCTCATAACATTCAGTTTGTTTATGGAGAATTTCAGCCATCTATTTTTTATGTGTATCAGTGTTTTGCCTATATGTATGTAAGTGTACCATGTGCATGCCGCAGCTAGGAAGCCAGAAGAGGGTGTTGGATACCCTGGAACAGGCATTACAGATGGCTGTTAGCTACCATGTCAGTGCTGGGAATCAAACCCAGGTCCTCTTCAAGAATAGCCAGTGCTCTTAACCACTGAGTCATTCCTCTAGTCCCTAAATACTCATTGGTGACTTTCTCATAGACTTTCATCAACATTGGATAAATTCGACATTAAACTGTGTCTCCAAACAAGTTAGTAAATATTACATTTATTAATTAAAAAGTGAATTGTTTCACTTTTTCATATGTCGTTTAGGTAAATTAAATAAATCTGACTAGGGCTCCTAGAATTCTTTTTTTCTCAGATAAAATAACAGTTTTGAATAGGTGAACCAATTATGGAGCTTCTTGGGGTAAGGAATAAATGTCATGATGTGATATCATCATCACTTTTCTATAATCCAAATGTCTTCTTAAAATGTCTTTAATTAACTCTACAGAGAGAACCTTTAGGTTGAAAAGATCTAGTTTCTTTCACATTTTTTTAGCTACAGCCATGACAACGGAGTGGTCTCCTGTCCATCAGCAGCTCCAACTGCAGTGCTCTGCATTCTGTGAGCTGGATGGGGGTTGGGGGACAGCATACTGTGGCACACACTCCTAACAACGGAATGTGGCTCCCAGTAAGATCTGGCCTTACAGGAAAATTAACCACACGATGAGTTTCTAAGACACATCCAGCCCGCCTAACATTAACCTGACAGTATAATAGTTGAGCTTTTCACTAAGTATGTTATTAGACGATGTAATTTTTTCTTAGATCAAAAGAACTAAAAATAAAAATTGGAAAGGTGGGTTTCATGCTCAAAATCTGGGCTCAGTTTGGGGCCCAGCATTCTCTGTGTGCATCCTGCTGGCATTCTGGCCTCAACACAAATGCTTCTCTAGAAAACATGGAGGAGGTCTCCAAGTGTCCAGGCTCTGGCAGGCTCAATTTACACATCAGGGACACAAAAGTTATTGGCATTTTAAGATTTTTTTTTCAACAAGCAAACTGTCTGGATTGATCCATTATTTTCTACTGTTCTAATAAGACATTTGATGCTGTGCACTTGAGAAAGAGGTTTATTTGACTTTCAAATTCTGGTGGATGGAAGTTCCACACAGCCAGGTGCCAGTCTCCTGGCAAGGGCCCCCCCTGGCTGAACCATACCATGGTGGGGAGCGGAAAGGGAATGTGCCATACAGGTGGAGGGTTCTGATCCGCTAAAGCCCAGTCAGGAGAACAAACTCACTCCCTGAGATGAGCATCAGTCTCCCCGAAAGCCAGTGCCCACTGTGGCCTAATCACCTCACATCAGGCTGCACCTCTTGATGGTCCCACCATGTCTCAGTACAGTTCCAGAGGCCCAAGCTTCTAACACGAACTCCCAGGTGATACACTCAAGCCTTAGCCCAGCCAGAGCACCAGCCAAGCTATTTATGACCCTGAAGATGCACAACAAAACTGTATCTAAGTCCTCTCAGTTTTAGAAGCTGTGAAGTTTCAAAAGCGCAATAGCACTATGCCAGTCTCAATCTCTCCCAGGGAGTCAGGTTTCCCCCTGGAACCCGGCAGTGACAGCCATGCAGCAAGCGTTTCAGTGGTCCTGGGCAAGCTGCTCTGGCTATATGATCCATATATGTATGATCTAGACATGGGCAGCGATACATAAAGAAACTGATGCTTTTTGCATTTTCAAAATATACTTAAGTAGCAAATTGCTACAGATCGAAGTGCCTAATGGTGTTTGGTATGAACAAAAGTTATAAAGAAGTGTTTGGTGAAACCAATGAGCCCCAGCGACCATAGCTGAAGCAGATGTTCAGAGGAAGCCTTAAAAGTCATTGGACTGACTGCTAAATGCACACAAATGTACCAGTGCTAAGGCAGCA
Source organism: Eospalax fontanierii (assembly GCA_035773235.1). NCBI lineage: Eukaryota > Metazoa > Chordata > Mammalia > Rodentia > Spalacidae > Eospalax > Eospalax fontanierii. Next base: position 4,649,083 of record CM069547.1, read on the forward strand.
AGGCTTCCTCCGGTCACAGAAGAGGACACGTGCCCAAGGTGTTCAGTTAGAGCGTCTTGCCAAAGCATGGTCACACCTGCATTTAGGACCTTTTCTGCAATATTAGTGTATCACAGTGCCTGTAAAGATTTGAAAATATGAATCAAGAAAAGGGTGCCAGGACAAAAAGGACAAGAGATGTCCATTTTCCTCCAATTGTTTCAACGGCTCATGAAGACGTCATATGATATGACCAAAGACTTTATTAGGCCTTTAAGGAAAAGTTCTGAAAAATGAGAAGGATTTTAGATGACTTTTTAAAGTGAATGTAGTTTGTGATAAAATTTGTCTTCATTAAAATAATTCAGTCAACATTAAGCACTAGCTTATTTTACTTAAAGATTTATTTTTAATTATATGCATGTGGACGTGTGTGCGCACGTGCACCAGGCCAGGTGCCCACAGAGCCCAGATGTGCCAGACACTCTGGAGTTAAAGTTACAAGTGATTGCGCACTACTTGCTGTGGGAATTGAACTGGGGTCCACAGCAGGAGCAGCCCATGCTCTTAACTGCTGAGCTATCTCTCCAACCCCAAGGACTGGCTTTGGCATTCCCTCTCCCATACACACACTCAATTTATTTATTTATTTATTTTGTAGTGATAGGGTCTGAACCCAGGGCCTGGTGCATACTGGGCAAGCTCTTTATCACTAAGGTACAGCTTGGCACACTTTTTGACTTTTTGAAATAGGGGCTTTCTAAGTTCCTCGAGATGACCTTGAACATGAGATCCCTTTGTCTTGGATAGCTAGGATGACAAATCTGAGCAACCAGGTCCAACTTTCTCTAATTTCTGATATTCCATATTTAGAAAACAAAGATTTGTTGTTGCTGAAGATACTTAAAAGACTATCTTCTCGCAGACTTGAGGAAATGTTTTAAATATTCGAATACCTTGAGGTATCAGCGTTAAGTCCAGCAGCTCTCAGCACATCTGCTTTGAAAGGGGAAATGCTCAGTTCTATGAAAAGACTAACCAAGATGTTATTAGAACTCTCTGAGACTGAGACTACAGGAAGACATATCCACCAATGAGTAGACTCTGAAAGAGTGAATGCTGAGAAAACTTGGAGAAAGACTAATTCTATTCATCCTGAAGGATAAGGTACACTTCATTATTTCTCTGAGACTCTCACTGAATTAGGAACTCTTTATCCCCACTTTAACAGTTGAGGAAAACACTGTGACAGAGAAGTTAAGTCACTTTCCCAAAGCCACACAGCCAATAGATGAAGGATCCAAGCTGCAAATTCTATCAGTGGGGTACCAGGATACTTATCCTCTAGTCCATCAGTCTGTTTTGTATCTTCTCCTTCTGTCTCTCCCGACTAGCCCAGAATTCCTTAATCAAATAAAAAACATTGGGTCTGCCCATTTTGTCTCCAGGGTAATATAAAAACAATATTCAGGCCTGGAGAGAGCTCAGCCCATAAAACACTGTGTAAGCAAGAACACCTGAGTTGGATCCCCAGAACCCACATTAAAAAGCCAAGTATAGGAGCTGGAGACAAGGCTCAGGAGTAACGAGCAGTGGCTACTCCTGCAGAGGACCCAGCTTCACCCACATTGGAAAGCTCACAACGCAGGTAACTCCAGTTCCAGAGGATTCATCATCCTCTTCTGTCCTTTGTGGGCACCTGTACATGTGTGGTACATATACACACACCCAAGCACATACACATAATATTTTGTAAAAGAAGAAACACTTTTTTAAGCCTGGCATGGTGGCGCAATCTTGTAATGTCAGCTCTAAGGAAACTGAGACAAGAGGATTACTGAGGCTTGCCAGTCCCCAGCCTAGCCTGATTGGCTAGCTCTAGGAAAAAGAGAGACGAGAGATGGTCTCATTTTCAAAATCAAGGTGGACAGGTCCTGAAGAACAACACCAGAGGTTGACCTCTGTGTCCCACATGCATGCACCTACACACACACCAATGTGGCATGTGTCCACAGAAAGAGGGGGTGGAAATAAGCTCACAATGCAAGGAAGAAAATTCAAGACATTTGCAATGACATATTTACATGAGAAAGAACTGTTTGAGTAACATTCCATAGAGTTTTAATGGAAAGTATTAGAAGACAAAAGTTGAGAAATTCAGTCCTGTCACAGAGACAGTCACTAGAAAAGCATGTGAATGTCAGGGTGTGAGGCTGAGCCTGGGCTGTGGGAGCTGTTGGAGGTTCAGATGACTGGAGAAGGCGGCAGGTGTAAATAAACCCACTGCACCAGCAAGTTGGCAGCAGGTGTACATGGAGTGTTCACGAGCCAGAATTAGTCTTTCCAGGGGAATGCTGGGGAAAGAAAACTGTCTCATTTTTATAGCTCTGCAAGGGTTTTCTTCATTCTACAGATAAGGAAACTGGTACCCACAGAAATCCAAAGGTTAACAACTGACCCAGGCAAGATGAATACTTTGTTTCACTGGAATCTAAAGCTTGTGCTCTTGGGATTCTAGGCACAAGAGACCATGTTCAAAGCATCATTTCAACAGGGAAGAAGCTCTAAGCAGACAGGGTCAACGTCTGGCATCAAGGTCATGAGAAGCAGCACCACTAGCAACATGGAGAACACGGGAGCACAGGTCAGAGAAGCTCTGCTGGCCGTGAGCTTCTGAGCCTTCCTGTGCAGTTAGCAGGGACTGTCACCTCCGACCAGGATCGGAGTTTCCAGGATGATCCCACAGAGCCAGGTAAACTCAAATGCTGCAAAGCCATTTGTGAATGGATCAAGGTGTAAATGTATAGACCTGTAAAACCACAAGAGCCTTGGCAAGAGGAGCAAACAAGAGAACGCGGAGTGTTTAAGAGGAAAGACTTGGAATTAACCGGGGAGCCATATAAGCCGGGGCAGACCACAGGACCAAGCCCCATCGGTAATGAGCTAAGTGGAATGAGCTTCAGGAAACAAGACAGCAATCTGGGTGATAAGAATGTGGATGAGATGGAAGAACCACCTGCTTTATGTAAGGCTCCAAATAACCAGATCACAGTGGACAGCCCCTGGAATAATGTCTTCGTAATGTAGAGCATTATTGGGAATAACTCAATTCACAGGGAGCTTAAGGTAGCCAATGGTTGATAGCCTGTCAGGGAAAACAGAATGGTAATTACAGAAAAGAATCATATTCTCAGAAAAACAAAAATTAATCAAACTAAGTTGGTAAAGTCTGTCTTACAGACACAGAGTCGGGACTCATGCTCGCGAAAAACACTATTTTTATTTTATGCTGATTGGTTTAGCTAATGTAATGATTTTTTTCCTGTTACTTTGAAACTGGATGTATTCTGACTTTCTTAAAGAATCTTAAGAAGGTCCCAATCATAGAGAATGGAGTTATATACAACTCCACATTCTCCCAATTATCTTTTTCAAAACTTAAATGATGACGTAATGAATTGTGTCGAGAGTAGAAAATCACCCTTGACAGTTGCTCTAAAAGATTTCTGAGTTACTCCAATCAACTGAGGTCATAATCAAAGATAAATACATAAAACTGATGGTCCAGTTCTACTAACTAGCCTGAGACTAAACTGAACCCTCCTATCATAGCATAAAAACCTTGGCTATTTATGAGATTTTAGAAGCATCTCAGCTGTAAGCACTCATGGTCAAGTTGCTCTGCCCCTCCACCCTGTCTGCAACCTGTGCTCTCCGGGAAGAATTTGTCAAGTGCAACCCACGCATGGAGTGGAGAGCTGTACTTTACCTTCCTTTGGGTGAAATACCACTTCTAAAGGGAAAAGCTGTCTCTTCACTCCCATTTATTTAATCATTTTTATTTCACCGTGGACCTGTGTTTATCTTACACTCTGGGCTGAATTTCAATATTATCACAACAAAGTAAATTTTAATAGTGATGTATTCAGTTTCTTTGCTGACATCTTTTGACTCTTGGCCAAGAAGAGAGCTTGAGGACAGAGTACTTTACTTGGATATCATGTGGATGTTAAAGGTAACAAGCTGAAGATCCATCAGAAGATAAATGGGGAGATCTGCAGAAAATTTCCTATATTTTTAATATATTATGTCTTCAAGGTTTTGGCTTTGTGTACATTTCTTGAAACTTCACTAGTATATAGATAGATAGGTAGACAGATAGATATACTGTGTACAAGCTATTTTTAAGGGGAAGGGTAGAATTTTACAGTCTCATTTATTGTAGGTAATTTCATGTTATAGAAAAGCATGAGTTACTCGCTGTAGAAAAGGCACTGTATTATTTACCAGAAAGGTAATGTTCTGCATTTGTTTATAAACGCATTATTTTAGTACTGTAAATTTGAACATAATTTCTGAATTCGCTACTGCTGGTCTCTCTTCTTTCTTTCTTTCACTATTTTTATTTCCACAAATGTGTAATGTGGGCTCTCAGGTCTCAGACCGAACAGCACGGAGAGACTGGCAAACCCAAAGCAGTATGCTGTTTGTTGTTTTTAAGTTAAGCATCTTGCTTTGTTTCACTTTCCAGATGAAATCTGTTGAGAACTTCCACTGCATTTCAGTAAGCTCCCCCAGTATTGCCTCTCTTAGTGTGTATTTTCTGTATGAGATTGTACAGGTACTCCTAAAAGGCATTAACAGTCGGTATTCAAAATGATGTGGTTTGTCCAAATTATATCCTGTCTTTATTATTGAAATGGATTCGTCTCCTTATCCCTTTCTTGATAATTTGAAATTGTAAGATTGGTCAAGCTACTGCTTAGTAAAATTTTACAGCTCAAAAGAATTAAAATATGGGTACAGAGATGGCCCAGCAGTTGAGAGCACTGGCTGCTCTTGCAGAAAACCTGGGTTCAGTTCCCAGCAGTTCATGGTGGCTCACAATTGTCTGTAACTCCAGTTCCAGAGCTCCAACACCCTCTTATGACCTCTATGAGCATTGCACAAACATGGTGTACTTACATACATGAAGGTAAAACACATATATAAAATAAAATTAACATTGAAAACAAATAAATGATTTTAAAAGAAATTCCTATAATAACTGCTAGTCCTGAAATAAAATATTTCACTGTTTTAGAAACAACTTTTCATTTTTGTTTTGACACAGGATCTCAGTACATAGTCCAAGCTGACCTAGAAATTGAGATATTCCTGCCTCTGCCTACCAACACTGCAATTACCAGACTCCAGAAATAACTTTTGATGATATAATGAGGTTATCACATAACTTGATACACTGAGTACATATATTTCAAGTGTAATCGTGAAGGCATCTTTCATTTTTAAATTACTTGAAGTGGAAATTAGGTATGGTGACACAGTTCTGCCATCCTAGCACTTGGGAGAAGGAGGCAGGAGGACCAGCACTTCAAGACCAGTCTAGCCTAGCCTACGTGGCAAATTTGAGACCAGCCTTGTGGGTTTCATGATCATCTATGTCAAGAAAACAAAAACAAATAAATAAATATAATAATAACTTAGAATGGAACAATTGTCACACTTGGAGTTGTAAGAGTAACATTGGCAGAAAAACAGAATAAATATTTTAGGAACCGGCTGCACATTATTCATGACCACAAAGTAACCTTAGATATGAAATGCCTGCTGGTCTCTGCTCACACTCATGCCCACTTCAGATAGTTCACACCAAGCACGTGACCTATGAATACCTGTTTTCTTATACCAGAGATGGCAGGTCATGCTGGTCAGCCTGATCCATAGGACTGCTGGCTGAGGAGCTGGGACGCTGTCTGTCTATAAGCCTGGCCTCCAGTAAGACTGCTGGACACCAGGCTTGAGGGAGATTCTCAGTTGGCAACACCTCACACGCAAACACATTGCTGAGGACTCCACAGGACATGCTGGGCTCTTGACTCCCCCTTAGCTCCTCCCTTGCCTTACTTTACCTTTGCTGATTTAAATCTCTGCCCTGTAGATACAGAAAGCTGTAATCGTGCACATAACGGAATTTATGAGCTCTGTATATCCTTCTGGCAAATCATTGAGGAATATATTCTCAAGAAGAACCAAGCTATGGAGAGATCTGGGAAGGTGTCCGAGTGATATCTGTGGCTGTGACAGATGCCATCACCAAGAGCAGCTTGGAGAGGAAAGAATTAATTTTGCTTACACTTCCAGGTCACAGCCTATCTCTGAGGGGAGTCAGGGCAGCAGCTCAAGAAAAGAGCTTGAAGCAGAAACCATGGTGAATCGTTGCTTGCTGGTTCACTGGCTCAAACTCAACTAACTTTCTTACACAACCCAGGCTCACCTGCCTTGGGATGGTGTCACCCATGATGGGTCAAGACAGTTGACAGAGCCACAGACCAATTTGACTTGGGCAGTTCCCCACTTGTGAAACTCCCTCAGATGAACCTGGGCTGCAAATTGGCAATTAAAGCTAACAAGTATAAAGGGATTTTGTGGAGAAGGGATGTTTAAGCTCACATCTAATGAATCCATAAAAATTCACTAGTAAATGGGACAGCAGCGAGGCAGGGAGAGATTTCTAGTGTGTAAAGTGATCTTCCAGTGAGAGGGATCAGGGTGTGTATAGGAGTTGAAAGAGGACAGCCATCTCTGCCCCAAAGGAAGCCCTATGAATCCCCAGAAGCCAAGTCTGATAGGCTATCTGAAGAACTTAGGGTACTATCTCAAAGTAATAGGAAGCCATGAGAAGGTAAGACATAAGGGACTTGCTGGAGTGCTGAGTACACAGAATTAAGACAGGATTATCTCTATGGAGCCAAGACATACGGTGATGGAGTCTCTGACCTACATGGCGGCAGCAGTGTAAATAGTAAGGAGTTTGAGACAGAAGCTTATGGACGGTCAGAAGAGCTTGGTGGTAAATTGGAAATTAAATTGGGGTGGATGACACCTATCTTGCGGACTTATGTAAGAAGCATGTGCTACTCAGGGACTGGAAACACTAGAGGAGGCTGGATTCATGCTCTCTGAAATGGGGAGCAGAATACAGTGCACCTGAGTCTGAGTGCTCTAAAGCAGATGGTGGAGATCTTCATAGCTTGAAAGACACATGGTAGATATAAAAGTAGGTTTCATCTACAAGTTATAACTACAGCTGTATCTTCAAGAGGCATGACATCAGCCCAGCGTGGCTTCAAGTTCTTTTATATACAAGGACTAAATTTATCTTTTTAAAAATATTTTAAATATTATTTTTCCTTTACTTGTATGAGTGTACTGCCTACAAGTATCTAAGTGTACCCATGTTGTACAGTGCCTACAGAGGTCAGAAGAGGGTGTTGGATCCCCTGGAACTGGAGTTACAGATGGTTGTTAGCCACCATGTGGGTTCTGGGAATCGAGTCCTCTGCAAGAGCAGCCAGTGCTCTTAACCACTGAGCCATCTCTCCAGCCCTGACTAAATTTATCTTTATGGTAACTAGATGAACAGATATTATACTTACCTTATGCAACATAATGAAACTCTTAGACCTTAAATTCTTTGCATACACCTTGGCGCTGTGATATAAAGCCAGACACTCCAGCTCCACGGCAGTGGCCTCATCTACTATAATATAACTCCTGGCATAATAAGCCAAGGGACACCATGAAACTAATTTGGAGCAGAGAGGAGTAGAACAGGGAATTTTAGAGTAGGAACGTTTGTTAAATACAGACAACACGGAATATAATGCTGGAAATAAAAAAAACTGATTGGGATACATTGGAACTCAAGAGAAGTCGGTGTTCTGAACAAGAAAATGAGGAGATGACCCATAATAGAGATGAAAGATGAGAGATTAGAGATAATAAATAGATGAGAAATAAATACAGATATAGATAGATAGATGATAGGTAGATAGACAAATAGGAAGAGATATATTAGATAAATAGATAATGATAAATAGGTATATAGAATATAGATGATAGATAAATTTACAATGATAATTAATAGATGATAGATGATATCTAGAGAGGTAGGTAAGTATTATATATATATATATATAGAGAGAGAGAGAGAGAGAGGCAGGTAGATATAGTTAAATAGACAAATAGTTAAATAGATGATTGATAGATAGGTGATAATTATAGATAGATGATGATAGATGATTGATTGAATGATTGATAGATGGTAAGGAGACAGATAACAGATGACTGACTGATAGTTGATAGAGATAGATGATAGATGATTGCTGATAGAAGAGAGAGAGAGAGAGAGAGATGATAGAGAGATATGTAGATACATTTGTATGATCTCAGATATCTACAAAGAAGAAAACTGTGGTAATAGAAGGTCACTGCAAACCTAGCCATTCTTATACAGATGGAAATAAATCAGAAGATGGGTATGTGAGACACCAGGAAATGAAGGCAACAAAATGATTTCAATGAATTTGGCCATAAAGGACAGAAAGACAGGAGCACCTTCAGCGGGATGAGGGATCCAGGAAGGAAGAGCTGTTCAAGAGAGAAGGGCTGCCATCAAGTTTTAAACATGGTGGAAGGACCCAATGGAGACAGATTAGCTAGCGTGTGGAAGAGAAAGAGTAACCTGTAGCGTGAGCTTCTTCCACTTCAGGAGGAGATGGATGAGAAAGGATACATGACAATCCCGCCAGTGAGGTACTTGTCATAAAACGCACTGCACAGGACTGCCCTCTGTCAAGTCGACCATGGACAGACGCTATCTTCCCAAGCTTGTTGCCTAGGATCATCACAGCTCAGCTTGTTGACTGTTACTGTCAGCAAGAGAGAAGGTGCAGGGAGAGTCAACCACACCTCCCAATCCACCAGTATCCCTAGTTGCACAAGAGGGAGAGATTAAGGGTATATGAACTGAGGAAGCCTTGGGGAGGGTCTCTGGCTGTGGAGAAGTCAGGATTCATACCTGGATGGAGATTTTCCACTGTGGCCTTTGGAGCACCCAGACTCTTGTAAGGAAACCCTCACCTGTAAGCAAGTAAGCCCAATAAACTCCCTGGTTTCCTGGACTGCACTTTGGCAAAATCAGACTTCAGTTTGTTGTTGGGAACAAGGGAGGGGGAGAGGACATCATTTGTGCCTCCCAGAAGGACTTTTAGCCACAGTGTGTCACGGGAATAGCGACACACCAGGCATGTGTATGTCTCTGTCCTCACACACTTGAGTTGGTTTCGTTATTTTCATAGGCTGTCCCTGCTCCCCTCTTAACTCCATGAGATACAATTCTCTTAATTCAAACACTTCACATACACACGTCAACCTTTCAGTTGAGAATGTTCTGCATTTACTCTATGCTTCAGTCACCTTCCAGCCTGGTAACAGAGGCTGGTTAAACAAAATATGTTCAGAACACTTAAAAAAAAAATCTGAAAGCCATTTTAATTTTAGCTCTTTAGCAGAATGTACTTCTGCTTTTGGTCACCAATATATTATTGTTTGTCAATAGAACTCTGAATCATATTTAAAGGAACTGTACTGAATACTCATGTTTCCATATTCAGTTGCATATTAATCATGCCCACCATTACAGAAACATATGCAGGTGCCCTGGTATTTTATATAGAAGGAAACATCTTCAGGAGGAAGACACCTGTACTTAGCATACCGATTAATTCTCCTCTACTGAGCAAACAGAGAAAGCTGAATTCTAATCGGTGTGTCAATTTATACAACCAGGCCCTCTTGTCTATCCAATCAATGTGCATTTTTCACCCCATACAAGCTACAGTTCAGACTGGTGAGTGATACCTAATCCCCAAAGATTTTAAGAAATGTCTTATCTAGGAAACAGCCCAGATACAAGAAAGTCAGATGGCAACCGTAAGGGAGACTGTGATCTTTGAAACCCTGGAACATAGGTTCAAAGCCCAATTCTACAGGTGAATTCCTTGGTAATAAGGAATCTATTGATTTATTTACCCAATCACAATGCAGTAGAGGGCAGTAGCACTCAGAGGTCCTTCTAAAGATTTATAAGAAGGCCGCAGACTCAGGTTTTAACAGTAGCTTTGTTGGTAAAGTTCAAGTGCTTCCTGCAGGCGCCCGACACCTTTCCACCAGACTACACACACGGGCATCATTTGCCCTGTGTCTGTCCTCTCTACATCTTCTGGGCTGCTGCTTATAGTTATAGTCTTTCCCAAAACAGGATAATTCTCTGATTATATTTCTGATTAGTAAATTATAGCAACTTTCCCGACTCCTTCAAATTTTTCCCAGAGACCACCTTGATTAGGTCTAAGAGTTCTGTAATCTCTCCAGTTAGATATTTATAGACAAGCTCTGGTTGACTGGTACTCACAGAAAAGCCTCGTTCTGTGAGGAAATTTATTCAATTTAACCCTAAAACAGGCTTTCTTTCATCAAAATTGTTAGCATAGACAATCTCGTTGTGCTCACTAACACTGTTTTAATGTCTTCAAACTCCTCTCTATGAAACTATTGACCACTGACAGATTTGGGGGACAGGCAGCCATGGTCTTTAGTTGTTTACCCAATGGTGTGCCCACCAGGCTCCAGTGGATGGTTCCAAATCCATGATCACACAGACAACCCCAGTAAAAACCAGTGAACCACAAAACAAAGCAGACAAGAATTCAAGAAGGGAACTCGTAAGGAGGAGGAGGAGGAGGAGGATGGACAGGGGTGGGAGGAAGGTAACAGAGAATGGGCTAGAGCAGTCAGAGTACATCACAGGCATACGTGTAATCGTCAAATCAAAGACCAAATAAATAGATATGTAGCTAGAACATCTAGGACTCTGTACCCCTTGTGTGAGATATGACACATCACACAAATAGCAGTGAATTCTTCAGGGAAGGTAGAGGGAACACTTATACACTGCTGATGGGAATGTAAATTGGTCCAGTCAATGTGGAAGTCAGCCTGGAGCTTTCCCAAAGAACCATGTGGGGATCTGGTTACTGAGCAAGGCAAGCAACTCCTGATACCCTAAAGGGATGGCAGGTGTCTGACCTGCTCTGCCTGTGTGATAACCTGGCCTCAGGAAGCTACTGTAGATATGAATCTTCCTTTCACCCACCCCAGACCAGAACCAGGATTTTGGGTTTCGTTTCCTCGTTCCTGAATTTCCACAACCTTCCCGCCTTTACCCCAACACCCCACCTTTCCCACATTCTGTAACGGTCTGAGAGGCTTCCCTATAAAAGCCCCTGCATTGGCTCTAATAACTGAACTACCCACCGACATAGTCTCCCGGGAGGGAACTCCTCCCGCCACACTCTGAGCCACCTGAGGTCCCGTTCTATCGTCCTCCATTCTCTGGCATGGCTGGAGCACAACAGCCGTGCTGGAGATGGAGACGCACCCACAGAACCAACCATAGATTTCCCCCACGGCTCAGCTACAGCACCCCTAGGTACTTACCCAAAGGACTTCAAGTTGACACTTCACAGGAATACTTGCATATCAGTGTTTATTGCAACAGTTGTCACAGTATCTAAGTTATGAAGCCTACCTAGGTGTCCATCAACAGATGAGTGTATAATACGTGTACCCAATGAAGTAAATTTCAGGCACAGAGACCCAAGTTACAACATTTACAGGAAATGGATGTGATTGGAAATAATCATATTAAATGAATTAAGTCAATCACAGAAAAACAAAAAGTGTGCTTTCTCCCATTTGTGGGTCCTAGATTTTGTAAAGATACTTAAAAAAATATATATGACATGAAAGTCCAAGTAAAACTGTCCAGAGTGGCAAAGGGGTTGAATGCGAGGACAGGAGGGTGAAGGGAAAAGTGAAAAACATACAGTATGTACATATATGAAGCCTTTAAACACACCGTGACAACATGAGACCTAAAGAAAACGTTCTTCAAAGATAAAGCTTATCGCGGCGGTCACTGCTCTGCCAGCACCGACACAGGCAGGAAACCACACAGCTGACGCACCCCAGGCCACTTCCAGAGCCCAGCAAGCAAGTGCCAGGCTCTGCTGCAGTCTCATTCAGCAGCATCATGAGAATAGCAGACACAGTGTCTACAGAAGATCCAGAGGAGTCCGCCCAGGAGGTACTGAAGACAATCGAAAGGCTCAGTGGCCCGGGAGAACACAGGCCTTGTTCCTGTAATGAAGTGGTGTTAAAAGGAGCATGACCAGTAGTTTTTGCCCCACACCTCTTAAAGGTGCTAGCATATTCCTGCAATGAGGATTAATGAATGATCAGAGTACATACTTTCACTATGGCATGCAATACCCAATAACTGAGGTTATGCAAGGATTTCATGGACACAGTCACAGATGCTGGCATATCCTTCTATATTCACAGATTCTAGGAAATACTGACTCAAACTTTCCAAACTCCATCCAGGAAACTGAAATATCAGCTTATAATCTAACAGCATTTTAGAAAAGTAAGCTTTGTGTTTTTACAAAAAAAAAGCAGACACTGTATGGCTAAAATTAAGATGAGCCAATAGACCCTAAATTGAAGTGGGAACTCTTGAAAATGTCATCTGCTGTGAGTGACAAGGCACAGAAATATTTTTTCCTTCATTTTTGGCTTCTTGAAACAGGGTCTTATTCTATAGTCCAAACTGAGACTGGCCTCAAACTGTGATCAATCTGCCTCAGCCTATCAAATGCTGGAAATGCAAATAAGCATCACCAATCTGACTCCCAGGAAGACTTTTCATCTTTTGAATAGGAGTGTTCCAACAATGGAAAGAAGTCTAAGACATAGTGTGAGACCATGTCTCAAAGTCAAACAGAATCAAACAGAGTGGCTTAGATCAAATTTTCTTTATTCAAACCCGGATAATCATACATATAAAAAGGAGAATAAAGGCATGGGTATACAGAAAAGATAGCAACAATCCCCAGTATACCTATCCAGAAAAGAGAGTAACAATCCCTAGAACACCTACCCCCCATTATCTACCTGACAGAATACAAGAATCAGTTCATGCTTTTTATTATATTTATTTATTTATCTGGGGCGGTGTCCATGTGCCACAATCTGCATGTAAAGGTTGCATGAGTCAATTCTACCCTTCCACCATGTGGGTCTCAGTAATCAAACTCATGTCATCAGACTTGTCAGCAAGTGCCCTTACCCACTGAGCCACTTCACAGGTCCCCTTTCATGTCTTAAGAGTCTTTATCAAGACAGAAATAAGTATCAGCAAGAATTCAAGGATGGTGGCCCAATGGTAGAGCACTTGTCTAGTATGCACAAGACCCTACCCGCTCCCCAAAAAACCCACAAAAACCCACAAGGCCCTACTCCCCGCCAAAAAAAACCTACTCTATACCTACCAGCTCCTTCTTAAAAGCTTCATGTTCTCTTTTAAATTTTTTTGTAAACATCTGAGTCAGAATGCTCATAGTCCCTTTCTCTACAGTAAACAGGAGTATACAAAGGGAACACTATCGATGGCTGGATGGACAAGAAGACAGGGACAATGTGGTGGCTTCACAGTACCTACTACTACTTACCACAGTGACTTAGGATGAGAAATTCACATAGATTATTAACCAACATAGTTTTTTCTAAAAAAATTTGTCATAAGTTTTAATAGTATCACAGTTAAGGTTCCTTGATAAAGCTCCATTAAAAATCATTTAATTCCATTGTAACCCAGTTTTTTCATTAGAAAAAAAAATGTCTAAAATACTAATAAGAGAAGAAAACTTATTTTTCTATGGAGATTCTTATTAATAAATTGCCTAAAAAATCTAGCAAGGTCTCAGAGAAGAGGGAAAGACCTGTCACGTTTATTAAAGTGTGGCAATGTGAAATTTAGGGCAGAGAAATATCAATTACTTTGGTCTAATATTGTCTTAGCCATGGGCAAGAAAGAAAGAACCACAGAGCAGGGGCTGTGAGACATCTGGCCTAGTATGATAGGCAAAGTTATTGGAAAGTTTCAAACTACAGTATCAAACTGTCCCAGAAAGCCTAAAGGAAGCCACATGTCATCTGTTTAAAGCTCTTGTCAGCATACTCAGAATTTACCTTCTTTCAAGAAGCGTATCACAGAAAAAGTACTATGTGCTCATACGTGCAATTCACCTTGGCCCAGAAATTAGGTTCTAGGACATTTACCCTGTATATCATATGTATTCCAACATACACAGGATGGCTATTTCTACAGAATTCATCATACAGGGAAATTCATAGATAATAACTGTGGTTGTGACCAACAATAACTGGAGTTTCAAAGGGGGAATCTCTAAAGGTTGGTTCCCTTCTCTGAATCAAAGATGTTCTACAGTTGAAGTTGGAAGCATATGGTCCCTCAACAAGAGCTCTTGAAGCATCACACTGAGGACCAACAAGAATCAAATGAGAAAAACTGCTCCCATTTCCTGGTCCCTCATATTGCTGGGGAGAGAAATCAAAAGAACAAATTAAGATATAGAATGGTCATCAATGTGCCGACTAAGTTAAGGACAAAAGCAGACCCAGAAGGAACTCTTTCTGGGGTCTGGGAAGACTTTTGGCAGGGTAGTGGCTGAGTTGGGCTAGAAAAAATGACCAGGAATCGCCAGTGAAGACTAAGGACGCATTTCAGGGAGAGAAAGAAGCACCATCGTCCATCTGGAGAATGGTGGAGTCAAACTGTGCATGGACTGTGGAAGAACAATTTCTAAAAAAGATTCTTTTGTTGGCTTTTACAAATAAAGTGAGTATTCAACTTGAATTTGACCTACAAGGAAAGAGTGAAGGCAAGTACTGAAGTATATTAAATGCAGAAGAGGAGAGAACAGGTTTTAACATCCAGCATGTACCACAAGATATTTCTCAATATTTTGGGCAGATTGGACCAGGATGGAGAGAAAGAGAGAAATGTAAAGACAAAGTTATGATGGACTAATAACATGGATCATAACTGAAAGGATTAGAATGCTATTAGTTACAGAGGAAACGGACAGCAGGATCGTTAATACGTAAGAGGTCAGGCTGGATGACATGAAGGAATACAGCACAAAAAGGAGAGTGGGTTTGCAGGGAGACACCCAAAAGAGGTTGTTGGCATGCCCCAAGTGAAGTGTTAACCATGTTTTAGCTTTTGACAAGCTTTGAGAATTACATGCATGCCATAAACACACCTATGCTCCATCTGTGGCCTAGAGTACCAAGCACTCTCAGTCACCTCTGAAGTCCATGCTTTAGAAGCTCCTAACAAAAAGTAAAGAAGAAAACTAGAAGGCAGCGATCAGGCTGTTAGTACAAAGAAAACAGATGACAAGAGAAAATGATATGGATTAAGGCAAGCTGTGTCTAGAAGTATGATGCCATATGTAAGTAAAAGGCCAAGAGGTAGTGCACATCTGTAACATCAGAGTTCAGCAGGTAGAGGCAGGAGGATCAGAATTTCAAGGGCTTCCTCTCTTCCATAGCAAGTCTGAAGCCAGTCTGAGCTACATGAGATCCTGTCCAAATCCCTTTGCCCTCACCAAAAACAAATCAGGTGAAGAGGAATGAGAACTGAACATCGGCCATTGATGCTCATTGGCCAATAGGTTTGATGGTCCAGAAATCGGAAAGTTTGAATAAGACAAGGGTATAAAGACAAATACATAAAAGGACATTTTCAAGAACTGAGTAAGAAGTCTGAATGATCAACAGACGGCAGCTAACACTGTCCCCTCATTTGTGGATGTGACAGAGGCCAAACTTGGGTATGCTCACTGCCTCAAGGAAAGGCAGAGACCATGAGAAAGACTAAATAAATGGGAGAAGAAAGAAAACTTACTCAGTTAAAAACTTAATCAGGGCAACTTGATGGAGCAGTGGGGATGCTATTTCCAAGACAGAAAAGAGAGAAAACCTTTCAGTTATAGGTGAGATATAGAGCAGAGAGGCAGAAGAGGCTGTTGAGCTGGGGGAGTTTGAAGGTCACACAGGCTGAGGGAGAACACAATCCGCTTAATGGCGGGGCAGGAAGGCAGGCTGCATCACAGAAAGTGAGTATTCTCTTCTCACCTCCACATACTCCATGCGTGCATGGTGCATAGCAGAAACCCAACAAATATGTAGAGGGTGCAACTGCGACACGGGGAAACATGGAACGGGGGCTGGAAGGTGGCTCAGTCAGAAAAGTGCTTGCCTCACAAGCACGAGGATCTGAGTTCCACACCCAGAACACAGGTGAAAAAATACAGAGCATAGGCACAGCCAGCTGCAGTCCCAGCTCTGGAGAGGCAGAGACAAGAGGGCCCAGGACCCATCATCCAGACACTTTAGCCTAACTGGTGACTTCTAGGCCAATGGGAAGCCCTGTCTAAAAATAGGCAGACTGCATTCTCACCTCCACATGTATGCACATGCAGGCATATACACGCAATACACATTTAAAAAAGAAAAAGAAAAAGGAGGAACACTTATGTCAAATGTGAATGAAGCTAACTAGAAAATTGTAAGGAAATGTAAAAGGTGTTAAGATGTCTAAGAAAAGAAAGCCCAGGGGCAGTGTAATTTATTTATATATCCTAATGGGAAGTTCGGGATGACCCGCAGGTGATCTCAGGAGGAAAAGATATATAACCCCTCGGGAGCCATTCAACCTTGCAGCCCTCATCCATCCTTAGGAAACGGGTATCCATTCAATGAATAAGTAATTACGACAGTTGGCAGATAAGACATAACACTCAATACTCACAGCTGAGATGGACGACACAGAAAATTAGTTAATTACACTGTCAGCTGGTCACCTGGACTCTGAGGGCCACACAAAGGAAAAAAAGACAGGGCGGACGGGCGGGCCACGCCACAGCATGCATCGTCCAGACACACGAGAGGGCTTGCTAATCTGTGCTTTGTATTCCACGGATCACTTTTTCATGTCTAACACCATTCAAATACAAAAACAAAAATCCCTCTCAAATCCCAAATAATAGTCAGTGAACAATGGGAAATGAAGGTGTGTTATTAACTCCCCCAGTGAAAGGCTCTGAGCTTGCCTCCCGGGAACTGGGGCCATGCGATGGGTTATGGATGCTCTGGTCAGGTGGCTTTTGAATTCACATCCTATCTGATAAATCACAGTATGTTCACTTGTCCTATTAAAACTGTATTCTACCTTACCAGGTCTGAATAATTTGTATAAAATTGATTGCTACAGTTCTCACTAGAAGCTCTAATTGCATTTCGGGTATAACTTAAAGTGATAAGCTTATCTTAATTAGTAGCATGAGGCAAGGATGCTTTTGAAAGCCTCTGAGAATTAACCTGAATTTCTAAACAGAAATGGGGGGGGGGCTTCTGTTGAATATATGAGCTGATGTTAATTTATTAAAGCTACAAAGGAAAAGAATCATACAGCACATGTGAGTAAGCAACACATACCCACCACCCACTCTGATCAAGCAGTTTACAATTCTCATCATGGAATTGCACACGATGAGCTTCTGATGTTTACACCTCTTTTGCACCACAAATCAGGGTCACGCACAGAATGCCTGTCATTTCTTTCATGTGCACCTGTATATGTGTATGTGTGTGTACACATTTCCATGTGCCAGTCTGCATGTGTCGGGGAGGGGTGTTCATGAGAAGGTCAGAGAAGAACCTCTGATGTCATTCCTCAAGCACTATCACCCCCTTTAAAACAGGGTCTCTCACTGGTCTGGAGTTTACCATTCAGGCCAGTCTGGCTGCTCAGCAAGCCGCAGAGATCGGCCTGTCTCCATCTCCTCCTCCGCACTGGTATTACAAACAAGTAGCAACAAGCCTGGAGTTTATCCCTGGGTTGTAGTGATCGAGCTCAAGTCCCCAAGCTTCCCAGGCAATCACTTTACTGACTGAGCCATCTCTCCAGCCTCTTTTGGATGAGGCTGACTAATCATAAATGGTATAGTTCCATCCTGGGAACACATGGACAGAGGTCAGAGGGAACGTATTGAACTATACAGGTCACCCCAAGTGCTCCCATAGGCTCTTTCTCATATCAATGTTCTCCCTCAAAGTGAGTTCAATTGATAATTGATCCCATCCCGCTCATTCTCTTCAGTTCTCTAACACCTTTGTCTGGACTCCAAAAGAAAAAGGTTCCCCACGAGAGAGGTTAAGCCGTATGCATATTACCAGTGATAACTCTGGTCAAACACTGTACAGTTGTTCGTGCATGACAACCATTAGGTAGTCCAACAGGACACAGGAAAACTAACATTTTGAACAATTTCATAAAACGGTGTAAAACAAGAGTAAATTTCATAAAACGGTGTAAAACACAGTAAATGATTATTGTAAATACTTAAAGACATAGACCACTAGATATTGAGACATCTTTTAATAAACACTCCACAGCTTAACATGTCTCTCCAAATGTCCAGAAGAAAAGTACTAGATAGGCACTTTCATCCTTTCAAATGGCATAACGATGACCCCCTTAACATAAGAAATGTTTAGTGGATGCTATTTCAGGAGGACCAGTCTCCCAAACTTAGCCTTACAGGAAGTCTGTGGTTTCTTAGAAGCCAGGACCAATAGGAGAGTAACTGCCTTTCTATAATGCAATCTGGCATTTCTTATTTGGAAATGAATACAGATAAAAAATGAAGTGTGTTTCTTTACTAGAAGTTAGAGAGCAGTTTTGTCTAGAAATAAGGCATTTTAGCTGATACAGATTCCAGTATATTCAAGTTCCCAATAAGGTATGAATACTTTTCAGTGGGAAGTCTGGAGTTCCATTCAGCTTATTTTGAAAGCATAAAGGAGAGTACAGGTGGATTCTAATATTCAAAACTAAGTTTTTAAGTGTTCTTTTTGATAGCACAGGAACTCTGTTCTAAAGCACCTTTATGCACAGAGCTCTGTCCTGTGGGGTTGTAAAGGCAAACTGTTCATGAGACAGAAAAGCGGGGTTTTAGTTTGTGTAAAGCTGTTCACAGTAAGACAGGGCATTCCAGTGAAGTATTACTGTGTGTCATATATATGGGACCGTATTTACATAAGCAAATTATCCATACCTTGAATGTCACATAAATATGTATGCTGCTGGATATATTTCCTCTTATTTAAAACTTTTATCTCCAGCTTGAGTAAAGAGATTAGAAACTAAACATATATTAGCCTGCTAAAAATTCAGCCAGGAAAACTCCTGTAAAGAGATAATTTAATCGGCGGATATTTCAAATTGAGTGAGCCCAAATCTATTTAACGAGATTGTTCCAAAGAAGGAAAGCTCTTGTATAATTTAACTTGCTTTCCATTTCACTGGTGTGATGACCACATACTGATGGTATCTTCAGGTTACAAATCCTGAGTTTCTATCACGGTGGATATAGCCTCATTTTACATTAATGTGCTAAACAGGGACTACATGGAAATCTTCAATTATTTTCAGAAAATCTAGGTAAGTTCGATGCTCAGAAAGTATACTGATCATAACCTTACTCTAATCCCAACAAGGATCCTTCAAGCGCCTTATAAATGCAGGAATCGCCCCTATGAAAACTCACTACTTGCTTTTAATGAAGATAATGTATGTTACTGGAATTATAGCACTGTACACAGAATCATTAAGGAAAGATAGATCAGAATTTATGATTAAGCTTTTAGACAGCAGGGCACTATTTTAACCATAAAAATCACAATCTGCTGAGGCAGGGGCTGAAGCAGACGAACCAATAGGCGTTCATAATTAGCATCAATCAAGGTGACACCATTGCTGACATCTTTATCACTTTAAATGTACCAATCAAATGCTTCCGCGCTGAGATGGGAGGCTTGATGGGCAGCTAGACAGAGAAACCGTCCCTACGGAGAACAATTTAAGATGATGTGTTCAGAAGGTAAGGGGAAAGTATTAGTGTTAAGAAAGGACAACCCAAACAAACAGACTGAAATGAAGAGCTGAAGAAGGACTACCGGAAGGCTGCAGTGCTCCTGTGCACGCGAGGTCACCAAGGTTTTCTCTCAGGTGACAGTGACATGCCCTCCTCATCTACCAATGTGCTAGGCTACATCCATGGCTACCTTGGGAGGCACACTATAGGCTGCAGGTTGGATGATGAACACACATTGCAAGTCCCCTCTGGTGACCGGCTGGATAGTGGATGAAAACATTACTCAGGGAAATGTAAGCTTCAGGCCATAAATAAAAAGCCCTGCTGCCCAGGATTCACTCATTTTGCAGAGCCCTTCTTACTTATGCACGTGGAAACAGGAGATAAAAGAAGAGCAGAGATAGATGATCTGCATAATCACAATAGGGCTGTCAATACCACCTAATTACATCTGCACTAGATTTCATACCACACAGACTCTGATATGTGTACTGCTCATAAAATATCTATCTTAACGAACAAGATGCCAACCAGACCTTTGGCACCCCTTGAGCCCATATGGCTTGCACCTTAATGACAGCAATTTTAAAAAGGATCTTTTCTCCAAATGGTTTCCGGATTTTCAGTGTTCGCCAGCTAAATCCTGGAGGTAAAGAGCTGGGAAGTCATGTTCAGACTGCAAAATGTGGCTCGGAAGTGATTCATAATTATGGACAGAGATTTGGCAAGGCATCTCCTAAGGTTGCTTCATCTTAGCCAAGTGAGATTATGGTGGCCAATGCAGGGACTCTGCAGGCCATTATAAGCCCAGGAATCATTTTCGTTCAGACATTAGGTTCTATTTATAACCTTCTTCACTAGCGTACCCATGACTAGGTTACAAATACATCTTGCATTTTTGTCTGATTGGATACCTGCCTCTTTACAAAGACAAGGTTATGTGTGTCCCAGTTTGCTTTCTGCTCCTGTGATAAAACACTGACCAAAACCAACTCCAGGAAGAAAGGGTTCCTTTGGCTTGTAGCTCACAGTCCTCAAGGAACTCAGGGCAGGGAGTACAGCAGGGACGTGGAGGAGCGCTGAGTCCCGGCCTGTATCCCCCTGACTTGCTCAGCTACTTTTCCTGCATAGCCCAGGCTCACCCGTCCAGGACTAGCACCAGCCACAGAGGCCTGGGCCCTCCTACATCACTCAGTAATCAGGAAAACCCCCACACATGTACCCACAGGTCAGTCTGAGGGAGGAAATTCTTCAGTCGAGGCTCTCTCTTCTCAGGTGACTCTAGTTTGTGTCAAGTAGACATAAACGAAGCAGTCCAGTGTGTGTCCATCAAAACCAGTGCGGAGTCCAAGGAAAGGCCACACAATGAGGAGACAGAGCATAGAGGGTGAGTGACAGAGGGAGCAAATTACTCAAAACACAGTGCTCACAAGAAATTCAAATCGGCTCCATTTTTATTTATCATTTCTATTCTACGTGTATGAGTGTAGTACCTACATGTATGTACATGCACCCATGTCGTGTAGTGCCCGGGGTGGTCAGAAGAGGGCATCAGATTCCCTTGGACCTGGAGTTAAGGACAGTTGTTAACCGCCATGTGGGTGCTAGGAACAAACCCAGGTCCTCCACAAGAACAGCCAGTACTCTTAATGGCTAAGCCATCTCTCTAGCCCCCGTCCCCCCCACCCCAGTTCATTTTAAAGTCCACAGTCAAGAAACAAAGATTCTCTTGAGGATCTATGCAATGTCTAGTCAACAGCTTCTAGAGAGGGAGTCCTTTCCTGACGTCAAGTTTCATTTTGTTGGCTAATGATGTCTACAAGATGCAACGTCCCCCTGTTATAAGGTAACTCCTTTTCATCTTTTTTTATAATATAATGGATATACTTTAAGAAGCTTCTACAGTGGTAGATTTCCATATGTGATTTTTCTAAAGGCTGTTAGTGTGGGGACAGAGCCCCATACCTGTCCTCTGGTCTACCCTCCCATTTAACCCTTTCCTACCCTAACGTCCCCTTTCCTGATGTCACTGCATCCTAACAGCCCTCCCAGGAAGCCCCCCATGCACAGTCATTTATTAGTTTCCTGACTCTCTAGATTTTCCAGTCAAATCATACACACACGTAGCTTAGGCTTGAAAGCTACCATCTGGCTATGAGAGAGCACATGCAATGTTCGTCTTTCTATCTCTGGTTCACCTCACTCGGGATGACTATTTCCAGTTCTATCCATTTACCTGCAAATTTCATGAATGCATTTTTTCAAAGAGCTGAATAATATTCCATTGTGTATATGTACCACGTCTTCATTTTCCATTTATCAACTGGTGGACATCTAGGTCGTTTTTGGATTTCTGGCAATTACAGAAAGGGCAGTGAATAACATGAACTCACAGGTATTTCTGGAGTACGGTATAGAGACTTTGGGTATGTGCCCAAGAGTCTTATGACTGGGTTATGTGGTGATAAATTTTCAGCTCTGGGAGGACCTCCTCACTGATGTCATACTGTCTTCACAGTTGTCACTGTACCAGCAGTGTGGGTAAGAGTCCCCCTTTCTCCCCAGGATTTGTCATTGTTTGTTGGACCATTCTGAGCAGCAGAGGACGAAATTTCAAAGTGATTTTTAATCTGTATTTCTCTGATGAATGAAAATGCTGAATGTATTTAAAGCACTCCTTACCGTGGGGTCTCATCCTTAAAGAGCTCCCTGTTCGGGTTCTTGCTCCACGTATTTCTTTTTTCTTGATGTTTAGTCTTTTGAGTTCTTTGTATATTCTAGATAATAACCCTCTGGCAGAGGTATAGCTGATAAATACTGGCTATTGAGCCTCCTTTTGGTTACCCACAAGAACTGGATGGTGAGATCCTGCTGATGGGGACACTACCTACATGAGCTATAGAAAGAACAAGGACAAATCAAGCTGGAGCTGACTTCAGAGTCTCATCTCTACTGGCTAGCTTTCAAGTGCTGGAAGGTGCAATGCATGGTACCAGAAGGAAAACATAATCATCAGCCTCACCCAGCTGTGAATCCTGTGAACTACAATGACAACGGACCTGACAAGATCTGCCCACTGGTGCAGTAGTGGCGTGAATGTTGCAGGAGTGACCAGCCACTCTCTGATCGGATTGAAGGTCCGTTTCATGGATGGAGCCCAGACCTGACATTGATATCAGGCCTAGGAAACCGAGACTAGACAGCTCACAGGGCATAGGGGAGAACCTACAAAACCTAATGCTAGTTTTCTACTAAACAGAGTATTAAACTGACTCCTAAGGACTTGTTATACCCATAGATTAACACATCTCTCAACTCTCAGCAGAGAAGTTTCCTTAGGCAGCAGATGCTGATTAACAGAAACCCACAACTGGCCAATTTGAAGAGAATAAGAGGCTTCAGGACACTTAACCCTAAATAGGACACCTATAGCAAGCTTCTGCCTCCCAAGGCTCAAGGATCATGGAGGAAGAAGGGACAGAAAGGTTGCAAGAGGCGTTGGATGACCACAAGGAAACAGGTTTCCAGACAGCTGATCAGTTACTAATATGAACTCACAGCAATGACGACAGCATGTACAAGTCCCACGCAAGCTCAAACCAGACAAAATCCCAGCACAGACATGGGGAAGTAGGTGAGAATCCCCAACTCCACCTAAGCAACTTCTGGCAACTGATGGTTGCTGGAAGGACGAGAGATAGTCTCTTTCAAGGATGGGATTCTTGGTGGGTTAACCAGGCTCCAACGGATAGACCAACACTGAAGGGCATGTGTGGACACATTTAGATTCTATGGGTCTTATTTTATATATATTAAATTGGATAGGGGGCACTAATAGGAGGTGTAGACAGGGGAGGGGATCTAAATATAATCAAATTGTATTATATAAAAACTGCAAACACTGAATAAAATAAACAAAGATATTCCATGGCATAACATCCTTTCAGAGGCAGACAATAGTAAGAAAACTGTCACTTTCAGCCATTAAGAGCAAACTCTTCTGGCTCTTAGGAACAGGAGCTCCTGGGGGCAAAGAGATGACTCAGCAGTTAAGAGCATGTACTGCTCTTCCAGTCCATTCTCAGCACCCACATCTAGCAGCTCACAACAGCCTATAACTCCAGCTGTAGGGGATCCAGTGACCTTTTCTGTCCCTCTGGGCACCTGCATACACACAGCATATACTCAACTCACACAGATACATACACATAAATAAAAATAAATCTTAAAACGTAAGCAGATACTAAGAACAGAGTCCCTTTCATGTGAACAGAGGTTCAATGTACCATGATGTTTTATACACATTATGTTTTACATCAGCCCTGTGAGGCATTTATGTTCATTTCCACTTCAGAGTTGAGATAGTAGGCTATGTAACTGGTTCTTCTGTTGGGTGTCTGGGAAGATCTGGCAACTTGGTACCTCCTCTACTATGTTACAAAGAGCCAAAATTGTTTCCCTTCAAATGTTCCATCAATTAAGGAGTGAAATCACAAATTCTGGACAATGATTCCTTAAAGATAAACGATAAAGAACACTTTTGCCAAAAGAACTAACAATGAGCATTATCCATAGTAGAACCCTCTGTCCAGTGTCACGCTGTCTTACTTAAGCATTGGTCATCTGATTACCCCAGCCAAGATTTTGTTTTTCACTCTGTGGAGTCTTTGATACTCACTGACGCACAGGATTAAGGAAGATTGTGAAATACTCTATGAGGCTGACCTTACCATTTGGGGAAAAACTGCCAGTCAGACAGATAATGACTCAGGGACAGGCTCCCTAGTATCAAAGACCTTTATGTTGAACACTTAACAAAGGAGCTTGGTGTAAATCAGGTTTGGGGGCTAGGAAATGACACAGAAAGGGACAGTCACTTCCTCATCAGAAAATACAAATTCGCCAAAATTTTGAGTCCACAATTCTTCAAATATTGACATGAATTTTTATCAGTAACTATTACTTCTTGGATCCTAATGCAGAAATATTTGAAGGCTACCCCACATAAGTAGTTCAGAGTATATTGGTATACAAGTCTGATTAATACCATCTTTTGGGGCATCAAAACTAGGAGGAAATAAAGATGTGAAGAATGGAAAGGCTACGTGGGAACTGGAGAATGAGCAAAAGAATCATCTTATATGAAATGCATAAATGTATAAACACACAGCATACACGTAAAAAGAAGAAAATCTTCCTAACAAACCAGTGGGAAGCCGTCACCGCAAACACAGTGTCACTTCCTGTATTCTCCTCCTCAGTGTTCTAACAATTCTCAAATCTTGTTGCCCCAGAAATAAGTTACATGACTTCAGTCCTGAGGTGACTACATAAAACAGCCCATCCGGAACAAAGGGAGTTTCTCAGTGATTAAACCAGGTAAGGGCACTTCTCAGTGCAGGTTGTGCAGTGGAGTCATTAATAGTAGAAAAACGAGCTGTGACTGTTAAGAATATTGGGTTTGTTGACAAATAATTTGGAGAACTGGTAAACCAAATGGGCTTCATATCAAGAGGCATGTTCTACTAATCCAGCAACAAATATCTCAAGAAATCATCTTTTCTTGTGTATGTGTATGTGTGTGTTTGTATATATGTAGTGTACATGCATGTTTGTTTGGGTGTGTGCACATGCCTGTAATGGCTAGAGGTCGACTGTTTATTGACTTGTCTAGGCTGGCTAGCCAATCAGCTCTATGGATCTGCCTGTCTCCGCCCCTCCAGTGCCAGGGAACAGACAGATATTACTACAGTAAACTTTTTTTTTAAGATTTTTATTTTCATTTTATGTTTATGAATTCTTTGCCTACATGTATGTAAGTGCACCATGTATGTGCCTGGTCCCTGCAGAGGATGGGTGTTATCCACCAAATGGGTTTTGGGAACCAAACCTGGGTCCTCTGGAAGAGCAATAAGTGTTTTTAACCATTGAGCCATCTCTCCAGCCCCTCCACCAGAATTTTTAGATAGATATCTGGACTCAGAATTCAGGTCCTCAGGATTTTGAAGCAGGCATTTCACCACCTGATCCATCTCCAAGTCCCCCAAGAAATTATTTTGGACACATACTGTGGTCATTTCTCTAACATGCGAGAGCAGTGGATGTAATTTATTTTGAACATTTGGCAAAAGGTACATCTGTGTCAGACAGTGACCCATAGAAGCAACAGAAAGGCTGTCCCCTGCAGAAGTACAAGCTATAGCCTTTGTTGATCAGTGGAAATGGGTGAAAGACTCTGCTCAGGTGTCAAAGTCACACAGAATACAAAGAACTGCAAAACAGCTTAAGCAGGAAAGGTGTCGTATTCTAACAGCAGGTTTTCTGACTTTGAAAACAAGCACAATATAAATAAGCCAACCTACTCTTGTAACACCCTAAAAGAAATCTCTTAAACAGTATGCTGTGTGACTGGGGACCTGTATGTGAAAATGAAGACTCCTAACAACAATAACAAAAAACTTGCTCTGAAAAGCAGCACGCAGAGGGACACACACGGAATTATCCGCAACACTGGCCGGTTACAGAAGACATGGGCAGTGGAGAATGCTACTGAAGAAAGCCCAGCAAATCTCTTCTTAGAGCCATGACCAGTGTCTTCACACAACAATGCTCACAATGGGCGGCAACATACAGTTACACAAACGTACACAGAGCGGGGAATCTAAACATAATATTATAGCCTCTCTCCCAATGATACCAGCACTCCCTATCTAAGATCTCAATCACAGGTGTGTACTGCATGCTCGCTCATTTTCCCTAACTGTGTCTGATGAACAGCAAACACCCAGCTCTTCAGGGGTTCCAGCCACAAGCCATAAATTTCAAAGTTAATGACGAATGAGTAGCCGAGGAGATGAGACGCTCTCTATTGTTTTGCACTGAAGTGGTTTGCAATTGTCTTACAGAGTACATTCATTTTCTGTTCTTTATATCCTGTTTTCCCCCTGTGCATTGCATGACCAAATCTACTGTACATCAAATAAGAGCAGATCATTTCTAACTTAATAGTGACGCAAATCCTCTGGACCTGGGACAGTATTGACATTGACATAGAATATTGACCTTGAGTGTATGTAGCACTGATTGATTTTGTTGTTCTCTACATTTTCTGTCGCATGTGACATGATCAGAATGACTTTTCCACTGTTCGTTGTCTTGTTTTATCTAGGCGAATAAGTACCTGTTCAGACTAACAGAACAGTCACACCACCCTCCTCAGGACTCAGGGAACATCGTAGATGAGGGAATGAAAGATAGGGAGAAGGTCTGCTGTCCTCAGGGCATGCCACAGACATTGTGAACATGATCTCCCAACAGCTGCAGTGGCCCACACTAGGCCTGCACAAGACTGGACCTGTAACAATCAATCATGGATCAGGGAGGTGCTGAACTATTGGCTACCAATGGTTTCTGGGGAAGAAGCAGTCGTTATCTTGAGCTTTGACCCCATGTGCCAATGGATAGTTCCAAACCCGTGATCATGAAGATGGCCCTGGTGGGTCATAACACACATGACCCACATAACAGTGAGTCATAAAACAAAACGAAAAGACTGTTCTGGTTTGCTTCCACATTGCTGTGATAAACACCATGACCAGAAGCAAATTGGTAAGGAATGGTTTATCGCAGCCTATACTTCACAGCTCCACATCAAGGGAAGCCTGGACAGGGGCTCAAGGCACACACCTAGAGGCCGGACCTGAAGCAGAGACCATGGCGAAACACTGCTAGCTGGCTTGTTTCCACCACCCGGGCTCAGCCAGCATTTCTAGAACCCAGGACCACCTGCCCAGGGGTGGTACCACCCACAGCAGCCTGGGCCCTCCCACATCACTCAAGAATCAGGACAATTCCCCACAGACACCACAGGGCTTAGGAAATCCCTCAATCGAGACTCCTCTTCACAGGTGAATCTTGGTTGTGAGAGGTTGACAATAAAAACAAACCAAGACAGACAGCAGTGTGGAAAATGGACCTGTAGGGAGGGGACGGGGTGGTTGGGGTGGGAAAGAGTGTAGAGAAAATAAGAGAGATGAGAGTAACCAGACTCACTATAAACCTGTAGGAAATTGCTAAAGAGCAAAGCTAATCTATAATGAAAAGACTTTTGCTTAAGATGGGAAGAATTAATTACATACTAAATAAAAAAGTATATAGATATATAAATTTTATAAATATAAATACATATAAAATAAAAAGAAGATATATTTATACATTATCTTGACAAGCCTTTAAAGCAGTGTTTCTTTAAATTTAAAAAAAATGTGCAAGAGGTGCTAACAACCATAGCCAGACCCCAGACCGTCACAAACAAAGCACACATGTGGTTTCCAGAGGCCAACAAGATGGAGTGGGGTTGGGGTGATTCCTGAGCAGGGAGAGAGGCTCTGAGTTCTGTGTTCTCTCTCTCCTTTCTCTCCTCAGCTATCTCCTCTTGAGCAAATCTGCCATTTTTTTCCACCTGAAACGTAAGCATAATGGTGTTGACATTGCCTTGCTGTTCACAGTAAGGAGCAGACGAGAGGGTGCAATGAGAGAACTGTGCTCACCATAAAATGTTACAAACACATGCATTATAAATGAGAGCACTATACATATGTAAGTTATAAACAAATAGGAAGCCAGACTAGTGTGGTGGATTTAAAATGTCCTCATTATGATACAGATGTGCAAGGAGTTTTTTTATTGTTTTTCCTATCATGTAATTGACTTCATGTTGCTACG